>JAUALY010000001.1:70872272-72324772 GCA_030819805.1 Penstemon newberryi var. newberryi | reverse complement strand
AAATTAAATTTGTAAATATCACAAGGGACCACCCTAATCCAATTTTTCCTACTTCTCGATTTGAAGCCCATGTAACTTTTTTTTTTTTTTTTTTTGGCAACAATAGTAAATAATTGGGCTAAAATTTCTCTCGGTCCATCAAAGTCCCAAAAGATTTATTCAAAGCCCGAAAAATTAATTTTATTTAAAATCTGACAAGTTTAGTGTGAAAATTGAAAACTTTTAGGAGGTAGCAATGTAGCATGAGTTGTCCCATTAGGCCATCTCCAATGGTGGTGGCTCGGGGTTCCGGAGCCTCGGGGCTGCCCCTGCCCTCACCCCGAGTCCCTGCCTGGTCGTCTCCAATGGCAGGGCTCCGGAATGGAATTAATTCCATTTTCTTCCTTTGCCCACTCTCACCTATAATTCTAGTTTTAATTTTATTTTTAATATTAATATTAATAATACTAATAATTATTTTATTAATATAATTAAATTATTAATTATATTTAAATATTAAAATTTAAGAGAGTAAATAATCATAAAATTAAAATTGATATAGGAAATACAACAAACAAGAAAGGAAATACAAGAAAGAGGATTAAATAAACGACACACACACGGAAATAAAACATTTTACTGATGTCCCCCTGAAACCAATCGGTTCCTTCATTCGATGAAGCTCCAAATAAGTCTCAATGAAGACTTTTTTTTGTTGTATTTTCCTTCTTTTATTCTTCCAATATGCCTTTGTATCTGGAGTGAAATTCGAGCAGTCCATCGACATAATTCGTTCCTCCCTTGAAAATTTCAAGGTGTCTTCTTCTCGTTGACGTTGAAGCATCTCCTGATGCCTTCTTTCTCGTCCAACCTCTACCAAAATTGTAGTTTATCTCATGACCTGAATTTTTTTCCCCTTTCCAAGTCAATATTGATGGAATTATTAATTAAACTTTATTTTTTATTTCTTCTTATACGACCTGGGATTAAAAAAAAAACTGGCAATCCACCCGTGCAACTAAGTAATAGTTTGTGGTGACATTGACAAAATGGGAATCGGATCTGCTTGTATAGATATCTACTAGCATTTCTGAAGTTGCGCCGGATTTCACTGCCGCCCCCCATTAAAAACACATTGTTCGATCCTTCAGTGCATGGGAAGGAGGAATCTCTTATTCCACATCGTAATAAATATAGTTATTATGAGTAATACACTAATATCCGTGCTGGTAATGACTCGGATTTTAATTTGAATTCGATTCTATTTATTAGAATTTTTTCAATTAGATATTCGATAGATTTGATTCGACTAAATAGAGTAATTCGAAATATGTAGAACGAATATCAATCTCGGACAATCTGAATCTGACAATATAATTTTTGTTTAGTATATGCATAAATCATAATGTTTTATTTATGTATACAATAATAATATTTTACTCTCAATTTTATATATATTATTAAATTTGAGTAAATCGTATTTTTGGTCCTCCTTATGGATTAACTTTTGCACTTTCGTCCCTCTTATATTTTTTGTAGCAGATTCGTTCCTCTTATCAATGTAGTGTAACATATTTGTCCCTCTTATCAATGTAGTGTAACATATTTGTCCCTCTTATCAAACATTCGTCCCTTTTAAATTTTTCGTAGCAGATTTGTCCCTCTTATCAATGTAGTGTAACACATTCGTCCCTCTTAAATCTAAAATACAGCACTTAAATCCAAAATATATCTTAAAATAGATGAAAATTGATGCATTTTGGATTGAAGAGGGACGAATATATTACACTACATTGATAAGATGGACGAATCTACTACAAGAGGGATGAATGTTTGATAAGAGGGATGAATGTGTTACACTACGTTGATAAAAGGGACGGATCTGCTACAAAAAATTTAAGAGGGACAAAAGTGCAAAATTTGGCCATAAAATGCTATTCACTGTATTAAATATTTTATACATTTTCAGTTCATATGAATTAATTATGATACAATAAATAACAATACAAATGTTTTCGATGTGGTCTCTTAATTTCTTAATTTGAAACGAATCATTAAATGTGATGAAAATTGACTTTTTCTATTTTGGAGTGAATTCTGAAGAAAACTTCAATTAATTGAATAAACATATAACAAACTTATCATAGAAAAAGATATTATTGAAAATTTTGAAAGTTGATGAAATTCAACCAAACCATAACAAGATCTTATGAATTGAAAAGCTAAGATATAACAAAATCAACATATAGTCTAATTCGACTCAAAACCAACTTGATATACACATTGTCGGACTAAAGTCTAATCAGTCCGATTCAAATCTAACCCGAAATAAATAGAGTGGAATCCAAAGTCTAGTTGATCGGACTAATCCTACCCCTTGAAAGTTGAAAGCACTAAGTAATATAATAGTATAATACTAATATGATCATCAATTGATGATTATGTTAGGAAGAAATACTCGTGGATATTTTTAATCTTGGACTACCAAAAAAAAAAAAAAAAAAAATCTTAATTTGGACATCATAAAAACGGGAATTGTTATTGAAGAAAATAACTAATTAAACATTAATGGCAGTGGCTTGTTCCATAACCATAATGGATGTTTCTTCACATCAATACATCACCTAAAGCTTTTTTACATGGAAGCTGGATTTCTTTTCTAAAGAAACTCCAAATTAAAAGGAAAAGGAGAATAAACATTTTATAGATAATTAAGCAAGGAGAAGCACAGATCCTTCATAAATAGTGTTAAGCTTCATCCTGAACGAATGAACAGCCAATTTAGCTCTCCTTGAAGAATATCTCGACAATTTCCTCACCGAACCAGATCTAGAAACCCCAAGCCCAACCGACGAAGATTTACTATTACCATTGCTACTCTTATTCTGATTAACCTGAAAATTAGACTGCGGATCTTCCTCCGCCACGAGAACAGGCGAAATCCGAGATTTCCTATTCCGGCCGCCGCGACGGTTGATCTGCTCCAGCGCGACGCTCGCTTTAACGGCTAAAGCCGCCATATCTGAAGCAGCGAGCCGATATTGAAGCTTTGCTGTGGAAAGGACGAAGTAGATCTGAGCCGACTGGAGCTCTTCTTGTGGTTTGAGTGAGGGTATGAAATCGTCGAAATAGAGTCGATCGGAGTTGCACAGGAAGAATGAATCTGGTGATGAAGTCTCGAATTGAAGCACTTGAGAAACTGTAATGGGGATTGGGTACTGGCGTAACTGTCCGTTACTCGAGACTACATATGCACACGGCTTTGTGTTATCTGTTGATTTTGACGACAAACAAGCACCCATTGTTGAATCCGATTCGATGAATTTTTTATTTGATCTCTAACGAGCGATTAAAGTAGAGTTGAAATTGGAAGAGAGAGAAAGAGATTGAATGGAATGATCGAGAAGATGAAGATGAAGAAATGATGGGGGTGAAGGGGGTATAAAAAAGCGGAGAAAATTGGTGGGGTATATAGGAATTTTCCTATTATATGGTACTAATATGTTTCTGTTATGGTCTAATGGAAAGGAAAGTCGCGACTACCACGATTTGAGGGGTTGTTTGTTTGCAGAGACTGACAGTACAATAAACGATGACGTTTCATTTATCTTTATCACGTGATGTAATTAGTGACTTAGCTTCCGAGAATTCACGCAGCACGTCTCTATATCATTTCTTTGAAATGTTTCAAATAATTTTTTTTTTCTTTGAATTGAATTTTTTTTTATGGTATTTGACTATAAGGAGAATTTTATTGGGTGGTCGGTCGATTCGCATGTTTTCCACGATTGTGAAGTTACTATTGATATAATTCGAGCTAGAAAATGATGCAAAATTGAGTAAACTGTACTGATTTGACTTATGTAAGTTCATAAATCAATCTATCTCGTTTTCTCGAAAATGTAACTAGGATGAATTTCTCGAATTTGGAAACTCAAATCTTAAAAAAATCATAATACAGAAGGGTATAACTGTCTAACGACCCAAGAATGGTTCAACCCTTCATGGCTTCAAAAATCCGTGTCAATTGGTGTCGTGTATGTGCAACATATACAGAAGATGGCTACTCGAGCAAGCTAAACGTAGCCACAATTAGCAAAAAGAAAAATCAATCAACACTGCTACTGCAAATAAAAAATAAATTCATAGCATTTAAGAATTCACCCAGATATTTGCATGCTGGTACGTACATAGATATAACGTGTGATTGAATTATACACATTTTGATTAATCCATGATTTACTTATAGATGGGCATTCAAATTAACATATACATGGTAAAGCCATAAAGAAAATGTGTGATGATGCTTGGTACATATATTTGGTTGTTAAATTAGTAACTTAGAGGGACAAACGCAAGAAATTCTCCGGTATTATATGAAATATGCACAAATTATCCAGTGAATTTATTTTTTTTTATATGGAATTTCTCTGTACTTTTAAATATTTGGCATATATAATAATCTCAATTGAAATGTTTTATTGTATAAAATCGACTTGTACTATTAAATATTCAGCACAAAATCCCCACAAATTTTGGCAGCCTAGTTTTGTATAAATGGGGGATTTCCAGGATAGTATATAAAAAATTTGACATTTCAAAAAGTAATTTTGTGCATATTTTGCATGATTAGTGGCCGGCGGTTTTATTCCATCGTTACCTAAATTAAATATCAAAATTTGAATATTTTTTGGTCAAAGGTCCAATGTCAAACAAACTAACATTCCTATCACTGATTGATTCTCTCTCTCTCTCTCTCTTTTGTTGGGGTGAGAGGAGAGGAGCTGAGGAGGAGCTAAATAAAAAATCATGTAGTTAATCTATATATTGATAGTGATTATCAATCAAGTACGTTCGCTGAATAATGAAATAAAATTTCATGTCGAAGTATATAAATAGAAATTACAATTACACCGTTACACGTACACAATATTAGTTCAACAAAATCAATTTAATTAAGCTTCGTTGAGATCCTTTCTTCTCATGAGTCATGATTAAATGTTTTTCTATTGGTAGTCATAGTGGCCAGTGGATATGCAATTAATAAGAAGAATCTATATTTTAATATATATATATATATAATCTCACGTCCAATTATTATGTAGAAAACAAAGTGTTTATATTTGTTGTGGGAATCTGAAACTATATTTAACATCTAACTAATAATATAAATGGTAATGAATTATTTCTGTCGTTTGGCATGTTAGTTATTAATGAACCTTTTTTTTTTTGTCTTTTTCTTTGTAGTAATTGTTGTTTTTTGTTTTTGAGAAGACTTTGTAGTAGTTTTTAATGAACCTTGAATTATACCACATGCACAGAAGAACAATCCCATCCCGCTAAGGGTGGCAATTCAACCGGTTGGGTTGGGTCGGATCCGGACGGGTAAAAAATAGTTCGATTGATGAAAGGATAATTTAAGTGTTAAAAACGAGTCATACTGAAAATGGGCCGAGTGAAAACTGATTGGGTTGGTTTGACCCATTTTATCTTCGATAATATTACATATTAAGTTGATTCAAAATTAAGAAAAATTCACCATATTTTAGAGAAAATATTATTTAAATTTGAGATTATATTAAGTAATCTAAATATATATATGAATGTTTTTCTATTTTAAAGTAATGTTTAATGTTTTCAATATTTATTTTTGAAATTTAAATATAATTAATATTGGAACTAAAAATATACTGAATTAAGGAGAGCAAAATAATTTAATACTTTGGAGCGAAATTAAGTCACCAAATGTTATCTAGCTTAACTAAGGAGGAAAAATACTTTTGATATCAAACTATAATCCAAAAAACACATTTGATACCAAACTTTTTGAAAAAACACATTTCATACCATAATTCACACTCTCACATTTAGTTTTGCTGTCAATTTTTAGAAGGAATTCAGCACGTGTCCGTTAAGTTAACAATGGTGAGCCTTTAAAATCCGTGTTTGTTTAGTCAACTTAACGGGCACGTGAGCGGCATGTGATGAATATCGTTCGAAAATTGACGACAAAATTAAATGTGTCAAGAGAGTGTGAATCATTGTATGAAATGTGTTTTTTCGAAAAGTTTGGTACCAAATATATTTTTTGGATTAAAATTTGGTATCAAACGTGTTTTTTCCTCCTTAACTAAGTGTGTGTTTTTAAACTTAAACAATTTTGACTGCATTCTGAACCCATTTTGGCCCATATAAGTGTTAACCCAGTCCAACTCAATCCAATCCAATCCAATTCAATCCAAAACAACCCAACTCTTTAACATTAGAAAGAACAGGTAGTGAATTGGGTTGTGCCGGATCGGACCAACTCCTAAGTCATGACCCATTTTGCCAAGTAAATACAGGAATTGAACATGAAAGTGTAAAAATCCTTTTCACTCCTCCATTCATACATATCCTCCCCTAAAAAGTAACGCGCACGGCGTTAGTTCATGTGTTCCATGCTTTCACGTACTAATCATCTTTTCTTTTTCGAATTATTATTACGCATATACCATTATTTGTTGCTATCAGTATCTACCCTTTTTCCGGACATTAGAAGATATTTTCTTCTAATTAGTATGATATACAGCATTATCTGAGGAAGGTTGTAAAATTATATTCCTAATTACGTATGGTATAATAATTAAGGTATGTTGTGGAGTCATACATGAGTTGACCGGGCTTATGTGAGCCCTATTTTTTTTTAGTTCCTTCAGCCCAATTATTCAACCTACCCTTATGACTTTTAGTTTTTTTGTCGGGTTGGATTTGATTAGTTTGAGTAGGGCTGTCAATGGGCCGGACTCGGGTCGAATCAGGGCAGATTCGGATCTGAGTTCGATTTTCATGTCTTATATCCGGATCCGAATACGCGCGGATCTTGAAAAGTAGCAATCGGATCCGAATCTGGTAGATATCCCGGATCCGGATAAATTATTCGGATCCGTTTGGCATATTTAGCAAAAAAAAAATTCTTTCATTTTCCTTCAAATCACTTGTAGATTCCACCTTCATGAATTAAAAATGTAATATTTTACTTATTTCATCAAAACTATTATCTGAAAATTGTAAAAGATGGAATATGGTGGACAAATATAAACGATAAATATTAGAACAAAGGAATAAACAAAAATATGAATAAAAAAATATAGAAACTGGGAAAAAAAAGAAGAAGATCGATATTTAGTAATGGAAGAGAAGAAAAAAATTGGAGGACAAGGTAGAGGGAAGGTGGCGGCTTCTACATAGATGAATGGTTAGGGTTCTGATTTTTCTTATTAAATAGCATAAATTAATATGTTGTAGGCCCAATTAGTTATCAGGCCAGTCCAACATCACCTCTCACGCATTTCTTTTTAAGATTATTTTTAATATAGTAAAAGATTTTAGTGGAACATAGATAATTTTATTTTTATTTTGGTTTAAATACATAATATATAAACAACATATAGTAATATATATCGGATACATATCTGTAACGGATCGGATCAGCTTAGATCCATATTCGCTCCATATAATTCGAATTACGGATCTTCTTAATCGGATCAGGTCCATCGAATCCCTAATCGGACAATTATCCTAATAAATTGGACCGCATTCGGATCGGATCCGGATTGAAATCCGCCCAATTGACAGCCCTAAGTTTGAGTAAAAATTTGTATGGATAAAAAATGGATCTTGGTCGAAATGGTTTAAGTTATAAAAAACTGAAAAAGAAAATTTACTTATTCTATTTTCTTTCTAGATTTATGAAAGTTTTAATGGCCTACTAGGTAAATATATCCAGATGTTAAATAAAAAATGTATTTTACCTTATAGAAAAATATTGATCATACATATTACTTATATAGAATTTATATTATTCATACTAAACTAGTTAATTATATTTAGGTGGTGTTTTTAAATGTTTGAACTTTTATTTGAATTAGATGTTAAAAAAAAGGTTGAGAATAAAAAGTGGATGGTGTTTTCATTTTAAGAGAAAAATCTGTATAAGTAGATAGTATTTGCAAATTAAGAAAGAAAAAAGACCATCAAAAGCTAAAAGCTGCATCCCAATTGCTTTTGTTTTTCTGTCATTTTTAACTTATTTTTATAAAGTTTAAGCTAATGAAAAACACCACCTTATTACATCTGAATGTTTAAAATTGTGCTTTCTTGTAAGTTTAATATCTTATTAACACAACACATATCATTAATATATATATAGAAGGTCAACATGGTCCGATACGATTTAATCCTTATCATTTGCAGCTCGTATCGAAAATGGTTCATGTTTGTCCGGACCCATCGTAACCAGAACGAACAAGACCCAACCTGCCTTTTTGCACCCTTAATTTATGGTACCTAGCTCCTTTGGGCAATCATCACTTCACATTTATTAATCGCACGCATGTGGTTGTGAAGCTATTGACATGGATATATGTAACACTTGCAGTTAGTATATAATGTTAATAAATGTATTTTTCATTAATTCTGGGGACCAAAAATCTTTTTATTAATTAATTCTGGGGACCCCATATTTGTGGCAGAGACATGCATGCATGCACGTTGGGGACAAATTTGTAGACGAGATTCTCTTCTGCTTTAGTTATGCCTCAATGTGTTGAGTTTTCATTTCATCAGTATATAAATATAGCTAATTAATTATGTCAGCAGTCAGCATTATTTAATAATAATATCTTATAGTACTAGAATATGTTAGGTGAATTGATGATATTAATGTGTATAGGGTAGGCCGGTAGCTAGGGGGCAAACCAGATATACGGCCGCTCACGAATCTCAAAATTTCAAGCAACCGACCAGCTAACAAAGTCAAACATCATTTGTACAAAAGTTAATAATAACTAACATATATAATTAACATTAGAAATAATTAAGATTATAGTTAGTTAATTGATTTGTCTAACCATTTGAACAAAGAACAAAATCATAACATTATTTATTCCTATTATTACATATTTACCTTTAATGTACACATGTACGTATTCCTTTAACGATATTGATTAGGGATAACTCGTACTTCGCAGGTGCACTTCACGTGGTCATATTTATGATCGTGCTTGTGATCATGGTCCGACCACAGGTTGGTGAACGCAAGCTCATAATGGCTCGTCTAACATAAGATCGAGCACCCTTGGAGAATCCAACGAGCAGTGACGGTTGGGCTGGGCCCAATACCCAAATGGTTAAGTGGATCACGTGATGATGTCACCTGACTAGTTAGTACACCTATAAATAGAAATGACATTTAATGTAGGGACACACAATCCAAGACTATCCTACTCGGATCATATCACGTTTGTTTTGAGATCCTAGACTCGTTTAGCGGCATCCTGTGATATTTGATTAGACATATTGTTATAATTGAACATACTGTATTTGATAATTTGTGATATGATATACTGATTTCGGCCAAATTTAGTTACTCGATTTTAGGACAAATCAGGTATGGATTAATATGTTCATGTTCACACTTAATTTAGTTGAATTAAGAATATCTATATGTAATATATATACACTTGTTTTATCATTGAATAATGTTCCTAACAAAAAGTGCAATATGTTTGCTATGTGGATGAATGTGATTTGTTAGCCATACATGTATTAGAATTATCTCAATATTATCTTTTGATTCAATGCTTTTAATTAGAAAAAGAGAAACATTAGTTTTAGCCATACAAGTCAAGAAACATTTGTGTAAACTAAATTATGCCTACTTTACTAACATGCACCCTAAACCCAGGGGTAATTTAAAATTTTATAATTTCGTGGAAACAACATTATTATTGGTTGGAGTTAAATAATTTGATTGCTTTTTATCAGGTTTTTGACATGGATTAATTTTTTTCTTTTTCATAATACTGAAGTTTTATAAATTATTTGGACCGTAAAATTCCTTCGGACTTTAATCTTATATCTGGCCGGACCTAGATTAGACTTGGCCCAAATGGCCAGTAAAGTAAGCCCATTAAAATACTGACAAACAGGCCAACCTAAAAAATGATTTTTCCAAAGAATATAAAGTGGGCCAAAATCCCTAAAACAAAGTCCATTAATAAGTCCTAGCCCACTTTATCAAGAGTTAGAGACTACAGCAAAATGTCGAAGTAAAGGTATGTACATCAAAATTAAACATGAAGTTGACCCCTTTTAGACCCATTTCTAAATAATTGTAATCTCAACTTTTTTTCATTTTGCTTGTGATAATTTTACTATTCAGTAAGACGTTAAGAAAATTATTTTCCTTCATGAACATTAAACTTTTACATTCTATTCATTTTCATTTCCCTTGCATTCAATCCACAGAAATCCAAAAATGGAGACAAGGTCGAGATTGAAGAAAAAAATTGAACCAAATACCTGATTAGCTCAGCTTTGGCCCAAATAATGGGTCTTAAATCTAAGGCCCAATTTTTTAGACCGTGTTTACTATTTATAGAAAGAAGAGATATATCAAGCTTTACAGCTAAGGATAGAGACACGTGACATGACATAAAACTCAAACCCGTTCCTGGAAACTTGCCAGTTGTCACATTCAGCAAATATAGTCAAAGCATTGCCACATTGATCAGCAGTAAAAGATAATATTTTTTATGGTGGTTTAATATTTAAGAAGATAAAAACATAATTAATTTAAAAGGTAAAGAGCATGGCAACCTTTTGGGCCTGTTTGTTTGGCCTTTCGGAAAGTAGTTTGGGAGAGTAGTGGAAATTTGTGAAATAATCTCGATTTGCGTAATGTTGTTTGTTTGGGTTTTGAGAGAGTGGTTTGAGAAATAAAGTAGGTATAGGTTTTTTTGGAAGAGTTGGGTTATAGGTGTAAGATGTGTAAGACTTTATGTCAAATCATGTTTGTTATGTGAGATAAATTGTGTAAGAGATATGTTACTTTATGTCAAATCAAAGTAGAGTTTGTATAGGTTTTGTTTAGAGATAAGAAAATTGTTGTTTGTTTGACTTTTGAAAGAGTAGTTTTAGAAAATTAATGGATGAAAAATTTATTTCGAAAAATAGAAAACATGTTTGTTTGACATTTCTCAAACACGAAAAAAATCTGGGAAACGCCAAACAAACAGGCCCTTTACCTTTAAGAATTTTCAAAGAGAAATAGTAAAGAAATCCATGAAGGATAATAAGAAATAATTATCTCAATCATTAAAACCAACGTACAGAAGAATTATTAATTATTACAATCATTAATCTTCCTTCTTTCTCTATTAAATAGAATATATGGGTGATGCTAGGAAATTAAGCAAAGCGACGTGTGCTATCCACATAAATAATTAGTCATCTCAATTATCGTAGCCTCTCGCCTCAATGATTCATGCAAGCACATGCTACTAAAGTTGCATATGAATTATTATTATTAATATATATGAATTCTTATCTAGAGTAAAAGTGAATGAGCATTAAATAACGGTAGGACATTTGGTTAATCAACCATCTAACTAAAACAGATTATTCAGTGCAATCGATGCATCAAGCCATAAAGTATACGTGGTACAGCTCACCAATATATTTCTGACATATGGAGTGATAATTACATCACTCCATGTTCCAAAAAAATAGTCCCTCCCTATCAAATTGCTAAGTGATATATATTAAATGATTCATCTCTATAATAGCTTAAGTTTTTAGATGAGTTGGTAATTCGAAATGGTATCAGAGCTCAGACTAAAAGAAGGTCTTGTGTTTGAATCCCTCTGCCACCCATTTCCAAATTTTCACATGTAGGCTTGAGTAAATGAATACTGTCTACACGTGAGGGGGCGTGTTAAATGATATATATTAAATGATTCATCTCTATAACAACTTAAGCGTTTATATGAGTTGGTCATTCAATACAAATTAATTGGCACATTTTCATTGTTTTCACACAGATTAAGAAACCTCATAATGAATCAATTTTCTATGGTAAAATATCAAAAATACCCTCTTTAATGATTACTATCATTTTTGTCATGAACTACTTCATACATTTTTTTCTACCTTTTTCATTTTTTTTATTGGTGACCCTTGAGCTTCCCAAGAAATGGCAAATTTAAAAAAAATTGCATTGAAAAATCAAATATTCCAATTAATTTGAAACATAAAAAGTTGACAAATGTGTCAATCAATTTAAAACGAAGGGAGTATAATTTAAAATAATGTGTTCACATTGTTAAAATATGAGGTGATGTACATTATCACTTCATATGTCACAAATGTATTGATGGTCTTCGTATTTAATGACGTGGTGCAACGATTGCACTATATAATTTCTCCTTAAAGTACGCAAGTACATAATTATGTGTGATAAATTAGTCGTATACATTATTAAACAGAAAACAAAGAAAAGGCAATTAATTACACAACCTTATTAAAATAGTAGTAATTTGTACGAGAATCGAAATGGAAAATGGTAGTATTCTTGTCACACTTGTCACGGCCGGCTTTTCAGACAAATCCAAATGGGAGGGGTCATTGGGTCATGGCCCCCTTCCTTCTCAAACACATCTGTAAATTAATCATATCCTCATAACTATGTCGGGTGCCCACTCCCATACCCAACTGTATATACATACAATATATACATACTATACCATGAGTATCTTCTTCTTTACTTCTCACCACTCCACACCCGTGCCAGTGGAGGTGGGGGACTGTGGGTCACTGTCCAACTAATTTGTAGCAATAAAATATTTAGGAAACATTTTTAAAATCTCTAAATAATTTCGGATTCATGAATGTAACATGACCCCACATTGTGCCACGCGTAATGATTTCACAATGCCTCAAAATAAAACCACAAATTATTCTCCGCAAAAATGCATTTTAATTTTTTAACTTTTACTAGTTATCGATTTTGGAAGAGTTTTTTATTCGATAAGTAATTTCGATCTTTCAACTTTTTAGTATTTGTAATTTTAGATATTTGACTGTAGTTTTGGTCATATAACTTTTTAGTAGTCGCAACTCTAAGACACTTAACAATAATTTCAGTTCATTACTCTCGAAATTCAAAAAATTAAATAATTAAAATTGTGGCTAAATGTCCTAGAATTGCAAAAATAAAAAAATTCAAGGACAAAAATTGCAATCAACTGTCCTAAAATTGTCAACATTGAAAAGTTAAAAGGATCGAAATTTCATAGCTAATTTTTTCCCCAAAACAGCTACCCATTAAAAGTGAAGTACTGAAAATGCATTTCTGCCAATTATTCTCCATTTGTACAAAGAAGAAAGCCAAAAGGGTACCGAATCAAATTTTGGACAGATGCTGTTGTCGGTAAGGAAAATAAAAGGGAATTTTTTCCCAAAAAAAATAAAAAAATATGTTTGAACTTTTTAGATATTATGGTTGATCCAGTGAAAGAGATTAACAGTTACGATGTGATCAACTCAACTGAAAGACATTATCATGTAACGTGTTTAACATGTCAAGTCTCATCTACGATCTAAACATCGTCAGGAAAAAAAACTTTCTATACATTAAAAAAAACTCTATCAAGGTAATTAATTGTAAAAAATTGATTCAATCTATAATTTCTCTTTTTTTCAAGAATTGAGGCGTTGCTGCAAACCAACTCCAATAGTGTTTTGCTCGAATTCCTTTATTGTAGGAACAAGTCTTTTCATGTTGTCATCGTATACATAGGGAATTTTATCGAGCCAAGTGGTGGATTTCTTCGCGGAAACAGGGAGAAGGTTGCGACAGAGCTCCTCGTGCACGGTGATGGTATTATGGTAGTGGTAGTACCGTATTTTGGGACTAGTTTTGTGGAGCGTCCCCCCAATCACATTCTCCGACATGTGTACTCCCGTAGCATATGCGTTCTTGGCTTGTATTGCGTACTTCCGATCTCTCCTTATTCTTGTTCTCGAGTCTCTGAACACCAATTTCTCAAATCCCCATTGTCTGATGATCATAATTAACTTGAATTAATTTATATATTAATAGCTATAAAATCGAGGTTAAAATAGAGTCTCAATTCACTCAATAAAAAAACATTTAAAGATAATCTATATATTCTTTTTAATTTGGACATTTATCAAAAATAGTATGCATTAACCATTAAGCCAAGTAAACAACAAATTTAATTCCTGAGCATATATATATATGTCCAATTAATTATATATGAGAAATTAAATTATTATTACCTAGAATAATTGTGGGTGGAATTTGAATCTTGCAAGCAGAGAGCACTGGACATAGCATTTTGCTCAATTGTAAACTGCGTATTATTGGAGAACTCTCGCAATACCGATTCCAAAGTGTTGCCGTCGGGAATATAAATATACTCATCCACATCAAAATAAAAGTTCCAATTGGCCGCATGGCGGTAGCGGTGTAGACAATCATTCACCACCAAAAACTGGTTGTAATAGTACCCGTCATACTCCGCCTGATCTCTTATATCCTACAATCATGGATTAAAGTTTCATTTTCGTTATTTTATATTTTCATTTTGATTGATTTAAAAACAGAAACTGTTCGATGAAATGTAAGAAAATTTTGATTTGTACCTGGAGTGTGACCCTCCCGGCTCTCAACCACGGCTCCAACACCGCTCTCACCTCCTCCGACACCCCTCCAGCATCATGAAACACGAAGTGCGAACTAGCCCCGAAGAACCAGGCATGGTACGCCAACCATTCCCTCATCCTCTCCGCGCTTAAATTCCCATACAACGACGAGCCACAATACAAATTCTCGTATTTATAAGGAGGTTTATACATCGATTCATCATACGACCCCGCGGCCTCCTCCAACGCAATAAATTTCTCGTATTTTCTTGGATTCTGTCCATAGTAAGCGTTTATCATCAGCTTGCCGCCGCTATTATCCGCGTTCGGGTTATCAGCAAACGTGCAATTAACAACCACGACTGTGTAAACACGTCCGTAGCCCCAATCCGGGAGTATTTTATACGCCTTAGCTCTAATGGAAAAGTTTTTATTGTCTGGTATCCATTCACATTTGTACCATGGCTTGCCGAATACGTGAGTAGGCTTTGAGGCTAGGCCCACTACCGCGAACGTGGTGGGGCCACCGCGGTAAGCGCCCATTTGGACGAATAAGGCTGCGGCGTTGCCGTAGGATTGGAAGGTACGTTTGTTGGGATCGACGGTTTTGGTGACGAGTTTTTTTTCGGATAGTGAGGGGATGGTATCGGGGGCGGATTTGATGGGGAGGGATTGGGTGGTGGTGGTGTAGGTGAGGTATAAGTTTTCGTAGTAAGGCTGGAGGTTCCAGATGAGTGTTACGAGTGTGAGTGCTAGTAATGTGGTGAGGACGGGTTTGGATTCTAGACAGATGACTAATTTTCCGACGGGGTTGACGGTGGCGGGGGGCGGCGGTGGAACTTCTTTTTTCATTTTATTCGGCCGCGGGGACAAGAGTCTCGCGGTGTTGACTGGAGGTGCTATTAATATAAATAATAAGTAAATAAATACCTTATTTGACCGACAAGTTTCTTTTGTTGTGTGTGATTGTGTGTGTGAGATTTAATTGATTAAAGTTGGGCTTTTCTTTTCTTTTCTTTGTATATTTGGTACACTAGACCCTTGGATCTCTACTTATCTACAGAAATGCACTTCGGCTAAATTATTGCATCCGAAATGGTATATTTATATTCTTCCTCAAAGAGAGAGGCATTTCACAACTTAATTAGTGATAGGGAAGTTTTAGTTAATATTTGATGTGATGTATCCGAATATTCGTTCAATCACAAAATAGCCTCTATCCATATTTTGTATTAATAAGTGTTTGTGGAAATATTATTATTCAGACTTGGCTTGATCAAATGAATCACGTGACAAGTGTATTGCATTTGTCATGTAGTTATTTTGGGTTCGATCGAACTTGATCTGGGTAAGAATTTTCCGTGTTTGTGATTGATCATTTGTTTAATTTATATGGTCTATCAAATTGCAAATATTTTATTTGCGTTTGAATGTTTTTGTTGAAATTGAGCATGATTTCGGCAAAGACGATTGTTGACACATCTGAATCTTTTTGTGAAAAAATGATGACATCTTTAAACTTATGTATTTTTAAATTAAAATCATCTATCTGCATATGGAATTTTACTAAATCTGATTTGAAAAGAAAATAGTTATCTTCATTGATTTATGCATATATTTTATTGGTTAGTGTGATCATATCAAGTGTTAAATTGATTTGTTCAATCAATTCTATTTTGTCTATAAACAAAGAAGTAATTAAATCATGTCATAGTCACCCCAAGCATGCACACCTTCTTAACTAAAGTTTTAATGTGTGTTTTATGAACAATAGAGTTTGAGATTTGATGGTTTGTACTTTGTGTAATGAATATTTATGAGAAGGAAAACTTTAATAATACCTGCATTTTATTTATTACATTTCAGAAAAAGTAGTAGACGAGGAAACAAACTGATAAAACTTAGATCATAACATATAGTATTAATGTTTAGTATTTCTAAAACTTATAAAAAAAAAAAAAAACTTCTTGGGTATTATATATTCCTATCCATCAACTTCAATCACATAACTTATTCAATAAATTCAAATACATAGCAGAAGAAAATTAAAAGGAAAAGATAAAGAGAAAACCAAAACAACTTCTTCTTATTATTAGTATACTTCATCTAATTAGTTCCTACCAAACAAGATCAATAATTGATTTTCGAAATTAATAGTCAAATGAATGTTGTGTGACTTTTCTCTATTCAAATTGCCATTTTTGAACAATACGAAGAGTGTGACATGTCCAACTACACTGGAGAAATTTACAAATTAAGCAGTAAGTTAGCTGATCTAAGTCTAATTATGGAGTTAATTCAATTAGTTGTTATCACTCAAGTATATGTTTCAGTAAATATATCAACCTAGTTGCAATAGGTTGACACGATCTCTTTTGGTCATGTGAGTTTGTGACATATGTCATGTTGCATGAATGATACAACGGAAAATTTGAACTAATTTTTTAAAATAAGTTAGATTGAATGACACTGTTCGTCCCTAAAGTTGAGTTCGTGTAGCAGTTTGATTCTCTATGTTTAAAACGTATTAATTACTCCCTCCATTTTAAAATATCTGTCTTTTCACATATATATGCACCCAAATTAAGAAAATCATTGAATATAACTGAATTTTAAGAGGGAAAAAATGAAAAAGACTAAGATACCCTTTTAATTAATTATCCTCCACTAATGTTTGAAAAAATTTATGAGCATAAAGGGCAAAAATGGAAAAAGAGTAATTAATGCTTTATTGGAAATCTAAACTGACAGATAATATGGCACAAACAAAACTTTTCAAAGTTACAGATATTATGAAACGGAGGGAGTAATTTGGTTCATTCTATGAAATAACCGCCGGTCGTCCATTGCGATGTCTTTTTGGGGAATCTTTGTGTCATGTGCATTGTACTTGACACTTTTTAAGGCTAGTTCATGAATTTGTTTATTAAAATTCTAATTTTATTGCAAAGCAATTTAGTCCTTTGCAAGTTAATTTGTTACGGTTTGATCCTTGAACATTTTCATGCGGAAAATTGATTGTTATTTTACCTCTAAAACTATCATCTTCCCCTCTATATATATATATACCATTTACCACCATTTTTATTCACCTTGCTAGCTCAATTTTTCTATTAATAATAAAAGAAAAATGGAAGACATAACGTTTTTGTGTTAGGGTCGCTAAAATTCACTGTTCTAACACAAAACACAAGTTAGCCTTCAATTTTTTTTAATAAACATCTATAGTAAAGTGAATAAAAATGGTATATACATCGGGGAAGAAGATAGTTATTGAGGGAAAATAACAACCAATTGGGTCAAACTGGAACAAAATTGTCTTGCAAAATAATTAGGCTTTGTAATAGAACTTAAATTGACAAAACTAGCCTTAAAAAGTGTCAAGTTCAATGCACATGACACTAGATTCCTCTGAAAAGTCACCATAAAGGATGATCGACGGACAAATCATTCATAGGAAGGATCAAATTGATACGTTTTGAACTTGGATGAGCAACTGTTACAATGACTCAACTTGAGGGACGACGGGTGCCATTCACCCAAAAAATAATTTGCTTGTTTTGTCTTTATTATAGAGAAAATTGTAAATTAGTCATGTAACTATAACTCTGACATTTTATTCCTTTAAAGAATCATGCTTTCAATTACGTCATATAATTAATTTTTCTTAACAAAATTATTCCTATTTTGACCCGAAATTCACAATTTCCCCAAATATAGAGTACGAACATGCCAGGTGATCACATAATTAAAAGAGGAATTCTGGATTAAATTTTATAGATTTTTTGGCAATTTCTTGTTCACTTCCTAATTAATAATGTCTCCACATAATTATACTTCTATTCTTTTAAATAACTATTTTGTGGATCTACTAATATGATATACTACAATAGCGGCAATGTAATTCACAGAAATGGTTATTCTTTAAATGAGATATATAGATCACTATCTCTTCACTTTTTACACTCTCACTACATTAAATTAAACGTGAGTCTATAGACTATAGTTGAATAGGTGGTCACTCACGCCATTGTTGTAGGATTTCATATAATATATTTGGGGGAAAGAGAAAATTGTTTTTATAACTTATGGTCTTTGCAAGTTTACTTAATAAGTCTATATTCGGGATGACAATTACTACATAAGCTGTTAAATTGAATTAAATTTGGACTTTTTTGGTCCAATTAGAAGAGTGAATTTCACTCGCGGGCTGAAGAATTTTGACCCGTAATTTAATTAAAAAAAATGAAACTTTTAATATAGGTAATGTGTCACGTAAAATCTGATGTTGAATTTTAGGAGGGGTCTTAAATGCGATTTTGGGAACAAAAAAATATGCTCTTCCTAAACGCGATTTTGAAAATAAAATTATGTTTTTCCTACTCTTCCCCATCACGATTTCGGATATTTTTTTTGCTATTTTTAATCGCGATTTTGGAACATAAATTAAAATAAATTATTTTGTTTGTTCCAAAATCCTAATTGAAATTTTGGAAAACAAAATTTAAAATTGAGAAATTATGCTCATCCTAATTTGCGATTTTGGAACAAATTTTTTTAAAGAAAAATTATGCTCTTCCTAATCAAGATTATGAAGAGCAGAAAAATATGTCGCAAAATTGCGATTAGGAAGAGAATATTTTTCCTTTTCTTTTTAAAGTTTATATTTCAAAATCGGAATTAGAATTTTGGGACAATTTCTTTTTTTTTTGGGTCCGAAGTCATGATTAGGAAGAGGGAAAAAAAGATGTCCCAAAATCGCGATCAGGAAGAGTAGGATTTTTTATTTATTTATTTTATTTTTGTCCAAATTTCGCGATTAGGAGCTCTCCTAAATGTCAAAACTCAAAAGGCATATGAACCATACTAATTTTTCATTCCTTTTTTAAATCACTATCAAAATTCGACAATTAAAATTCTCCCTCGATGGGGTCGAAAAACTCCCAAATTGCTTCAATTTACTGAATAATCGGATAAAATTGCCAGCCCGAATACTTATGAAATAATCTTGTCCGCAACTGTAAGTTATGAGACCGATTTTGCCTTTTTCCTATCTTTTGGATGTTTTGTACCGTTTCAATTCACTATATACTTGAAGCTCGTTTGGTGCCAAAGCGACAAATAAAAACAACGTAATATTTATCATATTTTAACTTTTTATATGAGATACGTACATGTACAAGAAAAAGTAATACTCCTATATCAATGGTGAGCGTTTATAGAGTATATCTAATATTAAAACTTCGAATATAAAAGATATAAACATGAATTATATGTTGCTGATTCAAATAATTGATCTAATATAATGCTAAATGACATGCATGCCCTCGATTTTCATAATTCTCTCATCAATTATTAAAGTTTCTACAGTTTCTTAGACTGAAAGGTTATTGTATTTTTTCTCAAGAAAGTGTGTAATAAAGTTCTAGCAATTCGTTGATGAAAACGCAGCTTAGTGATAAAGTTGAGGCCCCATAATTTAAAGGCGTTGGGTTCAATTTTCACTAACGTGAGTTTTTATTTTATTTTATTTAATTTTATTAATAGTATTTTTGTTCGTTATAGTTGAATTGATTATGAGGTATTGTTGGATAGATTATGAGATTTAGCAATTCCGTTAAAGTTGAGATAAATAATTAGAATGCTGGACCCTCGTGATAAATTGTCTAATTAAGCAAATTAATTTTATTTTCTTAAAGTGTAATTATTTTATATCGAAATATATACTGTATAAAATGTTGTAACATCCAAACATATAATATATAATAATAAATATATCATCAGAATCAAATGCACTGATTGCCACACATTGCTTCCGGACATGCCAAAACATAAATGTCAAAAGGAAAGAATAAGAAAAATAAAGAAATGACACCGAAAGTATTTTACGTATGGCGGGAATGTTAGACACGCAAGTCCGGTCCTCTAATTTCGTAAGATGAAATTGAATAATCAACTTTCTAAGGTACCCTTCGTTTCAATAAATAAAAAACCATAGGAAGAAAATATAAAACCGTTCAATATTATTAATTATAAAGTGTTGCTAGACAACTTTGAACGACGCCTAGGATTCCCAGTAAAGGGCCTTCAAAATTTTATATGTATATCCCCTGAATAATTTGTAAACTAAATGTTAGTAGTTTTATTAATTTAACTAATACATCAAGAATCTTCCTTCACTTGGTTAGAGTCTTACATCTATGATTGGGTTTTGAATTCCAACAGTGACAATTTTCTTATATTTTAATTGTTGGCAAAATTGCAAAAAAGGTCTCAAACTAATTAATGATTTTGGATTTTCGTCCTAAGCTATATCACTTAGTCAAATTCGTCCCGTAATTTTATATTCTTTTGGAATATCGTCCCACTTGCCACATGGATGCTTACGTGTCATGACGTGACAAATTTTAGCATAAACAATTATATAAGATTACAGAATTTGTCCCAAACTAATTACAAATTTTGATTTTTCATCCCAAACTATATCAACACGCTGACTTCCGTCCCGTAATTGAAATGACACGGAAAAGGGAATTCGTTCCAAACTAATATTTATTATTTATTAATACAAAAAAAAATCACAAATTTTTTCTAATAAACTGAGATGGAATTTTTTTTCTCAAAAGCGCACGAGAATTTAAAAAATCCATAGTCTTTTTTCTCTTAAAAAAAAGTTAATGGCAATTTACCTACATGTGATATTCATAATATTCAATTTATCTCCCTGTGTTATGATAATATTGCAGTTTACCTCCTTGTGTTGTGATAAATATGACAATTTACATCATGTATTATAATAATTGTAGCAATTTATCCCCTATGTTATAAAACACTTTGCATGTCCACTCTCAATTTATGCAATTGAGTTACACTCTATAATTCAAGGGGATAAAATACCTTTTTAAAAATTTTCACAGGGGGGGTAAATTGCTCATTTTCAAATTACAAGGGGTAAATTGAACATTATGAATATCACATGGAATAAATTGCCATTAGTCCGTTAAAAAAAGTAAAAGTGAATCGACATTTCCATTAAATTAGAAATTTAATAATGGACTAAATTCATGCAAAATTTCAAATTGTGAGACGAAATTCGGCTAATCAATATAGTTTGGGACGAAAAACTAAAATTTGTAATTAGTTTGGGACGAATTCTGCAATCTTGTATAACTGTTCATGCTAAAATTTGCCACGTCTTGACACGTAAGCAACCATGTGGCAAGTGGGACGATATTCCAAAAGAATATAAAATTACGGGATGGATTTGGCTAAGTGATATAGCTTGGGATGAAAATCCAAAATTATTGATTAGCTTGGGACGTTTTCTGCAATTTTACCTTAATTGTTCTATGTTTACCATTGGTCTAGTGAAAGGGACTAGTCACTACAAAATAACGAATCTAGGTTCAAATCCCTATTGGGAGAGATTCTCACTTAATGTGTCAAACGTGCTTTAAAAATTATTAAACTCTTGGGATACCAAATAAACTACAAAAAACGTTCTATGTTCTTTTCACTTTTTTATAATTGTTCCTTATTTTTCTTCTTTCGTAGTAATTTTTTTTTCCTTTTTTCTTTCTTAATATTTCTATTCAAAAAGAATTCCTTAATAAGTGTTCTTTTAAATTTTTTATTTTTTGCTATCTATAAGAAGAATACGTTTTTTTTCTTTCTTTATAATACAATTTTTTGCTTATTATTTTCTTTACTTATTATTTGATGGGTATACTATATAGTATACTTATTTCTCTCCTGTTTGGGATTTCACATATTGTTATGAAATTAAAAGAATAACAAGAACTAAAATGTAAGTGTAGAAAAGAAAGTGAACTTGGGAGAGAATTTTATTCATTCTTATTAATGTATCAACACATTACAATAAGCATCTATTTATAGGTCTAGATAAGAACTCAAGAGTCAATAGTTAATAGTTACATCATAAGTTACAAGTCTTTTCATATGGTGTCTTCAAGATAATCTTTAAGATAGGAGTTGCAAGACTTTTCAAATGGCTAAAGAACTCCAATGGACATTCACAAATTAATCATATTTTATAACACTCCCCCTTGAATGTACATTGCTTATGGAATATGCCTCGTTAAAAACATTGTTAGAAAAATCCGGTGGGAAAAACATAGACAAGGAAAAAAAAAGTACATATCCATATGGAGCCAATAAGCGTGTAACACTGCCTCGTTAAAACCTTGCCAAGAAAAACCCATTGGGACAAAAACTTGGACGAAGGAAAAAGAGTACATAGTGCATATTATTATTAATGATACGCTCCCCCTGATTTCAACACAATGTCCACAAGTTGACGCATTCCAACGTTGAACCATATGCCTGAAGGCAATATCTTGATATAACAAAAATACATATTTAACGTCATTCATATGCCTTCGTGTTGGTACAAAGCTTATCTTGCTAGTAAATTAAAATGCTAAATCATGCTTATAGAATTAGCAAGATTCAACAAGTCTCTAATTTTACTTAGATAAAGGTATTTCAGGTCCCCAAACTTTTTCATTATTCGATCCTTTCGAGGAAGAAATTAATATTTTATTACATCCAAAGATCGAAACGGCCATGAAATTGCTCTCAATGATTGAGCTTTTTATATATATAAAATCTTTTCATAATCGATTTTGTATGTATCGATTTATGGACAAATATTTCAAATGCTCGATCTACCGGTCGAGATAAAATTTTATTTTTCCAAAATCTTTCGTCTCAAAATCTTTTTTTAAAACTCTTCTGAAGTTCCAATAATATTTAGATCATCAATATATATAACAATTATAACAAATTATTATCCAAATATTTTTATAAAAACACATGGGTGAATTTGTTCGTTTTTATAACTTTCTTTTAACAATAATTCAGTTGTACTCCATACGTCCAAATTGTTTTAATCTATACAAAGTTTTGCGCAAGCGTATTGAACAGTTTTCTCTGGAGTTTCCACATGCATCTGAAATTTTAAACCCTTCAGGGATTTTCATATAAATTTTAGTATCGAGCGAGCCATATAAATAAGTTGTATCAACATTCACTGGACGCAAATCAAGTTTTTCACGTACTACCATGCTAATAAGGTATGTAAAAATAATTAAGTCCACCACAAGAGATTACGTCTCCTCATAATCAATATCGGGTCTCTACGAAAATCCTTGTGCCACTAGTCGTGATTTCGCACAAATACCCATTTATATCCAACGTGCTTTACACCTTTAGGTGTTTGGACTACTTTGAAAGTTAACTTAATTTTGCTTGAATTACGTCTTTTTATTTTGGCCAATCATTTCTATGTTTACATTTTTATAACAAATTTAATTTCAAGATCCTCATTTATTTTATAATTATATGCAAAAGTGTTATCGACAACTGTTTTAATTTGGTTCCATCTTTTTCTCGTAGTGACATAACTTATAGAGATCTCTTTATTTTATTATTTTCAGGTACCTGAACCTCTTCTGGGATATTATCTATTAGTTATGTCTTGCGACTCTTCATGAGTGCTCGCCTCCATAATATGACCATCTTCAGTGACAGCTCCTTTTTTTTTACGAGGATTTTTATCATTGGAACCGTTTGATTTACCACGTTTAAGATTAGCTTATTTTCATTTGAATTGGAGCATATTTTAGCTGGTATATGAGATTTAGTAATTCTTTTTATATTAGTAAATTTATATGGCAATTGATTTGCAATATTTTGCAAATAAATTATCTTCTGGGCTTCTAGTGTACACTGATTTTTCAAGGATCTAGAGAAGATAATGTCGATGCTTTTCATGTAATTTCTTTTACCAGCTCTTTATTACCTCCCCCTGAAGTTAGGAATATTATATAATCAACGTGACAATAGGCAAACCATGCCGTAAATAAATTTTCAGTCATTTGTTCAAGATACTTATTATGGATGGGGTTTCTAACCAACATATATTCCCAACCTCTTTGAGGACCCATCTTTGTGCGTTGTGGTGGAGCAATTGGAATATTCCGCACATCCTTAAATTCGAAGATGGGGAATGTTTGGCTCCTGACCAAACGTTAGTTTCATCAGGGAGAATTTATCATAATTTGTTGGCATGATGCACACAAGTGCTGCTACATGTAACAAGAAGTTTTGTTCTCATTAATAAATTTCTAAAAATTAACTGGAGGCGTTTGATGAATAATTCTATTAAATCATATTGTGTATGAATATGGTCAACATGACTCTCAATAGTCATTGAAAGTCAGATATATGAATTCACCAGCATTATTAAGATGTCTTCATTGCATAATCTGAAAATTGTGCTCTTAATTTAATTATTTGCACAAATAATCCCGCAAACATCAAGGTTACAGGTTGACACATTTGTAGTGGATGCATCTATTAAAATCTACATAGAGGATGAGTGGGCCCACATATATCACATTGAATGTGTTTCAAAATGCTGGAGATTCTAACCAATTCTTAATTGGAATGATTTAGTAATCAATTGACCTTGAGAACAAGCATCACAAAAGGATTCTTTGAATTAAAGAATCTTCTGGTTCTTCAGTGAATATCCAAAAAAAAAAAATCGCATCATAGTTTATCCGGGATGGTCTAACTGGTCATGCCAAATTTATTTTGATCAGTAAGCTTCTGGTTTACTGTAATATGTGTTTCAATTGTACAAACACATGTCTTTCTATAAAATCCCCACATTTGAAGTCTTAAATAAATGAAGTTAATCAAAATAATAAGTTTTTACTTATTATGAAGGATTCATAAGGTCAAGAATCTCACATAGTAACCTCATATAGCTCATGACTTGGAGAATAATTTAATCAAAATGAAATAATTATGACATTAACCAGTTTTCATTTTACTTTAATCACGACATAAGATAAGATAAATTAATACAAATAAAGACATAAAAAATATCATATATATTTCTACGTTTCTTTTTTTTCATTTAAGAAATAAATAATTTCTTTATAATCATAATTGAGACAACATGAGAAGATCATATTTACATTTCAAGCATGATAATATATAAACTAAAATGTAAGTGTAGAAAAGAAAGTGAAGTAGGGAGAGAATTTTATTCATTCTTATTCATGTATCAACACATTACAATAAGCATCTACTTATAGGTCTAGATAAAAACTCAAGAATCAATAGTTAATAGTTACATCATAAGTTACAAGTCTTTTCATATGGTGTCTTCAAGATAATCTTTAAGATAGGAGTTGCAAAACTTTTCAAATGGCTAAGAACTCCAATGGACATCCACAAATTAATCATATTTTATAACACATATTTTTTATTGTCTAAATCCAATTATCATAAGGAACAAAGAACATTGAATGTAGCAAGAATTACCCAGCTGAATAAAGAATAAGCCACTGATTACAGATTTGGTCTCATACACTGCATATTAAATCTAAAAAATAAAATTATTTGACAACTCAAAAAAATGACAATTTGGACCACCATAACTCTCTTATTGGTAAAAAAAAGCAATTCTTGTCAACTATCTAACACTGTAATTTCTACACCAACTATTTTTTACAGCAAGAAAAACATAGTAAATTACCCTTGATAAGGACCACAATAATTAGCTCTTAGTCAAGAACCTTAAAACATAAACAGAACCTGCAATTAAATCATTAATTTCCTCCTGTTAACTGCACTACTTCACTTGTTGAGCATCAACACTTGACATTAGATTACAGTATGAGAACAGTTCTACGCAGCATCCATAAAGTCGAGGGGATCAATCATGAACAATATTTTTCATATATACCTTTAAGGTCCCAAATAAAATTTGTATTATGAGATACCATAGCCAACTTGTAAATTATCAGTAGGTCGCTCTCTTTCTTCTCTTTTTCTCCCATCTTCAATTAGGTTAACGTCATTTCAGTTTCTTACTGTTTGCTAAAAAGGATCAACTAAATTGTGCCAAAGTCCAAGTTTTCCCATGCAAACGGGGAACCGCAACCAACATAGGGGTGCCCCCTTAGGAAAACACATACACAAACACATACAGCAGCAACAACTAGCATTGAATGAATATAGGGACGCTGAAGCAATCCTCCCTGTGAACCTGGGAACTTACTTCTGTATCCATATGAAGCTGCAACTGCACATTTGGAACAAGATTGTTGCCCTTGATTGACTAGGGAGCTAGTCTTATCGTCCTTGCTTATATCCAACTGGAATTGCTCGATTTCGTTTTCGATAGATAAAGAGATTTGACCAGTTTTTCTATTTGCAAGCTTCCGAGCAACAAGGGCATTGTATGAATGATTATTCCTCATCAAAGCATACGCATAAGGAGAAAGCCCATTTGCATCAAGTACAGAATTCCAACATTGCAACCCAACCTACGCATAGAAAGGGAAACTGTAAACCAACAACGATAACAAAAAGAGCCAATAAATATTTCAATTCTCATAGCTATCCAACATATGTAAGAGTTTAAAATGAAAGAAGAAACAAAGGTACCTCCTGTGGATCACTTGTTAGAGCATCTACAATGTCATCAGAAGATGAAGTAGAAGCAGCCACATGTAAAGGTGTGACACCGCCAGGTCCAGCCATATTTGGTAGGAAAATATACTTAGTAGATGTATAAGTAGAGTCAGTTGCAACTGAGTAATGAAGAAGTAAATTAACCATTTCCAGACAGTTCCTTTTGACAGCCCTATTGAGGAGGTGAATTTCTGATAGCATCTTCAAAGATTCCGTTTCTAACCCTTGTCTACTCAAGTTTAGTTCTAGCAAAATGCCCAAAAGGGTTTTCACCAAAGCTATAAAGTCATACTCGACGGAGAATATAAGAAGAAATTTGAACCGGGTAAGCCTATAATCAAACAAGGAAGAGTCGTGCTTTCTTTGAAACAACCATCCAAGTTCATCCAAGAAATGCATGATTTCTCCCCTGGACCTGGCAGCTTGGTCGATGATCTCAGGCTCAAGGAGTCTCAATTCTTGGCAGATGGTTTTATCGGCTATAATTACAGGAAAATATGTGCCCCTACAACTATTTTCGACCTGTAAAGTTTATAAAGGTTTTCAAAGGGATACAAAATTCAATCCAAAATTTGAAAACTTAATAGTTGAGTTATAAAGTTCTACCTCAATGAAACAGCGGCCAAGTACGCCACAGTCAACCCCATTAATCTTAAAGCGAGCCAAGCTTATCTCATCATATGTAGCTCCTTGGCAAGAAGAAGGTGGAACTCCTATTATGTTGTATTCTGCTGCATTTGTGCAATGTATCCTGCAAAATAACAAAGATAAGATTCTCACAAAAGAAATCAATGTCGTGAAATTTAAAGAGATTCAACTTACTTAGTTCCTGGTGCCATTAAATTTTTCCCCTTCAATAACAGAGAATTCTCTTGTCCACTAACGATTGCTACAGGAGAGACCAAGATCAGTTCGGGTGCAATCCATGCTCCCCAAGATTTGCAGATACGAATCTTTCCTGAAGGTTAATTGCATGAGAAAGTAAGTACAAATAGGAAATACTTGAGAATTTGGCGCTCAACACCTTCTGTGGATGTACTCACAAAATAACTATAAAAAAGCAATATATACCGTCTTTATGGGAAGCCATTTGTCCGTCTGTATTAACCAAAAATCTTGTGTTTCCCCAAAAGTTAACATCAATATTTTTTATTAAAGATCTCACATAATTAGGAAGGTTTTCTTCCAGCTGTAAAGAACCCAAATATGGTCAGTCAAAACCGTAGTAACATAACTTATGTATTACTTTATAGTAATACACTCACTTGATCCCAGACGAAAGATGGCATTGATAAATACAGGGATAGCACTATGCAACCAGGCCTAATATAGCTTTCCATTTCTGATGGACTATTAGAAAGCCAACTGCAAATCTGAAAATAAAAAAACATAAGCCATAAAATGAGTCAGAAAAATCCTTCCGGAATTTAAAGCCAAAAACATCAAATCTTACCTGAGTTCGTAGTGACCCAGGCAAATGGCTGGGATCCTTGTCAAACAATTTGAAAATTATCCGATCAGTGCGATCCTGGGAGAAATGACACATTATAATTTATTAAAACAGTTATATGAACTCTAGGATACACAATAACGCTTGATAGATAAAATAAAATTGCTCAAAGGAAATAAGAGAGTGATGCAAAAATACCCGAGCATCAGAATTCAAGCTGGATGGTGAATGATCAGATCCAGAAGATGATGTATGCCCAGCTTGGTAAGGAGAACTTTGAATCGAGCCATTTTCAGTGGTTTGAATTGGGCTTCCAAAAAGCTGAAGACGTGTACTTCCCCCATTGCTCATGGTACCTTTCATATATCCCATATTGCCTTCACCAGTTGACAAACAGTCATTCTTCGTTGTTTCTCTTGAAGTCTGCATTGGAAACAGATCATGTACAATAGGTGGTGAAGACATAGGTGACTTCTCTTCTAAAGGATTACTCTTGTCGGGCGAAAGATAGTTTCTACACGATGGCAATTTCCTCACGCTATCACATTCAGGTGAAGAATCAAACAGTTGTAATGGCAAAAATGGAGAATGGTAACTTATACTACTTCTCTCTCCTCCAGCAAGAGGAAATTCCATAATCGGCCCTTTCTGCGACTCGGGATTTGCAACTTGGTCAACACAGAGTGACTTATTTTTCTCAGAGTCACTTCCCTCAGTACTTGGATGAGATTGGTTATCAGATGTATCAGAAGAAAGAGCAGCAAGTAAATTTATGGTTGACGGAGAAGAGGAATTCACATTCACTAGGTCCTGGTTTTTAGTGGAAACATGATTCGGAGTACTTCCATTTGTATTTTCCGAAAGTGGTAGCTTGGCTGTCAAGTTAGCTGGCAAGGGCAATGAATTTATTTTATTAAGAATTTGTATGAGCTGGTCTTTATCGGGTATGAATTTACCACTCCTGTCTTCAGTATTCCCTATAATTGGAGAAAATAGCATTTAACAGAAAGTCATGTGTAAATGTGAGAAGGAAAAGGTTGAGAATGCTAGAAATTTGTATTTGATCCAGTCATATGTATAAGTCCAATGCATCAGAAACCGGTTTAACTAGTTTATGTATAATTCATATTTCCATTCTGGTTTATCACAAACCAAAATCTCCTTTCTTGAAATAGATTTTTCTTAATCATAATTACTCTCTAACATAAAGTAAATCTACATAAAGTAATGATTTCACTCCAATTGTTCACAACTACTTTTGAAAACCACTGCTTTTAATGACACAAATGTGAAGATATACTTTTATAAAAGTTTCATTTTTTAACTCTTACCTAGAAATATGGAATTTTGTGTCAAACCAAATGACAGAAAAATAATTGCTAAAACCGAACCATCTGGATAAGCTAATTTATACCTTCTGCACGAGCAAGAACTGCCAATAGATTGACTATATCCATATCACAATTGACATTATTGGCATGGCTAACAGGAGCTAACGATCGTGGAGCTGTATCTTCTGGCTGAGTTTTCCTCCTCCTCCTGTTATGGCCAGCAAGTCTACGCCTACAGCTTCTCTTTCCCTCATCAAATTCTGAAAGTGGGTGGAACCTAGTAAAACAAAACAACATCATATTAAAGTGTCAATTTCAATTGACTTTGGTTGATCATGGTCTAGTCTATAATCATTCTTTTCCGACAGGAACCAAAACCAGAATTAATGTGTTTTCTTTCTTCGTGTGGAATCGGGGTTGTTTCGTATATATATATGGTATATTCCTTTTCAAAAGGTTGACAAAATATTTCCGATTGTAACTTTTCTACATGTGTTTCCCAAAAACAACACAACAAAATCCTATGAATACAAATATTTTTCTTATCAAGATGTTGAACACACGAACCTGCTGCACTGCTGGCAGAACCTCTGCATTTGTTTCCCCACCGAAGCGTAAGTAGCTTTGCTATGAACCTCACACACCTTGTGCCGCCTATGATAATCCTTGGCAGTAGACAAATCTTCTTTGCAACCATCAACTTGACACATTGGATAGTTAGCAGGGGATCCAGGTCTCACTCTCTTATTAGGCCTCGACACAGGCTGCGGCTCCTCTACTAAATTTTCAGTTCCATCTCTACTTCCAAGCTTCAGTCGAAGATTTTCATCATCTACTATGTTTAGGTGCTCCTTGCTCACTGGTACTCCATCAAGTTGCAGGGATGGTTTGGCAACAAACCTCGAGCAATCCCAATTCCATGAGTTAGGATTCCAGCTATCAGAAGTGTTCTGATGAACAAAATCGGACGATGCAAATGGTGGTAGGCCTCGTTTCTTTGCAATTGGATGTGTATCACAAAATCTTCCGGCTAGTGTTTGGTGAATGACTATAGGAGAAGCTACTTGTGTGCCTACCTCTTCCATATCTTCAAGATAATTATTTCAGAAAAAAAAAACCTGCACCGTTTTGAATCTAATCCAAAGCCGCTTCAGATAAAAAAAAAAAAAAAAAACAGAACAAATTTACGACAGAACTACAAAATGTAAAAGATTGCTGTTTAACAATAAATACCCAATATAGAATTGAAAAAAATTCTCTCATTAAGCTAAAAGCAAACACTTGAACTGCTAAATTAATTCATTCACAAGTAATTAAATACCCGAACGAAAAGGTTTTCAGTTTGGAAGTTCAATAATTACAAAAATCATCATAATTTCAATTTTAAAAAAAAAGGAAAGGGAGGCACCTTTTAGGGGTGAACTGATTTCATCTCCAAACGGTTAAACTTTGATACGTCTCTCATCTTCATAAACTGATTCTGAAACTGATTCACACCATTCTTCTTCTTTCTTTTAGTACAAATTAGATTATAAATTTCGGATTATGAAATATGAAGGGATTGAGTGAATCTAGAAAACGCAGCCAAAAGGGTACAGAAATTACAGTGTGGAGAGATCTGCGGCAAAACAATACGAAGAAAAATTGTAATAAAAAAATGAAATGAATGGACCCGAAATTCTCTCTCCTTTTTCTATACTTCACAGTTCACACAACACAATTACCATCTCCTTTTTTTTTTTTTCTCTTTTCCATTTTCTAATATTTTTCTGTACACCCGTCCGAAACATAGTCAGTGCAGCTTGTCGGGTATACAAACAAACAGTAGACTCAGGAGGATATTTAGGGAAAATGAATAAAATTTATGCACCGAACAAATGGTCCATGAACTTCCATTTTTAACCTCTTCATATTTTGTATGACTTAAATGGGAATTTATCCTTCTTAATATTCATAAATATTACTCCATCCGGTTCATTAATTGGCACATTGTTACTTTTCACACAGATTAAGAAACCTCATGATTAATCACTTTTACATGGTAAAATATCAAAAATATCCTTCCTAGTGACTCTTGAGATTCCCAACCTAGATGTAAGAGAAGGGCAAAATTGGAAGAAATTGCATTGGAAACCCAAATGTGCCAATTAATATGAAATATAAAAATTTGGCAAATGTGCCAACTAATATGAACCAGAGGGAGTACTGTAAATTTTACCTCTATATGATTTGAAAATGAGCATTTTATCCCTCTATAATCTTATAAAAGTTTAATACTGTCTTCATGTCATTTTTAAATTTAAATAAAATATAAATTGACAAAATTATCTCTCTTAGAGCATCTCCAACAATTTCATCTATAAGTGGTCATCTATATTCAATTATACATGGTGAACAGTATTTTAGCAACTCGGTTCTAGCTATCCAATCCAGCAGTCATCATCTAAAATTTTTAAAATTATTATTCTTTTTCCAATATTAAATTATAAATAACATTATAAATAATGTTGTATTACATTTACACGTAAAATATAATTAATAAATATATATTTTAATATTTTTATTTAAATATAATAAATTAAAAATTGAAATAAATGGCTTTAAATAACGATTTAATAAACTATTTAATTCAAATAAAAAGTTAACTCAAATCAATTTAATAAACTATAGTTGAGACATAAATTTGTTGACATGGATGTCCTGTATAAATATACATGGGCATCCATATATGCAAGTCCAAACTTGTATTATACATAGTCTTATATAAATACAAGACATTGTTGGAGGACAAAAAAATGATTTAGTTATGTATATTTGTGTTTTTAGCTATTGGAGGAGCTAAAAAAGTGACTGCTGGAGATGCTCTTATATGTAATAATTTACCCAATGTGATATGATAAATGAGACATTTTATCTCCTGTGTTATTATAAAATAGACACTTTGTGTCCATGTGTTATGTTCAATGTTGCACTTTACTCCCTATGTTACAAAACATTTATCGATGAATCAACCACTATTTTAAAAAAATAAAATGTACGTTTTTAATAATAGCATATTCCATTGAACTGGTTGGTTGAATAACCAAGAATATTATTTATCAGTTCTGTGTCATTATCCTCCAAGGCCAGGCAAATTTCATGGCTGCAGTTTTTCTGTCTAACAACTAGCTAACGGCATTCTTTTTTATCAGAATAAGTATTCTAGTAATTTGCCTTAACTTAAATTAAATATCTAAACAAACAATTCGCTTTACAATGTTCTCTATAGTTTAATTAAGAGCATTTTAGATACTATAATTTTATCGTTGTCATAAATTACAGTACATGATGTGAGGGCACCGAAATAAGTTTTATTAAAATAAAATAGTCAAAGTCAAAGGCCGTCCGAATCTATGATGTAGGAACATCTTCTGCCTCCAATAACTATGGTGAGTTATCGCGACATTCTCGGCCTTATAAACATAAAAACAAATAAAATTATTAAAAACATGAAGTAGTATATTCTTTGGGATTACTTATAGCTGAACATCTATCGCATGTTTGGTTGGACTTTTTGGAGTGCTTTTCTTAGTTTGATTTTTTTTAGATGTTCTTGACTTTTGTGTTTTTGAAATAAAGAAATGTGTGTTTGAATATACATAAATGAAATGAATAATAGTTTTATTTTTAGAATAAAGTATGATGATGTGGAAATATTTGAAGTCTGAGCTCTAAGCATAATCTGGATAAAAACGAATTGGGTTAGACCCCAAGATGCAATAGGGAGTTGAGGAACTTATGCGGTCTCGACCCAATTAAAGATCTTTGGAGGATATCCACACTCAACATTTATGGAATGAAACATCATGCCAAATTTCGGGCCGCATAATTATGTACCAAGGAAACCATGGACAAATTTCGCAAATTAATCTACTTACATTTCTTTTTATATATAGTTGTACAAACTCTGCATATGCTTTCAAGATCAAACTATTTATTTAATCATCAGAGTGACCTCACGATATTTTGTCTCACCTAATCTTTTCTTGTTTTGCAGGGAATCTGACCCCGAAAAAGAGGAACAAGTTACCCCATCGCGAATAAGCAATGAATAAACTTATAACCAGATCTAGATAGAAGTTATCCGCATCTAGCTTCGTCTATGAGAAAACATAACAATCACATTCATTAAAAAAAACATTCAAAAGCTCATAGTTGTAGCTATGAGGATCAGATGCATTAGGGCAACCACAATCGTCGTCGAAAGTGAGGTTATGCACTCCACCACCACTAACCGCAATCCTTTGCCATCTATTACCGCACCACCTGCCCAGTAGCCCAACAAAGATCATCTGATAGAGGACGCACAACCCCCCATGTCGAACACAGGAAATGTTGACGTGACACCAGCACCAACCACACTTACTCGTAGCAATTCCAAATTATGATAGATACTTTCAGAGTGTTGCTTCTCGACCAAGTCAAGACCAAGAGCCTTCATGTGGCTTCTCTCACCGGTCTTATTCTTCCCGAGTCTCAAAATCTCCTTGAATATCATGGCCCAGTTTGTCTAACACATCCGCACATTAATTTCCTTCCCTCACCGGTCTTATTCAATGATCCCGCATCCTTATTCAATAAATTTCCTTATAAAATTACTCAATCACATCCATTAATGAGCTTTATCTTCTTCTTTTTTTCCTTTTTCAAGGAATCACTTCCATTGGCATTTTTATTTTAGTTTATGAAATACATCCATTCAACCGATCAAAAAAAGAGTACGTTCATTCATTTTGAGTCGTAGACACATTCGGCCTATAAGTTACAAAATAGATGTATCATCTATGAATGTGTGTGTGTGCATGTGCATGAGAGCAAGCGTTTAAGAGATTGTTCAACAAACGTATATAAGATTATGAGGAAAGAAATGAATCATATCATAGTATAATAAAGTATACCCAGTAGCAACTTGCAAGTTCAAAATGTTCCGTTCGTCCAAACCATACAAAACAACATCACCTGTATTTTAACTCTGTATATGAACTGAATCAGCCCAAAGATAATAACTAAAACACAATAGATAAGCCTCCTTCTAAGTTATATAAATTAAGTTACCAAATTGGATGCAAACTCTAATATGGCAAACAAAACCAAATTATTAGTAACCAGGGCTTGAGCGCTTAAGATATACATTTGAAAACATGCCGATATTTCCCAGCCAGAATAGAGCGAAAACAACAAGGCTTGTGGCAGCTAACCACATATACTGCTGCCATTTTTTTCTGTTTCGGTAGCGTAGAGCTGGAGGAGGGACTACCGATTTCGTTTTGTTTTGCTTCAAAGGTTTTTGAGCCTTTTTAGGATTAATAATATCCTTGGTGGGTTCTATCTCCTTCACAATTTCCATTGCGCCTTCATTGCTTGGAGCAAAATCACAATTCTTTTTCTCTTTCTTTCTCAACCTCTTCTCTCTCTCCTGCATGGTTTAAATTTCATGCCAATATTAATTGATCGTTATAATACTCGACGAACTGAAAAGGGAAAATGCACAGGCGAAATGTAGTTGTACCTTTTCTTTCTGTTCTGCTTCCTTTTGTGCTTTTAGCTCTGCTCTCATTTGTAGCTTTTCTGCTTGCCGTTTCTTCCTCTCACGTGCCTCATTGGCCTTAGCTAGCTCCTCCAAACGGCGCTGCTCTTTCAACTTAGCCTCAGCTTCTTCCTTTCTCATTTGTTCTGCCTTCTTAGCTAACTCAATCTCCTCTTTTGATTTCACAGGCTCCTCCTGCACCTCATCAGGGGAATCCCTACTAGACTCAGTAGCTAAGCCAATTTCCAATACAATCTTAGTCTGACTCTTGTGTTCGGTTGCTTTTGTTTTCGATTTATCTTCTGAGGTTCCTTTCTCAACACTTGTTTCTAGTTTTAGCTCCGGAAGACTTTGTGGTGCGGGATCAACCTTGGCTGGTTTTGAGACCCTCCTGTCAACTCTTTCATCAACATAACTGGGTAGGATAGGTGGCTCCTCATTAGGGCCAAGTGAACGACCATCCAAGGTCCCCAATCTCCGGACTGTACTCCTCACATTGAAACTGACATATTCTTTGCGGAACTCGTCATTTGTGTTCCAGAGTTCCATCACTTTTTCCACCTATAGAAATGAAACACAATAATAAAGTTAGGGTTAACTTTACATATTAAATAGGAAAGAGAGAGATTAAAAAGATTTACCTGATTCGTACAAAGACGATAAAGTGCCTCCCTGTCCCTGCTAAATGCATAATTATTGGCAGCAGCCAAATCATCTCTACCCTTGAAAAAGTGTTGGTTCTGCAATTTCAAGTTTTTAACTAAGTTAAGCTCTTATTTCCTAAAATACAAATTTCTCATTACGGATAAGAAGTTATATTCTGGTTTTTCTGATGTAACTTCCAACTTATAAATATACCATAAATGTAAATTTGCCCGATCATATTGTTAGAATTAATCATTGTGAAGAACCAAATGCTTATCAGAACAAGGTTGGAGTAAGTTTATGAGCGTGGTCAATTAACTTCAACCTAGAGAACTAATTAGCTGTCCATCCGTATCCATGTTTACATAATCCCGGTAATGGTCACCAATTATGGTAATTTTGGCCAGTAATCTAGCTTATGGCAACCAGCTCGATACACAATCAGGTGATGACAACAATTCCACAAATCAGTTGTGGTATGTGTATATTTGCATGTATGCAGGGCAGCAATTATAACAATGAAGCAAGATGCAAACCTTGGTATTTTGATGCCGATACTACTTAAACAGCACAATATAATTTTGGTGGCATATAATTACTAATTTTTACAAATCAAAGAGGGTATGCTCCACTGCAACAGCGCAATTACGGAATTAGTGGTCCATCATACCGTAAAAAAATCAGCACCTAAGTAAGGTACAAAGAGAACCTCTTGCATTTTTACGAGTTCATACAATTAAAAAGTTCTAATTTTATTTTCATACTTGGTTTAATTGCCAAAAACATTGTATATGCCTTATAGTTGAAATTTTTAAGTGGCATTTTAAGAAATTACAAGCAACAATTAATAGCTTATTCGCACGCAACAATTTTGAACTTAATATCAAGATATATTATTTTAACAACACCACAATTACTTTATATCACATCATCAGGGGGAACTTAAATGCCAAAATCCATTACCAATAAAGCTTTCAAAAAATTTGCCTCCTTTAATTTGTTTGCATCAAGTCGGATTCTTACGTTATGATTTTATATAATAAATCAGCACATGTATATAATACGTTTTAAATTTTTTACAATCCTTTTAACTAAATCAGTGTACATGTGGATTCACGTGTACCTTTCTAGTCCCAAAATAACTAAACAATTGGGTTTTGAAAAATGTCTTACCTTCTCTGCAAGTTCTTTCCTCAAACTCTGCCACCGTACATATGCTTCTTGCCGAATATCATCTGCAGCTCTGAATTGAGCTTGAAGTTCTCTAACTTTTTTATTCTCATCGTTATATTTCATCTGTGCTTCCACGAAAGCTGCTTCAGCTTTTAAGACTTTGCCTTTGAGGATATCAAGCTCCTTCCTTGCAATCTGCACGTATCAAAACCATATTAAGAGCTCAAACCACTTGAGCTTTCAGTTTGAAAAACCTTTCCCCAATAATATAACCATAAACATTTTCCTAAAAAACTGCTTAAAAATATACACACCTTTAAACGCTCTTCAACCTCCTCTCTTTGTTCAAGAGCCTGCTTGATTTCATCTTGGCTACCCATGTTAGAGGATAATTGTTCCCTAAGCTGCTTCAGTTGCTTGATTTCACGAATGAGCTGTTTTTCTTCCTTCAAAGGCAGAGTCTCGTGTTGAATCATATGCTCCATATTGTATATCTGCAGAGGGGCACGACTTTAATCATGTAAAAATATATTTTTAACTGAATTCTGGCCTATGAATATGAAAACTAGATGCGTTCACATGCAACTTTATACACACAAATAAAGGAGCATGTTTACCCGGTAATCGATATCCTCAATAGATATTGCATTCTTGGCTTTGTTAATCATAGATTGAAGAGAATCAATTTCCATGCGCTTTGACCTCACCAACTTTCGTGCATTTCTCTCTTCACCCTTGGCATACTCATAATCAATACCATGAATCTGACTACTGGCCTGCAAATTGAAAAAATATCAAAAACATTTGTGTTTGGTAATTACATTAGAAATATTAACTTAATGGAACGATTTCTTACTCTTTTCTCTTGAATTTGGACTTGAATAGCTTCTCTCAGTTTTGTCTTCTCATCAACTTGTAACTTCGCAAGCCTTATCTGTTCTTTGAGGTTTTCATCATTAAATCTAGGAATTCTGATCAAATAGTTGAATGGCTTTGTCACAGCCGCAATATTTGTGTCGTCTCCAGAGATCGCATCAGTTCTGGAACCCTCCGGTGAAGCCACAGATATGCTGTCATTCAGAACATTTTCAGCGTCTTCGTTTTCTTGCAAGAATAAATTCTCATCATTACTTCCTGTGGAACTATCCAATTGATCTCCCATATCTTTAACATCTGTTGTCTCCAACACGATGTTTGATGAACCAGAGCTATCCAAAATCTCCTTTCTACATGTGACAGTGACATCACTAGTCATTCCTTCACTACTTGCGGCAGAAGATTCATGAACTTTAGGTTCCAATTTCACATTAACATTTGCAGGTGGGCCATTGACACTTGAGACTTCAGTTTCAACATGGGCATCGCTGCCTTGAAAATTTGGCTCCTTTTCTGTACAAATAACAATTCCAATCACAGAATCGGGCCCTGAGCTTGCACCAATTGTAGTACTCCTTATATTACTGTCATGAGACTCATCACAAGAAAGGCCATTCTTGATAACATGTGATTTTGGACCATCAACAGGTGAAGAAGAAATTCCTACTGTTTCAGCATCATACGTGCCAATTTCAACCTCAGGCTCATTAGCATCTGAAGCTGGTAAGCTTTGGGTTGGCACAAAAGCCTCCTTCTCAGCTTCAGATTGTATTATTTCAGGGGCAACCTTATTATTGTCAGTGTGTTTTTCAGGTTCTTCAGCATTCTGAACACTATCTTCAACATGAGATGCAGAGGAATCCTCTTTAACATTTTCTTCTAAAACCAGCTCACAAACAGTTTCCACATGTTGCTCATCACTATCCACCACATTTTTTGCTTCATTCACCTGTTCCAGCCCAACTTCAGCATTAGTGACAGGTGCAGTCTTACCCTTTTGATTTTCCATTACATCTAAATGAATCCCCTCCTTGTTAATAATGGGATGGGCCTCTAGATCTGAACCTATGGAAGTTGCTAGTGGGGCTTCATGTTCAACAGTTTCCAACATTTCTCTTGCTAACTTTACTTCATTTTGGTCCTCTGTACTGACCTCTTGCATCTCAGAGTCCACTGCATCAACTAATAAATTTTGAGATTCTCGACACACTTCAATTCTCTCACTTGAGTGCAAGTTATTTTGATCCTCACATTCATCATGTGCATTACCCAATTCATTGAAGTGTGACGACAAATTATTTAATTCCTTGTTCTCTTCTGATTCTGCAACCAACGATAGAGTCCCAACTTGAGATTCCTGGTTCTCTACATGAGCATGAGATTCCTGGTTCTCTACATGAGCATGAGAAGGGTCAGATTTTGTCTGATCCTCAACTTTCTTCTCTTCAGTTTCTGCGATTAATTCAGTTCTCGCATTTTGATCTGCCACCATCTCCATTTCAGCTTCAGCAAAGCTTCCAACTTTTCCATTTACGTCATTAACCTCTTTGATTTTCATTTCTGCCGCATCTTCGATATTCCCATTATTATCACCCATTGTCTCAATTTCATCTCCAACTAAACTTTCAAGTCTTCCATTTGTATTTTCAACCTGCTTGATTTCAGTTTCATCCACATATGGTAAATTTCCATTTTGATCCCCCGCCGTCTCCGTTTCCGCCATAGCTCCTGTTGAGGTTTTAAGTCTTTCATTTGAATCCTCAACTTGTTTGATTTCACTTTCTCCGACACCTTCGATTTTCCCGTTTTCGTCTGTCAGCTTTTCTATTTCAGCTCCTGCCGAGCTTTCAATGCTACTACTTGGATCCACAACTTGCTTGGTTTCAGTTTCATCCACATTTGGTAAATTTCCATTTTGAGCCCCCACCGTCTCTATTTCAGCTCCTGCCGAGCTTGCAAGGTTTTCATTTAAATACTCAACCTTCTTGATTTCAGTTTCTAAAACGCCTTCAACTTTCCTATTTTGATCCCCCGCCGTCTCCATCATAGCTCCTGTCGAGGTTTTAAGTCTTTCATTTGAATCCTCAACTTGCTTGATTTCACTTTCTCCGACACCTTCGATTTTCCCGTTTTCGTCTGTCAGCTTTTCTATTTCAGCTCCTTCCGAGCTTACAATGCTACTACTTGGATCCACAACTTGTTTGGTTTCAGTTTCATCCACATTTGGTAAATTTCCATTTTGAGCCCCCACCGTCTCTATTTCAGCTCCTGCCGAGCTTGCAAGGTTTTCATTTAAATACTCAACCTGCTTGATTTCAGTTTCTAAAACGCCTTCAACTTTCCTATTTTGATCCCCCGCCGTCTCCGTCATAGCTCCTGTCGAGGTTTTAAGTCTTTCATTTGAATCCTCAACTTGCTTGATTTCACTTTCTCTGACACCTTCGATTTTCCCGTTTTCGTCCGTCAGCTTTTCTATTTCAGCTCCTTCTGAGCTTACAATGCTACTACTTGGATCCACAACTTGCTTGGTTTCAGTATCATCCACATTTGGTAAATTCCCATTTTGAGCCCCCACCGTCTCAATTTCAGCTCCAACTGAGCTTGCAAGGCTTCCATTTAAATCTTCAACCTGCTTGATTTCATTTTCTGCGACACCTTCAAATTTCCCATTTTGATCATCCAGCTTCTCCATTTCAGCTCCTGCCGAGCTTTGAATGTTACTACTTAGATCCTCAACCTGCATGCTTTCAATTTTTGTGATACCTTCAATTTTGCCAATTTCATCAGTCACCTTCTCTATATCAACTCCTGTCGAGCTTTCAAGGATTCTGTTTGAATCCTGCTTGATTTCAATTTCTACGTCACCTTCAATTTTTCCATTTTGATCCACCTTCTGCATATCATCTCCTACCGAACTTTCAAGGCCTTCATTTGAATCCTCAACCAGCTTGATTTCAATTTCAGCAGCACCTTCAATTTTTTCATTTTTATCCGCCGCTTTTTCTATTTCAGCTCCTCCCAAACTCCCACAGCTTCCATTTGGATCCTCAAACTGCTTGAATTCATTTTCTGCGACACCTTCAATTTTCCCATTTTGATCAGCTACCTTCTCTATTTCAGCTCCTGTCGAGCTTTCAAGTGTCCCATTCAGATCCTCAACCTGCTCGACATCAGCTTCTCCCAGACTCTCAATTTTCGATTTTTGCTCACCCGTAGCATCAGCGACAGAAGCTTGGGCCCCATCTGCATCCCTGGGTGACCTATCTTGCTCCGAAGGGACGCCATTGCCATTAACCACCTGAGGATCCACATTGATCTTCTCCAAATCCTCGTTTCCCCCCACTTTCAGGGACTCACTTACTTCCTCATTCACAACATCCAATTTCCTACTTTCTGATTCAACCGACAAACCCTCAGCTGTGACCGCAACCTCTTCCTTGCTTACAACAGGATCATCAATGACCCCATCATCCCCTGTCACAAAAACATATGAATTATCTGGATCATTGATTTGATCGCAGCGGCTGATCCCATTGCTATCAAGCTTAGGCAGATCCTGGTAAGAGCTCATATCTAACCCACATTTCTCCTCAATTGATGCCACCTCCTTAGAAACCTCAGTCTCGGCCGTCATTTCCCCACTTCTCAAACGGCAGATCACAACTATCAATAAAAGCAAAATTCATTCACATACACACACATATAACAATGAAAACATGCAGAATTACAATTAAGACTCAAATCAACCGAAACCGGAAACAGAATAATGAAAACAAAAACAAAATTGAAGATTGCATGCTAGAATTAATTATTAACAGAGGAAAAACGCAAGGAACAGGACTTACACGAATCTAGATCCAATGGAGAAAACGAATCCACAGACCGGAATCAGCAAATCCAATGGGGGCTGAATTTTGACTTGATTCGGGAAATAATCTATACAAATAGTTGAATGTATGTATAAATCTCTTCGATTACACAAACACGAAGAGCGCGAGTGCTGGAGAGAGAATCACAAGAAGAACGGTGGCGTAAGGAACAGCTGGCGGGGAAAAATGGCCTCCTTTCTCTGTCTCTGCCTTTCTTCTATTTGAACTCAATTTTGCCTCAATCTCTTTTTCTTATTTTTTATTTTTATTTTTTCTTATTTTGCTTCTATATCTCTCTTTTATTTTAGTTTCACACTTATAAACTGTACACTATGGTTTAGGCTTAGGTGAAGATAAGATAATTACAACAGTGGTCAAGAGATAATAAGATTATAGTAAATTCAAAACATACAAAAGTTAAGATAATAGTAATTCCACTCTCACACACTCACACTTGAGTAAAATATACTACTATGATATTTTATTTTATTTTCAAAATAAATATATTTATTTCATAATTAAATGTGCATAAACATGGAGTATCCTAGATAATCTTATCAAAATACGTTATTGAAGTTACATTAAATAACTCATGATTGATCATTTAATGGTACATTTTAAATTAAAAAAAAATTACTAGGTAATTAAAAATATTCTAAAATGTCGTTGCAGAATATGGACATAGATCGTTGATCTTAATTTTTAAAAAAAAATTAAAAATCTTCATGAATGTAAGTATATCTACTCATATACTATTATTTTCACATAAATTGTATTTGTCATATAAATAATTCAGAAAAATCATATTTTCTTTGATTTGTATTTATATGAATTATTTGTTTTTTTCTTTATGGATAGATACTACTAGAAAGATAGGAGTGGTAAATTGGAGTTAATATGATATGAAGTTAGGGATTGAGATAAGCATGAGTAATGGTGGCGTCATCTATAATTGCCCTTTTGCCCAAGTGCTGTGTAGCCCGGATATTTAGTGCACTAATTTCCGTTTCTAATTATTTTTCACGTTTGCTGGCTATTTTTTTGTTTCTTTTTCTGGGTCCCAATTTTAAAAGGAATTACAAAAAGACCCGGACTTTATCATGTGTTTCTAGAAACACAAAAGTTGTGAACCTTTTTCTTATTGAGAAACAAAGCAAATATGTAATCCACACTTTACATGCATGGATCTTTTTGTTGCATTTTTTATTTTATTTTATTTATCAAAGTTGCATTTCGATTAGTCCATGTGTTTCTTTCCACATTATGATTTTTTCTTGAAAATTTTCATGAGTTCTTTTGTAGATCATAGAAATTATCGAAGTGTATAGTTGCCATAAGAAGAAAATCTCATTGCTATTGTCTTTTTTTTTATCTGTTGCTGAATTTTTTATATATGTAAAAAAAATGCTTATTAATTACTAATCTTGTCTGATATGAGAAGAAAATTGAATTGATACTTAGGATAAAATAAAATATGTGAGCCTGAAAAATAATATATTAGTCAAAGAAAACAAATAATGAAGCTAACATCTATATCTTAAATGATAGTGAATATTTGAGTTCAATTGCTAAAACGGGACATCTAGAATCAGATAGTACATGTAGAGGTATTGAAGTGCGATATCGATATAACTTAAGATGAATTATTAATACTAACATCGACTGAAAACGACAAAACAATTTACTTTTTGAAACATATATCCTCTGTATTTATGATTTTCAATCAGGAACGTCCTATATGTTATCAATTTTTTAATTTAGTAAGTTTCAATCGGTTCACATAATTTAATGTTTGATCAACTTTTACGTGGCTCTTAATATACACAAGAACATCTCTTTATGACGATATAATGCCCGATCAACCTCCAAGTGGTTCTTATGTGAATAATTTGCATCTCTTTATGATAATCTTATTCAAGAACGGATTCAGGATCAAATAGTCAATGATAGCGAATAATTTTGACAAGTAATATTCATCTTTACTTGCTTAAGTCAACGAAGATAAAAATAAATTGTTTGCTAATGAGAACTATATGAAATTCAAACTGTATTAATTTCACCTGGTGTCTTAAATTTTTTTTGTTGTTTAAAATAATGTTTTGTCACACAGTATTATATTAATAGATAAACTAAAATGTAAAAATACCGAATAAACTAATATCGTGTATTATATATTACATTAATTCTAAATAGCATACACTCTAAATGTATGAATTAAATATTGCTTCAGTACTTAACAGTTTAGATAAAGATAGATTATAACAAGTCACATTAAATTTCATACCAATCATAATGATTCAATTTTTATTTGGGAATAGTATTTAGATTGAAGCACAATAAATTATAATTCAACATTCATACATTAAAGCATATAATACTTATTACTATTAAATTATCATATTTAAAAATTGTCAAATAAGTATATTTTAGTTAACATGTCTTAATTGTGAGAGATATTATTATGGATAAGAGAGACACATAGCGGATAGTAATCTTTTTTCTATGTAAAATAGGATCAAGATTTTCATCGGGCCATAAAATTTTTGGGTAAGATTATTCATAATCATAAATTTAAAATATTATAAATTATACATTTCAGTTTTATAGTAATGATTTAAAAATCTATTAACTAGTATATATATATATCAAGCATATATATATATACAAGTGAAGGAAATCCGTCTTTGCTTTATTATAAATTCTTTTTATCATATGTATATTAAAAGTTGAGTAAATTTCTATTATCATCTCATGTAAATTCAATTATCCAAAGAAATATTTTTTCTTACTTCATTTAGGGAAAATATATATATCTATGTTTAATTGGACAAACATTAAACAACTTTTTGAAGAGATTAAAAGCTCCCTTTCTCCCCTTTATGAAAAGAGAAAAACGGTCAATCTAATTAAGCTGCAATTTTTATTTAATCCATCTTGTTGTATAGTGAAAGTCGCGACCACATGGTTAAATAGTCGGTGAGTGGATGTCGGCAGTTCTCTCTCTCATTTGCTATTGACATTCAACGAAAATCTAAACAATGTCTAGGTTTGCATTTCGCGAAACTTTCAATTCATTTTTTAAAGTATATTAAATCATAAATATCCACAAAATACATTACTTGGTCACATATTTATCTATTTCTTTCATAGAGAAGTTATTAATTTGATATTTATCACACATTTTCCCTCTTAAACTCGCAACACCAGCGTCAATCTCAATCTAAATCATATTTCTATTAAAATGATTTTGAAAAACTAAAACCACCCAAGATTGAGTCTACAATGGTTCACATAGACACAGGCTTATTTGATTAGATTTTGGCTCGGTTTCGCTTGGTTTTGATTTCGAAAAAATGATTTGGGAAAATTCGGTGAAACCTTTAAAACATCATTTGACTTAACTTTTGATGTTTGATTTTATAGTTTTGAAAAAGTTTAAACCTCATTTGGATTGACTTTGGATGTTAAAAGGTTTGAAGGAAAAAAAGTATGTGAAAGGTCAATTTTTTTTATAGAGATAAATTAGGTGGTACTGGAAAATCTCAAATCAATTATCTTTTATAGGTTATTAGTTGTAAATATATAAGTAGAAGTCTAAGTTTTAATTTGCAAAACATGTGTTCAAACTTCATGTGAAATGCTTTTGACCTAATTTCACGAATAGAGAAACCGGATCAAAACATAACCATAGAGACCCTTAGAGCCTATTTGAAAAAGTTTTGGCTCGATCTCATGATTTGACGAAATTGAGTCAAAATAATTTCAAATGAAATATGAGTTCAAGTTTCATGAAACTCATGTTTCAATTTATATATACAAATATAATAAAATCTCAAAAAATATATAAAAATATCAAATTGAGTTCACACACCCCACCTACTTGTGTTTATAAAAGATATTGATTTATAAATACCATCTAATTTTTATTCCAAACCCCAATATTCAAACTCAATTTAAATGAAGTTTCCAACTTTTTCAAAACCGAAAACTCAATATTCATATACAATTCAATTGATATTTCAAAAATTTAACAGTAACCGTTCAAATCATTTTTTTGGAAATCAAAATCGAGTCAAAACATCACCAACTAGGTCCTTCATATTTCTCCAGCTTATACGGAGTATAATAGAGAGAGTATACTGTAGGTCCCACTATTTACGCGCCTTAACGTCACATCACGAGGTTTCTCACCACCTCGACAACTTCATTACGTTTTTCTTTTTTTTTTTTGGGAGAAACTTTTAAATTCGTTCAAATGTTTTATTATCTATACAGTGGTGGAGATATTTTATATTTGATTTTTAGATTTAGTGAAATGAATTGTTTTTTGCTAATTATATATAAATTATAATTCTAAATTATTTGGGTCCCACCTTACAAGGCCAGCATCTTTGACGGAAAGGCAGCCTATGGGGCATGGGCCATACTATATTTTTCCGTTTATGGATCCACAAGGCCCGTCAGCTTCCTTTACTTCCTATTTTTTTTTTTTTTTTTTTTTTTTTAACTAAATTAATTTTCTACTACTTTTCACAATCTAAATTCTAATTCTACATATATTTTAGAATTTTGAAGAACCTCCTCATTCTAGTAAAAGACAACAAAAGCCTTCACTAGTCTTTATCCTTACACCTTTGTCAACTTATGCCACACAATTCTTGTTTGCATCTATAATTTAATTAACCAGAAGTTTAATTAAACTTATTTTTCTTTCTTAACTATTATTCTATTAAATTTCTATTTGACTTTCTTATTAATTATTTTAGTTTTAATTCTTTCTTAATAACTAGCAATTTTTCCTCTTAAATGTAAAAATTATATTACATTTAAGGGTATTTTGGTCTTTTTATATTAATTTTATAAATATAAATTTTATAATTGCAATATTTGACTTTCTTATTAATTATTTTAATATGTTCATAAATGGGAGAAAGACCAAAATACCCTTAAATGTAAAAATTATCTCCATCTTGTACAATTCGATTATATATGATGTCTTTTAACTATTGCACAATTGATTAGTGGATGAGTCCACATCCTAGAAAATCCATTTGGACATTTAAAAAGAAAGAACACATGATTTATCATGCACAGGCACGAGAAAAAAAACATTTTTTTCAAGTAAGAAATGAGTGACACGCAAATCTTACCAAACCGACAATGTTAGGAGGAAAATGCCAAAATACTATTATTTATATCATGAGTCTATGACAACTGGTTTGTCTTACTATAAAGCAAAGGAAGAAGAAATGGGGTTTAGTTAATTTTGACATGAATTAATAGATTGAGTAGAAGCAAATAAGTACGTAGTCTTGTTGCCCCCATTTTGCCACATGCAAATTTATGGAGCCCTTTCCCCCTATTACTCCATACCATGTGCACATTCATTTATTTAATTCTGAAATTTTTAATGGTATTTCTATTAATTGGAGATTTTTTGCAGTGGGGGATGTTGAATGTGACATGTATAGATAACAATTTAAAAATTCCATAAATATTCGTATATTCACTTTCTTACATATTTTAAAATGACATATGAAAAGTAAATGTGCAACGTCTAATCAATCATTAGTCCATTTGACAAGTACTGCTTCCAAGCCCAACCCGTATGCATTTAATGATTTAAATGACATAGTAGATAACCTAGAATATAGTTTGGTTTTTGCGTACTTTACCGTAAATTTAGTTTCACATTTTTTCATAGTTAAATACTTAAATGTAAAAATATAAATCAAAGGAGTCTGCAAAAGGGAGCCCTCTCGCATAATATAGATAAAGGTAAATTAATATGATGAACTACACCACTTTTGTAATAAGATAAATAAAAAATTACACCACTTTTAGAAGACAAAAAAGCCAAAATTAATTCAAACTGAGCTTCAAACTCAAGCTTCTGTTAGAAAAGAAAATAAGATTGAACTTGGTGAAAATGCTGAAAATTCAATAATTATTAATTTATTATTACTAAAAAGAGAGGAAAAAGAATAAAAACAAATCGGGCTTTTGTTTACTTTAAATAAGTTCCCAATTGATAAAAGATGAACTTCATTCGATTGGGCCCAACGTGTTGGGCTATAGTTAAAGTGTTAATTGTTAAACAATATATTTATTAAGTTGGCCTTTTGTAGAACTGTAAACCCATTTAGGCCCGTTCCTAAATGTTACTTTAATTAGGGTTTTTTTTGTCGATAATCCTCCGGCACCCAATTTTCTCACCCGCAGTAGCAACGCAGAGAAGAACCTGAAATGGGTACGTGTTAAATTATACCATTCCAATCCATTTTAGTAAGAACATGATTTCAATGTGATGATAATATATTTTATTTAATTTTGGCAGCTCGGATTAAGGTACACGAACTCCGGCAGAAGAACAAGCCAGACCTATTGGCGCAGCTGAAGGATCTGAAGGCGGAGCTGGCGTTGCTGCGGGTGGCGAAGGTCACCGGCGGCGCTCCGAACAAGCTTTCGAAAATCAAAGTGGTCAGGCTTTCCATTCCCCAAGTGCTGACCGTAATTTCGCAGAAGCAAAAAGCCGCTCGTCGTGAAGTCTACAAGAACAAAAAGTATTTGCCCCTTGATCTCCGCCCTAAAAAGACGCGTGCAATCCGCCGCCGCCTCACCAAACACCAGGTAAGACATTAATCGTGCTAACGCTTTTAATTCGATTTTGTATTTTGTAGTATTTAATTCGGGATTTTGGTTATTTTTTTTGTTCAGGCATCTTTGAAGACGGAAAAGCAGAAAAAGAAAGATTTGTACTTCCCATTGAGAAAGTATGCTATTAAGGTTTGAGTATCTTTTTCATGAAGAAGTTCATGTTTATTGGTAGCAATTTGGATATTCTTTTGCATCTCTTTTTCAGGATATGTTGAAATTGGGGAATTTGGCTTAATGCCATCATCAAAAGATTTAATTAGAAAAATGTCATCGACATTTTTTTTTTTAATACATAATTTTAGTTAAAAAGGCGTTTAAAACTTGTAGAAATTGCAAAATACACCTCATATTCTTTAATTATTTATTTTTATACAACTTGAATGTTAAAAAAAAAGAAAAAGAAAAAAACACGAGGCGATTTTAAAATTGCCCTTACTGAAATGTTTAATTTGATAAATGCCATTAAATTTTTCAAAATTGTAAAAATGCCATTGGTTTAATTAAGTCACATAATTAAGTTAATTAAATCTCCCTAATTAAACAATAATTTAAACAAACTATTATCTATACCCCAACATTTTCAAAAATTAAAATCAAAACCCATTCAACAATTTTTCATTTTCTCTTTACAAACCCTAACAAAATTCTCTCACAAAATTCTAAATTTTCACACACATTCACTCAAATCAAAGAGGAAAAGGAAGAACAACAACATATAAGGTTAGTATTTGCAAGTTAGTTTAATTTTTAAGTGAATTTTTGGTGATTTACGGGCAAAACGCGAAAAAAAAACCTGGAATTTTTTCGCAGTATGAATCTCACCGCGGTGAAATATACACTCACCGCGGTGAGATATTTTGCCTTCCAGTCTGGAGATTGAAGTCTCCGAAGACTGGAGACTGGAGTTTGACAGTCTGGAGATTGAAGTCTCCGAAGACCGGAGACTGGAGTTTGATATCAAACTCCAGTCTCCAGTCTCCAGTCTCCAGTCTCCAAGTTATCAATTGGTCCAATGTATGTCTCCAATGTCTCCATTCATACTGGAGGCTGGAGTTTGGTATGACAAACGCCAAAAATCAAAAAAACATATTTTTTTGAATTTTAAATGCTTTTTTTATTAAGATAGTTTGTGAGTTAATTTTGGTTGTTTATTTGTAGGAATGGACAAAATTATACTTTATATTTGGTATGGCGGTGAATTTAAACGTGATACGCATGAAAAATTGGAATATAGTGATCATAGTAAATCTGGTCATAGTAAATATGTGGATACATTCTTGGTGGATAGAACAATTTCGTTTGGGAAACTAGTTGACAAAATATGCAGAAAGTTTGATTTAGATCGGCATATGAATAATGTTGAGATATATCGTCAATGTGGTGCGGCAGCTGAGTACAAGGTAGTGATCATATCAGATGAATCACACTGGGAGATAACAAAGTACTATGTCCGAAATTTAGATGAATATAATTTGTACGTGATTTGGGATCCGAGGATAGAAGAAACTCCAAGGATAGAAGAAACTCCGAGGAGAGAAGAAACTCCGAGGAGAGAGGAGACTGTGAGGAAACTTATAGTTCGGGCTAAAAGAAGAAATATATATGACCGAGCTAGTTTCAATCATAACTTTGATGGATGTGTGATCGAAGGATCAAGTCCATGTGATGATGCTAATTATGCAATTGAAACGATCATTGGCTCCAATCCAACATTATCTTCAGTTCAGGAAGATGAACATAGCCCTTGGACGCTCGATCCTAATCGTCGCACTCCTGAACTTATACCTTGTGCTCCGGAATACAATGACAATGAAGGTGGTGATGGAGGTTATGATATAGGTGGTGATGAATGTGGTGATATAGGTCCTGATGTAGGTGGTGATGAATGTGGTGATATAGGTCCTGATGTAGGTGTTGATGTAGATGGTTATGGTCATCAACATCCAAATTATGACGAGCCATCTAATGTTCATGGTCAAGCGCCAGAATTTTACGAACCACCTAGTCATGGAGGATTTGACGATGTTGATGATGTTCTAAGAATTTGTTCGGGATCAAATTCCAATGAGGGGAGGAATGATGGATCGGGTTGGACAATTGGCCAGCAGTTTAAGAACAAAGAAAAGTTTGATGAAAAAATTGACAAACTTGCTATAGATAACCATTTTAATTTTAGGGTGGAAAAGTCCGACCCTTCAAAAAAGATAGTCCGGTGTTTGACGGATAATTGTTCATGGCGACTATATGCGAAGAAGGAAAAGTATGGTGCTGAATTTGTTATTGCGTCATATTATAACATTCACACTTGTGGTGCCGATCATAGACAAGCATCCTCTAGATACATTGGTAACCGGACCAAGGGACTATTTTTGAATTCCACGAATCCTCCAAAACCTGAAGCACTGAGGAACTTCATGTGTACTGAAGAACATGTTTCCATTAGCTACGAGAAAGCTTGGAGGGCGAAACAAGTTGCTCAAGATCTTGTTAGGGGTACTTTCGAAGAAATTTTTGCCAAGCTCCCCTCCTATGCTACATGATTGAGCAAATGAATCTTGGCACGTACACTCGCATCCATACAGACTCAGAAAATAAATTTAAATATTTCTTCATGGCTTTAGGAGCGATGATTGGAGGATTTCGTCACCTAAGAGATATCATTGTAATTGATGCAACATTTATGGCCAATAAATATCAAGGAACCGTTCTAATTGCAAGTGCGCTGGACGGTGACCGTCGTTGTTATCCGATTGCATGGGGGGTAGCTGATGCCGAGAACAAGACGAGTTGGAGACTGGAGGAGACTGGCAGATCAAACTCCAGTCTCCAGACTCACGTTGGAGACTGGAATTTGGAACCAAACTCCAGTCTCCACTTGGAGACTGGCATTTGTAAACCAGTCTCCAGTCTACACTCACATTTACCCTAACCCTAAACTAACCCTAATTTAACCCTAACTTTTAAATTTTGTTAGATTTTATCAATTTAACACTTACGGTAACATTATATCTTACGTAAATCACAACTTCGTACATTTTGATCAATTTTATAAGATTTAGACAATTTATGAACCGAAAGGAGAAATAACACTTACAGTAACATTATATCTTACGTAAATCAATTTTATAAGATTTCGACAATTTATGAACCGAAAGGAGAAGTAACACTTACGGTAACATTATATCTTACGTAAATCACAACTTCGTACATATTGATCAATTTTATAGGATTTCAACAATTTATGAACCGAAAGGAGAAGTAACACTTACGGTAACATTATATCTTACGTAAATCACAACTTCGTACATTTTGATCAATTTTATAAGATTTCTAGTGGAACACAAAAAAGGACGAGGAAAGATAAAGGGAAAAACATCGTGGTCGAGGAGGTCGAGGAGGAGTTTGATACCTCCAGATTTTTATCATTATCGGCCCAGGATGCTTACATTGCCGACAAGGGATGAAAATTCATTTCCGAGAGATTTGTCACGTACGAAAGGGCCGCGTACCCGACATTGTATGATCAAATCGAGGAAAGAGGTTGGACTCATTTTCTTAAAAGGCCAACCCGTGAGGTGTTTGCCGGCGAGATTGTACGCGAATTCTACGCCAATGCCGGTTGGAAAAAGAACGATAGTGTCGCTTGGGTTAGGGGAGTCGAGGTTAACTTTGACCCGGAGACAATCAATGCCTACTACCAAATTCAATGGCCCGCAAATCAATTCGAAGATTTTGTGTATGATCGAGTACAAGAAATGAAGAATTACCTTACTATCGAAGACACAAGTCTAGTGGGTAAAATTCCTCACAACCGGTTGACAAAAGAGGCCAAAGCTTGGTCATTGATTATGTGTTCTCACATCGCTCCGACCTCGTACAATACTATGTACGGTGATGACCGTATCCCTCTGCTTTACAAACTCACCAGTGGGAAAAAATTTAACGTAGGGAAAGTTATTCACAAATGACTTATGAAGACCATTCTCCGATCATCACCGAACTTGAAGAGCTTCATCTTCCCTTACCTCATTAACGGGTTGTGTTTGATGGCCGGAGTCGAAATCACGGATGTTCGGGAGGAAATCAAGTTGGCCAACCCGATCAACACTCTTTCAATCTGCAGAACTTTGAATTTGACTTATGAGAGTGAACGCAATTGCCGGACTTACAATTATCCGGAGAACCCTCAAGCCGAGCAAGTTCAAGTCCCACAACGGGGAAGGGTTCCCCGTGGACAAGAGTTGATATTCGAAGAGGTGGCAGCCCTTAAAAAAACCATGAATGACAACTTCAATACCTTGGCTACGTACATGTCAAACGCATTGGGTACCCTCGCTGACCGGCAGGACTACTACTTTCGGAATGTTGGCACAAATCCTCCCACCCTTCCTCCGCATCCCATCTTTCACCAGCCCACGCGCAATGTAGATGAAATGCATATTGATGAGGAGGAGGATGAGGATGAGGATGAGGATGAGGATCGGGACCAGTAAATGTTATTTTTACATGTTGAAACTGCAGACTGGAGACTGAATATCCAGTCTCCAGCTTCACGAACATCTGGAGACAGAATTCATGAACATCTGGAGACTGGAGACTGTCTCCAGTCTCCGGTCTCCAGAATTCATGAACATCTGGAGACTGAAGTCTCGTCTCCAGTCTCCAGATGTTCATGAATTCTGTCTCCAGATGTTCGTGAAGCTGGAGACTGGATATTCAGTCTCCAGTCTGCAGTTTCAACATGTAAAAATAACATTTACTGGTCCCGATCCTCATCCTCATCCTCATCCTCATCCTCCTCCTCATCAATATGCATTTCATCTACATTGCGCGTGGGCTGGTGAAAGATGGGATGCGGAGGAAGGGTGGGAGGATTTGTGCCAACATTCCGAAAGTAGTAGTCCTGCCGGTCAGCGAGGGTACCCAATGCGTTTGACATGTACGTAGCCAAGGTATTGAAGTTGTCATTCATGGTTTTTTTAAGGGCTGCCACCTCTTCGAATATCAACTCTTGTCCACGGGGAACCCTTCCCCGTTGTGGGACTTGAACTTGCTCGGCTTGAGGGTTCTCCGGATAATTGTAAGTCCGGCAATTGCGTTCACTCTCATAAGTCAAATTCAAAGTTCTGCAGATTGAAAGAGTGTTGATCGGGTTGGCCAACTTGATTTCCTCCCGAACATCCGTGATTTCGACTCCGGCCATCAAACACAACCCGTTAATGAGGTAAGGGAAGATGAAGCTCTTCAAGTTCGGTGATGATCGGAGAATGGTCTTCATAAGCCATTTGTGAATAACTTTCCCTACGTTAAATTTTTTCCCACTGGTGAGTTTGTAAAGCAGAGGGATACGGTCATCACCGTACATAGTATTGTACGAGGTCGGAGCGATGTGAGAACACATAATCAATGACCAAGCTTTGGCCTCTTTTGTCAACCGGTTGTGAGGAATTTTACCCACTAGACTTGTGTCTTCGATAGTAAGGTAATTCTTCATTTCTTGTACTCGATCATACACAAAATCTTCGAATTGATTTGCGGGCCATTGAATTTGGTAGTAGGCATTGATTGTCTCCGGGTCAAAGTTAACCTCGACTCCCCTAACCCAAGCGACACTATCGTTCTTTTTCCAACCGGCATTGACGTAGAATTCGCGTACAATCTCGCCGGCAAACACCTCACGGGTTGGCCTTTTAAGAAAATGAGTCCAACCTCTTTCCTCGATTTGATCATACAATGTCGGGTACGCGGCCCTTTCGTACGTGACAAATCTCTCGGAAATGAATTTTCATCCCTTGTCGGCAATGTAAGCATCCTGGGCCGATAATGATAAAAATCTGGAGGTATCAAACTCCTCTTCGACCGCGATGTTTTTCCCTTTATCTTTCCTCGTCCTTTTTTGTGTTCCACTCGAAATCTTATAAAATTGATCAAAATGTACGAAGTTGTGATTTACGTAAGATATAATGTTACCGTAAGTGTTACTTCTCCTTTCGGTTCATAAATTGTTGAAATCCTATAAAATTGATCAATATGTACGAAGTTGTGATTTACGTAAGATATAATGTTACCGTAAGTGTTACTTCTCCTTTCGGTTCATAAATTGTCGAAATCTTATAAAATTGATTTACGTAAGATATAATGTTACCGTAAGTGTTACTTCTCCTTTCGGTTCATAAATTGTCGAAATCTTATAAAATTGATCAAAATGTACGAAGTTGTGATTTACGTAAGATATAATGTTACCGTAAGTGTTAAATTGATAAAATCTAACAAAAAATTTAAAAGTTAGGGTTAGTTTAGGGTTAGAGTAAATGTGAGTGTAGACTGGAGACTGGAGACTGGTTTACAAATGCCAGTCTCCAAGTGGAGACTGGAGTTTGGTTCCAAATTCCAGTCTCCAACATGAGTCTGGAGACTGGAGTTTGATCTACCAGTCTCCAACGTGAGTCTGGAGACTGGAGTTTGATCAAACTCCAGTCTCCAGACTCACGTTGGAGACTAGAGTTCAAACTCCAGTCTCCAGACTGGAGTTTAATACTCACCGCGGTGAGCGCGGTGAGTTTTAGGCAAAAACTCCACCGCTCTCTACCTAAAACTCACCGCGGTGAGTTTAATACTCACCGTGATGAGTTCGAGAGGGTTCAAAAATTAATTTTTTTTACAATAAATATTAATATACAATAAATAAATATAAATATAGTAGAACAAATATATGTCAATAATTTTTATTACAATAATTTTTCTTCATTAAATTCAATTATTACAATAAATACGTGAAATTACACAAAGATCTAAGATTGAGTTTCATTATTACTCGAATTTTGAAAACGTTGAGAACATTTAGCAGCGTTGTGACCGGTAGCATGGCAATTCGAGCACTTGTATTTTTTTTCCTCGAATTTTCAAGCCGAGAAACATAACGTGACACTCTAGGCCTTCCACGAGTTCGTTTCTCGTCTGGTGGTAACACTACTCTCCGCCTTGACATCATCGGGAATGGTCCATTGGTCCTCAGATGGAACGGGTTGTATGAGTTCAATATAAGCTTGACGCATGGAGGAAGTTTTGAAGTAATCGGAAGTAAGATCGTACATGTACGAGCCACAATCTCTTGGTCGCGAGCCCATTGCAGCTGCAATTGCATGCTCGCACGGTACTTGCTCAATTTGAAAGACGCCACAAGAACACGTTCTTTCATCTAAATCCACAGTTCCAGACCATTCAGTAGATTCCACTTTCCAAATTGAATACCCCAATGGATATTTACACCACCTGGCTGCTATATCTTATCGCTTGCGTAGCTCCTCCTTCTTCGAATGGATAAATACAGATTCACTGTCGAAAGCCTCCTCACGGCGCACTTGAAACCACCTTCCCATCATATCAATAATAAATTTGAGCAGAGAACATATAGGATAACTTTTCGGCTCTTTGATTACACTATTAAGGACCTCGACGTTGTTAGACGTTATGACCTCATATCTGTTGACCCGATAGTGGACCCTTGCCCATTTATGAAACTTCACCTTGTTCTCTAGCCAATCTGCAATTTCTGGCTTCTTGGCTTTCAAGTAACCAAAATATTTTTGGAACTCAAACTCATTGTAAGAGGTAGCAGCTTTATAAAAATACTCGGTTACACCCGCATTACTGAATTTTTTTTCCAGGTTTTCCTTGAGGTGCCAATAACAAAACCCATGGTCTGCTAAAGGGTAAACATTCTCAACCGCGGGTATAATCGTTGTGCCCCTGTCCAAAACAATAACCAGATCTTCTCTGTCTGGTATGAGATCTCTCAACCGCTCAAGGAACCAAGTCCAACTCGCCTTGTCCTCGGCATCAGCTACCCCCCATGCAATCGGATAACAACGACGGTCACCGTCCGACGCACTTGCAATTAGAACGGTTCCTTGATATTTATTGGCCATAAATGTTTCATCAATTACAATGATATCTCTTAGGTGACGAAATCCTCTAATCATCGCTCCTAAAGCCATGAAGAAATATTTAAATTTGTTTTCTGAGTCTGTATGGATGCGAGTGTACGTGCCAGGATTCATTTGCTCAATCATGTAAGCATAGGAGGGGAGCTTGGCAAAATTTTCTTCGAAAGTACCCCTAACAAGATCTTGAGCAACTTGTTTCGCCCTCCAAGCTTTCTCGTAGTTAATGGAAACATGTTCTTCAGTACGCATGAAGTTCCTCAGTGCTTCAGGTTTTGGAGGATTTGTGGAATTCAAAAATAGTCCCTTGGTCCGGTTACCAATGTTTCTAGAGGATGCTTGTCTATGATCGACACCTCTATCCATCAGTCCACAAGTGTGAATGTTATAATATGACGCAATAACAAATTCAGCACCATACTTTTCCTTCTTCGCATATAGTCGCCATGGACAATTATCCGTCAAACACCGGACTATCTTCCTTGAAGGGTCGGACTTTTCCACCCTAAAATTAAAATGGTTATCTATAGCAAGTTTGTCAATTTTTTCATCAAACTCTTCTTTGTTCTTAAACTGTTGGCCAATTGTCCAACCCGATCCATCATTCCTCCCCTCATTGGAATTTGATCCCGAACAAATTCTTAGAACATCATCAACATCGTCAAATCCTCCATGACTAGGTGGTTCGTAAAATTCTGGCGCTTGACCATGAACATTAGATGGCTCGTCATATGACCATAACCATCTACATCAACACCTACATCAGGACCTATATCACCACATTCATCACCACCTACATCAGGACCTATATCACCACATTCATCACCACCTATATCATAACCTCCATCACCACCTTCATTGTCATTGTATTCCGGAGCACAAGGTATAAGTTCAGGAGTGCGACGATTAGGATCGAGCGTCCAAGGGCTATGTTCATCTTCCTGAACTGATGATAATGTTGGATTGGAGCCAATGATCGTTTCAATTGCATAATTAGCATCATCACATGGACTTGATCCTTCGATCACACATCCATCAAAGTTATGATTGAAACTAGCTCGGTCATATATATTTCTTCTTTTAGCCCGAACTATAAGTTTCCTCACAGTCTCCTCTCTCCTCGGAGTTTCTTCTCTCCTCGGAGTTTCTTCTATCCTTGGAGTTTCTTCTATCCTCGGATCCCAAATCACGTACAAATTATATTCATCTAAATTTCGGACATAGTACCTTGTTATCTCCCAGTGTGATTCATCTGATATGATCACTACCTTGTACTCAGCTGCCGCACCACATTGACGATATATCTCAACATTATTCATATGCCGATCTAAATCAAACTTTCTGCATATTTTGTCATCTAGTTCCCCAAACGAAATTGTCCTATCCACCAAGAATGTATCCACATATTTACTATGACCAGATTTACTATGATCACTATATTCCAATTTTCCATGCGTATCACGTTTAAATTCACCGCCATACCAAATATAAAGTATAATTTTGTCCATTCCTACAAGTAAACAACCAAAATTAACTCACAAACTATCTTAATAAAAAAAAAAATTTAAAATTCAAAAAAATATGTTATTTTGATTTTTGGCGTTTGTCATACCAAACTCCAGTCTCTAGTATGAATGGAGACATTGGAGACAGACATTGGACCAATTGATAACTTGGAGACTGGACCAAACTCCAGTCTCCGGAGACTGGAGATTGGAGACTCCGGAGACTCCAATCTCCAGACTGGAAGGCAAAATATCTCACCGCGGTGAGATTCATACTGCGAAAAAATTCCAAGTTTGTTTTTCGCGTTTTGCCCGTAAATCACCAAAAATTCACTTAAAAATTAAACTAACTTGCAAATACTAACCTTATATGTTGTTGCTCTTCCTTTTCCTCTTTGATTTGAGTGAATGTGTGTGAAAATTTAGAATTTTGTGAGAGAATTTTGTTAGGGTTTGTAGAGAGAGAATGAAAAATTGTTGAATGGGGTTTGATTTTAATTTTTGGAAATGTTGGGGTATAGATAATAGTTTGTTTAAATTATTGTTTAATTAGGGAGATTTAATTAACTTAATTATGTGGCTTAATTAAACCAATGGCATTTTTACAATTTTGAAATGACATTTATCAAATTAAACATTTCAGTAAGGGCATTTTTAAAATCGCCTCTGTTGAAATTAGTATAAGATTGATTTCTAGACAGACAAAAGTGGAAGAGTGAAAGAATGTTTTTGTACCAGTTATTAATTTTAATATTCTTTATAAATCTATCTTTCAATCAAAAATTGGATGCTTTGTATTATTTACATTTTATGTATATGACAAAATAGTATACTATTTATAAAAATATTTTATTACGTATTCAAAAAATCATAATTAGCTAAAATTTCATTTATTAAAATATTATTACAGAGAGATATTTTCATTTTATTTTATGAATTAGTTTTTCAAAATATATGTTCCTTTATTTCATCGATAAATATTTGAAAACAATAAGCTTAATTTTCATAATAGATAGCTTAATTTGAAGCTTTACGGTTGGAGTGAAATTGGAAGTAATCATTAAATTTAAATAAAATGTTAAATTTGAATATATTCGTTAAATTTTGAATTTAGCCGTTTAATGAAATGATTTTATTTTCATATACTAAAATTTCAAAAAAAACGTCTTTATATAGAAATTAAGTTTGTAGACATATTTTTAGTGTTTATCAATTTTATATTTACGATGTAATAAGATATTGTCTATATAGTCTTTTATAGTTAAATAGGCAAAAACAATAAAATATGTTTCGAGTATATGTTTCGGTCAGTCAAATATTGGAAATTTTTCGAGACTTTTCGGAAATGTTTTGGAAATACTAAGGAACAATTGTAAAAAAAGTTACTAAATTTAGAAAAATAACAGAGTTTAAGGCAAACAAATAGTTTCGAAATTATATTTTGTTTTCGTTTCGCTTGATTCAAAAAAGGAAACTTTTCGATATTTATGACGGAAAAGATGGAAATTTTTATCCATGTTATATATCAACTTTGAAAGTTATGGATGGAGTGAGTAGCAATTGGATAGCTATACGTCTATAACACGGTAGATAAGTCAAAATTTAACTTTAGTTTTTCGGATTTGTCTTCTATTGTTTTAGATGCTCTTAGAAGATGAACCATATGTTGTATTATGGCTAATAAGCAAGCCAAATAAGTCATTTTTAAGAGTAGGAGGCAAATTTGGGGAGTTAAAGTGAAATTTGGCTCTTTTAGAATGTTATAGATATTCAATTTTATTAAGTCCCACAATAACTTTTAAATATAGAAGGTATTATTATATTTTAGTGTTCTCAAATACTCCATCCAGATCCGATCCTTTCTTCTTGTTTCCTTCACTTTTGGCACGAAATTTTAGCCAAAGTGTTAAAAAAATGGAACTTATGAATAACTTTCAATTTATGTCATCAAAAGTAATGGTGTGAAATTATTATTTTATGTGAAATACTAGTTTTGAGAAAATATTTTCATTTTAGGAAATTGACTATTGTGTTGGACTATCCCAAAAAAGAAATAGGACTAAGATATTTAAGACAAATAAAATATTTAATTACATAAGATAATATAAGTAATATAAAAATCAATAAATAACAAATATATATTTAGAATAATAAATTAATATCTTTAATTTTATTACATGAAATTAAAATAATTTTAGTAAACTGTAAAATTCAAATTTAACAATTATATTTCTAATTAAAAGCTATATTCAAATTTAATGATTTTCTTTTATTCAATGGCTAAATTCAAATTTATCAAATTAAGATATTTGTCAATTTTTGCGGAATAAGGGATTTTTTTTTTCTTTTTTTTTTTTTGGCATAAAATTTGATTTTAGCTACTAAGAGCAACTCCACTCATCAAGTCATCATCACCCTGCATACGAAAACTTTAAGTTTGTTCAGCACTTGTGTTTTCTAGGTCAAAAGCTAGCCGAATTGTACAACCCCCTCGATCCAGTTCCATATCTTTCTTCAAACCCATTGCTAAATGATATGCAGATGGAACCCACAAGAATGGGAGTAATGCCAAATTAGCTTATCTTCATTTTCACTACTCCCAAATTCTCCTCCAAGTGTAAGACAGGGCAGATCCTAACGGGGCTTCCAAAAATCTGTAGTCGACTAATTAAGAAGATTGGCGGGGTTTTGCAAAATCCTCCATGCCTGTTTTGCGGCCAATGCTACGTTAGATGGCAGCGTTTTGACTACAAAGCACAGTGTTGCGGTTGGTGGTCTCATTAGAGATGAGAACGGAAAATGAATTATCAGATTCACAAAGTATTTGGGCAACACTACTATCACTGCAGCGGAGCTTATGGTGGCAAGGGAGGGCTTGTTTTTAGCATGGGAAAGAAGACTTAGAAGAGTGGAATTGGAGTTGGATTCTGAGGTTGCTTTGAATCTGATCAAAACGGCTGATGCGAAGACCCTCTTGAGTTTATTATCGAAGATTGTAGGCGGCCCATTTGAATGCCTTGGGATTGTAGAATCAATCATACTTTGAGAAGTGAAAATACTTGTGCGGACACGCTTGCGAAGATGGAACACACCCAGTCAAGAGAAACACAAAGTTGGGATATCCCTCCCCATATTTTGATGGAATTGTTAGAATTGGATAGTTAGTTGTTCTTTACTTGCCCTTTTGTACCACAAAAAAAAAAAAAAAAAAACAAACGCCTCAAGATAAAAAATTCAATTTGGAGAAATATATGACATGCCATTAGTACTCCCTATGACATCAAAATATTTGCTTAGACATGTCTAATGTGATCCACTTCCAGATGAATTCATTTGACTCCATATTTGTATTCATTCATTTTTTCATATTCAAATATCTAACACTATTCAAGTCCAACCTGATTGTCTACAAATATAAATATATCGACACATGATTGTCTAAATAATGTTAAAACATTGTTAATGTTATGCATATGATTTGTTTAATATTATATCAAATCTTTAACAAACCAAAATTAATATTTGCTCATGTAAAAAATTCAAACTATACATCTTTTAAACTACACAAGATTTACCGAATGTTTAATCGAATAAAAAATCATAATGAAGTAAATTTGATTTACATTTAGTTTAAACCAAATTCCACAACAACCTATGCCCTCTTTTTTCTTTTGATTTTTTAAGGATATGTGGATCTTAGACCTAATTCATTTTCAGACGGGTTGAACACGTTAATCTTTCAACGAGAATTCAAAATTCAGAGCGTCATATACGGATAGTAGTCAAGTTGTCTAGACCAGTCAGTCTATGTATGACATATAATAATTTCTTTGTTTATTTAGCAGAAATTTCTGATTACTATCTTTTGTTAATTAATTGAGCAGGGGCGTATTGGTAATAAAGTTAAAAAGACGGCACACTGTGTTGTGACAGTGTCACATAGGAAGGTTAAACCGGTGGGCTTTTGGCAACTCGGTATAATCGCCCCTTTCCCTTGCACTATATAAACCTCTTTTTCGTACTTTGAAAGAGGGAGTGATAATCAGAAACACACAGTTGAGTTGGTGAAGTAGTAGGTGAGTGTGTGTGTGTGTGTGTGTAAAGTATAGCAGCAGAGATTTCATAGTTGAGAATCGGTTATGGATTCGGATTTCGGTATAGCAAGAGAACTTTCGGATCTGCAAAAGCTTCGATCTCAATACCAACCTGAACTTCCGCCTTGTCTTCAGGTCTTCCAATTTTCTTTTCTATTTCAATAATTTTCCAGTTTTACTAGTATATGCTTTGCTATTTTATTGGTTCCATTTCCGAATTCACCGAATTTAGTCTAGTGTGAGTTTACTGTTTTTTTAGCCATGAGAACGTCCTGGAAAATAGATCTGACGTGTTGGATCGCCAGTGTCGTTCTGTTATGTTTATTCGTGCCTTCTGGTGCAATGCGCCTTCTTATTTGGATGAATTAGTTTCTGTTTTCTTCAACAAAGAGAAAATTCTTTGTGGATTTTCGGATTCTAAGACTATGTTTAGGCCTTGAATTTTGGTGAAGAGAATAATACTGGAGATATTCTAAGTAAAAAGCAAACAGTAAAGCAGAAATTCTATCATTTCAAACAATAAAACAGTTTCCTTTGTGATTCGTAACATTGCCTATGTATTTCAAAATATTATTGGTAGAAGAAGAATCAAACCTTGTTCCTTGATTAGTTTCAAGCTTTTATTGTTTGGTATGCTTAACCCAAAATATTGGCTTTTTAACCCTGGTGTTCTGATAAAATATAATTCTGTACCAAGACTAGTAATTTATATTCATGTTACATAAGCAAACTATCTCTTCATTATAATAATATTGTTCTTGTACGTTGGCAATTATGTTCTTACATTCTGAATTTAAAATCTCGAATTTGTTCTTTTTGGCTCAACGTCCTATTGCATTTTATATAGAGATTGATACTGAAGCTATATGAGTAAATGAAAGTGAAGAGGATAACTTTATAATTCAATCATCTATGAAAAGAAGCCCAATTGTCCAATCTATAAGTAGTTAGTATATGCTAAAATTAATAAGAAAAGTCGAGTGCTATATGATTAGTTTGAACTTTCTTTACTAATATGAGTAGAAATTCCTTGTTTATCTTTTTTTGTAAACCTATGCATTATCCATTCATGCTAACTTTACCTTTTATTAATATTTCTTAATCGGTTGCTTTATTGTATACCATGCTCTAATTGCTTCAACGCATTATTGATTTCTTTCATCTTATTTTGACTTGGACAGGGAACTACAGTACGTGTGGAGTTTGGTGATAGAACTACAGTTGCTGACCCCTCTGGCTCCCACACCATAAGTAGGTCCTTTCCGCACACTTTTGGTCAACCTATAGCCCACTTCCTCAGGGCAACTGCTAAAGTCCTTGATGCTCAAATAATCTCCGATCATCCTGCAGCTAGGTATGAATTCCAATGCGCATACATGTCAATTACTTTATGAACTTATCTTACATAATTTGATAGCAAAGAATTATCACCTCTTAACTCTTTGCTGAACAAGGTTACAGTCTGTCTCTGCTGAATTAAAAGTACCATATCCTCACTTATCTTATTCCTTTTCAGGGTGGGAGTGGTATTCTGTGGTAGACAATCTCCTGGAGGACATAATGTTATTTGGGGTCTTTTTGATGCTCTAAAAGTTCACAATCCCAAAAGTTCCTTGCTTGGCTTTTTGGGTAAGATTTTAGTACCTTTCCTTTGATTGATGGCGTTCCTTGAAGTCATTGAATATTTTGGGTTTGGAGTCCTGTGCTCTGATGTGATTGTATATTAAATTATCTTATCTTAGTTTGATTTATTTGTCATGGAAACTTGTCTTTCTTGTTGTTGTACTTTGTTTGGTTAATCAACTGAGCTAATCAATTATTCTGTATTTCTTTATTGTGTCATCTTACTATATATTTCTTCAAATCACAATTGGATCTTTTGCTCCTCCATTCTTAGTAGATGAATAAATTTTTTCTTCTTGGGATGATTAACATCATGATGATTTATATATATGTGTTACCAGGTGGTTCTGAAGGTTTATTTGCACAAAGAACTTTAGAGATTACTGATGATATTCTTGCGTCTTACAAAAATCAAGGTATGCATAGGATATTGACGTATGCGTGAAGTGTGGAGTTGTTTTAGAAATTATTGTCTCATTATTTCTTTTATGTTGGGAAGGCGGTTATGATTTGCTGGGACGGACTAAAGATCAAATTAGAACTACTGAGCAAGTCAATGCAGCACTTGATGCATGTACAGCTTTGAAGTTGGATGCTCTTGTCATTATTGGAGGTATCCATATTGTTTTCCTTAGGATAACATAGGATGTGTACAGTTTAATTTTTCTTACATGCTCATATTTTTCTTGTGAAGGTGTTACGTCAAACACAGATGCTGCCCAACTTGCAGAAACATTTGCTGAAAGAAATTGCCCCACAAAGGTATATCACATAAGCGTCTTTATTTGATTAGATCAACCAATTGCTCTGTTCAGTTTAATTATGTAGTTGCTTACTTCGTCTTATTCTTCTAAATTATCTTGTTTAACTGAATGTATATTATTATCATAATGCTTGAACACCAATCTGCTGGATACCTATTCTCTTTGGGTTTCATGTTGTTTTTTCTGCCGTGTTTTAAATCATTGCTGAACTAAGTATCTAATAAATTTTTGCAGGTCGTCGGAATTCCTGTTACATTAAATGGAGATCTTAAAAACCAATTTGTTGAGGCAAATGTGGGTTTTGACACAATATGTAAGGTAATAGACTTCTCTTTTCAATTTCTTATTTTCTATTTTTAAGGGGCGTAAATTACATAGATTTAAATTAATTGTTATTTAAACCTGGTCTAAGTTTTTGCAAATATTTCCTTGTTCATATGGCTTGTCAGGCTGTCACCCACGTGCTTTTAGTTTTCTTGTCTGTGATCTTGATGGATTAGTTTGAAACATTTTGTTTATTTCAAATGTAGTAACTTGAAAAAATTCAAAGATCATCTTTTATTTTGAATACCAAATTGATCATGGTACCTCTTGGACTTATTTCAGGTTAACTCTCAGCTAATTAGTAATGTCTGCACTGATGCTCTCTCGGCTGAGAAGGTAACTGATCCACTTCATGGATTTCTGCATATTGATTTTAACGGTTTTCTTCAGGAGCTTTTATGCATGCTCATAATTTGCCTATGAATTGATTGGTTCGTTCAGTTTAAATGAATAAAAGAAATATATTGAACATAAAAATAGTACATAGTTTATCTTCCTTTTTATATGTAGCTTCTTATTTCTTCCTTTCCCCCCCTTTTTTCTCTGTTATTTGCAGTATTATTATTTTATCCGACTCATGGGGCGTAAGGCATCTCATGTTGCCCTGGAATGCACTCTCCAATCTCATCCCAATATGGTTTCTACTGGTTCCTTCTTTCATTTCAATTTGATTTTTTTGTTAGAATTCTTGGGCTCTTAGAAAGTGTATGTTATATTTTAAAGAGCTTTGATTGTTCTTGCAGGTCATTCTTGCCGAAGAGGTAGCTGCGTCGAAGCTCACACTTTTTGACATCACAAAACAGATATGCGATGCAGTTCAGGCTAGGGGTGAACAAGGTAGAATTCATCAAGAGCATTTAACGTTATTCTTATATGTACCCATTGCCTCCTAATAGTTTTTCTGCTTCAGATAAACATCATGGTGTCATCCTGTTGCCAGAGGGGCTCATAGAAAGCATTCCTGAAGTCTATGCTCTTTTGCAGGTATAAATTGTTTTAAAGTAACTGGTTTTGTTTTGGTTCTTCAATGATTTTTTCTCCTCTTGACCCATTCCCACCACTTGCTCCTGAAAGTAAAGATAGTTGAACTAGTCTTTTTCTACTCCCTAAATCTTCAACAAAAACTCGGAATATTAGGCGCATTAAGTTTGGTTTGATATATGAACAAATACTTTGGTCCAGTGTCTAAATTTGATTTTTTTGCTTGCCAGGAAATTCATGGTTTGCTCAGGCAAGGTGTGTCTGCTGATAATATTTCTGCTCAACTGTCACCTTGGGCATCTGCATTATTCGAGTTCCTGCCGCCATTTATAAGGAAACAGGTATATGTTTAATGTATTATTTTACATTGTATTGTGAAGTTTATATTATCTTTTTCATCATCTTTCTTACGCGAAGTTAATTTTTTGTTATAGCTACTTCTCCACCCAGAATCAGATGACTCTGCACAGCTATCTCAGGTATTTGTAATGACTATACTTCTTTTCGTTCAAGTTTAACCTTCAACGTTTCTTAATTTATTTCTTATCATTGACAGATTGAGACCGAAAAGCTCCTTGCTCATCTTGTTGAAGAAGAAATGAACAAGCGACTGGTTAGCCCTCTGCATGTCTTAGTTGTTTATTAACTACTTCACACATATATTTATCCTGGTTAATATCTTATAGTATTTCATCATCTCTAGATACATATGTTCCTTAGTCATGGTGAATTTGGAATATGTATACTTGGCGAAGGAATCCAAGTTTTACATTTGTTTTCATATACAAAGTAGACTGTAAAATTCGTCGTGTCATTGTGTTTTGGGGAGGGTTTGTCTGCATATGTAACATTATCATTTTCGTTCTGTCAAAAGCTAGAACTCTTCCTGATATTGTCTTTAATATGTACGGAGATTTAGCAGTGTTTTGCTTCTTACTTTACTGGATTTTGTAGTACATGACATGATATTACCTCAGAAAAAGGAAAAAAGAAACAAATACTTAAACCTTCATGTTTTGCACTAAAATTCGTTCAGATATATCAGATTATCATTTTTATGCATCTCTGTTGTGTAAGTACAGAAAGAAGGAACCTACAAGGGAAAGAAATTCAATGCCATCTGCCATTTCTTCGGTTATCAAGCTCGTGGATCATTGCCATCAAAATTTGATTGCGACTATGCCTATGTAAGTAAATATTTTTATGATAAATTTGGATTGTTTAAGCCAAAAAGTTGTACAACTTACTAAATGGTGAAAATGTAATCAATACACAGGTGCTTGGTCATATTGGGTATCACATCATTGCTGCTGGACTGAATGGTTATCTGGCAACTGTTAATAACTTGAAGAATCCTGTGAACAAGTGGCGTTGTGGTGCTGCTCCAATAACTGCCATGATGAGTGTCAGAAGATATGGTCGTAGTCATGGAGCTTCGACTGTTGGAATACCATCTCTTCATCCAGCAACTGTTGATTTGAAGGGAAAGGCCTATGATTTGTTGAGACAAAACGGGAGCAAGTTTTTGATGGATGATGTATATAGAAACCCTGGACCACTTCAGTTTGATGGCCCAGGTGCGGATGCTAAGGCGGTTACTCTTTGTGTTGAAGATCAGGATTACATGGGTCGCATTAAAAGTTTGAATGAACACCTAGACAAGGTGCGTGCCATAGTGAAACCAGGATGTTCACAAGATGTTCTAAAAGCTGCTTTGAGTGCCATGTCTTCTGTCACTGAAATTCTCTCCGTCATGTCCTCACCTTCAACCGGGAATACCCCATTCTAAAACAATGTACTTTTACCGATTGCTGTCACTGATATTCTCTCCGTCATGTCCTCACCTTTAACTGGGAATTATACCCTTCTAGAAGTATGTACTTTTACCGACTGTGATCCGTTTGTGCACTTTTTTGTTCCATTTTATATGAATTAGATTACAGTTATAAACTCAATTTTGTATTGTGGTAACTTTCCTTGCTGTCTGTAACTTAGAGAAATAGTATGTTTTATGAGGATTTCTTCCGCGGTGTATGGAATGAAAAATATTTGTCTTGGGCTTTGACGTTACAAAAGTTTATTCATACATTTGCTAAAGATAAATCACGCCGCAAAACTGAAAGAATTTGGTGGGGCTGTTTGATAGCCCAGAAGAGATTGAGCTTGGACCATTTTGTTTATAGTTGAGTCGCCATAGATTAAAATTCAACTTGGGTAGATATTTGATCTCAAGTTTTTGAGTGCCATCTAGACATAGTTATTACAATCAAGCTAATTGATGTCCCTAAGGTATCAGAGATTCTTCATTCAAAACAAATTGGTACATGTAGTGCATTGTTTGGTTTGAAGCTTCTTTTCAGTTATAATCTGCTAGGGTTGATTCCCTACATCCACGTGATATACATCCACGTGATATGTATAACGTTTAATTTACCTCCCTCTAATTTGAAAATGAGCATTTTACCCAATACCCCTTGTGAAAATTTTGAAGGGTCATTTTACCTTATTATGTTGGAGAGTGTAACTCACTCTCCTAAAATTGAATGTGAGATTGAAAAGTGTGGCGCAAAAGGACAAAATTATCATTTTTCGTGTATAATAATAAATGGGGTAAAATGTCATTTTTATCATAACACCGGGAATAAACTGATACACATAAAAAATACTGGAGAGGGGTGGGGGTGGATAAATTGGTCCATATAAAATAACACAGGGGGTAAATTGCTTGTGTAAAATAGGACTAAGTATCTAATACATAATGGAGGGTATTTTTTCAATCATATTCTTCGAATTTTAAAAAATGTGAGAGATGTTGTTTGAGTCTTTTATAAGAATATAAAGAGGTAAAGTGCAATTTTTTTAATTAATATAAGGATAAACTAATATTATGAATTTCACGGAGGGATAAATTGTCATTAACTCTAATATGATATGAATCTACTTATAAATATATTTGAGATCAGTCTTTTTGACCAAATACACCAAATGTGAGAAATCCTATTTTCTAAGAATTTAGAATTTTTTTTATTCCAAATATTACTCCTCCCTCGGTCTCTCAAAAGAAAAACTGCCCACTTTCTACTCATTTCAAAAATAAAAAACCGCCCACTTTCTCCTCAACTTCTCCCATCTCCCCTCTTTCGTAAAAATAGAGAGAAACTGATGACTTCTGCCATCAAAATCAAAATTTGATAACGTCTCCCGTGCCAATGAAAAAACAAGACATTAGGAAAGTTGGGATCGACACTAAATTTAAGATTTACGAGACAAGAAAAAATTGAAAATAAAATAAACAGGACAAAGGGGAACCGACTGCAAAATTCGGAGGAGGGCAAAACGGGAAAAAAAAGTGAATAACTGATTGGAGAAGATGATGGGTTGATAGCAGCGGCATGCCACTGCCTTTTCTGAGTAAGAAATTCTTTACTTTTTTTTTTCGAACATAGCAGATGATTTCTAACTTGCCTTTTACTAATTCGGACGCCATGTTTATATGCAAGTACAGTTTTCTGCGCCCAAGTTGGATATTCAGCGATGAATGGTGTAATTTTTCTGATATTTATGATATTGTTGTATTCAAGTTCGACTCTATTAACGGAATAATTCTACTCTTCAGTTTTTAGTGCAGATTTTATATCTTCGAACTCCGACGTGAATGCAAAATGTTCGACTAAATGACCATAAGATGTATTGTTGTTTTGAACTCTGATTTTTGTATCAATATCTCAATTATTGTAATTATTATCATTCCCCTCCTTTAACAGAACTAACCAAACATAGAATACAATTATTGTAATTATTGCTAATGATATTTCCATCGACACGTCTTTTATAAGATGATTCAATTGTATCACCTAACTGAAAGATCTCTCTCATGTGATGCAAAATGTTTTGATTTATAGGTAATTTTATCATACTTCACTTTGTTGATTTGTATTTATGATGTACTTGGAATAGATGCTTTCAATTAGAAGATGATATGAAGATCTATGCTTGAACCTTTCAGGTAAATTTTTCTCTCAAATTGTAATTGTAACATGTTGTCTATTGAAAGAAAAAGTCAGAATAGTTGTGTCCAAAATCAAATTTTTGATTGACAAGACAAGGGAAAATGAGAAGAAGAAGAAGAAAAAAAACCAAGGGCAAGGTGCATGCAAGGTCCGTAGGATGGGAAAACAGTAAGGGGTGAATGGCAACAGCCAAGACAGTGAGACTATGGTTTTGCAGCGACTAAAGATTATCATTTTTTAGTAAGAAACTCTCTATGTTATCAATATATATAGCATGTGCTTCTATTTAATTTTATGATTGACATAAATTTGTTAATGGTATTTGTTTATCCCTAAGCAGAACTTAAAATTCCTTGGGGACCTTCCTGATTTATAAAAACAATAGGCACAAGTTAAATGTGGTGAGCACTTTCTTCAGTTACTGTTTTGAATCAATGAAGATTCTGAAAAAAATTCTTCAATCTTTTAGTGTGGCAGAAACTTCCCCTATAATGTTGCCGCTCTGTGGAATATTTTTATGTTTCTCTTCTGTTTTACACACTCTTTGGACAGACTGGATGAATTCAATTTACAAGAGTTTGCACTTAGTGGCAACTGACATGTACTATGTTCTTTATTTTTTCCATAAAAGTCAGCATGCATCTTAGGAAGTACAATACTGGATCACTATAAGATCACGACTCTACTCGAAATTCAAGGTCAATATTACACTTCGGCACTGGGATTTCTGAGCATTCCTAAACATAGTAGACACCTAGGAGCAAAAATGCTGCAAAACCCACAACATATGATATAATTAGCTACGCTTTCAGCTTAGGCTTTCATTTTGAAGAACTTTACCATCGCTGTTGCAAGAATTGATCTTAGAAACTCTCAAGCTCTCTCTATTCCCAATAAGACATTCTTATGTGTAATCTTACAATGATTTGACACACACTATTTCAGTTTGCATAAATGAAATAATGTGTACAGTACGACTTGACATCTCATTTTTATGTGCACTATTGCCTTAATTTTAACCATCTCCATATATCAGTTGCATGGGAGTGTTTTAATAATTCTTTGTGGAATGGTTTACACAAGTTTATGAAAAATTGCGTTTATCAAACACTGGTGTATTGTTCCTTAATTATTTGGCCCCAAGAATATTAACATTCGGCAGAATTTTTTTTTTGGCATTATCTTGATGCGTGAGCTTTGCTTCTACTTTCCCCATACTATATTGATTATTTAAGGAACATGGAATACGAGAATTTTAAAGGTGGTTCAAAGAAGGCGGTTATCCAATCTAATCAGATCATGGAGGTAGTGGTTCTATACGGCTTGAAAAGGAAGCATTCTGGGGATTTATTTGAAGCATCTGGTGATTTCTTTTTGTGATCGTATGCAAGGCAATACATATTTTTCAAAGTTAGTCGGGGTCATATTTGTGCCTATTCAGAGCTAAAAAAACTTGCATAGAATAGAGTACAAGTCTGGTGAAAACCAATAGGAAGATTTGCTAAGATTTTCATTGTAGTTCTTTTTTTTTTTTTTTTGGACAGAAAAGTTCTCTTTTCTAGAAATTTAAATTTTTTTTTTCTGAAATGATCACTGTTAATAGAATTGATAGAAAGTTAAGAACATGTTTAGGAGAATTTGTGTTAGTCACGTAAATGACTAACTGCTTATATTTATACTAGAGTCTTCTATTACAATGACAATAATAATCTAAGTAGAATCCTAATACCACTATAACTCTTAGCACTCCCCCTCAAGCTGGAGAGTATATATCATACGCTCCAAGCTTGTTACAAATATATTTGACCCTTGGTCCACTCAACGCTTTTGTGAACATATCTGCCAATTGATCATTGGATTTAACATGTGAGGTACTAATAGTACGATCTATGATTTTCTCCCGTACAAAGTGGCAATCCACCTCAATATGCTTTGTTCGTTCATGAAAAACAGGATTATTAGCAATGTGAATTGCTGCCTCATTATCACATATCAAATCCATGGGAAGAGTATGCTCAAATCCAAGTTCTTGTAACAAGTTCTTCACCCATATCAACTCACATGATGTATATGCCATGGCTCTATATTCAGACTCTGCACTTGATCTGGACACAACATTTTGTTTCTTGCTCTTCCATGAGACCAAATTACCTCCAACAAAAACACAATATCCTGTAGTAGACCTTCCATCTGATCTAGATCCAGCATAATCAGCATCAGTATAACCCACAACTCTAAGATTTTTATGGTTTCTGTATAGCAACCCCATACCAGGAGAACTTTTCAAATACTTCAAAATTCGAATTACAGAATCCCAGTGTGCAGTCCGAGGTGAGTTAAGGAACTGACTAACAACACTAACTGCAAATGAAATGTCTGGTCGAGTAACAGTTAAATAATTTAACTTACCAACCAACCGTCTATATTGTTCAGGATTATCCAATAAATCACCTTGATCTGCTACCAGCTTCACATTAACATCCATAGGTGACTCTACAGGTTTTGCTCCCAACAACCCTGTTTCAGACAATAAATCAAGAGTGTACTTTCTTTGACAAAGTGTAATGCCCTTATGTGATCGTGCTACTTCAATACCAAGAAAGTACCTCAAATTTCCCAGATCCTTGGTCTGAAACTGTGACTGTAAAAACAATTTTAACTTCTTAATTCCTTCATTGTCATCTCCTGTAATCACTATGTCATCAACATAAACTAGAAGAAATATTTTACCAACACTGGTGTGTTGATAGAAAACTGAGTGATCAAGTTGGCATTGCTTCATACCAAAGTTGGTAATAACATTAGTAAAACGACTAAACCATGCCCGAGGAGATTGTTTCAATCCGTATAGTGATTTTTGAAGACGACAAACCAACTTAGACTCCCCCTGAGCAACATAACCAAGAGGTTGCTCCATGTATACTTCTTCAGTCAAGTCACCATGTAGAAAAGCATTCTTGACATCTAGCTGATGTAAAGACCAAGAAAATGATGCAGCCAAAGATAGTAACAATCGTACAGATGCCATTTTAGCAACAGGAGAAAAAGTATCAGAGTAGTCCAAACCATAAACTTGTGTATAACCTTTAGCAACCAGTCTAGCTTTCAAACGTTCAACAGAACCATCTGGGTTGACTTTTACCGTATAGACCCATTTACAACCAACACATGACTTTCCCGGAGGAAGAGAAACAAGTTTCCAAGTACCATTTTGCAGCAGAGCATGCATCTCTTCATCCATGGCAGCTTTCCAACCAGGATGAGATATGGCTTCAGGAACAGACTTCGGAATTGAAACGGAGTCAAGAGATGAAATAAAGGAGAAATAGGAAGGTGATAAATGATCATATGACACAAAGTTAGAAATCGGGTGTAGAGTGCATGTTCGTTTACCTTTTCGTAGTGCAACAGGAATATCCATGTCCGATGTAGTTGAGTCAGGATTTGTAGACGGAGAACTATTGGAAAGAGGCTGCGGGACACGAGGAACCGTTGACGTAGTACGACGAACATATACTTGCAAGTCAGGGCGTGACAAACGATCAACCTGTGTATTGGAGGTAGTATCTGGTGATGAAAAGGGAATGCAAACTGGGAGTGTGTCTTGGATGTCCGTATAAGGATATGAATTAGAGAAATATGGTGTAGACTCAAAGAAGGTGACGTCTGAACTAGTGTAAAACTTATGAGTAACTGGATCATAACATCTATAGCCTTTTTGAGTGCGAGAATAACCTAAGAAGACACACTTTACAGCTCTGGGACTTAGCTTATCGACACCACGGGCTAATTGATGAACAAAACATGTTGAACCAAAAATACGAGGAGGTAGGTGAAACAATGGTTCACGTGGGAAAAGAACTGAATAAGGTGTTTTACCCCCTAATACAGAAGATGGCATGCGATTGATCAAATAACATGCCGTTAAAATAGCATCACCCCAAAAAGATTTAGGTACACGTGCATGAAACAATATTGTGCGGGCAACGTCTAATAGATGTCTATTTTTCCTCTCTGCCACCCCATTTTGTTGAGGAGTATAGGAACAAGAAGACTGGTGAAGCATGCCTGAGTTGGCCATAAATGTGCGAAAGGAGTTGGAAAAATATTCCAATGCATTATCACTACGGAGTATACGAACAGGTACCCCAAATTGAGTTTTAATCTCAGCACAAAACGTAACAAAAATAGAATATAACTCCGAACGATCCTTCATTAAATATAACCAAGTATTTCTTGAAAAATCATCTATAAATGTGACAAAATAACGAAATCCTAACTTAGACGAGACACGACAAGGACCCCAAACATCTGAATGCACTAACAAAAAAGGACTAGAACTACGTTTATCGACTCTAGATTTGTAGGAATCACGATGATGCTTTCCTAATTGGCATGACTCACATTCTAATGACTTTAGACGACTCAAACTTGGCATGAATAGCTTCAAGTTATCCAATGAAGGGTGACCAAGGCGACAATGTATTTGAAGTGGAGTAAGGGATGCCTGACAGGCAATTGGTGATGAGCTTGGCTTAAAGTGGTAGATTCCTCGTGATTCAATCCCTTTTCCAATCGTCCTCTGCGTTTCCAAATCCTGAATCACAACAGAGTGGGGAAAAAATGTTACGGAGCAATTCAATTGTTTAGTGAGTTTGCTAACAGACAACAAATTTAATGGAAATTGAGGAATGTATAGAACAGAAGATAATGAAAGAGAACCGGCAGGTTGGACATGACCAATGCCCTTAACAGAAGTTTGAGATCCATCAGCCAAGGTGACATGGGGTAAAGAATCAGAGAGGTTAAGTTGAGAAAATATGTCAGAATTACCTGTCATGTGATCAGACGCCCCAGAGTCTATAACCCAGGGTTTGGATTGAGAGCTATATGAAAAACAAGCAGTTGGATTACCTAGTTGAGCAAGAGATGCCGTTGGAAGTGATGCTTGTTGTGCAGCTTGGTACTGAAGAAACTTGGAATACTCATCATTCGAAATTGTCACAGTATTGGATGTTGAAGGGGCACTATGTGTGTTACTAATACCAACCGACTCAGAAGATGCAACATGAGCATAATGAGGAGTGGGTCGAGGTGGTCGGCCATGTAAAGCATAACAGGTAGCACGAGTATGAATCATTTTTTTTTTCCTTCACAAAATTAATTATATTTACATCTAGAACTAGCAATTAATGTACAAGATCTATATTCACATGAATCCATCCAACGAGTTGGATTAAGGTTTCCTCTTAGATGGATTAAACTTTTAACTGAATTTATTATTATCCCGTGCATAGCACGGGACATATTCTAGTTCCAAGTGATTTGAGCACCCATTAATGTTCAAACTATCTCTTTAGATATTGCATTTGTATTTAGTTCAATTTTTTAACGTGGATCGAGCTAGTTTTAAACGTGTCAAATATCACTCTACTCAAATCGAATTTCAAAAACTATAAATCGATAAAAATTGTACAAGTTTTGTTTGAAGCTTTATTGAGGGTTTTTTGCACTTTACACCTCTAAAACATGAGAAATATGTACTTTGCATCCTCGAAATATAGATTTAGTACTTTGCACCCCCGAAATATGAACAATTCAGCACTTTGCACCCTCTTTTATTTTCCTCAAAAAACATAGGGTCAAAATAGGTAATTTATTTTTGGATCTTTGGCACTTTGCACCCCCGAAATATGAGAAATGGGCATTTTGCACCCCCAAAATAGAATTAGCACTTAACACCCTTGAATTAAGAACAACTCATCAACTTGCATCCCCAAAACACGAGAAATGAAAACTTTGAACCCCCTCAACATGTACAAAATTAGCACTTAGCACATCAAATTAAGAAAAACTCAACAACTAGCACCCCCTCATTTTTTCGGCAAAGTTGACCACCGGGGGCAAAAACCTAGGGGCAAAATAGGTAATTCATTTTTTCCTTAAATTTTAAAATACGATTATGAATACTAGAATACTCATTTCTCTCTCCGTAAAATTTGTTTTGTGATATGATTCAGTCAATTATATGTATTAACTTTCTAGAAACCTTTCGAATTCTTTTGGATATTTTGAGGACATTTGAAAAATTGGTAATTAAAGAAATATGTTCAAATAGATTTTGAAGATGAATATTCTTGTATTCATAATCGTATTTTGCAAATTTTAAGAAAAAGGAAAATGAATTACCTATTTTGTCCATAGATTTTTTTGACCCCGTTGGTCAACTTTACCGAAAAAAATGAGGGATGCTAGTTGATTAGTTTTTCTTAATTTGACTTGCTAAGTGCTAATTTTGTGTTTAGGGGGTTCAAAGTGTCCATTTATCATGTTTCGAGGGTGCAAGTTGCTGAGTTGTTATTAATTTGAGGGTACTAAGTGCTAATTATATTTTGTGGGTGCAAAATATCAATTTCTCGTGTTTCGGGGGTGCAAAGTGCCAAAGATCCAAAATAAAGTACCTATTTTGTCCCTAGGTTTTTTGAGGAAAATAAAAGAGGGTGCAAAGTGCTAAATTGTTCATATTTTGGAGATGCAAAGTGCTAAATTTATGTTTCGAGGGTGCAAAGTGCTTATTTCCCATGTTTCGGGGGTAGAAAGTGCAAAAAATCCCTTTATTGACTGAGAAACATGTATATTGTCCTTTACACCTACAATTCATTTTTTTAGTGAAGCGCTGATTACATCATTATATCGATAATAAATGTATTTGATCTCTAACAAAGTACAAATAATATTTAATTAACAAATACAAATGATATTCCTCTTTAAAAAAAATACAAATAATATTCATTAACAAGATTAGTATTAAACTAGAGAAAGACCCACATCTCAAATGATATTCAAATTCATAACATTTAGGTCATTGGATCTTAGCTTCGCTATCAATCTAGGCCTCCTCAGCTTCTTTACACCCACAATTCATAGGATTAAGTATTGTTTGACAGAATCACGACTACTTAAAAGTTCTAATTGGTGCTTTTTTTTTTTTTTTTTTGGGTACATAATTGGTGCATTTCTATAAATGCTTAAATCAATTATTTCTAAGCATGTATGTATTTGTATAAATATGAATTTATTAAAAAAAATTAACCTTAAAGATTACTCAACAGTCTCAACTCATATCGAATATTCGATAAATTTATCCTCTGATGTTGGGCAAGTAGTTGGTCTTCTACCTAATTCGTCCCCAATTAACAAAAACAATCATAATTATTTGTTTATATTTTCTTCTATTTATTACTCTCTCCGTCCCATTATTTTTACTCCATTAGCTACAGTATCCGATCAAATTTTTTAATTTTTGAAAAAACTTATCATGTTAAATAATTCATATTTGTGGTGTATTAAATATTTTAAATATTAATATATATGTAGTCATATAATATTATCAAATTATTAGTAAATTTTTTAATTAAATTATTTATTATAATTTTTATAAACTTAGTCAAGTTGACTGATCAACTGTACCAGGGGATAAAAATAAATGGGACAGAGGAAGTATTATTAATATAATCAATCTAAGATTTTTTTTTATCTCGACACATAATAAAAGTACAAGAACTTCAAATTTTGGAATAATGAATTCTGAAAAAATATTATTTATTTAACTAGTACGTAGTATTTAAGCGATAATAAATTGTAATTAAGAACTTTATAAGCTGATATAGATCTCTTGGGTCTTGACAATATTGTTATGCTCCATGCATGTCTCTATAAAAATAGGAAAATTGTAATTAATCATATAAAAAATGGCCATTCTATTACTTCTTCGTCCTTCCAACTTAAAAACTACAGAGTACTTTTATTTTGGTGAATAGTTGAAATTTGAAAACAAGATTATGCACATAAGTAGTTTTCTCTTGATATATGATAATTAATTATGTAAATTGGTGGTTAAGTTTTAAGATCGAGCCCAAATCGAAATCTTCAACTTGAAAAAAAATTAACCGAGTTCGCCAAAAAAGTGGAAAGTTATATAATGCAATTAAGCCATTAAAAGAATGGAATTACAAATTCATAAGATTTGTTTCCCAAAAAAATAAAAATTCATAAGATTTGTGCATTTTCATTGGAGAATATATATGGCAAAAAACGGATCATTTAAATAAGAAGCCTTGGTGCCGTGCCCATCAATTCTCCTCAAAAGCCAAAATTACAGTTTTAATCCTTAAGAGTTACCACGTAATATTTTCTTTTTATCTCACCGCTTTAATAACGCTTTTAGTATGTTGAACTATTTATCATTATTTTTTACATCTATCCATTCTTACTAAATTTTCAAACGGAAAAGGCTCAAACCAAATTAAATACAAAATCTGATGGTAGAGAGAAATCGAAAAATTATTATGATGCTGTAACTTTAAAGTAAGGTCACTTTTTAAGGTATCAAATTGTGAAATTCTCTCGTTTGCAAATACATAAAGACAAAGAGTAATTATAATTAAACTACTATTAACCTATGTATTGTTATATAATAATAGTTATATATACCAACATATGATTGGTCTAATAGAAGAGACTAGTCACTACAACGAATTCAGGTTCGAATCCCTGTTGGGAAATGTTTCGACTTAATGTGTCCGACGCGCCTCAAAATGAATTAAACCCTTGGAAAACCAAAAAAAAAAAAATCATCCGAGAAATTAAAAGTAAAAAATTACAACATGAATCTAAAGTTTTCCATTGTACAAGTTGCCAAATTGACTGTCATTACATTTATTAATTGACAAGGATTTCGAATTTAGTCCCACAAGGCCACAAGAGTGATCATATACCAAACAAATTTAGCCCCAACATAAATTGAGGGTTATATGTACGGTGTACCATACGTTGACGTGATTGTCAAAAAAACGAAAAAAGTTAAATTTGTTTAAATGTTTAAAAAATAATTTTTGAACCACTTTTGCTTGGCCAAAAATCCAATATTTTTGCCGTCAAAATACATGACATGCCATTAGTACACCGTGTCATCAAAATATCAGATTTGAATCGAATCTAATTGTATCTAAATTAAATATTTAGATTTGAATCGAATCTACCTAATTTTATGCTGTCTTATTTTCAAAAATATCGAGCTAATTTATTTTTTATTCATTTTTCTTAAGTTCTAAAGTGCCCTCACCATCAAAATCTATATCACTCTTATTTGTGTTTTAAGAAAACTCTCAACAACTTAATTTCTTCTACGTTTTAAACCTCACCATCAAAATCTATATATATCACTTTTACTTGTATTCTAAGAAAACCCTCAACAAGTTTCTTAAGCCATCACTTAATTATTCATCTCATATCACATCACAAACTACAAACTAGCTACCCGAGGTCAAATTCCTGTTAGGAGATGTTCCTATATAATATGTCCGACGCGCATCGAAATTGATTAAAACCTTGGGAACAAAAAAAAATGAAATATATATATATATATATATATATATATATATATATATATAATTTATTTATTACTTCATCCGTCCCATTTTTTCTTATCCCTTGTACAGTTGATCGGTCAACTTGACTAAATTTATAAAAATTATAATAATTTAATTAATATATTTCACTAATAAGTTGATAATATCATATGACACCATATTTATTGATATTTAAAAGGTTTAATACACCATAAATATGAATAATTTAACATGATAAACCACTTAAAAATTGAAAAGTTTGACTATAGCTAATGGAACAAAAAATTAAAATTTTGGGACGAAGGGAGTATTAGATTAAATTTTTTTATGGATTGGATCGGCCAAAATTAACTTTTGTAATTACATATTATGGATATTTTAAATTGGAAAAGTTGATCGAATATGCTATGAATCAATTAAGATCCATAATCGATATTACTCAGCAGAGGGCATATTGGTAATAAAAGGAAAACATAGCCGGTGAATTTTTGGTAACTCGGTTGTATCGCCCCTTCACACTAGTACTATATAAACCAAATTTTCATACAGTGAGAGAGTGAGTGTTTATCATACAGTTGTTGAGTTTGTGAAGTAGTTGGTGAGTGTTGTACAAGTAAAGCAGCAGAGATTTCATAGTTGAGAATCGGTTATGGATTCGGATTTCGGAATAGCAAGAGAACTTTCGGATCTGCAAAAGCTTCGATCTCAATACCAACCTGAACTTCCGCCTTGTCTTCAGGTCTTCCAATTTTCTTTTCTATTTCAATAATTTTCCAGTTTTATTAGTGGATGCTTTGTTATTTTATTGGTTCCATTTCCGAATTTAGTCTAGTGTGAGTTTACTGTTTTTTTAGCCATGAGAACGTCCTGGAAAATAGATCTGACGTGTTGGATCGCCAGTGTCGTTTTGTTATGTTTATTCGTGCCTTCTGGTGCAATGCGCCTTCTTATTTTGATGAATTAGTTTCTGTTTTCGTCAACAAAGAGAATATTCTTTGTGGATTTTCGGATTCTAAGACTATGTTTAGGCCTTGAATTTTGGTGAAGAGAATAATACTGGAGATAGAAAGAATATTCTCAGTAAAGATCAAAAAGTAAAGCATAGATTCTATCATTTGAAGCGATAAGCATTTTCTATGTTAATCCAAACATGGCCCAAGTATTTTAGAATATTACTGGAAAACGAACAGAATCAACCTTTTTCCCTTGTGCTTGGTATACTTTATCCATCCAATGTGTTGTATTGGCTTCTTAACCCTGATGATGTTCGTATTGAGTATAATTATGTACCGAGACTAATAATTTCTGTTTGTGGTACATAAGCAAATTTTATTTTCTGTAAAGTTACAAAGTTCTTAATTAAAAAAAAAAAAAATTATGTTAAAATGTTCTTGTATACCGACTATTTTGTTCAAACATCTGAATTTGGTCAGTTTGGTTCTAAAGTGCTTTGTATATCGACATTGAAATTGAAAGTTATATGAGTAAGAGAATAACCTTATAGTATAATTGTCTATCATAAAAAGCCCAATAGTCCAATCTATTAGTGGTTTTGTATATGCTAACATTATAAATATCAATAAGTGGAGTAGAGTGTTGTTTGATTAATTTGTACTTTCTGTACTATTATGAGATATAATTGTGCGTGTATTTGTCAATTGTAATTTTGACATCATTTATCCTCCTGTTTATAAACTTATGCATAATCCATTCATGCCAACTTTTACTTTCAATTATTGTTTTTAATCAATCTCTTTCCTAGAGATCATGCTCTGATTGCGTCAACACATTATTAATTACTCGTCTTGTTTTTGACCTCGACAGGGAACTACAGTACGCGTGGAGCTTGGGGATGCAACTACAGCTGTAGATCCTTCTGGCTCCCACACCATAAGTAGGTCTTTTCCACACACTTTTGGCCAACCTATAGCCCACTTCCTCAGAGCAACTGCTAAGGTCATCGATGCTCAAATAATCTCCGATCATCCTGCAGCTAGGTATGGATTCCACTGCATGTACATGTCCATTGCTTAATGAAATCATCATACAAAAATTTGATAGCAAAGAATTGTCACCTTTAACTCCTTGCTGAACAAGGTTAAATTATGCCTCTGCTGAATTAAAAGTACCATATCCTCACTTATCTTATTCCTTCTCAGGGTGGGAGTGGTATTCTGTGGTAGACAATCTCCTGGAGGACATAATGTTATTTGGGGTCTTTTTGATGCTCTAAAAGTTCACAATCCCAAAAGTACCTTGCTTGGCTTTTTGGGTAAGAATTTAGTCTCTTTCCTTTGATTGATGGTTTTCATTTACTCTTTATATAGTTTGGGCTTGGAGTTCTCTGCTCTGGTCTAACTACATATCAAATTCCCTCATCTTAGTTTGATTTGTTTCTTATGGAAGCTTGTGTTTTTGTTATTGTACTTTGTTTGGTTAATCAGCTGGTTAATTATTTTCTATTTTTTTATTGTATCGTTTTACCATATATTTTTTCTGTCAAATTACATCGTACCAGGTGGCTCTGAAGGTTTATTTGCACAAAGAGCTTTGGAGATTACCGATGATATTCTTTCAACCTACAAAAATCAAGGTACACATGGGAAATTGATGTATGTATTGTTTAACGAATTTTTATATCATTATTTATTTTATGTTGTGAAGGCGGTTATGATTTGCTGGGACGGACAAAAGATCAAATTAGAACTACTGAGCAAGTTAATGCAGCACTTGATGCATGCACAGCTTTGAAGTTGGATGCTCTTGTCATTATTGGAGGTATCGGTATTGTTGTCCTTAAGGTCCATGGTAACCTAGGATTTTTGTAACATGCCCATATTTTGCTTGTGAAGGTGTTACATCAAACACAGATGCTGCCCAACTTGCAGAAACATTTGCTGAAAGGAAGTGCACCACAAAGGTATATCACATTAGGCATTAGCTTTGTTTGACGAGTTCAATCACATTGCTCAGTTCAGTTAACCTTTTAGTTGCTTACTTTGTCTTAATCTTCTAACTTATCTTGTTTTAATAATGTATATTATTATCATAACGTTTGAATACCTACTTGCTAGAAAACTTATACTAACTCTTCTGCGGGGTTCATTTTGCTTTGTTTTAAATCATTGCCAAACTAAGTTTCTGATAAATTTTGGCAGGTGGTTGGAGTTCCTGTTACATTAAATGGAGATCTTAAAAACCAATTTGTTGAGGCAAATGTGGGTTTTGACACAATATGTAAGGTAATGTATTTCTCTGTCCAAATTCTTCTTTTCCATTTTAGGGGGCAGCAAAACTACATAGATTTGAATAATTAATTGTATTAACCTGGTCTAAGTTTTTGCAAGTACTTCCTTATTCACATGGCTTGTCAGGCTCCAGCCACGTGATTTTGGCTTTCTTGTTATTGATCTTGATGAATTTGATGAAACGTTTTGTTCATAGGTTATCATCATTATTTCAAAATTATTGACTTGAAAAAATTCAAAAATCATATTTTCTTGGAAAACCAAGTGATCATGATACCTTTTGTACTTATTTCAGGTTAACTCTCAGCTGATTAGCAATGTATGCACTGACGCTCTCTCGGCGGAGAAGGTACCCGATCCATTTCATGCATTTTTGCATATTGATTTAGTGGGTTTTCTTCAGGAGATTCTGTGCATGCTCATAATTTGCCTATGAATTGATTGGTTTGTTCAGTTTCAACAAACAAAGTATATTGAACCTGAAATACAGTACATAGTTTAATTTTTTTCTTCGTTTGACATGTAGCTTCTTATTTCTTTCTTTTTTAATACATCTCTCTCTGTTTATTTGCAGTATTACTATTTTATCCGACTCATGGGGCGGAAGGCATCTCATGTTGCCTTGGAATGCACTCTCCAGTCTCACCCTAATATGGTTTTCACTGGCTCCTTTTCATTTCAGTTTGAATTTTTTGTTAGAAAACTGGAGGTCTTAGACAATGCATGTTGTATTTTAAAGAGCTTTTCTTGCAGGTCATTCTTGCCGAAGAGGTAGCTGCTTCAAAGCTTACACTTTTTGACATCACAAAACAGATATGCGATGCAGTTCAGGCAAGGGGTGAACAAGGTAGAATTCATCAGGAGCATTTAATGTCATTCTTATGTATCCATTGCCTCCTAACAGTTCTTTTGCTTCAGATAAACACCATGGTGTCATCCTGTTGCCAGAGGGGCTAATAGAAAGCATTCCTGAAGTCTATGCTCTTTTGCAGGTATGAAATGTTTTGAAGTAATTGGTTTGTTTCGGTTCTTCAGTATTTTTTCCTCTTGACCCATTCCCACCACCTCTTCCTGAAAATAAGGATTGACGAACTAGTGTTTTTCCACTCGTCTCTAATTTTTCAACAAATACTCGGAATATTAAGCACTTCAAGTTTTGTTTGATATGCGAACAAATAATTATGTCTGGCGTCTAATTTTTTTTTAACTTCTCAGGAAATTCATGGTTTGCTCAGGCAGGGTATCTCTGCTGATAATATATCTGCTCAACTGTCACCTTGGGCATCTGCATTATTTGAGTTCCTGCCACCATTTTTCAGGAAGCAGGTATTGTTCAATACATTATGTTACATTGTATTGTGAAGTTTATATAATCTTTTTGCATCATCTTGCTTAACCTGTAGTTATATGTGTGTTGTAGCTACTTCTCCACCCGGAATCAGATGACTCTGCACAGCTATCTCAGGTACTTGTATTGGGCATGCCTCTTTTCATTGAAGTTGAGCCTTCAAGATTTCTTAATTTTATTTTCTATCATTGACAGATTGAGACCGAAAAGCTCTTTGCTCATCTTGTTGAAGAAGAAATGAACAAGCGATTGGTTAGCTCTCTGCATGTCTTAATTTTTTATTGTTAATTTCTTTGTTAGGTGTTCGCACATTTTTATCCTATTAAAATTTGTTCAGATATATCAGATTATCATTTTTATGCATCTCTGTTGTGTAAGTACAGAAAGAAGGAACCTACAAGGGAAAGAAATTCAATGCCATCTGCCATTTCTTCGGTTATCAAGCTCGTGGATCATTGCCATCAAAATTTGATTGCGACTATGCCTATGTAAGTAAATATTTTTATGATAAATTTGGATTGTTTAAGCCAAAAAGTTGTACAACTTACTAAATGGTGAAAATGCAATCAATACACAGGTGCTTGGTCATATTGGGTATCACATCATTGCTGCTGGACTGAATGGTTATCTGGCAACTGTTAATAACTTGAAGAATCCCGTGAACAAGTGGCGTTGTGGTGCTGCTCCAATAACTGCCATGATGAGTGTCAGAAGATATGGTCGTAGTCATGGAGCTTCGACTGTTGGAATACCATCTCTTCATCCAGCAACTGTTGATTTGAAGGGAAAGGCCTATGATTTGTTGAGACAAAACGGGAGCAAGTTTTTGATGGATGATGTATATAGAAACCCTGGACCACTTCAGTTTGATGGCCCAGGTGCGGATGCTAAGGCGGTTACTCTTTGTGTTGAAGATCAGGATTACATGGGTCGCATTAAAAGTTTGAATGAACACCTAGACAAGGTGCGTGCCATAGTGAAACCAGGATGTTCACAAGATGTTCTAAAAGCTGCTTTGAGTGCCATGTCTTCTGTCACTGAAATTCTCTCCGTCATGTCCTCACCTTCAACTGGGAATCCCTTCTAGAACGAAGTCTTTTACTGAATGCAGACCCTGCTTTGTGCTTTTCTTGTTCCATGTAATATGAATATGAACTAGATTACAGCTATAGCTATAAACCCAGTTTTGTATTGCGGTAATATTTCTTGCTTTCTTTAACTTTGAGAAATAGTAAATTTTATGAGGATTTCTTTTGACCTATTGAAAGTTTGATCATACATTTGGCTAAATTTAAGCTATCAAGCTGCAAAGGTTCATGGTTTATGAAAGACTTGGTCTAGTCAAGAATTTTCCCAAAGGTTATAGTATTGGACTCAATAAGTTGAGGATGTTTGATAGCCTAGAATAGGGCCATCAATGGAGCATATCGAATCTGAATTCGATTTGAATATCCTCTAAATTAGGATATTTACTAATTAGAGATTCAGTGAGACTGATTCGTTAAGAGTATTGTAATTTGAAATATATGTTGTGAACATTAGTCTAGGGATCCAATCAGTCAAACATTTGAATTCGATAGTTTTAATTTTATTCTTATTTTCATCTAACAACATGAATTAGTTTTTATATATTAATATCAATACTGTTATTTATCAAAAAAAAAAAATATCAATACTATTATAATTGCAAGTTTCAGATTAGACTGATGTGTAATTGATATACTACTAATAAAAAATATCAATACTATTATTCTTGCAAATTTCAGATTAGACTCTGAAGTGTAATTGATATATTATTATTAATAAAGAAAACAAATAAATCATCACAAAAGAAAAAAAAAAAGGAAAAAAAAATCAACGAAAACCATAAGTAATAGCTAATGAATTACATTAATATCATGTAAATATTATTTTTTCATGAAAAAAGTTTGAATACGTGATCTATGTTTAATAAAAATAATCAGTTGATCCTTTAATTTCATCAAACTTAAATCACATGTTAAAAATAGTTGGACATAAACTTAGGCTGTTTTGTAATTTTGCTCTTTTCAAATGCAAAATTCATTCAGTTTGCAACGAAATATCCCACACCTTTTCCGAGGGCAAAGCGAATGATGCAAGAAATATGTTGTCCTTTGCATTTGACATTGATGAAGAAAATATATAGAAAATCAAAGTTCATAATATTTTTACAAAAATACATAAAATTCACACATAATTTATTTCAAGATATTTATAAAAAGGGAAAATCCTACTTTGCCCCCTAACCTTTGCGAGTTCCCACTCAACCCCCTCAACTATTAAAATGTTCCAGACAACTACCTTTGGACATTCGCCGGCGGAATTTTCGAGAATATTCCGTTCGCCGGCGGAATCTTCAGGGACAAGATAGACATTCAAAGGTTGAAATGACAAAGTGGGAGAACATTCAAAAGTTTGATGAGAGTAAAAAAAAAAAAAACTGCACTTATATCCACTGTATCCCGAAAAACTGCACTTACACTCAATCCATGCCAAAAAACTGCACCTTTACCTAATCCACATCAAAAAGTTGTACCTACATCCAAGCCACCTCAAAGAAGTGCACCTACATTCAATCTAGCATTTAAACCACCCACAAGAGCCAATGTAGTTGCACCTAACAAGTCAAAATCACTCAATCTAGCATTTCATATTTTCATAAAAACATTTTCGAGAAATTGTTACATGAACAAAAGCTAAGCATTTCATACATCCAAACCACCTCAAAGAAGTGCCCTCATGTAGACAAATCTAGAATATGTTGTTTGTCGTGGCAGTTTGTTTTGTTCCAACCTTCTAAGAAAAATTGCATTTGGTGACCATGTTTTGTAGGTGAAAAATAGACAATATCTAGACTATTTGTTGTTTTTGTTTGATGTTGTCATATGGTCATCTTGTTCATGAAACAGTTGCTAGGAAATGTTTCGTTTGGAGAAGTTTTTATGAAATGCTTAGCTTATGTTCATGTAACAATTCCTCGAATTTTTTTTTTGCTTTTGGTGAAGTTTTTATTGTTATTGTGTAGGAAAATGTATATTGGTGAAAATTAATTAATCTTTCGTTCTAATAGTAGATAAAGTTTATTATCTTATGTGCATGTCAAGTTGTTGTTATCTTAGTATCTTGAGGAAATTGTGTAGTGGTTATATGTCTCTTTAAAATGTATGAGCAAAGGTATTGGTGTAATTATTAAAAAATAAAAATATTGATGTGTATTGTATTTTTTGTTTATTAGAGTTTAGAGACCTATGTTATTTTTCCCTTCATTTAAAACTGTTTATGTACTGGGGAAATGTGTGATCTTTATAAGATAAATGTATTAAGCTTATTTTCATTTTAGCTAATGCAAACAATAAGATGACATTATATATAACCTTATTAGAATGCTCTAATTGAAAGGTGCTTGGATGAAAATGCAAAGAAAAAAAAAAGGTAGAATAAGATCTCTCATCAAACTTTTGAACATTTTCCCACTTAGCCACCTGACTTTTGAACATTTTCCCACTTAGCCACCACAACACTTGAATGTTTATCTTGCCCCTGAAGATTCCGCCGACGAGCGTCCAAAGGTAGCTGCCTGGAACATTTTTAATAGTTAGGGGTTAAGTGGGAACTCGCGTGAAAAAATGTTCAAAGTTTAGGGGCAAAGTGGGATTTTCCCTTGTAAAAAAATAGTAGAGTGAAAATAGAATTTAATTATTTTGAAATGAAAATTATTAATATAAAAAGCAATATAGAATCATTAATTTGGAAAAAACTATTTCTGACAAAAAAAAAAAAATGGTATCAAAGCTAACCTCATTGCTTCTGTGCCGCCACTTCCAATTTTCAAAACTATTAAACTCAACATTGCTTTAACCTTCACCTCCAGATAAATACCGCCCCAATGTCCGGCCATTTCCAATATGAAAAATGTCGCCGCCAAATCCTTACAAGCCACTCTACACCTCACCCAAACAGGGGACCGCAGCGCCGCCGCCAACCACTATGCATCCATGCTTCAAATCTGCTTCCAGCACGGCCCCTTTTCTTACCCTCTCGCCTCCACCGTCCATGCTCACATGCTTACATCTGGGTTCAGGCCACGTGGCCACATTCTCAACCGGTTGATGGACATATATTGTAAATCCTCCAATTTCAACTATGCAAAGAAGCTGTTCGACGAAATTCCCCAACCAGATGTTGTTGCAAGAACGACTTTAATTGCCGCATACTCTGCTTCCCGCGAACCCAAGTTGGCCAGAGAGATATTTGATAAGACCCCGTTAAGAATTCGCGATACTATTTGTTATAACTCCATGATTACTTGCCATTGTCATAACAATGATGGTCATGCTGCTGTTCAATTGTTTAATGATATGAGGGAAAAGAGTTTCAAACCCGATAATTTTACTTATACGAGTATACTTGCAGCTTTGGCACTTATAGCTGACCGTGAACAGCACTGCCACCAGCTACATTGTGCGGTGGTCAAATCGGGGACTGGGTTGTTTACTTCCGTGGTAAATGCACTCATATCAGTTTATGTCAAGTGTGCGTCTTCTCCATTGACATCGTCTTCTGCATTGATGGCTTCAGCCAGGAAGTTATTTGATGAAATGCTTGAAAAGGATGAGTTGACATGGACAACGATCATCACGGGGTATGTGAAGAATGAAGATCTTGATTCCGCTAGGGAAATTTTTGATGGGATGAATGAAAAATTGGTTGTGGCATGGAATGCTATGATTTCTGGGTATGTGCAGAAGGGGCTTGTGTTTGAAGTGTTTGATATGTTCAGAAAGATGCATTCTTTGGGGATTAGACACGATGATTTTACCTATACTAATGTTCTTAGTGCTTGTGCTGATAATGGATTGTTTCTTCATGGTAAACAGGTTCATGCTTACATCCTACGAACAGAGGCAAACCCCCCTTGTGATTATATGGTGTCTGTAAATAATGCTCTAATCACATTATATTGGAGATGTGGTAAAATTAACCAAGCAAGAAGTATTTTTGATGCGATCGGCATCAAAGACCTTGTTTCATGGAATGCAATTTTATCGGCTTATGTGAGTGGAGGGCAAATTCAGGAAGCAAAAAACGTTTTTGATCAGATGTCGGAGAAGAATTTATTATCCTGGACAGTTATCATATCAGGATTTGCACAGCATGGATTAGGTGAAGAAGCATTGAAACTTTTTAACCAGATTAGATCCAATGGGCTTGAACCATGTGACTATGCATTTTCAGGAGCCATCACCTCATGTGCCGTACTTGCAGCTTTGGAGCAAGGACGCCAGCTCCATGCTCAGCTTATCAGGCTCGGTTTTGACACTAGCCTTTCTGCTGGGAATGCTCTAATAACAATGTATGCAAGATGTGGTGTCCTCGACTCAGCCCACCTCGTGTTTCTTACCATGCCTTATCTTGATTCTGTTTCTTGGAATGCTATGATAGCTGCCCTCGGGCAGCATGGTCATGGTGCCCAAGCTCTACAACTCTTTGAAGAGATGCTGATGGAAAACATATTGCCTGATCGGATATCATTCCTCACAGTCCTCTCTGCGTGTAGCCATGCAGGATTAGTCGATGAAGGACAGCACTATTTTAACTGTATGAATAAAGTATATAGAATAACGCCTGGTGAAGATCATTATGCTCGATTAGTTGATTTGTTGTGTCGAGCTGGAAAATTATCCGAAGCCAAAGATGTGATGCAAAACATGCCATTTGAACCCGGAGCAACTATTTGGGAAGCTTTACTTTCCGGGTGTCGGCTTCATGGAAACATGGATTTAGGGGTTCACGCAGCAGAAAAACTCTTTGACATGATTCCACAACATGATGGTACTTATGTACTTTTGGCGAATATGTTTGCTAATGCAGGTAGATGGAATGAGGTATCTATGGTGCGGAAGTTAATGAGGGATCGAGGGGTTAAGAAAGAGCCTGGTTGTAGTTGGCTTGAGGTTGAAAACAAGGTGCATGTGTTTTTAGTCGATGACACTGTGCACCCTGAGGTGCAAGCAGTGTATAATTATCTTAAGGTGTTGGTATTGAAGCTAAAGAGAATGGGATATGTTCCGGATACTAAACATGTGTTGCATGATATGGAATCGGAACAAAAAGAATATGCCCTGTCTACTCATAGTGAGAGGCTTGCAGTTATTTATGGAATTCTAAAACTTCCTCTTGGAGCAACCATTAGAGTCTTCAAGAATCTTCGTATTTGTGGGGACTGCCATAATTTCTTCAAGTTCATGTCTGAAGCAGAGGGTAGAGAGATTATTGTGAGGGATGTAAAGAGATTCCACCATTTTAAGGAGGGTGAATGTTCTTGCCGTAATTATTGGTGAACACATTGGTGGCCTTCCCATGTGTAGGTATTAATTTTATGGCAATGCAAAAAGAGTTGGAAAATTTGCTATTTTTTCTTAATTGTTGCTTTTGTTTCTCTCTCCAGATTGGCGCGCACAGTTTAATCTTCTAATAACTCCTCTTTCATCAAGAATTAGGATCTCCCAAGTGTGAGAATTCATCATTTGTTTTTCCAAATATTTGATTTGGAATGAGGAAATATTGAGTTACTAGTTTACGACACATTAATTGAACTTTTGCATTAGTTTTCTACTCCAGATCAAGAAGATTTTTTGTGTTATTCGTGGGAGCAGAACATTCTCGTGCAAGTGGTAAGCTTTTAGTTTTTTACGACAAACTGTATGATGAATGGTGTTTGTTTCCAAGGAAATGAAAAAATTTCATATGAAAATTGATTACCATGATCAAGGATGAAAATAAGCATGCCACCAGCTAAAAGAACTAGTACTATAGTTATTTCTTCTTTAGAAACTGGTATATAATTGATGATTTGATATTCGCAGGAGACAAGGATGTTAACCAACTGAGTGAACATGTTCCAATGGAATGAAGTCGAACAATGCCTCCCCGAGTCACCATATGTCATGACCAGCCATCTTTCATCAACAAAACCAAACAAGTGCAATTGGTGAAAGAGGAACTACGCGAGGACAATTCTAAAAAAAACAACCTAAGGAATTAATGGAGACGAAACTAAACTGTTCCGAAGCCTTATAATTCGAAAGGCGGAAAGTATCTCAGGAATACGACACTGTTCCAAATGGGGGTAAATTGGGAATTGTGTTGCAGAGGAGCATAAGTAGTTGAGAAATGAATCCAATAACGTCTCCATACGTCGTTTTGTGTAAGACAATTGGCCCAAAGACATTGCCGTTTGGGTATGACTGAAGCTGGTGATCATGGAAACAGTCTGATTGTGCTGCTGGAGGGTTCATTTTTTTTATTTGTCCTTTTATTGTAATTACTACTGAATTTATGATTTATCCTTTAATTATGCATTTTCCTTTATATAGTAAGCACTTCTTTATCTCATCTTATGATATTAAGTCTCTATATCTCTCGTCCTCAAAGAGATCTATTTGCCTCTTTACACCTCACCTTTCTTTCTCTTCATTTCCGAAACTTCTTCGTTTTTGTTGGTGCATCTTGTAGTGTTCGTTCCTAGTTGTTGCTGCGACGCAAAATATTTGTTCTGTTCCGGCTATAATTTGTGCTTGTTAATCATGGGAAACTCGTTCCTTCACTTACTCCATCTATTTGGAGTGCACGCAAACTTAGGTGATATTAGGATTACATAAATCATATAAATTAAGAAAATATATTTTCTGCATATGAACTAAGAAAATATGTAATATTTTTTTGTTAGGTTTATGTACTACCTAGATGCATATACAGGTTTAACAGTCTAACAGATAAAATGTGCTTGAAAATTATACATTTTCATTTTGGTATGTTTGTTCTGGTTTTGCCGAACCATCCAACTTGTTTCTATCTCACGATCCGCTTCGGGTACTCCGAAGAAATGCTACTTGTTTCACTTCTAAATAACTAACAATTTGCTAACCATGTCATAATTATTCTCAAATTCGATTTCAAGCCTATGTTCTTTGAGTCATAGCATATGATCCTTTTTCTTTTCAGTCATGTACATTTCATCTTCGAAGCCACATAAATTATAGAATGCACAAAGGACTAAATGTGCCAACAAAAGATAATACCGTATTAAACCCATAAGATAAAGATAGTTGAATCAACAATCAAATGTGTCTTCAAATTAAATGATACATTCAAATGAAACAAAACCAATATTGTTGACATGTTGGCAAGCTAAAAGTACAATTTTGCCTAATCTGTACTGAGGTATAAATAGATAGGTTAACCTATCATTCAAATTCCTTGTAATTTGGATATTAACTTACCATAAAATACAACCTTAAGTGAATCCAAGATAAAAGAATGCTGGCTAATCCATAATAATAACAAACAATTACCCATATTTCCAATTCATGTAAAATCATGGGCTACTTTCTGCACGTCCCAATTCCTCGTATGGCCACTTCCACCCGCAAAAAATGCCAAGATATTTGCTAATATGTTGTGAATACAATATGTACTCGAACTCAAGACACGAGATAAAGGAAAAATGTCGACCAACACGTAAGCGCCACAGAAGCCAACGAATAACACCATAGCATTATGACAGAACATTCATTCTCTCCGGCCCCAAATAATTGTGTTATCGTACCCATGTTCATTGCTGGTGGTAGTGAATACTGCAGCAAAAGTACAAATTGGTATAATGGATCATCATTACGAACTAATCCAAATCGAACTGCCCCTTTAACAATTGCAATGCCCATCAGTGGCAGTGCAATGTATCGAACAATAACAATGCCAAATATAAGCGATTTCTGAACCTCCGAACCTTTTAAACCTGAAATAAATGACAAATAATGTTCAATCTCAGTTTTTCAGCAAAGAAAATCGCGAAATTTAATAAAATGTTAGTATCATTAAATTCAACCTTTTAAGAGGTTCGCACCCACGATCAATGTGACAGCTGGAATGGCTCCATCCCTGCATGCGTTTATGACGAAAAAATAAGAAGATGCATTCTGAGATTGTAAAGCCAATTTTGGGTAGTAACATACATAAGACAACTTTTTCATACCCAAGCAAAGTTGCAGTATCTTGGATTACACGTAAAGGAGCTTCATCACCAATCAACAATTTCCGAATTAGAGGTATAAGTCCAATTATAAATCCAGCAATCTGTGTAAATATAATAGTACATTAAGAAAAAAGAAAAAAAACATTTGAGTGATTTTTTCATCCTATATACACACTGCTTGCAGTATGAGAAGGTACTAAACCTTACCGCTCCTATCGTTGATGGAGCAAATAATCTCTTCAGGTTCATGTTTTTGAAAAACGTCCCTAACTTTTGCTTTAATTTTCCTGATACCTGCATTTCAACATAACAGGTTCAAAATTTAATCTCCAACTATTTAAGCCGTGTAAGCCTAAGTACGCAAATAATTTCGTTGTTCATATTATTTCATCCAGTTGGTATGATTATTTGTACTTTGTCATAAAGTAAACCTCATTCGAGTAGCAAACATTTTACACTACTTCAATACTTTTGGCACTTCCGAATTATAGGAATGCAATTTTACGATTTCAATAACATATTATATATTGGAAAAGATTCAACCATGCATAAAACATACAAGTACCTGAGGCTTATTCTCAAACTCATTTTGAGGCAGAGTCAATCGAATTTCAGGATCTTCAACTTCTCCTGTGACATCATGATCCGAGGAAAGTAAAGGTTGTGTCAAAGTCCTTTCGGATGGCAACATGCTTTCTTTCGAAGATTTACTCATGGAAGAGTCACTTATTTCCGCTTCCTTTGAATTCCTACTTGAAGATACTCTCACAATATTATACACATACGACCACAGGTAAATTGCTCCAATCTGAGAAAGGAGCATACCCAATACATCGTATTAACAATCCATCAATCTTAAACTAGTCGAGATTTGTATTAAACAAACTAACTAGCTAGCAAAATTGTTAATTTTAACCTGGTATTCTTAATTTCATCAATGTTTGTGGAATTATTCCTATATAGTATTGACCAAAACTAGATGTTTTTTCAATAGGTTGTGTGAAGTATCTTAGTTTGATGGAACTTACCGCCATTGAAAGCGAAGCGTAGGCCATCCCGTATTCACGGCAAACATCTGGATCCCCAAAAGGGCTTCCTTTCTCTTTACAAACTGCTGGGATTATGATGAGAAGCAAATTTCCCAAATTGCCTATTCACGGAAAATATAGTAACACGTCAATTTCATCAATGATCTCGAATGATTTTTTGTTTAAAAGAAGTATAGACTATGTCAGGTTCTTGGATTTCAGCGAGTAAAATGATAAGGAAAATGAAAATGAACCTCAATATTCCATTAATCACTTGATGCAAAGAAAATCATTTTCCTTATCATATAGTATTTTAGTACCTGCGGCACAAGAACCTATTATAAGTCCTCGGAGATGTGCTGGAGGTTTCGTAATTTGAATGACTACCCAACCAAGAATCGAACCAATGATGAATGTAAAAAGAATATTGAAAGGCATGAACCACCTGCAAAATTAATCTATTTAACTAAATACCTCGAGTTAAGTTAATTAAAAGAAAGTTGAAACATTTTTCTAAACAACAATGCGAAGAAGCCTACAATTTCGCCATGCTTTGATATGTTATCGTCTTTGCTAAGTTGCTCGAGACAAGCGCCGGATTAAATACAAAGAATGCAATCTGTTTTACAGAAGAAGAAAAAAATCCATTTAGTTCATAGAGTCATTAATCAAAACATAGAAGGAATTTCAATATAATATAAATGGACAATACTTAACTTACATTATTTAAATGTTTTCTTGCATCTTCACCAAGAATGTTGATGCGATCTAGTGCAAGAAATGACCCCAAACCAGTCACTAAAAGCACTTTCACAACAGGAATTGATGAAGCAATAAAAAGATCCACAAGTCGACCCATTTCGCAATTTATCTCCACCAAGAACCTATTCAATATATAGCCAAGAACAAAAATTTAGCTAAATCAAATATATCATACTTAAGTTTGAAATTATAAATAAGCACGATTCATTTCATCTGCAATGAAAAAAAAGGAACTAAGATATTACTACTACTTAAATATTTAATAAGCCCTTTTCGTCACTTTCAAAGATTTCTGTTCTTTATTGATTTGTTTAATTTATTCTTTCTTTTTTGCTTAGTACTTTTAACGTGGCTGATGCATATGTATAAAATGTACTTGTAGAAAGCAACTGAAAAGCTAATTAAAACAATGAAACAAGAAGGTGTGAAAAGCATGGGAATTTTTGAAAGTGATGAAATGAGGTTGCTTTTTCCTAATTAACAAAAGAATATATTGTACCCAGAAAAAAGATTCGCAGAAAGAAAAACAAATTTACATGCATGGTACAAATAAATTCGATGAAAATCAGATTCACAAAATAATAATAAACAATCAAAATTACCAGGGGAGTCTTCTTTTCACCTATAATCCAGCAAAGCTCTGTTTCTGATAGAAAAGAAGAAGAGACATTGTTTACTGTATATTTAAGGAAATTAAATTTTGGTAGATAAGAATTTAACGAAATTAAAAAAGGGTCCCCATTTTTATACCTGTGACAAGTGGAAACAGATGGCAGATTAGCAGAAAACAACAACTCGTAAGTTTTCCAAATTAGTTCTTGTAAACTACTTAAATCAGGTTACACATAAAAGGAAATATATACATGGGATATGAATGGGATTAATTGTGGGTTTAAAAATTTGCATGATGAAAGAGACGTGGACTAATGGTCTTTTGCAACTGTAAATATTTGATTAATAGTATTTTTTATTGAAAAACAGGGGAAGGGGGGGTGTAAATGTGTTGAGACAAAAGAGAAAGGCAAATGAAATTGCTCTTCACATGAAAAAGACAGAAATTTTGGTTTGGTTGTGTTGTAGAATGTAGTCATGAAACTACCTCCCCTGCTTATGAGGAGTATTTTCCTCTTCAAAACTGAATCAGTTTAGTTGATATTATTTTTTAAATATTTTTGAGGGGTGACGAATAATACTTTTCTAGTTTGATTTTTTTTTTTTTAATTGAGTTTGACATAAGTTGAATGTTTTTAAGTACAATTATTATACCTAAAACAATCGAATTTCAACACCTTGATATATTTGTATTTATTATTTATATTTTTTTGTTTATGCAATTGAACTCGAATTGAATTTAAAATAAATTGAACTCGTATAAGTTTGAGTCTAGTCTCAAATAAAGTTATATAATCATTGCTAATGCTACTTTAAAGCGCCCTCAACTTGTTCCGCTATCTAGGTATTTTCTCAGATTAATTTTGTTAGGGGATTTTTTGCACTTTGCATCCTCGAAATATGAATAATAGGCACTTTGCACCCTCTTTTATTTTCCTCAAAAAACCTAGGGACAAAATAAATAACTCATTTTTGAATTTTTGACACTTTACATCCCCGAAACACGAAAAATGGATATTTTTCTTAAATTTGAAAATACGATTATGAATACTAGAATACTCATCTGCAAAATTGCCCCTATATATTTTTGCCCCCGGTGGTCAACTTTGCCGAAAAAAATGAGAGGGTGCTAGTTGTTGAGTTTTTCTTAATTTGAGGTGTTAAGTGCTAATTTTGTGTTTAGGGGGTTCAAAGTGTCAATTTCTAGTGTTTCGAGTGTGCACTTTGCTGAGTTGTTCTTAATTCGAGGGTCCTAAGTGTTAATTCTATTTTGGGGGTGCAAAATTCCCATTTCTCGTGTTTCGGGGGTGCAAAGTGCCAAAGATCCAAAAATGAATTACTTATTTTGTCCCTAGGTTTTTTGTGGAAAATAAAAGAGGGTGCAAAGTGCTGAATTGTTCATATTTCGGGGGTGTAAAGTGCTAAATTTATATTTCAAGGGTGCAAAGGGCCTATTTCCCATATTTTGGGGTATAAAGTGCAAAAAATCCCTTTTGTTAGGTTGTGTATGTAAAATATTGAGAGACTCTGTGTGCAGAGTCAGCTCGATGGCCAGACAACTTGGGCATTCGTCTGTAACTTTGATTGTACGATATGCATGTGAGCATGTGTATTTTAGTCTAATTATATAAATAATATACATTTTTTCTTATTTCAAACATACATAATTAGTTAGAATTAAGGAGGAATCAATCGCAGAGTTATTCAGGCTTTATTTTTATTTTTTAATTGAGTTGAGATTGTCATTAACCTTGATATTTAACCAAATCAAGGTAATAAATTCGAGTTTCTAGAGCTATCAGAAAAAAGATATTTTTCAAGCTTGATTTGATGGTTTGATATGTATATAAGGAAAAATTCAATCGCATATTGTTTAGTTTTATTTCGATTTCAGTAATTATAGTTTTCTATGATCCGTTTTATAACATAGTTGTAAGAGAATAAAAAATATATTTATCAATTGACTTTGACAACTAAAATGTGTCTTTTTTTTAAACTTGACAACTAAAAAATGTTAACTTTACTGATGTATATTAGTTAAATAATTATATTCACTCTACTTATAACATAATTTATATCCTTTGAAAGAAATGCTTTAAAAATTAAATATTAAAAAAACATGTTGCGATTGAATGTATACGAAAATTAGGTTGATTTGACCTTTTATCCATTTAAAATAAATATGTTGGAAAAATTAGCATTGCATAATTTAATGAAATATGTTTGCATTTTAAAAAATGAAAAAATCATTTTTTTTTTTATAATATGGGGCTCATATTATAAGTATCGTTTAGGATCCTCCAATGTGTTTTGTTAGGTCGGGTCGGCCTACTAATCAATGCATACACCAAATCTGTTTTAAAATAAATGGGACAAAATAGTTTGCCCCCTTAGATTTTGGGGTAGCATCAATTACTCCTTAAATATAACTTGTAATATAACTCTCTGTTATAGCTTTTAAATTTTATTTCAAAATTACCCGCCTCTTTTATAACTAATAAATTGATTCTTTATTAATGTATCAAAAGAATAATTATTTCTATATTAATTATGAATTCATACATCCATCAAACAATATTATGTTTCAACTTCTTCATTTCTTTTGCTATCTTTCATTTTTTATCTCAAATTTTTTTATTTCCATCTTGGAAAATGCGAAACATACAGACACATAGCTTTCTGATGTATATTGTTTATGTATTTAATGAGTTTGAGGTCTAGAGTAAGAAAAATATAGATATATGACTTTAAAAAAATAGAAAAGTATAGTTATTGAAGAAACATGCTAGATCAGTTATTAGTTTCAATATTTGGGAATATAAAAAATTATTGTATATATTTTTTAAGCTAATTTTTTTGGAATACGTGGGGTCATTAAACTTTCATTTTTAATTTAACTAGCTACCGCAACACGTCTTACTCGCACAATCGCACATATAAATTTGAATTAGTACTTCTAAATTTTAATATTATCTAATTGGTATTTTAAAAAAGATTGGGTTTTACTTTTCTACCGTGTCCTTGATAGTCATGACGTACCCATAAGTACTAAATTACTAATGGATAAGAATGGTCAGGAAAAATTTAATATGGATCGATAATGGAAAATAAGCTGAATTTAATTTAAGTATCTAAAATATTTTATCTATAGTAATTTTTTTTCCGGGTTTAATTCCTTTTGACGAAAAGTGATTTGAGCTTATATTTGCTATATTATAATCACTAATCTCTTGCACTAGATCAATTAATTTTTTTTCTTATCAATTATGATATATCATATTTTCAACTGACCACATAGACGCCTAATCGATGATCCACGTGGCGTTAAGAGTAGCATGATCGGCTTGACCCAGATCAAACCAAGATCGAACCAAACATTTAAGAGCAACTGAGTATTACGGTAAGCTCAAAGATATCATTGATCGCATCAATTGGGTCGATCCGACCGCGGTAGCACGGATCCTTTGGGCTTTTATCCTTGCTCTATGTGTCTGTGGACCGCGACAACCTGCCTACATCATGTACGGAGGTGGTCCCAAAGGATGTCAGAAGAGTGTACGAGCCGTCACGTGATCATGTACGGATCGGCACATGATTCATTAGTATGAGCCAACCTATAAATAGGGGAGTCATTAATTGAAGAAGGACACAATTCAAGACTCTTTCAATCGGAGCTTTGAGGTCGACTAGTACCAAGATCGTCTGATCGGTTTCCCCCTAGACTAAGATCTTAACTTGTAATAAGTTCTACTTTACTTATTTGACATATATATCCCATTTATACTCGACTAGTGTTATAACCAAATTTACATTAAATCAAATAAATAGACCAATGACCTAATAATTATAATATTTATTCTTAGTTTCATAAGTTTGAAATTTTTTTTATCAAGGGCGATATTAGTTCTCTACATTTATGAGTTTGCTAATAATCCTACTAATCATTTAAACTAATATCATAATACATATGTACCAATTATGCCCCCTCTAATAAAGAATTGTCTTGTACCAAAAAAAATAAAAAAATAAAGTATTGTCTATATATTGGGCCAAAACGAACTGGGCTGGAGGTCAACTTCCTTTTCATGGAAGTTCTCCTGAGCTTCGACCCAATTTGGCACAGGACAAGTTGGGCTAAATTTGAAACGTTGATTGATTTTTTTCCAACGAAATAAGTGAATTCGAATTCGAATAATTTAATTAAATTATCGGCTAGACATGGTAAATAATTTAATTAAATTAAATAATTTAGTAAATGAATTTTTCCAGCAAAAGAAATTTACAATCACATACCAAAAATGCATTTTGACATTAATTATGTAATAAAATTTGAGTCCTTTGACTTAATGGACATGCATGACCAATTAATTATATCAGTAATCATGAATTCAAAGGGACAAAACTCTCATGAGATTATTCTCGATTAATAATATAATTATACCATTTTCAAATGGAGATTTTCTTAACTGAAAAGTTCAGCAACATTTTCGTACATATTTATATAATTGTTATCAAAATATCTTATTAAAACCTGAAAAATGCAAAAATAATTAAATTTTATTTTCTATTTTCTGTATATTTATCACAGAATAGATAGTCAATATCTATAAACACATCTTCATCAATAATTACATGCATTCTTCCTTTAGATTTTAGATTATAATTCTTTTCTTTTATAAAGAGAGACATAATCACACTTTTACGTTACAAAATAATGACATTGCAAGGGTATAATTGACATTTCACAATAAATCAGTCCATATCCAGGTGTTGTTACATCGTTGAGCCAAACCCGTTCTTATGAACTACGAAACCGCAGAGGCAACAGAGCCTTTCTTCTTTGCCGTGCCTCTCACTTTCTCTCTCTAAAAAAACCTCTCTCTCCGGCGATCGAACTAGTTTCTCTCTCCACCTCTTTCTACCTTGTACATTTCGCCGCCTCATTTTTTTTCTAACCCCTTAGATTTGATTGCACGGCCATTGCCAACTCTCCGAGCTCTGGCCCCGGCGTATTCGCGTGTTGTTTCAGGCAAGTTTTTTCGACTGTTACACGCATCTCTGTTTAAATTTTGAATGTGTGTTAATTTTCGTACTTCATTTGTGAATATATGGAATGAAAAGTGATCATGGTTTAATTTTTATATTTGAATTTGTAATGTGGTTCTAGTGAACTCTGGTTGAGGGATTTTGTTCATGCAAGAATTAAGTTTTATTTCATTTGCTTTAGGAATTTAGGGTTTATTTTGGCGGTGGTTGCTTCTGAGGATAAGTTTTGTAATTCATGAATTTGGAGTGTATACTCGGGGATTTTCTTTAGAATCTTGTTTCACTCGAAACTACTGTCCATCATTTTGGTTGAGTTTTTTCATATAAGGAAAAAGTAAGGAAAAAGAAAGTTACTAGCATGGAATCTTGTGTTACCAATTGGTCTTTACCGGTTACGGTTACGTGAAATAAATTAATCAAAATCCAAACGATTCTCTAAATTTAATGATCGGAAATGGGAATATATAGGTTCGAATAAATCAATTGCTTATTATAGTAAAAAAATAATTTTTACGGGTGATGGTGGAAAAGTTGATAGTGGTCGATGACGAAATGATTTTTTTCCCCATAAATTCTAGTCACAATCGGATTCAGTTCTCAACTGACCTATCTGAAATAGGACTGACTAGTGATTCCCACTACCATGCTAAGAATATCTAGGATATCCGAAATAAGATGGCAATGGCATTCGTTTGATGTTGGCTTTTCTTTTTCTGTATTGTTTTAAGTAATTTTACGCCTGATGGACTCAATAAAATATCTTTGATCAGATAACAAAATGGTTAAAGGTGATGTAGAGATGGATGGTGCTGAAAAGCTCCCTAATCATGAGGGAGATAGTGCTCAAGAGTCTGAATATAAAGTGCTTTGTGATAAGGTTGAAAGAAAAGGAGAAAACTTTCCCTCTGAAGCTCCTATTGCAGGCGATGCAAATAAAAGTGAGCATGGGAGCAAAGCCTTATACAAATTTAGAGATGAAGCAGAAAATAATGCCACTGTTAACAGTGAAATAGAAGACCAAATTAACCCTAAGGGTGAGAATGTTGAATCGACAAATTCTGTGGGATTAGTTGTGGAAGATATCAATGCCAAAAGTGAGAGTGAAGACCAAATCAACACCAATATTAAGGCTGAGCAAACTGGTGCTAGTGCAGTGAAGATGCAAAATGATGGAAAAAATGAACTGGTAGAACAAATTGCTACAAATGGTGGGGTGAAAGAAGAGAAGTCCACTGAGAAAGGTGTGGATGGTGGAAGTCATTTTAAAAATGTGATGGAGGAAAATAATGCGGACAAAATGCCCAAAGAGTCTGACAAGGAGGATGGAGATTGTGTTCCACATATTGCAGGGGAAGAAAGGACTGGGGAAAATGCTGACACTGGGAATGATCCCAAGGAAACCAAGCAGCTTCCAACTGATATATCTGTTAATAAAGCTTTTCAAAGTCAGAGTGCTGCAATGGATGAGGTTCTGCAGGATGAGGATGCAGAAATGAAAGATGCAGCTAATCTGAACGAGGATAAAACTGTTAAAGGTGAGCTGAAAGAACAGGTTAAGGAAATAGTTCATGCTACCCCTGTAACTGATGGGAACTCAAATACGGTTGAAACGGAAGCCGAGCATGACGGTGAAGTTTCTTCACTTCTAAACCAGCATGAAGCTGCTACACCAAATTCCCTTGTCAGATATGCACCTTCAAAGGCTGGAGGCCATAGTGTACAAACAGGCAAGACTGTTTTTACGCAAGCGACACAACCTCTGGTAAAAATAGTAACAATGAGTGATATTTTGATGGTTCAATATGAAGTGACAAACATAACAAACATTCATTCTTAATCTTTATCTACGGATTGTTAGATGGCAGAGGGCGATGATGGAACACCAGAAGACCAAGCAACATTCATGAAAGAACTTGAAAGTTTTTATAGGGGGAGAGCGATGGACTTTAAACCACCTAAATTTTATGGGCAGCCTCTAAATTGCCTCAAGTAAGCATGTTGTGCATTTAACTTTTGCTATGAATTCTTTGTTAAAGATCTACTTGCTCACTTTGTTCACTGCTAGGTTATGGAGAGCCGTGATTAGATTGGGAGGCTATGACAGGGTATGCATGTCTTCATACTCTTCATTATTTATTGGCCTTTTAGAATATGTGTGTGTGTGTGTGGTCGATAAATTGATCTTTTTCCTGCCTTTCTATTGTCATTTGCATGGAAAAGCATCTGAGATGAGTATGGCATCTTGACCCATATTGTATGTGTGGAATCTTGGTGGAAAATGAAATGAATCGTCCACCAGGCTCAGTTAACCTTAAATAGTTGAATTCTATTGGATAGAAGATTATGTCCCTTGATTTCTTGAATGTATCATATCCAATGTCATTTAGTTTTCAAACTTTTCCATATCCAATACTATGACATTGGATTGGATTGACATCTGCAAAGATGATTTAGAGAAAAATCTCTGATCAAGTCTGCTAGTACTTCACAACTATGTTGCCAGCTCATAATTTTTTACTTTAGATTTTAAAAATGATTCCAATTTGGAAAAACACAGTTACTATTACCGAGCTTGCAATATTTTACCACCATGCTTTCAACTATTGTAGAGTTTGAGGAACAAATATAGAATGCCATCCGGTTTTTTGCACTGCTAGCTATTATTCTTTGCTAGAAACTTAAACTTACTTGAGCATCTTTGGTTTGTTTACATGCATCAGCTATTAGTTGTAATCACATTGTCATTCTAAGTTTTTAGATGATAGTGTTAAGGTGCATCTGTTTTAACAATGAATTTGTATCTTTATATAGGTAACTGGATCCAAGTTGTGGCGGCAGGTGGGAGAGTCATTTCATCCACCAAAGTAAGGCTCCTTTTGGAAGCTACTGTCATTTTTTTGGTTTGGTCGTTTGCACACATGAGTGTTATCCTGCTATTTAATTTTCTTTAAGTTAGTGATCCTTTGAACTTCATTTGTTTTTTGAGACAGCAGGTAATAGTTATCAATTTTTTGAGACAGCAGGTAATAGTTATCAATTTATGAATATTTCTTTTCCAAATTTCTGTTGCTTCAATTGGTATGTTTTATCAGTCAGTGAGTTATTAAGCAAATTGATTGTTCTCAAAGCAAAAAATGAAGTGAGTTCTGAAAGTTGATTCGACGGTCTCATCTTTTCTTGGCAGGACTTGTACTACAGTTTCTTGGACATTCCGCATTTTCTATGAGAAGGTGAGATTCTGGCTGGAGTTTTCTTTTTATTATTCGCACTGTATTTCCATCAGCATCTGTGGTGAACGTTGAGTATGACTTCATATTTTTTGTAATATTGTTTATGTGTGTTTTGAAGTGATTGAATATTAATCCGGCTTTAACTGGATATCCTGTTCGTCCCTTAACATTTGTGAAATAGATGAAATCAAGACAGGAAAAGTATGCAACTCTGCATTCTTATATTAACCCTTTTGATTATGTGTATTTTACTTTTTACTTTCATGTTTTATCAATTATAATTAGGTTGTATGCTTTTAAATTCTTCTGACGACTTATTTGTCCATCTTTATGCTTTAGTCTCTTTTGGAATTTGAAAGAAACAAGACACAAAGTGGCGAGCTTCAACTCCCGATAGCAGCGATACCCGAAGCTTCTGGTGTTGACAATGAGGTGAGTTTGAACTATCAGTTTCTTAATACACATTTCTTGCTAAGGTTTTTTTAACAAACTTAACTTCCTTTGTTTTCTGGGGTACTTGATTTCCTAATTATCATGTACATATATTGGGTTTTAGGCATGGTACAATATTTGGCTGCAGAATAATTACTATATTTGAATAGAACGTATTGGGTTCATCCCCAAAAAATGTTGCTGTTCTGGCAGCAGTGATTGCAGATTTTTTCTGTTGGACATGTAAAATTTTGAAGTCATCGTTTTAATATATCCAAACGTTCTTAGCTTTGATACTCTCGTTTTCCTTGCATGCTACCAGAGAGTGGGTACTGGGTAGTGTAAGAGACGTGGATAGGTTTCATTAGTTTATGCAACAAAATTTGGTAGCTTCAATGCTCTTTCTCCCCCCTTTTCATGTCTCCATCTCTGCCTTTGTTCCTATGTCCTTGTATGAGCTTGATCTGTGCCTAATTGTTATCCCATGTCCATGAATATTTATCCAAGTGATGTGCGTGATATATGCATACGGATTTAGATTCTTAGGTTTCTGTGTGTTTGGGTATTCATGCAATTATGTAAAACTATACATAGGGAAATGGCTATCATGGATCAGGATTAGGAAGGGCTCGAAGAGACTCTGCTGCTCGTGCTATGCAAGGATGGCATGTCCAACGACTTTTTGGCAATGATGAGGTTGGTGAGCTAGTTATTAAGTTGTATAGATATTAGCATCTCAAAGCTCATCAATTGAGCTTTACTTGATTTACCTTATGCAAAACATAGTTTTGATTGCATGTTTTTATAAAAAAATCATTAATAGGACAAGGACCTGAACAATGTGCCAAAGCGCGAGAAAAATCTCAAAAGCATTGGTAAGCTAGTTTTATTTGAATAATGATGTATATGCTCATCTTTGATACTTTAGATTTAGCTGAACTCTGTTTCAATTTAATCTGTTAATCAGTTGATCTCATTCTGTTTGTTTATTTTCAATCGGATATGGATTTAGGTTCACTTAAACAGAAAAGACCAAATGAGGTGGAGAATTCAATAAAGTCTGCTCGAACTGAAACATCTAAGCAGTTAAGTCTTGTTATAATCTGATAAGTTCTATTTCTCTGGTTGTGTTAGAATTAGGAAGTATTTGTTTTGTGCCAGGAGTTCAAGTTCTCATTTTTAGCTATATCCTTGAGTTTTTAAAAGTGATAAATGTACGGTTGTATTTGATAAGAATCAATTCATGATTGAAAATGGATTGGTTTGATCAATGAAGCCCACTTTACTAAATTTGTTTTTAAAATATATCCTCAAGCTTTAAATTGTAACTGAAACATTCTATCTATGAGTGGCAATCCTTGAAGTTGGACCTTAGTTAAGAATTTATAGGTTCCCAAGGGCATTATTCATTTTAAGATTTTTTTTCGAATTTTATCTGGAATAGAATGGGAGTGACTTATATGCCAAGACATCAAGCCTGAACCAAAGGATTTGAGCTAAGCTTCTCTTTAGAAAGGATCATCTCTTTTGAAGCGTTATTGCTGTATATGGGTTTTTTCTCGATTTTTTTTTCACTGGGAAAATTGAATCTCCAGCGTTGAGACGATGAAATCCCTTCGTATTATCATTTCTCTACTGACTATTTCAAATTGCTATTTTGGTTGTAGATTGGTGACATCAGTGGTTGATGCTGGCCCCCCTGCTGATTGGGTGAAGATCAACGTACGCCAAACTGTAAGTTTCATCAAAATCTTCTAAACTAACTCCATTCATAATGCAATATTCATGTACATGAATAAATATAACTGACTAGTTTTTTAATATGTGCAGAAAGATGGTTTCGAGGTTTATGCCCTAGTCCCAGGGCTTTTACGTGAAGAGGTGTGCATTTGTTAAGCTTTTGCACTATGTTCATTATATCTCCAATGCTGTTTACTCGTCTTTGCCACCCATCACCCCAGGAAAATAAAAAAATCACCCTCTTTTCCAGTTTACCAGTAAACTACTCTGTTCGGTCAAAAAGGCTTTATCATTACTCTTGCAGAGGAATGAACATGATTGAATTGATTGTCCGTAGTTTCTTTTTTTATTTTTACTGGTAAGGGTGTTGGTTCTGATATGGTGTAATACCATATTAAACTTTGATATTACATGTCTCTGGTAAATTATGAACCCACACAATTCATTTATTGAGTTCTGAAAATATTCAAAAGATCTACGCTATCCAATTTTGTCATTTGTTAAAGCTTTTCATTTTTGGCCAAATTATGATGGAAAGTTCACTTACATCATTGTTTGCAGGCAGTGTTTTGATCATAAAAAGGACCTTCTTTCATTGTTTGTGTGTTACTAAGTTCCCTCCAATTATATTTGTATATATAGTTTACTTCAATTTCCTTTAATTTGTTGTAGTTTGTTATAATAATTAGTCATCTGTCAACTTAAATATAAACATCTTCTGACTAGTATGAGATTGTAAATTGAGAGAGGATTTGAGGCTGATGCCCGTATTTTGGTGTCTCAGGTGCGAGTTCAATCAGATCCTGCTGGACGTTTAGTCATAACAGGTCAACCCGAGCATGCGGATAACCCTTGGGGAATCACACCATTCAAAAAGGTATCCTCCATGCTTTCTTTCTTTTCAAATTATGGCTTCGAGTATGATGAGGGACCAATCACAAATACACTTGCTTTTTAGTTAGTTGGACGGGTTCTGGACAAGAATTTTCCATATGATGAGATCTTATTGTTTGTCCTAATGTTACCTTTCAAATAAAAAACTTTTCATGTTTATCAAAAAATAACTTTTCATGAACTAAATTTCAAATTAAATGACATCGTAACGTCCACATGGAGTTTCTCTTTTGTTGTAAAACATTGTCCTCTATTCTAAAATTAACACATTTGTTCATATAAATGCCTATTATGCCTGCTCTTCTAAAAAAAAATATATATATTTTTAGATGTTGAAAATTTAGTTTTAACACAATATATTAATGGGTGGTTTTACTTTTTCAGGTGGTGAGCCTACCTGCAAGAATCGATCCAATTCAGACTTCTGCTGTAGTTAGCCTCCATGGCCGGCTCTTTGTTCGCGTTCCCTTTGAGCGGCCAAATATCTAAACTCGTCAAGATTTTAGCAAACAAGTTAGATAGCTGCGGTTAGGGCCGGCCCGACATATTAGGAGCCCTAACAAAATTTTAGATCGGGCCCTGTTCTACAACAAAAAAATATTATTGAAATATATTTTACTACTTTTAAAATTGTATTTTATGAGTTTTTATATGGTTTTTTTCTAACATATTTGTTGGGTCTTTCTAATATAAGATTTTGTGGAACAATGGTGTATATAAGATACTCAAATTTAACCATAAAAAAAAGTCAACGGTAAATTTGAGCCACAAATTTCGGTCAAAATGTCCCTTGATGATGTGGCATTGAACATGGCATCTGAAATTACCAAAAATTAGAAAATCCAAAATTACTAAATTGCCCCATCAGAAATTACCAAATTACCCTATCATAAATATGTATTATTCAGCTCTCCCTCTGACTTCATTCATTTTCTACGTCTTCCTCCTCCTAAATCTTCAACAAAATTGCCACTCCTAATCTACCCGATTAGCCCGTCTTTCCCAAATTCCCACCACCGGCCCTTCGCCTTTTCGGCTCTGGGTTTTTCGCGTCGTTTTAGTCGTCGTGGTCGACGGGGAAGAAAGAAATGAATGAATGTTCGGATGACCTTTCTACTTTCTGACGCTTTCTCGACGGAAGGCACCCTCGATCGATTGAACCAGCAGCTTCCCTATCACCTTGTCCATGTCAGAATGGCACCTCTTGCAAGATTTGTATTCTTGCCAGCTCCCAACATTTTCGAATCAATTACAACCCTAGTTCCTCAGGTTAACGACAATTCCTCTTCTGCTCCAACAAATCCCGCCACCCAATCTCCTCCCTAATTCGATTGAGATGTATTTGGGCTTTTCATGTTTTATTTGATGAATTAAAGTTTTGATTTTTAGTTTCTTAATTTCCCGATTAAGGTCTACTTTTAATTTTGTTCTGTTTTTGGGTTTTAATAATGAATTTACACGTTGCTGGGAAAATGGTGCTTACTATCTTCTAATATCTATGTAATGATAAATGTGAGGCTTTGGTAGTGATAAGGTACGTGGATGCTCTATAAAGTTATATTACTTTGGAGTTTGGACATTATTCTTTTGAAATGATTCAGTTTGATGATCACACCTCCGGTACATTATTCAGCAAAGGTTGTTGAGAGTTTTTACATTTGTGATTTGGCTTACTAGAATATGACTATATTTGAGGCAATTTGGATTGAATTAACTATATTCTATCACTGAGTATATACTTGGTTAGAAAGTTATTTTGCAATGTCCCATATATTCCTGATTTTTTTTTCAAATTTGCTATTTATCGCACATGCTCCTTATGTAAAGTTGGTAGATTCTTAACGAGTTATGTGCTATACATATGGCGAAACTTAGGATTTTTCTGTAGCATATAAAGAAATAGTAATCCTTGAATGGTAAAGGCTTAAACTCTTTGTGTAGGCGGTATTATTTCACTCAAGTCTAACAAGTGAGATTATTTATCATAAATGGTTGACGGTGAGATTCGGACACGGAACCTCTATATAGCCTAGCTCTTATGGTATATTGAATGATCACCTTGTTTAGAGCTTAAGCTCGTAGTAGAGAGACATTAAATGTTTTATCGTTTCTAAGAATAGCTCTTTTGTTGGATGGTTCTTTTTCTAGGTAAACTAAGTAGATTTTACTTGTGAAACCATGTCATGCTTGCTTCTAGATGGACCTGCACCATAATTAGAATTTCTCATTTCCAATCAATGTTATAGATCAGAGTGTATACTCATATTGACTATTTCCTTTTTATTTTCCCTTAATATATTGATCTATTTGCTATGTTGAAGTATATAAAAGATTTACCTTGATCAATATGTATATCCATGTAGGTCATTGGATCATGTTTAGACAAGGAGAGAATTCTTGGCATTGACATAGCTTTGAATGACGGTGATATTTGGATGTTTGCAGGCCATGAGGTGCTTATTATAACGACTCCTGGACATACACGAGGTTGGTTTATATATTTTCTTTAGTAGCATTTATTAAATGATGCAAAATTATTTTGATTTAGATGTGTTGTAAAAGTCAGTTGTAAATCAGGGCCTCTGTTCTGCGGTTTGACCCCATAGGTGTCATCATGTTACATGACTCTTATTGTTTTCTATATCGCTATGAGGACACTTCAAGTTTGTTTAATATGTATAACAAATTTAACAGATCAAACTCGAGTTGTAGATCAAGTAGCTTTTTTACTTTCCATGCTAATTTCAAGTCATAAAATCTGTATATTTGTTCTCTATATTGCTTACTCGATTTCCTGTTCTCGAAGATGTTATCTGATCAAAATATATTTACGTTTCTAGATCCTAACCTTGTCAAAAAGGGAGAAGTTGTGTAATCCGTTCCTTCGCACTTGAAGTAAGGAAATTCGGAGGTCATTGAACATTTTTGAGTCGGCAGATGATGTGGAGGCCTTAGGTGCTATCCGTCGAGCCAAGGACAACATCTAGTTTCAATGAAGAATTTTGACATATATATACTGTCACTAGACATTGACACTGATTTATGATGTCGAGAAATTGAGGTGAAGATGACAACTGGAATACATAATACCTTTCCATTGTATAGAAAAAATGAGTACATTTCATTCATGTCTGGAATATAAGTGATGTAGATGCATTGTTTGCAGTGTGTTAAAACAAGTTTTCATATAACTTGTGCTCCATCTAGAAGCCAAAATTGTGTAGTGTTAAACTGTTAATGCAAATGAAATATGTATTGTTCAGTTTACTTTTTTGTGCCTCTTATAGTCTGATAATGACATATGCCCTTTTTTCCTTTTCCATTTAATTTCCCCCCATGTTGTAAATTGTGTCAGGGTTAATGCTGCTGGTAGCCATATGATGAGCTTTGGGCTCCATTTTTCCTTGACAATGTTAATGGCAGGTAATATAATAAAAAGCCAAACAAATTCAAGTCAAAACTAGTGATTAAGGAAAAAGATGTCTTGACGATATTCATATCATTCAAACTAATTAATGGGAAATTTACCATAGGACAAAATAAAAACATTTAGTATCTAAAACATATAATTTTTTCTGCATCCAATAGGGAAATTCAAAGTGAAATTGCATCATTCCGCGCTTGGTCATTCACATCCCACGCCAACTTGTTAGCCTTGCATTTATACAAGTATAGTGCTAAGCGACGCCTAGCGAGTTTCGATTTCTCCTGCAGTGAAAATACACCATAACAAGTTAGTAGTGTGCCACCCCTATTATTATTTAATTAATTAATGTCAATATTGAAATAATAAATATTAACCTCATTTAAGGCCTTATAAAAACCTTGTTTGAACATCATAAACAAGGACACGTACAACCCACAATCATACCTAAAAAACGTGGAATGCTTTTATAATTGATTAGTGGAGATTTATGACAGTCTTTAATCAATGCTAACAAAAAAATCAAAAATTACCAATTCGGTTGTGTCAGTGCCGCAGCATACTCATAGTTAAAAGTATCTCTAATATTTTTAATTTTATATTTTTCACCGTGCAACAACATATCCAACCTCTCAACCTGCAACATTAACAATACACACAAAACATGCAAATTCAGCTATCATATGCAAATGTAGTCATTGTTGTTAATGGTGCAAATATTAGTTGCATCCGACGTGCCAGTGGTGCAACTATAGCCATACAAGAAACAAAGGGTGTTCCTGATAAGATGACTGTTGAAATAAATGGCTCTGCATCGCAAGTCCAGGCAGCACAACAGTTGATACAAGTAATCCTCAATATCCCTATATGTTACTATATGGCCAGTCTGTGTTGTTTTAGTTTTCCAACAACAAAAGATTTGATAAGTTAAGAGACCTAAGTTTGAGACAGGAAAGAATGGCAGCACTATTGTAGTACATAGATTTAAATTATTCATTGGAACCCACTTAATGTGTATATCAATCGAACATACTATCTGAAATGAGAAAAGAAATAGGTTGCAATTTGCTCTATAATGGCATCAGTTGATATTGACTCTTTTTTTCTTTTTCTTTTTTTAGTTTAATTGCCATCAAAAGGCAGTGGAGAACAAAAACCTAGTAGAATTTAGACAAACTGATGAAAGACAATATAGTCCCAAGAAAGTACACGTAACATACTTGCAAGATCTCACGATACAATTCATAATTCAGTGGCTAGTTGTATCAAAACTATTTCAGCACCTGGCTTCTACTTACTTTTGGCAGCAAGCTTTTCCTGTATTGCTAATTGATATTGCCTCTTTCTTGTATAAGTTGAAAATTCAAGCATCATATCATTAGTTGTCTTATCACCAATTTTATATGGTTCACTTATCACCAACTAACCATAATAAAGTAAAATAAGCCCAAATCCTCATCTATCTTCATGAAACCCTAAACTTAATTTTATATGTTCTGATTTAACAATTTTTTTAAACATATAACTAAATAAATCATAGATTGTCAAAAACCATAGAATCAATTCAAAAAGCCGAAATCCGCATTGTGAAAACTAAAAACTCAAAAAAAATTGTACTACGATAACAAATACTCAAAATTGTATAACAACCAACTCCATACGTATCACCCTTCTTGGTTGCTGCCTTGGTGACCTTGGCTCCAGATGGGTCCTTCTTGTCAACACACGTTGAATACGATAGATAGAGAAAAAAAATACCAAATTTTCGTAAATATGAAGAATTCATAATGTAATCGAAATTCTGGAAAAAAAGAGAGAGCAATCAGAAAATAAAGTTGACTAGTGTTAAGAGGTTAATGTTTCGGAGAAATTGAAGCACCAAAACTGAAAGATTTTCTCACCTCTTACTCTTTCTCTTCACATCCGTGTAGTGGCCATTCTTTTGTTTCTTCAAAATTTCAAACTTTATCTTAGAAAACAAAGCCCTAATTTTTCTTTATATGGAAAAGAAGCGATGCAGAGCAGATTAAAAGAGGACCAATTTATATATATATATATATATATATATATATATATATATATATATATATATATATATATATATATATATTTTAAAAGAAGCGATTAAATGATAGACTTGAAAAGGATAATTTTGTCTTTAGAGAGATTTAAAAAAGGGTAATTTTGTCTTTAAGAAAATATATTATTTAAATTAAAATTTTAAGATGACACGTGTCATCAAGATAAATGATATCTTATGTGCTCCCCATCCCTCGAAATCTCATTTTAGACGACCCCCTGTTACAGATAGATAAAATGGCAAATCAACTTAATTATTTTTAAAGTCAAATCATAATATGTTTTAAATTATACTTCCTAAAATTCTTTATAAAAAAACAAATACTACAAGTATCGTGGATATAATTATATAACTAATGTACATAAGAGAATTAATTTTTTACTTGTCAAAATAAATGGGTATAATATAAAAGTAGTATTATTATATTCTTGCAATTATGTTACAAAAGGCACTCCACAATATGTAAAAAAACCCAAAAATTTTGCTTATAAAAAAATTTAACCCAAAGCTTTATAAAATTTAATTAAGTGTTGGAAATTTAGTTGGGACCTGATTGTACATTTCTTGATATTTGGGGTGAAAATAAACTTCAAAAATTTCAGGGGTCTTTTTGCAAATTCGCCAAAAAAATTAGCATGTGGTTAATTCTAATGAAGACAACTCATGGGAAACTTGTTTATAAGTTTTTTTCTAATTACATTTAGTGGAAACATGCAATCCCCCACATGTGTACATTCTTGGACAAATTTGATTGACTAAACACCTCTATAAATACTTCTATTCTCTCATTCTTGAACTTGAATTAGCTCAACACATTTCAGCTCGAGTAGTATAGGAGAGAGAGAAAGATAGAGAGAGTTAGAAGAAATTGAAAAGAATTAAAGAAATAAAGAAGAAAGAGAAGAAATAAATTGTGACAAAAAGAAGTAGGAAGCTTGGGAGAAAAAGTGAAGGAAATTAAGAGGGGAGAAAGAAAATTTATTGCCGGAACATCTCGACACCTCCGCTGCCATTCGCGACAGCCATTACTGCCGCCAGCGGCAACAATAAACTGCTGCCCGCAGCAGCAACATTAGCCACCGAGAACAGCAACATTTGCTTACTGCCGTGGCAGCAGTATGCTGCCGTGAACAGTGGCAAAATGTTGTTGTTCTGGCAGCCATTGAAGGTGGCCTGGCGTCGTCGGGCCACCCACGAGTTGATATATTTTGGAGTTCGTTACGTTTTATTTTCGAATTGTGTTGTTTTGAATCTTTTACAGCATTTAATCGTTAAATTTATCATCATGCTATAGGTGATCGTTTGGAGTAAATCAAGCTCTTGATAATCCGAGTTTCCGATGAAAAAGGTGAGCGTGGGAGTTTAAATAACGAGGAGTTAATCTCGACTTATCGTTATTTAAGTGCGTTAAAGTTTAGTAATATTCGTTAAATGTAGTTATAATTCTCTTAAACTTTAAAAAAATCAACAAATATAATTACTCCTTTGATAACTTTTAATTAAGTAGTTGATAATTGCATAACTTTTAAAAATGTTGGTATAATGTGACTATCTATAATTAAAATGGTAGGAAATTGCTATTACATGAAATATTTTGGTGGTTTGATGCATGGTAATTGACATTTTATTTAAAGGGGGGCTAATTTTGCAATTTAATCTTGGAATGTGATAATGTGTGATTTGTTGATTTCTATAATTCTATGTTGAATTGATATTTATCCGGGTGTAGTATTTTATCTCACTCGGATAAAAAGTTGATTATGCTAATTATTTATCTGCTGTTGTTTTGGGCTCATTTGGCTTGTGCGGTTATGTGATTAAGTTGAATAGCACGGGCTATTGACTCAATCATGATCCCCTAGCCTGGCTTGTATATTCGAGAGAACAGGGTCTCTTGGATATACGAAGTCGTTTTTGGGTGTGTATGGGGAAAAATCAAAAGATGTGATTGGAGGAGTTATAAGGTGTGTTTGGGGAGCAAGCCTTGGAAATTGGCGGACACCGAGACATATCCTTTTATACCGTACATTACTATTTATACTTGTTTTGTTTACTTTATTTGGCATTTGTTACTCTTCTCTTTGAAATTATTTGAATTCACGCACACCCGCCTCACTAAGTTGCAAGTCAACTTACATTATGTGTTTTACCTATTTTCAGATTTTCGGAAGTAGCATAGAAGTCAGGAAGGATTCTCGTCGGCCTTAAACTAGAATTTTGAAACTTATATATATGTAAAATAGCTGCTATTAACTTATTTTTTGTAAATACCAACTTATGTAAATTTACTAAGTTTATATGTAAATATTAATTAAGAAATTTCTAGTCGGGGCGTTACACAATATTAAGGGTGTGTGTCGGTAAAATCGAACTGAGTCATACCAATTTTTGATATCTAAATTGGTTAGGGTAATTGAGCAAAAGACAAAAACACCCCCTATGCTTTATTCAACTCCCAAAAAACCCCCTGTGATCTCAAATAAATGCCATATACACCTCCAAGAAAGAGAGTGTTTCAAACGCCAAAATTGCAAGTATTTGTTATGCTTTTGATATGACAATTTTACCCCTGACATCGAAAGACAAAAACACCCCCTATGCTTTGTCTAACTCCCAAAAAACCCCCCATATGTCATTTTATATCCCCAAAACCTCCATGTGTTTGATTTTAAATACCACACTCGACCCAAGTAGTATATACTTAATTTTTCAAAAAGAATAAATAAATTTAAAAAAAAACAAACACATAGGGTAATCTTGTCATTCCACCAAAAGTAAAAAATAAATAAAATTATAAGTATATACTACTTGAGTCGATTGTGGTATTTAAAACCAAACACAGGGGAATTTTTGGGAGTTAAAATAACACATGGATTTTTTAAGAGTTAGACAAAGCACATAGGGTGTTTTTGTCTTTTGCTCTTTTCGAAATTATAATGAATTTCAAACTAAACAATTCATAGCTTGATTAAAAAAAATCAAAAAGTGTAGTTTTATGTAAATTATTTTTTAACATTTGTAACTAAACCTAAATGAAACTCATTGAATCAAATTATATATCAAACCTAAATTTTAGAGAAATCATTTTTGGTTAAAGAAAATAGTTTTGTGAATTTTTTGGTCCAATTGTTACTTGTGAGAGTATTAGAGAAATTAAAATGAGAAAGTCAAATCCAAACGGGATAGAGGATCATTACAACAACTTGTGCCTGCTGCACTACATATGATATAGGTCTAACCTTTTCTTTTTTTGAAAAATTGAACATCTAACCTTTACCTTACCACTTTACGAAAGGGCAAAATTCATCCATAGAAATTTGTGCCAATATGTATCCAAACATAATGCATGTTTTTTCCGACCCCAAATTTCATTGCCTAATAAGCTTTAAACATTTCAAATGTCTTAAAAGTTTTGGCACAAATATTTTATTAATATAGATTAATATTTAAATAATAAGTGTCTTTAAACTTTATTAAATTTAAATATTTAAGTTCAAATTTGAATTTCGCGATGCTTAAATTTCATATGAAATGAATTTAACTCAACCAAAACTGTTAAAAAAAGAAAAGAAAAGAAAAAAAAACCTACGAATTAATCATGAAATGATCTCTGATTCTATTAACTTCAAATATACAGTAATTACTGTATTTTTAACGAAAAAATAGATTTTGAAATTAGTGGCACATAGATCCATTATAGATTGTTTGTAGACTTTTTGTAGTCACTGAGCCACGCAGGTCGCATGCTAAATGGCATTGATGTAAATTAAATAAAAAGGACAAGAAATCAAACAAAAATGTCATGTACGGTACAAATTACATGGGCATTCTCGACAATTCAAATGTGATGCTATCTCATTCATAAAGATAGATAGATTTCCTTCACAAGATTAGAACTAAAATCCAACAAAATTCAAATTAAACTGCGAAAAGGAAAAAAGCAATTTCCAAAGAAACAGCTGCTGCTTAATCCAATAAAGTTGCAAGTGTCCCAATATTCATGTCTGCTATAGGGAAATGGGTTCCACTCTTTCTTGCCTAATTTGGAAATATGGTCTCATTTTTGCTCCCTTTTTGCTAAATATAAAGTCGAGGCATGCATAGTGGTCGGGATTTTGTTTGCCTAACCTTATGTAGTGTTAATGAATATAAAATTTCATTATTCTATTCTAAAAAAAAATTGTACAATATCATTAAATTTTTAATTATACAACAATGAATGATGTGATACATTCATACCCACTAATTCTTAGACCTAAATTTACCCTTATTGTCGTAACGAAATCATTTTATTCGAAAGAAAATACAGTCTTAATAATATAGTCACAACACAAAACTGCTCAATCAGAAAGAGCTTTTGTATGCAAAACCGAAAGCACGCCCCCCAATTCGCAAACAAAATTATTGCTCAAACCTAATTTGTCCAAACAAATTCAACCTCCCGTGTTTTATTGTTGGTCAATCTCTTATATTGTACTTGTCATATGAATACTTTATGTTTTGGTCAAATCCAATATCGGCAAGAACTACACCATACAACCGAAGCCTACAAGACTTTGGCTCGTTTATAGTTCGTTTATCTTAATTGAACTTTTCAAGAACCGAACATTATGAGGTACAATCGTAAACTTCATACAATTTCTACAATAGAAGCAAATGAAAATTCTAACAAATGTTTAGACAGCTTCCTCCAAGCATATGCCTCTTAACTTTATAATGATATTTGTGATCCTAAACTATACCCTATTATATATGTTATGTTAATAATTTCATGTCATATAGTAATTACTAGAATTTGAGAAAATAAAAGGAAAAGCATTCAATACAATACATTAATAGATGAGCAAAATTAGAGTTGTACCAAAATGTGAATCATATCACTTTGCAATTCAATTTCAAGCTACAAAACCAGCCAAACTCAGAGACAAGTTAATTTTCAGCAAATTAAATTAAGATGTCCAAATTAAGTAATTAACAGTACAATAATTACGATTGTAACATGATTAAGTAGCAAATTACTTACCTTAATTCAAAATCACAGCTACTGCAGTTCATCTTCTCTTCAACTAATCACAATAAAATTCATCTTAATTCTTCAAAATTTCTTAATACTAATTATCTTAAATAATCGATCAAAACGATGGCCTTGCAGAAGTAGTCCCATTCCCCCATCCAAACAACTCAGCCGAAAACGAATAATTCCCCGGTGCAGGTGCAGTACTCCCACCACCACCAGTCGAATTAAAAAACGAACCCCCACCGCCACTACTATGCCCATTACCACCACCGCCGGCAGTGTCGACACTACTCGACTGGGACCCAGCAGGCTGAGCCTGATCAGGTTGCTTCGCAGCAACGCTATTACCCTCTTCTTCCTCCAGAGGCAATCTCTCAAACACCGCGTTGGCAAAAGAAGCCGCCATCAAAACAACCGCACCGGAAGCCATCAAGGGACCCACAACACTCCCACCAACAACCTGACCCTGCCCACCACACAAAAATATCGACAACCCACCCGCCCCCGGCGGAGCCGGCGGCGGGAGAACCGTACCCGATAACGATAAAATCTCGAATCTCCCTTGCAGCGTCACCACGCTTCCAGCCGGCGCCGCCGGCTGTCGAATAGTGACGTTGGATACAGAACCGCTACCGCTGAGGACGCAGACGCCTCTTCCCCTGCGACGCGCGTAGACGGATAAGCTCTCTACGATGTCGTTTCCGGTTGAGATTTCGAGCACGTGGGAACGGAGGGCGTTGGGGGTGTCTCGCGTTACGATTATCGGAGGCCTGGGCTTGTTTTTGGAACCGGGGGGTCGGCCGCGGGGGCGGCGGTTGGTGGTGGTGGTGCCGCCGGAGGAGGTGGTGTCGGGAGGGGAATCTGGTTCATGATGGTTTGTAGCCTTAGGGGTAGTTTGGTCTTCTACTGTTAAAAGCTGATGAACAAAGCCCCCTTGTTGTTGTTGCTCGTAACCCGCCATTAATAATCCAACATCAATTCAACTCAACTAAAATAAAAAGTAATTTTGTTTTTGTCTTTTGGTATTTGTACAGTAATTAAGTATATGAGACTCAAGAAGAAGATTGTAAGATATTATCTTTTGTGACGATTAATAATCCAATAATTGATTGGACAGCATGAATCATGTATGTATTTGACTGATTTATATTTAGGACTTTATATATAGTTGATGATGAAGAAGAAGGTGGAAGCTTCAAAATTTATGTTGAAATAATATAAATAAAATAAAAGTAGTAGTATTAATTATGATAGAAGCATAGTCAGATTCAGAGGATAATGATGAAGCCTTTCTTCTCTTCCTTTTCCTTTAGGTTTTGGAAACAAACAAAGAAAGAGAGAGAGATACTTGACAGTAAAGTGAGGTGATGAAAAAATCAAATGGATAAAATAAAGAAAAAGGAAAATATTTAAGAGAATGGTGTGTATATATTGTAAGTGTTTATAAGAATGATATGAGCAAACCAAAAGTTTCAATATATTTGCACTAATTAAGATATATTAAATCTTTATAAGAAATATAATATTCATAGGATTAATCTTAATGATTATATAGTATATTATTATATCTCAAACTCTATAAAGTTACTGATTAAATTTATATTATCTATATTTCTCATATAAATTCTAATAATTAATTTAATGTTATATGAAAAATCTTATAACCCAATATGGTTGAATCAAGTGGTAGCGACTTGCGATCCTCAATAACGAAACTCAAATTTGAATTCTATTGGAGTCCTCATATTATATTTTGTGCATGGCACATGATACATATATTAGATAAAATATATATAATAGAAAATTGAGTTTAATTTAATGTGTGTAACTTTTCAGATATTCATATTACTTGGTCCTTTTTTTTTTTGGGTTAGAGGATGGAATATCATAAGATATATGTGGATGAGTTTTAGCCTAATCTCGTAGATTTTGCGAGATCAGGGACTCACGAAACTTATCACAAACTTATTTAGAAATTCACATCAAACTCTTGAAACCTATAAGATTTAACACCTACCATCTATTTCTCCTTTCTCAAAAAAAAAATATTGATTTGACATCTACCACCTATTTTTCCCCAAGTCACAACATTCAAATTCAATCCATGTGAAATTTCAACTTTTTAAAACCACAAAATTCAATATTCAAAACATAAACAAACGAGATTTTAAATGTTTCATTGAAACCATTCAACTATTTTTTTAAAATTAAGTCAAAACCCTTCAAAAAAATCAATAATCACTACTTTGATATTTCAATATTTTTTGCTAAGGCACGCGCCCATTTCACCAAGTGGAGGAGCGTGTTGGTGTTTGTGTGAGAATTGATTGATTACTGAAATCTGCTGACTAAGGTAACAGATTTGAAGAAGGCGGTGGAAAAGTGTGCAGTAAAAGAAGTAGCCAATTACCGAGCGACATGGAGTAAATTCCTCGAATAACTCATTCTTTTAACCTCAGCTAGGTGAATAAAATGATTCTATTCTTGTCTGTTTACTGGAAATCACCGCAAAATGATTTTTTTTAGGGTAAATTACGAATACCCCTCAGGTAAGACCTAATTATAAAAATCACCCTTACGTATTGGATATTACAAAAATTCCCCTCAGGTTTGTCACCTTCTTACAATTAACCCCTTGCCCATAAAATATTCAAATTTTGCCCTTGGGTGTTATTTGTATTGTTTATAATGTCTTATAAATATTAAAAATTGGGATCTAATTATTATATCTTATTAATTAGAAAAGAGATAATTATATATTTACTACCAGAATAATTGATAAAATTTATAATTGTCCATAAGTTTTAATAAATATTGCAAAAGAAAAGGTATTTATATATTTATTAGCAATTTAAATTGTAAAATATTAAATTAAATAGAATTTTAGTAATATATTTTATAAATATGAATTGTTTACACATTAGTTAAATGAATTTATTTTTTAAATTAGTAAATATAATAAATTATATTGTATTATAAATAAGATATTTTAATTTATTAAAGTTTATATTGTATTATAAATTGAAATATTTATTGAAATTTATACGAAATTATAAATTATATCAATTATTTTGGTGGTAAATATATGATTATTATTTTTATATTTACAAGATAAAACAATTAACACCCAATTTTTAAAATTTATAACATATTATAAACATTACAAAGGGCAAAATTGGAACATTTTAGGGACAAGGGGTTAATTGTAAGAATGTGACAAACCTGAGGGGGATTTTTGTAATACCCAATACGTGAGGGAGATTTTTGTAATTAGGCCTTACCTTAGGGGGGTATTCGTAATTTACCCTTTTTTTTAACTCAATTCGAGTTTTGTTGAACCAAATTAACGTCAAAATTTGTGAATGATTGAGTGTTATTATATCTAAAAGTAGGGGTAAATGCAAAATATTCTCCTCTATTACGTTAAATCTGTAAGAAACTATCTTGTGAAAATTTTTATTGTGTCAAATTTTTTTGTATTTTAAAAAATTCTGCAAAAAAACATCAAATTTGTAAAAAAACAATTCGTTTGGATCGGCATATTTTAAGAAATTATTTTTAAAATACTTCAAGTTGGTCCCTACATTTTTAAGTATTATATTTTTAAAATAATTTCTTGAAATATGTCGATATAAAACGACCTATTTTTTACAAATTGGGTATTTTTTGCAGGGTTTTTGAAAACACAAGGAAATTTGGCGCAATAAAAATTTCACAGGGTAGTTTCTTGCAGGTTTAGCATAACACAGGGAAGTATCTTGCATTTCCCCCCTAAAAGTAAAAATATTGTATTTGTTAAGTGAGTGCTCGTGATTTGGCCTAACACGACTTCGACATGAACTACTTTTGCAACATATCATTTTGCATTTGCAGTTTAATTTGAATGAATTTACCTTCTACTTTACATTTATTGAGAAAGGATTGTGGCCCGTTTGTCATGTATTTGGAATAAAAGTGAAGATTTGTGAAATAATTTTGATTTACGTAAATTATTTGTTAGGATTTTTTCAGAGTATTTTGTAAAATGCAACAGTTATAATTTTCACTTTAAATGATTTAGGTTGTATACGTAAGATTGTAAAACTTTTATGTCAAACCTTGTTAGTTTTGTGAGATAAACTATGTAATAAATTTGTTATTTTATGCCAAAGTAGAGTTTCTGTAATTTTTATTTATAAATCAGAAAATTATTGTTTTTTTGACAATTGAGAGAGTATTTCGAAAAAATTGAGAGATGATAAATTTATTTCAGAAAATAGAAAATATATTTGTCTCGATTTTCCAATCACAAAATTATTTTGAAAAAAGCGAGACAAACATACACTTGATAATTGAGAAAATAAGCGTAAATTATGATGACCTACAATTAATTTTGGTCTAATTTCTTTTATAAAAAACTAAACAAACTTTTTATTTCAAGACTATGAACATGTAAATGACCCTATGTAAATTGAAATTTTCAGTAAACAGGTGGGGTAGGGGTTCTATAATATTCTAGCATTATGTTGAAAATGAATTGGGTTCGCAAACATTTTAGGTCAAAATGGGTTCCTCTTTTATATCAGATTCTAGATTCAGTCTGAGCTAATTGACCAAGAATTCAACTATTTGAGGGATTTGTCTTCAAATATTTTTCCAGAACCAAGTTTAGAATCAGCGAGCAAAAATTCATGTTGGGGAAAATTTATTATTAGCTTTAAAAGCTTGAACCCAGAAAGAATTTGGTTGAGACAGTAATTAAACAATGCTTTATTAAAAATAAAGGTAAATTATGAATACCTCCTTGAGGTAAATCCTAATTACGAAAACCTCCCTTACGTATTGTGTATTACGAAACCCTCGTGGTTTGTCACCATCTTACAGTTAACCACTTACTCATGAAAAGTTCCAACTTAGCCCATAGGGGTTATTTGTAATGTATGTAATATTTAAAAATAAATAAAAATTGGGTGCTAGTTGTAATATCTAATAAATTTTAAAATTGATAATTATATATTTACCACAAAAATTTGATAAAATTGTTAAGTTTCAAATTTTATATTTTACATTTTTATTTACAATTTATTTTTTGTAATAAAAAATAAAAAAAATATTATTAATTATATAAGAAATTTATTTACAGATTTAATTGAATAAATTATTTTCTATGTTTATAATAATAATTTAATAAATTTTATTATTATACTCATAAAATGTAAATTAAAATATTTATTTATTTATTTACTATTTTCTTATTAATTTTTAAAATTTATTAATTCAGTATAAAAATAATTAATTTATTTAGATGTGTAAATACATTTCTTTTATTTATAAAATATTACTAATAAAATTTTGTTTAAATTATTATTTTAAAAATTAAATTGTTAATAAATATATGAAAATAAGGTTTTTTAATATTTTTTCAAACTTATGTGTAATTATACAATTTTTTGGTGGTAAAAATATAATTAACAATTTTATAATTTATGAGATATTACAATTAGCACCCAAACTTTAACTTTTTTAAGATATTGCAAACATTACAAATAACTCCATAGGGGCAAAGTTGAAATCTTTCAATGGTAAGATATTCATTGTAAGATTATGACAAATCTCAGGAGGATTTTTGTAATATCCAATACATGAGGAAAATTTTCATAATTAGACCTTACCTCAAGGGTATTCGTAATTTACCCTAAACAATTAAATATAGTCAAATCTAGTATACCTAAACCTTCAAGCATACAATACCCTCCATTTTTTTTATTTGTCCTTTTGTAGATTGCACACACAAAATAAGAAATGTAATAAATAATCATTTTTAAAACCAAAAACCCCAAAATATCAAATAATCACAACATTAATTAGCACTAAATACAAGCATTAACAAGAAATGTAAAATTGGTAGAAAAAAAATATAATTTTATATTAAACTCCTAAAACGACAAATAAAAGTAAACTATATTTTTTTTGTTAAAACCACAAATTAAAAAAAAAAAAAAAGGGAGTATTTATTAGTCACATAAGTAAAACTACACCTCCAACCATAAGAAACTAAAGAAAGTCAAGCAAGTTGTTTGCCAACACATATCATAGCCGAAAGCAATGCTACTTACCAAATTATTGATAAGATATTTAAGCCCCATTATTTTGACCAAAATAGAAATCTCAAAATATCCAATAAATGAAGATTCTCCGCAACTCTCTTCTTTATGATAATGTGCCAAATCGAAGGCAATTTAATTTCAAACCCTTGAATCTTCAACAAAATGTAGCTTTACCCGAGCCATCATTCTTGATCACAATTCGTGCATTGTTCATAACCATGCTCCTTAGTTTTGTGACACGAAGTACTGACATGATCATACTAGGTTAAATGAATTAAGTCTTAAATCATTGAAAAATCAAACCAAACTACTCAATATTTGATTTGAACTCAAATAGTAAAACCTCATCTGAACTTGTTTCAGTATACATATCAATCAAAATAGTGTTGGAAGTTCAATCCAATTCCACCCAATAAACATAAAACAACTAACCAATATATTTTTCACCAAAACCAAATGGGGCCATACCAAAATACATCCAAACAGGGCCCTAAACTTCGATAAAGACAGCTGAGATGACTGATGTTGGGCCTCAAAACTTGGGGTTTCGGACTCGAGGTTCTATTGGAAAACCATTATGTATAATAAAGTTAACAACTAGAAACCATTTATAGTGGTTTTCTGGGACTACATTGTACATACTACGCATACATGAGCCACTATAGCAACTTGTTAACCAAGCACTATTTCGCCACTTCTACAAACATTGAAGCATTGCTTCAACTATGTCGAAGCTTTTCGCAACTTCTCTACAAGTTAGCACTTCTTTAAATGCACAAGCTCAAACAAGCAGTCCATACGGAGAAAACAGAAGATGTTCCTATATGTAAAACAAGTAAATAAGACGATAACAAAGTGAGGAAAGTCCTCGCCTTCTTCTGGAACCAAAAAAAAATACAACTAAGAGAGAAGTTGCGAAATATCAGTAGCTAAGGAACTAAACGGAACACGTTTTCTATATGGAATATAAGCAACTAAGACGATAACAATATGAGGAAAGTCCCCACCTCCTTCTGGGACAAAAATACACTACGAGAGAAGTTCCAAAATATCAGTAGCTAGGAAACTAAGCTGATGAGGATATCAGTTTAATAAATTCAAGGTTTGTATCAACATAGATTTTAGAAGAAATGAAAAAATCAAACCATACATAGTGGCTGAATAACATTAGTTCAGAGACTAGTATATTTTTCCAGGCATGAATTTCAGTTTTCAACAACACTTTTGAGTTACTATCGAAGATTTATGATAAAGTTAATAACTCATGCCCTTACAGTTTCTCGGGAGATGAAACGTATGTTGCCATCATTCATGCATTTAGAATTTTGAACGCGTTCTCTAGGCATTGAAAAGTCATTTTTAACTTATAAATATGCTTTTAAGTTCCCAAGACACTAAAATTATATGAACAAATTAACTTTCGGAAAAATTGATTCTACCTCCTGCAAAGGGAATTCTGGTGTGAAGCCTCGGGTTTAATAGCCCCTATACTGGAGTGAATTCAGTTTCTTTCATTCTTTAAAGAAGTTACTTTCCCTATTCCTTTTTCCTTTCTCATCTCTTGCAATGTCTACACAACTCTCTACATACCTTTAAAAGGAATTAATAGGTACCAACCCTAAGGAATCTACACATGCACTAAACTTAGTTTCTGCAAATGAAAATACTCCTGGTAGCCAAATCTTATTCTTAATGCTAATTTCCTACTCTTAATCTTTGATCTTCCGGATGTGTGCAGTATGCTGCATCAAAAGCCATTTATGTTCAAAGCAATCAGAAATCATTAAACCATATTGCTTATTGATCAAGAACGAGAATGAAAAGGTGATGTGGACATCAAATCTAAGAAATTCAAAGTTTATCATAGGAGAAGGATCAAGAAGAAGATTTTAAATTCAGCCCTTTCTTTATGGCTGGAATAGAGATTATCTACATTAATCCAGACACATTTAATGGTTATTTGAGAAGTCTCTGCATCCATTTACAATTTCAGAATTATTTCTAGGAGATCTACTTATGCATTTTAGATCTATTCCTAGAGGAATGTATTCATGCATTCAGATTTATTTCCTAGGGAAATGAAAATCTATTATCATTATTCATGTACTTAGAATTTTCAACATTATCCATTAGACTTTGAAGAGGCATTTATCACCTATAAATATGCTTGTAATTGCCATTAGGCAACATAATAAAGTTTATGAATAAAATCTGATTTGTTTCTTCTTCCTGTAAAAGGAATTTAAAGGTGTGAAGCCCCTGGAGTGAATCTCGTTTCTTTCTTTCTGTTATAGATATTTTCCTATTTCCTTTATACTTCTCATCTCTTATCCACCCTTAACTAACATCTTTACACAACAACACAACCATTAAAGGGAATTAATACCTGCATTGGAGTTGAACCAACCCCTAGTCCACACACGCAAAATACCTTTTTAGTTGCTGAATTTCAAAGGAAAGTACTACGGATATCAATTTTCTGATTTCAACATGCTAATATCCTACTTTTAATCCTTTTATGAATTTTAGGTGCAAGTTGTTTTCTTAAGATTTTTCATATAAAAATAAGAAAAATGATACCTGCAGTACTTTCCTTCGAATTCAGCAACTAAGTAGTTCTTTGCGTATGTGGACTCCTCTAGCTTGGGGTTGGTTCAACTTCCATGCAAGTATTAATTCCCTTTAAAATTAAAGGTTGTGTAGTGGGTTTTGTAAAGAACTGAGTTAGGAGTGGGTAAGAGATGAGAAGGATGATGATAATAAGAAAATAACTTTTAAGGAAAGAACACAAACTGAATTTACACCTTAATTTTTTCACTCTTTAAAATCTGATATTTATTCATAAGCTCGTTGTCTTGCCTAATGACAAGTACAAGCATATTTAGATGAGAAATGAATAATGTTGAAAATCCTAAGTGCATGAATAATAATAATTAACATACTCAATCCCCTAGTTAAGGCTGAAAGTTTTAAATGCATGAATATTAATAATAGTCTTCTTCGTGTCTCTAGGTAAAAAGTTGAAAATTCTAAATGCATGAATAATACCATTACAATATTCATATCCTAGGAGAAAAAGCTGAAAATCCTAGATGCATGAAAGTGACTCCTCAAATGACAATTCAATGTGTCTAGATCTATGTTGACAGGCATGGGGACTCGAATACGACACGAAACGGATACGACGACACAAATTTTTAAAAATTTACAGGATACGATACGACATGGATATGGATTTAAAAATAAATAAATTATATATTTATGCATATTGAAATAAGTAAAGAAATATATTTGTATACTCGTACATATTTAAATGGATCAAGTTTCATATGCAATAAATTACTCAATTACATAATTTTTAGAAAAGAAAATTGTTTATTAATTTTAATACTATAAATTATACATCATGTTTATTGTTTTATTATGTTATATATAACATGTCCCATTATTGATGAACTATTTTGTATTGCAGTTGTATATAATAAAAAGTGTGCTTCATCGTCTTATATTGTTCTTAGCAATTATGGTGATCTAGCAAAATTCAGAATATGAAATGTGTTGGATACGCCTAACGAACTATCCGTCACGTGTGTCCATATTTTATTTTTAATTAAATTTACCGAGACGCCACGTGGAGTGTCGGAATGCGTATCCCACGAGTATCTAGGAAGTATCCGACACTGCATTTTATAATTTTTTGAAGTATCCGTGCATCACAAGTCTAGATTAACGCATATAATCTTTATTCCAGCCATAAAGAAAGGGTTGAATTTGAAATCTTCTCATTGGTCCTCTTTCTATGATAACTTTAAATTTGTTATACATTGAGTTCACTACCTTTCACACAGCTATATTAAGGCCTATTTTATTTAAAAATAAACATAGTTTAGACTTCCTGAGATCAGCTCAGACGATTGAGACCAAATGGAGCTTGCTTAACAAGGTGGTTTTGCCAAATTGCTTAAAATTGATACAAGTTTGATGAAACTGAACAGGCGAAATATAATTTGAATATTGAGCATAGTTGTTAAAGGGGAGCGCTTTGCTCGCCTTTGCGCCAGGAGAGGCGATGTGAGCCTCATCGCCTTGCCTAGCTTCGCTTTGATGGTCCCCAAAAGGTGCCGCCAAGGCGTCTCCTCGATCGCTTCATGGGGCCTTGAGGCAGACAAGGAGGCGCTTTTGGGGCTTTCTTTTTTAAATTAAAGTCAATTGACTTTAATTAAAAATCTTCCCATTTAAGAAATTACCTACTCTGCCTGAATCTCTCTCTTCGACTCCCTCTCTCTTAGACACTCTCTCTCTCTACAAAACCCTAACCTAGCCCGCTGCCCACCCCTTGGTTCTAATCTCACCTGCACCGTCACCGCCATCCGAACCTTAGCTGCCGGACATTTAAGTTTGAATTTGACATTTAAGTTTAGTTTCTGAGTTATGAAGTATAAAGTAGTTTGGTTTTAGATCTATTTTTGAGTTATGAAGTATGAAGTAGTTTGAATTTGACATTTAAGTTTGGTTTTTATATATATATTATACTAGAAAATTTGTATACAAGCGCCTTATCCCCAAAAAACTCTCGCTTTTTGCATCGCCTCGCCTTGTAGCCAAGTGAAGGCTTGTCGCCTCGCCTCGCCTTTCGCCTCAAACAACTATGATATTGATTGAAGGTAAGAGTTTGGAAAGTAATCAGTAAGTACAAAATTCGCTCTCTTATCCAGATTATCATACCGCCTGCCTTGCGTCTCACAAAGGTCGCAATTAAAAAATTTGTGTAGGAGAAAAATAAAATTGAAAGCAACCTCCCAAGATTCTTGGTTTCACAAATAAGTAGCCATAGTTGGAAAAATCAAGTCTTTCAATTCAAAACACTATTATTGTGTTAAAAAAATTGCCTTTCCTCCTACGAATATTTCACCATATTAAGGAATCAACAATGTTCATTCCCTCTTAACATTCAGGCGAGAGTTTAACGCAAATCAGACCTAAATCCTACATAATCAACTCATCTTTACAGTAATATATTTCTCCAGAAAAAATAGCACAAATATGTCATTCATTCACAACCTCATCATCATTAAATTACAGTTATTAGAACTGCCAATGTATCTAAACCAATAATGATCTCAGCAACTTTTCCATTTAACATTATTCGTTTCTAACTCAGATAAACAAAGGCTCAAGCCAGTGACTTTATGCATACATACATGTATCTAAATGAAAATAAATAAAAATTTAAAACTCATTAAACAAAAATTTCAGTTTACATTTCAAATTTAACAAACTTACTGTTTACTCAGTTTTTTTCACTCCATTTTTATTCCCATAAACCAATCCAGTCTCCTGAGGATCCGGGATAGGTTTTCGCTTTTCAACATATCGATACGAGTCCGAAGCTGCTGCCAAAGCTGCCTTTTCCTGTCACAACCCCAATAAAAGAAGAAAAGAAAATCAATTTTAACAATCACACCAATCAAATTAATCAATTACACTTAATAAGAAGAAGAATTGAAACGAAATTGTACCTGTTGCTCTTTTCTGAGTTGCTGCGAAGGTCGGACCCAAAGGATATAAGCTAGGGTTCCGGCGACAAGCCACGAGGCTACACTGCTGCCGCCCCTGAGTCCACCCATTGAATTACCAACAAATGAACGCGCGTTCCCAACCGCTCTCTTCCAACCGCTCGCCATTTCAGATTCCAATTCGATTCGATTATTACACAAGCACAACACTTAATTTCAATTCAATGAATGAATGGTTTTTCAGGTGGAGACAAAAACACATTGATTAGAAACTTTTGTCGTAATGCGATTCAATTGGAGAATTGTGGTTTAAAGATCTGCTAGAAAGGTATTGAGCTCAACTAATATCCATGGTGGATTTGTACAACTGAGAATCTGTGCGCAGAACTGCAGGGTAATTTGGTAATAGAGAAAATAAAATATCAAGCAGGTAACACGTGTCTGAATTTACTTCTCAAAATCATTGTGGGCTTTAATGTTGTTTGATAATTGATACCCGTTCAGGGCCCAATACAGACCATTGTTTAAGTTCAAGGCCTACGGTTTGGGCCTTTCAAATAAGAAAACAAGAATTAATTATTTAATTTCTAAAACCCTCAATTGAGAATGACTTTGTGCAGATTTTGGTCCAGGCCAATATCTATTCAAATCTACTTCAGGCTGATTAGCCCGCAATTGGCCGAATTAGATCTGATTAGGCTGGATTCGGCCCAAATAGGATTAAAATAGTAGTATTGGAACTAAATCTAATTAGGGCTGTCAATGGGGCGAATTTCAAACCAGATTCATCCAAATTCGGTCCAATTTATTAGGATAAATATTCGATTAGAGATTTGATGGACCTGATCCGATTATAAAGATTCATAATCCGAAATACATGGAGTGAATATGAATTTAGGTCGATCCGATCCTTAAAGATTTGTATCCGATAAATATATATATATATATATATATATATATATATATATACACACATAATGTTTTATAAAAATAAGTACCATTAATAATATTTTATTAAGAAAATAGTAATTATAACTCGTTTAAAATTTATTTAAATCAATATTTTTTCATCTAAAAATATGAATATTAAGTAAAGGATCTTTGAAAATGTGAGCTAAAATTAAATAAACTTGTAAAGTTAATAAACTTTTTAAGAAAAAAATATTAATGTAATTTTTTAAATGAAAATTTTATTGAATCCGAAAAATATGTTGCTGGAATTGAATTCAGGACTGCAGATTTGAATTTCTTCTTGTTTGTGTCGACGAGATAAAAAAACTCAAAAAGAAAATGGAAAGAAAGAAAATGTGACACAGTCTTGAAGAGCAGCCTTGCATCACTGAATCAGTCCACAAAAATATTGGAATTCCAGCAAAGAAAACGCGCCCACACATCTTCCATTTGTCTGTTTAATTAAACAATTCTGATCATGATTAGGGCTTTTTAATAGGTAATAATAATTCATTCATTAAGTACAAAACAATTTTGGGAGTAAAATATTTTTTGAATAAACTTTTATTATATAATTATACATATCTTATTACACACATAATAAGACACCCCTGAAACAAATAGTTTTTGGAGTAGATGAGGGTATAATAAAAAAATTTGTGTTGCTTTCTAGGTTTTTTTTTTTTTTTTTTTTTTTAATCGGTAATATGGAAAGATTATGTTGCTTCACGAGTGTGACGTCACTTACAACACACTCACATAATTGAACGCAACCACCACACTTTTTCTATGATAAACAAGTAAAACAATTTGTTGTTGGCAATCCAACAAGGTAAGATTCGCATTGCTTTCTCTTTCCTTCTCCATTTATCTATTTAATGCACTGGTCCTAGTTATAAATAAATCAAGTTATTTACTGGAGTAATAATATTTGATTCAACTTCAATTATTAAAAGATTTTTTAAACTTAATTTATTTTGCATAACAATCCATATCCCAATAATGTATATCCTTTCATAACATTTAAAGCTCAGCTTGTTATCCAATTAAATACAAATTTACATGGAAAAAAATTACTCAAACTCAACTTTGCTCCACTATTAAAATTCATTTAACAATCAAATTAAATTCAAATAAATACAAGAACAATCTGCATGGTGCTGTGCACTGAGATGCATGAAGAGCTTGAAATCAAGAAAGTCACATACTTCTTCTTCAGAAACACTAATTGCTTGCTTAATATTATTACCACATCATTCAATCATCTAACGAGCCAACGCATAAACTACAAGGATTACAACGAGAATGTATACAACTCTAAAAACTAAACGAAAAATACAAGAGAACAAATTACAAACATTTTGAACAGATTTTGTGAGGCATGGAGATAAATGATTACAATAACAGCTAATAAAATGAATTGATTCACTAGATGAAAAAAAATAGAAAAAAAAAAAATGAAAAGATTCGGGGAAGTTACATTAAAGACATGTTAGACCCCCCATAGGTTCGAACTTCACATGCATCTCTAGCCTCACTCTCACACGTAGCTCTAGGAGCCAATTTTGGTGATATCCCTGCTTGATCGGTTATATTTCATGTGACTCTTAACGAGCTGGCCAGCTGAAATGGCAGACATTAGGGATAACTCTCCTGCCAAGACTGAACCAGCAACAATGGTGGCCAAGAGTCGAGAGTTCGACCCTGGAGATTCTTTGTTTGCACCCTTTACACCAAGCAAGTTGAGGCAAGCAGATTGAGATGCCAATTGAGTTCCACCTCCAACAGTGCCAACCTAGAATTAATGCGTGTGTTTGTCATTTGACCAAAATTTTTTACTATGTATTTTAACAACATGTAAGTAAATAGCTGGAATGTTAGTACCTCAATTGAAGGCATTGTAACAGATACATGAAGATCTTGCCCATCATTAACAGCTTCCATCATAGTAATACAGTGTGAACTTTCTATATTTTGTGCTGGATCCTGCCCTGTGGCTATAAATATTGCAGAGACAATATTGGCAGCGTGTGCGTTAAAGCCACCAAGTGCGCCAGCAATGGCAGAGCCGGTGAGGTTCTTGAGCATGTTAAGCTCGACAAGGGAGTTTACCGTAGTTTTCAATACCTTTGTCACTACGTCTCCTGTTATTATGGCCTCACATACAACTGATTTTCCACGCCCTTCAATCCAATTGACGGCAGCCGGTTTCTTATCTGAACAGAAGTTTCCTATACCAAGAAAGACAAATTAAATACAGTATAACATTGAAAAAGGTTGATTTTCAAACCATCAATAAAACATTAAGAAATGAGAACTATATCACCCTAAACAATCTAAATGAAGAAAACAAGAAGAAAAAACAATAATACAAGACATTATAGCAGAAAGAAATGACAAATGGCACAGTAGTGAGGAAATAGTGCCATAAGCTAAGTATATAAATATTCAAAACATCTTAAGTAGAGGGGAAAGCACTAACCGGAAATACCAATAACATCCATATCAGGAAAATCGGTTTGTAGGAAGTCTAGAACATTCTGAACACCTTTAGAAACCATGTTCATCCCCATGGCATCACCTGTGCTGCAGCTAAATCTAATGTACAGATTTTTCCCAGCAATAGCACATTTAATACCTTGGAGCCTCGCAAATCTACTCGACCTGTGCAAGAAATTAAAACGTAAAAACACAGAAGATAATATAGTATCAAGTCTGATCAACAATACTTCAAAATATGAAAACTAGAATTTGCAATCACTCGAGCAAATTTCAATAAGAGGAGTATATTCAATAATACAAAAATCAAAGGCCCTTTCAGAACCATGTACTCAATCGCAGATCACAATTACAGGAAAGTCGGTCAAGTAACACTGCATCATTCAAAATCAATCCATTTTGCTCAGTTGTGATATCAAAATCCCATAAAATAATATCACTTTTCAATGAAAATAACAAGTGTAAAGATGCAGAATCAAACACCAATCAACATCAGCATTGCTCATATCCTAATAAACTTAAAAAGGACAAATCAACATATTTAATCATAGCACCTAACTTATTAAAAAAAAAGGGTAAATAATAATACTTGCAAGTTCTTACTTGTTGAAAATGACAGATAAGGCATCAAAATTGAGAGGATCCTCCAAGAAAAACTTCAACTCGGCGGCCCTCTTCGCAGTCGAAAACCTCACCACCGGAGCTCTAGTCATCCCATCCTTAAGAAGCACACACGTGGCACCCCCAGACACATATATCGCTTTACACCCCCTGTTCGTACTCGCCACCAAACACCCTTCCGTCGTCGCCATAGGCACAGAATACTCAATCCCATTCAACAACAACGGCCCTGCTATCCCAACGGGAATCTGCACATACCCCACAGGCATCTCACAACATTGCCCCAAAATCGAATCATAATCAAACCCTTCCAAAGGCAAACCCTCAATCGATGTCCCCATAATCCTCTGCACCGCCTCTCTACGAATCTTCGCCGCCTTAAAACAATCCCCAAGCTTCGACTCAAGCGAATAAGACGGAATTTCACCGGAAACAACGCGATTAACGAGCTCTTCATCGTCCTTGGGTAAATCCATCATCGCAACCGACTTGGGGAGAACAACAGGGGAGCAGGTAATGAAGCTCGATTGTTCCTGTTCGTCTTCAGATTCCGATTTAGAAATGAAGGATTGGACGAAATCAATTCCGAAGAAACCTAGAAGGTAGATGAATGAAGCGATTAGGGAAATGATGGCGGCGAGTTCGGAAAGGGTTAGGACGTGGAGAGGGATGGAGTTTCTGATCTTGTCGCGCCAGCGGTGGAGGAGGAAATAAGCGACGGAGAAGAATAAGGTGAAGAATATTCCGTTGGTTAGGTAGAGAGGGAGGGGGAGGGCGTCGGAGGCTTTAGGCGAGGCGGAAGGAGGAATATTGTTTGTGTTGTTGTGTGGAGATTTGGGGGGCCTCCGGCGAATGTCCATTATTTCCGGTGGCGTGGAGAGAAACGAGGAAATGTGAAAACACAAATAAATTTATAGTAAGAAAGATTACTGTTTGTAGTTGGAGGGGGAAGGTGATGGAGGAGCGAATGATTCGCAAGTAAACGGGCCTGTTTGTTTGGCGTTTTTCAAAAAAAATTCGTATTTGAAAAATGTCAAATAAATATGTTTTTTATTTTTTGAAATAAATTTTTTATATCACAATTTTTTCATCTCTAAATAAAATCTATATAAACTCTATTATAATTTGACATAAAGTAATCTATCTCTTACACAATTTATCTCACATAACAAACATGATTTGACATAAAGTCTTACACAACTTACACCTACAACTTAACTCTTCCAAAAAAAATCTACACCTACTTTATTTCTCAAATCACTCTCTCAAACTTCTACTATTCTCCCAAATTACTTTCTCAAATACCAAACAAACGGACCCGTTGTTTTTTAGTGGAAATAGATTTGAGGTGACACTAATTGACCAAACTACTCACATAAGTATTTCATTTTGAATTTTGTAAACGCTTTTTCTATATCTATTTGTAAGTAATGTTTTTTTTTTTACTATAAATAAACAAATACTTCCTCCTTCCATTTGCGTGCGTGCGACGTGCGTGCTGAATGTTACTATAATTGGTTTTGAAAAGGCAACTCAGCATCATAATATGATGGTGACTTTTTTTCTTATAATAAGTCAAATATGATTTGGGTTATACATCAAATCAAGTTATTCGATATTTGATTTGAGCTCGTTTGAATTCGGTTTATCACACAAATCAAATAAATTTGAACATCGTTTTTCATTCAATAATTTTTAAAGTTACATGTAAAATATCAAGCTACTTGATACTCGGTTCGAGCTCGTTCGATCAAAGCTCGTTTAACAATCAAATCAAGCTCAAACACATAATTTCAAGCTCGATAAAATTTAAACCAAACTTGAACAGTGTGTCATTCGACATTACTCGACTCGATTAAACCCCTAAATGCGATAAATGTTCATCTTGAATAAGATACTTACTTTCGTACCAATATTTGTTTTTATTTTCTTTCATGTTGTATGTTTATCTCTAAAAAGTTTTTCTTTCTCAAAACAATATTATGTGAATATTTTGTAAGATATATGTATTATCAATTAGTATTACTTTTCATGAAAAAAAAATGGAAATACATATATTACTAATACAGATGTTATAAGGTCATCTCCAATCGTCCGAGCTGTCTTCCACCACGTCCGGGGACATCACCCACCCTCGGGCATCGTCTTCAACCGCCCGGAGGTGGTACATATTTAAAAAAAAAAAAAAATTCTCCACTCTCAACAACAACAACAACAACAATAATAATAATAATAATCAAGTTTTAAATATTTATACGTTTTGTCTAAATTTTACTTTTGTAGATATATTCAAATATTTAAAATTTAAATTTAAACTAATAATGTTACATCTTTAATTTAAAATATAATGTTATTAAATCTTACACAAAATTTATAAATAAATTTGTCCCTTTGTAGTTAATTTTTTAAAAAAAGTTTTTTTACTATTTATTTAATTAATTAAGAAAATAAAAAAAATATAAATGCAGCAAATGACACCTCCTGTTGAAGAGGTGGGCTTCTAGTGCGTCCAGTAGCCCGAGCGCGCTTCGAGAGGTGCAAGGAAGCACCCCACAACTGGTTGGAAACGGTCGTGGGGGTGATGCCCTATTAATGTTTTGTGTCCGCTCACTGTTTATGCACGATCTTGTTATGGTTCATCTTTTCTGGTGGGGTGAATAGCTTGCAAAGCAAGAAATGACTATGCCGGGAGTCATACATTTTAGTCGCATCTTTTATTTGTCTGTTTCATTAATCTGACCATAGCTACTTGGGATGGTCTATGGTGACTCACTACCACACCTCAAAGTGAGTCACCAACAACTCAATTGAAATCCAATTATATTTGGACACTTGTCCACATTACAACCCAACAAATTTATGTACAACCCCACCTAGCCCAGTAAAATTATCACTATACACTTAATCTTTATTTTGTAAAATTCCCAACATAGCCTTTTATTAAATAAAAAATAGAAAGAAAAAAAAGGAAAATAGGGAGACAACCCACCGCCCCACCACCCACCGTAACCCTAACCCCAAAGCCCCGCCACCCACATAATACCCAATCCCAGGTCGGCGAAATAAGGGATTTCGATCAACATTTTCAGATTAGGGTTTCAACAAAATTTGGATCTTCTTCACCTTCTTCGATTAGGGTTTCAACAAAATTTGATGTTGTACCATGAATTGCAGCAATTCTAAGTAAATAAGCTCAAATTCATCGCAACAAGAACGACATGGCTGCGTCGTTCTAGCCGTGACCAGAACAGCGGCGATGTGTTGCCTCCGTTTTAGTCGCGACCAGGACTGCGGTGAGCTAGGTGCCGCCTCCGTTCTGGTGGCGACCAGAACGGATACGGCACTTTGCCGTCGCCGTCGCCGTCCTCGTCCTTGTCGGAATAGGAGTACATGGAGGAGGAGGGTGATGGTGGTGGTGATATGGGTTAGGGTTTAGAGAGAATTTGGGGGAGATGAAATGAGAGGGATATTTCGGTCAATTGAGTATTTCAATAAAGGGTAACAATGTAAAATTGCTATTTACAATGTATTGTTTATTAATTTTTTGGGTGTAATACACAAAATATTGGGATGGTATACACTTGTATAGCATGTACAAGTTTTACAGTACAAAGTGCAATCAATGAAGCACAATTAGGGTGACTCTTTTATGAAGAGTGAGTCACAATATAATGTCCTTAGCTAGTTAGCTCTCACTCACCACAACTCTATATATGCCTATGTTGTACTTGCATTGTACACATTATGAGTGTAATGGTGGAGTTATTACAACATTTGTTCCCCAGCTGAACTCAGTCATCGCCCACACGGCACTGCATCCAACATTTTCAGCAATTATGTGCTAACTTCCAAACGGTTATTCGCCCCCAAAAAAACTGGAAAAAAAATTGAGTTTTCGAACTCCTCTAAAGGTAATATCTCTACTCTCCGCTACTCCATCACAAGGTATCTATTAGCCTAGACACTAGAAGTTTGCGTGGTTAGTTTTCTCTATATATGTTTATATAGGATCGTTCTCACTCATATATACGGTTTGAATCACTTGATTTTACTGGTGTCTTAAATATTTTCATGTATATGCCTTTGTGTGTGGCTGCATATTGGTCCTATTCTTCTTTGGCCTCCTAGATTTAGGTTTTAGTTGCATAACTTTGTCTCCCTGCAACTTACACTCATTTGATATTGTGCTTCACATTACATATTTGTTCCTTGCACCGGGCTGCTTGTACCTTTTGAGCCTCATCATATACATATCTTGTTATGAGTCTGAAGATATATGTTGTTATTGTTGACAATTGTATTCCATTGGTTGTTTGTAGCATTTGGCTAGGTATCGCATATATATTTTATTTGTCTGTAGTCGAGCCTTTGATATACGCTTTCTACTACTACCCGCACCTTGGCTTTCCAGTGTTTGCGGCAATGATTTGAGAACTTTGGCATTCTGAACTTTTGGAGCGTTCCGACATTTCTTCTAGGGAGCTATTTTCTTCCCTGAAGATAGTCTTTTATTCGTTTGTTTGTCCCTTTTTTTTTTCTTTTGTTCGAGAAAAATCATATTTCACATAAGAGCAATATCAAATACAATGTTTTGGATAAAATGTTGTAGCTTTTCAGGCTTTTATTTTTGCTACTTTGTCTTTTTTCACTTTAAGTTTGAGCCGCTGTTTTTGCACATTTTTTGCCTAGAGTTGCGACTCTACTTTTGACACTTTGATTTGTGTACTTTGGACATTGAGTCCCCGAGACATTCTTTTTCCAGCTGCTTTTATTTTTTTAGGGTTAAATAAATCGTGATTTTCCTCATCACTTGTTGGCCATAAATCGATTCGGTCCGAATCAGTGCATTATCTCGATCCGTATAAGTGCACATATTAAGTCAAAATAGATGCAAATCTAATTTGGTTCTAAACATCATAAATAAATTGAACCGAATGTTAATTAAACTCTCTCTAAAAAAAACTACTTACATTATTTGAATCCCAAGAACAATTTCGAATACCAAAGGCAAAAAGTAATCTGATATACCTTGACGTGTCCCCCAATTGGACGGACATTTGCGTGCTCATGCGTGTGTGGTCAATATTTAAAACAAAGCTCATCTACATCGTCTCCTTTCATAAACTTGGATACTTCAAAGAGTCAAACCCTTAAATCCTATATTAATAAGAAGCTTAAACTTTTAAAATCTCATCAGTGTAAGATAAACGCACTTGTGTTCTTTAATTGGATGTTTAAAGTTACTCATTTAAAAGACAATTCTTATTCTCATTATTCATAGTATTAAATGTATGAATGTATGAAATAAATCTCTCCGTGATAAGGATTGTGTCAAGTTGAACACGGACAGGAGTTAGTTAGTTATGTCGAGTTCTGGGGCGACTGATGAGGGTGGCGAGGAAAGATGAAGGTTTGTGAGTTTTTTGCTTTTGCCGTAGTGTGGGATCTTGTTCAAATGATCAGACGGAGCTCCTGACACTTCGGGATGGCTTGAGCTTTGCATGAGAAATGAGGTTTAGGAGAGATCGATTTTGAGGTTATCTATAACATCGTGCAGAAGACTAATACTAGAGATCATCCGTGGGATTTCATTCTGGAAATTTCTGGACTCTGTTCGTCAAGCCATGGGTTGTGTCTCTCTGTCTGATCAGAAGGTCGACCAACTCAGTGAGCTTTGGCCAAATTAGGGCACATTTTGGGAGAAAGTCTTTGGATGGAATTAATTTTCAGATTCCATTTAGGACTTAGTTGAGTACGATAGGCATTAGTTGCCCCTTTTCGGATAAAAAAAATATCTCGGTGATGCTCTTTCAGAAGTGAAACTCACTGAATTAATTTCGTGAGGTTATAAAGTGCTATTTTCAAGATTAAGGGGTGCAAAGTACTTAATTTTCCTATTTTGAGTGTTAAAATGCCAATTGACCAAGAAAGAATGTGGCCCACAAATTGGACCTCCAAGCTGTACACTGTGTTTGGAAACCCACGAACATATGTCCAAATTCAATTAACAGCCCTCGTTAAGTAGCCAATTTTCTGTGCAGTTAATTTTCTTCGTGATGGTGACTTAGAGGAGAAACAAAAATTGAAATTCCGTTGAATGATTCACCTTTTTCCCAATACCCAATAATTGTTCATATTCATCTTTTTTCTTGTACAGCTGATCAAACCCCACCTCCACCCTTTTTCTTCTGTTTGACCAAATTATAGGGTTTTCTTTTTTCTCCAATTTCCTTTTTATTGTTTCGATTTCTGTTCAGTTGATCCTCATACTTGCTGATCTCCTTGTCTCTCTCGTAAATTCAAACTCGAAATCATCTCTTTTTGGTTTCTTCCTTAGCTGAATTCATTTTTTCTAGGGTTTTCAAGTTTACATGGAGCTATATCTCCATTGGATCGACTTTAGTATCACTTAATTGCTGCTGCTCGTTGTAATTTAAATTTTTCTTTTTTCCAGAGCTCAAGCGAAAAAAAGAAAGAAAGAAGTTTAATTAGTGATTATGGCTTATCAGCAGCAGCCGTCTATGTCGGGTTCCAGCTCGGGTTCGGGTGGATTCCAGTATATGAATTCTCCATTTGGGGACACCAGTTTGACTAAGGTGTTTGTTGGAGGGTTGGCATGGGAAACTCAGAGTGAGACCATGAGACAATATTTCGAGCAATTTGGAGAGATTCTTGAGGCTGTTGTCATCACAGATAAGAACACTGGCCGATCCAAAGGATACGGTTTTGTGAGTTCTTGCTACCTTATGTTTAATTTGTGTGTTGGGTTGGTGTGAAGTTTGTTGTTTTTCCGGTTATTGTACATTCTAATTTCAAATTCTATAGGACTTAGCATAATTGAGTTAGCTGAAACATCTAAATAATTTTAAAGTGTTAAATTTTTTGCCATTTTGATTGTTTGGTGATTTGATAATTAGTTGTGGTTGTCACAATAGGAGTTTTTGCTATTAATATGTTGTACCTGATTGGAAATGTGGATCATTGAATGACTGGTGTCCAAAATGGGGTTTTTATGGAGGTTTTAGGTGACTTTTCGGGATCCTGAATCAGCCAGGAGGGCGTGTGCGGATCCTACTCCAATCATTGATGGGAGGCGAGCAAATTGTAATTTAGCTTCACTGGGGAGACCTCGGCCAGCAGTTCCTTTTGGTAATTTACCTTTTTTTGCTTTCTTAATCTTCCTTGAGAACTGGATTTTTATTTAAGTTTTTCAATTTTGGCTCTGAAATTCTGATGGATGTTAATTTTACGTCATGAAAATAATTAGAGTTTAGTTCCAATGACCCAAATAGTCAATTGGTTTCATGCTATCATTTCAGCAATTTCATTAGAAAAATATTTTAATGCACTGATCTGAGATGTTCTCACAGAAATGATATCCTCAATTCCCTATTTAAGGTACATTATACTAGGCAAATTTACATATATTTCCTCTTTCAAGTGTGGTTTTAATCCTTCAATAGTAATTTGAACTTGGTCCAAGTTTCTTAAAGCACTAAATTTTAATTTCCAACCTACTAGTGAGGCGTAGCCCTTGAAAATTCGAGTAACTTTGATGGTGTGACATCTGTATCTAATACAAAATTTTACATTAGCACCAAATTTCAAATTTATTAATCTAAAAAGACCTTCATATAATCATTTGGATTTATCGTGTAGAAAATGACTGAAACTCATGAAGTTGTCATTCTCTTTGTATTTGGATGTGGTCAAGTATTTAGTACATCATACTAAAATCTTTTGTTTTGGATTCTGTGGATGTGTGGAGCATGTTTGTGACCAAAGATCTGTCCTTTTCAAGTCAAAACCATAATCTAATTTTTTGTCTGCTTTTGTTGGTCATAGGACGCGTTAGGCCCCCAGCACCTTACTTTGGAGGTTTACCTGCTGCTAGGGGTGCTTACGTAGGAAATTTTGGCTACCAGCAGCCTGTCAATTACGGATTCCAACAAGGCGTGATGTATTCTCCATATGGGTGAGCTATGTTTATGTATATGGTATTTTAGAACTTGTGATAGGTTCTGCAGCTGGTTTTTCCTGATCTGCATCTCTAGTCCTGATTCTTTAGTAAACTGCGTCATTATTTCATCTTGATTGCATGTTTTTTTTCTTGGGAATTATCTCTATGACATTTTCTCTCATTTATCACGAGAAACAGGAAGGAAATATAAAACAAATACAAGTGAAAGAGGAACATATAATAAATTTAGGTTTTGCAATCATTAGTACCTTGCATAAGTTGATAGTTGATATATGGTGTATGTTATATGGTGTTATCAGTATACTGAGACTTTTTAGAAGAGTAATGGTGGCGTTTCAAACTTCTTACTTTTGTGGGTTCTTCCTTGGCCAATTTTTTTAGTTTAGTTATTTATTCTGTGCTTTCTTGATTATAGATGTGATTCTTGCATTATGTCATAGGCCTTTATTTGGTATGAATAGGACTATTGTTATGAACACTGTGCCCGGCAGTACCTTCAAAGGGATTAACTCGGGGCTTCCCTGAAAAATGGACAACCTTGTGAAAAAAGAAAGGAAGGACTAATGGAAGTGAAAACAATGATTCAGCTGAATGCATATGAGGGTTGTCATTATTTTTGGGGACATCTGAATTTGAAGCTCTTCATTGCCTTTTTGGAATGCCTAAAATCAATATACAAATACATGATTTTTTTTTTTTTTTTTGAAAATTGTACCACAGATTCATAGTTGGAAACTATTTCATGATGTGATTTCAATTATTAATATGAGTCCTTATACTATATAATCTAATCCAAATGTTCTTCCACAGTTGACAAGTTCAATCCTTTTTTCTGGTGCAGATATGCTGCATATAGTCCAGAATATGCCTATTCTCAGGTCTGTTGCATCAAGATTAAATATGCTGCCAAAAATGTGTTGTTTTTGAGTCATTTTGACAATTTTGCAGTTGTTGCTTTGATTTGTAGGGCGTTTACAATCCTTACGCAAGTCAGCAATACCTTCCTATGTATGGTATACCTGGAACTGCTAACTCAAATATGTATCCTTACGGCCACTTAAGCGAGGCTGTTCCAGGAAGTCATAGTTATACAGCATTTCCGGGATATGCTATGCCTGGTAATCAGATGGTGCAGTTTGGCGGGCCGAGTGTCAATGCAATGCCAACATCTTCTGTTCGTACAGGTAAAGATATTTGATATATCTCTTTTTTGCATTTAGAGTATAAATCTTATGCACTTCATCCCATTTTCCTTGTCTAAACATTCTAATAATTACCAGCATTTACACTCGACTTTCATTCTTTGATATATACAACAGATCCATTTCTTTTTCAAATTATGTAACTGTTTGGGTGTAAAGCGCGTAGACTTGTATCCATATCGCGGTGGAATGCATGGCATTGTTTTTACTGGGTTTCTTGTAGAATGGTGTATTTAAACTTTAAATCCTAAACAGGCAGATTTAGGGCTAATGTGTTGGTTTTATCAGGCCTCACAAGACCTAATTCACAGCAACCACAGTTGATACTTCCTGCACATGCTCGTCAATTCATGCAGGGTCCCAGTTCTGACCAAAATTCTGGGTGAGGGTTTGATCTAGGTAGGTAAGTTCTGGTTTTAATATATATGTATTACGTATATTCCAGCTATGGGTATGATATTACTTCAGTTATATTATGCCAATTTACAGGTATCCTTAGATTGCAGCAGGACTAAGAACAGCAGTACTGCTACTTGAGTGGCGGGCTTCAAATCTAGCCTTGCAAATTATTCACTTTGCATTCTAGAGGTATCATACTAGTTTTGAAATAGTTTTTTTTTTAATTTCGATTCAATTGTTAGGCAAAATTACTGCCTAATCCATGTCCTCCTTGATGGCTTGATTTTGAAGCTTTTCGGCTCCATACGAGACCATCAAAACTATATATTCAGAATATTTCAAGGAAATCTTTACAAACTTAATTAATGCCACCTAATGATTTACTTGAAAAATATTGATTATGAATAATATCTCCATGCATTTCTTCCTGAGATTTCAATAGAAAGGGAATTGAAGATAAATTTAAGTGGTTGATATTTTGCGATAATAACTTAAAAATTTAAAGTGCTTTTGTGTACATCTCTGATAGTTCTATGTATGCAGGTCTTACATTGTCACGCTCACCAGAGAAGCCAATGTCCGAAGAAAATGGAACACTTCTTCCTTGATAATGGACTGATATGACGGTGGCCGGAATGGGTTTCTGGTCCCGTCTAGGAATAATGAACCTTGTAAAAAGAATTGCATTGTAGAATCAACATATGATTCTTTTATAGTCGGAGTCCCCAGCATTAGCATTTTAGGTTTGTACATAGTCCATTGGTGTTTGTGTGTTGCATCCTGCATTATTTAAAGTCGGGTCTAGCATCTTGTGCATAACAACAACAACAACAGGTTTTAAATTTAGAGCCAAACTTCAAATTATGAATGAAGCTCATCAGGTCTTATACAGGAAAGGGGTTCTTTCTGTTATTATTTCTCCCAAATTTTTACACCATAGTTATCAGTAAACAGGGGCGGACCTAGACGGTTTTCATTGGGGGGGCCAAAGATTTGTTTGGTAACACAAGCTCGATATTTTTTCAATATTTTGATAAAATGATAAAATTAATTTAAGATAAAATAATACTATTGTTTTATTCAAGAAAAAGTGAAAAAAGATATACTATTAATATTTCAAGAATACGGATTTTTAAACACTCAAAACAAATGTTTAAGATGAAATTCAGTTGACCAAAAAATAAATATACGTATAAAATCATATTTCGACTTATGTTATTATAGTATAATTATGATCTCATGATTCAATAAAAATTATATCTATTATGGATTAAGGAACTTGAAGCTTGTATATTGACAAAATTCATGAGAAAAGTTGATTAATTAACACTTTTAAAAGAAGAAACTAAATAATCTTGAGGGTGGAATGAAGAAATAAATATATCCATACAAATACATGGGTTTACGTTAATCAAATTCACATAAAAAAAAAATATCATATCTACCACTTGGCGAAGATGGAGAAAACATTTAATCTCTAAAAAAAAAAGAAAGTTACTTTTTTTGAAGAGAAATTAAAGGAAAGTTCTTAAGCCAAAAAAGGCAAATTAAGTGTCAACAATTAAGATTTCAAGTTCGGCAGCAAAAGGGAATCGAACTCCCAACCTCATGTTACTTCATCAAGCACCTTCCCACTTCAACAACTATTTAATTCTTGCAGGCATACACATATATATAATACATATAACATTTTTTCTGGGGGGACCATGGCCCCGCCCCCTCCCCCCCCCCGCAGTCCCGCTTGAGGTCCGCCTCTGTCAGTTAACATGATCCACATATTTGTTTTCGATTCTGTGGATATAAGCTTGACAGTGCTCTATTGCTTTCCTTTCAATATATCAGTTGTTTGAACAACATATACAAAGAGAACAAATAGATTAAAACACAATTGCAACAAAAAATAATGATTTTTTCTTTGATTTCATTAGACGGGAAATTGTTTGTTCTAATTTTCTCATAAAATAGGGGTTCTAATATGCTCTTTTTTTCTCTTTCAAAATTTTTAAGACAAGAATTTATTACTTTGTAACAAATGTAGCAAATATTCCTCAAAGAGCTAGGTTCATGAAAGAAAGGAGTCCGCTTATGAACTTCTTGGCATTGTTGAAGGGCCAAACTGAAAATGGTTCTGAGGGTAATTATTGGTATTTTCTTAGAAAATATGAAAATTATGTGCTCTACCAATAACAACCTATTGATGATTGCAAATTCACTATTTTGAGTAAAGTGAACAATTAGATCTCAATTAGCAAAGCAAGATTTTTTTTTTTTTTTTTTTTTAGTATAATTTGCAAAGTAAGTAACTCACCAAAAATGTGTATTGCCTTCATCAGAGCCAACGTGATCCACCAGCAAAACATCTTCAAAGATTTTCTTTTATTTTTTTAATTTCTCATTTTCATTTTAGTCATAATAGAATGAGGTCAATACCTGTGTTAGAAAAAAATAAATTAATTGTAATGAAAAAGTGACATATAATTAATATAGTAATAACATTAGTCACCATCTTCCTATTCTTAATCATGAAAAATATAAACCTTAACTATTACCATCATATCTTAGTAATCAACTCTTCAAAATTTGATTTTTAATTAATGTAATCCACAAACTGTACAAACTAGTCAAATATAGGAAATAAACTCTCCACATCATCTCACTCACTTAAGCAATTTTGTTACATTTTGTAATACACATACACTTGAAACTTCAAATTCATATGGTTCTGTTACATTTTTTTTTTTAATTTTATAATCTAATTTGCATGTTTCAACTAAAATATTATTTCGAATTTCAATTTTTGGAGCTATAAGAGACGATTTTGAGTTTTTTTTTGGTTAATTTTGTTTCAAATAAAAAATTAATTAATATTTTATTCAATTAGTTTTTAAAACCAATAACTAATATATATAATACGTGTGTTTAACATATTTTACAGACGTTTTACATTATATTAAATGATAAATCAACTTTATCAGCAGATTTTGAAACATATTTCCTTTTGGTAATCTTAGCTGTCAAATTTGTTTCCAACCAACATCTACAAATCTATCCAATACAACGGAAAGTGCCAAATTTTATATTTTCAATATTCAAAGTGCTAAGATTTTATATTTAAGCATATAACACATGAATTATGCTAGTTTGAAAAATTTAAGCGATGACATTTTTTTTATGATAATTAAATATATATGCTATACAAAAGTAATACATATTTCATTTAGATTTGTGGGATATAAGTTTCTTTTTTCTAAGATAATCGATCAAAATATTTTATTAAATCAAAATTTGAACATAACATTATTTTTTATTATAATCTAAACAATCATGGAAGAATTGAACTATAAATTTGAAGAACAGTTTGAAGAAACGGAAAGAAAAACAGGGAGAAAAGTTGTAAATTAAATGTAAATCTTTTCATTAATGAATAAATTGGAATTCTGTACATAACTTGAATGAAGAAGCTTGTTTAAATAGAGAAATACAGGGGTAATTTAGTAAATACACTCTAACTAATTAAAGTCGGTGACAACCGAGTGTAAGTTGTTTGGAGTCAGCTGATTGTAAGCATTAGCTGATTGTGGAGTCATCTGATTGTAGATCAGCTGATTGTGGAGTCATCTGATTGTAAGCTGATTTCCACTCAGCTGAATTCTTTCTCTTTTGCAGATTAACTGAAGACTTTGAAGATGATCAATGATGTCTAATACACCCCCCTCAAGATGGACCATACAAATTGAAGAGGGACATCTTGGAAAGCAGCAAACGGAATTGAGGTAAAAGCAAAGCTTTTGTAAAAATATCAGCTATCTGCTCTTCTGTGCGAATTGGCATTAATTTGATTATCCCTTTTGTGACTTGTTCCCGTGTGAAATGGCAATCAACATCTATGTGTTTAGTTCTTTCATGAAACACAGGATTGCTTGCTATGTGCCTAGCAGATTGATTATCACAAAAAAGTAGTGTAGGTGATGTAGAAAATATTTTAAAATTGTTAAGGATTTGATGAATCCAAACAATTTCATTTGAAACTGATGCCAATGACCTATATTCTGCTTCGGCAGAGGATTTGGACACAATTATTTGCTTCTTGGATTTCCAAGAGATTAAAGATCCTCCTAGAAAAATGCAGAAACCTGTAATGGACCTTCTTGTGTCTTTACATGCTGCCCAATCAGCATCAGCATAGGCTTTAAGATCAATTCCTGAACTGGAAGAGTAAAGTATTCCTTGACCAAGACAGGACTTGATGTATCTCAAAATGTGATGAGCTGCTTGTAGATGTGGAACTCTAGGTTGAGAGACAAACTGACTAAGTCTATGAACTACATAGCTTAGATCAGGTCTTGTAATTGTAAGGTATAGTAATCTTCCAATTAACCTTCTGTAGGATGTGATGTCTGAAAGAAGTTCCCCATCTTGGGATGTCAGCTTAGCTTTAGGATCCATAGGTAAGCTCAGTGGTTTAGCTCCTAGATAACCTGTTTCATCAAGAATTTGTAAGGCATACTGCCTTTGAGAAATAATAATACCCTTAGAAGATCTAGCTACCTCCAGACCTAGAAAATATTTAAGATTTCCTAAGTCTTTAAACTTAAAATGAATTCGTAAAATTTTTTTGAAATCAGAAATAAGATTCAAAGAAGGACTTGATATAAGAATATCATCAACATAAAGTAAGAGAGCAAGAAAGGTAGCACCTGATCCCTTAGTAAATAAGGAGTAGTCCGATTTTGACTGTGAGAATCCATTGGAAAGTAGACAATGTTTGAATTTGTCATTCCACTGTCTAGATGCCTGTTTTAGGCCATAAAGAGATTTGTTAAGTTTGCATACCAGTTTAGGAGAAGATTGTGATCTAGGATATCCCAATGGTAAGTCCATGTAAACTTCCTCATGGAGGTTCCCATTCAAAAAAGCATTATCTATGTCTAGATGACATAATTCCCAATTGTGAGAAGCAGCTAGAGCTAATAAAATTTTTACTGTCACCATTTTAGCAACTGGGGAGAAGGTTTCATTATAATCAATCCCTGCCTGTTGAGTGTATCCCTTAGCTACAAGTCTAGCCTTGTACCTATCTATGGAACCATCAGAATGTCTTTTGATTTTGTATATCCACCTGCAACCAATAGGAATCTTGGTAGAAGGTAATGTAACTACTGTCCATGTATTAGTACTTTCAAGTGCCTGAATTTCTGATTCCATAGCATCTCTCCAGTGCTTAGAACCTACTGCTTGGTGATAGTATTGAGGCTCAACCTCAGCAGATATATTAAAAACAAAGTTTTTAAAAGAAGGAGTTAGTTTATCATAATGTAAAACATTTGAAATGGGATATCTAACTGTAAAAGAATTAGTAGAATCTAATGAATTACAAAGATAGTCAGTAAGGTAAGCAGGCTTTTTAGATTGTCTAGTTGTCCTCCTTAGTGGAGGCTCTGAAGATGTGTCCCTGTGGGTATTTGTTTAAACAAAAGAGTCCTCAAAATTATTATCAGAAACATCATAAAAAAAATCATCAGAAGAATTATTAGGTGGAAAAATCTTGTTATTTTCAAAATTGAAAAAAGAAGATGAATCAGTAGAAGAATTAGATAAAGTATGAAAAGGAAATGTCTCTTCATGAAAAATAACATCCCTAGATAAAAAAAGTCTGTTTTGTGTTAATATCAAATAGTTTATAGCCCTTAGTACCTAACCAATAAAAACACAAACTCTTGCTCTAGGATCAAACTTGGTCCTGCCTTGTTTGATTGTAGAAGCAAAAGCTAAACATCCAAAAGTTTTAAAAGAGGAATAATCCACAGGTTTATTGTATAAGATTTCAAAAGGTGATTTATAAAGTAAATTTTTTGAAGGAGTTCAGTTAATCAAGTAGGCTGCAGTAGAAATGCAGTCACCCCAGAATTCAATAGGAACTTTAGATTCAAAAAACAATGCTCTAGCAACATTAAGTAGATGTTGGTGTTTCCTCTACAACAGCATTCTGTTGTGGAGTTTCAACACAAGAACACTGATGCAGAATGCCATGTTGATTAAACAAAGAAGTAAAACATATTTCAGGAGCATTGTCACTCCTAAAAATTTTAATAGTCATATTGAACTGATTTTTAACCATGGCAATAAAAGTAGGAATTACAGTGGAAATATCAGACTTGTTGTGTAACAAGCAAATCCAGGTGAATCTAGAGTAATCATCAACAATAGTGGCAAAATACTTATGACCAGATGAAGTAGGAGCATGAAAAGGACCCCAAAGATCACAATGAATTAATTAAAAAATTCTAGAAGTAGTAGTAATAGAATTGGGAAAAGAAAGTCTCTTTTGTTTAGCAAGAGGACAAATGTAACAAGGATCATTATTGTCTGGATTACAATTATTAAGAGACTGTAAATCTAAAGAATGTTTCATTCTAATCATGCTTTTGTAGGGCATATGTCCTAGTCTTCTATGCCACACCACACTAGAAACTTTGTTGCAGAAGTCTGGAATAGGGATAGTAATGGTGGTGTGCAAAACATAGAGGCCATCTATCTTTCTACCCTTGCCAATCACCCTCCCTTGTAAGTCCTGAATCATAAAGGATTCATGTGTGAATATAGTGGTGAGGTCATTATTAGCAAGTAAAACACTAACTGATATTAAATTGAAAGTGAATGAAGGGATGTAAAAAACATCTTTAAGAGTTAAATTTGAAGTAAGATGTATATCCCCTATTTGATTGACTGAAAGACAACTTTTATTAGGAAGAATGACCTGTGCATTTTGTATAGATTTCAGAGAAGAAAATAAAGAAATATTGTGACATATGTGCTTAGTAGCACCAGAATCAATTATCCAGTCATTAGGATTGTCTAATGTTGGAAGAGTGAGAGAAGTAGAACAAATACCTGAGACACAAGAAATGTGTGCAGAGTCATGTGAACTATCAGTGGTAGAAGTGTTTGGAAAAGTACTGGTGAATAGATTCATCAGATGCTGGCACTGATCTGGAGTGAAACTCTGGAGAAGTGGTGTAAGAGCATTCTGAGGAGTCTGGGAGAAGGGTGATTGCTGTGTATTCTGTGACATGGGTTGTTGAGAAGTGGCTGTGAATGTATTTATGGAGTTGTTTGTGAGATTAGGAGGTCTGTTTTTAGGACCAGATGCAGGCTTATAACCAACAGGATACCCATGCAACTTATAGCATTTATCAATAGTATGGCCTTTGAGATTGCAGTGAGCACAAATAGGAATATCCTTTCTCTTAAATGTGGGGTTAAAAGTAGGTAGGGTGGGTAGAAGAGGTTGCTGAAACTGATTATATGGCCTTTTAGGAGGCTGTTGGGAAGAAGATGGAGATGATTTAGAAACAAAAGCCATAGAATTAGACATGTCAAAAGAGTGGTTCTGACCAACAAGCTTTTGGCGTTCTTCTTGAGTAGCTAGGGAGAAAACTCTATCAATATGTGGTATGGGATCCATCAAAAGAATCTGACTTCTCAAATTATCAAAAGAATCATTTAAACCTAATAAGAATGTGAGAACAAAATCCTCTTGATAGTGATTAGGATTTTCTGGGAACTATCACAGTTACAAGAATTAAGAATAGGCCTGTAGTTAGCTAACTCATCCCATATGGATTTGAGTTTAGTGAAAAACATGTTTACAGAGAGATTTTCTTGATGGAGAGTTGCAAGTTCCCTGAGCAGTTGGAGTTTTCTTGGACCATTGCTGTGCTGGAATTTTTTATTTTAGTTCATTCCAAATGTCCTTAGCACAGTTTGTATATAGGATACTTGAATGAATATCAGGAGAAACAGAATTAAGGATCCAAGAAACCACTACATCATTGTTTCTTGACCATGCACTTTGGAGATTTTCATCTGTGGGGCCTGGATCTTGAAGGGTACCATTGATGAAACCCAGTTTATGCTTAACATTTAGTGCCAAGAGCATGGATCTGGACCATGAAGGGTAATTGTCTCCTTTTAGAGATTGTTGGACAAGAATGAGACCAGGATTATCTGATGGGTGTAGAAAATATGGGTGAGAGGGGTCCTCCATTGGAGGTCTAGAACGGATTGGTCCAGAAGGATTGGTAGTTGTTGATTCAGAAGAAGACATGAAGAAAAGAAAATCAAGATTGAAGATGGGTATGTGTGTAATTGTAGCTGGGATGATGAATTTAGAATGTACAGAAAGGAGAAAAGAAATAGAGAATTAAAGAGGAAGATAGGGAAAATAGAAGAAAGAAAAAAATTTACCAGAAAAATTGAATCTGGATGAAGAACAGGGCTGAAGTACGTAGGAGAATTCTGATCAAAGAACAGCAAGGAAGTGCATCGGATGATGATTGCAGTGGAGAATTCCGATGTCTACTGATACCATATTATAATCTAAACAATCATGGAAGAATTGAACTATAAATTTGAAGAACAGTTTGAAGAAACGGAAAGAAAAACAGGGAGAAAAGTTGTAAATTAAATGTAAATCTTTTCATTAATGAATAAATTGGAATTCTGTACATAACTTGAATGAATAAGCTTGTTTAAATAGAGAAATACAGGGGTAATTTAGTAAATACACTCTAACTAATTAAAGTCGGTGACAGCCGAGTGTAAGTTGTTTGGAGTCAGCTGATTGTAAGCATCAGCTGACTGTGGAGTCATTTGATTGTAGATCAGCTGATTGTGGAGTCATCTGATTGTAAGCTGATTTCCACTCAGCTGAATTCTTTCTCTTTTGCAGATTAACTGAAGACTTTGAAGATGATCAATGATGTCTAATATTTTTCCTTACAATAAGAAATTTATTGCTTGCATGTTAATCATAAATAAACAATTTTATCACCGGATGAGCTAATTTATTCTCTGTAGTTAAATCTATGTTTGGAATACTCCAAACGGGAAACTGCCAACTTGATATCATTTAATAAGGGTTCATATTTAACTGGCGGGCAAATGACACTGATGCAGACAATGGACAATGTCCTCCTCTTTGTTTTTCAAGATTGTGTAAATTATATATTGTTTAACTTTTCTAAAGATATCTCTTTCGTAACATTAGATTTTGATGCACTTGATTTTAATTATTAAACTAATAGTAGAATTTAATGTTGTTTTTAGCGATTTTCTATACTTAAAAAGGCAACAATACTTAGATCACAAAGTATAATGAAAGTCAGACCGAGTTCTTTGATACCGGTACAAGTTTGATCAATATAATTTATTTAATTTTAGTTCGTTGTACATAACAAACAAAATATTGAATAATATTTATTGCGATAGTTTTTGAAACTTGATAAGCTAAAAATTGACAAAGTAGATTAAAACATCAAACACTTAAACTCATTCTCATATTTGGTATAGTTAAAACTCACTTGACTTCAGTTCTTCTCTAAATGGAACTAGTTCAATTACAATATTAGTTTCTATGATTTTTATTTTTTAAGGAATCATTTAGACATTATAAGTATAGTGAACATCTAATATTCCATTTAGCAAGGTAACTCGTGAAAAATGTGTGTCTCGGCTTCAATAAAGCATGTTCCACCAAAATAATATATTAAATTCGATTTCTAGTACTACAAAATCAAGTTGGTCCAATTTGATTATGTTGATTTTCCTTTTATCCTTTTATAATAATTATTTTCATTTTCATTTTATTCAAAACGTAATAGATGAAGGCCAATACCAAATTTCTTTCTTCTTAATTGTTTTTCATTATTAGGCTAAATTATCCCTTCTAGAAGAAAACGTGAGTTGTAATATTATAGTAACAACATTAATCAAATTTATCCATTGGTTATAATGGAAAATTTGTACCTAAATTATAACGAATGGATAAATTTTGATTAATGTTGTTACTATATAACAATTTCTCATGTTGGCTGTCAAAACATATTAATGATAATTTGTTTTTATTACTGACTGATTATGAAATTTTATATTAAATTTATGAAATATGATTTTTTACTAAAAAAGGCATCTTAGTAATTATAAATATTAGCGGTAATTAAGTACTTATTTGTATTCACCAAAACCTTTTCTTGACAAAAGCCTTTGTCTATTTACAGTTCCAAGAGAATCCGTCAAGTTCAACTTTTCGTCTGCTTATTTTCCGGATTTATTGGTAAGGTTTTTCTCAATTTTCCCATTTTCAGGATTTTCTCATTTTTTCATAAATTTATGGTATTATTTTTGAACCAAAAATTATGAATTTTCAAAAACTGTTTGACCTTTTTGTGTTTAATTTACGAGCTTTTTTCTCTTTTCTTTCCTAAATCCGTTCGAAAATTTGGATTTTAAAGTTCCATTCTTAAATCAACTTCTCCCTTTTCTTCCCCGACCCCAATTTTCATTGATCGCGGCTTTTTTTTTTGCATGGGTTTAATTTCAGTTCAGTTGTTAAGTTTGTTATATTTGAATCCTGTGGGCATAATAGTGCAATCTTTATGCACCATAGTTGTGTATTCTTCCTATTATTGTTTCATTTAAGTACATTTAAGTACACTTAATTTAAAAAACAATGATGAAAGAAGTTTCTTAAAACTCTTACCAATGAATGAGTATTAGATGATATGTTATATCTTACTGAATATTAGTAATTGGTTTTTCAGGATGTCGCTTCGAAAATAATGGCATTCTCTCAGCACACGCCAAGAACTATTTGTATTCTATCAACAAATGGGGCTATATCAAATATAACACTCCGCCAATCTGAAACATCCCGCGGGACTGTAATTTATGAGGTTTAATATTTTAGATCTCTTTTTACTAATATGGTATTATTAAGTTTTGATGATCTTATGTTTAATTAATTTGAGAATTACATTACTTTATTCGGTTGCTAATAAAACCGGCAAGATGGTCGCTTTCTAGACTTTTATCGGCAAGATAGTCACTTTCTAGACTTCATTGAAGCTACTTCTTTAAACATTGTTAAAGATCTACAAATTCCTTCACACTGACTGTTTTGTTGTCTTCAGGTCATGTCGAGTGCGACTGAGGCAGAAATAACCGTCATGGCAAACAACGAGGCATTCACCGTCGCTCCCATATCTCTGGCACCGGTGCAAGCTCCAATGGGTCCCTCACAGAGGCCGCATCTAGAACAAAATATGTTTGTACCTTACGGAGACCCTACGTATAGAGCGGAAACTCCGCAACCTCTATACCTATCCATCCCCCCTGGCGCCATTGTGATAAGGCATGTGAACCCCTACACGGGTACAAACGCAAAGGAGGAGTCCCCAAAAATATGGGGTCGAGAGTATCACGGCTTTCAGCGTTGCTATGCCGCATAATATCTCCCCCACATTGCAACAAATAGAGTATCAGACGCCGGTTAGTGGAGTGATGGCTAGTTGAAAGCCGATGAGTGGAACAATGGCGTCGGCCATCGTGAAAAAGTTTAGGGGCAGATCTCCGGGTTCAACCAATAAGAAAGACCATTATAAGGAAGCTACAACTAATGTGTACCGAAATCGAAAGAAATAAGATTTGTAATTAGGTTTGTACCGAATATCAAACTCCATTTCAATTCGAATTTCATTAGTTATATATCGAACTTTTGATTTACTAAATACTCGGTGGGTTTATCAAACCGTGTGCGTAGTAATACTCCTCTTGATTGTAAGATAGACAATTATGCTTAAACTATGAGATTCAAGGAAAGAAATTAGATTTAACCTATCAAATTAATCAGAATCTAATAGTTTAACCATAATTATGCATAAATTCATTTTAAAATATAAGATCTTAGGAGGCATTGATAGCAAAAATTAATGAATTTGACTATCAGAGTGGGAAGAACCATCTCCAAACTCTCCAGGATGTTTCAAACTTAATACTGATGTTGCATTTCAAAATAGTAAAACATGTGCTCTTGTCCTTAGGAATTCAAATTGTTTCAAGAATTCTGGATTTATTTTTAGTATTTTATTATTATACTAGTATATTATTATTATACAAATAATTCATACAATTGAGCAATTCTAATAATAAAAACAATTTCCAACAATGAAGTTGGTCAAAGATAGATTTAACAACAAAATGAAAGATCAATACATTGTCTTTTGTTGAATTATATACATTAAACAATTTTTTTTTGAGAAAGATAGATTTAACAACAAGGAAGCTACAACTAATGTGTACCGAAATCTAAAGAAATAAGATTTGTAATTAGGTTTGTACCGAATATCAAACTCCATTTCAATTCGAATTTCATTAGTTATATATCGAACTTTTGATTTACTAAATACTCGGTGGGTTTATCAAACCGTGTGCGTAGTAATACTCCTCTTGATTGTAAGATAGACAATTATGCTTAAACTATGAGATTCAAGGAAAGAAATTAGATTTAACCTATCAAATTAATCAGAATCTAATAGTTTAACCATAATTATGCATAAATTCATTTTAAAATATAAGATCTTAGGAGGCATTGATAGCAAAAATTAATGAATTTGACTATCAGAGTGGGAAGAACCATCTCCAAACTCTCCAGGATGTTTCAAACTTAATACTGATGTTGCATTTCAAAATAGTAAAACATGTGCTCTTGTCCTTAGGAATTCAAATTGTTTCAAGAATTCTGGATTTATTTTTAGTATTTTATTATTATACTAGTATATTATTATTATACAAATAATTCATACAATTGAGCAATTCTAATAATAAAAACAATTTCCAACAATGAAGTTGGTCAAAGATAGATTTAACAACAAAATGAAAGATCAATACATTGTCTTTTGTTGAATTATATACATTAAACAATTTTTTTTTGAGAAATTTGGTACTAATACTGAAATAGACGAATTATGTGATTTGAGAGAACGTCGTGTACAAATCCGATAATTTTTTCATTAAATTATGTTAGCATTTTAAACTTAATATAGTTCTCGTAGGTATTCTATTTTTATGCAAATAAAATATATTAAATATCATTGTCAATAGTTTCAGCATATTTCGAAACATATTTCCATTTGGTAGTCTTAGTTGTCAAATTTGTTTCTATTCAACATCTACAAAACTATAATGACATCCAATACAATTGAAAGTTCCAATATTTTCAAGGTGCAAAGTGCTAATATTCTATACTTTCATTGTGCAGAGGGCCAAAATCTATATTTTCAGGGTACAAAGTGCAAAAAAATTCAAATATGACTATTCTATCATTCCATCAATTAATTTTCATAAAATGACACATATTAGGGTGCAAAGTGCAAACAAAATTGTATTTCAGGGTGCAAAGTACCAAACTTTTTAAGTCGAATTGTACCAAAATCCTATATTTCCAGATGCAAACTGTCAGAAACTTCTTTTTTTAGCTAACTTTTTATTTGGTTCAACTTTTAAAAGTTTTAACTTTTGTGTTTGTAAGATTTTGTAGTATTCAACGTCTTGTGATGTGCATAATGTTGAATTTACCTCCAAGTGATTTATGAAAAAGAACTTGATATGCATAATGTTCAATTTATCTCCATTTAATTTAAAATAAAAAAAAATATATATAAATTGACAAAACTACCCCTCTTATATACTATAATTTGATTCAATCAGCTTATAAATGTGACACTTTATCCACTGTGCTATTATAAATATATCACTTTACCCCATATGTTATGATAAATCCAACAACTTATCAGAAACCATTTCAGTTTATCATGTTCCATTTTGTCGACTGATACATTTAGTTTGTCGACTTATGCATCTTATCTAACTCCCAAGCAAAGGCACTGATAGAGACAATGCATAATTTCCCCATCTTTGTTCTTTCAGATTGTGTAAACTATATCTCGAGTAACTCTTTTTACGGCAAGATATCTCTTGTGAAACATTAGATCTGACTCAACTGAGTTGGAGTGTCGGACTATTACACTAATGATAGAATATAATGTGTTCAATAAATATAGTTACGCTTATAACGCATGAATTATGCTAGCTAGAAAAAATTAAGCAATATTTTTACGATAATTAATAATATATACGATACATTTTTAATGAGATTTTTTGGAATATTAGTTTCTTTTTCTAAGATGATAAACTGAAACATTTTATTAAGACGGGATTTCATACATTACACATTATTTTTCCTCACAAATTAAAATTATTGCTTGCATGTAAACCATATATAACCAATTTGGTACTGGAGAAGTTGAGTTACTATCTATAGGTATTTAAAATCTATGATTGGAATACTCCAAACGGGAAGCCGCAAACTTGATATAATTTAATAAGAGTTCATATTTAGCAAGGTAAGCCATGAAACGAGAAAGAAAAGCTTCAAGGCCCCCCTATAATGACCGTATTCCAATTACTAACGTTGTGCTAATTACTCAATCTATCTCTTTGCTGCGTATTTCAAGCAAACATTGACGTTAAAACAATTTGAACTCCTCTACATGCAGCAACCTAAGGAGTCGTTGGCCAAAATACAAATTCTAGTTAAATCCTTCACCTTTGGACTATGATACGTCCCCGGGGGACACAATTGGCGAGCAAAGGGCACTGATACAGAAAATGCACAATGCCCTCCTCTTTGTCCTTCAAGAATGTGTAAATTATATATTGGGCAACTCGTCTTAACATATCTCTTTTGGAATATTAAATTTTTATTCAATGGATTTTAATTATTACACTAATGGTAGACTTTAATGCCGTTCTTAGCAATTTTCTATACTTATAAAGGCAATGATACTAAGATCGTAAAGTGTAATGAAAGTCAAACTTAAATATTTGATATTCGGTACGAGTAATTTTAGTTCATTGTAAATACAAACAAAACATTGAATAATATTTATAGCATTGATAAGATAAAAATTGACAAAGTAGGTTAGAACATCAACCACTTAAACTCATCTCGTAAATCTCACTTGACTTCAATTTTTCTCTAGATGAAATTTGTTAATTACAATATTAATTTCTATGAAAAAAAAAAATTAAATAATTTATCTTAAGACATTTGTGTAAAACTACTCGGTAGGAATCCTGTAGACAATATGAGTAAAGTGAACATCTAATATTCCATTTAGAAAGTAATATCTTAAATTTGATTCCCAGTACTACAGAATCAAGTTGGTCCAATTTGATTTGGTTGATTTTCCTTTTAGTCAAAACGTAATAGGTTTTATTTTCATTTTCCTTTTTAGTCAAAACGTAATATTTCTTTCTTCTTAACTGTTTTCCATTATTAGGCTAAATTATCCCTTCTAGAAGAAAAAAATGAAATGTCACTTGTAATATAGTAACAACATTAATCAAAATTTATCCATTCGTTATAATGGAAAATTTGCACCCTAGTTATTACCATAAGATCTTAGCTGTTTAAATTAACCATTCAAAATTCGAATTTTTAATTAATGTAATTCACATACTACACAAATTAACCAACAAATCATCTAAATCAGCATCTACCAATTGCACAAATGCTTCAAAAGTCATATATATATAAATACAAATTTCAATATTTAGATTACGATTATTCTCGTATGCACCTTTAGAATTTCAATTTTTTTAATAATAAAAATATTAAAATAAAGTAAAATATACTTGATAATATAAACTCATTTAATTTTGTTTGGTTTATTTACAAGCTTTTTATGACAATAAATTGATTTTATTACAGTTTAATGTACATTATATTAATAAAAACTTTTAAATTATTTTAAATGCATCTTACTATTATTATTTTGTATATATTACAAGTATAATTTTGTAGAGAATCTATTTGTCACACGTTGGCTGTCAAAACAGATTAATGATAATTTATTTTATTATGATTGATTATAACATTTTTATATAAAATTTACAAAAGATGATTTTTTACTAAAAAAGGCATCTTAGTAATTATAAATATTAGCGTTAAGTAATTATTAGTATTCACCAAAAGCTTTTATCAGCAAAACCTTTGTCTATTTACAATTCCTAAAGAAATCCGTCGAATTCAACTTTTCATTCTTCTTCTTTTCTTCACTGGTGCAGAAAATTTTTCCGGATTTATTGGTAATGTTTTTCTGATTTTTCCCATTTTTCATAAATATACGATATTATTTTGAATATTACAGCGGAAAAGCAGTCGCTTTAATTCTTAAATCAACTTCTCTCTTTTCTTCCCCAAGTTTTAATTAATCGCGATTTTTTGTTGCATGGGTTTAATTTCAGATCAGTTGTAAAGTTTGTTATAATTCTAAACTTAATTGAAGCTAAGACTTTAGCTACTGCTGAAGATCTGCAATTTAATTTCTTCACACTGATTGTTTAGTTGTCCTCAGGTAAATTCGTTTTCAACCCAAGGGCAATTTTGGAAACATGTCGGGTTCAACAGAAGCAGCAACAACCGCCATGACAAACCACGAGGCATTCACCGTCTCTCCCAATTCACCGGCGCCGGTGGAAACTCCGGCGGGTCCCTCTCAGCCGCCGCAGTTGGAACAAAATTTGCTCGTACCTTACGCAGACTCCACGTACAGAGCAGAAACTTCGTCGCCTCCGCCTCCGCATCCGTACCTATTCATCCCCCCTGGCGCTGTTGTGATCAGGCACGTGAACTCCGGCGACAACAAGCGGAAGAGGGGTCGGACCAATAGAACCATGGCTTCAGGAAAGCAGCCGATCAGCGTTGCTATGCCGGAAAATATCTCCCCCACATCGCAGCCGACGGAGTACCAGACGCCGGTTGGTGGACCGATGGCTAGTGGAACTCCATTGAGTGAGACGACGGGGTCGCACACCGTGAAAAAGGCTAGGGGCAGACCCCTGGGTTCAACAAATAAGAAGGAGCAAAAGGAAGTTATAGGTAATGTGTGAAGTAGTTTCTTTATACTGTAAGGATTCTTTGTTTACTCTCTTATGATGTTGTCCCTATTTATATTATTGCGATAATAATAAGACTCTGACTTAAGTTATGCTTGCAGGTTCGATTGATACAAGAATGAAAGGACATATTCTCATCGTGAACGTCGGAGAGGTTAACAATTTAAATTTTGTTCATTTTTCTTAAGACTTTAATCAATCGATTTTTTCATTCTTCAGTCCCTTTTACGCTTTCTTCCATGGCCGCTACAATTTTAATTAAGTTAATTTAGTTTAGCATCAATTAACATGTTATTTGGTAATGCAATGGGCCAATGACTCAATATCCTTACCTAACATACTTTTAGTTCTTCCGCATAGCTAACCTTCTATATCTTCGTAGGTACTTATTTGGTATTTTTCATGAAGGAAATCTTAACATGCAACTGACATAAAAATCCTACCAATGAATTGAATGAGTATTAGATGATGTGTTATATCTTATTAAATATTTGTAATTGGTTTTTCAGGATGTCGCTTCGAAAATAATGGCATTCTCTCAGCACACCCCAAGAACTGTTTGTATTTTATCAGCAAATGGGGCTATATCAAATATAACACTCCGCCAATCTAAAACATCCGGCCGAACTGTAATTTATGAGGTTTCTATTTCAGATCTCTATTCTCCTTTTACTTTCTTATTTGATCATCATGTGATCTGATATTTTTACATGTTTTGATTTTCCGATTTGTAAAATTAGCTTAAGTTCCTAAAGGTAGCACTAATATGAAAAATCTCTATTTCAAATGTGTCGTTTGTACTTCCATGAATTATCAGTAATCTGTGTATATGTAAACATTAGCTAATCAAATTTGTAAATATATCTACAGATTATCATTGTCTTTCCATTTGTGTAGGGGCGGTATGATATAGTGGGCATTAACGGCTCATTTACGCCATCGAATGCGGACGGTCTTAAAAGCAGAACTGGGGGAATAAGTATCTCCTTATGTGGACAGGATAGAAAAATATTTGGTGGTTGTGTGGCTGGTTTTATGCTTGCTGCAACCCCCGTGCAGGTAATTTTCTTGCTCTTATTAATTTAACTGTGGTCTTATTACTTTCCTTATGTCAGTTAATATCCCCAATAGCGTGCGCTTTAAAACGTTATAATATGCCTTCTACACGTGCTTTATGTGCTATTTGCGCTATAGCACAAGCTTTATGCGTTATAGCGATATGCACTTGAAACAATAATGCTATCATCTTATGGAAACAAGTCCAAAAAGTGCACTTTCCGTGCTGCGCTATGCGTCATAGCCCCGGAAGCCTTTGCGCTTCGCTGCTCTATGCGCCATTAACAATTATTTAGGTGTATTTCAGAATATATAAATTCTTATGTGATTTACTATTCTCCTTGTACTTTTATAAATGTTACTAAATAGAAGTAATTGTTTGCATATCTGTGTGTTTTCGTTTGTGTTTGCCTGCGTATGTGGTGTTGAGAGTTCTCTTCTATATTCCTTTTGTGCATGCATACATCTCAATGATTTTAATCCATCACTTGACTTTATTTTTTAACATTTTTCTATAATTGCAGGTAGTACTTGGAACCTTTGATGCCGATGAACCCTAGGAGCCAAAAACGGCACATATGGAGCCTTCATCAGCTCCACCAAGAGATAACCAGCTGGGTGGAAGCTGCAGTGAATCAGGGTTTAGGGTGGCAGCTTGAAAATCAGAGACTAATTCAAGAACTTGATAAGAGAAAACTGAGATAAATAAATATTTAGGTTAAGATACAAAAAAAGAAAAGGATATGATTGCAAATTGTAACATTTTTTTCTTTTGGTTTGTCGAGTTTCTCAATGATAAAGTCCATGAACTTGGAGAAATCACTAGATTTCCTTAGTCATGCATCCAAAAAATTAAGAACAAAATTCTAACAGTCTCAAAAGCGAAAAATAATAATCATGAAAATAAACATGGAACGACACAAAAAGAGAAAGTGTACTTATGATGTAATTAATTGAGTTGTGTATATTTGTATTTTTTTAATTAGTTAGGGTATGTGTCTTGGAACCGAAAGAAAAAAAATTAAAGTCATACCCTCACTTTAGAAGGGTTTTGTGGAGGTGCTCGTGGTGGCGGCAATGGTGATGCAGGATCTAATGGAACCATAGTGATAGGATTGGGGTAAAGAATTCCATTCACCTGATAGCACCTGAACTCGGAGTCCCATACAGCCGTATCGAAAAACTGAAAAATGCAAATTTAAATGAACAAACTAATTAGATGAGTTAAATCAAAACTAAAATTGATGTAGATTTTTTTTAGTTAGATTTGTACATCTTCATAAACATGAGAGTCATCATCCATTTGAAGATTGTTCTGTGTATATGAGAAGTGTGTGTCTGAAACTGATAGATTGATTTGCGTGAAAAATTATGTGTACGAAATAGAGGGGTAGAGAGAGAGAAAGAGACAAAGAGGACTAGAGAGAGAGAGAGAGGACTAGAGAGAGAGACATAGAGGTATTTGAGGAGTGTGTGTCTGAAACTGATAGAGTGATATGCGTGAAAAATTATGTGTACGAGATAGAGGGGTAGAGAGAGAGAGAGGGAGACAAATAGGACTAGAGAGAGATAGAGAGGACTAGAGAAAGAGATATAGAGAGGTATTTGAGAAGTGTGTGTCTGAAACTAATAGAGTGGCATGAAAAATTATGTGTACGAAATAGAGGGGTAGAGATAGAGAGGACTAGAGAAAGGTAGATACTTTTAATGAGGGCATAATTAGCACTTGACAACTCAGAAATTTATTTTATTTTTTCAAATTTTTCATTTTATGTTGGCTTAGTTGAGCTTTTATAATTTTAAGGGTGAAATTATTCTATTTGGTCTTGATCTTCAACAAAGATGCAAAATTTAAGACAATTGACCAACGAATCGACATCTCTGATTGGGAAAAAAGAAAGCGTAAGAAGTTCTTCCGTAAGTTGATGACCCTTTTATCAATCGAAAAATAAAAAATTATTGAAGTCAACTATCATTTGTCGTATTAATTATGTCTCTCTCAATTTATATTGGCAACCTCGCGCTTAAAGGTCACGATGGAAACACGCGGGGATTTTTCCTGGAATACCTGTTATCCAACACTCAATAGTGTATATATGTATATCATTGACCCAAACTTAAATTAACGTATAGTTCAATTATTTTTCTATTAGGTAAACATGATTAAAATAATGATCAGTCAATACATGTATATGAGGACACTATAGATGAGTGAGATTAAATCAAATTTGTGTAAAAAAGTCGTATATTGGGCAGAAATTCATTTTTCATACCATAGAACTTGACTGATTTCATTTTACATAGATGAGTTAATGAATACATTATTTTCAGCATTGGAGAACACAAACAACATTTAGATTCAAATATATGGTCCTTTTTTTATTTCAACAAAATAGTATTTCATTTTTTTGTGCATCAAATCAAGTGACATATTTGTTCTCCCTTTAATTTCTTATAATGTAAATAATTTGTGTCTTTGTATATGAACTTATTTATTTTTTTAATTCCTCTTTTGTAGAGATATCTTCCATATCCATGGATAAGAGTTAAAATTCGTAATAGACTATATTGCCTGAATATCAACATGGTGTCAAGAACTAAATTGATTGTGGTCTTAGTACTCAGTGCAAATGGTTAAAACATGGTAAAAATACAACTTTGGGAGTTCATGATATTGCTGTTGGACTCAAGTTGAAGAGGTTCACAAGAAGATATGGCTGGTGGACTCAAGGGTATTGAACATCTCTATCTTTTTTTGATAGATATTGTTTACTGATATATCTCTAATTCTGAACACCCACAAGTTTTATTTTGTAGAATCCGATTGTTAAGTTATGAATGGATTCGTCAAGGCATCTCTATCTTTCGTATTGGTACTAGATGTATGTTCAGAGAGCACAAAGTAGACACTTTTCTTGAGCTGCATATCTTTGTGCACCCTTGTTATGTTATGCTCATTTTTCTTCATATGGTGTGATTAATAAGGATATGTGCTCATTTTGTTTGTTGACAAGGCTTTTTGATTCTTAGAAAAAATAATGTGAAGGTGATCATTGTTGGATTAGATCAAAAGTTGGAGATTGGCCTTCTTTTTGATTGTATGCATCTTTTTATCCATTATTGTATCCTGATAATTTTTGTGATGGAACAAATTATTCAATCATACTATTATTTACTGTTTTGGAATTAGATTGGTATTTTGACCCGATTTTCACTTTTTTTCGATAACTTGGGATTTTGCTTGTTTTAGTAGCATGAAAATAGCCAATTTTTTAGGAAAATTTGAAGAAGGAAAATATAACCCTTATCTTTTTTTTTTATTTTTTTTTTATTTTTTTTATTTTTATTGACTCTTCTTTTACGTCGCGTAAAACTTTTCCTGACTCTTTTTCCATGCACAAAATATTATACGACGGTTGCTTTGCTGATCCCATCGCGACGCTTCTAAGAGTGTCAGAAAAGTTTATTTGACGTTTTTTTAATTTTTATGACGCTTTTAAAGAGTCGTATAAAGCCTAAAATGTTGTTGTTAGAAGAATAAAAGCCCAACTTAATGAATGAAAAGAGGTGGTAGAATAAACATTACAAATACACCTTATATTACAAAGTTCACCAAGGATAAATTTGGAAAAATATTAATTTTTTAGATTATGTCATCATTTAACGTCTGACACTAATGCCGTAAAGGATGTCCTTGTAATATAGTTTTTGCAACTTATGGATGACTGATTTTTTTATCAACCAGGATATTGAACTTTTTTCTTTTTTTTTAGTTAAGACTTACATTCCATCTCTTGCATCTTAATTGGATGACTTTCACAATATGTACTAAGCTCTTCATTTCCTATTAAGCTCTTTTTATACAAATTCATTTATTAGGCTGTTGATATTTGTTCAATACTTAGTTCTTTTGTTATTATCAAAATCTAATATCAACTCAACTGTTACATTGAGTTAATTTAAATTCTTCCAACATATAATATACTAATTTAGAAATTAAAATAGCAATGTATTTGCTAAAATTAACAGGAATGATTAAAACAGTAAGAAAAACAATGAAAATAGCAATAAGAACAAATGAGGAAGGAACTCGTATTAGATACGATTTCCTTAAAGTTTTATTTGCCCTCCGGTGCTTTCGGAATCAAAGACAAACTACTTCCCAGGACTCCTTCCACCACACTAATGGTGAAGCACTTACCACTAGTGGTAGAACAAACAAAACGTGATTAGATCTCTACACAAGCTACTTTAGGGATAGGATATTTTTAGTAGGATTTTTTTATAGTGTTAAGGGGAGCAAACTCAAGAGACTCAACTATTAACACTCAATAGTGTTAATACCCACTAACCATAATGTTACTGCCCACTATACGGAGAGTTACAAAATTCCAAAAGTCACCTCATTTTTTTCATTCCTTTTCCAACACAATGCACAATTGATTCTAATTTACAAGTCATCACAATGTACAAGAATAATCCACAAAGAATGGACATTGAAATTGGATGAATGTAGAATGGAGATTGAATGCGTGAGTACGAGTGAGGAAGAATTGAAGAGGGGAAAAAAAAAGGATGCAGAGGTTGAAATTGAAGATGACTGAGTGTAATTTATGGGGGAGATAATTTCACTTTTGGTATCACAATTTACCTTACTTTAAGGATTTGGTACCATAATTACTTTGTCCGACACATTTGGTACCGTTATTTGACGGGATGTTACACATTTCATACTACCGTCAAATTAATGACGGAATTTAACACGTGAGGAACACGTGCTGGTCAAATTTAACGGAATTGTTGAAAAATTTGTAGAATTGGTCCTATAATTAAAGATTGCTGTCAAAGTTTGTCCCACATATTTTCTGGTTGACAAATTTACCCCACAATACACAAATTTGAAGCATTTCAGTCCACAATTGCAAAAATAGTTAAATTATTAATCCTATTAAATAAATTTTATATATTATTATTAAATCTCTTAAAATAATTAGATTATATATATATATGTATATATGTATATATTATATTAAATATCTTAAACTAATTAGATTTTATACAGTAATATATAAATTAAATAATATTTTGTATAAAATCTGAAGAAAAAAATCTTTTTAAAATTACATAAATATTATTAATCCTATTTAATAAATTTCATATATTATTATTATATATTTTAAACTAATTTGATTTTATAATATATATATATATATATATATATATATATATATATATATTTAATTAAATAAAAATTGATAATTAAGAAACAAAATAGAAAACCCACCCCCATCGCCCCCACCACCTCATCTTTTCCCTCTACATGTATCCCAATATTATGCGCTTGTTCCCGTCGCATGCCCAATCACCAGCGAAAATAGTTTTCAATCCATGAGTTTGAAAGCTCTTCCATAAGCTAGTTCAATAGTACAATCAATTTGAAGATTGGAGTGTAGACAAAGAAATCAGAGATCGAAGGTGCCGGTGAATGTTTTGGATCTGGTATTGAGAGTGAGGAACCGTGAAATATAACAAGAATTAAGAGATATTGAACCCATGGAAGGACTCCTTAGGACCAATCGACGCGATGCAGATGCACGAAGGTTGGGGAGAGGGAGATCCGAAAAAGGTGGTGGCGGTGGAGGTGGCGACAGTGATGAAGAAAGTTGAGGGAAGAAGTTGAATTTTTTTATTCTTTTTCTTTTTTGTGTAAATATTATTTAATTTTTGTAGTTATAATGATACGTAAAATTTATTAAATAGGATTAATAATATTTATATAATTTTAAAAAGACCTTTTTTTTAGCAGATTTTATATAAAATATTATGTAATTTTTATATTATTATATAAAATCTAATTAGTTTAAGATATTTAATAATATATATATATATATAACCTAATTATTTTAAGAAATTTAATAATAATATATAAAATTTATTAAATAGGATTAATAATTCAACTATTTTTATTAAATAGGATTAATATTCAATTATATACTATATTCCTTCTCTGTAGAATATCATAGAATATATTTTGTGGTACATATAATATATCCCCATTTAAAATTAATCATGAGTCAAACTTAGATCGACTACACAAGGCTCCATGTAACTAATACTCTAATACAATCATTCAATTCTACCTAACTAGCTTAGCTAGCTATACAATAATAATGAAATTAAATAAATATGTCATTCAATTCACGAATTAATTCCTTCAAATCTATCATTTTTCCATTCATTCAATATAATCAGCATCTGTTATATATATATGGAGGCTTTATGTTCTCCCTTTTGCAGTTCGATCTTCTGTCTCTTCATCATAATCATTTGAAAAAATTTGGATATGATATGTTATCTTGACCAGTTTTTTTTTTTTTTTTTTTTTTTTGGTACAAAAGGGCAAGTAAAGAACAACTAACTATCCCATTCTAACAATTCCAACAAATTCTGGGGAGGGGTGTCCCAGCTTTGTGTTTCTCTTGACCGGGTGTGTCCCATCTTCGCAAGCGCGTCCGCACAAGTATTTCCACTTCTCAAAGTATGGTTGATTCTACATTCCCAAGGCATTCGAATGAGCCGTCTGCAATCTTCAATAATAAATCCAAGAGGGTGCGTCTTCGTATCGGCCGTTTTGATCAGATTCAAAGCAACCTCGGAATCCAGCTCCAATTCCACTCTTCTAAGTCTTCTCTCCCATGCTAAAACCAAGCCTTCTCTTGCCGCCATAAGCTCCGCCGCAGTGATAGTAGTGTCGCCCAAATACTTTGTGAATCCGATAATCCATTTTCCGTTATCATCTCTAATGAGGCCACCAGCCGCATCACTGTGCTTTGTAGTCAAAACGCTGCCGTCTGTGTTAATTTTGAACCATCCCCCTTTCGGCCTCTTCCATGTGACCAAACTCATCTCCTTTTGACATCTTCCAGCGGTGGAGGGGAAGGCTGAGTCGATGTCTAAGGCAATAAATTTAGCAGCACTGATAACCTGTTGCGGACTCTCAACTTTATCCTCAAAGATCCTCTTGTTCCGCGACTTCCATATTGTCCAAATCATAGCTGCAAAAAGTTTTCCCTAAGCAATTTCTGGGATAAAAATGTTGCCAAAATTCTGTTTTGTGAGATTTTCTTTTATCCACGAGTTTTGATCAAGATTCATAAAGCTGTAGAAATGGGTGGGAGTGATAAGGAGCTCCCAAATTTGTTTTACATATTTGCAATCCCGAAGGGCATGTGTAATGGTTTCCGGTTGATCATAGCATCTCGGGCAAAGGTCCGACTCGGATAGATGTCGATGTTTCCTAAGCTCGTTTGTTACAATGCTGCCGTGTTTACATAACCAAATAAAGTGTTGAATGCGGTACGGACATTTGAGCTTCCAAATCCATGTCCCGTCTTCATTTGTTATCTCGACCAGTTTGTTTGGCTGTTGTAGTGACATTTAGGGATGGGAAACGATACCTCTAGTGCATCTCCAGAGTTTTCTGTAGATTGAATCACTTCACGATGTTGTCGTCCACCCTGACCCAAACTTGTCGTTTTTTCTATTTATGCCAAATGATCCAACAACAAATCATAAAAAATTTCAGCCTCTTTTGTCGACTGACATTCTCCGTTTGTCATTTGATATGTCTTATATAACTCTTATAGTCTGGTTCCTCAATTTTTATATAGACAATGATACGTCCCTGGGGGACACAACTGGCGAGCAAAGGGCACTGATACAAAAAATGCACAATGACCTCCTCTTTGTCCTTAAAGAATGTGTAAATTATATATTGTGTAACTCGTCTTAACATATCTCTTTTGGAACATTAAATTTTTATTCAATGGATTTTAATTATTACACTAATGGTAGACTTTAATGCCGTTCTTAGCAATTTTCTATACTTAGAAAGGCAACGATACTAAGATCGTAAAGTGTAATGAAAGTCAAACTGAAATATTTGATATTCGGTACGAGTAATTTTAGTTCATTGTAAATACAAACAAAACATTGAATAATATTTATAGCATTGATAAGATAAAAATTGACAAAGTAGGTTAGAACATCAACCACTTAAACTCATCTCGTAAATCTCACTTGACTTCAATTTTTCTCTAGATGAAATTTGTTAATTACAATATTAATTTCTATGAAAAAAAAATTAAATAATTTATCGTAAGACATTTGTGTAAAACTAGTCGGTAGGAATCCTGTAGACAATATGAGTAAAGTGAACATCTAATATTCCATTTAGAAAGTAATATCTTAAATTTGATTCCCAGTACTACAGAATCAAGTTGGTCCAATTTGATTTGGTTGATTTTCCTTTTAGTCAAAACGCAATAGGTCAATACCTAATTTCTTTCTTATTATTTTTATTTTCATTTTTCTTTTTAGTCAAAACGTAATATTTCTTTCTTCTTAATTGTTTTCCATTATTAGGCTAAATTATCCCTTCTAGAAGAAAAAAATAAAATGTCACTTGTAATATAGTAACAGCATTAATCAAAATTTATCCATTCGTTATAATGAAAAATTTGCACCCTAGTTATTACCATAAGATCTTAGCTGTTTAAATTAACCATTCAAAATTCGAATTTTTAATTAATGTAATTCACATACTACACAAATTAACCAACTAATCATCCAAATCAGCATCTACCAATTGCACAAATGCTTCCAAAGTCATATATATATAAATACAAATTTCAATATTTAGATTACGATTATTCTCGTATGCACCTTTAGAACTTCAATTTTTTTAATAATAAAAATATTAAAATAAAGTGAAAATACTTGATAATTTAAACTCATTTAATTTTGTTTGGTTTATATACAAGCTTTTTATGACAATAAATTGATTTTATTACAGTTTAATGTACATTATATTAATAAAAAAATTTAAATTATTTTAAATGCATCTTACTATTATTATTTTGTTTATATTACAAGTATAATTTTGTAAAGAATCTATTTGTCACACGTTGGCTGTCAAAACAGATTAATGATAATTTATTTTATTATGATTGATTATAACTTTTTTATATAAAATTTTCAAAAGATGATTTTTTACTAAAAAAGGCATCTTAGTAATTATAAATATTAGCGTTAAGTAATTATTAGTATTCACCAAAAGCTTTTATCAGCAAAACCTTTGTCTATTTACAATTCCTAAAGAAATCCGTCGAATTCAACTTTTCATTCTTCTTTAGTTGTCCTCAGGTAAATTCGTTTTCAACCAAACGGCAATTTTGGAAACATGTCGGGTTCAACAGAAGCAGCAACAACCGCCATGACAAACAACGAGGCATTCACCGTCTCTCCCAATTCACCGGCGCCGGTGGAAACTCCGGCGGGTCCCTCTCAGCCGCCGCAGTTGGAACAAAATATGCTCGTGCCTTACGGAGACTTCACGTACAGAGCAGAAACTTCGTCGCCTCCGCCTCCGCCTCCGCATCCGTACCTATTCATCCCACCTGGCGCTGTTGTGATCAGGCACGTGAACTCCGGCGACAACAAGCGGAAGAGGGGTCGGATCAATAGAACCATGGCTTCAGGAAAGCAGCCGATCAGCGTTGCTATGCCGGAAAATATCTCCCCCACATCGCAGCCGACGAAGTACCAGACGCCGGTTGGTGGACCGATGGCTAGTGGAACTCCATTGAGTGAGACGACGGGGTCTCACACCGTGAAAAAGGCTAGGGGCAGACCTCTGGGTTCAACAAATAAGAAGGAGCAAAAGGAAGTTACAGGTAATGTGTGAAGTAGTTTCTTTATACTGTAAGGATTCTTGGTGGTAGGGAATATGAACAAGTTTTGGCATATAGGAAGTGAGATTATATAAAAGTTGGTTATATTTGTTTATTCTCTTATGATGTTGTCCCTATTTATTAGCAGCTTGCTACTTTTTCATCATCAATCTTATTATTGCGATATTAATAAGACTCTATGCTTGCAGGTTCGACTGATACGAGAATGAAAGGACATATTCTCATCGTGAACGTTGGAGAGGTTAACAATTTAAATTTTGTTCATTTTTGTTAAGACTTTAATCAATCGATTTTTTCATGATTCTTCAGTCCCTTTTACGCTTTCTTCCATGGCCGCTACAATTTTAAGTAAGTTAATTTAGTTTAGCATCAATTAACATGTTATTTGGTAATGCAATGGGCCAATGACTCAATATCCTTACCTAACATACTTTTAGTTCTTCCGCATAGCTAACCTTCTATATCTTCGTAGGTACTTATTTGGTATTGAATGCCTATATCCTTTAGTTTTTTGCTATATTCAGTTGAGTTATGGATTTTTCATGAAGGAAATCTTAACATGCAACTGACATAAAAATCCTACCAATGAATTGAATGAGTATTAGATGATGTGTTATATCTTATTAAATATTTGTGACTGGTTTTTCAGGATGTCGCTTCGAAAATAATGGCATTCTCTCAGCACACCCCAAGAACTGTTTGTATTTTATCAGCAAATGGGGCTATATCAAATATAACACTCCGCCAATCTAAAACATCCGGCCGGACTGTAATTTATGAGGTTTCTATTTCAGATCTCTATTCTCCTTTTACTTTCTTATTTGATCATCATGTGATCTGATATTTTTACATGTTTTGATTTTCCGATTTGTAAAATTAGCTTAAGTTCCTAAAGGTAGCACTAATATGAAAAATCTCTATTTCAAATGTGTCGTTTGTACTTCCATGAATTATCAGTAATCTGTGTATATGTAAACATTAGCTAATCAAATTTGTAAATATATCTACAGATTATCATTGTCTTTCCATTTGTGTAGGGGCGGTATGATATAGTGGGCATTAACGGCTCATTTACGCCATCGAATGCGGGCGGTCCTAAAAGCAGAACTGGGGGAATAAGTATCTCCTTATGTGGACAGGATAGAAAAATATTTGGTGGTTGTGTGGCTGGTTTTATGCTTGCTGCAACCCCCGTGCAGGTAATTTTCTTGCTCTTATTAATTTAAATGTGGTCTTATTACTTTCCTTATGTCAGTTAATATCCCCAATAGCGTGCGCTTTAAAGCGTTATAATATGCCTTCTACACGTGCTTTATGTGCTATTTGCGCTATAGCACAAGCTTTATGCGTTATAGCGATATGCACTTGAAACAATAATGCTATCATCTTATGGAAACAAATCTAAAAAGTGCACTTTCCGTGCTGCGCTATGCGTCATAGCCCCGGAAGCCTTTGCGCTTCGCAGCTCTATGCGCCATTAACAATTATTTAGGTGTATTTCAGAATATATAAATTCTTATGTGATTTATTATTCTCCTTGTACTTTTATAAATGTTACTAAATAGAAGTAATTGTTTGCATATCTGTGTGTTTTCGTTTGTGTTTGCCTGCGTATGTGGTGTTGAGAGTTCTCTTCTATATTCCTTTTGTGCATGCATACATCTCAGTGATTTTAATCCATCACTTGACTTTATTTTTTAACATTTTTCTATAATTGCATGTAGTACTTGGAACCTTTGATGCCGATGAACCCTAGGAGCCAAAATCGGCACATGTGGAGCCTTCATCAGCTCCACCAAGAGCGAACCAGCTGGGTGGCAGAGTGAATCAGGGTTTAGGGTGGCAGCTTGAAAATCAGAGACTTATTCAAGAACTTGATAAGAGAAAACTGAGATAAATAAATATTTAGGTTAAGATACAAAAAAAGAAAAGGATATGATTGCAAATTGTAACATTTTTTTCTTTTGGTTTGTCGAGTTTCTCAATGATAAAGTCCATGAACTTGGAGAAATCACTAGATTTCCTTAGTCATGCATCCAAAAAATTAAGAATAAAATTCTAACAGTCTCAAAAGCGAAAAATAATAATCATGAAAATAAACATGGAACGAGACAAAAAGAGAAAGTGTACTTATGATGTAATTAATTGAGTTGTGTATATTTGTATATTTTTTTAATTAGTTAGGGTATGTGTCTTGGAACCGAAAGAAAAAAAATTAAAGTCATACCCTCACTTTAGAAGGGTTTTGTGGAGGTGCTCGTGGTGGCGACAATGGTGATGCAGGATCTAGTGGAACCATAGTGATAGGATTGGGGGAAAGAATTCCATTCACCTGATAGCACCTGAACTCGGAGTCCCATACAGCCGTATTTAAAAACTGAAAAATGCAAATTTAAATGAACAAACTAATTAGATGAGTTAAATCAAAAATAAAATTGATGTAGATTTTTTTTAGTTAGATTTGTACATCTTCATAAACATGAGAGTCATCATCCATTTGAAGATTGTTCTGTGTATATGAGAAGTGTGTGTCTGAAACTGATAGATTGATTTGCGTGAAAAATTATGTGTACGAAATAGAGGGGTAGAGAGAGAGAAAGAGACAAAGAGGACTAGAGAGAGAGAGAGAGAGAGAGGACTAGAGAGAGAGACATAGAGGTATTTGAGAAGTGTGTGTCTGAAACTGATAGAGTGATATGCGTGAAAAATTATGTGTACGAGATAGAGGGGTAGAGAGAGAGAGAGGGAGACAAAGATGACTAGAGAGAGATAGAGAGGACTAGAGAAAGAGATATAGAGAGGTATTTTGAGAAGTGTGTGTCTGAAACTAATAGAGTGGCATGAAAAATTATGTGTACGAAATAGAGGGGTAGAGATAGAGTGGACTAGAGAAAGGTAGATACTTTTAATGAGGGCATAATTAGCACTTGACAACTCAGAAATTTATTTTATTTTTTCAAATTTTTCATTTTATGTTGGCTTATTTGAGCTTTTATAATTTTAAGGGTGAAATTATTCTATTTGGTCTTGATCTTCAACAAAGATGCAAAATTTAAGACAATTGACCAACGAATCGACATCTCTGATCGGGAAGAAAGAAAGCGTAAGAAGTTCTTCCGTAAGTTGATGACCCTTTTATCAATCGAAAAATAAAAAATTATTGAAGTCAACTATCATTTGTCGTATTATGTCTCTCGCAATTTATATTGGCAACCTCGCGCTTAAAGGTCACGATGGAAACACGCGGGGATTTTTCATGGAATACCTGTTATCCAACACTCAATAGTGTATATATGTATATCATTGACCCACACTTAAATTAACGTATAGTTCAATTATTTTTCTATTAGGTAAACATGATTAAAAGAATGATCAGTCAATACATGTATATGAGGACACTATAGATGAGTGAGATTAAATCAAATTTGTGTAAAAAAGTCGTATATTGGGCATAAATTCATTTTTCATACCATAGAACTTGACTGATTTCATTTTACATAGATGAGTTAATGAATACATTATTTTCAGCATTGGAGAACACAAACAACATTTAGATTCAAATATATGGTCCTTTTTTTATTTCAACAAAATAGTATTTCATTTTTTTGTGCTTCAAATCAAGTGACATATTTGTTCTTCCTTTAATTTCTTATAATGTAAATAATTTGTGTCTTTGTATATGAACTTATTTATTTTTTTAATTCCTCTTTGTAGAGATATCTTCCATATCCATGGATAAGAGTTAAAATTCGTAATAGACTATACTGCCTGAATATCAACATGGTGTCAAAAACTAAATTGATTGTGGTCTTAGTACTCAGTGCAAATGGTTAAAACAAGGTAAAAATACAACTTTAGGAGTTCATGATATTGCTGTTGGACTCAAGTTGAAGAGGTTCACAAGAAGATATGGTTGGTGGACTCAAGGGTATTGAACATCTCTATCTTTTTTTGATAGATATTGTTTTCTGATATATCTCTAATTCTGAACACCCACAAGTTTTCTTTTGTAGAATCCGATTGTTAAGTTATGAATGGATTCATCAAGGCATATCTATTTTTCGTATTGGTACTAGATGTATGTTCAGAGAGCACAAAGTAGACACTTTTCTTGAGCTGCATATCTTTGTGCACCCTTGTTATGTTATGCTCATTTTTCTTCATATGGTGTGATTAATAAGGATATGTGCTCATTTTGTTTGTTGACAAGGCTTTTTGATTCTTAGAAAAAATAATGTGAAGGTGATCATTGTTGGATTAGATCAAAAGTTGGAGATTGGCCTTCTTTTTGATTGTATGCATCTTTTTCTCCATTATTGTATCCTGATAATTTTTGTGATGGAACAAATTATTCAATCATACTATTATTTACTGTTTTGGAATTAGATTGGTATTTTGACCCGATTTTCACTTTTTTTGGATAACTTGGGATTTTTCTTGTTTTAGTAGCATATTTTTTAGGAAAATTTGAAGAAGGAAAATATAACCCTAATCATTTTTTATTTTTTTTTCAATGAAATATTTTTATTGAATCTTCTTTTACGTCGCGAAAAACTTTTCCTGACTCTTTTTCCATGCACAAAAAATTATACGAAGGTTGCTTTGCTGATCCCATCGCGACGCTTCTAAGAGTGTCAAGAAAGTTTATTTGACGTTTTTTTCATTTTTATGACGCTTTTAAAGAGTCGTATAAAGCCTAAAATGTTGTAGTTAGAGGAATAAAAGCCCAACTTAATGAATGAAAAGAGGTGGTAGAATAAACATTACAAATACACCCCCTGCATCATGAATTATATTACAAAGTTCACCAAGGGTAAATTTGGAAAAATATTAATTTTTTAGATGATGTCATCATTTAACGTCTGACACTAATGCCGTAAAGGATGTCCTTGTAATATAGTTTTTGCAACTTATGGATGACTGATTTTTTTTATCAACCAGGATATTGAACTTTTTTCTTTTTTTTTAGTTAAGACTTACATTCCATCTCTTGCATCTTAATTGGATGACTTTCACAATATGTACTAAGCTCTTCATTTCCTATTAAGCTCTTTTTATACAAATTCATTTATTAGGCTGTTGATATTTGTTCAATACTTAATTCTTTTGTTATTATCAAAATCTAATATCAACTCAATTGTTACATTGAGTTAATTTAAATTCTTCCAACATATAATATACTAATTTAGAAATTAAAATAGCAATGTATTAGCTAAAATTAACAGGAATGATTAAACCAGTAAGAAAAACAATGAAAATAGCAATAAGAACAAATGAGGAAGGAACTCGTATTAGATACGATTTCCTTAAAGTTGTATTTGCCCTCCGGTGCTTTCGGAATCAAAGACAAACTACTTCCCAGGACTCCTTCCTCCACACTAATGGTGAAGCACTTACCACTAGTGGTAGAACAAACAAAACGTGATTAGATCTCTACACAAGCTACTTTAGGGATAGGATATTTTTAGTAGGATTTTTTTTTTTATAGTGTTTAGGGGAGCAAACTCAAGAGACTCAACTATTAACACTCAATAGTGTTAATATCCACTAACCATAATGTTACTGCCCACTATACGGAGAGTTACAAAATTCCAAAAGTCACCTCATTTTTTTCATTCCTTTTCCAACACAATGTACAATTGATTCTAATTTACAAGTCATCACAATGTACAAGAATAATCCACAAAGAATGGACATTGAAATTGGATGAATGTAGAATGGAGATTGAATGCGTGAGTACGAGTGAGGAAGAATTGAAGAGGGGAAAAAAAAAGGATGCAGAGGTTGAAATTGAAGATGACTGAGTGTAATTTATGGGGGAGATAATTTCACTTTTGGTATCACAATTTACCTTACTTTAAGGATTTGGTATCACAATTATTTTGTCCGACATATTTGGTACCGTTATTTGACGGGATGTTACACATTTCATACTCCCGTCAAATTAATGACGGAATTTAACACGTGAGGAACACGTGCCGGTCAAATTTGACGGAATTGATGAAAAATTTGTAGAATTGGTCCTATAATTAAAGATTGCTGCCAAAGTTTGTCCCACATGTTTTCTGGTTGACAAATTTACCCCACAATACACAAATTTGAAGCATTTCAGTCCACAATTGCAAAAATAGTTAAATTATTAATCCTATTAAATAAATTTTATATATTATTATTAAATCTCTTAAAATAATTAGATTATATATATATATATATGTATATATGTATATATTATATTAAATATCTTAAACTAATTAGATTTTATACAGTAATATATAAATTAAATAATATTTTGTATAAAATCTGAAGAAAAAAAATCTTTTTAAAATTACATAAATATTATTAATCCTATTTAATAAATTTCATATATTATTATTATATATTTTAAACTAATTTGATTCTATAATATATATATATATATATATATATATGTATATATTTAATTAAATAAAAATTTTCAGCCTCTTTTGTCGACTGATATTCTCCGTTTGTCATTTGATATGTCTTATATAACTTTTATAGTCTGGTTCCTCCATTTGTATATAGACAATGATACGTCCCTGGGGGACACAATTGGCGAGCAAAGGGCACTGATACAAAAAATGCACAATGACCTCCTCTTTGTCCTTAAAGAATGTGTAAATTATATATTGGGTAACTCGTCTTAACATATCTCTTTTGAAACATTAAATTTTTATTCAATGGATTTTAATTATTACACTAATGGTAGACTTTAATGCCGTTCTTAGCAATTTTCTATACTTAGAAAGGCAACGATACTAAGATCGTAAAGTGTAATGAAAGTCAAACTGAAATATTTGATATTCGATACGAGTAATTTTAGTTCATTGTAAATACAAACAAAACATTGAATAATATTTATAGCATTGATAAGATAAAAATTGACAAAGTAGGTTAGAACATCAACCACTTAAACTCATCTCGTAAATCTCACTTGACTTCAATTTTTCTCTAGATGAAATTTGTTAATTACAATATTAATTTATATGAAAAAAAATTAAATAATTTACTGTAAGACATTTGTGTAAAACTACTCGGTAGGAATTCTGTAGACAATATGAGTAAAGTGAACATCTAATATTCCATTTAGAAAGTAATATCTTAAATTTGATTCCCAGTACTACAGAATCAAGTAGGTCCAATTTGATTTGGTTGATTTTCCTTTTAGTCAAAACGTAATAGGTCAATACCTAATTTCTTTCTTATTATTTTTATTTTCATTTTCCTTTTTAATCAAAACGTAATATTTCTTTCTTCTTAATTGTTTTCCATTATTAGGCTAAATTATCCCTTCTAGAAGAAAAAAATGAAATGTCACTTGTAATATAGTAACAACATTAATAAAAATTTATCCATTCGTTATAATGGAAAATTTGCACCCTAGTTATTACCATAAGATCTTAGCTGTTTAAATTAACCATTCAAAATTCGAATTTTTAATTAATGTAATTCACATACTACACAAATTAACCAACTAATCATCCAAATCAGCATCTACCAATTGCACAAATGCTTCCAAAGTCATATATATATAAATACAAATTTCAATATTTAGATTACGATTATTCTTGTATGCACCTTTAGAACTTCAATTTTTTTAATAATAAAAATATTAAAATAAAGTAAAAAATACTTGATAATTTAAACTCATTTAATTTTGTTTGGTTTATATACAAGCTTTTTATGACAATAAATTGATTTTATTACAGTTTAATGTACATTATATTAATAAAAACTTTTAAATTATTTTAAATGCATCTTACTATTATTATTTTGTATATATTACAAGTATAATTTTGTAGAGAATCTATTTGTCACACGTTGGCTGTCAAAACAGATTAATGATAATTTATTTTATTATGATTGATTATAACTTTTTTATATAAAATTTACAAAAGATGATTTTTTACTAAAAAAGGCATCTTAGTAATTATAAATATTAGCGTTAAGTAATTATTAGTATTCACCAAAATCTTTTATCACCAAAACCTTTGTCTATTTACAATTCCTAAAGAAATCCGTCGAATTCAACTTTTCATTCTTCTTCTTTTCTTCACTGGTGCAGAAATTTTTTCCGGATTTATTGGTAATGTTTTTCTGATTTTCCCATTTTTCATAAATTTACGATATTATTTTGAATATTACAGCGGAAAAAGCAGTCGCTTTAATTCTTAAATCAACTTCTCTCTTTTCTTCCCCCAGTTTTAATTTCAGTTCAGTTGTAAAGTTTGTTATAATTCTAAACTTAATTGAAGCTAAGACTTTAGCTACTTGCTGAAGATCTGCAATTTAATTTCTTCACACTGACTGTTTAGTTGTCCTCAGGTAAATTCGTTTCAACCCAAGGGCAATTTTGGAAACATGTCGGGTTCAACAGAAGCAGCAACAACCGCCATGACAAATCACGAGGCATTCACCGTCTCTCCCAATTCACCGGCGCCGGTGGAAACTCCGGCGGGTCCCTCTCAGCCGCCGCAGTTGGAACAAAATATGCTCGTACCTTACGTAGACTCCACGTACAGAACAGAAACTTCGTCGCCTCCGCCTCCGCATCCGCATCCGCATCCGTACCTATTCATCCCCCCTGGCGCTGTTGTGATCAGGCACGTGAATTCCGGCGACAACAAGCGGAAGAGGTATCGGATCAATAGAACCATGGCTTCAGGAAAGCAGCCGATCAGCGTTGCTATGCCGGAAAATATCTCCCCCACATCGCAGCCGACGGAGTACCAGACGCCGGTTGGTGGACCGATGGCTAGTGGAACTCCATTGAGTGAAACGACGGGGTCGCACACCGTGAAAAAGACTAGGGGCAGAACCCCGGGTTCAACAAATAAGGAGCAAAAGGAAGTTACAGGTAATGTGTGAAGTAGTTTCTTTATACTGTAAGGATTCTTGGTGGTATGGAATATGAACAAGTTTTGGCATATAGGAAGTGAGATTATATTTGTTTATTCTCTTATGATGTTGTCCCTATTTATATTATTGCGATAATAATAAGACTCTGACTTAAGTTATGCTTGCAGGTTCGATTGATACGAGAATGAAAGGACATATTCTCATTGTTAACGTCGGAGAGGTTAACAATTTAAATTTTGTTCATTTTTGTTAAGACTTTAATCAATCGATTTTTTCATTCTTCAGTCCCTTTTACGCTTTCTTCCATGGCCGCTACAATTTTAATTAAGTTAATTTAGTTTAGCATTAATTAACATGTTATTTGGTAATGCAATGGGCCAATGACTCAATATCCTTACCTAACATACTTTTAGTTCTTCCGCATAGCTAACCTTCTATATCTTTGTAGGTACTTATTTGGTATTGAATGCCTATATCTTTTAGTTTTTTGCTATATTCAGTTGAGTTATGGATTTTTCATGAAGGAAATCTTAACATGCAACTGACATAAAAATCCTACCAATGAATTGAATGAGTATTAGATGATGTGTTATATCTAACTGGTTTTTCAGGATGTCGCTTGGAAAATAATGGCATTCTCTCAGCACACCCCAAGAACTGTTTGTATTTTATCAGCAAATGGGTCTATATCAAATATAACACTCCGCCAATCTGAAACATCCAATAGGACTGTAATTTATGAGGTTTCTATTTCAGATCTCTATTCTCCTTTTACTTTCTTATTTGATCCTCATGTTATCTGATATTTTTAAATGTTTTGATTTTCCGATTTGTAAAATTAGTTTAAGTTCCTAAAGGTAGCACTAATATGAAAGATCTCTATTTCAAATGTGTCGTTTGTACTAATCTGTGTACATGTAAACATTTGCTAATCAAATTTGTAAATATATCTACAGATTATCATTGTCTTTCCATTTGTGTAGGGGCGGTATGATATAGTGGGCATTAACGGCTCATTTACGCCATCGAATGCAGGCGGTCCTAAAAGCAGAACTGGGGGAATAAGTATTTCCTTATGTGGACAGGACAGAAAAATATTTGGTGGTTGTGTGGCTGGTTTTATGCTTGCTGCAACCCCCGTGCAGGTAATTTGCTTGCTCTTATTAATTTAAATGTGGTCTTATTACTTTCCTTATGTCAGTTAATATCCCCAATAGCGTGTGCTTTAAAGCGTTATAGTATGCCTTCTACACGTGCTTTATGTGCAATTTGCGCTATAGCACAAGCTTTATGCGTTATAGCGATATGCATTTGAAACAATAATGCTATCATCTTATGGCAGCAAGTCTAAAAAGTGCAAGTTCCGTGCTGCGATATAGCCCCGGAAGCCTTTGCGCTTCGCTGCTCTATGCGCCATTAACAATTATTTAGGTGTATTTCAGAATATATAAATTCTTATGTGATTTACTATTCTCCTTGTACTTTTATAAATGTTACTAAATAGAAGTAATTGTTTGCATATCTGTGTGTTTTCGTTTGTGTTTGCCTGCGTATGTGGTGTTGAGAGTTCTCTTCTATATTCCTTTTGTGCATGCACACGTCTCAGTGATTTTAATCCATCACTTGACTTTAGTTTTTAACAATTTTCTATAATTGCAGGTAGTACTTGGAACCTTTGATGCCGATGAACCCTAAGAGCCAAAATCGGCACATATGGAGCCTTCATCAGCTCCACCAAGAGCGAACCAGCTGGGTGGCAGCTGCAGTGAACCATCTGGGGGTGCTGCAAGTCTGTTCTCGGGTGCTTACAACAATGTTCCCCGAGGCATGCCATGGGATCTACTTTGATATTAGTGAAGTAATGGCAACCAATTTCGTATGTAAACTATATATATGATATCCTATCTTCAATTTGTTAGAGGTTTTAAATTCTGTGTATATTACTTTAAATTTGATGGATGTCATTTTGTAATTTGTAATGGTATCAAAGATTAAGAGTTTGAGAAAGGTTAACATTTCTGTTTTAAAAGTTTGAAGATCAGTCACTTGCTATAACATTTATGATGGTGACTGCTTAAGCTTAACTATGTTTTCTGAAAAGTTTATCATGATGATGTTTTACTTGAATTATATAATTTGTTGAATTTGTCTCATATATATTTGAAGTGCAATTGGCTATGATCATATATATCCTTTATTTTCTAGATCAAGATTTGGATGTAAGCATTTTGTGCTGCTCTATTGTACGCAATAACCCTCTTAGCATTATTATATTTCTCCTGTCTCGTTCCACAAATCAATGATTTTAACTTTCAGTCCATTTTTTGGACACATTTCATATAATAATGTAACTGGATGCATTTGTAGATTTTCTGGAGTGATCATTGGTTGCAATAAATTCTTCACAATCTGTCATATAAAAAATTTATAAAATAAAAAATTAGTAAAGATCACGTAAAAACATTAGGCATGAAAGGGTATAAAAATTATTTAACTTCATTTTATTAATGGACCTTATTTGTTCTTCAAAGGATAGTAAGTCATTAATAAATTGGGTATCTTTTACCTTATAGACTTTCTTTTCTCAAAGTAAAAGAATAATTGATTTCTTGATTTTCTTGTGTGCAGTTATATATGATGATATGAATACAGAAAAACTTAGAAGGGCAGCCGTTCAAAGTGAAGTTGAGACTGATAGTATACTTTCCTGGAGTAGACAAAAATATGTACTCACCTGAATTCACTTGAATTAAATCTTCAAAATTCAAGTTGATCGCCAAATCCGGTTCCAATCTCGTGAATTTCTCGAACTAGGACCACCAACCCGGGCTTCTTTCAAGGATGACTTAATGTCTCTATGTAAGCGATTTTTCGAAGAGCCACATCAAACCATCCCCAAAGTGTTGCCAAGTGGAATGGAAAGTATAATTTTAGCGTCACCTTCTCAGAAAATTTCCTCAATCAAATCTTATTCCAAGCATTCATATCCTCATCAATTAGAGAGTTTACTGCAGCATTTATAGGGAGTACTTTCGGGGGTGAAATAACTTTGAAAGCTCCGGGTCGAGACAGCTAATTATCTTCCCATCTCCAATACGCCAGCTAATACCCGCAGCCAGAGTTTTAACAGTGCCCAAAATACCCCTCCAAGTTAATTAAGGAAGGTCTCAGCCCAAGAGAGGCATTAAAGATATCACATGTGGGAAAATACTTGGCTTTCAAAATTCTGCTCAGAAGGGTGTTTGGGTTCGTCAAGATACGCCAACCCTATTTAGCCAAAAGTGCGGTATTAAAAGAGTCTAGATCCCGAAAGCTCAAACCACTGTCACGCTTACTAAGGCAAAGTGAATCCCATCTAACCCAATGAATTTTTCGTCCCACCAAAAGTTTGTTATAATGAACTCAATTTCTTTCATGAAATACCCCAGCAACTCATAAGATAGGAAGGTATGTGCCACAACTTTGATAAGAATCTCGCGACGAATTATGCTAATTAGAAAAAAGTAAGCGATTTTTTTTACGATAATTAACAATATATGATATAAAAGGATTACATTTTTCATGAGATTTTGTGGAATATTAGTTTCTTTTTCTAAGATGATCGACTAAAACATTATTAAGACGGGATTGCTTGCATGTAAATAAAAAATAACCAATTTTGCCACCGGATAAGTTGAGTTACTCTCTATAGGTAAATCTATGACTGCAATACACCAAACGGGACACCGCCAACTTGATATCATTTAATAAGTGTTCATGTTTAGCAAGGTAATCCATGAGGCGAGAAAGATAAGCATCAACACCCCTCTATAATGATCGTATTCAAATTACAACGCTGTACTAACTCAATCCATATCTTTGCTGCAAGAACTTCCGCATATTTCAAGCAAACATTGACGTTAAAACAATTTGAACTCCTCTGCATGCAACAACCTAAGGAGTCGTTGGCCAAAATAAAATTTCCAATTTAGGAACATTAGATTTTGATTCAATTGATTTTAATTATTACACTAATAATGCCGTACTTAGCGATTTTCTATACTTAAAAAAGGCAACAATAGTAAAATCATAAATTATAATGAAGGTTAAACCGAAATATTTGATACCGGTACGGGTTTGATCAAAATAATTTATTTAATTTTAGTTCGTTGTAAATAACAAACAAAACATTGAATAATATTTATTACATTGATAAGCTAAAAATTAATAAGTTGGTTAAAACATCAATCACTTAAACTCGTCTCGTATTTGTGTAAAACTATATATAATACTCGGTAGAATTTCTCAAGACAATACGAGTAAAGTGAACATAATATTCCATTTAGCAAGGTAACTCGTAAGAATGTACCTCGGCTCCAATAAATGTAGCATGTTCCACCAAAATAATATCTTAAATTTGATTTCCAGTACTACAAAATCAAGTTGGTCCAATTTGATTATGTTGATTTTCCTTTTATTATTATTATTTTCATTTTCCGTTTAGTCAAAACGTAATAGATCAATACCTAATTTCTTTCTTCTTAATTGTTTTCCATTATTAGGCTAAATTATCCCTTCTAGAAGAAAACGTCAGTTGTAATATTATAGTAAAAACATTAATCAAATTTATCCATTGGTTATAATGGAAAATTTGCACCTTAATTATAACAAATGGATAAATTTTGATTAATGTTGTTACTATATAACAATTTCTCATGTTGGCTGTCAAAACAAATTAATGATAATTTGTTTTTATTACTGACTGATTATGAAATTTTATATTAAATTTATGAAATATGATTTTTTACTAAAAAAGGCATCTTAGTAATTATAAATATTAGCGGTAATTAAGTACTTATTCGTATTCACCAAAACCTTTTCTCGGCAAAAGCCTTTGTCTATTTACAATTCCAAGAGAATCCGTCGAGTTCAACTTTTCGTCTGCTTATTTTCCGGATTTATTGGTAAGGTTTTTATGAATTTTCCCATTTTCAGGATTTTCTCATTCTTTCATAAATTTATGGTATTGACCGAAAATTATGAATTTTCAAAAACTGTTTCACCTTTTTGTGTTTAATTTTCGAGCTTTTTTCCATTTTCTTTCCTCGATCCGTTCGAAAATTTGGAGAACTATGATGAATTACAGCGGAAAAGCTGTCGCTCTTAAAGTTCCATTCTTAAATCAACTTCTCTTTTTTTTCCCTGACCCAAATTTTCATTAATCGCGGCTTTTTTTTTTTTTTGCATAGGTTTAATTTAAGTTAAGTTGTTAAGTTTGTTATATCTGAATCCTGTGGGTATAAAATTGTTGTAGTGCAATCTTTATGCACCATAGTTGTGTATTCTTCCTATTATTGTTTCATTTAAGTACATTTAAATACCAGTGTTTTGAAAACCGGACCGGACCGGCCGGTTGGCCCGGTTCAACCGCTAACCGGTCCCTAATCCGGTCCGGTTTACCCCTAAAAACCAGTCTCCTAATTAACCAGTTCGAACCGGTGAAATCGGCTCTAAAACCGGTAAAACCGGTGAACCGGCAAAACCAGTGAACCAGTGGTTCACTTAATTTTTTTTTTTTTTTTTTAAATTTAGAGATTTTTTGTTATTATTTTTTATTTGGACTCTTGTTTAACATTTAATAGAATTACATTTATATACTTTAATTGAAAACATTCATTATTTTAGTGTTTTAACAATCAATGCAATATTACGTTTTTTCTAACATAAAGAAGTACATAACCATTTTCTCATAATTGTGAATAATATTATTTTGTGTATGAAATTATGCAAATCAATTACCATATAAACATCAAATTACAACAATAGAACCCAAATGATCAAGCCAAAACTTTGAAAATGAGATGAACTTTTAATTTTGTTGTCTTGTTTTGAATGTATGTATCTTTTAAGGATACTTGGGATTTATATTTTTGACATTAATCTTAATTTTTAAGGCATTTTGAATATTTGCATGAAACAATAAAAAAATTTATTGACAAAGAATGATAATTTTTTGGATTATAATTGTATTTTAGATAATCTAAAAATATATATATGAAATATTACATAATAATAAAGTCACACCGGTTATACCGATCGAACCAGTGGTCGACCCGATCTAACCGATCGAACCAGTAACCAGTAGAGCTTCCGGTTCAATGACCGGTCCGATTTTAAAAACACTGTTAAATACACTTAATTTAAAAAACAATGATGAAAGAAGTTTCTTAAAACTCCTACCAATGAATGAGTATTAGATGATGTGTTATATCTTACTAAATATTAGTAATTGGTTTTTCAGGATGTCGCTTCGAAAATAATGGCCTTCTCTCACACGCCAAGAACTGTTTGTATTCTATCAGCAAATGGGGTCATATCAAATGTAACACTCAGCCAACCTGAAACATCCGGCGGGACTGTAATTTATGAGGTTTAATATTTTAGATCTCTATTCTCATTTTACTTTATTATTTGTTCATAATGTAATATGGTATTATTAAGTTGCGATGATCCTAATTTTTTGATTAATTTGACAATTACATTACTTTATTTGGTTGCTAATAAAACCGCAAGATGGTCGCTTTCTAGACTTTTATCGGCAAGATAGTCACTTTCTAGACTTCATTGAAGCTACTTCTCTAAATATTGTTGAAGATCTACAAATTCCTTCACGCTGACTGTTTTGTTGTCTTCAGGTCATGTCGAGTGCGACTGAAGCAGAAATAACCGTCATGGCAAACAACGAGGCATTCACTGTCACTCCCATATCTCTGGCACCGGTGCAAACTCCGATGGGTCACTCACAGAGGTCGCAACTTGAACAAAATATGTTTGTACCTTACAAAGACCCTACATACAGAGCAGAAACTCCACAACCTCCGTATCTATCCATCCCCCCTGGCGCCATTGTGATCAGGCATGTGAACCCTAGACTGGGGCACAAACAAAAGAGGGGGAGGCCCCAAAAATATGGGTTCAAGAGCATCACGGCTTTCAGCGTTGCTACCCCGCATAATCGTGAAAAAGTTTAGGGGCAGACCTCCTGGTTCAACCAATAAGAAAAACCATTATAAGGAAGCTACAACTGATGTGTGAAATAGTTTTTGGCACCTAGGTGTTCTTTATGCTTTAGGTGAGATTATTTAAGATGTTATTGTCTTTCTAATTTTAGTTTGCAAATTGGTTTTATGACGTGGTACTATATACTATTTTATGGATGGATTGACTGTGGTATGCAAATCGATCGATAAGTGTAATACCGAAATCGAAAGTAATAAGTTTTCTAATTAAGTTTGTATCGAATATCATTCTACATTTCAATTCTAAATTCAGTAATTATATATCGAACTTTTGATTTCGTAAAAAATCGGCCGGTTTATCAAATTGTGTGCATAGTAATACTCCTCGTGATTATAAGATAGACAATTATATTTAAACTATTAGATTCAAGAAAATAAACTAGATTTAACCTATCAAATTAATCAGAATCTAATAGTTTAAGCATAATTATGCATATATTCATTTTAAAATATATGATCTTTGGAGGCATTGATAGTAGAAATTAATGAATTTTACTATCACAGTGGGAAGAACCATCTCCAGCCTCTCCAGGTTGTTTCAAATGTAATACTGATGTTGCATTTCAAAATGGTAAAACATGTGCTCTTGTCCTTAGAATTCAAATAGTGATTTTTTTCTTTTTATATCGAAACTCTTCAAACGGATCCAAACTTTTTGGGGGGGGGCACAAGTAGTCTAGATTTTTTCTTTAGTATTTTATTATTATATTTTAGTATATTACTATTATACAAATAATTCATACTATTGAGCAATTCTAATTATAAAAACGATACTTAGTAAAAAAATAGGTTTAAAAACATTCGAGCAATCATTTCAACAATGAAGTTGGTCAAATATAGATTTAACAACAAAATAAAAGATCAATACCTTGTCTTTTGTTGGATTATGTACATTAAAACAAAATAAAAAAATTAGAGAATTTTGGTACTAATACTTCCATAGATGAATTATATGATTTGAGAGAACGTCGTGTACAATTTCAAAAAAGAATTCATTAAATTATTTTAGCATTTTAAACTTAATATAGCTCTCATTGGTAATCTATTCGTATGCAAATAAAATATATTAAATATCATTGTCATTAGTTTCAGCAGATTTCGAAACATATTTCATTTGGTAATCTTAGTTCTCAAATTTGTTTATAATCAACATCTACAAAACTATAATGACATCCAATACAATGGAAAGTGACAGTTTTTATATTTTCAAGGTGAAAAGTGTTAAGATTCTATATGTTTAGTGTGTAGAGGGTCATAATCTATATTTCAAGGGTACAAAGTGCAAAAAAATTTAAAAATGACTATTCTATTATTCCATCAATGAACTTTCACAAAAAGGATACACATTAGGATGCAAAGTGCCTAAAAAAATTGTATTTTCAGGATGTAAAGTGACAAATTTTTTAAGTCTAATTGTAAAGTACCAAAATCCTATATTTCCAGATAAAAACGGTCAAAATTCTCTTTTTTAGCTAACTTTTATTTGGTTCAACTTTTAAAAGTTTTAACTTTTGTGTTTGAAGGCTTCTGTAGTTTCAACGTCCTGTGATGTGCAGAATGTTTAATTTACCTCTAAGTGATACCAAAAAAAAAAAATGATATACAAATTGACAAAACTATCCTCTTATATATTATAACTTGATCCAATCAACTTATAATGTGACACTTTATCCACTGTATTATTATAAATGTGTCACTTACTCCATATGTTATGATAAATGTGACATTTCACCCCATGTGTAATGATAAATGTGACACTTTACCTCCTGTGTGATAATAAATGTGACACTTTACCCCCTAAAGAGTATTGATTTTTTCCTAAAGAGTATAACTTGATCCAATCAATTCGTCTCGTATTTGGTATAGTTAAAATTCACTTGACTTCAGTTCTTCTCTAAATTAAACTACGTTCAATTACAATATTAATTTCTATAGAGATTTTTTTTTTTTATCGCTACTTTGTAGGAATCCTCTTGACAATATGAGTATAGTGAATATCTAATATTACATTTAGCAAGGTAACTCGTGAAAAATGTGACTCGGCTCCAATAAAGGTACGTAGCATAATATCTTAAATTTAATTTCCAGTACTACAAAATCAACTTGGTCCAATTTGATTGTGTTGATTTTCCTTTTATCATTTTAATATTATTATTTTCATTTTCCTTTTAGTCAAAACGTAATAAATCAATGTCAATACCTAATTTTCTTTCTTCTTAGTTGTTTTCCATTATTAGGCTAAATTATCCCTTCTAGAGGAAAACGTCAGTTGTAATATTACAGTAACAACATTAATCTAAATTTATCCATTTGTTATAATGGAAAATTTGCCATAAAAATTTATCCGTTCGTTATAATGAAAAATTTGCCATAAGATCTTAACTGTTTAAATTAACTCTTCAAAATTCAAATTTTTAATTAATGTAATTCAAAATTAACCAACTAATCATCCAAATCAACATATACCAATTGCACGAATGCTTCCAAAAGTCATATATATATATATATATATATATATATATATATATATATATATAAATAAAAATTTCAATATTTAGATTACGATTATTCTCGTATTCACCTTTAGAACTTCAATTTTTTTAATAATTAAAATATTAAAATGAAGACACAAATACTTGATAATTTAAACTCATTTAATTTTGTTTCGTTTATATACAAGCTTTTTATGACAATAAATTGATTTTATTACGAGATTTATTACATTTTAATGTACATTATATTAATAAAAACTTTTAAATTATTTTAAATGCATCTTACTATTATTATTTTGTCTATATCAAAAGTATAATTTTATGTCATTCACATGACATAAGAGTCTATTTGTCACACTTTGGCTGTCAAAACAAATTAATGATGATTTGCTTTATAACGTCTGATTATGAATTTTTATATAATATTAACAAAAGATGATTTTTTACTAAAAAAGGCATCTTAGTAATTATAAATATTAGCGTTAAGTAATTATTAGTATTCACCAAAAGCTTTTATCGTCAAAACCTTTGTCTATCTATAATTCCAAAGGAAATCCTGCTTATTTTCTTCACTGGTGCAGAAAATTTTCCGGATTTATTGGTAAGGTTTTTCTGATTTTTCCCATTTTTTCATAAATTTACGATATTAATTTGAATATTACCGCGGAAAAGCAGTAGCTTTTACAGTTAAATTCTTAAATCAACTTCTCTCTTTTCTTCCCCCAATTTTCATTAATCGCGGCTTTTTTTATTATTTTTTTTTTGCATGGGTTTAATTTCAGTTCAGCTGTTAAGTTCGTTGAATCCAAAATAATATATTGAAATGGCTACTGCTGAAGATCTGCAATTTAATTTCTTCACACTGACTGTTTTGATTTCCTCAGGTAAATTCGTTTTCAACCCAAGGGCAATTTCGGAAACATGTCGGGTTCAACAGAAGCAGCAACAACCGCCATGACAAACCACGAGGCATTCACCGTCGCTCCCAATTCACCGGCGCCGGTGGAAACTCCGACGGGTCCCTCTCAGCCGCCGCAGTTGGAACAAAATATGCTCGTACCTTACAGAGACCCCACGCACAAAGCAGAAACTTCGTCGCCCCCGCCTCCGCCTCCGTACCTATTCATCCCCCCTGGCGCTGTTGTGATCAGGCACGTGAACTCCGGCGACAATAAGCGGAAGAGGGGTCGGCCCCGTAGATATGGGATCAATAGAACCATGGCTTCGGGAAATCAGCCGATCAGCGTTGCTATGCCGGAAAATATCTCTCCCACATCGCAGCCGACGGAGTATCAGACGCCGGTTGGTGGACCGATGGCTAGTGGAACTCCATTGAGTGAAACGACGGGGTCGCACACCGCGAAAAAGGCTAGGGGCAGACCTCCGGGTTCAACAAATAAGAAGGACCATAAGGAAGTTACAGGTAATGTGTGAAGTAGTTTCTTTATACTGTAAGGATTCTTAGTGGTAGGGAATATGAACAAGTTTTGGCATATAGGAAATGAGATTATATAAAAGTTGGTTATATTTGTTTATTCTCTTATGATGTTGTCCCTATTTATTAGCAGCTTGCTACTTTTTCATCATCAATCTTATTATTGCAATATTAATAAGACTCTATGCTTGCAGGTTCGACTGATACGAGAATGAAAGGACATATTCTCATCATGAACGTTGGAGAGGTTAACAATTTAAATTTTGTTCTTTTCTGTTAAGACTTTAATCAATCGATTTTTTCATTCTTCAGTCCCTTTTACGCTTCGTTTTGAAATGTTCTTACGCATAGCTAACCTTCTATATCTTCGTAAGTACTTAAATGGCTCATTAGCTAACCTTCTATATCTTTTAGTTTTTTGCTATATTCAGTTGAGTTATGGATTTTTCATGAAGGAAGTCTTAACATGCAACTGACATAAAAAATCCTAACAATGAATGAGTATTAGATGATGTGTTATATCTTACTAAATATTAGTAATTGGTTTTTCAGGATGTCGCTTCGAAAATATTGGCATTCTCTCAGCACACCCCAAGAACTGTTTGTATTTTATCAGCAAATGGGGCTATATCAAATATAACACTCCGCCAATCTGAAACATCCGGCCGGACTGTAATTTATGAGGTTTCTATTTCAGATCTCTATTCTCCTTTTACTTTCTTATTTGATCATCATGTGATCTGATATTTTTAAATGTTTTGATTTTCCGATTTGTAAAATTAGCTTAAGTTCCTAAAGGTAGCACTAATATGAAAAACCTCTATTTCAAATGTGTCGTTTGTACTAATCTGTGTACATGTAAACATTAGCTAATCAAATTTGTAAATATATCTACAGATTATCATTGTCTTTCCATTTGTGTAGGGGCGGTATGATATAGTGGGCATTAACGGCTCATTTACGCCATCAAATGCGGGCGGTCCTAAAAGCAGAACTGGGGGAATAAGTATCTCCTTATGTGGACAGGACAAAAAAATATTTGGTGGTTGTGTGGCTGGTTTTATGCTTGCTGCAACCCCCGTGCAGGTAATTTGCTTGCTCTTATTGATTTAAATCTGGTCTTATTACTTTCCTTATGTCAGTTAATCTCCCTAATAGCATGCACTATAACACGTTATAGTATGTCATCTAACCCGTGCTTTATGTGCTATTTGCGCTATAGCACAAGCTATACGCATTATAGTGCGATATGCACTTGAAACAATAATGCTATCGTCTGGTGGCAGCAAGTCCAAAAAAGCACATGTTTCGTGCTGCGCTATGCACTATAGCCCCGGAAGCCTTCGCGCTTCGCTGAGCATATATTTAAGTGTATTTCAAAATAAATAAATTATTATGTGATTTACTATTCTCCATGTACATCTCAGTGATTTTAATCCATCACTTGACATTAATTTTTCTCTTATTGCAGGTTATACTTGGAACCTTTGATGCCGTTGAACTGTGGGAGCCAAAATCGGCACACATGGAGCCTTCATCAGCTCCACCAAGAGCGAACCAGCTGGGTGGCAGCAGCGGTGAATCATCTGAGGGGGATGCAAATCCGTTCTCAACAACATTCCCCAAGGCATGCCATGGGGTTGATAATTAAGATATGGACGAATGTAACATTAAAACTTTATTTAGAAAATACTTTTAATATAACAAAACTTGTATTTAGAAACCAAGTCATTGTTGTTGTTTAGATCTAGTTTTCTTTCGTTTAAAGTGTCAATCAGTACCAGGTCTGAAAGGTGTTACTCTTAAATATCAACTCCATGCTTAAGAAACTGTTTGGTTCATAGTAGTTATAAGTACACATCGCGTTGTTCTGCTTCCTGGGCAGCTGATTTCCAGATTTAATTTGGCAGCTTCATAATGGTGCTAAAAATTAGTTTAATTTGGCTGCTTCATAATTGTTGCTCCTAGATTTAGATGAAAATTACCTTGATTTGGCATAATTTTTTGGGTAAATTACGAGTAGCTTACTAGGTAAAACCTAATTACGAAAATCCCCCTCACGTATTGAGTATTACGAAAATTCCCCTGAGCTTTGTCACCATCTTACAATTAATCCCTTACCACCGAAAAGTTCCAACTTTGGCCCTATGGAGTTATTTGTAATATCTTAAAAAAATTAAAGTTTGGGTGTTAATTGTAATATCTCATAAACTATAAAATTGATAATTATATATTTACCACCAAAAAATTAAAAAAATTGTATATTGTACATAAGTTCCAAAAATATTAAAACAACCTTATTTTTATATATTTATTAACAATTTAATTTTTAAATAATAAATTAAAAAATTTCATTAATAATATTCTATATATTAAAGAAATTTATTTCCTCATTTAAATAATAAATTATTTGTATATTGTATTAATAAATTTAATTTTTTAAAAAATAATAAGAAAATTTAAAAATATAATATAATTTTTTAATTTACTTTTTATGTGTATAAAAATAAAATTTATAAAATTATTATTATAAACATAAAATAAATTTGGAAATTAATTTTTTATATTTTTTAAATATAATTAATTTACTCTAATTTTTTTTTTTTGTTGCAAAAACCTGCATCTGCATAGTTGTTGAAGCCAATGAATTGATACAAGTTTTTCTTTGGCATTTTCATAATTTATATCATTATTGCATTTTCCAACATACATATTCATTGTTACAAAAAATGCATGTAAATCTATGTGCATTACAATCATTTGTTAAAATGAAGTTTATTATTAAGCTTTTTTTTCTTTTTTTTCTTTTTTGGATTAAAATTTGTAGGATGTATGCACTATTCCATGATCTTTAATAAGCTGAGATTGGGTGATCATTCTGATCTTCTTTTGAAATAAAACCATAGTATGTAGTATTAGCTTTGCAACATAAACCAATAACCCAATTACCCTCATCATTCCGGATCACACCCCCTACGTTGCTGAGTTTTCGTGATCATAAAGACTACCATCGGGGTCGAGTTTAAACCATCCCCGTGCGGGCCTAATCCACCGCCGGTTTGGGATGGGATTTGGCTTCCTCAAGGAGCTGAAATTATCCCTAAGGTACAAAGTTAATTGGTGAATTTTGAGAGAAGTAGCCTCAGTATGTTCCTTAATATTATCAAAAACCTTTTGGTTACGTGCTTTTCAGATATGCCAAATAGTAGAAAGAAGATGAAAGGCCATGGGCAATCCGGTAGTAAGGAGTTAGGGATGGGTGTTTGGGTCGGGTAATTTGGGACCCGACTCGTCCCAATCGGGTATTTTCCGTTTGGGACAAAAAATAGGGTTGTTTGACATTTCGGGTTCAGGTACCCGAACCCAAAATATATTTTCGGGTTGGGTTTTGGGTATTGCATTTACATCCGAATGGATATTTCGGGACCCGTTTGGGTATTGAATTTTTTTTTTTTTTTTTTTTTGGCAATTAGTGTTGGGGGCATAGATCTTGAATTGAAATGTTGAAGGCTTGTATCTTGTGTTTTGTTTAGGAGTCTTTGATTGTAATATTGTTAAAGACTTGAGACGTTTGTGTTGTATTTGTTTTGAAATTATTGCGTACAATTTAATGTGTGAATTCATTTATTTTACAATTTTACATACATATATGTTAAAAAATAAGATTTCTTGTACATTTATACATATTAAAAAAAAAAATCATGTGAAATTTCGGGTACCCGCCTAATCGGGTCGGGTTTTGGGTGTGAAAATTCATTACCCGCCAGGTAGGGTACCCGACCCGCACCCAGCCCTATAAGGAGTTATGGAAATTTTGTTTGAGGTTTTGGAAAAAGTACCGTGTCATCACCGGCTAAAATTCTTCATTTAGTTCATTCATCGTAATTGTCTCATCGTGATTACATGTCCATAGAGTTGAATAGTTTTAAGAGAGATTTTTTTATTGAAAAGTTCTAGCCTATCTTCTAGACCTCGTTGCACTTGAAACAAAAAAAATATCATATCAAGTTAATTTCGACCTCGAATTAAATCGTAAACCAATTTTGCACAATATATTTTTCAACTATATTTGAGTAGTCCACATCAACAATTAGTCGATATTGAAGAATCGATTGCAGAAAATTAAACAGTATCTATTGATTATATGAATTGGGATAAATCGGCTCTACAATCTAGCTCAGTAACCACTTTGATTGATTGAACAATATTCTCAACTGTTAATAAATTTTTTTTAATTTCGGAGACTACAAGAGAATGATTAAATCGTTCAATCATGAGTCTTGCTGAAAGCTTATTTATTTATATTAAATATTGGAGGGTGATTTCTTGTAAGATCCACGAGTTTCATATGATTGTAATTGCTAATTGTATGTTCATGTGGAGATAAATGGTTGAATTGAGAACGTCTAAGTTAAATTGGTCATCCAATTTATAATATAAGATTTTCTTAAAAGCTTGGCAAAAAGCACTTCAAAATTTATATTACGAACGCAGCTCCACTTTCTGTGGTGTCCTAATGGATCTATTTTGACCTAGGTCTTCATCCAGTGAGACGGAGTATGACTAATATGGATCACGTCCCACCTCGAAAACAACCCAAATCCTAGGCCGACTCATCGCTAGCCCAAACTTTATGAAACCCTAATAAGCAAATTTACAAATTAATTGCATAAAGTCATTGATTTCACATGTACACACATATTCTTTTTCTCAATCAAATATTTAAATTCAATTTAAATCATGTCTTAAATTTTCAAAATTCAACACCTAAACACAATTTAAATTGTATTTCAAAAGTTTTGTTGAAATCGTCCAACTAAAATTTTAAAACCAAAGACCAACAACTATACATAGTTAATAATGTTAACAAACTCATAACACTTTATGAGACTAATGAGAGTAAGTTAGAATAGTACTAATACAAGATCGGACTTGCTAAGAATGTGAACTAAAAATGCACTAGATACATTTTATTTTTTATTTTTAAGAACCAAAAGTGAATCACGTCATTAATCAATATTCCAATACTAGCAATTCCTTTTTGGAAGAGGTCATAGCCTAGTGGCAAAATATGAGGCTCCAAGACCCACAGGGAAAGAGTTCTTGTGTTCGAATCCTACTAATATGTGTGTTTATTTAGTTTAATACTTGTATTGATAGAATTATCAAAAAAAAAATACTTGTATTGGTAGTTTATTTATCTTTGTACTTTGATAGTAATTGAATATGTTTAAGATTGATAAAATGGTTGATATAATGATGTCATACCGTTTCTTAAAAATAAAATAAAAATACTAGCGATTACCAAAACTGCTTACTAGGCTTTTATGGAAACTAGTCGATGTTTGCTATTCACAAACCCTAGAAATCGCGATATATATATAACATCGAAATATGGGAGGCATCTACTGTAGATAATCTCGGACTTCTCTTTTGACAAATCATCTCAGGGAATTTTTCTCCTTTTTTTTTGGGTAAAATTTCCAATCTTTTCTCCTTTACATTCTTCATTTAATTGCTTGTTTTGATTTTCCCTTATAAATGTATGATACCGTTCTGATATGTATAGAGTTTTAGAGAATTTGGTTAAGTAATTAACTGGATAAGTTTGAATTGATTTCACTTTCATTCTTCTATCCTGGACTTTTTTTTTCTTTCGTGAATTTCCCTAATTTTTTGGTTACAAGTATAAAGAATTTATTGGTGTTGTATAGATCTTTAGAAATTTGCTTTGTATTGATCATAAGGTTATAGTTTTGAAAAAATGAGCAAGGCGCTCGCCTTTGCATCAGGAGAGGCGAGACGAGCCCTTCTCGCCTTGCTATCGTCCAAAAAGCGCCGCCATGGCGCCTCCTCAACTGTTAAAGCGATGCCATGGAGCGACCCGTGGCGTCGATTTACGGAATCATGGGTTTGAAAATTTTATAAAAAAATATGAAGGTTGGCGGCGGCGGCTATGGAAGATTTGCAAATGAATTCGGTCACACCGTCTTCTTTCTACCTACTTTTTAGCCTTTTTTTTAATTTTATAAAACCTTCATATTTTATTATTTAAAGTAGAGGCACGGGCCCACCACTTTTCTTTGACCAATTTATTTTTGATTTAGTCACTTGTACACATTTATTTTTTAAAATGTTTGTCTTTTTCTTTTTATGTTTTGTGTTTTTAATAATAATGCATATTTTGAATTTTTACTTGATAACTTCTTTATTGTTTGACACTATTTAATATGATATTTTTTTAGATAATAGTTAATAGATTTTATTTATTTAAATACATGCATGCATTTTATTCAACTAAATATTACTACTTATATACATTGATAAATACTAACTTTTTTAGTTACCTACATTTTATTTACTTAAATATATTAATATATATTAAAATAATCTATTAATGTACAAATTTTATCTAAATATATATTATTACGAAAAAATCTCTACAATAATGCTTTATGTCAAAAAATCCCTCGCTTTGAACCTCGCCTCGCCACGTAGCCAGGCGAAGCTTTATCGCCTCGCCTTACGCCTCTAACAACTAAGCATAAATTAAAACCATTTTGCATTCTTGTTATGATAAGCTTCTTGATATAAATGTGTTGCAAAAGTTTTTAAAAAGTTGATAATCATTTATTTTCTATATTTCTGTCAAGTTCTTTTAAAATTATTTGTTTTTGTGTTGCATGAATAGTTGTTTTCTCAAGGCCAGATCAACTTAACTAATATATCAACCTACTTGTTGAATTACTTTTCATGACCAAGCGTTATTATAGTGATAGGTAATTAATTCATTACATAAAGAACCCCATATATTTTGTTTAGTGGATTAAATGTGTTCCAAGCTTGGGGGTAGTCTTAGATCCCAATTCACAAATCATACAATGTTTTGTGTAGCTTATTTTATCTTTTATCAATGTGTCTATTCATTATGATCATATAGAATGCTTCTTTTCTTCAGCAATATAATTTGCATCATCTAAAGTTGTGATGATCTTATTTTTGACTAATTTGAGAATTACATTACTTTATTCGGTTTCTAATAAAACCTGCAAGATGGTCACTTTCTGGACTTTTATCGGCAAGATAGTCACTTTCTAGACATTATTGAAGCTGCTTCTCTAAATATTGCTGAAGATCTGCAAATTCCTTCAAACTGACTATTTTGTTGTCTTCGTGTAAAATCTTTTTCAACCCAAGGACATTTTCGAAAACATGTCGAGTGCGAATGAAGCAGAAATAAGCGTCATGGCAAACAACGAGGCATTGTCCGTTGCTCCCATATCTCTAGCACCGGTGGAAACTCCAATGGGTCCCTCCCAGCAGTCGGTTCTAGAACAAACTCTGCAACCTCCTTCTCCATACCTAGACATCCCGCCTGGCGCCATTGTGATCAGGCATGTGAACTCCAACACCGGGCACAAGCGAAAGAGGGAGAGGCCCCAAAATTATGGAGTCAAGAGAGTCACGGCTTTCAGCATTGCTACGCCGCATAGGGGTAGGCGTCGGGTTCGGGTAACCCAAAACCGATCCGTCGTAGATAACTAATTCGCGGAGCGGGTGCGGGAGCGCCAAAGCGCGATACTTTGAAATTTCGAAGTATGAGAGCGTCTAATAATACTTCCATGTAAAATAATTAATTTTAGTTAAAACAAAAATTAATTATCATTAGTTTGTCACAAAACATTTGTGTTTTATCAAAAGTGGCTGTCAATTTTTGTTGTACATTTATTATTGATAATTAATAGTTAAATAAAATATTTTTATCGCTGTTATATTTATTAAAATTACTATTGGGAGAAAAAAATTCGTCATTATATATACAAAGAGTGATAGTTTTATATTATCACTTAATATTTTCACTGAAACAAACTTTTAATGTATATATATATAGTGAGATTGGTATTTGAGAATATTTCATATATAGGATATAATAGAACATAAATATAATTTAGTATCATTATTACTTGATATGAATATTAGTATTACTATTAGTATAATATCTTAATGACTTCTTCTAGCTAATTAATGTGTTGAATTTATAGAATGAATATAAAATAATAAATTTATGAACAAGACATCACATCCGTCAATCCATATATTCTTATTACTATTCAATATTAAGTACTGGGCCGCAGCAGTCTAAGACTTCTGCAAGGAAATGACATCAATTGTAGGCCTTTTGAACTATTTTTACATTAAATATATATCAAACAAGTAAAATGCATGAAGTTTCTAAGAGAGCGTGAATTAGCTTAAGATAGAGCGCAAATTAGAATCAGATACAGTGCGAATTTGGTAGCGAATTTCAATTTTGCGCCCTGAGCGCGACTACAGAGCCCGCGCACCCATGTCACGCGAATTTAGTTATCTAGGATCCATCCCATGCATTTTTTTAAAAACCCGAACGAGACGTTTATTTTCAGATTTGGGTACCCAAATTTGAGAAACTCGTATATTATTATAGAACAAGGGACGGGTTTGTGATTGGTCTCTTCAACCCCAAATACCCGAATCTGCCTATATCTTTTGTCACGGCCTGCTTCGCGGGTCCGTCAGATAACAATCGAAAAATTATTATTTAAGGAAAATGTTAAAATACCGAGATTCTTTTTTTGACAAAATCATTTAAATGAAAATGACAATTAAAAGTTTTAAGCGGAAGCGGTTTAAAACAAAATAACAACAATTTAATTTACTAAGTTTTTTGACAAAAAAATAAAATCAATTTTCATAATAGAGGTTTAAAGCGGAAGCATTTAATCACAACATATCAAAAGATTTGAACAAATCAACCGAGAGAGATAAATAAGTAATTTATGAAAATCTTGTCACTTTTATAAAAATATAAATTAACTTTAATGATTCAAATATTCTAAGCAAGGTTTGAAACAAAATTGAAAAATAACATAATTCGACAATAAAACATAACTACTCTTCCAAATACTAGGGTGGGACCGCAACCGTGATGACCTAACCGCAACCCAACTATTGTTTTTCAGAACACCTGAAACTGAAAAGAGTGAAACACGAAACACATAAGTTGATCGTCCAACTTAGTGAGGCTGTGATGCAAATTTGCATGGATGCAACATACTAAAAAGCGTGAACACGTTAAGCAAATATTTCAAGACGAGAGAAACACATAGTTCACATAACCAATAATTGTTGATGCCGTCCTCCACTTACCCTCCATCCTCAGTCTGATATCCATCCAAACTCAGCATGTAAGGAGCGACCTTACTATCTAAAGTGCGTCGACATGTCTTTGCCTAAGTTCGTCCTTACTCCCCAAGTGTTCCTCCCCACTTGGATTGTAAGGTCAAACCTATGGGTAACCGTGATAATCCTGTCGGCCCTTGCCATCTAGGTTGGCATCGGGTCCATATACCAATCAAAATGGGCCCACACATAATGGAAAACAAATGGAAACATAACATATCAAACATATTTAACATATTATCAACATTTAACAATTTATCGAATGCAATTTTGGTATCATGATAATTTAGTAAAATATATTCGCAACTAGTAGATTCGGATGTAACATGTATTGGGATAATCATGTTGATATGCTAGGGATTTTATGCGAGTAATTTAGACCAAATAAGTCAATCTATTTGTGACAACATGCAAGAAAAATCAGAATATAACACAAACTTTGATCATTAATAGCCTAGGTACATGTTTGGACATGGTTTACTAGCACATTGGACCGACACACAAATTAAACACACAGCGCTCCCCTTTGTCGCTTAGTTAAACGACTAAAATTCCACAAATGAAGCTTATCCGAAACCTGAGTAAGTACGTATACGACTTAGAATTTATCTAATAACCTTACTTAAATATAATTAAAAAAAAATCATATCACAAGGATTTTCTAACTAACACGTCGCACACAAAAAACTTAGATCTTATGACATCGACTCCATTTAAAGAGATAATTTTTAAGCTTTAAGATTTTTCAAAACTCGAAATATTAATTACATAAAATCAGCGCCAAAATAGCACATTTTTTGTGAAAACTTGAAACAAACTTTAAAACAAATGATTTTTAAATAAACCCATGTCCAAAATCAAATAAAAATAGAGGCTTAAGTCTTTTTTTACTCCAAAGATTAAAGTTCTAAAACCCCTCAAATTTTAAAGCATTCTAAAGACACCCCCATAGTTTCGAAATCTTAAGAAAATTAACTTGTTGCAAAAATAATTCAAGATCCAAACATCTAAGCAATATTTAAATATATTTAAGCAAAATTTTATTATAAAACTGAGATTAAAAAGAAGTTTTAATAAATTTCCACCAAACTAACAAGGAGAAACAAAAAGTTCTTTAATCATAAATTTTCTTCGGAATTTTTTTCAAATGTTCAATCTTAAAATAAAAGTGAACGAAGCACTACTATAAATCAATTAATAAAGAGTTTATAAAATTAACTATGTAGAAACAGCGATAAAACAACACCTTTGCCCCTCTTATTTTCAGATTTACAAAATATACACTTAACAATTAAATCTGAAGCATGAATAGGAGCTTACACCCAGAAGGTCTTCATTCCCCTCTCAACCTGGTGTCCCAGTTTGGCAATGATGTCCGTCACCGAATTCGTCGATCTCCGTACATGTCTAAGTCTGATCTCCCATGGTTTCCTAAGCAAAACCCCAGAGTCCTCCAAGGTACAAAGCTAATTGGTGAATTTTGAGAGAAGTAGCCTTAGTATGTTCCTCAACATTATCAAAAACTTTTTGGTTAGGTGATTTTCAGATATTCCAAATAGTAGAAAGAAAGATGAAAGGCCATGGCAATCCGGTAGTAAGGCCATCTCCAGCCGAACCGGGGAGGCAAGCAACAGCCCCCGGTTCGGCTGGAGATGGATCTCCCCCCGGAGGGCAAGCAGGCATCCTAGGGGAGATGCCTGCCTGCACTCCTGCCTGCCTGCCTGCTCATTGACGCGCAGAGGCTCTTTTTCTTTTTTTTTTTTTTTTTTTTTTTTGCTGCAATTTGGACAGCTGCTAGGAAGGAATCAATTGGGGTTATATGCAATTTTCATTCCATAATCAAACATAATACGAGAGGAAGAAGGAGAAGAAGGAAAAGGAAAAGGAAAAGGAAAATCATGAAATATTTCTAGAACATAAATGTATTTAATGTTTGGCAATTTAAATAATGCTTTAATTATTTGGAAAAAAAAAAAAATTCCTATGAAATGCAAATTTGGTACTATCGGATAGGTTTTCAATACATTAAAATGTCGATATAAATTTGGTCATGTTTAATATATAAAAACTTTTTAACACTTATTAATTATGGTTTAATATATAAAAACTTTTTAACACTTATATAAATTTTTTTTAACACTTTTTAACACTTATTAAAAAAAAAAAACTTAACCATAATTTTGAAAGATACAATGTTTTAAAATCAATGTAGGATAAAAGCTTAACTATTAGAGTACAACAATAAAATTGATCTCAACTATTTAGAGTACAACAATTAAATTGATCTCAATTAAATGGCCCGTGTGTTGCCCACAAGTGTTCGACTAAATCTTTTTTCAATTGGCTATTGAGTTCTTTATTTCGAACGTTGCCACGACGCATCATATATGATTCAATGTCGATCTCGCCTGATCTTGTGGATAATTCTACAGTTGTAGTAGTTTTCTTTTTCGATTGCTCATAATATTTTGCACGAGCCCTACGAGATCTACGAGGATCGGTCTCGTCATCACTGGAGTCTTCATCGCCGAATTCATCACGTTCGTCCTCCACAATCATGTTATGAAGGACTATACAAGACAGCATTATGTCGCTCAAGTCCTCTATGTTCCAACCCCTACCAGGCATCTTAATTATCGCGAAACGAGCCTGCAGAATCCCAAATGCTCGTTCCACGTCTTTTCGATATGATTCTTGCATTTGGGTGAAAAATTGTTCTTTAGGGTCAATCGGGTTTCTAATTGCCTGTATCAATGTCGCCCACTTTGGATATATGCCATCTGCAAGATAGTACGTCATGAAGTAATTCTTGTTATTTACCTCGTAATTAACATGTGGGGACGTTCCTTTTATCATGCTATCAAACAAGGGGCTTCGGCCAAGAACAGTGATGTCATTTTGAGATCCGGGTACGCCAAAGAAAGCATGCCATATCCAAGTATCGGCATCAGCAACTGCTTCAAGAATAATCGTAGGTTTTTTTAGTCTTCCTGAAAAGGCCCCTTGCCATCCAGTTGGACAATTCTTCCACTCCCAGTGCATGCAATCTAATGACCCGATCATCCCGGGGAATCCACGAGATTCTGCTTTAAGCAAGAAGCCTTTCAAGATCTTCCACATTCGATTCACGAAGATATGTCTTTTTGTATTTTTTTCAAAATGGTTTTGCAAAATTGGCACAAGGTTTCACATGCAGTTGACTCTCCTATATGGAATGGAAGGGTTCGTCCAGAGCATCAGCGGGGTTTGCGTAAGCTAACATACGCAAAGCGATGGTCACCTTCACTAGGGGTGTGAACCCTAAACGTCCGGCCCTGTCTCTTTTTTGTTGAAAATATTTATTTTCACGTTCGCATTCTTCAACCAAACGGAGGAACAAGGGTTTTTTCATCCGAAAACGCCTTCTGAAGTCCTCGTCGTTATATACAGGCCTTTCAACAAAGTAATTGCGCAAGAGTTCTTGGTGCTTCTCTTCACGATTCCTCGGTTTTTCTTTTCGTCCAGGTTTAGAGCCACCATGGACAGGGGCCACATCTACAGGCTGAAGAGTGAATTGCCGATAGTCTTCAATTTGTTTGAGGAACTGTTGATGGACCTTTTCTCCTTCTTTAAGGTTAAACAATGCATAATCATCGAAATTATTTAAGAAGTGCTCAGTGGAACCCTCGTCATAAGTTGGGAAATATGAACCCGAACCTTGTTCAAAATTTTGGTTACCGCCTGAACTTTCTCCCGGATTGAGTACTGGTTACTCGGTGGTTGTTCAAAATTCGAGTAGTAGTTACTCATATCTTGTTCAAAATTCGGGTACGAGTTACTCGAATCTTGTTCAAAATACGGGTAGGAGTTACTCGAACCTTCTCCCGAATTCATTGTATGGAGAAATTAGTGATTGTAGAGAGAGTGATGTAGAGAGAGTGATTTATAAATTATTAGATGGAGAAGGTTATGAAATACAAAGGGCTCACCTTCTATTAAATAGAATTTTTGGTGACTGATGAGGCACTACATGACAGGGAGGTAAATGAAACAATACACAATATCATGGGGGTAAATAGTATCAGTGTACTCTTTTTTTAACTTTGTATGTACTCTTTTCAGATTTAAAGAGAAGAGAAAGTCACGGGAAAATGGGGATGACAATGTTGGTAGGTATTCTTTTGCAGGTAAACATTATTGCGGTAATCTTTTTTTTTGCAGGTAAACATTATTGTGGTACTCTTTTTTTCACTTTTTTTTTCTTTTGCAGAGATTCTTCACTTTAATTATTACAAATAGTATCAGTGTAATGTCACTTCAATTCTTTTGCAGGTAAATGCACTACACATCTTTTTTTTTTTGCAGATAAGGAGATATTCGTAGACATTATTAAAGGTTCTTTGCAGGTAAATAGTAAAGTGCCATTTATGAGATTTAAGAGGGTAAAGTATTTTTTTTCAATTCACAGGGAGGTAAATGAAACATTATAAATATAATGGGGGTAAATTGCCATTAGCTCTTATTTTAACTTTGTAGGTACTCTTGCAGATTTAAAGAGAAGAGAAAGTCACGTGAAAGTGTAAGCTAACTTTGTAGGTACTCTTTTGGTTACATTATTCAATTACTGTGGTAATTTTTAGTGTGAAACTTTTGTTCATGGGATTCTTCACTTTAATTCTTGCAAATAGTATCAGTGTAATGTCACTTCAATTCTTTTGCAGGTAAACATTATTGCAAATCGTAGACATTATTAAAGATTCTTTGCAGGTAAATAGTAATTATAGTGCACTACACTTTTTTGAAATTATAATTCACTACGCAATTGCATTTTTTCACCTACCAAAAAATCTCACCTACCAAAATTTATCTATCATAACACATGAGATAAACTTTCATATTATCATTACATAAGGGGTAAAGTGCCATTTATAAAAAATATCAAGGAGTCAGTGTGAAACTTTTATGAGATTTAAGAGGTTAAAGTATTTTTTTTCAATTCACAGGGAGGTAAATGAAACATTATAAATATAATGGGGGTAAATTGCCATTAGCTCTTATTTTAACTTTGTAGGTACTCTTTTGCATATTTAAAGTTTCAGAGAAAGTCACGGGAAAGTGGTAAGATAACTTTGTAGGTACTCTTTTGGTTACATTATTCAATTACTGTGGTAATTGCATTTTTTTACCTACCAAAATTTCTCTATTTAAGTGAAGTTGAATCTTCAACATTGTTCACTCATTTCTACACTGAGAGCATAAATCACTCATAATCAATTCTCGCATAATCACTCATCTCTCTTCGAAAAAATGTCTCCCAAATCAAACTGGACCCAAAAGGAAGATGAAGCCCTAGCCAAGGCTTACAATCAAGTCGGAGAGGATCCAATTCAAGGGTCTTCCCAACGACAGGTAACAATGTGGGAAGCAATTTCACTCGCTATGTGTGCATTCCTCATGTCCGAGGGAATATCCATCCCGAGGAGAGGTGCCGAAGCATGTTCAAGTAGATGGAAGAAAGGAATAGCTAGATTTATAAACAAATGGCACGAAGCATTGCTCGAGGCTAACCGTCGATATGTCAGTGGCACCAACTTGGTTGACGAGGTAAATGTTAATATTACTTAATAATCTTTTTAACATTATCGTCTCATAATATAAATGTTTAATTGTAGGAACATATGGCTATGGAATTCTACCATCGGGAAGTTGGTTCGGGGTTTCATTTGATGCACGTTTGGAATGTTTGCAAAGATTGACCCGTCTATAGAGTGATCTCTTCAGGAAATTCACAATCAAGAGTGGATCCACTCCATACGCAATCATCTCAGGCGAATGAAGGGATGGATTCCGCACAATATTATCGTCCAACCTTCGATTTTCCAATTGGGGATGACAATGTATTTGTGACTCCTGAGCGCACTCCCGTGTCAGAACAACCTAATGCAAGGCCAATTGGAACAAAGGAGGCTAAAAAAAAGAAGGGAAAGGGAAAGGCTACGACAAGTCATTCTGAAGATAGAGAACGTTCGGAAGCGAATCTTATATATGCTGAACGAGCCGCTAAAATCCACGAGGATGCACAAGACCGTAGACATGCTGCAATAATGGCCATCAAACAGGAGGAGATGGAAATGAAGGTATTCTCGATGAATACATCGAATATGACTCCTCTATCAAAAGATTTTTGGAGGATGAAGAAGGAGGACATCATCCGCAAGAAAAAAAAGCTAAATTTTGGAGGTTCGGTTGAAGGGGGGAGCAACCTAGGAGATCCTGATTTTAGCCGTGATTTCTCTCCATAGGCCCATGATCCAACTTGTTGTAGTGTTTGTTGTGTTTCTTTAATTATGTTTAGTTGTTGGTGTTTCCCTTGAAAATTATGTTTTGTTTTAGTGTGTAATAGTTGTTTTTCTTTTCACTCCAAGTGCATTAATAATAATTGTTGATGTTTTTCTTTAATTATGTTTACTCGTTTTTATTTTTATGAATGCCTTATTATTATTATTGTTGTTGTTGTTGTTGTTATTGTTGTTAAGTGATAGTGGGGAAAGTTTGAGATTGAAATAAATGTTTTGAATTGTTGATTCGGTTGGAGATGACTGATTTGGCAAGGCAGGCAGGCAGGCAGGCAAGCAGGCAGGCAGGCAGGCATGAGGGGGCTATTGCCCGGATCGGCTGGAGATGGCCTAAGGAGTTATGGAAAATTTGTTTGAGGTTTCTATTTTCGTATCCCATCTAGGGAAAAGATTGCAAGTGAAAAAATGCCTATTGAGGGAAATATTAGATAGAGAATTGGTGACGGGAGGGACATTTCATTTTGGTTTTTTCCTCCTATGTATACACAATCACTATCACTCTAAACAGTTGACTAGATCAACATGGGGTTAAAAAGTTTTAACAGAGATTTTTTTTTCCTAAAAAATTCAAACCTATCTTCTAGACTTCATTTCACTTGAAACAAAAAAAAAAATTCATATCAAGTTAACTTCAAGCTCGATTTAAATCGCAAACCAAATTTTCACAATATGTTTTTCAACTATATTTGAATAGTCCACATCAACAATTAGTCAATTTTGAAGAATAATTTACAGAAAATTAAACAGTATCTATTGATTATATGAATTGGGATAAATCCATATTGATAAATCGGGTCTACAAGCTAGCTCAGTAACCACTTTGATTGATTGAACAATATTCTCAACTGTTAATACACTACAAAAAAATTAAAATTTAGTGATAAAATTTTATGTGACAATGTTAAAATTGTCACTTCTTATATATATTAAGTGACAACAACTCAAAATATTGTCACTAAAATTGTTTTCATAAACATACTAGTGACAAGAATTGTAAAAAAGTTGTCACTATTGACATTTAGCGATACCCCAAAAGTGACAACCAAAAAGTTGTCACTAAACCATAGTGACAATATTTATTGTCACTAGGTTATCACTAAAAGGGTGTCGCTAATTGTCAATAGTGATAACTTAAGTCACCATATATTTGTCATTAATAACTATTAGTAACAACTTAAAAACATATATTGTCACTATTGCACTTGTCACCATTATTATTATGACAAAATTAATATTTTTATCACTAAATGCATACAAAGAGTGACAACTTCCACATTATCACTTAATTTTTTGTCACTTAAGTTCAATTTTCTTGTAGTGATAATTTTTTCCTAATTTTGGAGACAACAAGAAAATGATCGTTCAATCATGAGTCTTGCTGAAATCTTATTTATTTATATTAAATATTTGAGGGTATTTTCTTGTGAGATCCACGAGTTTCATATGATTGTAATTGCTACATGTATGTTCATGTGGAGATAAATGGTTGAATTAAGAACGTCTAAGATAAATTGGTCATCCAATTTATAATATAAGATTTTCTTAAAAGTTTCACCAAGAGCACTCAAAATTTATATTACGAACGCAGCTCCACTTAGAGTCTATGGGGTCCTTACGGATCTATCACCAATGAGACGGGTTATGACTGATATGGACCATGTCCCACCTTGAAAACAACCCAAATTCAAGGCCGACTCATAGCTAGCCCTAACCTAATGAAACCCTAATAAGAAAATTTACAAATTACTTGCTTTAACACCTAATAAAGTCATTGATTTCACATGTACACACGTATTATTTTTCTCAATCAAATATTTAAATTCAATTTAAATCATGTCTTAAATATTCAAAATCCAACATCTAAACCCAATTTAAATTGTATATCAAAAGTTTTGTTGAAATCGTCCAATTAAAATTTTAAAACCAAAGACCAACAACGATGCATAGTTAAAAATGTTAAAAAACTCATAACACTAATGAGAGTTAGTAAGTTAGAATAGTGCTAATACAAGCTCGGACTTGCTAAGAATTAATGTGAACTAAATATGCACAATCACAATTCCAATCTAGCAATTCTTTTTTCGATAAGGCCATTGTTGGGAATGCCCCGGTTGTCAAAACAACAAGAGTGCGGAATTTAAAATTTTTCCGAGGCACCCCAGCAGTCCCAAGATATATTTTCCACCTTATGTATGCGAAAAGGTTGAATCAAACAATCTACAATAGATAAAAGGAGGAGATATGCGATTTTACCTTACTATAGGCAAGGTGGTGGCAACCTCCGGTTTTTCTGATTCACAACGAGTGATCCAATTGTCTCACCTCCAGAGTGTATCCACACCAATTGGATTGTAGCAACACCTTCTATTCACAGGCTACAAACTAGAGATAGAAGGCTGTCAATTGAGGAAGAAACAGAAGTAGATTCAGATCTAGATCCAGCTATGGAAGACAGAGAGAGAAGGGGGACGGCGCTGTGCAGGGTCGGCTAGGGTGTAGGGGCGGCTAGGGTTATGTGTGCAAGAGTTCAAGAAGATTAATTCTACAAGTGTCTTGAAGAGTTGTGAGGAGATATCTATTTATAAGAGAAGAATCATTCTCTTTGTAGATATCTCTTAAAGATATTTTCCTTATCTTATAAGAAAACAAGATATACACATATATCTTCTTGGATCCTCCTTGTCATACAAGAAAACAAACTCTCCCTTCTTATCCTTAGCCAAAAATTGCCCCACCCTATCTTGCAAGACTTCTTCTGGGCTATTAATTAAAAGGCCCATTCTTGCAACTTAATTTAATTAACTATTAATTTAAATCAGCACAATTAATCCAATTAATTATTATCTCTCAATTAATTAATACTTTAATTAATATTTAATTAATTAGACCATCTAATTAATTATCCTTCCAATTGAATTAACACTTTAATTCATTTAATTGATTTAACTCCCTTAAATCAAATATTTCCTTTTTGACTGTCACTGTCCAACTGTATTGTGTGTGACCCTCTAGGTTCACCATCAATTGGCAGCAGGCCCACGAACCCTTCGTGATTTAATTTATGAGCAATTAAATGCTCCGATCAATTAAACCCTTTTAATTGACCACTCCAGAATTAATCTCCCTTATTAATTCAGGAGTACCCACACTTCATGGTCGATGTCTAGCCACAAGCCCATGAAGCCCAACTTTAGGTGAATTGATATTTGTGAACCTCACCTCTTATAACTGCCATGTACATACGGTCATTCTATCGACTTAATTTCCCGATTGAGACCTAGGGTGTGTGAATTGATCGGCACCTCTAATTATCTCAATAACTATACTTTCTAATTCGGGATAATAATCCAGTGTGACTGCTAAATTTGGAAACCCCTTTCCAAATCCATCACCGACCGTGATCACGGGTTTCTCGGATCTATTATCTAAGATCGTATAGGAAATTCTCTCATCCATTACGACGAGTCGGTAGATTCCATCTTGGTACTAACCACTCGCGTACACAACTATAGGCACCCAACTTAGGCACATTATGGTCAGGCTACGTGACCAGTACCTAAATCTAAGTACATATACCCATGCACCGAATTCGCCCTAGCACCTCAAGTCTAAGGACTAAATCGTACACTATTATAAGTCTTGAGAAACATCCCATCACCGATATGTGTCATGCGCTTCCACAATGGGTTTCTCTGTTCGGGTCGTTCGATGCGTTCGATCCCCTATCGAACTACCTAGTCATATGCACTGACATCAAATGTCTTGTTCATGAAACTCTACAAATTCACTCCAAGTGAATCATGCATATTCATACAAGTCTTGGCGATTCCTTCGATACCCCGTCTCGTTCAGAATCTATGACTTGGAACGGGTTTTAAGATCACGACCTTTAGAGACTGTTTCATGATTGCACTCAATACCGAAGTGAATCGTCCCATAGTCGAATGTGATCTAAGGATTTCATCCAATCGCTTAAATGTATTCGCGAGAGATGAATTTGGCCATTGTTTATTCTATACAGTTATAAATAAACGTGCGTAATATTCATAAGAATCAAAGATTGTTTATTACATAATAGACCTAATACAAGCTAAAGAGAATTGGCTTGCTGGGCACTATCCTATCAGCCATAGCCTAGTGGCAAAATTTGAGGGTCCAAGACCTAGAGAGCAAGAGTTCTTGGGTTCAAATCCTACTAATGTGGGTGTTTCTTTAGTTTAATACTTGTATTGATAGAATTTTCAAAAAAGAAAAAAACTTATATTGATAGTTTATTTATCTTTTTCCTTTGATAGTAATGAATGGGTTTAAGATTGATATAATGATGTCATACCGTTTCTTAAGAATAAAATAAAAATACTAGCAATTCCTTTTTTCTTCATTTTAGTTGCATTAAGGTTTTCACTAATTTAATGAAGTACGAAAGTAGTTTGGTTGGGTTTGGTCTCAGTTTGGTCTGGAAAAGTGGTTCGAAGGTTTGGGCGAAACCTTTGAAACTTGATTTTGATAATGGTTTCAATGGAATATTGAGATTGTAAAAATTTATTAAATAATAGTTAGTGGATTTTAAAATTTGAGATTTTATTTGGATGGTGGTTTGTTTGTTGGGGTTTGGAGAAGAAAAATAGGTAGGATTTGAAATGTAATATTTTATTGTATAGTGATTGAGATTATGAGTTATTATATTGTAATGATTGAGAATTGAATGTATTTATTTATATATGATTGTGATAGTAATTTAGATGATGATAAATAATTGAATGCTTATTTATTTAAATAAATTATTAGCATTTTTTATTATCTTGTAAATTATATAATATATATATAATATCTGACACGACACCATTTTCTAGCCAACATATAATCGAATATAATACGAAAAAAATAAAATAAAATATTTTTTTAACAATTGTTTGAATGCAAATATTATAAACGTCATTCACATAATATTACTAAAATAAATGAAATAATTATCACCAAAAAAAAACTGAGAAAAAAATAAAGATAAAAATTGAGAGAGAAATAAAAAAGAAAAATGAAAAATGAAACAAAAAATAAAGAAAAAAAATGTAACTGAAAATAAAGAAAAAAATTGAGATCGAAAAACGGAAGGAAACAAATGAAATGAAGAAATTGAAACATAATGTTATTTGATGAATTGATCGATTCATAATTAATAAAAAAAAGTTTTTTTTTTGATAAATTAACAAAGAGATTTATTATTTATGAAAGAGGTCGGGGAATTTTTGGAATAAAAACTCCAAAACTATAACTAGATACAAAAAATGATAATGCAAAAATCAAATAATATGACAAAAATGAATAATGCAAAAACTGGTAATGTAATTGATATTTTTAAAATATAAATTATATAAAGTTGGTATGTGAAGAAATAAATTATCAAAAGAAATCATAGGTAAAAATATGAAAAAAATAAAATAAAAAAACATAGAAAGGTAGGCGCTGACAATTTGTTAGCGCCTATCCCCCTCACCTGAGGTGGGCCTGGGCAGGTTTCAGCTTTGGGCCGAAACCTGCCCAAGCCCGTTGCCAAACATGGTTTGGCCCAGTTTGGCAGAGATCAAACTGGGACAAACTAGATCCATATGGGGCCTTGGTGCTCCACAAATATTTTTTAACGTCAATACCATTTTCAGATTACCAAAATTGCTTCTTGGGCTTTTATGAAACTAGTCGATGTTTGCTATTCACAAACCCTAGAAATCGCGATATATATATATATATATATATATATATATATATATATATATATATATATATAACATCAAAATATAATCTCGGACTTCTCTTTTGGCAAATCATCTTAAGGAATTTTTCTCCTTTTTTTTTGGGTAAAATTTCCAATCTCTTCTACTTTACATTCTCCATTTAATTATTTGTTTTGATTTCCCTTACAAATTAATGATATCGTTCTGATATGTATAAGATTTTAGAGAATTTGGTTAAGTAATTAACTGGATAAGTCTGAATTGATTTCACTTTCATTTCTTCTATCTTGAACTTGTTTTTCTTTCGTGAATTTCCCTATTTTTTTGGTTGCGAGTATAAAGAATTTACTGGTGTTGTATAGATCTTTAGAAATTTTATATGTATTGATAATAAGGTCATAGATGAGCCTTTCTCGCCTTGCTGTCGTTAAAAAAATGCCGCCATGGCGCCATCTCGGTCATTAAAGCGACGCCATGGAGCGACCGTGGCATCGCTTTACGAAACCGTGGGTTTGGAAATATTTTTAAGAAAATGAAGGTTGGAGGCTATGGAAGATTTGCAAATGAATTAGGTCACACCGTCTTCTTTCTGCCTTCTTTTTAGTCTTTTTTTATCTTATTGAAACTTCCTATTCTATTATCTAAAGTAGAGGCATGGGCCCATCAGTTTTCTTTGACAAATTTATTTTTGCTTTAGTCACTTGTACACATTTATTTTTTAAAATGTTTGCCTCTTTCTTTTTATGTTTTCTGTTTTTAATAATAATGCATATTTTGAATTTTTACTTGATAACTTCTTCATTGATTGACTCTATGTAATACGATTATTTTTTTACATAAATAGTTAATAAATTTTATTTATTTAAATACATAAATGCATGCATTTTATTCAACTAAATATTACTACTTAAATACATTAATAAATACTAACTTTTTTATTTACCTACATATTTTTTACTTAAATATAATAATATATATTAAAATAATCTTATAATGTACAAATTTTATCTAAATATATATTATTACTAAAAAATCTCTACAAAAAAGCTTTATGTCAAAAAAACCCTTGCTTTGAGCCTTGCCTCGCCTTGTAGCCAGGCAAAGCCTTGTCGGCTCGCCTTACGCCTCTAACAACTACGCATAAAGTTAAATCCATTTTGCATTCTCGTTATGATAAGATTCTTGATATAAGTATGTTGCAAAACTTTTTAAAAAGTTCATCATCATTTATTTTCTATATTTCATCAAGGTCTCATAAAAAATATTTATTTTTGTGTTGCATGAATAGTTGTTTTCTTAAGGCCAGATCAACATAACAAATATATCAACCTGCTTGTTGAATTACTTTTCATGACCAAGCGCTATTATAGTGATAAGTAATTAATCCAACTATTACATAAAGAACCCCATATGTTTTGTTTAGTGGATTAAATGTGTTCCAAGCTTGGGGGTCGTCTTAGATCACAATTCACAAATCATACAAGGTTTTGTGTAGCTTATTTTATTTTTTCATAATGTCTATTCATTACGAGCATATATAGCAATCAATACAATTTTGATTATTAAAGAGTTTATGTTGCGATAAAGCATCATATAATGTTGATTTTCTTCAGCAATGTAATTTGCATCATTTAAAGTTGTGATGATCTTATTTTTTGATTACTTTGAGAATTACATTACTTTATTTGGTTGCTAATAAAACCCGCAAGATGGTCGATTTCTGGACTTTTATCGGCAAGATAGTCACTTTCTAGACTTCATTGAAGCTACTTCTCTAAATATTGCTGAAGATCTGCAAATTCCTTCAAACTGACTATTTTGTTGTCTTCAGGTAAAATATTTTTCAACCCAAGGGCATTTTGGAAAACATGTCGAGTGCGACTGAAGCAGAAATAACCGTCATGGCAAACAACGAGGCATTGTCCGTCGCTCCCATATCTCCGGCACCGGTGGAAACTCCAATGGGTCCCTCACAGCTACCGCATCTAGAACAAACTATGCGACGTCCGTCTCCGTACCTATACATCCCCGCTGGCGACATTGTGACCGGGCATGGGAACTCCAACACCGGGCATAATCGAAATAGGAGGACGCCCCGAAATTATGGAGTCAAGAGAGTCATGGCTTTCAACGTTGCTACGCCGCATAGGGGTGGGCATCGGGTTCGGTTAACCCAAACCCGATTTGTCCTAGATAACTAATTAGCGGAGCGGGTACGGGAGTGCCAAAGCACGATACTTTGAAATTTTGAATTATGAGAGCGTCTTTAAAATAGTACTCCCTCCGTCCCATTATTTTTTTACTCCATTAGCTACAGTATCTGGTCAAACTTTTTAATATTTTAAGTAATTTATCATGTTAAATTATTCACATTTGTGGTATATTAAACCTTTTAAATATTGATATATATGGTGTCATTTCATATTATCAATTTCTTAGTGAAATATATTAATTAAATTATTTATTATAATTTGTATAACTTTAGTCAAGTTGATTGGTCAACTGTACCAAGTGATCAAGAAAAATGGGACAAATGAAGTATTATATATAGTGAGATTGGTATTTGAGAATATTTCATATATATAATAAAACATAAATATAATTTATACAATAAATAATTTAGTATCATTACTACTTGATATGAATATTTGTAATACTATTAGTATAATATTTTAATGATTTGTTCTTATTAATGTGTTGTATTTATATAATGAATATAAAATAATAAAATTATGAACAAGACATCACATTCATCAGACCATATATTATTATTACTAGACAAAATTGCAGAAAATATCCCAAACTAATTAGTGATTTTGGATTTTCGTCCCAAGCTATATCACTTAGCCAAATTTGTCCCGTAATTTTATATTTTTTTGGAATATCGTCCCACTTGCCACATGGCTGCATACGTGTCATGACGTGGCAAATTTTAGCATGAAAAATTATACAAGATTGCAGAATTCGTTTTAAACTAATTATAAATTTTGGTTTTTGGTCCCAAACTATATTTAATCGCCGAATTTCGTATCACAATTTGTCATTTTGCTTGAATTTAGTCAATTATTAAATTCCTAATTTAATAGAAATGACGATTCATCTCTTACTTTTTTAAGGACTAATGGCAATTTACCCCCTGCAATATTATTCAATTTACCCCCCTGTAATTTGAAAAAGAGAAGTTTACCCCCCCTGTGAAAATTTTAAAAAAGTATTTCATCCCCTTGAACCGGAGAGTGTAACTCAATTGCATAAATTGAGAGTGGACATGCAAAGTGTTTTATAACAAGGGGATAAATTGCTACAGTTATTATAATACATGAGGTAATTAAAATGCCACATTTATCACAACACATGGGGTAAACTATCACATTATCATAATATAGGGATGTAAATTGAACATTATGAATATTACATGGAAATAAATTGCCATTAACTTTGTTTTTAAGAAAAATAGTATGAATTTTCGAAATTTCCATGCGCTTTTGTGAAAAAAAATTCTATCTCAGTTCACTAGGAAAATTTGTGCATTTTTTTTATTAATAAATAATAAATATTCATAATTAGTTTGGAATGAATTCTTTTTACCCATGTCAATTCAATTATTAGAAGAAATTCGGGGTGTTGATATAATTTGGGACGAAAAATCAAAATTTGTAATTAGTGTGGGACGAAAAATCAAAATTTGTAATTAGTTTGGGATGAATTCTGCAATCTTATATAATTGTTTATGCTTAAATTTGCCACGTCATGACACATAAGCAGCCATGTGGTAAATGGGACGATATTCCAAAATAATATAAAATTACGGGACGAATTTGGCTAAATGATATAGCTTGGGACGAAAATACAAAATCATTAATTAATTTGGGACCCTTTTTGCAATTTTGCCTTATTACTATTCACAGTATTAAATACTGGGTCGTAGCATTTTGCACTCGGGATCGCAAATACGAAGGACGCGTGTAGCCATGCCACGCGAATTTAGTTACCTAGGATCCATCCCATTTTAGAAAGAAAAAAAAAACCCGAACGGGACGATTATTTTCATATTTCGGTACCCAAATTTGAGAAACCCGTATATTATTACGAGAATACGGGACGGGTTTGGAATTGGTCTCTCCAACCCCAAATACCCGATCCCGCCTATTTCTTTTTTTTTTGTATATATCTTTGTAATATTATATTATTTCTTGTACACTTTATTTAACTACAACTATAAGATAATCTAGTTAATTAATTAACACCATTTAAGTGTGATAGAATGGACTTGAATAAATTATTTTGGTATTTGCTAGAGATAGTATAAATTGGATTTTTTTTTTTATTGAGACATGCTTTGATCATATTTTAGATATGTTTGAAATGGTTGTTAATTTCTTATGTTGATATGTTTTATGTAAATAATAGATATAAAACAATTCATTTTAGCAAAAGAAAAAGGGATGAGAAAGTGATTGTGTAATGTACTTTTGTTAGGTACGTGGAGAATTTAAATTTTAAAAAACTATGGAACCCGTAATCCGGACCCGTTTCGTGCCGCAATAATTCGGGTACCCGAAAGCAGGTATCCAAATTATTACGGGACGGGTTTGGGATTGAAAGGTCAATCCCAAAATATTTTATACCCGTGTCTCTAGTCCTGAACCTGTCCCAAACCCGCCCCGTGTCCACCCCTAGGTAGTGCCATCATTGTGCACAATAATTGGGACATGTATTCTAATTATTTGCGTTGTGCTACTCTAATTATTAGTGCTAATCATTTAAATGGCACAATGATAGCACTACTACTATTTTAACAAAACGCAAATTTAAGAGGCTAAAGTGAAAAATGCCACAATATATTTTCACCCTAGCATGCATTACTATTGGGACATGTACACATTAGAGCACAATATATTGTGTCTTTAAAAAGTGAGTGATGAAATGAAATTTTGAGTCGATTAATGAATGCAAAATTATAAAATATCTTTGTTTTTTTTTTTTTTTTGATAATTAACATTTCAATATCACCAAATAAAAAAAAATTACAAAGTCAAAAAGATGGTAACCCCGAACATTAATAGGAATTAAACTACACGGGATACAAAAAGACGGATCTGACTAATCGAAATCGAAAGCCCATGCCACAAGATTGTGTGCTTCATAGTTTGAATTTCTCGGGGCAAACTTGAATGTTCAGTTCGGCCAAAAAGCCCAAAATTTCCGAATTTCTCCTATAAAACTACGAGCTGACCTATCCACGGCCTTCCAATCATTATACACTACAAGAAAATTGAGCTTAAGTGACAAAAAATTAAGTGATAATATGAAAGTTGTCACTCTTTATATGCATTTAGTGATAAAAATATTAATTTTGTCATAATAATAATGGTGACAAGTGCAATAGTGACAATATATGTTTTTAAGTTGTCACTAATAGCTATTAATGACAAATATATTGTGACTAAGTTGTCACTATTGACAATTAGCGACACCCTTTTAGTGATAACCTAGTGACAATAAATATTGTCACTATGGTTTAGTGATAACTTTTTGGTTGTCACTTTTGGGGTATCGCTAAATGTCAATAGTGACAACTTTTTTACAATTCTTGCCCCTAGTATGTTTATGAAAACCATTTTAGTGACAATATTTGAGTTGTTGTCACTTATTATATATAAGAAGTGACAACTTTAACATTGTCACATAAAATTTTATCACTAAGTTTAACTTTTTTGTAGTGATAGATTTTGAAAATGGCTTGAAGAAAATCGTTTTCAATGCAAGCATCATTAATTTTCCACTTCATCAGAATAGAGCAAGCTAGGTGAAGAGAAAGGCATTCCGCATCCAAAGGCGATAAACAAGGTTGCTTAGACGAAACAACAAATAAGATAGAACCGTTCGAATTCCGGATGATAACCGCAAATGCAGCAAGACCATCTATAAATGAAGCATTATAATTCCCCTTCAATCTATTCGGCCTAGGGGGGACCAAGCAATAGAATAAGCAGGAGCTTTACTTGAAGTGATCAAAAGTTTATATGCGAAACAGTGCTCAACACATTTAGCTTCAACAAGTTTGAGAAACTTGTCAATTTCTATGATTGGTTCGCCTTGGATAATTTGATTGTGTCGAGAACGAATTAATTCCAAAAGAGTCGCTGCGAAGATAAGGAACTCCAAACAATCCAATTTATCGGGAAAAAAACAAGACTTAGGGTCAAGGATCAAAATGAGAAGGCCAATAAGAGAAATTATATTACAGGTTGGCTTATGATTTAAAGCATTTTCTGATGGTACATACACTCGTCACCGGTTTCCAGGTACATAAACAGACTCATAAAAAGAAAGATGTATTCTTTTGAAGCTGGCGTAGCTTTTCGTCCAAAATATGATGTGAACAAGAAGGAAATCTCATGGCTTAGATTATGCGCCTATAGTCGGATACTCGGAAAGAAACAATCGAAACACAAGGAGCTGCTTCGTTTGTTCATGTCTGAGTTGAAGGCTTATGGAAAGTTAGAGAACATGTCATCTGAGCTGAGGTAGGCTATTGATGATTATTAATATTTTCACACAGATAAAAAAAGACTTTGTTTTGTCATCTGAATTTTTTTTGGTCAGTCGGTAGAATAAATAGCCTAGTCTTCCTCCCAGAAGGTCTTAATTCCCGTCTCAACCTGGTGTCCCAGTTTGGCAATGATGTCCGTCTTCGGATTCGTCGATCTTCGTACATGTCTAAGTCTGATCTCCCATGGTTTCCTAAGCAAAACTCTACAGTCCTCCAAGATACGAAAAAGAGGACCAATGTTCCAACAGAAACCAAGAACCCAATTACCCTCATAATTCCGGATCACGCCCCTCGACGTTGCCGAGTTTTCGTGAGCATAAAGACTCCCATCGGGAGGTTAAACCATCCCCGTGCGGGCTGAATCCACCGCTGGATTGGGACGAGCTTTGGCTTCCGCAAAGGAGCTGAAATTATCATTGAGGTCCGAACCTAATTGGCGAATTTTGAGATAAGTAGCCATAATACGTTCCTCAACATTATAAGAAACTTTTCGGTTACGGGCTTTCCAAATATACCAAATAGTAGAAAGAAAGATGAAAGGTCGTGGGCAATCTGTTAGTAAGGAGTTATGGAAATTTTGTTTCAGGTTTCTTTCGAACCAACGAGAATGAAAATGTGGGTGAATGCAAGTAGGTCGATGGGTGAAATGACCAAGTCCCAAACAAGCCTTGCTCTCAGACAAAGGTGAAAAATATGAAACAAATCCTCTATTTTCATATCACATCTAGGGCAAATTTCCTTTTGGTTTGATAGGTGGCTTGACTGTGACTACATTTGTGGCCTTATTGAGGGAGATATTTGTGACGCCCTGAAATTTGTTTTCTTTTTCAACTAAGGAAATTGAAAATATATTTATATATATATATATATAAATACACAAGAATAGTAATATAATATTATACTCAATTGGCAAGATTTAATATTTTTCATAGTATAATACAAGACTTCAAACTTTTAGGACCCAATTGAAATAAGGAATTAAATAGGACTACCCATTTCTTTGAGGGTGGTAATTGCAAATAAGCATTAAATATCTAACAAAGAAGGCCCATCTCCTTCATTCTTGTCTCCTCCACCAATTACACAAACTAAAACGTGTTTCTTCACACACAAAATCCCATTCCTTATTTTGTTAATAACTTCCTCATTTCTTAATCAAATTTAGCGAATGAGTAGTCCAAATTCATCTCCTCGACGAGAGCTTTCCATTGGTACCAATATTAGTCGGAAATTATGACCGGGAAAGTGATGGCAGCGGCGGCAAGTGGCGGCTTCAAAGTGGGTTTTCTTACATAGAAGTTTTCCGACCACCTATTCAATGATTAGGCTCCAAAATGGTGTTCTAGGCACAAAGAGGAGTCGAATGGACTTTGGGTTATTTTTCGGTGGAGGTCAACTCCCCTCACCGCCGCAGTCAACGATGGTTATTCCGGCAGCGACTTCATTTTAGCATGGGTTTTCCATATCCGGTCTCCATTTCCCGATTTGAGTTTGTTTAGGTAATAATTCTTGAGCTTAAAGGTTATTGAGTATTATTTACATTGTAGTTCATTTATTGGCTTTATGATTAAGTTTAACATGAGTTTGGGTTTGTATTATATTATGCATGTATGTCTAGGTAAGCTTAAGGTTGGTTAATTAAATGATTAATAGAACTATCATGAGCCTTAAAGTTGAAGAACAAGATAAGTTAAGGCTACGTTTGAATTGAATATAATCGATTCTTTAGAAGAACAAAATGAAGATATTTATGAAGATTAAATGAGTAAATACAAGACTTTAAGTTTTATCAATATGAAAATGATTGACTAAATGTAGTCAGTATGACGAAATTAGATTGTTAGAAATGTCGTCCTCGTATTAGGTAGATATTTGATATTCGTGCTATTGAGTACCTTGCGCTTAGTCCGAATCAAGTTGTGAATTTAACATGCAATTAACTATTCAACTTAGATTATTTAAAGAAATGAAATTTATATTTAATTAGATTAATTAGTTGCTCTTGGGTATTACTTAGCTAGACGAATTTGATGTGTTAATTTAGCTCAATATATTAGATTTGAGTGTAATATAGTGGACTTAAATAGATTGTGGATTTAAGGTTTGAATTAATTCAACTAAAGAATTAAACTTTGTATAACTAGGTCATATAAATAAATTTCTAGGTAAATGTAGTAATTTACTAATGAAGTAGAGTCAAATAGTTTAAGTCGATTCGAACGAGCTAGTGTCAGTATATTAGAAGTCGTAATATACTGTCATGTATGGATATAATTCTTATATATATTATTGGTCCTGATTAGGCGACGAGGCCACCACCGAGGTTACAACTACGACTCCAAGTATCTAGTAGAATATCCATCCAACGTCGATTAACTAAGGTGAGGGGTTCTGTCTTTTCCTTCCGTACCGTTCTAGCACAAAGTCCTGAGGAAATCGAACTTGATTAATTGTTGTCTTCTGTAGTTGCTTTTGTTTCAAGATGAGTGTATTGTCTTACTCTTTTCAATGTTTGGCGTTGCTTGACTTTAATTGTCCTGAAATTGGCTTTGGTTCATATGAACTTAATCGTTCTTGTTGACTCCTTGATTAGAGTAACTTTTCTTGGGATTACATGTACATTGATCCAAGTTGTTAACTTCTCTTGAATCCTAGAGTACTCTATTTTCAACTTTCAAGTTTGTCAATTTCCCTCTTTGGTTTGACTGTGATTTGATCAAGCTCTCTTGAACTCTTTGAGTATAACTTTTCGACTTAACTCATTCCTATAGGGACTTAAATTATACTAGCCTTTTGTAATGACTTCTTGTTGTCAATTGGATTACTTATTCGATCGATTATTCGAATCTCATTGATTCTAATCTATTTGAAACTCTACACTTGTGATTCAATTCTTGTTGAATTTGACACTGAAGTTTATATCCTGGCTTTTATTTGGGCTATGAATTCCTATTTCATACATCGAGCACGTAAATCAGTACAAGTTTCAAGTTAAAAGTTGAAAGTTACAAGTTACAAGCTTAAAAGTTAGAAGCTTGAAAGTTACAAGTTATAAGCTTAAAAGTTAGAAGCTTACAAGTCAAGTTCCGAGGTCGCTCCTCGATGAATATATATCTATATACAAGGTGATATTTTACATGGTAGACGTGCTCACATCTAACATAACTTGTTCATATATTATACATGAAAGTCTCTCAATTCTTAATTTACATGTGAATTACCTTCTATGTCTATCATCATTACGTTAGTTTCTGCGTTCATTTATACGAATTATACTTATCAATTGTTCATCTTAAATTCATCCCATTTTCATTTGATTTTGGATGTGCTCATACCCTCACTGAGTCATTCGGGACTCACCCTCTTTGTTTCCTTGTGTTCTATTTCCTCAGGATGAGATTTATTATCTGGCATAGATGATGTGATTCTTAAGTAATGACATTTAGTAAGGACGATTAAAGAAACTTTTTGGACCACCATTCCAGACATCCTCGAGCGAATGAGGTAACTTAAGAATTTAGTACATGGCTCTGTTTTTTTTTTTTTTTTTTCTTTCTTTAGGCCGTTCCTGCGACTTATGTTAGAGAAAGACAAATCGCAGGCGGGTGACACCTCATCTGAAAGCAGGGTGCTCTTAGGTGGGGCGTCACAGAGTGGTATCAGAGCCATAGGTTAATGATTGGACGGTGTTCACTTATGCTAAGATTTAAACTGAGCCATGTTTAGGTGTACGCGAGTTTGGGGGCTAATTTGATTTGTCTGAGTCACATGAGGTGAAGATAATATATTACGTTAGATATAGAGGGCTTAATCATCTAGTTATTCAAGGAAGACTCGTTATTGTGGATCGAGTAGGAATAAACGCATCGCTTTAGGGAAATACTATAAGAATGAGTTGTCACCATAACTCCATAACTTAATTCTGTAATTATCATCTTGTGACTAGAGTTTCTTTCATTTCATAATCTTTCAAGGTTCATACTTCCCCATAGTACAAAATGCATGTTTCAGTAGTTTAAGTTGTTCTCTTGTCGTGTAGACATTTTCTTTGTCTTAGACAATATCATTCTATTATTTTATTTTTCCTAAAGTATTAATACTATTAAGTCCGAATGCGTTTTTCTTGTCCATTTCTTCTCTAAATTTCAATCCTATAATGTCGTTGTTTTTCATCACTTGTTAACTTCTTTTCTGAATGTGATCTTGTGCTATAAATACCATTATTCGTTTGTTTTGATTAGATACCCTCTTTATCTCATATCACTAACACATGATCCTAATCAAATACTCTACACGATTTCGAACTTAAACTTTTGTTGTTGTTATATCATCACTTGTGCACATGTTTCTAATTACTTTCACAGTGACTTGCGCTTTGAGAGTTTCAATTAATATCTTATACTCATACATCTTTACATCTCGTTATTGTTCTTCCAACTGGTTATCCTGCTAGCATCTAAATCTTTTCAAAGGAATTTGGCTAATTCCCAGTTGCAATTAGTCTCTCTCAAGGTTTACATAAATTTTTTTTTTCTTGCTTTCATTGCCATTACTTTATTCATCGATCTCTATTATCTAGCTCGTCATGTAATGAGGTTAACCCTTAACAACCTCAAGTTTGCATAGTCGTATTTCGCTGTATGAAATGGTTAATGAAATCGAATGTAGATTGTTCATTCAAATCCTTTTGTAATCTTTCTACAATCGAGCCTATTGCATCCATTAATGTCCACTTCACCCTATCTTCAGTTGTTTGTTCCACTGAGGCCTTGTATCAGTTTTCTCTAATTCTCTGTCTTATCGTAAAATACTTGGTTTATTGAAGCATAATTCCATTTATCAAACTTCGGCCCATACAATTTCTTTTCAAATATGTTTTGAGAATTCAAGGTCCTTTTGTGCTTTCTTCAGTTATATATGTAATAAAGTCCTAATTCACTACTTTGATAAAATAAAGTTAACTTGAATAAACTTCGAGTTAGTTTCTTTAATATAATATCTCGAGAGTAATAACTCAAATAGGAGTTTTTGCACGATGATTGAGTCGAAAGAAAGATATAAGGAAACCTTACAAACTCGAGAAGAAGAACCAATAAAAACCGAGTACCTACCGATGATTGAGGTTCCCAAATAAGTCCCTTAGCCACGATGAAGGGTCACAAGGACGAGACTTTCCCTAAGTTCGAGCTCTGTAGCAAGTTCATGCGAATTTATCAAGGCCAACACTACATGTTAGTGTTATGCCTAGTGCAACTCTACCAACATAAGATCAGACGTCGAGGGATTCCTGAGGTTTCACCTACTGATTTTTAAGAGAGTTAGATGACCAGAAAGAAAAGGGCTTGGATCGTCGAAATGAAGATATTGTCGTATAAAGCTATGTTGAAGTCTGAATCGTCAAGTACGTGATGTATCATTTCAAGAAGCCACGTGACATTGTTTTATCTTATTGATTTGGCATTTGGAGTCTGATAAGTATCCTCATGTGTATGATAACTTGTTAAGAAAATTAAAATGAATTTAATACCTTTAGTGGTCTGTAATGCACGTAACAATAGTTCATGAATCTTTTCTGGGGAATTGTGTTGTTGGTCGAATATGAAGTTTAGATCGATTGGATGATTTATTAGGCTCCACATTATCGCCAGACGAGGTGAGGATGATAGATTGTAGAACGATTACGATTGCAAGTTCGGTGGGATATAAATTATATTGACCATTGTGGCTACGAAACACCAATTAGGAGGTAGACTTCAATACTCGATCAAACCGATGTGGATCATCAACCACGACCATGTACTGGAGGAAAAAGCCAACTTATGGAGAAACTTAAGGTAATATCAAATTAGTACCACGAAAGTGTAAAGACGAACGATGAACCTCTCAAACAACCCATCGACCCCGTGATTTCTTCGACTACTTCGTGATGGAGATTTAATAAGATCAAACTAACCAGTTGGGGCTCCAGTTCGACTTACCAAATGACAAAGATCGTTGGACCTGGTACGACAAACTAGAAGTGCATATATGAAGAGTTACTTCTTTTCTTGTGTTAAAACGGGTCATAGATTAGAGACAAATGACGTAGTAGTTGGGTTAAACTTGTTATTAAAGAACTTAGGGCTTCAAAATCTTAACAATCAAAGGTTAAAAAAAAAAAGAGAACACCCAAATAATTGTACTTTATATAGCGATAATTCCAACATGCTTTCTATGTGTGTAAATATCCAATTTAACTTATTGATTATATGTTGAACCCGTAATTCCATATGCTACTCTATCTGGAAATCTTTGACTCTTAAGCTCGAATCAATTAATATTTCTGATTCGCACTGTTGTATCCTCAAGTACCTTCATTGTACTCTTATCTTGGTTCTTTTCTTTCGAAATTCAAATATGGTTTGTGAATTTTCACGGTCGTTCTTTGACTATTTGTACAAGCTCATTTGGTTCTACCTTGTTGAACCAATCTTGTGTAGGTGTTACTAGTTTAATTTGATCTCGACCGTACTTTCTTTTTGTTTCAAATATATCATGTTCTCCATAATTCTTTGATATTCTTCTTACTTAAATTCCAAGTTCACATCTAGTAATCATACTCGGATTAAAGTTCTAAACTTATGTATCCAACGCTTACCATGTCTATAATTTTTCATCGTATGAGAAGTTCTAATTATTGTGCGTGTTCAGCTTCTCAACCCCTTATAGAATTTTCTTTTATAAATTCTATAGTCCCTAATTTTATTTATCATTTCTCATTTACATATTTCCTAAGCTCGTTATTTCGTACAATATCTCAGAATGTTGTATACTCCTTAATGTGATCCCTTAACATATTGTCACTAATTCTTTGATTCAAAAATCATTGTTCATATGACTATCAATGTTTGAATTCACTTAACTTCACCTTGGATTATACCCCAATTATGTGAGTTCCTAAACGGATAATAGAAACATTAAGGTATTAAATTTTATTGCGATAATTAATAAATTTCTTTTGGGAAGGATAGACGAGAATCAACTAGAATATTCATGAGATCAAGATAGCAACGTGCGAACATGTCGAAGAAATGTGTCACACTACTACGAGATCGACGGTGAATAAAGTTAGAATCTGGGGACCAGATTCTTTTAAGGAGGAGAGATTGTGACGCCCTGAAATTTGTTTTCTTTTTCAACTAAGGAAATTGAAAATATATTTATATATATATATATATTAATACACAAGAATAGTAATATAATATTATACTCAATTGGCAAGATTTAATATTTTTCATAGTATAATACAAGACTTCAAACTTTTAGGACCCAATTGAAATAAGGAATTAAATAGGACTACCCATTTCTTTGAGGGTGGTAATTGCAAATAAGCATTAAATATCTAACAAAGAAGGCCCATCTCCTTCATTCTTGTCTCCTCCACCAATTACACAAACTAAAACGTGTTTCTTCACACACAAAATCCCATTCCTTATTTTGTTAATAACTTCCTCATTTCTTAATCAAATTTAGCGAATGAGTAGTCCAAATTCATCTCCTCGACGAGAGCTTTCCATTGGTACCAATATTAGTCGGAAATTATGACCGGGAAAGTGATGGCAGCGGCGGCAAGTGGCGGCTTCAAAGTGGGTTTTCTTACATAGAAGTTTTCCGACCACCTATTCAATGATTAGGCTCCAAAATGGTGTTCTAGGCACAAAGAGGAGTCGAATGGACTTTGGGTTATTTTTCGGTGGAGGTCAACTCCCCTCACCGCCGCAGTCAACGATGGTTATTCCGGCAGCGACTTCATTTTAGCATGGGTTTTCCATATCCGGTCTCCATTTCCCGATTTGAGTTTGTTTAGGTAATAATTCTTGAGCTTAAAGGTTATTGAGTATTATTTACATTGTAGTTCATTTATTGGCTTTATGATTAAGTTTAACATGAGTTTGGGTTTGTATTATATTATGCATGTATGTCTAGGTAAGCTTAAGGTTGGTTAATTAAATGATTAATAGAACTATCATGAGCCTTAAAGTTGAAGAACAAGATAAGTTAAGGCTACGTTTGAATTGAATATAATCGATTCTTTAGAAGAACAAAATGAAGATATTTATGAAGATTAAATGAGTAAATACAAGACTTTAAGTTTTATCAATATGAAAATGATTGACTAAATGTAGTCAGTATGACGAAATTAGATTGTTAGAAATGTCGTCCTCGTATTAGGTAGATATTTGATATTCGTGCTATTGAGTACCTTGCGCTTAGTCCGAATCAAGTTGTGAATTTAACATGCAATTAACTATTCAACTTAGATTATTTAAAGAAATGAAATTTATATTTAATTAGATTAATTAGTTGCTCTTGGGTATTACTTAGCTAGACGAATTTGATGTGTTAATTTAGCTCAATATATTAGATTTGAGTGTAATATAGTGGACTTAAATAGATTGTGGATTTAAGGTTTGAATTAATTCAACTAAAGAATTAAACTTTGTATAACTAGGTCATATAAATAAATTTCTAGGTAAATGTAGTAATTTACTAATGAAGTAGAGTCAAATAGTTTAAGTCGATTCGAACGAGCTAGTGTCAGTATATTAGAAGTCGTAATATACTGTCATGTATGGATATAATTCTTATATATATTATTGGTCCTGATTAGGCGACGAGGCCACCACCGAGGTTACAACTACGACTCCAAGTATCTAGTAGAATATCCATCCAACGTCGATTAACTAAGGTGAGGGGTTCTGTCTTTTCCTTCCGTACCGTTCTAGCACAAAGTCCTGAGGAAATCGAACTTGATTAATTGTTGTCTTCTGTAGTTGCTTTTGTTTCAAGATGAGTGTATTGTCTTACTCTTTTCAATGTTTGGCGTTGCTTGACTTTAATTGTCCTGAAATTGGCTTTGGTTCATATGAACTTAATCGTTCTTGTTGACTCCTTGATTAGAGTAACTTTTCTTGGGATTACATGTACATTGATCCAAGTTGTTAACTTCTCTTGAATCCTAGAGTACTCTATTTTCAACTTTCAAGTTTGTCAATTTCCCTCTTTGGTTTGACTGTGATTTGATCAAGCTCTCTTGAACTCTTTGAGTATAACTTTTCGACTTAACTCATTCCTATAGGGACTTAAATTATACTAGCCTTTTGTAATGACTTCTTGTTGTCAATTGGATTACTTATTCGATCGATTATTCGAATCTCATTGATTCTAATCTATTTGAAACTCTACACTTGTGATTCAATTCTTGTTGAATTTGACACTGAAGTTTATATCCTGGCTTTTATTTGGGCTATGAATTCCTATTTCATACATCGAGCACGTAAATCAGTACAAGTTTCAAGTTAAAAGTTGAAAGTTACAAGTTACAAGCTTAAAAGTTAGAAGCTTGAAAGTTACAAGTTATAAGCTTAAAAGTTAGAAGCTTACAAGTCAAGTTCCGAGGTCGCTCCTCGATGAATATATATCTATATACAAGGTGATATTTTACATGGTAGACGTGCTCACATCTAACATAACTTGTTCATATATTATACATGAAAGTCTCTCAATTCTTAATTTACATGTGAATTACCTTCTATGTCTATCATCATTACGTTAGTTTCTGCGTTCATTTATACGAATTATACTTATCAATTGTTCATCTTAAATTCATCCCATTTTCATTTGATTTTGGATGTGCTCATACCCTCACTGAGTCATTCGGGACTCACCCTCTTTGTTTCCTTGTGTTCTATTTCCTCAGGATGAGATTTATTATCTGGCATAGATGATGTGATTCTTAAGTAATGACATTTAGTAAGGACGATTAAAGAAACTTTTTGGACCACCATTCCAGACATCCTCGAGCGAATGAGGTAACTTAAGAATTTAGTACATGGCTCTGTTTTTTTTTTTTTTTTTTCTTTCTTTAGGCCGTTCCTGCGACTTATGTTAGAGAAAGACAAATCGCAGGCGGGTGACACCTCATCTGAAAGCAGGGTGCTCTTAGGTGGGGCGTCACAATATTAGAGAAGATGATATTACACTTCATGTCTCGGATGTGGTTGACCATTCGGGAGATTGGAACCTTAGCTTGCTTAGGATGCTTTCTACCACTATTGCGCGCCTATGGGATTCTCACGACTCCCATTCCCATTGTTGGTACCCATAAGGATTCTAGAAATTGGTGTGGATCTCAAAACGGTTCCTTCAGTTGTAGCTCCGCCTATAGGACTTTAGGAAACCCGTCAAGTCCCCATCTTTTAACCCAAGGTAGTTGCGCTTGGATTTGGATGTTATAGTGTCACCACGGGCTCAAATTCTTCATTTGGCACGTTCATCATAATAGTCTCATCATGATTACATTTCCATAATTTTATAAGTTTTTTCCTCCCATGTATACACAATCACTATCATAAGCAGTTGATTGGATCAACATAGGGTTGAAAAGTTTTAAGAGAGAATAAATTTTCGAAAAGTTCTAAACTACCTTCTAGACCTCATTTCACTTGAAACCAACAAAAATCATATCAAGTTAATTTCAAGCTCAAATTTGAACAATGTATTTTTCAACTAAATTGGAATAGTCCACGTCTACAATATAATTAGTCAATTTTGAAGAAAAGATTGCAGAAAATTAAACAGAAAAAATTGGATCATAAATCCCCACCTTTATAAGATATTTTCCTTCTTTTCGGGATTGAACATCAATTGCAACGATTTGATAGACGGCTCATTGGGATAGATGTAGATGAACAATAAGCCCCCCCCCCCCCCCCCCCCCCCCCCTCCTCTCCAGAACCGTATATGAAGTTTTCTCCCAGTACGTCTCGAGAAAAAATGATTTGATTCAATGTTTCGTCTATGTATGCAATTCTAATAAATTAAATGACACTAAATGACAAAAAGACATATAAAATCAATTAGACTATGATTTCTGTCTTTTTTTTCCTTCCGAACCTAAAAATGAAAGAAAAAAATCATTCGTACTCATAATTCAAGTTGGATAACTCTCAAATATCTCGAAGGAATATCTTTAGTGAATTTCATTTATTGAGTTGTCTTTACCCCTTTCAAATATTACAAAGACACCCCCTGTAACATAAAATATATTATCAATACACCCCCTAAAATGTTTACAAATGGGGGTGTCTTTGTAATATTTGAAATAAGAGGATAAGCTATTGTAATTATGATAGTAGTCAGGGGGTGTCTATGTAAATTTCCCTAAATTGTATTTCAAAAGTTTTGTTGAAATCGTCCAACTACAATTTTAAAACCAAAGACCAACACCGATGCATAGTTGATAATGTTAACAAACTCATAACACTTTATGAGAGTTAATAAGTTATAATAGTACTTATACTAGTACAAGCTCGGACTTGCTAAGAATGTGAACTAAAAATACACAAGATACATTTTATTTTTTTATTTTTGAGAACCAAAAGTGAATCATGTCATCATTCACAATTCCAATACTAGCAATTCCTTTGCCGATGAGGTCGTAGCTTAGTGGCAAAAGTTGAGGCTTCAGGACTAGGAAGGCAAGAGTTCTTGGGTTCGACTCCTACTAATGTGGGTGGTTCTATAGTTTAATACTTGTATTGGTAGTTTATTTATCTTTATACTTTGATAATGATTAAATAGATTTAAGATTGACAAAATGGCTGATTTAATACCATTTAAAAAAATACTAGCGAATCCTTTTTTCTCTTCATTTTAGTTGCATCAAGGCTTTCACTAATTTAACGGATATATAGAGACAAACGGATATTTTGCGCTCCGTAAATATTTTTGAACGTCAATCCCATTTTCAGATTACCAATATTGCTTATGGAGCTTTTATGGAAACTAGCCCCCGTTTGCTATTCACAAACCCTAGAAATCGCGATATATATAACAACGAAATATTGGAGGTCTCTATTGTAGATAAATCCCGGAGTTCTCTATTGGCAAATTATCTTTAGGAAAATTCCTCATCTTTTTTGGGTAAAATTTCCAATCTTTTCTCCTTTACATTCTCCATTTAATTATTTGTTTTGATTTTCCCTTACAAATGTATGATACCATTCTGATATATATAGGATTTCAGATAATTTGGTTAAGTAATTAACTGGATAAGTCTGAATTAATTTCACTTTTCATTTCTTCTATCGTGAGTTTTATTTTTCTTTAGTGAATTTCCTTAATTTTTGAGTTGTGAGTATAAAGGATTTACTAGTGTCGTAGAGATCTTTAGAAATTTGTTATGTATTAACCATAAGGTCATAGTTGTTAAAGGCGAGCAAGGCGCTCGTCTTTGTGTCAGGTGAGGCAAGAAGAGCCCTTCTCGCCTTTTTGCCCTTGAAAAAGCCCGTCGTGGCGCCGTCTCGATGGTTAAAGCGACGCCATGGAGCAACCCATTGCGCCAATTTACGGAACCCTGGGTTTGAAAATTTAAGAAAAAAACTGAAGGTTGGCGGCGGCGGCTATGGAAGATTTATAAATAAATTAGGTCACACCGTCACACACGTTTTCTTTTTCCCTACTTTTTAGCCTTTTTTATTCTATAAAACTTTTCTATTTTATTATTTAATGTGGATGTGAGGGCCCGTCACTTTTCTCTGACCAATTTATTTTTGCTTTAGTCATTTATACACATTATACCTTTTAAAATATTCTATAAAAAAACTTTTGAAATATTAGCTTATTTCTTTTTTTATATTTTATGTTTTTAATAATAATACATATTTTGAATTTTTACTTGATATTTTTTTTATAGTTTGACACTATTTAATATGATTATTTATTTACATAAATAGTTAATAAATGTTTGTACTCAACTAAATAATAGTATTACTTACTTAAATACATGAATGTACTTACTTTATTTTACTATATGTTATCTACTTATATAAATTATTGTATGTGTTTAATAAAACATTTTAACTACATAATTTTTTACTTAAATGCATTAATGAATACTAATTCTTTTTATTTACTTACATATTATTTACTTAAATATATTTATATATATGAAAATAATCTATTAATGTACGCATTTAATTTATAAACGTTATATGTCAAAAAATCCCTCGCTTTGCTCCTCACCTCGCCTCGTAGCCAGTCGAAGCCTTGTCGCCTCGCCTTATGCCTCTAACAACTTTGCATAAAGTTAACACCATTTTGCATTCTTGTTATGATAGCTTCTTGATATAAGTGGGTTGCAGAACTTTTTAAAAAGTTGATCATTTTTATTTTCTATACTAAACCATTAAATGGGTTCCAATTTCTTTGGGTTCGTCTTATATCACAAATCATACAAGGTTTTGTGTAGATTATTTTCGCTTTTGTCAATGTGTCTATTCATTACGGGCATATCAGTCAATACAATCTTGATTATAAAAGAGTTTATGTTGTAATGAAGCATCATATAATGTTGTTTTTCTTCAGCAATGTAATTTGCATCATTTAAAGGTATGATGATCTTATTTCTTGATTAATTTGAGAATAACATTACTTTATTCGGTTGCTAATAAAATAGACAAGATGGTCGCTTCCTAGACTTTTATCGGCAAGATAGTCACTTTCTAGACTTCATTGAAGTTACTTCTCTAAATATTGTTGAAGATCTTCAAATTCTTTCACACTGACTGTTTTTTTGTCTTAAGGTAAAATAATCGTCATGGCAAATAACGAGGCATTCACCGTCCCTCCCATATCTCCAGCGCCGGTGCAAACTCCGATGGGTCCCTCACAGCAGCCGCAGCTAGAACAAACTCCGCAACCTCCGCCTATGTTTCTATCCATCCCCCCTGGCGCCATTGTGATCGGGCATGTGAACTCCAACACCGGGTACAACCGAAAGAGTGGAACATAAGGAAGCCACAGCTAATGTGTGAAATAGTTTTTGGCACCTAGGTGTTCTTTATGCTTTATGTGAGGTTATTTAAGATGTTATTGTCTTTCCAATTTTAGTTTGCAAATTGGTTTTATGACGTGGTATCATATACTATTTTATGGATGAATTGACTGTGGTATGCAATTTAAGTATGAAATTTTATTTTTTTATTTTACTATTTATTCTCCCATGATTGGTGGAGAGTTTATTTTTCTTTACGTCATTATATATATAAATCATGTTGGCATAAAATTGTTGTAGTGCTATCATTACTAATTAGGCACTATAATTGTGTTATATAATTTTATTATTTAAATAAATATTAAATAGATTAATACTATTATATAAATTTTACATCTGAAAAAAAAATTAATTATTTTTAAGATTTATATTACAGTATTATTTAATTTATTAATATTGTTTATAAAATCAAATTAGTTAAATAGACATGTGAATATAATAAGTAAAATCTTCAAACTGGTCCACACGTGGTCTTATTCGAGCCAATTTTAAAATTGGACAACAATGTGGACTAAAATCGTCAACATAGTTGAATATATGGGGTTGTTTTGATAGTCCGAAATATTAGGGGTAAAATTGTCAGTCAACATAAATTATGGTATCAATTTTGCAATAATCCAAATTGACTTAACTGCCACGTCACCCACTTAACGGTAATTTTTAACGGCGATACCAAATGTGAGGTGGATTGTTAAATTATGGTACCAGATACATGAATTTTTATGGTACCACAAATGAGAATCAATATAAAGTTTAATACCATAAGTGCAATTCTATCCTTTACATATTATATAAATCGTGTAGGCATAAAATTGTTGTACCAGAAATCGTTAGTAAAATTAAATGGGTTGGATCTGTTTTGTATCGGGTTGCCTCCCGTACGATAATGAATTGAGGCGACCCATCACAAAAATGAACCATTCAACATATTTTTTTGGAACATAATCAGATTGATCCATTTGGTAATAAGTCAGGTCTAGGTTCCAAACGTTAGGAGAATCCGATTTGTGCCAAACTGATCCATATTGTAACATGTTCTAAAATTTAGTTGTTCTGGTCAGGCTACTACTCACCCTAGACCTAGATCGGCCCAGGAATACCTAAACCTAACTTAAACCCTCTCGATCAAGGTCTGAGTTTAGATCCATTACGTATTTTCAGGTGCAGATGCCTAATCTGAAACACCGGGAGAAGAATTTAAACTTCACAGCAGCATAATGTTGTTTTTGTGTTATGTGCAAGTCTGTGCTGCTTTCGGTTATTTCGAGTCTCACAAAAAACTTAGCATAGAAAAGGGACCAAAATCAAAAACTAATGGAAAGAAGAAAGTTTTACCATTATCCACATTTTGGCATATGCAACACATGAATAGAACATTTTGCTGTTCTGTTATAATTCTACAAAGGCCACCAAAAGTTGCCTGTACGAGTGCATACAAGCTACAAAACCGTACCCGTTTCCTACATTTTGGCTCTCTTCAGCAGAAAACGCAATGAAAAGTATCCCAAACCAAAAGTCTGCCAAAACCAACCTCTTGCATTTGCAGGATCAACCTTTTTTGCAAGTTTCCATGCATAAAAAGCCTCACCAACATGTGCTGCTACAGATGAAATGAAAACCATCCTCGTCATCCACATCGAGCGAAAAACAGTAAGGGCAATTGATTTACATAGAGGCACGGAATCAGGTAAGTATGCAGCACAGAATAGCATTGTCATTCCAATCACCACAAACAGCCATACGTAAATGGTAGGACCATCTAATGTTCTCCTTTTCCTCTCCTTCCAGTATGCTATTGTTGCAGACATGCCCTCTTGAGGACTAACCATTGGAGTGTAACCAAGTTCCCCCCTTGCTTTCAAAAAAGAGAAGTAATGGGTAACACCAACCTGCAAACATTTAAATTAAATAAAAAAACATTGAATTTTATAGAAATATGGAAGCTTTCCCACTTGTAAGAACTTGAGGTTTATATTTGTAAGTAGTAAAAGAATATAAAAACAGAAGGTTGTGAATCTCACCTTATATACTTCAGCGGGAAGGATCAAGGGCTGAGGAAGCCACCTCCGTCTTAGCAATGGATACAAAAGCGAGTAGAAAACTTTAAAGAAGTTTCCTAGAAGAAGAGCATGTGAGACTGTTATTGATAATTTCGGCAAATCATAGTCCAGACTCTTGAGTAGTGGTTTAAGGAACTCAAAACTATTGACTGGAGACCCTGTTAATGAAAAGAAAGAACCAACTAGGCAAATGAGAAGTGTTTATTTCTCAAATTCAGAAATATAGATAAATTGATAATAATCAATAATCCTTATAGTTCAAAATGTAACTGAATCATATTAAACTACTATATAGGCTAGTTTTACCGTCTGATATGAAGTAAGGTTGACCAGCAGCAACTGGCTGTCCTTCTCTGCCGGGAATATCATCCAAAAGACCCATGCTAGCTAATAGCAAGGCCAATACAAGATTATAGACATAAACCCAGTCTCCTTTCACATTTGCAGCGCCGATTTTGAAAGGTAGAAGACCTAACTTTGCAAGATTAATAATCCTTGGCATGTGCCTTTCTTCACCTGGTCCATATATAGCAGCAGGACGAATTGCGCATGTGTAGAGTTTGCCAATTTTCTTTCTGCATAGCCATATCAACAACAATCAATACAAATTTATCCATCAATGTAAAACAATGATCCCATGATATATTGGGCAGACGGGTTTCTTATGAGGACAGTTTCGACCTATGTTCATGACCCATTAATCAATGAATATTTGGAGGTAGCGGTTATTTCATTTTGAAAGAAAGAACCACCCATTTTCATTCCCTACTCTGAGGACTTTGTTTTGCTGGAAAAGAACTACCAAAAACAACACAAGAAAAATTGCAGAAGAGTGAAGAAAGTTTGTCCATATTTAGGGGCCAAAAAAGGTATAGAAAAGTGATCCACATTTTGAAGTGTTTATTCACACGGTAAGGGGTATTTAGATTGTGGACATGAACTCTTTCCAATTGTGATTGAGTTCTGGCCATTTGGATCAAATGAAGTGCTTCACAGGCCAAAGAATCAACATGAGAAAAATATCTGGTTCAAGTGAGTTCGGGTAAATCCATTCATGAAACGGGCAAGTTTTTCTTTCAATTCAGCCCAAGATATTTCTTTGTCGTGAACGTAATTCAAAAATGACCAACCTGATTGGGAAAGTCATTTCAATGGTAGTATTTTGAACACTAACAGCTAATCACATAATATTCCCAGTTATTTTAATCCAAGCTGAAGATAAAAATACCAAAAAAAGGTTCACCTCTAAGTAAAAATGACTCGCTATCCAAATGGATGAAGATTGATTTTCAATTATTCTCATGGGAAAGGAAGTAAAACAACTCACTTGAAGGCGCGCCCATTGCTCTTCAAAACCAATTGTTCAGCTATAGATTTACTACGACCATATGAATCTACATGGTCATCCAAAGGAAAGTAAGGTAAGCTTTCATTCCCATTTACAATTTCTTTTCCACCAAACACAACATTGTATGTACTCACATACACGAGCCTTCCGATTCCATAATCCAGACAAGCATCCAGAACATGGCAAGTTCCGTTTATATTTATCTCATCAACACGGCCATACTGGAGCATCTCTTTGCCAGACATGCCATATGAAGCAAGGTGAAAAACACAATCTGCGCCACGCAAAGCCTTTTCAACATCTTGTTTCTTTGAAACATCCCCTACAATGTATATAAGAATGTTAGCTATATGAGCTAATCCTATAATAAGTGAAATACTAGTATGTATTTCTTTTACAAAGTATATCTATAAGCATAGAACAATCAATGGTAATAAATGTTTTTAATTCTTTTTCATCTAAAATCTTTCTATTTTTCCTTGTATTTTTAAATTTTTTGATTCTGTCTCATATGCAATCAACAATAATTTGAGCACAAAAAATGATGTTAAGTAACAGTATCAGCTATAAATAGCTCTGTTTTTCATTCAAACAAACTCTTATTAGCAAATCATATCAATCATTAATCAAAATTTCGATAAGCTTCGACCGAAAAGTTTAGGGGTTTTGAGTCAATCCAAACGAATATGGAGTAGTTCAAGCATGTACACATGTTTCCCTTGATTTAATTTTTCCAAAATTTCTCGAAAATTTCCGAAAAACTCCCAAAAAGTCTCTAATTAGAGAATTGTCTTTTCGGGCTAACACATTTGGTGCCACTTTCAACACCAATGGCAATTTTGGTGCCAATTGAGGCCCAAGTTCAAAATTGACCCGAAATTCCGCCAAGTGCAGGCCATGTGACATAAAAAAATGGGGATTTTGACCATTCAACGTCATTTTCATTAAAAAAAATACCAAAATTCAAAATCCCAACTTTTCCTATAAAATTCACCAAATATTCCCTTAATTAAATTGTTACACGCCTTCTTCTTCTTCCCCAAATAAAAACATACAAGTAGCCTAGTTCTTGGTGGATGGAATTTTTTTTTTATTTTAATGAAAAAGGCTTTGAATGGTCAAAATCACCAATTTTCATGTCACATAGCCCGCACATGGGGGAATTTCAGGCCAATTTTGAAATTGGGCCTCAATTGGCATCAAAATTGCCACTGATGTTGAAGTTGTGGCACCAAATGTGCCAGCCCGAAAAGTTACGGGTAGAAATGCCAGTGGGCTATAGTTGTGGCACCAAAAATGCAACATCCCCAATATTCAACTGAATGAACTTATCACGGAATGAAATTTTGATCCATGATACCAATTAAGCAAGAGAAAAGGACATGAATCAGATGATAAGTTAAACTGATAGAATAAAACCACATCAATAAAATTACAATCAATTATTAAATAAATATACCTTGAATGCAAGAGACACCCTGATTGCGGAGATCCTGAGACCAAGGAGATTCGGATCGGAGATCGAAGGCCCGAACTTGATGGGCCCCACGTTTGACTAGCTCGAAGCAGAGGGCCGAGCCCACAAAGCCCAGCCCTCCTATGACCACAAAGGTCTTCTTCTCTATACCTTCGTTCTCGCTCAAATGCATGTTTTGAGTTTGTGTAAATCAAAGCTGTACTTTGAAAAGGATTCAGCTTTTACTATATGAAAATGTGAAGGGAAATGGGGAATTAAATAGATCTTCGTTTTTAAACTGTATAAACAGATGTTTAAAACAATTAAACAATGTTTTGTGGATTAATTTATTTCCACTTTGTGAAGAGAGAATCTTTAGCACACATAAATCATGAATAAGGCTTATGATATTGTTTGTTGGTGTGCTCGAGGAGAATTAAATCTTTATTCATTCAGAAAATTTCTCAAACTAACCTTGAGGTTTAGTATAATTACAGTTACCACCCTTCATATTATATTTGAGGTTTAGTATAATTACATGTTGTTTTTTGTCATTTTACACCCTAGGAATAAATATTTTGGTACTTTTTATCCTGACTTAAAAGTTTTGACACTTCGAACCCTAGAATTACAATTCATTTGACACTTTGCACCCTATTTTGTATTTTAGTGAGAAAATTTGTTGGTGGAAAGGTATAATAGTCATTTTCAAATATTTTTTTGGTACTTTGCATCCTGGAAATATAAATTTTGGCACTTTGCAACCTATATATATAGAATATTGGCACTTTGCACCCTCAAAATATAAATTTTGGCACTTTGAACATTATAAATATATTTTTTGGCATTTTGCACCCTAATGTGTTTTCCTTTGAAAAAAGCCCATGAATGTCTTCAGTGGTAAAATAAAATGGTCATTTTTAATGCACAACAATCAAACATGAAAAAAAAATTGAGTTCAATCACAAAAATAATCAAAATATTTTTTTATTATTATTATTTGGCAAATTATATGTATATTTTGACATTTTATTCTAAAATAGACACTCATTTGCATCAATTGTGATATTCATACAAAAATTATACAATTGATACAAGTTCTATTTTTCTTGTTTACATAAAATAAAAGCATTTACTAAATTTTGATATTATGATTTTTATAACATTTTTCCTCTAGATAAAAAAATCAGTGTACTTAGTAATTTTTATGACATAGTAAATCTTAAACATCTTATTTAAAAAAAAAAATCATAAACATGTTATACTTAATTTATTTAGTTTTGAATAAATATTTTTAACAATTTCTCTAAGTAAAACTTTACTCAAGGAAAAGAAGACATTGTCTTCTTGTTGTTATTAGGTATTCTTTAGATTGTTTAAATTGTATTTAAAAAATACGTTTAGAAATCTAACACCTTATCATATGATGTTGTTCTTATAAGACTCACGTGTAATCATGACTAGTAATTTGGTTAAAATAAAAAAATGTTCTAAAATTTTTAAGTCGGGGTGAAAAGTGCAAAAAGTTTATATTTTCAGGGTGTAAAGTGCCAACAATCTATATTTTCAGGGTGCATAGTGCCAAAATTTATATTTATAGGGTGCAAAGTGCCAAGAATATGGGTAAATTACGAATACCCCCCTCAGGTAAGGTCTAATTACAAAAATCTCCCTCACATATTGGGTATTACAAAAATTCCCCTCAGGTTTGTCACATTCTTACAATTAACCCCTTGTCCCTAAAATGTTCCAATTTTGCCCTTGGAAGTTATTTGTAATGTTTATAATATGTTATAAATTTTAAAAATTGGGTGTTAATTGTTTTATCTTGTAAATATAAAAATAATAATCATATATTTACCACCAAAATAATTGATATAATTTATAAATTTCGCATAAATTTTAATAAATATTTCAATTTAAAATACAATATAAACTTTAATAAATTAAAATATCTTATTTATAATACAATATAATTTATTAAATTTACTAATTTGAAAAATAAATTCATTTAACTAATGTGTAAACAATTCATATTTATAAAATATATTATTAAAATTCTATTTAATTTAATATTTTACAATTTAAATTGCTAATAAATATATAAATACCTTTTCTTTTGCAATATTTATTAAAACTTATGGACAATTATAAATTTTATCAATTATTCTAGTAGTAAATATATAATTATCCCTTTTCTAATTAATAAGATATAATAATTAGATCCCAAGTTTTAACATTTATAAGACATTACAAACAATACAAATAACATCCAAGGGCAAAATTGGAATATTTTATGGGCAAGGGGTTAATTGTAAGAAGGTGACAAACCTGAGGGGGATTTTTGTAATATCCAATACGTGAGGGTGATTTTTGTAATTAGGGCTTACCTGAGGGGGGTATTCGTAATTTACCCCAAGAATATTCGAAAATGACTATTCTCTACAACTAAATTTTCTCATCAAAATACACACTAGGGTGCAAAGTGACAAATAAATTATATTTCCAGGGTGCAAAATACCAATAGTTATGAATCAGGGTGCGAAGTGCCAAAACCCCAAATTTCCAAGATGCAAAGTTCCAAAAACCCTTACACTTAACACCCTTTATATTATATTTGTAAAATCACTCAAACTATCCCTATGGTATTTCATTCATCACAGTTATTCCTTAACAGCTTTAATCTCCTATGGTGCATGTCGATGTCATAAAAAATTAACAATTAAGATTTCATTAATAATATTGGATTTTATCTAATAATCACAGACCTCATAAAATAAAAATACGATTGCACCCATTTTTTTATCGAGTTCACTAGTTTTCTCATCGATTACATTAATTTTCACCAATTTCAAATTATTTTTTTTTACCGATTTCACATTTACTAATTAATTTCACCAGTTTTTTCACATCAAAAATTTGTTATGATGACGTCGACATGCATCGTTAGAATTTTAACGTTGTAATGGGTAATTGGGGTTAGTTTGCATAGTTTTCCAAACATGTAGGGTTATATGTGTCATTACATTAAATTTTAGGGGTAATTAGAAAATTCCCTCTTAATTGTTTTCTAGCTTTGCCCTTTAAAGTTGACTAATAGTTCTAAATCCAATTTTATAATTAAGATAATATTGAATATTCACTTCATTTTAATTTAATAGTCATCCTCGAGTCGGGTCCACACTTCCATAAATTTTTTAAAATATAAGAAATAAGGTTTTTTTGGAGGTTTTGTCTAAAAAGTAAAAATTAAATTTATTAATGAATAAAACAAGTGAGGTGGAGATGTTAAAACGACAATTGAGGTAATTTGAAATTTTAAGGGCAATATTGAAAATAATTTGATACAAGATAGACATAACTTCTATTTTTACAATAGAAAACATCACATTTCCATAATTAGATAGGTATTTTCCTCCTATATATACACAATCACTCATTTTCTTTGAATAAAAGATACTAGCATACGCTCTGTGCTATGCACGAAATTATCAAATTGTATTTTTAGCAAGAGGAATATACTCGAATAAAAAATATGAGAGAGATATACAAATTAAAAATATTTATTTACTTAAAATACATAGTGCAAGCATATTGTTAATATAGAAAATGGTAAAACCAATAATTTACCCTTAGAAAATACATGTAATGCACACATGTGAATTTCTTGGCAAAAAAATGGCTTATGACTGTTTTAGTGGGGATAGTGTAACTGATTTAAATATTTCAGGAGGTAAAGTGCTTACAATTTTTGGAGATGAAAGTGTCAAACATGTAACTTTGAAGGGGGCATATTTATCGTTTTTTTTAGTAGAAATCGTAGACGGTGGATATCCTAACATCTTCATTGGCAAATCGAATCTGAACATAGTATTTTTCAAATATATTTTTCATGGCCTCAAATCTGCTGTGCCATATTTGTGTGACATCTGCTGTGCCACCATCAGATCTACGCCACGTGTATTGCATCATTAAATAAAGGATAAACACCACTTTTGGTCCCTCTTATCATTAACTTTTTACAGAGTGGTCCCTCTTATGTTTTTTTTCCTACTTTAGTCCCTACTATGAATTATTTGTCTCAGTTTAGTCCCTTTTAAGTGATCCAAGGCGGTTCCGGTAACATGTGATATGCACATAAGGGCAATTTCGTCATTTCAAGTAAACTAACAGGGATATTTTCATCTTTCTAATTTAAAAAAAATATTTAATCTCTTCCAAACTAGGCTTTCATCCCAATCCAACTTAATCGTCCATTTCGTTCCAAACTAAAGTTTTATCCCAAAATCTTCTTCAAACACCAAAATTGTTCACCAATTAAACAATATCTCAAATAGTCTCAATAGTGAACGGACGAAAATGCCCTAAAAAATATTCATATACATGTTACGTGTTATCGGAACCATCTGATAAGGACTAAAGTGAAACACATAGTTCATAGTAGGGACAAAAGTGAAATAAATAATTCATAGTAGGGACTAAAGCGGAAAAAAAAACATAAGAGGGACCACTCTGTAAAAAGTTAATGATAAGAGGGACCAAAAGTGGTACTTACCCTTAAATAAATTAAAGAGTTGTTTGTTTCATCTCAATTCTTTTTTATTCTATTTTTTTTCCACCTGCCTTCTTCTTCATCACCATTCACCACCCCCAAATTTCCTCTTATACAAGTACCGGCCAATAAAGAATACAAAGTGAATTTAGAATCCTCTTCCCCTAATATCATATTGGTGTTGCGTGTTTGATATTTTGTGGCTCTTACTCTGATCTGGAATGGATTAATTATAACACAAAAATTGCAATCTTGATAGGTTTAATTAAAAAACTGAAATAAAATAATGGTTATTCATCAAACTGAAGAAAAAGAAAATTTAGAGAAGATCAACATCTTCAATTTATTCTCAATTTGCTATTAAATCCAATGATTATTGATATATTATTAATTGGGCATCAAATCTGCTGTGCCAATAAAATAATGGATATTTATTCTTTTTTCCGATGCTCTGTAAAATAGATATATATACTAACATTTTTTTAACTGATGCCCAATTAATAATATATCAATAATCATTGGATTTAATAGCAAATTGAGAATAAATTGAAGATGTTGATCTTCTCTAAATTTTCTTTTTCTTCAGTTTGATGAATAACCATTATTTTATTTCAGTTTTTTAATTAAACCTATCAAGATTGCAATTTTTGTGTTATAATTAATCCATTCCAGATCAGAGTAAGAGCCACAAAATATCAAACACGCAACACCAATATGATATTAGGGGAAGAGGATTCTAAATTCACTTTGTATTCTTTATTGGCCGGTACTTGTATAAGAGGAAATTTGGGGGTGGTGAATGGTGATGAAGAAGAAGGCAGGTGGAAAAAAATAAGAATAAAAAAGAATTGAGATGAAACAAACAACTCTTTAATTTATTTAATGATGCAATACACGTGGCGTAGATATGATGGTGGCACAGCAGATGTCACACAAATATGGCACAGCAGATTTGAGGCCATTTTTCATATCAAACTTTAGTTCAAAAAATACATTTGATACCAAATTTTTCGAAAAACTCTCTCTTGACAAATTTAGTTTTTGCTGTCAATTTTTTATAATGGGAGGGAAAACATGCATGGATTTTAAAGACCCATCATTGTTAACTTAACGAGCACGTAAGCGGAACGTGCTGAATTTCGGCAAAAGTAAATGTGTCAAGAGGGTATGAATCATGATATCAAATTTATTTTTTCTTGGTACCAAAGGTGTTTTTTGGACTAATTAAAGTTCAGTATCAAAAGCGTTTTCCCCTCCTAATAAATCCCTAACCTTATAAAGTACTCCATGTGTTCCATAATAAGCGTCGTTTTAGAGTTTTGCACGAGTAAGGAACCTAATAAATAGCATGGTTTTTTTTTTTGGAGAAAAACAAAAGATATACCTAAAATACCCTTAATCGAAAAGGTGATGAGATAGAGTTTTAGGTGTAATAAATAAGAGTAAAATTGAAAAAGAAGTAATTAATATTAAATTGGAATCTTAAAACAACAAATATTTTGGAACAAAAAAAAAATCTCTAAGACGACACTTATTATGGAACGGAGAGAAATTGCTTTGCCACTTACTATGTACATTTCCCTTATTAAAGTCATTAATTTCATATTAACTACATATTCATCTTCTCAAACCAAACATCTGAATTCAATGCAAATTATGTCTCAAAAATTTAATTTTTTTTTTACCTCAATTCAATTAATATTTCAAAAGTTTCAACTAAAATTTTAAAACCAAAACCAAACAAAATTTGATCAACAACATGTGATAGTATTAATAAACTCAAACACCTATGAATTTACTCCATGTAATATTCGTAATGATCAATTTACACTTCTGTAATTTGAAAAAGAGCACTTTACCCCCTTTAATTTTATAAATTTCACACAATTCCTTGATATTTTTATATGTGACACTTTACCCCCCATATTATGATCAATGTGGCAATTTACCACCTATATTACAAAAACTTTCTATGCTCACTCTCAATTTCGATAAGTACGTTACATCTTTTGGCCGAATGAGGTAAATTGCATCATTATATAATATTTACATATATATAAGCCAGTTTACTGTACATACAATTTTTGTCTTTAACTACGTGGCATGACTACTATTGGCAATAAAAATCGCCAATATTATAGTATTTTGGTTTTCGACTAATTATATTTCTCGAACATATTCTTTTCAAACTAAATCGAATACTATATTTAAATTGAAGAAAAATACTATATTAAAATAAGTTTTACTGTTGCCAAGATGGATAGTCATTTATATGTTTCAAAATCTATGCACTGTCTATTCCCATAAATTTTAGGGTAAATTACGATTACCCCTTGAGGTAAGACCTAAGTACAAAAACCCCCTCACATATTGGATATTATAAAAAAATTCCGCAGGTTTGTCACCTTTTTACAATTAACCATTTGCCCCTAAAATGTTTCAATTTTGTCCTTGGAGGTTATTTGTCATGTTTATAATATCTTATAAATTATAAAATTTGGGTGCTAATTGTTATATCTTATCAATTATAAAAAATAATAATCATATATTTACTATTAAAATAATTGATATAATTTATAATTGTACATAAATTTTAATAAATATTGCAATTTTTTTACATATTTATAATTAATTTAATTTCTATAATGAAAATTAATAAAAATATACTAATGTAGAAAATAAAATCATTTAACTAAATGTGTGAACAATTTGTTCATATTTATAAAATATTATTATTAAAATTCTATTTAATTTATTGATATACAATTTAAATTGTTAATAAATATATAAATGCCCCTTTTTTTTTTTTGCAATGTTTATTAAAACTTATGGTCAATTATTAATTTTTATCAATTATTTTGATAGTAATTATATAATTATCACTTTTATAATTTATAAAAATATAACAATTAGCACCCAAGTTTTAACTTTTATAAGATATCATAAATATTACAAATAACCCCCAAGGACAAAATTGGAACATTTTAGGAGCAAAGGGTTAATTGTAAGAAGGTGACAAACCTGAGAGGGATTTTTATAATATCCAATAAGTGAGGGGAATTTTCGTAATTAGGCCTTACCTCGGGGGGATATTTGTAATTTATCGTAAATTCTAATTTAATTCCTCATGATTGCTTCGGGAGCGTTTCAGTATTTTGCAATAGACCAACGGCCATTTGGCGCTAGCTTCACGATTTTTTTCCTTCAAAATTTCAATCTGTAGTTCCAGATTGCCAACATAACATTTGTCTGCTTTTATGGAAACTAACAGCTGTTTGCTATCTCAAACCCTACGTGGAGCGGCATATATACCGGTGAATTTTTTGTGTATGGGGTGCACATTCCGACGCTTCTCCTTTTGGCAACAAATCCTCTTCTCTTGTACTGATTTTTTGGTAATTAGAACTTCCGATCATTTTTTGTTTAATTAATTGTTAGCTGTTCATTACCTCTAATTTGATCTATTTTTGATTTGGAATTTATTAGGAATTTTGATTTTGAAAACTTATCACCGATTTGTTAATTGGACGAGTCTTAATTTCACTCTCTCTGTGTTTTTTTTTTCCCTCAATTTCTTAGGTATCGAACTTTATTTTGTCTTTTTAGTGAATTTTCCCTTTTTTTTTTTGGTTTTTGAATGTAGAGATTTTTTTTTATGCTGGAGAGATCATGGAGTTTTGGTTGTGTCAATCGTAATGTTTACACCAATTCTTCCATTTTGTTATGATCCTTTATTGCCCTTAGCTAATGGTGTGCTGCGAATAAAGCATTGATCTTGTCTCTTTTTAATGGTTATTTGGTGTTGTTTTTCTCTCTGTATATGTCTGATGAGCCAATCCAGTGGTGGTATGCATTGATTGAGAATTACTGTTTATCAGGCCTTTCGATTTTGAATGTTGGAGAAGTTTTTTCATCGAATTAGTTTATTACACAAGGTTAAAAATGAATACCAAATCCAATAATTTAGACACGATTTTCCATTGCATCGTGAATATCAGTGATGTTATAAGTAGTTCTTAAGTACGGTCCTTGTTTTCTTTAAAAATTGTAGTGATCATGTAAGTACTAAGGTTTAGATATTATTCTCAATTGAAGGCACAATTTGCACGTCAATGTTATTCGTGCATGGATTTATATATGCATGGTAGAAACTCGTGTTTCTTTGTGACTTAACATGTGCATCGACATTTTATTATTACCTTACAAAGATTATTTCTCTTCCAAAAAGTTTTCCCACATATCTAGTTCAGATTCTATTGTAAAGCACACATCTACTCTGTTTTGATTTTATAATATCTGTTTTTCGGTTTGATAAGTTTTAGTGGAAACACGAAGGAAATTTCATATATAAACTTGTAGGAACTAGTTACGTATATTGTTGGACTTATTTTTTCACAATGTTTTATACATTAATGAAGTTCAAAATTTGATACCAATTTGAATTGATAGAAAGGAAGGAAGGAAGAAAGATTTTTTTCATCAAAACCTAGCTAAAAATGGTGCATAAGCTTAGATGCTTATTTTTCTTTCTAGATCTAATTATTTCCATTGTGAATCTAACTTTTTTGATGTGTTGAAAAGATCTTTGGGGGTTATCTCTGAGTTGATCATAAAGTTCACGCCATCTTCTTCATTTTTGTTATGATAAGTTTGTCGCTTTTAGCTAATGGAGTGCTGCAGAGAATCTTTATAGCATTGATCATGGTCTCTTTTAAATGGTTTTGTGTTGAATGCAAAGAAGTTAGGTTTGAATTGTGGTTCATAGTTTCTATAACAAAGTAGCTGAGCTTTAACTATAATTTCCAAATGAAGGAACAAATAATTCGTTAGTATAATTTGTACATGAACTTATGCATGCATGGTACAACACGTACTTCTTCGTTATCAACTTCTGCATCGTCATTTCATTATTATCTTGCCAAATATTTATCTCGATTCCAAAAACTTTCCTCCTTTTTCCTAATTCAGATTATTTTTTCTTGCAAAAGCACACATCTACTGTGTTTTGATCTTAGATTTGATTTTCCTTCTAGGGTTTTAAATAAAAAATATGAAGGAATATTTGCCTTTCCAGTTTACTTATTTGTTTTTTTATTTTTTTCTTGATGGTTACAATCTTAGTAGTTAACAACCACAATAGCGCGCCCTATAGCGCGCTTCGTAGTGCCTTGCCTATAGTCCCGCATTTTGCGTGCTATTTGTGCTATAACACTCTCTATTTGCGCTATAGCATGCGCTAATTGCGCTATAGGTTTTCGGAACTTGAAACAACAATGTTTAAAATACATATTTTTTGGCGGCTTCAAATCCAAAAAGAGTGCGCTATGGGTCTGATGATGCAGATGTCTAGTTCTTCCTTTGATGGGAACTTACTTGATATTCCTTATGAGTAGGCTAGGTTCACATTATTGCAAGTTAGTTTATCAAGCCATGCTATGATGTGCGATTCTATTAATGTTTAGTGCAGGACTTGCACACATGAATATCTTTGCAATTACTGATGTTTTCTGATAACTTCCTTCGGTATATCCGAACAATTCTGAAATTATAATAACTTTTTAAGCATGCTCTACCCGACACTGATGTGTTATTTTCTCTCACCTCCAAATGTTTTCTGATATGTGGTTGTCTTGTTCCCTGTGTAGGTTCTTCAATCTCAAGTCTTCAAAGTGCACTGAGGAATATGAATACAAATACAGTAGATTCAGAGTTCCTTGGAACATATCAGCCAGAAGTTGTATTGACTGGCGCAGCCGAGGAAGGCAGACTAAGATTGGTTGATCCAGTGACCATTGAATGTTATGAATTTGCTTATAACTTCGAAGTTGTCCTACCATGTAGTCTGCGGGACATAGGTAATGCACGCACAGACATAATACAGTGCTCGTAATATGATCATTCTAAATTGAAAAGTATTAAAACTTATTGGGATTAATGTGGCAGGTGATTTGATGTGTGATATCAACTCTGATGGGAAGGTGCACGTGTATGGTACTACAAAAGGTGGCGAGATTTCAGGAAGATCTTCACCAATTGTATTCAACAGGAGACTTCGCCGAATATCTCCACCTGCACCATTTTGTATTTCCTTTAGTTTGCCTGGAACTGTAGAGCCCTACTTTAACAGAACAAATTTTACAGCGGACGATAATTTTGAAGCAATTGTTCTGAAAGCAGGATTACCTCCAGCTTGTAGGGAATATTTCTACAATAACATCCAGTTCTCTTAATGAATCCCATGCAGAAGCTACGATGTGGAGTGCTTGCAAGATACTTGAGGATTTTTTAGGGACAAGTCCTTAGTGCTGAAGCCACTAGCATCAAGATTAAATCTAATGTTGTACATGTTTTGTACTATTTGTACCGGTATGATTCATTTCATATGTAGGGAAACTATGGTCTGCATGTTTTGACCATTTTTTTGTATTTTGGCATTTGCCATCCCCTTGTATATAAGTTTTGATTTATTTTTATGCCATTTACGTTTGATCCCAAAAAAAAAAAAAAAGGATGTCTCAAGTCCTTAAAGCCACAAGTCTTGTTCCCAACCTAAGGTAACTGGGCACTTTTTTAATGTTAATCTGCTGCATTAAGATTGTAAATTTTCTTTATTCCTGTTGGAAATCACTGATTTCAAGTTTAATTTTCAAACCTATAGTTCAATCGCATGACTAGTACTGCTTGTAACATCTTCATTAAAATATTTTTCATGCTATGCACGTGCTTTGCACCAATGGTAGTGATATTGTATATTTCTGTGCTTGTAAAGTGCAGGTCTTGTACAACATTGTAAGGTACTAAGGTCGAATATTAGTTCGTAAATGGCTATGAAGTGACAGAAAACAATACTTTGTTATGGGAGTCACTTTTGCATGCCGCTACATTGTTGGTGTGCATAGCACATGCTTCAAATGATGGTGCTTGGCAGCCCTGAACTCTACCAGGTTTTCACAAAGGAGTGGCACTGCAAGTGAAAAGGATAAATCTTCAAATGCTAATGTTGTTGTTTTGTGTGACCATTAGTTGCAACAGTGCCTACACTACTGATGCCGTATTTATGTGCAAAAGAATCTTGTCTAGAGGTTAAGATCTAAATGAACTTCCACCTGCAGCACTAATTCTTGAAGAAATGTTCAGCATAACTTGGAAATTAGATGTAACTGATCTTCTATGCAGCAATATATGCTTTATCCCAAAGGATGAAATTCCTTTTTGAGTATGTTGATGAAGCAGAATTAGCAGATGAAGAGGAACCACATGTCACACCAGCAGAGAATAAAGCCTCATAAAACAATCCTGTACGAGCAAGCTAGGTACTGGGAAGAACTGTTACGAGATAAATACGAAGTGCACAAAGTTGAAGAATCTAGTGCTATGGGCAAAGGAAAAGGGAGCTTGTCAAACTATTCATATCTTTGATAAAATAAAATAAAAATAATATTTGGGCAAGTGATGCAAAGAAAATTAAATCAATTATGTGACTAGTAGTACCAGTTAAAAATTTACAATTTCATTAGTATAAAGATCATGCTATGCACATTTGTTGTACAAATGGAAGTGATTATGTATCCTATCTTTGTAGTCCTACAAAGCATGAATCTCACTTTGAAGTGATTGGTAAAGTCATTTGTTTGGTTGATGCGCATTGGTCAGGCTGTTAATGTTGTTGCTCGGAAGCCCTGAACTCTACTAGCCTATGGAGAATATGCATTTGATGGCGTATCGTGCATTTGCTTTCTTTCGGAGCCACTTAACAACATAGGTTCCAAATGATCTTCTAAAGAAAACCCGGTTCCATTAAGTATTTCCAAGCTTGAGAAATGATCGTTTTTATTATGTAACAGGCTCGCATTAATATCATGGTCCATATCATTGATTTCCTTTTTTTCGGGACTCATGATCTAACAACATAGGCTCCAGACGATCTTCTGAACCAAAAATAGTTCCACAAAGTCTCTCTAGGTTTTGGTACAGATGTGTTGGTATTATTGGTTGGACTCATCAAGAACATTTGGAATTCTAATGAATATGTGGACACAAATTACGAAGTATAGAAACTTAAATAAGATTGATGCTAAAAGATTTAAATTGTTTATGATTCAAGGATATTTTGTGCATTTTCTGTTCAGAGGAATTAAGAATTAGGATTTAGAAAATTTTCGGAGGAAAAAAGAGAAAGGAAAAAAAAAGAATTACAGAGGGAAAAGAGAAAGGAAAGATTTCTTACCGAGCGGCGGGTAGAATCTTTTACAGACGATTTAGAATATTGTAAGCGGCAGAGTGGCCTTGCTGCCTCGGTTCTTTGATATTCAACTCTTTGTTGCTCCGATTCGTTAACTCAAAGAAAAAATTAAAAATTAAAAATTAAAAAAAAAAAAGAGAAAGGAAAAAAAAGAATTTCTGCGGAAAAAAGAAGAAAAAAAATTTGGACCATTTCTCGATTTGTGCGTGTCATCCTTGCGCAGGGGCCATGCTAATCTTCTCTGTATCGTTCCAATTTTATCGGATGTCCCCGAAGGGACATACATTAGAGTAAAGTTTCTGTATATTAACTAGAAAGAGTCCTTCTTTCTACCTATGTCGGAAGAGTAATAAGACTTTACTCCAACTGGGCCTAGAAGTTTAGCTTTTGGGCCTTTTGAATTTTCATTAAGTGAGCCTAAAGACTAATATTACTATATTTTTTTTAATAACAAGACTAACATTACTTGACTTCCCCTGAAGATAATTAATTAATTACCTAAGGAAAACAAAAGACTTCCTCGAAAAGGTAACATATCTTCTATTTTTTCAAGAAAAGAAAATGAAAAATAAGTGTATCAGTCAAGATTACTACACAATTAAGTACGAGTAATGTTTAAACAATTAATCAATATCTTTGATTAGTTATGATCTATTAACTATACTGCGGTCAAACGTTAACTTAATTGTGATCGTGTACTAAAACAAGACTTTTCATCGCAAATTAATCTCAAATATATATTTGCAATAATTGCGAATAATATAGCAAGTTTATATTAACTGAAACAATAAATAAAAAATAAAATACAAGTACTCTGTGTTTTTAGTGGTAAAATATCAAATAAGTTTTTGGATTCAAGAAAATAACAGATATGGAAATAATTTTTTTTATAATGTGAAAACTGTGGAATAATAAATTACTGTAAACTTGTTTTAGTAGTATACTACAAATAACTATGTAACGCCCCAAAAATTTCGGACCCTTTAGATTGGATTTTTAACCCAATTTCATGTGCCACGTTTTATTCTTGAAGTTAAGCATTAATTTGAACTAATGCAATTTAATTAAATCTTGTGATCTTTTGAACTTTGAAATAATCCAAAATATAAAAGTTACTTTAAAATTAGATTAAGACCTTTTTAAAAATTTTCGGGTTTGGATGCACAAAAATTTTATTTTAAGAGGTAAAATGTAAGTTTTTAAAACTTTAGGGGGCAAAGTGAAAATTTGCCCCTGACTCTTGTAGGCTGCTAATAGCAATAATTTCTCTCCTAGAACAGCCTAAGGGCTGCTAAAGCATGATCTTGGGTGGAGGAATTGTTCTACCCAATGTATACATGCATTGGTGGAATTAAAAGATTAAGCATGATATATCCCTCTCTTCCCAATGTATATATACTTGTCATATACACTTAAGATCAAATTTTTATCCTCTCAATTATCTCATTTACATACACATTATATAGTATAAAGAAAATAAGAAAGAGAAAAGAGACAACACACTAGAAAGATACAATTTTCGGATTTACACAACCCAGTCTCGGTTTTTCGACCATTTCGTCTTCTTCCACCGTTGGATCATGCCCAAATTTTTCGTGAAGGTCCTACACACTTGGGGCTATATTGACCGTTCGGATCGTCGTTTTCGACTCTCGAAGTTAATCGACAGACGTTTGAAATTGGTGAAAAATAAGGATTTGAGGGCTTTTGTTATGAACCACCACCGGAGCCGCCACCACTGCCATCGGAGCCGCCACCACTACCTTCGGATGTTTGGAAATGAAGTGATCTTCATCCCCTTCGTTGCTTTGGGTTTCGGATACGCTTCATTTGTGGAGTTTAGTCGCTATACTAAGCGACAAAGGTGAGCGTTGTGTGTTGAATTTGTATGTCGGTCCGATGTGCTAGTAGATCGAGTCCAAACATGCACTTAGGCTATTAATAATCAAAGCATGTGTTATATTCTAACTTTTCTTGCATATCGTCGAGAATAGGTTGACTTATTAGGTCGACATTACTCGCATGAAATCATTTAGCATTTCAACATGATTATCCAAATACATGCTACATCCAATCTACTAGTTGCAAATATATTTTATAAAATTATCACGATACCCAAAATTTGCATTTGCTAAGTTGTTAAATGTTGATAATATGTTAAATATGTTTGATATGTTATGTTTCCGTCTGTTTCCGATTTTGTGTTTCCGTTTGTTTCCGATTTTGTGTAGGCCCCTTTTGATTGGTATATGGACCCGATGCCAACCTGGACGGCAAGGGCCGGCGGGATTGTCACGTTTACCCATAGGCCTGGCCTTACAATCCAAGTGGGGAGGAACATTTGGGGAGTAAGGACGAACTTAGGCAAAGACATGTCAATGCATATTAGATAGTAAGGTCGCTCCTTACTTGGTGTGTTTGGATGAACATCAGACTGAGGATGGAGGGTAAGTGGAGGACGGCATCAGTAATTCTTGATTATGTGAATTCCGTGTTTCTTCCGTCTTGAATATATGCTTAATTTGCTTGATAACATGCTTACGTTATATAATATGTTGCATCCATACATCATACCATGCAAATTCGCACCACAGCCTCACTAAGTTGGACGATCAACTTATGTGTTCCATGTTTCACTCTTTTCAATTTCAGGTGTTCTGGAAAATAATAGTCGAGTTGCGGTTAGGTCATCACGGTTGCGGTCCCACCCTAGTTTTTGGGAGAGTAGTTATATTTTGTTGTCGATTTAGGTTCTTTCTCGATTTTGTTTAAAACCTTGCTTAGAAAATTTGAATCGTTAAAGTTGATTTATATTTTCGCAAAAGATACAAGATTTTTATAAATTACTTATTTATCTCTCTCGGTTGATTTTGTTCAAATTTTTTTGATATGTTATGATTAAATGTTTCCGCTTTAAACCTCTACTATGGAAGTTGATTTTATTTTCGTCAAAAAAAAAAAAAAAACTTAGTAATTTAAATTGTTCTTATTTTATTTTATTTTATTTTATTTTATTTTATTTTATTTTAAACCGCTTCCGCTTTAAAACTTTTGATTTATCGTTTCTGTTTAAAAAAAAAAATCGATATTTTAACTCTTTTTCAAAATAATAATAATTTTTTACGGTTATTCGACGGACCCGCGGAGCCGGGCCGTCACAAACTTTTTCTTTTATAAATTATATTTTATTTGTTCCATTATTTTTGATTTTTTTTTTGGATGTTTCAAAACAAACTAACTTTTCTTTAATGGACTTTTTTCCTTTCAAAACCGTATTCTCACATAAAATAATGATTTGATAACACTAATTTTCAATCACTATTTTGCAAGTGCCTATGTCGGTTTATCATAGATTGCAACTGACTCTTGATCGCATCATTTGAAACAATACCGAATGCATACTTATCTATCAAATCTATCCTTATCTATATCTGTAAATCATGCTATTATTATATTGATAGGATCTATTAGTATAACTATGAGTTTTGATTATTTGTAACTAGTGAGTTTTTTTTTTTTTTTTTTTTTTTAGAAAAAACCCATTCACTTCACTACATGGATTGTGCGAAGTCCACTTTAAATGGCTTGTGTCTAATGCACCTCAAAAGCAAGCTCAAACAACTTCTTAAAATTCATTATAAGTTGAACTTATTATTGATTTTTAATCCACGTGAGTCATTAGTCTCAACATAACTTAACACTACAGATAATTGTTTGTGTACTAACATATGATATATATGTAAGTATGCATACATAATATGTTTTGATTAATTTAGGGTTGGAGGTTGGGAATTTCCGAAGTGAGTTCAGAAGCCGTTTTTCAGGCCTATATTACAAAAACTTTTCATGATCACTCTCAATTTCGACAAGTGAGTTACATTTTCTGGCCGAATGAGGTAAATTGCTTCATTATATAAAATTTATATAGAGTAAATAGCACTTTTGGTCTTCCTTGTGGGAAATATTTTGTACATTCGTCCCTCTTAAATTTTTCGTAGAATTTACAAGATCTTAAGAACAAATCAAGCATAATTTTATATTTGATTACAATAATTTAAAAGTCATTATTATTTTGATGAAATAATAATTTAATTGAATATTAGTCATTATTGTGCTATTTTGTGACATGACAAAGTTAATTTTACTATAATTTATAAAATTTACTAATGAAATTAACTAGACACGTAAAACGTACGTGTTACAGAAAAATGCTTATGACTTAGCTATAATTATGTAATTTTTCTTTGGCTAGAGAAGCAAAATATAAATGAAATCTAAAAATAGTCTTTTCGAACTAAATCGAAATACTATATCTAAATTTCTAAATTGAAGAAAAAATACTCCTATATTAGTTGTACTGTTGCCAAGATGGATAGTCTTTTATATGTTTGAAAATCTACGCACTATCTTATTCCCATAAATTCTAATTTAATTCCTTTAATTGCTTCTGGGGGCGTTTCAGTATTTTGCTAGAAAGACCAACGGCCATTTGGCGCTAGCTTCACGATTTTTTTCCTTCAAAATTTCAATCTGTAGTTCCAGATTGCCAACATAACATTTGTCTGCTTTTATGGAAACTAACAGCTGTTTGCTATCTCAAACCCTAAGTGGAGCGGCATATATACCGGTGATTTTTTTGTGTATGGGGTGCACATTCCGACGCTTCTCCTTTTGGCAAAAGCTCCTGCAACAAATCATCTTCTCTTGCACTGATTTTTTGGTAATCATCATCTCTTGTACTGATTTTTTGGTAATCAGAACTTATGATCTTTTCTTTTGTTGACTTAATTGTTAGCTGTTCATTGCCTCTAATTTGATCTATTTTTGATTTGGAATTTATTAGGAATTTTGATTTTGAAAACTTATCACCGATTTGTTAATTGGACGAGTCTTAATTTCACTCTCTCTCTGTTTTCTCCCAATTTCTTAGGCATCGAACTTTATTTTGTCATTTTAGTGAATTTTCCTTTTTTTTTTAGGTTTTGAATGTAGAGATTTTTTTTTTTATGTTGGAGAGATCATGGAGTTTTGGTTGTGTCAATCGTAATGTTTACACCAATTCTTCCATTTTGTTATGATCCTTTATTGCCCTTAGCTAATGGTGTGCTGCGAATAAATCTTACGGCATTGATCTTGCCTCTTTTTAATGGTTATTTGTTGTTGTTTTTCTCTCTGTATATGTCTGATGAGCTAATCCAGTGGTGGTATGCATTGATTGAGAAATGTTTATCAGGCCTTTCGATTTTGAATGTTGGAGAAGTTTTTTCATCGAATTAGTTTATTACACAAGGTTAAAAATGAATACCTAATCCAATAATTTAGGCACGATTTTCCATTGCATCGTGAATATCAGTGATGTGATAAATAGTTCTTAATTATGGTCCTTGATTTCTTTAAAAATTGTGGTGATCATGTAAGTTCTAAGGTTTAGATATTGTTTTCAATTGAAGGCACAATTTGCACGTCAATGTTATTCGTGCATGGATTTATATATGCATGGTAGAAACACGTGTTTCTTTGTGACTTAACATGTGCATCGACATTTCATTATTACCTTGCAAAGATTATTTCGCTTCCAAAAAGTTTTCCCACATATCTAGTTCAGATTCTATTGTAAAGCACACATCTACTCTGTTTTGATTTTATAATATCTGTTTTTCGGTTTGATAAGTTTTAGTGGAAACACGAAGGAAATTTCATATATAAACTTGTAGGAACTAGTTGTTACGTATATTGTTCGACTTATTTTTTCACAATGTTTTATACATTAATGAAGTTCAAAATTTGATACCAATTTGAATTGATAGAAAGGAAGGAAGGAAGAAAGATTTTTTTCATCAAAACCTAGCTAAAAATGGTGCATAAGCTTAGATGCTTATTTTTCTTTCTAGATCTAATTATTTCCATTGTGAATCTAACTTTTTTGTTGTGTTGAAAAGATTTTTGGGGGTTATCTCTGAGTTGATCATAAAGCTCACGCCATCTTCTTCATTTTTGTTATGATAAGTTTGTTGCTTTTAGCTAACGGAGTGCTGCAGAGAATCTTTATAGCATTGATCATGGTCTCTTTTAAATGGTTATTCAGTATTTCCTTTAACTCTCTCTCTATATGTCTTTTCATTCAAATCTAGAGTTTAAGTATGATATTAAATGGGTATTAAGGTCTTTTGTGTTGATTGCAAAGAAGTTAGGTTTGAATTGTGGTTCATAGTTTCTATGGAAAATTGTTATGATAACAAAGTAGCTGAGCTTTAACTATAATTTCCAAATTAAGGAACAAATAATTCGTTAGTATAATTTGTACATGAACTTATGCATGCATGGTACAACACGTATTTCTTCGTTATCAACTTCTGCATCGTCATTTCATTATTACCTTGCCAAATATTCATCTCGATTCCAAAAACTTTCCTCCTTTTTCCTAATTCAGATTATTTTTTATTGCAAAAGCACACATCTACTGTGTTTTGATCTTAGATTTGATTTTCCTTCTAGGGTTTTAAATAAAAAATATGAAGGAATATTTGCCTTTCCGGTTTACTTATTTGTTTTTTTATTTTTTTCTTGATGGTTACAATCTTAGTAGTTAACAACCACAATAGCGCGCCCTATAGCGCACTTCATAGTGCCTTGCCTATAGTCCCGCATTTTGCGTGCTATTTGTGCTATAACACTCTCTATTTGCGCTATAGCATGCGCTAATTGCGCTATAGGTTTTCGGAACTTGAAACAACAATGTTTAAAATACATATTTTTTGGCGGCTTCAAATCCAAAAAGAGTGCGCTATGGGTCTGATGATGCAGATGTATAGTTCTTCCTTTGATGGGAACTTACTTGATATTCCTTATGAGTAGGCTAGGTTCACATTATTGCCAGTTAGTTTATCAAGTCATGCTATGATGTGCGATTCTATTAATGTTTAGTGCAGGACTTGCACACATGAGTATCTTTGCAATTACTGATGTTTTCTGATAACTTCCTACGGCATATCCGAACAATTCTGAAATTAGAATAACTTTTTAAGCATGCTCTACCCGACACTGATGTGTTATTTTCTCTCACCTCCAAATGTTTTCTGATATGTGGTTGTCTTGTTCCCTGTGTAGGTTCTTCAATCTCAAGTCTTCAAAGTGCACTGAGGAATATGAATACAAATACAGTAGATTCAGAGTTCGTTGGAACATATAAGCCAGAAGTTGTACTGACTGGTGCAGCCGCGGAAGGCAGACTAAGATTGGTTGATCCAGTGACCATTGAATGTTATGAATTTGCTTATGACTTCGAAGTTGTCCTACCATGTAGTCTGCGGGACATAGGTAATGCACGCACAGACATAATACAGTGCTCGTAATATGATCATTCTAAATTGAAAAGTATTAAAACTTATTGGGATTAATGTGGCAGGTAATTTGATGTGTGATATCAACTCTGACGGGAAGGTGCACGTGTATGGTACTACAAAAGGTGGCGAGATTTCAGGAAGATCTTCACCAATTGTATTCAACAGGAGACTTCGCCGAATATCTCCACCTGCACCATTTTGTATTTCCTTTAGTTTGCCTGGAACTGTAGAGCCCTACTTTAACAGAACAAATTTTACAGCGGACGGTAATTTTCAAGCAATTGTTCTACAAGCGGGATTACCTGCTTGTAGGGAATATTTCTACAATAACATCCAGTTCTCTTAATGAGTCCCATGCAGAAGCTATGATGTGGAGTGCTTGCAAGAAACTTGAGGATTTTTGAGGGACAAGTCCTTAGTGCTGAAGCCACTAGCATCAAGATTAAATCTAATGTTGTACATGTTTTGTACTATTTGTACCCGTATGATTCATTTCATAAGTAGAGACACTATGGTCTGCATGTTTTGACCATTTTTTTGTATTCTGGCATTTGCCATCCCCTTGTATATAACTTTTGATTTGTTTTTATGCCATTTACGTTTGATCCCAAAGAAGAAAAAAAAGGAGTGTCTCAAGGCCTTAAAGCCAAAAGTCTTGTTCCCAACCTAAGGTAACTGGGCACTTTTTTAATGTTAATCTGATGCATTAAGATTGTAAATGTATCTTTAATCCTGTTGGAAACCACTGATTTCAAGTTTAATTTTCTAACCTATAGTTCAATTGCATGACTAGTACTGCTTGTAACATCTTCATTAGGATATTTTTCATGCTATGCACGTGCTATGCACCAATGGTAGTGATATTGTATCTTTTTGTGCTTGTAAAGTGCAGGTCTTGTACAACATTGTAAGGTACTAAGGTCGAATATTAGTTCGTAAATGGCTTCTAACAAAATTTGTTAATGGAGTCACTTTTGTATGCAGTTACATTGTTGGTGTGCATAGCACAGGCTTCGAATGGTGGTGCTTGGCATCCCTGAACTCTACCAGGTTTTCATAAACATATGTAAGGAGTAATAAGAATATGTAAAGTGAAGGAATTTGAAGTCAACTTTTCTTATATTGTATTGTATATAAGTTAATCACAGTTTTCAGGAAGTGGAAAGCTTGAGTGACTAAAACATCACATAGGCCATAGGGATGATGAAAAAAGTGCTTATGTTGTTTATGTGCAAAAGAATCAATCTTGTCTAGAGGTTAAGACCTAAATGAACTTCCACCTGCAGCACTAATTCTCGAAGAAACGTTCAGCATAAGAAGATATTTATTTTTAATTATAAAAATATAACTTTCATTTAATTTAATTAACATTATTATTTTAATATTGATTTGTTTTAATAATTTTGGGGTTGTATTTATCACCCAAAATTAATTCTTTTAAAAAAAAATCCTATAATTTGTGTATTATTTCAAAATAATTATCTTTGTCATGTATATAATTTATTTTGGTCAATCTATTCTTTTGTTTTTATTTTTTTATTTGTGAAAAATATATGAATTAATTTCATTATACTAGTTGTTTAAAAAGAATATTGGCATGAGGTGAGGACTGAAATTCGCGCTCGTTTATTTGGAGAATGAGTGTTTAGAAATTACATCAAAAGGGGTTCCAAATATGTTATTTGGACTAAAGTTTGATTTCAAAAGTGTTTTTCCCTCGTTCTTTGAAGAATGAAATTTAATTTGGATAGATAGTGACCTTGGAGTGTCCAGTCAGACTGATTAAGCCATCCCAACCAGTTATCAAATTCTAATTGATTGCTTGAAATCCTTGTCTTTGTTTTGATTAGATGACTGGGGACTATTTAAAAAATTTAAGGTTTGATATGTTAAAAATTAGTTTCTAATTTCTTTGCTTAGAAGTAACTGAAGATAACAGACTTGAAACAGCTACCAAGAAAAGGATTCTGGTTTTATAAACTATAATCTGATTGGTTTTATGGACTATATACGTTAATTTGATTTAATTAATTACCAGTACGGGTACGTTGGGTAAACTTGGGTTCTTCAAAGGTTTGTTTTTTTCATGAATAATAAAAACTTCAGATAAACATGTTTAATATGCTCCTAGCATTTTCTTTCCTACTCCATATAGTAATTAAAAAAAAAAAAAAAGTCTCACAATTGATAAAGACAGCAGCTACTACTATTGCCAAAGCAGCACAGGATTAGGTTGAAGTCAAGCAGAGAAAAATATAAAGTTGAATTTCATACAACAAAACTAAGGGTTCATAATTCAGTACAATTTGTAATGTCTCTTCTTATAACATAGTTTGAACTGGATGATACAAAGTTTACAAACCACCAAGGCCAAATGGAAATAATGGCTCTCATACATAATCTTCCATTTACATTGTCTGAGCAAACTTCAAGAAATAAATTGATAAACTATACATCTGTATGGATTCTTATTATTTACGTGTTGTGATGCGCAGAATCTACAAAAACTATATATGATGCGCAGAATCTACAGTTAAAACTAAAAGAAGAATTAGAACGAAAACAATTCAATTTTTAGCTACTGGAGTCCAGTTTCCTCAAAATTTTGCCCCAACAACATCTCTGACAGACTAGTTGCCACATTGCCAGTACATCATCAGCCAGATTGTCAGCATATACACAATCATTGTTGTATCACCTCCTACTGATCTTTTCCTTGCCTTCAAAATGATAGATAATCAATTACACATCTAGTTTGTTAAAACTTGGTACTAGAGTACTGACGCGATAACTCACCAAATATATTTGATTTCAATGGGAAGCGGATTGATGATCCTTTCATTTTCACTTTTACATCCTTGAGTTGTCTACTTCTGATTGGTTTTTCCGTTTCCGAAACACGGCTGGTACTTCCTCCGGATCTTTTTTTTACCTTTTCATGGTAAACAGCTGGTGGTGCAAGCCTCAACTGAGGCATGTTCTCTATTTGGATCAATTTTTGGTCTCTTTGAAGACTATTCAAGACCTCAAACTGGTACAACCAAATATCAGACATGGTAAAGTGATAATAACTATCTTTTCTAGCAAAAAAAAAAACCATATCATGTACAGTCCCAAAGGCTTCATAAGGATTGATGGATTTCAATTTGAAGAGGGTTTAGATTATGGAGTTCTAATGAATCCACTGCTGAGTGAATTTCAAATTCAATATTTTAAAGTATAGTTGAAAGTGGTTACCCAAAATTTGAATTCCTTACATAATCAAAATGATCCCAACATCTATGGATGGTCTATGGATTTGATATACTTAGCTCCAAATCCATCGATCCAATTGAAGCCAAATAGGATAAATAAGTAAGAACATACCCTAGAAGCTGGGTGAGAACAGTATGAGTTATCTGAAATATCGTGATCATGGGGATTAAATGCTGGTATTCCACGTGCTTGCTGTGTCTTGGATGAGAACTGTCTCTCTGATCCATGATCCCCAAACACAGATTTTCCACTTGAGCTTTGGACTTTCTTCCTAGGAGTACAAATCGGACATCCAGATGAAGTATCCGCAAATGATGCTCCATTTTCCTGAACTTCACATTGGGGATGCATTGCATGACCACAACTGAACAATTGAATGCTAAAATCGGAAGAATTTTTATCGAGGGAGTTGCATATACAACAAACAAGGCTCCGGGGTGCATAACCATGAGTAGCCCCTTTCGTCAGTAAACTCATTGTATAGTATGTGTCATCGTCGATCAAATTTTTTGCGGTGTCCTATAAAAACATAAAGAAAGGTTATAATGTGGATGGTGACAACACTATATAGGTCAAAATTGCATGGCATAAATCCTGACTAAAGGCAACGGATGAGTTAAACTGCTATCATGCACTCTATTTATGTTTTTCTTTTCAACCTAAATAAATTATTACCCTTATGACCTTGGGAGAACCCTACCCATAAAGCTAGCAATTGAAGTGGTAGAGCACAGTGCATTTGAAGTGGAAGAACACAGTGCCATATAAACCTCACATTACTATCCCATACTACCAATGTGGGATCAAGGCCCCATATCCTTCAATTAGAATCATTACATTCCACCACGCTTCCTTTGCCAAAGCCCACACTGGCCCACTCTATGCGGCTTCACTCGTCTTTGCGGTAGCCCTTTCTTAGGTCGCTCCTTCCTAGGTCACCCCTTCCGGGTGCATAGCTAAGATGTTCAGAGAGCCCAATGCCATATAAACCCCACATTAGTATCCCTTACTACCAACGTGGGATCAATGCCCCATATCCTTCAATTAGGATCATTACACTAGAGAAGAAAATTGATTGTTTCAGTGTTCTCCTTCTCCAGTTGAATTTTCCCAATCAAAATACTGTCTAGGGTTCAAGACTTGAGGAAAGACAACATAAATCACATTTAAGCGGGACACCATGAAAAGATAACCTTCATTTTGGATTGTAAAAGAAATAAGAACAAGATAAAGAAGACGCACCAGAATTCTCCTCTCAAAATCATATGTTCCAAGCATCCCCAGTATTGTAAATTTAAAATCACCAAATTCTTGATCGCCGTTATCAGTAAGAAGTTTCCACATGATTCTTGGGAGCCTCACATATCCAATCATTCCCTCAACAATTTCTTTAATGAATACGGATATCAGCTTTCTCATCATGTGAGAAACTTTACGAGGCTTTGAAAATTTCCTTTGAACTGTGTACCCCTCTTCATCTTCCAACTCACCTGATGATCCATCATGAGTTTCTTTCAGTGCTTCACTTTCTGAATCTATTCTAGCATTACCCGAATCCGTCAGGGGCTCACAAAACCTATCATGATAATTGAGCATGGATAGGAGTGGTGTTAGAAGGAAAATGAGCACTAGGAAATCCTCATGCTAATAATGAATGCATCAAATTGTTGTGTGCACACAATGTTATATCAAGAACATTAGCAATATCATTCTGACAAGAGTTAATAAGAATTAAGAACCCATAAAGACAACTACATGTATTTCTATTCCAGCAAGTACAACATTCATCCCCTGAAATTAGCATACTAGAACAATTTCCTAATACAAGTAACTCAGTAGAAGATTAAATATATTTTCTCAAACATCTATACCACAGTCTCTATCTATGTAATTTGTGTGTATTCAGAATCACTGATTGGAGTAGAGTAAATAATGGAGTAATTGATTAACAATCATGAGGTGGTTGAAAAAGGCAAACCTAACATATTAAGTAGTAATTCATAATAACGAAATCCACGAGAGTTTTTGGTAATTTAAATTTTAAAAAGAAAAAGAAGAGAGCCTACTGTAGTTAATTGCATACCACGCTGATGATTTCGCAACTAGAAATTTAGTAAATACATTAAAAGAAGCACCAATAAAAAATCAGTTCTTGTCAACTTCTAAATATTAATGCTGTCCTGCTAAGTACTCAGGTTCCAGTTGTCAAGAAGACCACTTATTCAAAATCTTAACTTTCTATATACGCATCACATCATAATGAGTGCTACGAACAATATGACCAGGCACTCAACCCTTTCAAAACAAGAAACTGTCATGAAATACCATTTGAAAATCAGGAAATAGCAGTTGTGTTTCTGGGGTTGAAAGAGATACAAAAAGGCAAAAATGAATTCTGAAAGATGATGGACCCAATAAGAAAACGAAACAGATGACATAAACAAAAATATTAAGAGATTATCTCACGAATCAAGCAACTGAAACCAGAGGTTCTCAGACTCGTCCGGTTCCAAACGGGGGCTGTTTCTCTGACATAATCCAATACAAGCGCGTGCAGTATCAATTATTTCAGTGACCTGCAACAGTACATTAAGCATTGACATTACTAAGAGATGAGACCACTTGGGAAGAAACATAATCACAAGGGCAAATGATGGAAGATAACGTGATTGAAATACATTTTTTTTCTTCATAAAGGCATTGAGATTATCCGGACTGGTATGGGAACTTCCTTTTCGAATTTCAGCATCAAGCATGACAAATTTTTCACCAAGATTAGAAAGAATTAGTTGGAGGGCGCTTCCAACTTCCCCAACCCTTTCTAACAAGAATGAAGCAGCATCAACTATTCCATATTCTTGGCACAAACGTAAACAATGTTCCACTCTATAGCTTTCAGAAGTCTCCAAGAATTTGAGAACAGAGTCACGGTCGTATCGACATAATAGCTGCAAAAGTAAAAACAAAGAAAATTAATCCATGTCAATTTTCATAAAATAAAGGATATTATAAGAAAAATAAAGTAATGGAACAATTCAGCAAAGCATGATAAGCGAATAAATCTTTTGAGATGAGGCAGTGAATATAAACAAATGAGAAAATGGACACAAATTAGCAAGGAAAATGGAACATGGATGATGACGGCCTGCATCAAATTATTGCAAGGAAACAAATAGGAGCAGAAAGGCTAAAGAATGCTAAGAATTGTGCTGGTGAGTTGGGGGTCGGATTTTGGGGGGTAAATTGATTGGATACCCAAGAACCATAATCTTTAGCAGGAACAGCTTATATGAAGATAGATGGGGTCAGCCAGATCAACTGGATTCGCTTCAAGCACTAAATCTTGATTTTTTTCTCTAAAAAGATATGCTTCTCATGCCACTGGCAATGGATCAATAAGAGTATCTACTAATGATCTTATTAGTGCTTCTGGCACAGTCAAGACTCAAGAGAAGAGGAAAAGGGAGAAGAGAAAAGAGAAAAGTAAGAGTTAATCATATAATCCAGGCAATATAAATTTGGTCAAGTTCTATCTTCTCACACAAATGATTATCCACCAAATTTTGGGTTAATCACAAAATCAAGGCGACGTAGTATTAGTGTGTCACAAAAGGACAAGCTATTATCCATCAAATTTTTTGTCTTTTAAACTTTTAATGTATATTGCTTAATAAACGAGATGAATGTTAATATCAAAGACCGAGATGCCACACAAAATTTATACAAGAAGGCTATAAAGACCACCAACAATAACTTCCATCAACTAGTATCGTAGATCAGACAACTGAAAAGAAATTGAACTTCATCTAGCCTCCACAGTTCACACAGGTAATTCTCACAAGATTTGGTCATGCATGGATTGAATATATGCTGGTGCCCAACAATGTTTTGCAGTGCAACAATAGTAATTATGCCAAAATCATTCCCTAAGAAAAATCAAATCTATCATGAAAGTCATAATTCTACTAATGTTAGAAAATCATAAAACAATAAAACAGCGCATTAATAACCCCAAAGAGCATAGCTGTCCTTTTAATGAAGCATCACTAGTATTTGCAGTTCAGGAATTATCACCTCAAAATACAGCTCCATCATTTCATCAGTAACATGAACTGGATAGTCGCGGACAAGTTTTGGGAAATTGGATATTGCTTCCAGATAAGCGTGAACACCAGTTGGATGCTTCTGAGATCTTGTTGTACTAGGGAAATCTAATACGTCAACTTCTTCTAGACAAGAGAGGTTGAGGACACCAGTTTTGTGAACCTCTATAGCTGTCTTCAGATAAAGGAAAAGGCTTTCGGGGTGAGTTTGAAGCTCAGACATAATATATTGAATTCTCCCCGGAAAATGGTCAATAATCAGGAAGTAGGTTCCTTCTCTGAAAAATCTCAAAGGCAAAAGATCATTAGGAAAGAGATTTTGTGAAATCCACCTCAATTGGATCAAAACTCACAGATACATAAAATAAATGAGAAGCTTTACAACTTAAATCACTACCTGCTCAGTTTAACAAGATCTGGAATGCAAGAAATAACAGCTAATTCAAAAGCATCAGCTTCTTCGTTGTGTAGCTGTTTCAGAGTATGATGAATAAAAGAGAACACATATATTGGCTCATTTGTCGCTTTCATATAACTTTCCATAGCAGCAAGATATTGATACCTGATGGCATGAATATAGCCACACACCTACATAAGGTAATAAGATAGTCATATTTCTGCTGCATGTGATAACACAAGTGTTTTAACTATTTTCCATCCTTGAAAAAGATATAACATCTAAATATGGTGGTTTAACTATTTCCCCGTCTAAGGAAGTATATAGCATCTAAGTAATGGTGTTAGACGAAGAGGAAAAAAGAGGAAAGAATCTTCCAAAGGAAATGAATTTTGCAGTGGCGATACTACAGTTAAATTTAGTCTTTGGGGTAGAAATGAGAAACAATAATGGGGAGAGTATATACTTCAGAATCATTTGTCCTTCCTTTCCCATTTCTTACCCAAAAGATAGATGAATGGACAGGACAGGCATTCATATGGACATCTACTGGGCTCCCTATTTTGGTTTAAACTAATCAAGTGCCAAATAATATTAATGCACTAGTAAATATACCTTATGAAAATGAGACTTCTCACACATATGCAACACGTAAGGAGCATCCCAGTGTGTGTCAGGTACTACTTCCAGTAGTGAAAGCAGTTGTTTCTCCCTTCTTTTTATGATCTCAATTGTATTACACGGCATGTTACATGAATTATAGACCTCTGACGACAAGTACTCCAAAATTTGACTTAGGATCTCTCTTGAGACATTAGCTCGCCCATAAGCCACATAATAGGCTATAAACTCATAAATGTGACCTACATCTTTCTTTGAAGGCCAAATTTCTATGGAACCATTGCTGCAGAAGAGACTGTCTGTTTGGAAGTAACTTGCATCAAGTATACCAGCAAGAACATCAACAATTTTTTGAATCAACTTTTCACTTTCAGTTGACTCCATGATGAAATTGTCTGATTCCTGGGAGTGGGTTGATGTAGAAATTTCATCTTCTGTAAATGCACATCTTAAAACATCTAGAGTGGCTTCAGTATCCAATTCTAACAGATGAAGTAAGTTCGCGTAGGTTCCATTTAATGTTAACCTTGTAACAACCAATGCATCTGGAGCAGTAGAGGCCTCCAATAGAAAATGCAAAAGCTCTTTCCTAAGAGAGGGCAGGCGTGTGGGAGGTAGATTTCCACGTCCTGCGAGACAAGATATCTCAATACGCGTGCATTACAGTTAACTAAATAGAATAAAAGTATGGTTTAAAATGATGTTCAAGTATTGGCAATAGAGAAACAGAGTAGTTTCACATAAACTAAATTGAGTGCTGGCATCAGAAAAGTTTTGTTCTTCATGTCTTGCAACTCAACCCCACCCCCCACTTCTTGCTTTTCCTTCATCATTTAAACCAACCTTACATATTTTAAGGTACATCTGAAAATATACTGCCCAAAAAGGAAAGTATCCCGAGAAAATTGAAATGAATAAAAATCCAAAGTGTCAGTTTGAAATCAAACCTGGAGGAAAAGCAAGACCCTGGAAGCAATATTTCAGGTAAACAAGGATCCTGTACCTGGTTCCATGTGATTTGTTGTGATTACTGTGACGTGGTATTAAAATAAATGTGGAAGAAGAGAAAAGCATTTTAAATGTTGATCTTTTATAGGAAAATTTCTGACAAAGACAAGGTTCAAGTTGTCAGGTGCCCTTAACAACAAACAGATACATTCATCAAAGTAAATTTACCTTAGGGGAGCAGCGTTTTCCCTTCGACTATTTCGTAATACAACCAGGAGTTCCTCAAGAGGTGTCTTAAAATCATCTAAACCTTTGTTAAACACATATATCAATGCACCATGCAACCTGTGTTCCCTGCATAAGCGTACAACCTACTATACAATTATAAGATATTACCAGCTACTCAATAAAAGGAAAAAAATGATTCAAGAATTTAAAAAAAGAAAAAGATGAATGGAAATTTGTCCTACTAGAAAAAAGGGACATTGTCACTTTACAAATGGAACAAGAGACAACAACTGGAAATTGAATAAAATAACTACCTGATTGAAATCCAAGGACAAAATGTCCATGTGGAGGACACATTGTTCAATTCGCTGCAACCAACCTCTCTTGCTGTAATGCTCCACTAATGCTTGCATGACCTTTAAACATATCATTAATAAATGATTAATAGCTCACTAGTATAAGTAGATGGTCGAACACAAAGATAAATCCAATATCTCAAAAGTTATATATACCGCAGGTGGAAGCGATCCCAGCATATCTTTCAAAATGTATGGCTCCAAAAGCTCCAAGAATGTCTCTGCATGAAGAAATAATGAAACTCAATGTTGAAAAATCTCCATAAAAGACAAAAATAATAACTTCAACTGAGAATAGATTGAAGCTATAGCATGATCAACTAATAATGGAACCTATTATGTCATCGTACTAACAGTTTTCCCTAACTAGTAACTGCATTGATATACCAGAACAGAACAATTATTGATGCCATAAGTTCTGGTTCACTGAACAAAAAACAAGCTCAAGATACCAAAAGACCAAAAGGAATTTGTCCATTAGTAAGAAATGCCACTTATCATATTGATTAAAGGTACTCCAGCTTCAATTCAGCTTTACAAATATTTTCTATGAAGGAATAACTTCAAATTTCATGCTACTGTTTTTCTTTTCTTTGATCCCACTCAGGGTGCTTAATAAGCAGGTACTACATAAAAACGAAAAACAACGATTAATTACTATTGCTATAAAACAAGCTCGTATTTATCTTTGTTACCTTTACTCAATAATGAGAAACTATTTGAAAGAACCGAGTCGAGCGCTAGAACTACTGGTCTTAGAACCCGAAAAAATAGGCTTACTCTTTGTTCACTTGAATCAGAATTCCAATCCGAACTCAAACGCGGATTGGTGTTTTGTTCGACAAATTCGAGAATCTGGATTTCATTATCGTGTCGTAAGATAAAAAAAAAACGAATCAGAAAAAATATTGTTTTGATTGAACGTGAATATTCATTTTGACTACTTTAGCATATTTACTCATAGTAATTTCAACTCCACCTTCCCGGAGTTCATTCTCCGGGGAACTCTGTTTAAATTTTACTGGTGTATTCTTTCGAATCTACTTTTTTTCTGATTTTGTTGGAAATCATATAAAGACAATTCTTATTAACCCATATTGGCAGGTCAAGGTAATAGCATATTCTTTTTTTTCTCTTTCATTTTACGAGTTATTAGTCCATTTATTCCATCAATCTCTATGGGATTTGAGGCTCGCATCATTTACTTAAAATTTATGATCACAAAAACAAGTAAAGAAAATATAATTAGATAGTGTAGCACCTTTATGATGAGCTTCATCAAATCTTGCAAGAACATCATCAAAGAGGATGTCAGTTCTCCTTATATGCACACAAAATTCAACTGCAACACCACCAACACGGGTGTATTGCTCCTTAATCTCATCAAATTGGTCCAGCTTTGCATTTTGGTTGGAACATGCCACAGATATATAGGAAAATACTTCGGTAACATATGACTGAAGCAACTCCACCAGATAGGGCATAACAGTCCATTGTATGTCATCTAAATTCTTGGGAAGGTCAATAACAGCATGTGATTTACCATCATAAAGTGTCATTGCCATGTTCAAGGCACCTATCCAGTCACCCGCTTTTCGCAGAACTTCAATCCGCTCCTTCCAGGATAGAAGGCGAGAAACAACAAGATGCTCCAGCCCAAGTATGTATATATTAGCGCCCCTAATAGCAACACTATTGTGATAAGCTTTCTCAGGGTTTCCATGAGCATTGGTAAAATACATATGATACGAAATGAGATCATCCCCTCGAATTCCATCCACAGAAAAGTTTGTCTGATGAATCAAACTTCCATCTTTTGCAAACAAATACAATTGGGCTGTCAAAGTGAGAATGACCAACATCTGGATGATACAAAATATACAAATAAATATTAAAAGAAATAATATTTTATTATCCAGTGGTACCAGAAAATTATACTTCACATTTGCAAAAATATAAAGAAAAAGAAAAAATACGGCAATAAGGGGTTAACATCAGAATTGTCAGCTAAATCAAACCTGATCATCCAACCATGCCAGACCTATAGCTGGACTTTCAAGAGTCCACTTATCAATTACTTTTAGCTCTGACTTCACCAGCCTAGCCACCTGAACTTTTTTATCCCAAGCAATGGCTAGCATTGAAACTTTATTTGATGTCTCCATAGGAGCATTTTCTGGGAGAAAATTTTGAGATCAATATTCCCATATATATTACTACAGCTGCTACAACTAAAAACATTATCCAGACATACCAGAGGAAGAACCGAGGGATATTGACATACATTTCCATGCAGCATATGGCATGGCACCTTCCCTGACCCCATCAGGTTTGGGAATTTGAGCATATACTTCAACAGTTGGACTAACTTTTGCCTATAAAGAAATATGATATCAGCTGATCCAAGCAATATGAAAAAAGTAATGTAAGGAATAATAATCAAGCAGCTTGCAAAAAGAAGCCTTACCACCAAAGCAGATTGATGCGTGATGAATATGACGACACCTTCATCAACCATGCCTCCGGTCATGCTACCAATACTACTAGCAGAAACTGCACTGCTGGCCTGAGAGGACATCACCGCACCTCCATGGCCTTCGCCATACAGTAATGGAGCAGCGCACACTACCCTGCTTGTAGTTTCATCCAATAGTTTCTGTTCCAAATATCAATTTGAGAAAATCATTTCTAGGAAGCTTATATTGCTTATTAACAATTTCATCATCAAAGATTGATCTTTACCATTGATTTTGTGTAGGAGATCCTATTAAACCATGGAACAATTGAAAAACAAATCAACTTGACCACACCGTTGCTGTCACCACTAACCACATTAAATTGGCGAGTAACCTGAGTATCCTGCCCCAGATACATCATGTGAACTACTGGAGCTCTATGCTCTGTGATAATTTTAAGTGCAGAGGCTTTCTGCACATCCCAAACAGTGTAATGTCCATCACCATATCCGGCAAAGAGTAAATCTCCTTGCTGATTAAAGCACATGGAAGTTACAGGCACAAGAGATCTATCTCCTTGTAATCCAAGCAACGTCATCTGAATTTGCATTCATTTCGGTAGGAAACATAAGATATTATCATAATTAGCAAGCTCCTAGACGTGGGCATGAACAACTAACATATGTGGAAAAGTTAAATACTGATCAAAAGTAAGATAACTAGAAAACTTTAATGTTAGCAAATCAAACAGCAAATTTTATTAGCTCTCTTAGTAAATTAACTTTTCCAGTAATTGAAACAAAAATGGAAAATTAAGTACAGTACTGAACCTTTGCATCCATGCTGTCAACATGATGAGCAGTATACTTGCTAGGCACAACAAAAATTGATCCTCTCGACATCCCTGTCGCAATATAGTTTAAATGCACGGCCACAACTTGAGGGGATCCGTGATCTCTTTTGAAAGCTTGTGATGAGATAGTTCGGGTGATGCCATTTTTGGAATCAATGTCAAAATACCCTAACACAGCAGAACCCTTTCTCACACCTTCAAGCCTCATTGGCTGCGCAGCTGCACCCTCTTCATAGTGCAAAGCAGTGAATGCTTGCTTCTTCTCAATTTCTTCAGCTAAGACGAGTGGCTTTATTGATGGATGAGAGATATTCTGCGTCTTTGTATTGTCACTCTTGTTTTCGTCTGGTGAAACCATGTCTTCAACTGTATCTGCAATATCACTTTGCAAACTAGCATCATCAGCATCGCTAGGTTCAGTGATTGCCTTTCCAAAATCACTTGTTTTATCTCCTTCAGTTGCATCTTCATCACATATGGGAGAGGCAACCGCCTCCTCAATTTCACTACTAGCAGGGAAGACCAGTGGAGTTTCGTCACTTTTTTCATCCAGTGAGGGAGACGCAACTTGCTCATTTATATTAATATTGTCCAGGAATGAATCTCTTTCATTTTCAACCAGAGAAGCGTTGTCGGTTTCAAGTACTGGCCTTGTGCATTCTTGATCCACGTAATCTGTTCCACCCTTATCGGAATCTTCAGCATAATCTGGTCGGTCAGCAATTGAATCAAGTTGTGCAGGTTGAAATTGCTCCAATTTAACCTCCCCCTCTTCTAATTGTAGTTGAGGGCTCTCTAAATCGTTAGACCCATTCTCAGAATCTCTAGAACCCACAGCTGAGGACGCAAATAATCTATCTTTAGCAGCAGCAGCAATTCTCAACTTAATGGCGGTGGCGCGTGGAGTGGGAAGTGAGAGAGAGGCAGCAGCCACCGCAGCCCCAGGCTTCGCATTGGATCTGATAATTCGACCACCAAAAAACTGCCTCTCCGCGTGCTTGGTTCTATTGGTATCACCACCAGTAAAATCATCATTAGCACCAGAACTGTAGTTGTTGCGTGAAAAGTGCGGGAACCTAGGGTTTTTTGAACTACTACTACTACTACTTGCAAAGACGACGTCGTTGTGAGCTGAGTAGGAAGTGGAGGTCGGGGAAGAAGGTGGAGAAGGAGAAGAGGAAGAATAATTTAAGAGGAGGATTTCGTCGACGGTGCGATTATGAGCGGCGGAGTTCTCTTCATCGGAGTCAATTTCGCCGTGCGATTGAAGAATTGAATCAAGGTCCACCGATTCCATCATAGCAATATACAATCAACCTTGTTATATGCTCAGCGATTTTGTTTATGTAGTTGATTTTATTATTTTTTATGAGCAAATTTTTTAATTTCCTAGTAATAAACTCCTTAAAGTAATTAATTTTATTATTATAATATAATCGATATTGAATAGTGCTTTGTTTCAACTTTTTTTGTGCATTAAGCATAGCTTTCTTTAATTTAGTGATATTGTCAGAGCACATATTGTTGCTGCCAGAGCAACTTTTTTTAATTTTCTATTATGCCCTTTCAAGTCAATGGTCATTAAATCCATATTTCTCAATTCCCAAAATACTCATTTAATTGGTAACTCAATAATCTCTCTCATACATTAATTTTTCTTTACTTTTTTAATAGTAATATATTTTAACAAGAAAATAAATAAATTATTTTAATTTATTTTTAGATAAATCACATTAATACTATTAAACACTAATTTTACTTGTTCTTCAACATATAATAAATTGCATTTGAAAGAAGCCTTCATCATCATTCTTATAGGTAATTCTTTTAACTTCATTTTTAATATTAATTTTGTCATAATATAATTAACTGCGCATAATCATCGTCCTTAAAGGTAATTTTTTTAACTTCATTTGTAATATTAATATTTCCGTAATATTAATTTGGCCCAACGATGCATCTTTTCCTCCCCAATTTCATGTATATTTTATTATAATGACACTTATATATGATGTTGTGATAATTTTTTTGGATTGTACAAATTATTTTTGTGCATTACAGATTAATTAATATTTTTTTAATTTTGAAAATATTTTTGATAATTTGGATTCGAACGAGTTTTAATCGAGCCGAACATGTATTAAACTCGTTTAACTTCACATTTACATAAATTTTTTTTATTTTTGACTTACCGAATCGAGTTTGTGACGAGTTTGAAAGTTACATTATATTATTCATGCTAGATTTGATAAGAATAATAAATTTGGATTCGAACGAGTTTTAATTGAATCGAACATGTATTAAACTCCTTTAGCTTCACATTTACATATATTTTTTTTATTTTTGACTTACTGAATAGGGCTTGTGACGAGTTTGAAAGTAATCTGACTATATTATTCATCCACGTTTCATTTCTAATTGTGTGAAGTCGACTACGTTCATTTTTAAATTGCCTAATTTTGTTTTAAGTCACAAACATTTGATAATAAGAAGATAAAAAAAAAGTTCAATTAAAAAAAGAAAAAGTGAAATTATGCAATAGTTCATTTCATCGTAAAGTAATTTCATAATATATTGTTGTGAATTACATATTATACTATTATATATATAATTATTTCTATGATTGACTTATAATAGGAAAAGAGAAAAAGAAGTTAAATTAAAAAAGAAAAAAGGAACAAAAATAATGATATATTAATAAGAGAGAGAAAATCAGGTATTAATATGAGAGAGAAAATTGGATTGTCATTAAAATAATAAGGTGTGTCATGGGGATTGAGGGTGAGTTTGGCCCAGCGATGGGAGCTCTTAAAAGCACTTTTAGACCTCCATTGAGAATTCCAAGTTTTATAATTTTGACTATAAGGGGTAAATTAGAAAATTAAAAAAAGTTGCTCTGGCAACAACAATATGTGCTCTGGCAATATCGTTAGCCTAAATTAAAATCTTTATGAACAATATGATGAAACCAATTAATATTCCAACTCAATTTTCAAAATTCTCAAACTCAAAACCAATATGCTGAAGCTAAAACACATTGAAACCAGACCCAAATCAACCTATTTACAGTATACACCCCAAGTTCTCTAAAATTGAAAAACTCATATTTCTTGAATTCATTTAGCAGGTACAGACCAAATATACGTAATCTACATTTTCTTTTGTAGAGTACCTTGTATTTCAAACAATGTGGAATATTTTTGTAACTTACATTTTCATAAGACTAATGTATCTCGTATTAGTCACTTTTCTGCAAAGTGATATCCAAACAGGTGAAACGTTTAATGTTTGATCGTACTTTCTATTGGGTATAGTGCATAGTAAAATATGCCGTATAATTAACAAACATTTGACTAGTTTTGTTGAATACAAAAGAGTTTTTTCAAATTCAGTCTTCCACCAGAAATTACAAAAAGAAAACAAGAAGAAAAGATTGGTCTTTATTTCTTAAAAATATAAAGCTGTAATATTGGAAGCAACAAGGAGATGGTCATGTTCACTTAGTTTTTTGTAGGAAAAGAGGCCATTTTGTTGATGCCACACATCCCTGAAGGCTTTCCAGTGTTCCTCTTCATTCTGATGAAACCTTTCTCTCCCCATTTTGGTCCCCATGAATTCTTCACAATAATATAGTCCGATCCTTTGCTTGATCCATATCCAACCGCGGCCACCCCATGATCAAGATCAGTTCCACAATGCCCATCAAACACACCCTACATACATTAATACAAAAAGTTAATAATGATTAATGAATCCTTTTAAGCAAAAATTAGAGCTAGAAAAAGCTTACCCCACTGTAAAATTGAAAATCTCTTCCAGAAGCATCAATGGCTACACTTAGTGGCTGGTTTGCAAGAGCTTTCAAAAGACTTTGCTCGTCATTTGCAGGTACGTCATGGTAGCCGCTAATCGTCACTAATTCTGACTCGCCCTGAAATAAATTTAAAAAAAAAAAAAAATTATTATAGTCCTGTTATGTGTTTGTAGTCATTTATGTTTGCAATGAGTTTTTTTCTTTTTCTTTTTGCATTTACTCTGTTTTGTTCACAAGTGCCTTCTTCCATTAGGTAGGGGTAGTCTTCTTCTTTATGAAGACCACCATTTGAAACAATGTAGGAAAATGCATAGTCCATGAGACCTCCATTGCACCCATTGTTAAAAGTTGTGTCACAGTCAATCAGCTCTTGTTCTGACAATTCGGTTAGATTTCCTGTCACGATCTGGTTTATGCCTTCCACTGCAGCCACGGTCGAGAATGCCCAACAACTACCTGCATAATTCATGTTAACAATTCTAGTTAAAGGTGTCATTTTTTTATGAACCAGTCTGATCAGGTTTAGGCGGGTCGAAAATGGGTCAAGTAACAAGTTTTGTTTAAGGGATAAAGACGGGTTAGACCATAGAAGGATCGGACCCCGGTCAAGTCCGAGTTGACCCTTGAATAATAAGTTGCTTACAATATTTATGTATACCTTATTACTTGATTGGGTCCGAATCGGATTTAACTTTCGTCAGTCGTAGTCAAAGCCAATGTAAAATAAAATAATTGTCATGTCGATTCGGGTGGGGCCAAAATTTTGACTTATTTGTCCTTTCTATTGAATTCAAGCTTAATTATGTAATTGTGATCAATAATTAAGGTACAAAATTATGAATACATACCACATGAACCTTGGTTCTTGATATCAGTAACAGCTCCTTTCTTTCTCCAGTCTACAGATTTAGGCAAAACTTCGAAATCCCGGTACTTAAATTCTTCAGGGGCCTCGTTTCTTTCGGGCAACTGATCAACCTTGAGTCCCAGATACATTTTCTTGAACTCATCATGGCTCATATCAGCAAATTCATTCAAACCAAGCCAGTAGTTACTAATGACCTTATTCTTCTCATCAATGTGCTTTAAATTATCCTTAAAAATCTCAAACCTGTGCAACTTTTCTTCAAGACTTTCGTACTTTTTGGCATGCTTGTTGATCCAAGATTCGAATAGATTGATGAGCTTGTCAATGCATGTTAAATCATCTGGCGAATAGCCCACGATCGAGAAATCGTGGGCGGATGCTGCGAGAGAAGAGAATAATATGAAAGCTGCAAGAAAAGATAGCTTGGAAAGTAAAGAGAAAGCCATGTTTTTCAGAAATTATGGAGAAGGAAGTATTGATGGTTGAATGAATGAAGAATGGTGCTTGTGAAGAGGTTTTATATACAAAGATTTTTGCTTTTGAATGAAGTTGTTTGAAAATTATAAAATGTATTTTCAGTATACTGAGTCTTTAAGCTTGGTTCTTTTGGCAGGCTTTAAATCAAAGCATGTTTTGGATACAGAGACTTGATGATGATCCAATATGATGTTAATTATAATTTGCAGCAGCAAAACAGTAGGAGGTAAGAAGGATCAATCTGATCCTAGATATACATAATACATGAAACTACTAATAAGTCTGGCAGTATTGCTGGAAATCTATATTGGTTCGAGTTCAATCGATAAATGTTAACTTGATTTTTTGTGCTGACAACATTATTTTTTGTTTGGTAGTAACAATACATCAAATTTATGATTTGGAGAAGAGAGAGAGTTATATGGAGGTGTTAATTTCTTTTTTCTTTTTCTTATTCAAGTATTTAGGATCAACTTAAGAATTTCGGTTGATATATAACTTAATTCGATGAGTTTGGACCCAGAAAAAAACCCAAAACTGCACTTATTGATTTTTTTGTACCAAATATCAAATCGAATTGTGTGGTTTTGCACACGGTACCAATTCTGAAATTATCGAACCAATCTCGATATCGAAAATGATATTGTTCAGTTCGATTTTGATAAGAGCCCGTTATACTTTTATGTTTTATCTATTTATTGATTTTGACAAGTAAAGAGTTAACTCTATTAACTTATGTTTTTTTTTAAGAGAGACATTAGCTTATGTTATTTATATAGTAATATTTCAAAATACTTATAGTACGTATTTGCTTTTTTGAAAGAAGGATTTTAGATTATATGTTATAAAAACATATTACGATTTGAAAAAGAATTAAGTTAAGTTGATTTGTTATTTTATCTATCTATAACATATATGTTAAAGAAAAAACCATGTAAATACTTAATAAATACGTTTATAATTTTAAAAGTAAGAAATATAAAATAGGGCCCCTAATACGTAGAGCCGGTTCTGTAATGAGGTTGCCTTGAACAATAAAGTCATGTGTCAATTGTTTAAGGGATTCCTCACATACACAACTAAATGGGTTTCTAACTTAGGAATTTAAATCAAAGAAGTTCAGTAATATTTAAGATACAAATACTTTTACCAAAAAAATAAAAGGTATAGGAAAACCAATAAGTGAGTCTTTGATTTCTTGTGTTTTCCGGTGTTTGAAGATGCATATTCCCAAAAATTGTCACCTTCTTTTTCAAAGTTTAACCTAATTTAAAATATCTATATCTATACTTCTATCTGTCTATACTTATTATAAAAGTGTGAATAATTTAAGTTTTTTTTTTTTTTTGTGAAGACTAATATACCATTATTTAAGTTGTAAAGTGATATTTAATTTAATGATATATATGTAAAAATAGTTGAAGAAGAATAATTAGACGTGAAATCTTTTTATATTAATTACGGTAAAGGTACAATTAGACATGGAATCTTATTATATTTATCTCCTACATAATCTCCTAAAATTTAGAAATTATCTTGTACATCAAATTTTATAATTTCAATTTCCTTCTTATATAACACATAAATTAAAAAAAACACTATTATTTTAAATAGCTCATAAATTATACATGTAAAATAATTTTAATTTAACAACAATTTTTAAGTAAAAATATGTTATTTGTATCATAGGTGAAATTCAGTAAAAATGGATAAAGCCGGCGAAAAAAAGGATAAAATTGGTCAGAAAAGCATAAAGTTGGTAAAAACATATGTAATCAATGAAAAATTCAAGTGAATAACATGTGAAATCAGAAAAAAAATGTGAAATAGGTGAAAACATGGTTAAAATGGTGAAATCAGTTAAAAAAAGTTTAACTCACAAAAATGAGGTGAAATCGGTAGAAAAATGGTTTAAGCCAGAAAAAAAAAATCGACAAAAAATGGGAAAACAATGAAAAATGTTATAACCGATAAAAAAAAGGGTACGCTAAAAAAAATATAAACTGGTAAAAAATAATTAAACAGTGAGAACATATGAATCGATGAAAATTATGGTGAAATTTGTAAAGAAACGGATGAAAACGAAAAACGAAAAACGGATAAAATCAGTGAAAAAGTGTAAAATTAGTCCAAAAAGCTTAAAGTCGGTGAAAACATGTAAATCAATGAAACATCCAGGTGAATAACATGTGAAATCAGTGAAAACGGGTTAAACTTTAACCGACAAAAAAAGGTGGAATCAGTGGGAAAATGGTTTAAATTGGAACAAAAACGAAGAAAAATGGAAAAACAATGAAAAATGTTATAACCGATAAAAAAAAAAAAAAAAAAGCGGAAAAATCGCTAAAGAAATATATTAACTGGTAAATAAATTAAATAGTGGAAACATATAATTCTATGAAATTCGGGTGAAATTGGTGAACACTGGTGAAGTTGGTGAAAAAACTAGTGAAACCATTAAGAAAAATGTTCGTGAAATCGATGAAAATTCGGGTGAATTTTTTTAAGAAACGAATGAAACATATATCATCGGTGAATAACGGATAAACTTAACATGAATACTACTATTATAGAACAAATTCTATAAGATATCATGACTATATAAGTCATCATTTTATATTTTATTACAACTATTTTAAAACCATATTTTTTTTTTGTAAACCAATAATAATTAATAAAAATAATTTTCATAAAAAATAAATTGAATATCAGTCATAAATATATGATATTTTATGGCATAAAAATGAAGAAGCTAATTTTACTCTAATTTACGAAAAATACCCATGAAATTAAAACTAGACTCGTACAACGTACGTGCACTTTTCTAGTATAGTAAAAGGTACCGACTCCAGAAATGCATATACACCGAATTAAATTTAAATAGTGGAATAATATGTACAAATATTTTGAGTAATTGTTGACTTTTTTTTTCTTTTGGTAAAAGTTATATTGTGGACTTAGCGAATATAAAAGGCAAGACATTATTTTTTAGCAATGTAATGATTATCGTAGCTAAATTAAATTAATAAAAAAAAAAAAAAACTAGATATTTATGGCTTGTTTGTTTCACTTTTTAGAAAATACTATCTGAAAAGTCAAAGAAATACTTTCATCGTTTTTTTTTTTTTTTGTCCGAATTTGAAAAAAAATTAACATAAATGGAAAAGTTTATTTTCAATTTGTGTAAGATTTAATAAAATTGTATTCTATATTATAGCGTATTAAAGTTAGAAACAAGGAGTATTAAGATTTTGCTTTTGTATCTTTTTTTTTCTTCCTTCTAAATAATATTTTACGACTATGGTGTAGGTTATAATAGCAAAAGTGCGAGTAATCCATAGAAGTATTCATAAGCATCCATAGGAAAGACTAACCAAGAGATTGTTCAACTTTTTTTTTATTTTATAAATGTTTACCCTAAATAATTTAATATAATATATATTTAACTTAAGAAAAAACAAAGATAAATATAAGTTACCTAATTTTGTATTCAATATTTTATGAATAACCATTTTAGATTGAATTTGACGAAGAGGACAAAAATATTCTAAAAAATACTCGTTTCAGTATCCAAACTAAAACTCCATCTCTAACAAAATTAGCATACACACAAATAATAGGGTAAATAAAATAAAGTGTGATACACTCACGTTTGCTTCTATAGTACCTTATATAACTTGCAATTTTCATATTTTAAGATTTGAAAATATCTCCATATTTCTGGAAACAAATTATGGAAATAAATAAATTTAGACAATTTTCTCACCTCTTCGGTTAGTAGATTAGAAAGTTACAAAATTTCCTTCACTTTCTTTTAGCCTAGAAAATATTTTCCTACTAGTTTGACGTATAATTATATTTACCAATTTGATGGCGAAAGGGCATTTTTGTAAAGTTGAAATAGAACCGCATCTTACCTATAAACTATGTTGCACGGATACATATACGGCGATACGAATAAGACACCATACAGATACGGCGACATAAATTTTAAAAAATATACTAATACGATACGACATGGATACGGATTAAAAAAATATATATTCATATTGAAATAAGTAAAATAATATATTTATATAATCATACATTTTGAAATAGATCAAGTTAAGTTTCATAAGTACTAAATTGCATAACTTTTAGAAAAAAGAATTGTTTAGTAATTTAATACTATTAATTATACATCATGCTCATTGTTTTATTTTGTTATGTAAAGCATGTCCCGTTATAGACAAATTATCTTGTATTGCAGTTGTATATAATACAAAAGGGCAATTACTGTCTATCTCTATCAACTAATTCAAAGAGGTTGACATGAAGAGCTTTTATTAATACGACCAGAAGTTGATGCACCGTTCGTATATAACTCCACTGCCATTGTAGAAGACTCGGGTGCTCCGATTGTTGACACAAGATGTGTGCTTCATTTCTTCCAGTTCAAAAAGTCTTATTTTAGCAACTTCTGCGTGAAAAACTGAAGAAAAAGACTTCTCTGGTGTCTATTTCAGACATGAATTTGCATATTGAGAGGGAATAGTTTGAATTGGTTTGTGAGATACATCCTGGCCTGAAGGAGAGTATGGCAAACCATTGGGCATCATTAAATTCCTTTGTGCATACGAAGACGGACCACTAAGAGTGTTGGGTCGATTCTTTAATATTAAATGAATATCTCATTGGGCTTGGACATTAGCTTTATTAATTGACTGAATATTATATTCGCCTACATTCCTGTCTACAATTACATTAGCTCTGTGTTTATTCTTTCATACTTGACTTATACTAATCTAATCATTCACATAAGGATTTGATTTACTGCCTTCTAGTACTCCATCATTCCTTAAATTTTCAATCTATTATAATTAGACAACCCCTTTTCATATCTAACTCCTCGATATTTGTTAAGTTAAATTCTCAATTTAAATTCTTGTAACATGAAATCATAAAAAGTTAATAAATTAAAAGGAGGATACGGTTTAGTCCAGAAATTACTCTATATACCTTGAGATATTGGATTCTTTATTGAAATTTTAGAAAATATTTTGTAATTTTCCCTAGACTTAAGGGCAGTAAATGTAATTATCCCTAAAAGTATACAAATCATAATTCAACATTAAAGTTACGGATTAATTTTATTGGTAATAAGAATAATTTACAAATCCTCCATTTCAATCTGGAACCCTAATCCCCTTGATTCCTAATTTCAGAATAATGTCTGAAATTCCGCCTGATTTGTATCATGATGTACTGTCGAGAGTGTTCGCCAAGTCTTTGCTGCGGTTCAGGTGTGTATGCAAAGCGTGGCGGCGCATCATAGACGTTCCATCCTTCATCAAATTGCATCTTGATCGTCGATCCGACTCCCGGTCAGCTCATTCTTAGTAATGACATAGATACTAATCATTGTGCCTTATCTTTGGACTCCCTTAAATATTGTTATTCTTCTCAAACCCCAACCGAAAAGGTTGTTTTCCAAACAACTCTCAAGTCATTGATTGGTGATGCTATTTTCTCTTTCTCACCTCTCATCCGTGGTGATTTACCACGTGCTTTTCCCTTGGCCTCATGTAATGGTCTCATTCTCGTTTCAAAATGCATTGAAATTGTATGGGCGGCTCTTTGGAACCCATTCACTCGGGAGACCCACGTGTTACCATCATATACTAATACTAGTATCTGGTCAAATAGACCCGTACGTTCTTCGCGTGTGTCGCATTCGGTTATGATTATGTTACAGTCTGAAATCAGATTCTTGGAGGAGTGTTAAGGGTTGTCCATATTTTCCCAGGTTCCCTGTTCCTGGTGTTTTCGCCAACGGTGCATTGCATTGGATCGATCAGTGGAAATCGTGATGAACGAATGATAGTTGCCTTTGATCTTGCTACTGAAGATTATTACACGCTGCCACTGCCTCCCGCAATCTCCAAACAACGATGGTCCTGTCCATGGATTCTGGATGCTTTGGGTGAATGCTTATTAGTGACTTTCAAAGACTCAGTGTATCGTTTGGATGATTATGGAGGAAAAAACATGTGGACCAAGTTGTTTTCCTTTACTAGTATTGGATTGGGAGACTTCAGGCCTATAGCTTATCTCAAGACCAAAGGAGAGTTTTTTCTCAAGAACGACATGGACGAATATGTTTGGGTTAATACTGAGAAGAAATCTGCTAAGAAGGTTAGAATTAATGGTGTCCAATATTGTTGGTTTTTTCAAATTTGTCTGGCAAGCCTTGTTCGACTCAAATAGTGATGGTGTATCTTCATTGCATAGCCTATGACAATATTTATTCTAGTTAACTTGACATGAGATTTTGGGATTATTAATTATGACATAATAATTTTAATTTTAATAGCAACATGGTTCCCTGCATCTATCGGTTATATATACCCACAATGATCAGCCACATAATTTCTGCTCATAACATTGGCCTGTTTTAATCATCTTTCTTATATTTAGCAAGGAGAATTATCATGTTCATTGCATCGTATCTTGTTTTAGTAATGATCTTAGATATAATATATAGCCTATAATCATTTAGTGATTCTCAGCATATAAGAAATTATCATGTCATTGAACTTTCTTTAAGACATGATGTATTTTGATAGCAACAATATTTGTTACCCCAATGTCTACATTGATATTGGTTTTTTTCTCTCTCTTATTGCCTGTTTGTTTAGGTATTTGAATTGTATATAGTTCTATGGAATGTGTGAAATCGATGAAAGTCCGTGTGAATTGGTGAACACCGGTGAAGTTGGTTAAAAAATGGGTGAAACCGTTAAAAAAAGTGCATGTGAAATCATAAATCTATTAAAAATGGGATTATTGCATTTTTGGTGCCACAACTATAGCCCACTGGCGTTTCTACCCCGTAACTTTTCGGGCTGGCACATTTGGTGCCATAACTTCAATATCAGTGGCAATTATGATGCCAATTGAGGTCCGATTTCAAAATTGGCCCGAAATTCCTCCATGTACGGGCCATGTGACCTAAAAATGAGAATTTTTACCATTCAACGTCTTTTTAATTAAAAAAAAAATTCAAATTACTAACTTTTTCTAAGAATTTCACCAAACATTCCCTTAATTAATTTGCTACCCGCCTTTTCTTTTTCCCCAAATAAAAACATCCAAGTGGCCTAGTTCTTGGTAGATGGAAATATATATATATATATATATATATATATATATATATATATATATATATATATATATATATATATATATATATATTAAATGAAAAAGGCGATGAATTGTCCAAATCTCCAATTTTCATGTCACATGGCCTGCACATGGGGAAATTTCGGGCCAATTTTGAATATGCGCCTCAATTGGCACCAAAATTGCCACTGATGTTGAAGTTGTGGCACCAAATGTGCCAAGCCGAAAAGTTACGGGGTAGAAATGCTAGTGGCCTATAGTTATGGCACAAAAAATGCAATAATACCTATTTAAAATAGACAGTAAAAAATGGATGAAAATGGGTAAAATCAGTTATAATAAAAGTAAAGCTGGTGAAAATATGTGAAATCGATGAAAATTAATTCGAGTAGAATTTGTAAGAAAAATGATGAAATCAGTGAAATCCAGTCAAAACGGGTAAAGCTGGTGAAAAAGAGTAAAATTGGTCAAAAAATGTAAAGCCAGTAAAAGCATATTTAATCAATGAAAAATTCAGGTGAATACCATGTGAAATCAGTGAAAAAACATGAAAAGAATAGGTAAAAACGGGTTTAAATGGTAAAAAAGATTGAAATCAGTTAAAAAGAGTTTAACTGGTGAAATAGGTAGAAAAATGATTTAAACCGGAAACAAAACAAAATAAATCGACAAAAATGGAAAAACAATGAAAAAATGTTATAACCGATAAAAAAAAGGGTAAATTGCTAAAAATAATATAAACCGGTAAAACAAATTAAACAGTGAGAACATATGAATCGATGAAAATTTGGGTGAAATTTGTAAAGAAACGGTTGAGAACAAAAATCAGTGAAAATGGTTAAAATCCATCAAAAAAGCTTAAAGTCGATGAAAACATGTTTAGTCAATGAAAAATTCAGGTAAATAACATGTAAAATCAGTGAAATAGGTGAAAACAGGTTAAACTTTTACCGACAAAAAAATGTGAAATAGCTAGAAAAATGGTTTAAATTGAAAAAAAAAATCAAAAAAATAAATTATGAAAAATGTTATAATCGATAAAAAGCGGAAAAATCCCTAAAATAAATATATTAACTCGTAAAAAAATGAAACAGTGAAAATATATGAATTGATGAAACTTCATGTGAAATTGGTAAACACTGGTGAAGTTGGTGAAAAAACTGGTGAAAACTGGTGGAAAAAAATGCTCGTGAAATCGATGAAAGTTCGGTTGAAATATAAATTAACCAAAAATGCTTATAGTACTTAATGTTTATTTGGCTAGAGAAGCAAAATATAAAGAATATCAAGACATACATAACATCATACTTTCATAAAATTATTTTCGTTAAAAATGAGTGAAATTGGTCGAAAACTGGTGAAATCGATAAAAAATGTTGAAATCAATAAAAAAAAATCAATTAAACCATGTGATATCAATGAAAGTCCGGGTGAATTGGTGAAATTGGTAAAAAAAAGCATGTAAAATAGTAAATACATTTAATTTGAAATTGATTAAAAAATCCTATACAAAAGAAGAAAAAAAAACTAAAAAATGAAAAAGTTAAAATAGAATCGCATCTTACCTATAAATGAATAAAAAATGCTTATGACTTAAATAAGTACTTAATAATGCTTATTTGGCTAGAGAAGCAAAACATAAAGAATATCAAGATATGCATAACCTCATACTTTCATGGAATTCTTTTCGTGAAAAATGAGTGAAATTGGTAAAAAAAAAACTGGTGAAATCGATGAAAATTAATGAAATCAATAAAAAATACGTACAACATACGTGTTTAGTTAATTTCATGGGTATTTTTTTGTAAATTAGAGTAAAATTAATTTTATTATGTCATAAAATAGAGCAAATTAACTTGTTTTTCACCTATTCAATTCATTAGTTTAATTCATTTTTCATCGTTTTAATCTATTTTTTAGCCGATTTTATTCAATTTTTTACCAGTTTAATCTTTGTAAACCATTTTTATACAGGATTCACCTTATTTTGTTGGTTAAACTCTTTTTTTTTATTGATTTCACACATTTTTATCATATACACCCGTTTTCACCTATTTCGCACATTTTTCACATGTTCTTTTATCAATTTCACCTGAATTTTCATAGATTTGTCACGTTCCACCAACTTTTACCAACACAACTACAATGAGGGAACTTCACTTTTTATACCAAATTTTTGCCACTTTATATATTCATACCACACCTTTCAAAAAGACACATTTCATATCAAAATTGGACAACTTTTTTCACATTTTATTTGGCCGTTAATTTTGATGGAAAACACGTGCCAAGCACGTGTCCGTTAAGTACAAAAAAATGGGTGAGAATCGCAATTTTCTAAAAAATGGGGGGAATTTGCAATTATCTAATCTCCTCGCCGGACCACTCTTTGAAGGCCTTTAAGCCAATGTCTTCCAGAACTCACCTCAGCAATGAACTTCAGGCATCCATGAAGATCAATCCTATTGCCCAAACAACTACATATCATATATTTACATGATTAAGGGCCTTGTGTCTAAAGAACATAAAATTTCGATTCTCCGCATACATAGACCAGTATATATCTAAAAGCAAGGGACACAAGTTAACAAATACAAAGATGTATACTTGTATACATAAAAAAAGCAAGAGTTGTTGATTGAGGTAGTATCTAAGGGTAACAAATTTTGATCAAAACGCTTCAATTGATCACAGTAACATGTAGCAATGCCAATATGCAAATACTTGTCAACAGGAAGCATAATCCAGAAAAACTGAGTACATATTTGAGGTCATTGGGGGGAGGGGAGTCCAAATGGCCACATAAGCCTATGAAATTGAAGGCAGATAATAAATTGTGTATAGGCAATTCTGGACTTTTACCAAATAATCAAATTCATAGCTAGGTAAACAGAAAAAGTAAGTTCAAACAAGAGCTAAATAAGAAACCGTAAGCCATTATCAAATTCTGTCAAAAAATGATACTAAGGAAAGAAACATGATTCATTAAGAAAATAAAATACTCAAGCTCTTGAATGTTTACAATATCTTATAGATGCAAAGCGGCACCGTGATTATTACATACCATATTCATCTAACATATCACGCGAACATGGAAATATGCATGTTTATCCAGCCAATAAGCCCTGCATCAAGGCCAATCACATGTCAGCTCGGAATACTTGGTTTCAAAATCTCATCCCTCCCACATATGCTTTCTCCCAAAGACACATAAAGTTAATTGCAACAGGCATGAAGCAACAATTCTAGGAAAAGAGAGCTAGAGAGAGAGAAGCATAAACTGCAAATCAGATCCGAAATGATCAAAACAATGAATAGCAGCAAAAGGACAAGCAAAGCTATCCACTTCATCCCTATTCATATCACTATACCAATACTTTCCAACATATTTTTTCTATAATCACTATCTTCGTCCTCCCACCATCCGATGTTTACGAGCAACTGATAGCTCAGCTGATATCTTCCAAATGATGAGGTCGTCCTAAAGATAATATTTACTTATTAAATCTTATGTGTTGTCAACCCTTACAATAACTTCACTATAATACAAATGAAAAATTTTAAACTTTATATAGTACTCCTTAGCCTTTCAGGATTCTGCAAGATTAAAGAACACAAAGCCACATACAAAAATTATACTTAAGCATGATTTGGCCATCAATTTTACTCAACAAACAAACATATCTTCATTTATCTTCACTACAATCCTTTTCGCAATTACAAGTTGAACGCCAATTGGCAACAAAAAATTTAAACCTTATGAAGTAATACTCCACCTTTCAAAAATTCGACAAAAAAAATAATACATACATTCCTTGTTTACGGTTATTAACAAATAATGAATCAGAATCTCTATAAACATTCATCCATCAAGAAATTATTAAGTTAAAATAAATCACTTCAGATCCAAATATTTTTAAATAATAAAATATAAGCCAAAACAAAACCTTAGCCAAAAAAATTTTAAAAAAAAAAAAAAAAAAAAGGAAAAAAAATCACCTCCTCATCTTCCGTTGCATTTTTTCTGTTCTAATTAGAAGACTCCTTTTTGGATCGAGCGTAATCGGGTGGAGAGTAGACGAGGGCGGCGATCATGGCTCCAGGAAGCACGGCGTACTTCGCCCACGCCGCCAATTTCGTCACCAGCGGCTCTCCTTTCATCGTAAACTTTTGCAGCACCATTTTCCTTCACTTTTTCTGCAATCTCCAACAAACACGATTGAATTGACAGAAACGGGGTGGGGTTTCTAGTTCAAATTTATCAACGCACCAGGATCCGTACCCGTTTATAACTGTTGGGCTTGGAAATGAAACTCAGTTTAATCGGCCCATTCAAACTTTCTAGGTTAAGAGGGTTTGAGCGGGTTTTGGTCCTGGTCCAGCATTTGCAGATTTTTTATTTTTTTTTAAGATTCAGCATTTGCAGTTTTAAATTTTTAATTATGTAATTTTTGTTCGATAGGATGAGGGTCGTCAATGGGGAGTATAACAATCCGATCCATATTTGATTTTATTTAGTAGAATTTTTTTCGATGGATATAATTCGATTGTGAAGGTACGCAATCCAAAGTACAAGAGTGAATATTGATCTAGGTCGATCGATCCGTTAAAAAATTATATCCGACAATAAAGAAATAAATAATTATATACGTATACATGATGTTTTAATAAAATAAGTACACTAATAATATTTTACCATCAATTTTAAAAATATTGTTAATAATTAATTCAGAATTCGTTGTATGCATTTTGTCATCTAAAAATATGAATATTACTATGAAATTTTGAGGTGTGAGCTAAATTTAATGAAATTGTGACATTAACAAACTAGTTTTAAAAAAGATATGAGTGTGAATTCTGAAAGCGACCATTCTATGATATAATATTGAATCTGGACCAAAGATGATGGAGTCGAAAAAAATAGATTTGAACAAGATCTGTATCCGACTTGATCCCGATCCCGATCCTACAAGATGAATCAGATCTAGGTTGATTATGATCCGACTCGAATTCGAGCAATTGATAGTCCTATTTGGAGGTTTTTTGGCGGTTTATGTTAAATTTTGTTCCGACCCAAAATTTACACTTTTAATTGCGTAATTTTAATTAGCTCAGATAGTAAGTCATGTTTGGATTATAATTTGATACTTGACTCAAGTTTGGTTCAATAGATTAACAAAACAAGCTTGAACAATAATTTTTTGTTTAATAACTTTTGAAATCAGGTCGAGCTCGACTTAATAAATATATTTATATAATATCAATTCGAGCTCGTTTAATAAAAGTCCGCTTTTGAGTTTGGTTCGTTTTAAACAATTAAACTAAGCTTAAACAAAATTTCAACTTTAATACAAGTATGTCAAATATGAAAATACATGTAATTATATCTAAAAGAAAATAGAACCAAATGATTTAAATCAAAAAAGATTAAACAAATTATATAATCTTAAAAACCAGAGGAAACATGGAAGACACTTGTCGTGTGTTATGCGAAACTTGCACAAAACTACTAAGACTATGTTTGATTCTTGGAATTTCGTGAGTAAAACACAAAGAAAATATTTTGTCTTGCATGATGCAACGTTAAACTTCATTTCTTGTCTATTTGCATTTTACTTATCATTTTTCCTCACTGGAATCCATAAACCAAACATAGCCTAAATGAAATATCAGTTGCATAGGATCTCTATTTATATATTATTAAGTACTCCATATAGCATGAAACCTTTTATTTGTACAAATTCTGACGATCTATATTGTAAGGATGGAAGGTTTCATGCCGAATATTTAATAGTACTGAATATTCCATGAAATAAACATTTCGCGTGATAATTTCATTCAAGTTCCATGTAACACTGAAAATGTCTTGCATACTTTCCTAAAGTTACAGTAGACCCAATATGTATGCAATTATGCTACAACTAATGTATGAATAAATTTAATTTCTAACTTATATCACTTCAATTTCCTGTCAATGCCGTCGGCTGCTTGTCGCGGGGAAATGCGTCGTACGGTGGTGGCGCCACCGCCATTTCCGTGATCAGGCTTGGAGCTGATGTGCCCGATTTGCCTAAAGACCTCCAAATCAGTGTACCTCAAATACGGGCTGCTTTCTAATGGCAACTTATTATGCACTATTACTTCTGTTTCTTTCACTTCTGGTTCAACATTCTGATCAACATGTTCATCATTGATTTCTATCCTCAATTGTTGTTGCCCTGAATCTTCCATTTCCGTATATAGTTTATTTAAATTGTATCGTCTTACATATATATGAGGTTAATTAGTTAGGGAGCTAGAGAAATGAAATGGGATCCAATAAAAAATTGTTGTTGAAATGAGCCGCATTCTTAGAAGCTATAAATCCGTTTGATCTTTTAGTTATCTAATTCTTCGGCTTATAACCGAAAGTTTAACGAAGGAAAAACATTTTTAATATCAAACTTTATTCCAAAAAATACATTTCGTACCAAGCTTTTTTAAAAAATACATTTCATACCATGATTCACAAAATCTTGACACATTTAGTTTTGCCGTCAATTTTCGGACGAAATTCAGCACGTGCCACTCATGTGCCCGTTAAATTGACAATGGGATGGAGAATATGCACGGGTTTTAAAGACTCACACATGAACGACACGTACTAAATTTCGTCTGAAAATTGACGACAAAACTAAATGTGTCAAGATTGTGTGAATCATGGTATGTAATGTGTTTTTTGAAAAAGCTTGGTACCAAATGTGATTTTTGGACTAAAGTTTGGTATCAAAAGTATTTTTCCCTCAAAGTTTAACTAATTTTGTTCATCGTTCTATTTTGTTACCGTCTTACCGATGAAGATAATTATTTGAACAATTTGCATACACCTCCCCTGGTTTTTGTAAATTTTGTTAAAATTTGGGGAGGTAGATGCAAATACTTCAAATACTTATTTTTTTGTTAAGACTAAAATGCCCTTATATAACAAAAAAAAAATAGCACCACTACTCATCCGTTTTTTGGTGAATAAAATTGCAGTTACTCAAATGACCTGTTCACCGTAGCAATTACTCTCAAGTAGGTGGAAATTGAACAGTCCCACCATCCCATTACATAAATGCACAGTCACGAATTTATGACAAAAGGAATAGGAACCAACCTTGTTTGTATATCATTTAATGAAATGGAAAAATACCCCCTACGTTTTGCCTAATTTCATTTGCAACTCCACGACATGCACAAAAAGAGTTAATGGTAATTTACTTGCATGGGATATTTATAATGTTCAATTTACCTTCATGTGATTTAAAAAATAACATTTTATCCCTCTGTAATTTTATAATAGTTTCGCACTGAATCCCTGATATTTTTATATGTGGCACTTTACCTCCTATGTTATGATAATGTGGCAGTTTACCCCCCTGTATTATGATAAATGTAGCAATTTATTCACTGTGTTATGATAAATGTAGCAATTTACCCCCTATGTTACAAAACACTTTTTATGCCCACTCTCAATTTTGGCAAGTGAGTTACACTCTCCGGCTCAAGGGGACAAATTGCTTCTTTAAAATTTTTACAGGGGAGTAAATTGAACACATGATTATCACAGTCTGCACAAAAACAATGGAGAAAAAGATATAGAATATTCACGAGTAAAATATAAAATCATTCCATGTGCTATTTTTAACCGTTAGAAACCCTTCATGCTATTTTTATTAGCAAAAAAAATATTTTGTTAAAAAATCAAAGATATTTACCTATTCAAGTTCATGATTTGAAGTGGAAGTGACAAATATACACCTGGATGTTATTTTTTATAGGGTGATATACAATTTCCCCTCTTAAAGTATGTGGGTGGTATCATTTACCCCCATAAAGTATCGATTGTAACACTTATCCCCCTCTGTTATAGTTTTGTAATTTGTATTCCAAAAATATCCCCGCCCTTTACATAAATAATAAATTTATTTATTATTTTACTAAAATAAAATTGTCTCTTTATTAATTATGAATTCATTCATCCATCAAAAAATATTTTATTTTTTATTTTTTCATTTCTTTTGTTTCCTTCGGTTTTATGGTCTCAAATTTTTCTTTATTTTCATCTCCTTTTTTTCTTTATTTCTGTTTCAATTTGTTTTATTTATTTTATTTGTTTTATTTATTTTTATTTCTATCTCAATTTTTTTCTTTATATTTTACTGAGTTTTTATTTGGTGATAATTATCTAATTTATTTTCGGTACGAATTATTATTCAAAATGCTGAGTAATTCTCCTTCAAATTCTTTCTCGCAAAATTCGAGTTTAACACCAAATAATTAGTTTCTTCATTTCTTTATGAAAAAATAAAATCTTTATTAATTATGAATTCATCAATCCATCCACCAAACAATATTATTATGTTTCATTTTCTTCATTTTTTTTTGTTTTCTTTGGTTATAAAAAATGAGATGAAAATGAAGAACAAAATTTGAGATTGAAAAAAGGAAGGTAACCATAATGTTGTTTGGTGGATAAATGGATTCATAATTAATAAAGATACAATTTTATTTTGATAATTTAATAAAGAAATTTATTATTTATGAAAGGGGCGGGGGTATTTTTGGAATAAATACTACAAAACTATACCAAACGGGGGTAACTGTTATAATTGATACTTTAGGGAGGTAACTTATATCACCCTCATACTTTAAGGGGGGAAACTGTATTTCACCCTTTTTTATATGAAATAAAATGTGAAAAAAAATTATTTCACTTAAACTTAAATTACACGTGGGAACTCTTAAATTTAAATTGGTGTTGGGAGCTACAAGCCTACAACACAAGGTGATGTTTACTAATAAAAAAAAACACATGGGCGACTAGAAAAGATGCAAACAAACTCTTTTCAACAAAACCAGCATTAAATTCTTCCTCCCATGAGTCATGGCTCTTACTTCTTACCCTGTATCTTTCTATTAGAAATATGATATGATAGAAAAAGATCAAACGTTATTGCTTTCTCCTTCACACACACAACCAAAATCAATACTTGGTTCACAAACAACCAGCTAATTAATTTATTCATGGAAGAATTCTGAAGAAGTTTCTTTTGCTTTTGTTTCTGCCCACCAACTCTTTTTATCAGACAATCCCGGGCTCTTTTTCTTTCACTTCTGCCCAACTCTGTACCTTCAAAAAATTTAAACATTTTCCTTACCTTTTACAAGAATTTTAATCATGTCAACAGATTATAATACAGGCACAAAGAATTCAAGCATTCAGCTTTTGAAAGAACTCGAGGCACTCAGTGAGTCAATAAGCCAGCAGTCACAAATTACCCCAAGAAGAACGGCCTCTTCTCTTGCTCTCTCCAGAACTGAAATTCCGTCAATCTTTTCTTCTGATGAGATTCGAATTCAAAACCCGAAACCAAAATCCAGGCGCCTTTCCTTCTCTCCCTGGCGTTCTAAGCCAAAGCTCGACCCCGAAGAAAACGAGCAAAAAGAACGCAATGAAACCAATAAGTGGAGTACTGATGATGATCCCATATCGGAAAAGAAAGGAATTTGGACCTGGAAACCAATTCGAGCACTATCCCACATCGGGAAGCAGAAACTTAGTTGCTTGTTTTCGGTTGAAGTAGTTACAATTCAAAATCTTCCAGCTTCAATGAACGGTCTCCGTTTATCAGTTTGTGTTAGAAAAAAAGAGAGTAAAAATGGAGGAGTGCAAACTATGCCGTCAAGAGTTTCACAATCTGCTGCTGATTTTGAAGAAACATTGTTCATAAGGTGTTATGTTTACTACACTCCTGGCAGTGGAACTCACATGAAATTCGAACCTCGCCCGTTTTCGATATACGTTCTTGCGGTTGACGCTGAGGAACTCGATTTCGGAAAAGGTTGTGTGGATTTAAGTGGGTTGATTCAAGAGTCTATAGAGAAGAGCTTTGAGGGTACAAGAATTAAGCAGTGGGATAAAAGTTTTAATCTTTTAGGTAAAGCTAAAGGAGGTGAACTTGTTTTGAAATTGGGATTCCAAATTATGGATAAAGATGGAGGAATTGGAATATATAGTCAGGTTGAAGGGCAAAAGTCGGTGAAAAACAGAAGCTATTCGACTTCTATTGCACGAAGAAAGTCGAAAAGTTCGTTCAGTGTTCCTAGGGCAAGAATATCGAGCCGTGAAGAGGTGAAGATGAATGGAAACGATGCTCTCGACTTTGATGTGGAGGAAAAAGGAGTTGAAGTTCTTGATGAAAGATCGGTTTCAAGTGAAGTTGTTAAGGAAGTTGTTGAAGATCATTCCGACATCGGAAGATTGGGAGAGCTTGATTCAATTTCTCTGCATATACGAGCTCTTGAATCTTTGATGGGAGAGGAAAAAACAGCCTTGAAAGATGAAGAAATTTCATCACAAATATTGGATCAAGACGAAGTTAAGTTAACAAATGAATTTCTTCAATTGCTTGAGGATGCAGAGATTAAAAAACCCAAGATCAATAATGGTGAAAGCCATCCAATAGAAGAAAATAAAGAAGAACTAGAATCTGATGTTCTTATACCTGATCTTGGGAAGGGATTGGGCTGTGTAATTCAAACGAGAAACGGAGGCTACTTGGCATCCATGAACCCTTTCAATACTCCAGTAGCAAGAAACGAACCCCCAAAACTCGCGATGCAGATGTCAAAACCATTGATTCTTCAACCAAACAACATTACCGGATTTGAGTTATTTCAAAAGATGGCAGCAATTGGTGTAGAAGAATTGACATCCGAGATCACATCATTGATGCCTATAGATGAACTCATGGGCAAAACCGCAGAGAAAATAGCTTTTGAAGGCATTGCCTCCGCTATTATACAGGGGCGGAACAAAGAACGTCCCACCTCAAGCGCAGCCAGTAGCATTGCTGTTGCAAAATCCATGGCGACTGCAATGAGTACTAACCGAAAAGAAAGAATTTCAAATGGGATATGGAATAGTATAAGTGAAGACCCTTTAACAATCGATAAGATTTTGCCATTTGCAATGCAGAAGATTGAGGAAATGGCATTGGGTGGTTTAAAAATCCAAGCAAATATGGCTGAAGAAGAAGCTCCTTTCACTGTTTCTACAATAGACCCGAAAATCATCATGGTTAATGGGAAAGAATACAATCATATACTTTCTTCTGCAGTGTCTATCGAGGATGGGATAGAAACGGAAACTATAACGATGTCTTTGGTGGTCCAACTACGAGATCCAATGAGGCAGTACGAGGCGGTTGGAGGTCCTATGATAGTACTAATTCATGCGACGGGAGTCGAGGACGAGTTTGATATTCATAATGAAGAGAGGAGGTATAAAGTGGAAAGTTTGCAAGTTGGAGGTGCAAAAGTGAGAAGTTCAGAGAAGCAAGATTTGAATGCAGTGGATTGGCTGATAGCAAATGGAATGGGAAAGGGAGGAAAGAAAGGAAAGCATATTGGATTGAAGAAGGGACAGGATGTTTTGTGGAGTATTTGTTCAAGGGTAATTGCTGATATGTGGCTCAAATCAATGAGAAATCCTGATGTCAAATTTACTAAGTAAATGTTTAGATTATTTAGTTGTATTATTAGGCAGAAAAAGAGTGAAGAAAATATTTTATATTTGAAACTAGAATAAGTGTTTTGTATACAAAACTTGTTCATGGAATTCTCCAATTTTATTAGAATGAAAAAATATGACTTTTTTAGTATAAATGTTTTGTGTACAATACTATATAGTATATGCAAGGACGGATTTAGGGGTTTTTTTTATGTAATATTATATAGTAATTAATAATTAGTAGGATTATTATGTAAAATTTTATCTTATTATCTCTAATCTTTTCTCTTATTGTGAATCATTTATATTTTATGAAGGTAGGCATATAAATATTGAATGATGAATTAATACATTGTGCATTATTTGATTATTTAAGAAGAAAATTTTGAGAAACTTTATACTAATTTTATTATTTGAAAGAACTTTGTGTGTAATTATAATATCTTTTATCAAATTATTTTTGCATTAGTAAAATATTATTGTTTTTTGTGGACTTACACAAGTAAAATAGTTTCAATATTTTTTCCACGAATATACATATCATTAATCTCGGTCCCCCCACCTTACCAATCCGGCCTGGATCCGTCCCTGAGTATATGGATCAAAATTTCCATCTTTTCCGCCGAAAACATTGAAAACTTTTTATTTTTGAATCAAGCTAAAGGAAAACAAGATGTAATTCCGAAACTATGTATTTGCCTGAAACTCTCTTATTTTTCTAAATTTAAACTTTTTTTATAATTTTTCCTTAGTATTTTTGAAACATTTTCAAAAGTTTTGAAAAGTTTTCAATATTTGGCTGACTACGAAACGAAATTTTGATCAATGTATACATGCACACCCATTTTCTATGTGTTCTAACTATTAATATGGGTTGGGGTTCGTAGAAAAAATAAGTCCCTCACATCGTAACGAACTCATAAACCAATTCCTGAAGGGGATTAAGTAAGCTAAGGTCCGAATACCTAGCTTAATGGAAATTCTTTTCTATTTTTCCAACCAAAACTATTTATTAAGAGTTTAATTTGCAATTTAACCTACAGAATTCCACTAACAAGCTTATTTTGTCTATTTATTTCATCAGCCCATTACAATTCAAGCCCAATTAGGGCATCACAATCAGATATAGTTAACAAGCCCAATAAGATCTCAAATATGGCTTTTCTAAGTCCAGATTTATTTTCATGAAGCAATTTAACATACAAGCCCAACTTGCAGTCAGTTAGTTCAATTTTTATCATATCAAAATATTATATTGAATTCATTGTCCGTATTAAGTTTCAAAAGTTCAATCAAAACTCCCAAATCAATATTTACGACCAAATCGAAACAAAGCCCAACGTAAGTTAATGTCCCAAATATTGTAGAGGTTCTGGGTTCAAACTCTACTAGAAATGTGACATTTTTTCTAATTTGTACAAGCCTTGTTAATTTAAATATTCTTCGTATTTTGTTTGTTGAATACCTTTTGTACTTTACTAGTAATCAAATGGATTTGTTGGTCGTTTCATTGGGAAAAAAAAATCAACGAGAAAGAGAACAATTTGGGAATTCAGGACCCTTTGTAGATTAAAATTTTGAAGATAAACGTGTTGATGAAGAAACTTAATTAATGAGTATTTTCCAGGTTACTATAATCAACAGTTTTACTTCTTTTGATATGAAAATAAATATGTGATATTCTTATGAGAAACAGTAAAGAACCTTTTACATTCTTCCTCGACGGGGTATCGTACACGTGCTAAAAATTAAAAGTGAGACTCTATTTGATATGAAAAGCATACTCCCTTCACTTTACAAGATATGAAATATTTAATGTGCACTCTACCTGCTATGTGATATTGTCTAATAATCACTTTATCCCATGTGATGTTTTAAATTGACAATTTATATCTTTGTGATATTCATAGTGGATCTGTCTATGCGAGGATAATTTCGTCCATAAATATGTTAGCATAAGAGGGAGGAAGTAAAGGGCCTGTTTGTTTGGCGTTTCCCAGATTTTTTTCGTGTTTGGGAAATGCCAAATAAACATGTTTTCTATTTTGCGAAATAAATTTTTCATCCATTAATTTTCTAAAACTACTCTCTCAAAAGCCAAACAAACTACAATTTTCTTATTTCAAAACAAAACCTATACAAACTCTACTTTGATTTGATATAAAGTAACCTATCTCTTACACAATTTATGTCACATAACAAACATGATTTGACATAAAGTCTTACACATCTTACACCTACAACCCAACTCTTCCAAAAAAACCTACACCTACTTTATTTCTCAAACCACTTTCTCAAAACTCAAACAAACAACATTACGCAAATCGAGATTATTTCACAAACCTCTACTACTCTCCCAAACTACTTTCCCAAACGCCAAACAAACAGACCCAAATTCTTTTGACAAAAACAACAAAATATCTATTATCATTTACAAGAGCGTGAATTGCCTTTTATGAATAATAGAGGGTTAATTTGCAATTAACTCATTAATCAATATACCTTGGACTTTCCATGTGCCAATGATTGGCCTAGTATGGTTTAGGTGTTATTTATTACACGGTTCAACTTTAAATGGAGAATCTTTAATATCAGGTTGTCTGCTCACCATTATAAGAGGCAAAATATCAAACGTCACGTTAAATTTCTAAAACTTTATAATAGTGAATTTAATGACACGTATCATAAAGTTAAAATACCTTGAAAACTCGTTCTGCATCATGAAGAAAAAAATACACTACTCCGACTTTAGCTATTATATAAATACTTTTATATCTCTATAATGAGTGGAGAAAACAATAAACTTTATTTCGAATTAAAAATTACCGTCTAGCTTTAAATAAAAAGGGTGTCTCCACTACATCATTGAATTGAAAAACAATATTTTTAACTTAATTTAAAAGTGTAAATTCTAAAAGGATGAATAAATTAATACTAGTATCCAAGTATCTAATTTTTGAAGGACACTCTTCTACTCTTCTTTCTCACTACTTGGAAATCAAGTTTTCATCGTACCAAAAAAAAAAAAAAAAAGGGGATTCTTAAGATCTCTTCTTTTCTTGTATCCATATCATCCAATACAAAAATTTCAGTTTATCAGTTAAATTGAATTTTGAGAAGATACTGTGATTCTTTCTCAATTTTGAACTTCTGGGCTAGTTTTGAAATTTTACTGTTTGTCTTTAAGTGAACCAAAGTTGGTGTTCTTTTCACTTATTATTATATACGGTATATGCTTTTGTTGGGTTTCTCTTCATTCAGTCTAAATATCTTTTCTGTCACTAAAGAGTAAAGAACCTTTGAGGCATTAAATTATCAGTACTCTTGAAGAATCAGTTCATGAATTTGGCCCAAGCTCTGCCCTGTTTTCAATCATATTAGGTCAGTTGCTCTCTACATGGAACGTGTTTTCCTATAATTTAGCTTTATTTGAATGGTTATAAGTTCACTCTCTGCTTCTCTTTCTCTTTTAAGTGCATATATGTAGCTGCAGTCTTTCTGACTTTTAGATCTCTGATTTTTTTTCCTCTCTTTCAGACTTTCTTGTCTTTTATGTTCATGGTGTCTCTTTCTATGTTCAATTCTTATAGTATTTGTTTCCATTCTCCTTAAGTTGTATTAGTACTTGAGCTGCTAAAGCAGACTTAAAAGTTAAGGTGTATTAAGATCTGTGTTAATTAGGATTATTGGTTGTTATCATTTTAATGATTTTATTTCTTCTGATAGCAGCTGGTTTAAGAGATTTGGAGTTTAATTGTTTAGTGAGAAGATGAACGGGGCTGCATTGGTCGCCATTGCTGCCACAATTGGCAACTTGTTGCAGGGATGGGATAATGCAACCATTGCAGGTCAGTGTTATTTTCTGGTCTAAATGTTTTTTCAATTGGTCTTGAAGACCTTTAAGTAAATCATTTGGATGTTTAAGTTTTGTGGATTGATTTGTTGTAGCTTTAACGAGTTTGGAAAATCAAACATGTTGTGTAGGACTGTAAAAGAGTCTAGTATATTCGAGCAAGAGATTGTTCAAACTGTTATGTAGTTTGAGAATTTTGTTTGATTTTTCAATAAACTATATGTTGAGACTAAAACGTCCAACATGGATTGGATGTCAGGATTAAGTGCTCCTTATATGGTCTTGGGCAATTCTCACCTTTTGAGCTTGGTTTGGAGGTGAGTTAATCCATGTGTGTTTAACACGAGCAAAGCTCGAACAAGTTTAATCAAGTCGAACATGAGTCGAGTTTGAATGGCTTGATACTTTATAGTATATATGTTATAACATTTTTGGTTATCAAGTCGATCATGAATTGAGTTAAAAAGCTAACAATCAGTAAATGTTGTTCAAACTTTGTTTGTTATGCATAACGAATCCAGCTCAAAAAGGGCTTTAATCAATCGAGCTCGAGTCAAATCTTGGTTTTAGTTTTAGCCTACTTTTGTCTATGTTCATCTTATGTTGTTTAATTACTTCCTCTCATTTCTTTATGTGATTAATAAAGAAATTAGCATGATATGGATCCTGTTGTCTTATATGTGAAAATTATAATGTGCAGGAGCTGTTGTTTACATTAAAAGAGAGCTTGAGTTGTCAGCAGCCATAGAAGGACTTATTGTGGCAATGTCACTCATTGGAGCCACTCTTGTTACTACTTGCTCGGGAACGATATCCGACTTGATTGGCCGACGCCCAATGCTTATTATGTCATCTGTGCTCTATTTCCTCAGTGGCTTGATAATGTTATGGTCTCCTAATGTCTATGTCCTACTTCTCGCGAGGCTTTTAGATGGCTTCGGTATTGGACTTGCTGTGACTCTAGTTCCTCTTTACATATCCGAGACTGCCCCATCAGAAATACGAGGCCTGTTGAATACTCTGCCTCAGTTCATGGGCTCTGGTGGGATGTTTTTCGCATATTGTATGGTATTTGGAATGTCCTTATCGCCCTCACCTAGCTGGAGATTGATGCTAGGAGTTCTTTCCGTTCCTTCCCTGTTTTATTTTGCACTGGTAGTATTTTATTTACCTGAATCTCCTCGATGGCTTGTAAGTAAAGGAAAGATGCTTGAGGCAAAACGGGTTTTGCAGAAATTGCGCGGCAGGGAGGATGTTTCTGGTACATTTTTTGTCTCTAGTTCTACTTTGATTGACTCTTTGATAAGTTGACAAATTAGATGTTGAGCTTTTTTCATTTGGCCTTGACTAGATGTTGAGCTTGATTTCATACTTTTGATAGTTTAATAAGTTTTAACTTTGTGTAGAACTAGTATTTAGGTAAAATTTTAGTTTTAGTCGACAGGATGAAACCCTCAACACTTATTACGTCTCGCACTTTATAAAATTACACTTTGGATCCTCTTTTTTTGAAATATTTTGCACTTTGGTCCTATCCCCTTCACATCCAATTTGGGACCAAAGGTGCAAAAACGAGGCAGTCCTATGGGACCAAAGTGCAAATCTGGAACTATTCTATGGGACAAAAGGTGAAAAAATTGGATGTAAAATTGGGCGACAGGACCAATAGTGCAAAATATTTTTAAAAATTGGGACAAAAGAGCAATTTTATAGAGCACGAGACAAAAAGTCCTGAAGAGTCCCATGGGACTAAAAATTCTTATATATTATTGCATTGCTTATGGTGATTTTACTTTAATTTGCAGGTGAGATGGCTTTATTGGTGGAAGGTCTGGCGGTAGGTGGTGACACTTCCTTAGAAGAGTACATAATCGGCCCATCAGATGAACTAGATGAGGATCAGGACCCATCTGACACTAAAGACCACATCAAGTTATACGGGCCCGAGGAGGGCCTATCATGGGTCGCTAAGCCAGTCACGGGCCAGAGTCGTCTCAGTCTCGTCTCCCGTCAAGGAAGCATGGTAAATCAAAGCATGCCTTACATGGATCCTCTTGTGACCCTCTTCGGCAGTGTGCACGAGAAGCTTCCGGAAACAGTTAGTATGAGAAGCATGCTATTCCCCAATTTCGGTAGCATGTTCAGTACCGCAGAGCCTCATATAAAAAACGAAGAATGGGATGAAGAGAGTTTGCATAGAGAAGGCGAGGGTTATGAATCCGGAGGTGCCGATTTTGATGAAAATTTATTACATAGTCCGTTGATTTCACGTCAAACTACGAGCATGGATAAGGACATGGCCCATGGGAGCAGCTTAGAAATAAGACGACATAGTAGCCTCACGCAAGGGACGGGTGGAGAAGGCGTGAATAGTATGGGGATTGGTGGTGGGTGGCAGTTAGCTTGGAAATGGGCTGAAAGAGAAGGTGAAGATGGAAAGAAAGAAGGTGGTTTTAAGAGGATTTATTTACATGAGGAGGGTGCACATGGGTCCAGACGTGGCTCACTTGCTTCGATTGCTGGTGGTGATGTTCCTGTAGATGGTGATTATATCCATGCTGCAGCTCTTGTGAGCCAGCCAGCTCTTTACTCAAAGGAACTTATGGGACAAAATCAAGTGGGACCCGCAATGGTGCACCCATCGGAAATGGCTTCAAAAGGGTCGATTTTGGCCGCCCTTCTTGAACCAGGGGTTAAGAGAGCGTTGATTGTTGGGATTTGGATCCAAATACTGCAACAGGTATTGAAATTGAAAACTTCTCTTGTTAAAACAAATTATTTAAAAAAAAAAACTTATGCCTCGTTTTTTTCTCGTGTGTGTGCAGTTTGCTGGTATCAATGGAGTTTTGTACTATACTCCACAAATTCTTCAGCAAGCAGGTGTTGAAGTTCTTCTTTCTAACCTTGGCATTGGTTCGGATTCTGCATCTTTCCTCATTAGTGGGTTTACAAATTTTCTAATGCTTCCTAGTATTGCGGTTGCTATGAGGTTCATGGATGTAGCTGGTAGAAGGTAACTTATATTCCTTCCTCTTTTATGTTTGATTGAAAACTCACATTTATGCACCATTTGTCAATCTAAAACTTCAAATATTTTAATGATTTTACTTAATCTTTGTATTTATTCCCATTTTTGAATAAATACTAGCTATTTTGTGTATCTGAAAAACCCTATTAGTTAAGGTTTCTGTGTTTAGAAGTTTTTCGTTTAATGTAATAAAGCTTAGAATTTCTTGTAATAAAAAAATGATGGATACCCTTTACTTGTTTGGCAAATTTTAATAAAATTTGGTGATTCAAGTAAACCAAAATTATTTCAATTTCATTTGTTCCAAACTCAAGTTTATCTTTGCGTCTTGAAGTTTAATAAGCTTTCTATTTGAAATCTTATTCCAGGTCACTGCTGCTAACGACAATACCAGTACTGATAATAACACTCATTGCCCTTGTTATTGGAAACGTCTTCAATTTCGGAGAACTAGCTCATGCTATAATCTCAACCGTGTGTGTTGTTATCTACTTCTGCACATTTGTGATGGGCTACGGGCCAATTCCTAACATCCTCTGCGCTGAGATATTTCCCACTCGTGTTCGTGGCATTTGCATTGCTATTTGTGCTCTAGTTTTCTGGATATGTGACGTCATAGTTACTTACACGTTGCCGGTGATGCTTAGTTCTATTGGATTAGCTGGTGTTTTTGGGATTTATGCTGTTGTTTGTGTGATCTCGTGGTTCTTCGTTTTCTTGAAGGTTCCTGAAACGAAAGGGATGCCGCTTGAAGTTATTACGGAGTTCTTTGCTGTTGGTGCCAAACAAGGTGTTGCTAAGAGTGAGTGATGAGGAAAGTGATTTGTGCATTGTAATTTGATTCAGAATGTATAATCCATATATGACATAAATATTTGAGACTTGACAGCATTTTGAGGGGGTATTTGCCAAAATTTGGATTAGTGTAATCAATTGAAACTTCAAATTAGTAACAATGTGGAAGGTAAAATTGCAAAAACTGTCCTGTAGTTTTGGTACCATTTCAAAGTTAGTCTCGTTTACTCCTTTAACTTTCATCATATTTCATGTTTTAAACTTTGTCCGTTAACTTTTAGTAAATCTCAATTTTCTTTTTGCTCTTACAAATTTAATGAAAGTTACAGGATGAAATTTGTTATGCATTAATGGATTATAATTGAAATATGATATGAGTTTAATGACGAAATGTATGTATAGTGTAATTACATGACTATTTTTGAAAGGTTCCCAAAATTAGGAACCTGTTTTTTGTAATTTTGTCATCGACATTACTATATTAGTATAATCAATTGTTCACCGACGTTTGGTTAAAGAATCGAATAACAAACATTTTGTTACTAATCAAATCATGTTTACTAAGTAATTTAATTCAAAAGAAAAGAGGTAAAGAACTTGAAAACTTAAATTATCAATCTTGATTTCAAATCATTTAGTGTAGAACCCATACATATGTCCGATTTTTGCCGGTAGTAACCGAATGGGTTCTTTTTGCAGGTTATTGATTCGTTGTTTTTTTTCTTCTTCTATTAAACTGCAGATCACAACCAGAATTAGATCGGTTCGAGAACGAGTTGCTTCAGGTCGGAAATGGGCTGACCCGCTTTTCCCTTCTCTTTTTTCTTTTTTCTTTTGCATGCAACTGGAAAAATATAAGGTGGCCATTCTTATCTTGTAAAAAAAATTCGAACGAATTTTGTAATAAAACGAGTGAATTTAGTGAACTCAATGAAACGGATGAAAACGGATTACACAGGTAAAATCGATTAAAAATAGGTGAAACCGGAGAAAATTATGGGACATCGAATGAGAGATTAGTGAACAAACGAATGAAATCCGTGAAAATTATACTAATATGGCAAACATCGAATGAAGTCAATGAGAAAGAGCTGAAGCATGCAAACAAAAGTAGTTAAATGTGCAAAAATTGTTGAAGAAATATGTGAAATCAATGAAAATTGAGTTAGATTTGATAAAATCAGTGAAAAACGAGTGAGTTCAGTGTAAAAATGAGTTAAACCAACAAAAATCGAATGAAATCAGTGGGAAAAATTGTGAAATCTATGAAAAGCGGATGAAACCAACAAAAATGAGTGAAATTGATGAAAAAACGAACGAACTAAATGTAAAAAATGATCAAGAAAACGAGGTGCATGTTGTTGGGGTAGGGGGTGGGGTATGCGCACATATAGGAGACGGGGATGGGCGTGAGCTGGGTTAATTTTTTGTTTTGTTTTTAAACAACGAAAATTTAAATATTTTTTATTCGTTTTATATAATTAATGTAATATGTATTCTTAAAAATTAAATAAGCTATAATTTTACTTTATTGTAAGCACTTTTTATTTTGCTTAATATTTATTAACAATTGGAAAATATTTAATATTGAAATTATAATTTTCATGAATTTTGAAAAACAAATAATACTTTTGTGGGTTTTTTTTTTCAGTTGACCCATTTTTGGCACATAAAAATGGCAAGTAAACCCAATCTTATCCGCCAACAATAAAAAAAAAATATATGGATTGGATTGAATTAAGTTGGACTGGGCTGATCAAAGACCAACTCATGAGTCACAACTCACAACCCATATTGCCACCATTTAGTTTTGGCTTTTCTAAATCTAAATTAAATTATTATCCCTCATTAAAATTATTATCACATGATGAGCGTGTTAAGAGGTAAACTGCAACTCCCTTGCATATATGTTAGAGGAAACTTGAATTCTTTTGACCAATTTGACTCGGTTACGATTAGGTTTAGCACGATTAATAAATTTCATGAAACATGAAAGTCGTGTGTTCAAAATACTAGTGAAACTTATTCTAAAAAGCATAAGTGTCAATACCAGAAAATTATATTAAATTAAATTTTTCAATATTCATCTTAAGCTCAATTGGTTAAAACCAATTTGTGTTTCATTCATTATATATAAAAAAAAAAAAAATCAAATTTGAAAACATTTACCTTTCATTAATATTGAAGTTTGGATCTTCAAACTCGAATAAAAGAATATACAAGAAAATCAAGGTTGTCGAGTTGTATGACTATTTTTTACAAATGTACGTAACATGTTTAATTAAACTCAAACATGTACAATCTAAATTTGAATAAAAAGCAAATCAAACTTGTTTAAGCATAGTTTAATTATATTACAATGTGTTTAAGTCGAATTGACTAGCTAGAGTCGAATTATTTGTTAATAGCACTACGCACTGTTTGACGACAAAATTAGCAGCTGAATGGCACTAAATTACTAATATAGTAGAATAATTACTCTTAGATGCAGACAAAAGAATCCATTTATGCTCATTATGCATTATGATGTTATTATAACATTTAATTCATCACTAATTAACTAGAACTTATAAATTTTGAACCATCCACTTTGTAGCAGTTTATTGGGCAATTTGAAGGGCCCTCCATCTTGATTTATTGGACGGTTCCCATCAAAAGGGAATAAAATTGTGTGCTTTGTACATAATAATTAAATAAACTATTCTCTGACCAAAAAATAAAATACAATTATCGTAGTAGTAACATTTAGTTGGACTAACCTACATTGACCTAATATATTAGGAGTTTTGGGAATAGAAAAGTTGGTTATTGTTTTGAATGGAATGTTGCTTCATGTTTTTAGCATTTATATATAATTAAACATATCTTCATTTGTATTATTAGAGAATAATTCGAGTTGAATTCAATAAAATATTTATTCCCGGCCAATTTTATTTAGTTTTGTGGAAGTTAATTAGTGTGCTCCTGAATTTGATTTGTTTATAACGAGTTGAGTTCACATAAGCTTTAACTGACACAAATAACAATTGAGTTCAAGTAATTTGATATATTTTTTTCCTAATAATTTGATGTTAAAAATAGACGGACACTAACTAAGATCGAACAATTTGAATATCTTAATTTGAAAGGAAAAAAAGAAAAAGAAAAAAGTTAGTTGCTTAGTTATTTTGGGTTCGACCGAACTCAATTTGAATAAACAAACATATACAGTGTCATATACACAAGACTATGCTGAAAAAATCACAATTTTCTAACGTGTCATAAATACCTAAAACACATATTTAGGAATGTGCGATTATGATATTAATATTTATCGTCTTCTTCTCTTAATTTATAACCCATCTTCAAATATGTATTATCAATGGTTTTATTACAGCTATTTCAAATAGTTTGGGATTTTTAAATTTCTACTTAGTGTTAAGGAAGAATTTCGGTCGACAAAATGAAAATGAGAACACGTGGGAAAGTTAGGCCTTGTTTGGAACCTTTTTGGCCCATTACTTTCGATTTTTCATTGGCCCAAACTTTGTTTGGAACCATTTTCATTGCTTCAAAACCATGAAACAGCCGTAACTTTGGGCCTGTTTGTTTGGCGTTTGGGAAAGTAGTTTGGGAGAGTAGTGGAGGTTTGTGAAATAATCTCGATTTGCGTAATGTTGTTTGTTTGGGTTTTGAGAGAGTGGTTTGAGAAATAAAATAGGTGTAGGTTTTTTTGGAAGAGTTGGGTTGTAGGTGTAAGATGTGTAAGACTTTATGTCAAATCATATTTGTTATGTGAGATAAATTGTGTAAAAGATAAGTTATTTTATGTCAAATCAATGTAGATTTTGTATAGGTTTTGTTTAGAGATATGAAAATTGTTGTTTGTTTGACTTTTGAGAGAGTAGTTTGAGAAAATTAATGGATAAAAATTTTATTTCGGAAAATAGAAAACATGTTTGTTTGACATTTCTCAAACACGAAAAAATTCTGGGAAACGCCAAACAAACATGCCCTTTGAATTTCTCGGCCCAACTTTCAAAAACAATATCTGACAAAAGAGCAATTACTGAACCACCCCCCCCCCCCCACTTGCACAAAAAATTGCATCCACTTGCAAATTTTCAGCAGCCCAAACATTGGGCCCACACACACACATACACACACATATATATATATATATATATATATATATATATATATATATATAATTATTATTTTATATCCATTCAATTATCTTCTAATCATTTCACCATAAAATAATATATTTTTAATCATTACTTTAATTATTACACAATATAATATTAATTATTTTAATTTAACATGACATGACATGACATCTATCAACTAATTATTACCTTCAAACTCCAACATCCAAAATACATCCAAACAATAACTCACAATTTTCAACCCAACTACTCCTTTAATTAATATTATCTTACATACAAAAGATTCCAACCAAAATACATCCAAGTCTAATTTCACTTATTTCGCACAACTTTCAAAAAGAATCTTCAAAACTCCCAACCAAAATAATTTTCATCCAAAGTGGGTGAAACTGAACCAAAATACATCCAAACAGATTCAAAGGTTTGAACGGATATAATTGTTTTTGGACTGATTTACCCTAACAGTACACACATTATGCGACCTGAAGAGTACTGTGTAACTAAGCTAAACATTTAGAGGGCAAATTAATTATTTAACAATTTGAGGGAACAAAGTGTCGATTACATAAATATAGAGGGTAAAGTGCAATTTCCCTTAATAATATCCATATGCACATTTGTTTGACATGCTATTGGATAGAGAAAAAGACAAAAACCACCCTCTATGCTTTGTCTAACTCCCAAAAAATCTATGTATTATTTTAACTCACAAAAAATCCTTGTGCTATCAATTTAGTGCCAAATACAACCCCATAAAATAAAGTGTGATTCAAACGCGAAAATTGCAAGTATTTGTTCACATTTTGCTTTTGATATGGTAATTTTACCCCTGACAGCGAAAGACAAAAACACCACATATGCTTTGTTTAACTCCCAATAAACCCTCATGTGTTTGGTTTTAATTAACACAATCGATCCAAGTAGTATATACTTGGATTTTCAAAATAAATAAATAAAATCAATACATAGGGGTAATTTTATTATTTCGCCAAAAGTCAAATTCTACTTCGATCGAGTGTGGTAATTAAAATCAAACACAGAAAAAAATTTTGAGAATTAAAATAATACATGAGATTTTGGGAGTTAGACAAATCAGGGGGTGTTTTTGTCTTTCACTCCATTGGATGAGAATATATAGATACTCAGTATTTGCCGTATTAACTTCATAGTAGTGAGTCAGTGACTCGTTGTCTTTCCTGCATTTAGTTCACATGCCATGTTTGGTAAATCAGATCCAAATCATATCGCTCTCAAAAACAAAAACAAAAACAAAAAAATCCAAATTATATCTCACAGTATAATTTTGTAAGCATATGGAATGATTTATAGTTATAATAACAATAAATATTTCAACCCTCATATAAGGAGCTTAATTAATTCATTTGATGAATATATCGTTTAAGTTTGATTCTTACTTTTTTTTTTTTTTATTAAACTTTAAATTGTACTTCAACTTATTTTGATTTTAAACAAATTTTGAGCTTTAATCAAATCGAATATATATATGCTTTTGTCTTATTTTTTAGTCGAATTTTAGTCAATGAGCAAATTTTTTTTTGTTAATACAAGAATGTTGAAACATTATGAAATACTAATAAATATTGTCTGACTGGCTTGTTACATAACATTTAAAGCTCAAATATTTTTATACGGATCAAACTTGATATGAATCTTGAATATTCAAATTTGATTTGATTTAGTTAAGACTTTCTCAAAATGCAAAACCAATTTTCTGGACAGTGAATTCGATATTTTTAAATAATAATCAACTTATAGGTGGATGCCAATAATGTGTTTGTATTTTAATTAATTAAAATAACACAATTTAAACGGGAAATGTCTTAAAGAAGTAGTAATAATGTGTCCAAAACTTTCACCATAATAAAAGGACGATAAGTACAGATGATCCTCTTCCAACCAACTCACCTCTTTTTCGTGGTTGTGGTTTAATTATACAATCAAGGAATTACTAAAACTTTTCGTCAATGTAGAGACTGGACTACTAATTAAAAGCACTAATTAATGATTGAGTGTACCTAAATCTGAGATTAGAGAATCAACAGTCTTAAAGTAAAAAAATGGAATCTCAGTCACAAATTTTCAAACTTCTAATCTAACACCCACAGAAAAATAAGAATGTGGGTCCCATTGTCTTCTTTGGTAGATCCAATGGGTCTCCTTGATCCTCAAGCCCAACTATATTGGTAGGCAAAGCTGTGAAAAATCAATTCAAATTCCTTGATTTTTATTAAGTTCGATCGATAAAAAGTATTTTTTTCTCGATTATTAATACTTTGAAAAAAAAAATACTACTTATTTTGATTGAAATAGAAATATAATTATGTTAAATTCTTTCGGTAATCGAACTAAATCTCCCTCCGAGCAAAAAAAAAAAAAAAAAAATCATGACACTATATGTTGCATTGTATATGACTTCATGAGCTATTATTTACCCCAAAGTCAGTCGATGTTAGAAAATATGCATACTTAATCATATACTGAATTCACGTACAAAGATAACGTGTTGTGAAGTTCTTATTTTTAACAAAGTTAATCGGAATTTTCTTTCCTAACTCAATTAGTTTGTAGTTTGTATGATACACCAATTTGATTAGTGTTGATATTTGCACATTTAAATTGACTCATTAATTTAAATTTCGAAATTTAATTTCAACTTTGTGACACTATCCATACACACACAGGAACTATTACACCTTCGTCTAACCTAATTGCTAATTCTATAATCTGTCCCCTACTTGTATAATTAAGCAGTAATTAATTAAATTGATTAAGGCAAATATCCATTGACATGGTTTTCTCTCGGCTCAGGGTGAATACCTCCGGCTCCGGCTGTGGTGGCCGCAGCCGGCAAGCTGCCGCACTTATGGCAGCACGCCACAACCAAAATCTGGCGGCAAGAAGGACACGAGGAATGCGATCCCAGCCACGTGTCAATGCATCCTACGTGGAATCCATGTCCGCACTGTGGCAGAACCCTAATTTCATCGCCGGCGACGAACTCCGCCAGACAAATTGGGCATTCGGAGAGCTTTGCCGACGCCTGATCGTCGTTGTCGCCGTAGATCAGCTTTGGAATCGATTTTAGCACCTTTTTCTTAAGGCCTTTGTTGGCGGCAGCCGGCGGCCGCGGAGTGAAATCAACGGCGGAGGAGAAGCGGCGGATCCAGGAGCAGCGAGCGACGGCGACTAAGCCGAGAACGCAGATTAAGGCGCAGAGGAGCGCGGCGAGGATTACTAAGAAGTCGGAGTCGACAGCTTCGTTTGACTGTGGGGGTGGAGATGAGGAGCTAGACGGCGTCGTTTGGGAGGGAGGCGAATTAGCTCCGGCGAGGAAGCGTGAACGGGCAGTCATTTTTACGGGCAGAGAGAGAGAGAGAGAGAAATCGTGAGAAGTAATTAAGTGTGTCTGTGTGTGTAATTTTTGTAGCTTAGCTTGAGCTGTGGAGTCGGAAGCGGGTATATATATAGAGGTAGGAGATGAGGAAATCAGTTAGTAATAAAACAAACAACTGTTTAACTAACTTTTGAAAAGCAGTTGAAGGTAAATACGATAAAACTCAAGGGGGTTTCTGCAATTTTGAGGCTATTTTTATCCTTTTTTATTATAGTTGAATATAATGAAGGAAAAAGAAAATTGTGTTGAATATAATGAACAAATACGAGATTTAAGAGGGATTCCAACTAGTGAACTAGAGGAGTCATTTAACATAACGTAAAATCTTAAGTTTGATAATATAGACGAAAAATTGATAGATAGCCTTTAAAATCCATAAGAGTATTTATTACTTTTAAATTGGGATTTTTGCTCGTCACCCCCCAGAATTTTTTAATTACATTTTATTTTTTCAAATTGCAAGTCACATTTTGGATATTTTAAAATTATGTGCACTTAGTCCCCCCAAAAGTTTTTAGTTTTGCACTAAACCCCTGAGGAACGTTTTTACCCTTTGAAAATTACTGAAAAATGATCAAGGGGTAAAGTGTGAAAATCTAAAAATTTCGGGGGGTGACGTGCAAAAGTTGTTTGTTTTGTTCACAACAAATGAGTTTTTAGTGTTAGTGACAATGATAAAACTGTCACCATTTATATATCTTACTATTAACAATTATTTAAAGTTTTTTTTTTTTGATAATTCAACAATTATTTAAAGTTTGTCACTAAAATTATTTTTGTTATAATTAATTAGAATATCTTAAGATGTAGAAAAATTTAATATTTTTAGTATATTCACAAACTGATTTTTAATCGAAATGGTGTCAATAGATTCATCTCAAGAAAGGAGTATAATTTCTACTATGATTTGACAATTCCTTTAGTGAGCTTTTTATTTAATAATATGATTCGTTGTCAAGGGATTCCAAGGATTGTATGGCCATGGCCCATGGGTACTATTTTTAACCATGGGTTGGAGTCCACAAAACAAAAGTATGCTGGTTTTCGTAATTAGTACTTCTATTTAGTAATTAAAGCAAAAGTTACTCTCTTTTTGTTGGAACTTTTGTGTGGTTCACGTTTGCTACACTAGTTCAGAGCAAATTTGACCCCAAATTCGATTATTTCTGACTATGGCCGTTAATGGGGAGGATTTCAATCTGGATTCGATCCGATTTCGGTCAGCTTTATTAGGATAATTGTTCGATTAGAGATTCGATGGACCTGATTCGATTATAAAGATTCGTAATTCCAAACACATTGAGCGAATATGGATTCAGGTCGATCCGATCCATTAAAAATTCGTATCCGACAATAAATAAAAAGAATGATATATATACATAATGTTTATAACTGTCAATTTAAGAAAATAGTAATTTATAACTCGTTTATAAATTTATTTAAATGAATATTTTCATCTAAAATATGAATATTAGTAAAAAAAAGTTTGAACATGTGAGCTAAAAATAAATAAAACTGAAAAGTTAATAAACTTATTTTAGGAAAAAATATTAATGTAATTTTTTAAATAAAAATTTTATTGAATCCGAAAAAGATCCGATATCCAACCAAATCCGATCAAGATCCATTGAATTCAAAAAATCTAGATCCAAGCACAATTCGAATAAGATCCGAATCCAACATAATTAAATTCAATACAAATGGTGTCAGATCTGAATGAACCTGATCTGACAAGAATCCGACTCATTGACACCCCTTTTTCTGACTACCACAATCAAAAAATTTAATTTATTTATATTTTATAAAGTGTCTCTCCAACGAGGTTACTCCATCATTGAACTTGGGTGAGTGGGTCCAACTTGTTTAAGTTGTGGAAATTAATTAGATTAAAATCATATGTTGTCTTTATACGCAAATCGACATAGACCTGTCAAGGGTTGAGCCTAAGTCCTACTCGGACCCGGACCCAATAAAGACGAGTTAATCTTTTTTTGCCAAGACTCAGACCCAGACTCGCTAACGGTCAGTGGGTACCAGTCCCAAATACGGACCCATACCACGGGCTGATCCGACCCGTTCAACTTTTTTTTTCTTTTTTTTTCCTGAACATTTTTCTACAACTTTTTCATTTGAGCCCCATATTATTATAAATACTAAATAGGTCAATATTTATTATTTCATAATAACTTTTCCAATTGACTTCCTGCTCAATTTGTATATAACTAGAATAAAATTCAATCCAGCTTCATTTATTTAACAATCACTAAATAAAACATAATTTCAAATTCAATCAAAAAATCTTGTTTCAATTGTGTGATAATGTTGCAATCTTGTTCCAATTGCGTACAAATTCAATAGGGAACCATTTACCAATTGCGTCCAAAGATAATGTTGCAATATCTTGTTTTGATTACGCACAAATTCAAATTTTGGTAACCTAATTTAGTTTGTATATAAACTTCTTTTTGTTGAGATTGATAGTGGCTGAAAAGCGACATAGTCGTCGTCTTCTCTCTCTCTTTTTTAAAAAAAAAAAAATAGAAAAAAGGGACATAGTTTAAAATTAACATAAAATGGATAAACTGACCTTATATTTGAGGGACTTATTTTTTTTTATTTTTTCAAAGAAACGACAATTGCATCAATATTGTTAAATTAGAAATCACATTCAATTATAATTAATTCAGATACATCAAATAATCATCAATCACTAGCTAGTATTATAAACTAGAAAAATACAAGTCGGTGTACAAACATGTAGATGCATAAACATTCAATGAAAAGGAAACAATTTTCGTGTGCTATCTTTTAGTTTCTCTTCCTATTGGCTATTCCCTTTTTTTCTTTTTAAGTGAACATGTAGAAAATTACAAAATGACTTTCCTCTTCGTAATTAGTTTAAGTAAACCAAAATTTTCAAACATTCTATTAGAGTCCGATCTATGAGAACTCGTTTATATAAATGTTTAAAACTAAGCATCAATAAATTTATCGTTTGATAATGTTTAAATTAAACTCCGCTCGATCATAAATCAATAAGCTAGCAAAAGTAAGTGAATATATGTAAAATTTACGAGTTAATCAAGTTTGACTTGTACTATTTATCAAAAAAAAAAAAAAAAAAGTTTGACTTGTACTAACAGGTGACTGGTCTAATGGAAGAAGCTAGTCACTACAAATAGCGGACTCAAGTTCGAATTTCTGTTGGGAAAGGTACCCACTTAATGTGTTCAACCTGACTCGAAATGGATTAAATACTTAAAAACCAAAAAAAATAAAAAAAGTTTGACTTGTATTTGATTGATTAGATATTTTTCGAATTTAATTCTTTGAAAAAAAAATCAAACCACTAGTCAGTGATATGTATTAATAGTCAAACTCCAAATTGGAGTTGATAAACTCATTGGGCCTGTTTGGCGTTTTTTAATTTTTTTCGTGTTTGGAAAATGTCAAACAAACATGTTTTCTATTTTCTGAAATAATTTTTTTATATCTCAATTTTCTCAAACTACTCTCTCAAAATTCAAACAAACAACATTTTTTTTATCTCTAAACAAAACCTATACAAACTCTACTATGATTTAACATAAAGTAACTTATCACTTACATAATTTATGTCACATAACAAACATGATTTGACATAAAGTCTTACACATCTTACACCTATAACATAATTCTTTCAAAAAAAACTTACACCTACTTTATTTCTCAAACCACTCTCTCAAAACCCAAACAAACAATATTACGTAAATCGATATTATTTCATAAACTTCCACTACTCTCCCAAACTACTTTATCAAACACCAAACAAACAGGCGTGGTTCCAATCAATATCAATATCAATCACATTCGCCACCCAGAGAAAAAGTAGGTGCTATGAGACTACTTCAACATGCCTATACATGAATAATTCTCAATCTGACTATTTTCATTGTATTTACATTGTGACATATAATAGAGGCCAATTTTTTATTCTTATTTTGATGATTTAGTAGTCCAATAAATTAAGTGGCATAAAGTGGATAAATCAGATATATTTACCTGATATACATGATCATCACAAGCGGATGCTATTTTTGATTGCGATCTGCTAACAAATGGTCACATTGGAAATTGAATAAAATTCATAGACTTTAAAACAAAGCAACTCGCAATTACACAAAATGTGGAATTTTTTTAACTGGAATAGTCATTTATCTTTATCTTTCCTCTCCTAATTAAGAGGTCTTTTGCAATCGAGGTGATCCTCGTACTTTTAATTGTATCAGACTATTTCGATTCCGATATTTCTAATGCATAAATTTACTTCCTACAAAAAATATAAAATAATACATGATTCATGGATTGGCCGTAATCTCCGTAGAAGTTTGATCATTATTGTTGATAAGCTAGAGCATGTAAATTATGTTAAATAAATAACAAGATTATTTTTTTTGTTTCCCAAGTGTATTAGGTAGTGTTTTTAAAATCGGACTGGTTATTGAATCGGAAGCCCTACTGGTTACTGGTTGGATCGGTATAACCGGTATGACTTTATCAAAATGTAATATTTATATATATATTTTTAGATTATCTAAAATACAATTATAATTCAAAAAATTATCATTATTTGTCAATATAAATTTTTATTGTTTCATGCAAATAATCAAAATGTCTTAAAAATTAAGATCAATGTCAAAAATATAAATCTCAAGTATCCCTCAAAGATACATACATTCAAAATAAGACAACAAAATTAAAAGTTCATCACATTTTCAAAGTTTTGGCTTGTTCATTTGGGTTCTATTGTTGTAACTTGATATATGGTAATTGATTTGCATAATTTCATACACAAAATAATATTATTCACAATAATGAGAAAATGGTTATGTACTTCTTTATGTAAAAAACATTGTAATATTGCATTGATTGTTCCTCATTGATTGTTAAAGCACTAAAATAATGAGTGTTATTCCAATTAAAGTATATAAATGTAATTCTATTAAATGTTAAACAAGAGTTCAAATAAATAATAATAACAAAAAATCTCTAAATTTAAAAAAAAAAAAAATTAAGTGAACCACTGGTTTACTGGTTTTACCGGTTCATTAGTTTTACCGGTTCGAACTGGTTAATTAGGAGACTGGTTTTTAGGGATAAATCGGACCGGATTGGGGACCGGTTAGCGGTTAAACCGGGCCAACCGATCGGTCCGGTCCGGTTTTAAAAACACTGGTATTAGGGTCTGATTGACTTAATTTGTTTTGAGGCGCGTCGAACACATTAACTAAAAATCTATTCAAACTAGAATTCAATACATTGTAGTGACTAATCTCTTTCACTAAACTAATCACATGTTAGTACAACAATATATTATATATTCAAAAGTCAAATATCATAACTGAGAATTACTATGAAGTTTATCTATATGGCCTCAAATTTCCCACGTACCATTCGATTTTGATATTAGAGTTTTGTGTGTGCGTGTGTTGGCACCAAATATAATTATGCAGGTGCATTGCCTGATGGTACAAGTAATAAACTCCATTAATTAAGAATGACGAATTTCACAGGAAGCAAGATTGTTTAACTTCTAGTGAAGAGCAAATATTAACAAATATATTCGTAATTTTAAACTGAATTTGTTTTCCTTAAACTAAATTTATCTAATTAACTAAATCAACGTGGCAGTGTTAAATAAGGCTGAAATTTAATGTGCTTATTTTATTAGATTTTACCACATGGATTGGGTCAAGTCCAATTACATAGTTTGGGCCTAACTTAACATCAAAAGCTAGCTTAAGAGGTGAGGATTGTCTAAAACCTTATAACTTATAAGGTAAACTTAACTATGATTTACAACCCATGTGGGACATTTAGTCTCAATACTCCCCCTTCACGTGTGGACAGACTGAGTATGTGGGTGAAACAAGTCCAACACATGACATATTAAAGCTCAACCTTGCGAATTGCGATATGTGGGACCCAACACACGAATAATGACCGTCCAGGCCTTTGTTATCTGGGCAAAGTGTATGGGTGAAGAATAATCTTATAAGGAGGAGTCCATCACGGAAGAAGATGTCCCACATCAACCTGGGGCTCTTATACCATATTAGATTTGACCAGATGGATTGGACCAAATCCACTTACATGACTTGGACCTAACTCAACTTCAAAAGCTTGCTTAAGAAATGAGAATTGTCCAGGACCTTATAAGATGGATTTAACGATAATTTACAACCCATGTGAAACATTTAGTCTCAATATATTTTTATATGTCAGAGGATAAATTAAACATTATACTTATCACATTTCGTATATATTTTCAATATTCAATCTAAAAGTAAGAACATAGATTGAATGGTGAAAATACTAAATGAAGAAAAATACCTAAACTCCAATATATATAAAGGCGGACCAAACGCCACATGGAGGAGTACTAAGAAATAACTTTATTTCTTTTCATCTTCTTAATACTTTTTGTTATTATTTTGGGTAAATTAATAATTGAGTAGAGGAAATAACTTATGATGCTTCTATAAAGGGCTGGATAGTGTCATACTAAAATTAAACGTTTTTTTCATGAACGCCACTTTTTTCTGTACCGATCAATTTCATGGATGCTTCTCCCAATAGCTTGGCAAAGATTTGCCCTTTTACATGACACAAAAGGAAAGACCAAAGGAGGAGAAATTAAAGAGGAACAACAGCAAAAGGTAGTAACTAGTGGGAGGGAAAAAAAGGAAAAAAATACAATGTACAAGTTGGTTTAGTGGAAAAATCTCCTAAGATGATGAACTTTCATTATCACTTTCGATATCTTAAAACTATATATGTGGCCGGCTTGCAATATGCACTAAGACGATAGACTAAATATTAATTTAATTTGTAGTTTCCGAATTATGTTTTTATAAACGTCAATGGTATAAAAGTTTTTTTTTTCTTCATTTTTTTAAAGTCTTCTTTCCACTAAGTCAAAAATAGAGTATCCTTCACCACAAAACACGTCACAAGGGATGCAATCTTTATTAAACTTCCAAAAAATATCATATATATATATATATATATGTGTACAATTAGAAATAAACATTAAAACGAATTCTTAATTGGTCAACATCTAAATTTCCTCTCACTCCAATTACAATATTTAATCAATTTGATAATTTCTTATGTATATATCTAAATTGAGCACGTCTCTATAAATTAAATAGGGTCTATAAGTTGAATAAACCACTCAAACCGTCGGCACTTTTTTGAGTGTATAAATAAATATATAAAATAAAATAAAACTAACGTGAAAATGATATTGGCCACATTGCAGTCAGCATTAATTCTTCAAATTTGGAAGGTTTGAAAAGAAGTATCCAGAAATTAAACCAAACGTACGAGTCAACACATTTAGGATTAATAGAAAGTAAGTCTTGCATGAACTAACTACGCCTTTACTTACACTACGTTCAAAATCGAACGGTAGAACCTACCCATTAAGCAATTCATATCATGGATATTGGATGCTTCTAATCTGCTTCTAATTGACGTAACCTTTTACTCTAATTAGGGCCGAAATCAAACCAACTTAAATCGAGCTCGTTTGAGTTCGGTTCTTCACACTAATCAAACAAGTTTAAACATCATTTTTTGTTCGATAACTTTTGAAGCTCGACTCGATAAGCTAAAAATTGATAATATACATTTATAATATTAAGCTACTCGATATTCGGCTCAAGCTCGTTTGAGCTCGGCTCGATTAACAATCAAACTAAGTTCAAATACAAAATTTGATCATTATTAAAATTTATTTTCTTACTTTTAGAATTGTAAAAATATTTATTAAATATTTACATGATTTTTCTCTAATATATTTGTATCGATAGATAAAATGACAAATCAATTTAACTTTTTCTACAAATTTTAATATGTTTTTATAATATATATAAAACCCTTCTTTCAAAAAACAAATACTATAAGTATTATGAAATATAACTATACAACTAATGTAAGTTAATAGAGTCAAATATTTACTTGTCAAAATCAATTAATAGATAAAACATAAAAGTATAATGTTTATGTACTCGCAACTATATCACAAAAGGGGCTCTTCATTAAAACCGAACCGAGCCGTATCAATTTTCGATATCCAGACATGTTCGATAATTTTGTGGTTAGAGAATTCAAATCCAATTTAAATAAAAATAAAGGATGTAATAAGAATGTAATGAAGCTTTACAAACAGCCTCTACCAAATACGCTATAACAAATTAAGTTATGCCCATATCTGTTTTGGTCAGAAAAAAATCTCTGTAATAGGAAACATGAGTTCCAACAAAATAACCTCAAAATGGTATAAAAATCTAAGCAATGTTATAGGAAAATCCTATGCCCGACACTTTTCCATTTTCATCATTAATTTGAAACTCAGCCCTCTTACAGGTCATATCTTACATTCCATCTGCGATTAATATCAGCATTAAAGGTCCAATTATTTTCCCGAATCTGCAAGTATGGAATCTGAAATGACAACGAAATCAGTTAAGGAATGCAAATATATGTGCAGATAACAAAATATAAAGTGCAGATACATATTCAAAGGCCATTTGAAAACTCTAACGTTCCTCCTCTTTCCCCCTTAAAATATTAGTTTGTTAACAGAGAAATAATATTAGATTGGAATCGTTTGTAAATTATTTATAGGTGATATGAAGCAGGGGTCCAAACACAAGATGTAGATTCAGAATTTTCATGGATCATCATTTTCAATCTTAAATCCTGTAAAATAAAATTTACTTTCCAGGAATAGTTATGAGAAACAACTACTTTTGATGTTAAACATATTAAAGGCTCATAAATTCTCACCATTTTTACTAAGATCTGAACTTTAAAAAAGGGAATGGAATTAAGTAATAAAGATGAGGAACACGTTCTAAAAGAGAATTTGGAAGTTGTAAAACAATGCCCTTCGTGAATTTTTCTGCCTGTGTGGATAAAAATATTTAGAATTTATAATCATTTTCTATGACTTTGAAAGCAATACAATAACTATCAAAAAACAGTGGCAAAAGTCATTCACAATTCTAAGTATGATTTTGAGTTGGTTGAGGGGTGAAGGCATTCTCATTCCAGAGCAAGCAATAAATCCTCTATTTCTGTCGGGAAGTCAGGCAAGGAAAATCATTAGAGTTACTACAGAGCAAAAGCATCCTATTCTCGATTTGCTGAAATCAGCAATGTACTCCAGTTAAAATTTCCATGTTCCTCATGTAGCATGAATGAAGATGATGCCTGAAACTAAAATTTTAAATAATCTTATTGCCAGCTCTAGACTAGAACAGGTGTTTTCTAATAGAACCCCACCCCCCCCCCCCCCCACCCCACCCAAAATCCTCCAGCCCTTCCTTTCTTCATCTAATTGTTTACAGGCAGGTGAGAAATATCAGTCGAAGGGAGTACATCAGTGATAATCATGGAAGACAAAGATGGTGGTCTCACTTAAATTCAAATTTAAGATCTTAAAAAGATAATGTTTTTGCTGGAAAGTTTTAAAAGAAGAATATTTACCTTGTCATGGACATCATATCCAATCTTTAGCCGCAAATCCTGGTCTTTTTTAACATTGAAGATGTTCCAAGTAATATCAGCACCCCCGCTATACTTAACCTGGTTAACAGTGTAAAGCCAAGGAATTTAGCTTAAGCCAACAAGAATGTTTCCATAACAACATCACACATCAGAAAGAAAAAAAATGATTCCAGCACCAAAAGCACATAAATTCACAGGTGCACAGAGAGTGAATAAAGAATAACCTCTTTAAATTCCTCATCGGCATAACATCGACCCTTAACATTAAAGCTAACAACCCCATCAGCAGTTACTGGAAATGACTTCTTTGCACGTATGTTATAGTTCAGCTTCTCATTCCTATTGTATTGAACTCCCACACCTATATTGGCTGCTAACTGTACAGACCAGCAATCATGTCAGTCTACAAATAATACCAAGAAAAAACTCATTCGCATACTCTTTTTAGCACTTTTTTTTTTTTTGTAATTATCTAATTGCAGGGTGGGGAAGGGGATATGTGGTGCATCACTTAGTAGCATATTAACCAAGAGAGATGAGAGCGAACATCGGAATAGTAATATCTTATCATTGCATTTAGGTAAGTAGGGGCTCCAATCCTCGTGTCTAGCTCTCCATGAAGCTGCCATTCAAAAGAAACCGAATAACACATAGGTACATGAAATAATTGCAAGATAAGATACATTATTGCAGGATTCAACATATGGCACATAATATTGCTCGATTTCATATGCAAAAACAACCAAATTCGCAGTATCATACATTCATATGCTCCTTCCTTTTCAGCATTTGAGGGTAAAGAAAAAGGATGCGCATTCAATTATAAATACAACACGGCATTTTTTAACAACGAAAAACAAAACGAAAAGGAAATACCGAACCCTAACACAAAAAAAAACTAAAATCTATGCATAACCGAGCTTTTCAACCAAAAATCATCATTTTATCTCAAAAAATTAAAATTAGAAACAAGAAAAAATGGAAAATTTTACAGAGTGTGTTTGTGTTCGTGTAAATAACCCAATAACATAGTATTTATTTACATGAATAAGCATAAGAGTGGATGGATGTACCTGACATATAGTATTGGAGGCGATGGGAAATTTCTCCTTGGCGTAGATTCTAAGGGATTTGGAGTCTCCGCCATACCTAAGCGACGTTTCCATTTTCTCAAATTGAAATTCTGAACCCTAGACAAAACAAACAAACAAGAAGATAATAAAACAGAACAGATATAGCGGAGAAATTGGTAGATGAAAGTAGTAGATAAAAAAAGGAAAATGATAATTCGGAGTATTGGAATTTACATCATATGAAATCGTCCTAACTAATTATCCAAAAAACAAAAGTTGTCGTTGCAAAAATGCGGTTTCTTTGATATTCATTTAAATAATAATCATAAATAACATAATAAATAGTTTAGAACGTTTATTATTTCTAAATTATAAGTTTATAAAGTTGGTGGAAGGATTAATTAACTGGATTTTGTAATCTATATATATATAGTAATTTTTATAGAGTTTGAGTAATAATCTTAATTTTATTTGTATAATACTAGACTTTACTGTCTTATTTTGAGAGTGTTGGGCTCCTATATAAAAATCATTTATTGGTCAATTATGAATTTGTGATTTCTATTTTTATTTTTATTTATTTTTGTACTTGGCCCTCTATGGTTTAGTCATTTTTGGAGCCTCAAAATCATGATTTTTCAAAACTAACAGAATATAGCTTTTGACATTCACAATTCAGAATATAGTATATTATGTCTAAAAGTTATATTTTGTGGCATTTGAAAAAGAAAAATAGTTTAATATCAATTATTCAACCTGTATATAAACAGTAAATAAATAAATTGATACTCTTTTCAGTATGCATTTAATATTTAGATAGATTTACTGTCAGTATGTGATTGGATATACATTAATTAAAAAATATTAAAATACTATTCCTCGGTAAATTTAAATCGAATGATTCGAATCAGAAAATGTGTGCTTTGTTCAATTGCATAAATCATATGAATATTAAATTAATTAATTTTATTTACCAAAAAAAAAAAAATTATTGAATATTTTTATATATTTAATCAATTATTTTCCTACATAAAACTCAAACCTTAAACTAAGGGTAAAGCAACCCAACAAAACAAAAGTAAGAGTCTGGTTGAGTTAGACCAAAATGGGTTGGGCCAATCCACAGATTGCGACCCATATTGCCACCATTTTCCTTATCCTTTATTTTATGTTTTTTATTTTCTTTCTTCGAAAACTTCAAGTAAGACTTTTTTTTCTTAAAATAAATTAATCTTCTCCGAATCCTCACATAAAACGATGATCAATATCATTAATTGTTAACTATTAATTTTAAGAACATAAATGTAAAATTATTTATAAAAAAAAAAGAAAAAAAAGACCTTAATTATTACAAATTCTACGTCAAAAGTGAAAGGAATTAAAAAAAAAAAGGAACAAACGGAACTGATGCGTCGAGCAACATAATAAGCAAGAAACTAAAAAGAGGGGCCAGGCAAACTGGGAAAAGAACTCACTTATGGTGAATAAAATGGAGAGTAGCATTTTTAAGTTTTTTTCTTTCCAATCATTCCCAATCTAAGTTAAGAGCCAAATCCATACCATTCCCAATTGAATTTTAGAACTTTTAAGTCAAATTTAAGTTACTAAATCACAACAAAATTTTGACCCAACAATTCAGACAATATTCTCAACTAATGAAATTCTATGACCGTATATCTAAATTAGATCTCGTCAATTATTTCAAGTAGATCATCGACTTCCTGTCTCAAGAGTGTAATTTTCTGCTGAACTGAAGCGACACGATTCTCGATATCTCGGCCACCGGAAGATTTCTTCTCATAAGCATCTACCACAGTGGAGTGTTTCAACATCAGCTTTTCTTGCAGTTCCCTCTCCTTGGCTACCAACTCTTCAACCTATTTAAAAACACAATCGAGGAAAATAAGACCACCATCATGTGTTATGACTGTATGGTTGCTTATAATTACAAATATTTTACACTAAGTTGCTGACAATGTTATATTTAAGTCCACGTAAATAACCAGAGTTAACAGTGACTTAAAGCGGACTAATGCGTGATCGCTAGCGATGATATTAGAAAATGACAAAAATTGGATAAGAGTGTGAACCTTGGGAAATATCTGGGCAGCTTGTGAAGAAGACTGCAAGAATGACAACAAGGGTTTCACCTCCTTTGCGAGCTCCTTAAGTAAAGCGTCAGCAGCTTTGCGTGCTGCTTTACAGGCCTGCACATCACCGGTTCTTGAAAGATCACGCAATGATGCTTCTAGCTTGTCATGAACAATCAAAGACCGGTTCATGATACTTTGGAACTGCTGAATTGTACTTTGGACCTGTAATTTTTTTTACGTCTTAACTAACGGTCTCCTCTTAAATGGTATCATGAATTGAGAATTCCATCTAACTACAAAAACCGAGAGTTAGAATATGTACATACCTCATCCCACTGAAGTTTTGCCAAATAAGAAGCAGAAGACTTTGAGATCGTCAAGTCTGCGTGCGTATATATTACACATGCAACAAAGAAGAGGAAAAATCCAAATATCAACATCAACGGCTCCGTAAGCAAAGAAATATTGCTGAATCTGTAATAGACCTGTTCAGGCGAAAAAAGATATATTAGCTATATTCAGAATTAAAGTATCGCGAAAACAGAATATGTCATCATGAAGTGTAAACTAGGGAACACTTCTAATAATGCACGACAAGCAAGAGAAGCAATATGTTCAATGAAATGAGAGCAAAATACGCAAAGATCAACTATTGTCTAATTCATGGGTAATAAAACCATATTTGTACAGCTTATGTATATGAATTTGTTATCCAACTAGTTGAAGCTTAAAGAGACTTAAATATATTCCCTAGACTAGCTGTTTGAATATAACGACTCATTGAGAGGAACTCTCTCTCTCAATTAAATGCCATTACGACATTCTTAGTAATGAAATTTGAATAAAACATGTGATACAAGAGTTGCGAGATTTATTAACTAATTAATGAAACATTCAGGAAATGTAGCATAAAAAATAAGTGATGCTGCAGCCCCTCCGTTTTTTCTGCCTTCTTAATATTTTCCAAGAAATTCTCCATGTTATTTTTTCTTCCTTTTGAAGGTAGATCATTTCTAGGGCAGATTTCTTTCATTCAAGAAAATAGATAATAATGTTAAAGAGTTGGTTAAAAGAACAATTAAGGAATGATCAACCATATGATCATAGAGCATGCTAATTTGAATCAAAGCATTTTTGGGCATGTGACTTGCAAGCAAAATTATTGAAATTTATGGTTTGTATGAACATTAACAATAGTTACTCTTAAGTTAATTTAAATAAAGAAAACACATTTGAGGATAAGGTGCATATATAAAGTAAATAAGAAAAGTAGAAATTGGTTTATTAGCAATCATCAAAGAAAAGTTTGTCGGAGATCATCTGACATGGTTTAGACATTCAGTAGAAACTGTTAGATGCACTGAAAAGGTATATTCCTGGAGATAATATCAATAATAGTACAAAAGGAAGAAAAAAAAAAGGAATAACGTTATTAAAAAAGAATTAAGATCTTCTGGAAGTTTGACTGGGGTTTGACTTCACATAATAGTCTTTAATATAGCATACAGGAAGAAGAGGATGCGACCAATTAAGGGTGTCATAAACTGAGCAGACCCTTTGACTGATTTTTAGCGGAATAACAGCTATAAATGTCACCAAAGTGCTTAAAATGCTTAATTATTTATGGACAATTGAGTTTTCAAACTATTGATACCTAAAAAGGTTGTGTTATTGAAATTATATCTTCAAAGTTTGATATTAAGGATTTAAAAATATAAGACTTTAATATTGTGCAACTTCGAATGTTAGTACAATTTTGTGATGTCTAAAGAATTACTATAAGAATCAAGTGTCAACATTATTTTTAAAGACAACTATAAGTCTAGTGTTCTCGTTGAATCATTGTAACTTGTAAGATACTATGCGGAGGACCGGATTCCAACAATGATGTGTTGGCACCTTTTTTTCTTGCTTTCCTTATCTTTCATGAAATTTCTTCTTTTTCTTCTTCACAAAAATCATAAATTTGCTTCATTTTATATGTTAAACAGACAACAACTTCATTGTTTAATTCAGAAGTCAGAACCTTATCCTACAAGAGTTATAAATTCCCATACAACATCAAAATCTTTAAGGATAAAACTGTTGTTGTGTTAGGATAAACAAATTTCATCATTTTAATTTGATAAATTGTTTTAACCCAATGTTACTCAACCAGAAATTTTAGCAGTTCAGCTATTACTTTTAGAAAGAATTTGATGCAGTTACAAAAATCAGAAGTTGTACGATCAAGATTAGTTCAAGGTCTCAATTCCTTTATAGCTCTTTCAGTACTCCATTTTGCAAGTTATTATTTTCCTAGCCTGGGCAATTGAACCAGTTTGAAAATTTTGGAAGCTTAACACAGGGCCTTGCTTGGCATTAAAAAAAAAAAAATTGGAAGGAGAGAACAAAAGTCAGTCTCGAGGATGAAGTACACAGTTCTTGGTGATTGGATGAGTTGGTCCTAGCATCCCATATCTATATGCAAGTATTAATTTATATGTACACCACTTGTATATTGAAACTTAAAAATAAATTTTTAAATCTCACGAAACACAAACAAGCTGAAAACTGAAAAATTACCTGGAAATATTGATTATGCTCTGGCACAGAATTTATCTTCTCTAATACAATGACTGGTCTTCCAACCATATCCAGATGGGAAAATTTAGTCTACAACAGCTCACAAGAACAATATATGAGAAAAATGGCACATCAAAACCAGTTGCAATAAGTCAAAAAATAAGAGATGAACTGCAGTTCAAGCAAACCTCTTGAGACTGTTTGACGGGGAATGGAACTGACACAGAAATGTCATTTGAGCCCTCTGGCAAAACAATCTGAAATTGAGGAGTCCATATGTGAATTCTAATAATCATTCTTCAAATAGGGAAATAGGAATAAGAGAAATAATACAAAATGTTACATGTAATAACAACAGGGTAACTAATTTGTCAGAAGCTTAAAAGATTAATATATTTAAAAACTGATTCTTATAAGTATAGAATACCCGGGTGTAAAAAATGCCCCACCTTGATGCCATTTAATTATATTCTTCTTTTTGCAAAAATAGTTGGGGAAAATGCAGCTCAACATTGAAGATTATCCGATATAAAAGAATCATTACCTTTACAGTTAGATTTTCAACAACCACATCACTCATTGGGCAACCAAAGGAAATATTAAGAAAGCGTTTTCCCTCTGATTGGAACAGAAAATCTCGAAGAGGCAAGCCATATCCAATTGTAAAAGCAGTTCTCCAGCCACCAAACATTGGATACCGAGGTTCAATTTCCAGCAGTGTCTGCATTCAAAAAAATGTTTACCACAATAGGAGATCGGATTCTAAAAGGATTTCCAAAGAGAACTAATACCAACCTTTGCCGAATCACTATATACATTAGATGTGGAAATATTTCCTATCTCATCCCTATAGTAAATAGAATGGGCCCTTGGTGGTAATTTGGCAAGAAGATTTCTGAATGCTGATGCACCTCTAACATGGGGACGTGTCTGATAGTCTAGCCTGCAGGTATCAAACGACTGACAGTATAAAAACAAAACATCTCGCAGAAATTGCACAAACAAGATGGTTTAAGAATAAAATATAACTAGATACCTTGAAAACTCCCCCTTGATTTCAGCACCAGCATGAACAAGGTCATAATTTTCCGTGATTTGCACATTTCCCCAATGGGAAATTTCAATCTCACGCACCAAATTTCGAGCAACAGCAAATGGCTTATTGCTCACATAGTGTACCACTATTGGCGAGTATGAGAAAGGAGGAAGATTCTCATAAGGACCATATTTAATTTCTGAACCAGAAAACTTGGTATTCCCCAATTTTGTATACGATTCAACTTTTGGTTCTGGTAATTTCACAGTAAGTGACTGGACCTTCACCGCGTAAGGAGAGAGATAATGTGCACCGTCCTGGAAGGCTACAAGCTGAATATCAGCTTGAGTAATTTTCTCAGGGAATGGCCTCAGTATATGACTATATACAGCTTTAACCTCCAAGTTCAGATTCCCTCCCTTACCCAGTTCCTTGGGTAAAGCAACAGAATACCAAGACAATGCTGCGGGCATTCCTTCTGGGTTTACAACCTTAATCGGAAGGCTGTCAGAAGAACCTTTGGTTTTACCTTTCCCTTCACTAACTGACGCTTCCAGGAAAGCCAAGTTCTTTGCCACGTGTTCAGGGAAAGGCAATAAAATCTCTGATACTGAATCAGGACCATTGTTTTCTACCTGGAGAAAAAGATGAGAATACCCAACAAAATTAGCCTTGATAGTTGATTAGAAAATCCATGACACTATCAGTGCGATTGTAAGTAAAATCAATAACCTATATCAGCAAAGAAGATAGCAAAGTGAAGATTAAATAAAAAATAAAGAAATGAAGGATAAAAAAGCCCACCTTTAGTGATACAACTGTCCGCACTACCTGTGAGGATAGATCAATCTGCAACAGAGGATTGTTCACAGTCAGCAATAACAAGCTTCAATAACCTTAGTACTGCATCATGATGCTAATACTAGATTTTAAATCATGAAAACACAAAAAAAAATTACTTTCATTGCTTCAAATGATTATCTTGTTCCTGTTCATTTATCCATTCTAACCCAAGATAGCCTAAAAGTTCATGCAAATGGCATCCAGCAAAATAAGCCAAATCTAACATTCTTTTCAAAAATAATTCTTTGTATCAGTCAAACCTTTTTACTTAAAACCAATCAAATCCAACTACAACACACTTTACCTTAACTAATACTTCTCGGTTTCTTTGCAATTACTCCCCTAGCATAATTTTAATTGAATTCCTTGTGAGTTATTTAATTTAGCAAACAACCTCATAATATTGCCCAAGGCACAACACAGTCAACTCTTATTTGATTACCAGAATAATATCTATCTCAAATATAATGAAACAGAATTTGCACCATTCTTGCATAGATGTAGCTTTTTGTCATTTTAGAACAAAAGAAGTGGTTTTTGACCATTAGAAATAACACAGTGAATTAAAAAAACTCAACCTTTCTCCACTCAGTTAATATCCACAATGTAAATAAAAATACAGCGGAACCAGGTTCTTAAACCCTCGGCAACTTAAACAATTATTTCCCAAACCAAATATCTATTAAAAATTTGTAAAAAAATGGAATAAAGAGGGTTATTTAAAGATAAATGGAGTAAACTTTTACCCTACGATCGAGCCTGGAGATGACGAGATCGGAGAAGGCAGGTGAGAAAAACATAAAAAACCCGACAACAAAGAGCAACAACAGATCCGATCGAACTCTATTCATCTTCTTTTACCACTGAAATTGAAGCTTGCCAGCGGCAGTAAATCTGAATTACTAATTTGTGCACAAATGAACAATGTTTGTTTTGTAGTTTGTACTACTGCAAACGGAGGGCGATCACAAACTAACGACTTTCATCTGCCTCTTAGCGTTTTATTAGAAATGAGAAGTGCTTGTTGAAACACCCGATTTCATGGGGAAAAAAAAAGCATTTTAGGTACTTGAACTTTTACATGTTTGCGATATCAAGGCACTTTATTTTATAGCGAGTAAATTATATTTTATATTTTTTTTGTACCAATAATTTCAATCCCTATTTCTTCGGAATCTATCAAGATATTATGAAATTGTCAAATGTGCAAACTATTTGGGGATTTTTCTATGTTGGTTGTTACGCGTCAATTCAAGATATATCAGTTGTGAAAAAAAATGTCTAGCAGTTCACTTAAATCGCGCGCTTCCCGCAATTACAATTCACATGCAATGGACGTGGAGGAGGACATTTTTTTCACTGGTTATGTAGCTTGAATTCGACCCATGATAGCCAACATGGAAAAATCCCCAAATTGTTTGCACCGTTGACAATTTTTTAACATTGTGATAAATTCCGACGAAATAGAGACTGAAATTGCGGTCAAGCGGATTGAAACTGCGGGTATAAAAAAAATATAAAATGTTATATGCTTATTAGAAAATGAAGTGTCTTGCGTCCCTGACAAAGTTAAAGGATGTTACATGTTTTTTTCCCGGGTTTCACTTAGTAATCCAGCTAGGGGGTTCTATTAACATTAGATAATTTAAAAAAATCACCTTTTCTCCATCATCCCACCATGACTCAAAATTCATATTAAAATTTTATGTTTTGAATCAATTGAAACAAAGTAAAGTGTATTTTTTAAACTTTGTTTTTTTGGCTTAGTCTTTTATTTTTCTTAGTTTAGTAGATTTTACCTAATTTTCCAAAAACGTATCTGAAAAGTTTTCAAAAGCTTCCATTATAGGAAATAAAATTTCAATCTCCTATCAATTTTCAATTATTTGTATTCACTTCCCCTAATCTAAATGAATTTAAATTCAAAGGAGATACATATAACATGTAACTTGCACTATGCAAAACTATAATCTCTTTGGAATGATACAAACAGAAAATTTTAATACTCCTATTTTTTGAAAACTACTATAAAATTACTCCTCAAATTAAAGTTGGATTAATTTTTTTGTAATCCTTGAACAATCATTTAACGAATCAATAGCAATTACCATGTTTCATTCTTATAAAGCAATTTATCCCGTGTCATAAATAAAAGTGTATCATACTTTCCTATGTTTTTGTAAAAGGAGCACAATGTCTCCCTATTGATATTTATATCTCTATAGTAGAGTAAAGTGTTCATTAAACAATATCACAATAGGGTAAAATACTCATTAAGTATTTATATTCAGTAAAATAAAATATATTGTTAATGTATATTAATTGATCATTTCTCACATTAAAATTAAAATAAAATTTCAGCCACATTGTAGAGATTGTATACACCATCTCCACCCACGAGAAATGTTGTAACATTATTGTATTACACAAGGGATAATATGCCTATTTTAATGTCATAATTGGTTAAAGTACTAATTAAACATACCAGATGGGTTTAACTTGCCAAAAACTCATTATCATTCTCAAATTTCATTAAAGATGTACATCTTTTACTTATTTTTTTACACAAGTACATATATTTTTTACATGATGCAAACTTCAATGGTTGTTTTTCACCTTGATTAATCTAATTATTTTATTTAAAGGCAGATAATAAATTGTGTATAGGCAATTCTGGACTTTTACCAAATGATCAAAATTCATAGCTAGGAAAAACAGAAAAAGTAAGTTCAAACTAGACTAAATAAGAAACAGTAAGCCATTATCAAATTCTTTCAAAAAATTACACAAAGGAAAGAAAATGATTCTTAAAGTTACATTTCGCCTAGGCCCCCTAATTCGTCGGGCCGGCCCAGCCGAGCGATCATTTGGCAACATCCATCTGATACAACCAGATGCTTTTGTCTCATGGACAAACTTAATCTCGTAGCAAGCAGTGCGACTATCAACAAGGCTGAAACAAGGACCTGAGCACATTAACTTCCATTAATAATCGATACCCTAACACAGCAAAAACTGATACAGAAATCCAAATTGTAAATACGTGCAGCAGAGCAATTACAATGACAGATTAATAGCCTTGCTTTACTTAGCTGCAAAGAATTTTTACAAGCACCATGAGAATTTTGCTCAACTCTGCATGTCACAATATCCACACACAGAATAAAGCAAGCTTATCTCAAGTCCTTAAGCTAAGCTAAAAGACACGGTTATTATTCATATTTTGAATTGTGCGGTCTCAGGTTTCAGCATTCGTGGAACAACTTCATTAGAGTTAGGCATCTCTGCCTTCATCTCAAGTATTTGTACTTTATTTGACGATATTCGTCAAATTATATTTAGTAGAAAACTTGGACTTAAGATGTGTAAAATTATGACGAGTTAGGAATGGATGTAAAACTAGGATAGAACATCTCAAATCAATGAGGAGAAGCTCAAGAGTCAGATCCTGTATTAAACAATTTTCCAACTACACATATCATAATAAGAAAGCAGAAAAACGATAGAAAGCTGGAACTGTTAGAACCAAGGCAGCAAACACAATTAACTAGGAGATTCCAAAAGTTTATTAAGGTCATATATGTACCAAATCAACATAAACATTACCTCAAATAATCTTATTTCTGATCTCTTCCAGTTTCTTCAAAATCTCCGCTGGAGTTCTGTCTAGCTCATCCGCTATTTTACGCTGCATATCCATTGGTAAACTTGGAAATTGTTCACATAAATCTCCATCAATCACATCCTGCCAAATTATTGCAAAGCTTTAATTCATCAACCACTTTACGAAATAAACTCCAGGAAAAACAAATGGTAAGGAGAGGCAGAGATTCATGACGAAAGACTCTCATATATTATAACTGTAACATATAAAATGAAATAATTAATAATTTAAGCTGCAGCTATTGCTTATTCTCGGTACTAAGAGAAGAACATTGAAGTGAAACTAGAATCTTAGGAGGCCAAGTAGAGTTTTCCACTATGCACTGGAAACATACAATGATGCTTTCCTAGGTAGATGCATATAGCCTGAATGTTATGAGGATGTCATGGGTGTTGACTTTAAAAAATTAACATGCATGCACCCAGAAGTGGATTGAGACATAGGACTAGTGGGATCCAGATGAGATCTAGAAATAAGCCTCCAGAGGAATACCCGGATTTCAGAGTAGCCCATTTCAAGATTATCCTTATTATCACACTCCTCTAATAGTTCATCCACCACTCCCAAAAAAAAAAAAAAAAAAAAACAGATTGTGCTTTCATACATAGGACCCCGTCAACTTTTAAGTACTATTGCTTCAAGATTAGCTCAATTGTGGTACATATGAATGAGTCATGGATAAGTATTAACGTGCCACTCACCTTCACCGGGAAGTAGGAAGATCTGTAGGCCATGTGGTCCCTGCCACACAGGGGTGGGTGCTCTTGTCGCATATGCATCTCCAAATGAGAGAAGAAGTCAACATCATCACGTGATGTGAACGGAAGGAATGCACCCAAACTCCCCATTACAGTCCCATAGATAATGCACTCTCCACCTCCTGGAATCAGAGATGCCTTGTGCAAGCAACTGACCACATCACCAACGTGGAATTGAACTATTTCCTCTACCTTGTTGGGGGCTCCATTCAGCTTCCCCTGCTCCCACTTTATCTTACCACCAGTTGGATCTTCTTCAATCTCATCTGACACATCCTGCGGCAACCGTACAAAGTAAACATTTCCAAATTTGTCGGACCCTGCCATGGTGTCAAAATCCACATGGTGTGCTGCAGTAAGCCATCTTGGGACAGTGTCATCGGCAAATATATACAGCTGATTTTCATCACGTCTATACTTGCAATAGTGGAATGACTGTAACACACAAACAAAACCAGTGTAGAGAACTGTTAGAATAAGAAATCGAAAAAGCTAAACATAATTTAAGTCGAAATTAACATATTACAAAAACTGAATCTGGAACCATCAACAATTGTTAGATATAAAATTCTTAAAAATCGGATAACCACAGAACAGACGAGAATAATTCTGTGTTACAGATTTATAGATGAGGACAAAAATGATCCAAACACTTAATCCTACAACTAAAGAGTTGTTAACTTACTTTTTCAACTTCTTCTTCACCAGTTTAATAACTCTAAAGAACATTTTATAATCAGTGAGGAAATAAAAGCGTAATTGGGCTTCTCAGGCAAATTTCTCAAAGCAAAAAGTTCAATTATCCATCAACTCATATTTCTGAAATGACAATTATTTGTCTCCCACTTTACTTATCACTGAACACCACACAAAATTAAATAAAACATAAACCAAAATGACAATTTACTTGGCACATCTTCCACTTTCGCAGAAAATGTTTATATACTTATCTTATCCTAAATGACCCATACACCACACTGCGCCACACTTAAATACTGCGTTGGCGCAACATTTTTCATAAAGCCTCAATTTGACTGAAAAGGATAGTTTCCAAATCGTTCAATCATGCAAACAGGTGTTGGATGACTTCAATATTTCTATATAAAAATCCCCACTACATTTCAACAGTGGACCATGCAAAATGCATAAAAAAACATGAGCCCAGGAATTAACTTGCTTTAGCAGTCAACTAGCCAGAATGAGGACCAATGAACATATATAAACATGCTAGAATCTAGATGCTCGGATACCATACCTCTTGCATGTCACCAACATAAATGCGATCACGGTAGGTATGGATGGATGTGATCGAGTTAGGGAACAACTTATTCTCACACTTTCTGAGCAATCTCCTTTTCCCCAAATCATATAATCGAAGTACAGGTCCTATACCAGCCAGCAATCTTCCTTGAAACTGGCATAATGCAAGGGGGACACCTTCCACTTGTGTCTTGTGCAAAAGTTCAAGGACCCTCCCATCTTCCTTAAACCTGTATATATGAATAAATCCAGCCTCAAAGGATCTTTTGGGCCAAAATTGTAGGCCCTTCGCTGTACCCACAGCTAGAAGAGTTCCATACTCTTTATCGTGGAAATTCACGGTGCACATGCTGAATGCAGCTTCATTATCCTGAAGCTCCAGTAGACAGGTTGTTTGTGTTGTCCTAGGATCTAGAACTCTGATGCAAGAAACCCACCTTCCAGATTCTGATTTTGGATAACCATACTGCTCATCGGACAGCGGATCATTGTTTTCTTCGTCATCGCCATTCTCCATCTGCTCTGGGTTCCCATTTTCGCCCATTCCAGCAGCTTCAAATGACTCCTTTTTTGCAGCTTCTCGCTCTTCTGCAGTGAATGCTCCCTGGTCACTCTCAATTATTACCAACATCTTCCGTTTTGGCTGAACTACAAACTTTCTTGGGGTATACCTCAAAGGAATAGCAGTTTCATTAAATGATTCTCCCAGTCTCTCGATGGTGAAAACCCTCAATGCGTCCCCGGCAACAGCAACAACACCTTCTGCACACTGATCTGATGAAAATGAAGCTGCATATTCAAGAGTTTCATACGACAGTGGTGTCAGCAGGAAGTGCCCTTGGTGTATATAACCGAGCCACGGTCTACTTGACAAGCAAAGCATGGCTTTCCGTCCTCTCACAATAATAGAAAAGAGCTTTGGTGCTCTGAGTCCTAAGAACCGAGAACGGGCATCTGAAAGCTGGCCAGTCACCATATCCACTACTGTCCTGAATAAAACTCCATTTTGCAGACCAGCATTCAGAAAGAGGCTAGCAGGGTGATCTGCTCCATCTTCTCCTCCTATAGAAGCCTGAACTTCAAGAAAGAGGAGAGACTCAGGAGGAGATGAAACACTTTGCAGACTTAGAACCTGCATGGCATCATCGGGATCCAAAGATAAGATGCGGATGGTATTGTCATAAGATCCAACAGCAAGGAATCTTGACCTTTGTCTTCCTTCTGGAACGGGGGCAATATCCAAACAGGCAACATCTCCTGACATTTCATGCTTCTCAACCTCCATGAGTTGCCCAGTCGGATCAACTTCAAAATATATAAGCTCCCCACCACTCAGAGCAATGACTACCTGAAGTCTGTTAGACCCAACCTTCACAATTGTTCTCTTCCCTGGAGTCCTCCACTCATTAATACGACCATCTTCTCTGATATGCCTGATACCACTAGGATGGACTTGCATCAGAGAGTCATCCCCAATCAAAGAAACAGCAAGAGAAGGTGTAGTGTCAAGAAATCCACTATCACTCACTTCTTCAACATTCTCACCAATGGAAAGCACAAGAGTAGCATTTGCGAACGAAACAACAATATACGCATCAAACTCATCACTGACGTTTCTTTTGACGGTCCACACAGCACTTGGAACACCAGGTAACTGCGACACTGCCATTTCATTTATAGCCAAACCTGGCCTCAATATCCGCAGAGATGAACGAGGACCGCGCCCACAAAGTGCAAAAATCTGAGGTGTTTCTTCCTCAAATAGATTTAAAACTTTCATATCCATCATTGGCATCAAGCTCTCAATTTGATCAATTCTAACTAGATTCTTCAGCCTCCTAGGCTGGAAAAACACCGGCTGAAAACCTTCTTCTGTTTCCATCAACGTAGATGACGAGGACTCCACATCTGGATCATCTCCTATAGCTTGAAATTGATACAATGCATGGTTCCCAAACTCCGATGCAGCAAAAAGAAACCCAGACTTCAAGACACACAATGATGATGTAACAGGAATAGTGTCAAAATATTTAATCTTCAACTCTTTCACTCGATCATTTGCGTGATCCAGCGTCACTTTAAAAATATCCCCATATTCAGTTTGCAAGAGGAAGAAAAACATAGATTTCTGCTTATGCATAGCAGCTGATACAATCAAGACCCCACGCTCAGCCGGCAAGTCCTCGCGTCTAGGAATAACTGCCCTGACATCTGGATGCCCTTGATTCTTATATATAACGAAATTCTCTGCACAAACAAGCACACCACTCGGCCCATCCCCACCACCCGGCACAGTCACAAGCATATTTGCACCATTGTCAACCTGTTCAGACCATTTCCTCGAAACATGGTTAAGCCCTAAATCCAATTCATAGAAGGTCAACTGCTTCTGTGCCTCGTTAGCTGCCTGACCAGTGGGATCCTGATCGGCCTCAGAATAATCCAGCTCTATAGCCGCAAATATAGGGTTATCAAACCCACAGTCCACCCCACATATCGAATAAACTATAGTATGGCTCTTATGTGCCTCTAGAGGCGAAGAAATAGTCAACCTAGCCACAGTATCCCTATTTAAAACATAAACAAGCTTCTGCTTCTCGCAAGCAGCAATCATTACAGCTCTACCCTTAGGGTCTATAGCTAAGTACTGGCCTGGAACAATTCTACGGCATCCAGATTTACCAAACGTTTCCTGGTGAATTTTATCAAACTTATTCTTTTCTTTATTGTATTCAAGGATTACAATTCGGCCAGAATCCGAACCGACAACAATGTAATCTTTTTGAGCACCAGTAAGGCGAAATTGAGCTAGTGAGCGAATAGCGCCGAAGATTTCAACGGATAGAAGTGATTGGAGCTTACCGTTATCGTCGGGGCGGAGTAGGTCGAGGACTTTGCCACGAGCCACCACGATTTCTTGAGATTTTCCGCCGGAGAAGCTGCCATTGATGGCGCAGAGGATGCCGGTGGCTTGTTGGAGTGTTAAGCTGTACAAGTACATGGTTGTAATGAAGAATGTTGAGCGTCAAATGTGAGTGAAGATGGAAATTAGGGTTTTGAGAAACCCTGTGATTTGGGAACGGGAAGAGCAAAAGTGGGAATTGAAATGAAAGGGTTTAGGGGTTCTGTCGTATTACGACATGTATTTATTTTATCTAAGGTTGCGTTTGGCAACACAAATATTAACGATATTATATTACAAAAAGATTGGCTTATTTAAATAAAATGGATCATTTTAAATAATTAGGCTGAATAATTTTTGTAATGAATAGTGTTAGTTTTATCATTATAGTAGTATTATAATTTATGTTCTTTTTTTTTTTTAATGTTCTAACGGAAGTATTACTATATGTAGTCTCACAAGTAAATACTTCGTATTATAAAAACTAAAAAATAAAATAAAAAATATTGCAATTTGTTGAATAGAAGTTGCGTTCTTAAATCAGGTCTGTGTTACTTTAATTCTATTTTAATCGAGCCTTATTCAATTATAATATAATTGTTCAAATTCATTAATTATGTAAACATAATAGAATCGACAATATTTTTAAAAAATTTAAAAAAGCATTTACAAGTAGACTGCACTAACTAAATACCAAATGCATCTACTCCAAAAATTTACATTATCCAATCTTGATCTGATTTTTTTTATTGAGATTAGTATTATGTCCGGTTGTCCGAATGTGAACTCAGAACATTTTAAATGAACTGAATACAAATTAAACTCGAATAGTTACATATTGTCATTTTCTTTTTCTTATTGAGTCGAGTTTAAGAAATAATCAAATCATAAAAGATATTTAAACTGGATTTTGTTGTGTAACACGAACCGAGCTCATTGGAAGAGAAACATACACTTAATTGACAAATGAGCTTACTTAAATAATTAGTTTAGTCAGCTAATTACACATGATCAATCAAAAGTTGGACTCCATGAGGAAAAATGGTTCTATTACAAGTATCCTTTCTTACATGCATCACTTATGCTTTCTAATGAAATTGAATAAAAAAAATTTTAAAAAGAGACTCAAATATACATAAACCTCTCAATCAAGATGTGTATGCATCACTTGCTTTCAGCTGGAACTACTTGCAAAAGTTCAATGTTCAATTCAAAATCAGCTCCTGGCTGCAAAGTTAAACAAGAACATCATAAGGCTCCGAACGTATAGACCGAACACGAATACACACATAGTCTATTTCTTAGCTCTCACTATTGTGTGAAATTTGAAAGAAATTTTAGTTATAGTTATATGCCAATTATTCAACATTTAGTTTTATAGAAATACTCATCCTATATTCTCTTAAAACACTTATTCTCTTAAGTGGGCAGAATGGTCATTTTAGCGGACTGTGCATGAATTACAAAATGAACTTCTATATTGTCATTTTGCACTTATAACGAGTCGAGAAGCCAATATGAAACATTACCGGAATCTCATTCATTCCTCTAGGACCGTACCCAGCCTCCGGGGGAACGATCACAGTTCTCTGTAACATAAAAGAGCACTCTATGAGCCAAAAACGGGAGAAACATATGGGGAAAAAACAAAGCTCGTTTATGACATTATGTGATATCGGGACAAAAAAGAAGGATAAATATTGAGTTACCTTCCCACCAACTTTCATCCCCTCGGTTATTGTGTACATAGCCTTTGGAGGTTTTGGTGCCGCCTGTGCAGAAAACAAACCATTTGGACTGTCTACAAACTCGCGCTTTCGCTCTTTTCCCGGTATAGCTCCCACTTGGAACACGTATGGCTACTTAATTACGTACACAAGATAAGCCTTATGAATATTTAGCACTTTATTCAATTTGATTGATAATAATCATTCCAAACATGTATTGAAAATTTTAAAAAATAAACCTGTGCAATGATTCTGTTCCCAGCCAAGAGTTTAGATTCTCGACTCGACACAGCTGTAATACCACGATATACACAGTCAAAGTGCACCTATATATTTTTATAGTACTTGGAGAATTATCAACAGAGTTGGTTTGTTACCCGAAAGGAGAGAAACAGTATTAATTTTTCTTGTGAACAAACCTGCACTGTTAATCCTTTTTCAGCAACGGGACCTTTCCCTTCAACTAGATCGTAATACTTAAGACCATCAGCTGCATGCTTCAGAATACAAATAAAAATTAGTAAATGCATGAAGAAAGGAAGTGATGCCATTTAGTAAATATTTTTACGAGATTAATCATATCGATATGTTATAGTACTCTTACATATATTACAAGATAACATTATTTGGAAATGTATATTCACTCAAAAATAAGAGCAAACAGAAGTAATAGTAATAGTTAGAACTGCGCGTAAGTTATTTGGATATTCTTATTCAAGCAATATTAAGCATGTTTGGAAAATGCAGTATGACATCTCGGTTTGAGGCATCTGGAATTACTACAATACAAGATAAATGCCGGAGTAACATAAATAAATTATCGGGCCATGATAATCAAAATTGAATAGAATACTTAAAAGGGTACTAATTACAAGAACAAGAAATCTAGGGAGTGAAAAGTCAAAAATTCATCTTAGAGCACAAAACAGGTTAAATAAAGTAAAGGAGCAAAACTTAAAACTGGAGACCTATACAAGGCTATAGCTATTATTCAATTGCTTCGACTGGCAACTATAATGTTAAGGCAATGAAATATAACACCATACAATAAATGGTTCAAAACAACATAAATCCATAAATACAGCCCTTATAAGAAAGAGCCCTTTATCAAAATCAATTAGGCCAATTAAATCAAAACCATGCCTAATGGTTAATGTTAAAGTAATAAATTAAGAGAAGAACAAGAATCGAGATAAAAGCTGCATATTATCAAGCCAGCCAGACAATGAGGGCCTATTTGGATTGGTTTTAGCCAAGTTTCGCTGAACTGGTCGCACCCATTCCAAACGAAGCGAAGTTTGGATACAAGTTTCAAATTATACATCATAATCCAATAAACTCAAAACCTATAAAAAAGACATTGATTTGACACATATCACTTATTTTTTCCCCAAACATCCAAAACTCAATCCAAAACTCAATCCAAAACATATTTCAACTTTTAAAAAAAAAAACCCACAAAACCCGATCATCCAAACTCAATCCAAATAGTATTTCAAAGGTTCCACCTAAACCAGCCATACCATTTTTTGATACCATACCAAAACAAGCTAACCCGAACCGAAACTAATTCATATAGACCCTGAGATTCTCCAATTGAAAAACACACTAATGCTTATAATATCCTGACCTGAACTATAAAATACTAAAAAAAATCTTAATTTTTTCTTGCATACCCAATACTTTCCATTATAAAACTAGCCAAAATAATTGAAGAAATTCACAACAGAATAACAATTTAAAAAAGAAAAAAGATTAACTGACGGCTGATGAGATAATCTTCAAGTGGGATAGTCTTCCTGTTGCGCCTTTCTCTAGCAAGCAATGTTTGAGGAAGTGCAGTAAGAGTTAAAGGCAGCACAGAAATGAGAATTGCGGATCTTCTTGAAATGGGCAAAGGCAAAACAATTGGATTAAACTGTTTTATGGGTTTTGAATTTGAACAGCATTGAGGAAGATGTTGTAATGCACATTTCTCGAATGTTGTAATGGAATTGGAAGCCATGGCGGTTGGAGAATACCAACTAACCATACACATTACTACCTTTTCCCTTGTTTATCCAGACAAATAGTTGTCTTTTGTCCCTTTTTGAGATTATATTAAAAAGGAGTCTAGAAGTCGAACATTGTGCTTGAAAGATTGTACTTAGGCTTGGCAAGTTTGAAATAGGAGTGGCATTCTAATATAATTATCTAATGTTGACGACACAAACTTTACTATTTTTTGGAAAGATGATATGGGTAAATTTTACTCTCAATCCGTTTCAAATTAATTGGCACATTTGTCAAAATTTTATATTTCAAATTAATTGGCATATTTGATTTTTCAATGCAATATTTTTCAATTTTGCCCTTTTTTTGGAAGCTCAAGGGTCACCAATAAAAAAGGATCATCAATAAAAAATGAAAAGAGTAAAAGAAAATATGTGAAGTAGTTCATGACAAAAGTGATAGCAATCATTAAAAATTTTGACATTTTACCACATAAAAGTAATTCATTATGATGTTTCTTAACCGATGTGAAAACAAGGAATGTGCCAATTAATTTGAAACGGAATACTCCCTCCATTCCAAAATAAATTTTGCTTTAGAGATTTGCACAGGTATTAAGGAAGCTAATAACTAGCCTTGAATTTAGAAAAAAGTTAGAGTCATACCTAAAATACTCTTATTTATTTGGTTAGAAGAGAGAACAATTGGTTAAAGTAGAAGAGAGTGAGAAAAACAAGGAGTAATTAAGGATAAAATTGAAACATATGTTATTAATGATGTATTGAAATCCTAAAGCAACAAATATTTTGGAATGGATGGAGTATTATCCCGCTCAAGAGTTGGCCCAAAAGCCAAAATGTCATACCAAGTAACGGCAGTTATTAATATTATAATCAAAAGTAAAATTCCAAATCAAATTTTATGTTGAAGGAAAGTAGCTGTAGCACTAATTATACATTGAATTGCTAAAGATTAAATAACAAAATCAACAGGTGATTGGTCTAGTGGAAATGACTAGTTACTACAAAGTAGCGAACCTATATTTGAATCTCTGTCGGGAGAGATTTCCCACTTAATGTGTCCAACGTGTCTCGAAAGGGATTAACTTCTAAAAATTCTGAATTAAATACACTTCACCATATATATACTTCTAACTTCTTACATCAGTATACATAACTCCTTTTCACATACATACAAAATTGTGAAAACTAAAGATATAAACTATGAAACTATCCCACAAAATTTTCAGCCTAGCTCTCCACCAACAGATTAGCTAGAGACCTGTGAGCAAGTCTGTATTACCACTACCAGATTGATTGTTATTCGTTTCATCATCATCGATAATGTCTACTTTGGCGGTGAGATTGTTCGTTTCCATTTGTTTATGATCGCCCATTTCAATGCCATCGGATGCTGCCATTGGAGAATCATGGGGTGAACCTTCCGGAGACCCTCCTAATTTTCGTGTATGTGGTGGTTGTTGTACAACACGGTCGGTTTTCTTCTTAACTTTTGCATGCCAACTCTTAAGTGCCTTTGAAGTTTGTTCATCAAATATGGACCTTTTCATGTGTGATCCCATCTGAAATATATACATTATTTCAATCTTAGATACAATATATTATACTAGTTAAGCAAAATAATTGAATCTAGTATATATATATATATTACTTACCTGTGTAACTAGTGCATATAATGGAAGTGTAATGTAGCTGCACAAAAACTGCACTCCTACCCTGTACATTAAAATTTCATGTATTGTTGTTACCAAATAATGAACTTATGATAAAATTGAAAAACAGCGCAAATGAACGATCGAGACTTACCCAAGAAAAACTCGGAGAACAGCAAGCCTAAAATTGTCGTGAAAGCAAGAATGCATCCCAAATTCGTACTGTTAATTATATCATTGACGTAATACGTTACTAAGCAATGGAAAATTATACTATATGCTTAAATAAAAAAACAGCTTTCTTAATTACCGATATCCAGATGAAATATGTTATCTCAAATGCATTCTGAAAATTCGATAAAAAGGAAACAACAAAGCTGATAAGAATGTGTGCTAAAAGGACTCGAAATAACAAAGAACATGAATTAGGTAATGGAAATTAATTCAACCTGAAAGAGTGTAAGATGAATAAGATGAAGAACTAAAGTAGGGTTGTTGAACCAAAAATGTTTGTCCGTAACTTGGACTAGCGGAATGCCTTGTACTACAGCATGCCTTTCTTGGATTTCTATAGCCATTCGAGCTATGATCGATTGAAGCTTGGTTCCGATTGCTAAGATTATCTTTAACACAATCAAAGAGTCAGCACCTCGTTTAGATAATGAACAACGATACAAAAGGCATTTAAATCTTACCACTACGGGGAGGATCGACAGCCAAAACATAGCGTGCCATCCTGAAAATCAAGAACCATGGTATTCTCAAATACGGAAAATTTCCCTTTTCTTAAATAAGTTTAAGGCTATGTTTGGTTCTTGAATTTTAGTTGGTAAAATATTAGTATAAAAAAACTAGCATCAAATAGCAGAATAATGACAGCTTTATTTAATGTTCATTTTCATTAAATTCAAGTTTGAAACATAGCGTACGAGAATGGCATTGAAGAAACAGCAGACGAACCATGAACGTTCAAGAGGAGATAGATCACCGTAGTCGTCCATAACATTGGACTGAGATAAATCCAAGACATATATTATCGTAAGATACATATATGGTTTACATTTGTTTACGAGCTGAGGAAAAATATGAAAATAAAGAAGAAACCATACGGGATTCCTACAACGATTTTGAAGTCGTCTTCCAATGACCTTTTGATGTACTTTTGAAAGTCGAACTTAGATCCAGGAGCCAAATGAACCTGTGCAATTTTTTGACAACAAATTAACTCCACATATTAAATCAATTATCTCACTGCGTTTATTATGCAATCAAAAGGACTTACTGAGACGAATCCATGCCTCAGAGTCAAGTAATCAGGTCTTTGAACTGCATAAAAGATGTGCCGGAAAAAGCAAACCTAGCACATTTGCATTTATAAAATAAACTATAATCCTCAGGGCAGATACGAAAAATAGAGTACGTAATTAACATAATATTCTTAGTTGTTATGATCCTTACAATATAAAAAACAACAGGACTTGACATCAGTGAACTGGTGTGGCCTCTAACGAACGATGTCTCGTGCGTAAGCCTGAATCTAGAAGGATCTGTATAAGAAAGAACAAACCACACAAATTTATAAAACAGAACACCTTAAAATGACTGTCATAATCAAGAATAACAATCATAATATATATATATGTACCATTGGATGTTTCATAGTTATTTATATTCTCTCTTTCCCATTCTTTCCATCCACGAATCTGCACCATTAATAATACCGTCACAAGAGAAACGAGAAACGATAAACGACACTAAACGAATATATACACATGAGCATATATATGAAAAAAGTACCTTCAACCTCCCGAGCATCATAGTTACAGCACTATAAAATACGTGGAATATGGCCAAAAAGAATATGAAAATGTGGAGCTGATGTAGTCCATGAAGTGATATAAGAGGCACATATCCCTATTATTTTGAAAATATCGTAGTTATATATAAAAGATAGATATAAAGAATGAAGTGAAAAATATTAGTAGTAATAATTGTATGTATACTTGTTTGCATCCTTTAGCTGGACTATCAGCTGCCAAGATTCTATGATTGTGCCATAGGAGTCTTCGGTGATGATCTGGCTCGTCTTTTTCATATTCTTTGGGACCACATGGCAACATTGTATTCGCAAGTTTTTCTGGAATACACATTTGGACAATGTAGTTTTGCCCAAATGTTAGAAGTAAAGAAATGAACCCAAGAACCATAAGCTCTGCGCGCAAATAATAATATAAAAACATGAGCAGTCGTAAATTCAAAATTTGAAGCCAAAAATTCTTCATTCCTATGCTCGGGTGGTATTCGTAATAAAAAGGTTGCAACTCTTACCGGATTTAATCTTCTCAAGAGCTTCAACCAGTGAAACCTTCTTTCTTTTTTCAAATGTCTACAAGCACAAAACAAGATATATAGCATGCTACATTGTGAAGAACCTAGTCCTAATAAATCCTAAACTTCATCATATCGTTTCTTTTCTTTGTAGTGAAACGACGAGTAACATTATTACTATAACATAATATCATGGATTACACTAGCAATTCCACAAAACAAGATAGATATTTCTCTGAATTCAGGTGGGAATCGAACCCAACAATTATAATGGATAAACCATATTACATTATCGATTGATCAAACATTCAAAGAAAAATAATTTTCAAATCTCTCTTCTCACTTGAAAAGTAAATATCTTTGATAACATATAATTCATCCAATAAAACAAAATAAAGAAGGGTGTGATTTGGGAAGACCTGTCCCACTTTATGAAGAATTTTCTCCAATATGATAGAGATAACAATGATGACTGCAACGACTAATGCCACCGCCCATGTCGGAGTCCGGTTGAGTTCTCTAGAAACCGTCGTTCCTCCGCCACCCCCAGCCATTTTATTTTCACTTTGTTTTAGATTAATCACTTAAAAGAAGAAGAAAAAAGAACGATATATCAAATCATATGTGAGTATTTTCCATTTTCATTTGACATTCTTGATCAAATAATTGAAAATATGTATTTTGGTTAACTCTAGAAAAAAATTGGTTTCAAACAAAAGAGGATGACCGGTTCGAGTTGGTTATTAACGGAAAAGAACCGGTATTGTACGGATGGGAAATGACAGTTTAAAAATAGGGTAAATGTTTGCCCCTCAGATTTGGGATTATTACGAGGATACCATTGAGAAAATCTGTTGATAAGAGTGTTGGTAGGGATTTTGTGTAAATATGACCATATAAAGTGTTTTGATATTGTACCTTCTTTTATCCTTTTAGGGTGCAAGAATAGTTTGATACATACATCTAAAATAAGAAGAAAAATCTACTTAATTTGGTTGAAACAATCATTGGAAAAGTTCATTCAAAATCAATTTTTTTCACAAATCAATCTAAGACTCTCGCATTGAGACTTACATGTACCACCTTAAACTCTATGCAATAATTCGTACCCACACGTCATATATAAACGACTCCACATGGAATGATAAATCGAACCAAATTTGAGCAATGATTATTTTGACTTATTTATATAGGACTGTAAAAAAATATAAGTCTAATAAGATATCTCATAACTGTTTATTTTATTTACATTAATTCGTACCCATATCTTATTGAATCCAAGTTCGAATTTATATCCGTCGGATCTTCGGGTTGTGATTGGATAATACGAATCTAATGAAACACCACCTTCAAAATCTCCGCTGCAAATTTTTCCTAATGCAGAACTCAACTGATCACGAGCTCGGACTCTTCTTGATTGTACCGAGCTTCAAAATAAAAATAATCAATTGACGAATTATTTAATCTTTTACTTTGAAGTATTTATAAAATCTTATCTAACAACAATGTTATTGATAGTATATGAAAGTAGTGTGAAATTAAAATCACGAAATGAAGAAGGTAAATATTTTCTTTTTCTAAAACACTATTAATGCCATTTACAAACAAAATATCTATATATTATCAACTTCAACATCAGTAAATACTCTTAATCACTCTATTTATTTCAAATTATAAATCTTTTCAATAAGATCAAATACAGTTAACTCTTTATTGAATAAAATTCCTAAATAAATTAAATTTTCAGATTAAAATAAGCTCCACTGACAGGCCACTCATATGGACCCCCGATCTCATAAAATGGATAATTTCTTAAAACATTGAAAAAATTGCTTTGAGAACTTGTACAATATCTTCAACACAAAAAAAAGGCAGTTTGTTTAGACTTTTAGAAAGTATTTTCACATTTTATAACAATCCAACAATTAACGATTTTTTTTGTTTCTTCAGAACTGCATTCGCTTTCTTAAGATTTTACACTTAACTCAAAAACTAAGAGTCTTTTCAAATGTACAAAATCCAAAAAATCTCAAAAACCTCTTTTAAAATATCCACAAACAAATCAAAATTCAAAAGAAATGTTGGACTGGTCAGTTAAATAAATATAAGTACTCCAACAACTAAATGCAAATTAAAATAAAAAGGTTGAAAAAGAAGACTCAAACATAGGTGTCAATTAATGTGTTTCTCATTTCGTTAACAAGAGATCTCGGTTGAGCTTCTCTCAACTTGAAAATGGTGTCAATAACGGACAACTCTGTAGCCGTCGTGTCTGATCCACAGAAACCCGACCAGTCATTGACTATCAAGCCAGCGCCTATCACTCCACTACCACGATTCACAGTCCCTGCCACCAAAGGAACCTGAAGGAGGGTCGATAACTCGTCCAAATCCTCTATGGATGTATTAGGATGGACCAAGCCACCTCTGTTGGAAAATGCACATAAACTGCCCACAAGTATGTTACCCCCAATGTTGTAGTTGAAAACTTCCACCCCAAGAACATCACCAATCAACTCCTCAGTTTCCTAAAAAAAAAACTTAAAACTTTAGTTGGGAGAAAAAAAATAACTTAATGCACTAAATTAACATCGACAAAACATGAAGCGCTAATTTTGAAACAACCATGGATTTCTTTTTATGGTAATTTCAATTGAAAGATGGGAAAAAAAACGAAATAAGACCAACATAAATGAAAGAACTAAAGCATATACAATAAGTAGTATCCTATATATTTCTCCACATAGCAAATCAAAAGGATGCACCTTGCTCCAATTGCATGGAAATATAAACCTAAGAATAAATTATGTGGAATAGAAATAAAATTGTCCTCATCCATAGAAAAATTACATCAAAAGGATTAAACTTGAAAACACAATACGCAGTTCAAGTGGATGGAATATACTTACTCTGTCAAGATCGGGATGCGTAAGAGCAACGTGATCATTGCATGAAATGCAGTTCCCTAGAGCAGCTAATCTCTCCTCAATCCGCTGAACAACAACTGAATCTGGTAGACTGTTCCTCAAATGTTGTAGTTCTAAAGATAAAATATTACTATTAGGTCCAGAAAACTAACAAGATGTGATATGATTATTTTATAAATTGATGGAAAGTAATCTCAAACGAAACTTGATCACTTATAAAGTGAAACAAATCTGTCACCGTGCTTTATTAAAGAAGTGAGAAATCCGAATGTTAAAGAATTTCTCAGAGCATCATAAGCCAGAAAAAGTGAGCATATCTCCTTAGAAGACATTGCAATTCCGAATGGGGGCCGAGATCAACAGTGAAGGACTGAAGTTGATGATTAAAATCAAATCGGGAAGATTCACAAAATCACGTACCTCATATATATAAATTGACTAGCCAATAAGAACCAAGACATCAAACATAGACTTAATCCAACAGAACCCAATTGTAGTAGATATGTGAGATAACACAAAGAAATTTATATTTCGACCCAGAAGAACAAGTTGTGCTCACAGCTGCTACATACACTCAGATGCCAAAAGAAAAGCAGAACTTATCAAACCATTCAGCTAAGGAAATTACAGAGGATTTTTTTAAAGAAGTTTGAGCAACAATAGTCTTAAAAGTTCCTCTCAGAATCTCAGACTGATTCTCAAATAAGAAAGTTCATTTTACTTTCTGTTATATCATCAATTAAGATTAACATTAAGCTATTTATCGAATATAGTAGTAGGCATATGAGTGGCAGAATCACCTTGATCAGTAGTAGTGTGAGGCAACAGCAACCCATTTTTGTTTCCTGCAAAAAGAAATATTTTGGGGGGAAAAGTAAGAAGAGCTAACTGAATCCAGCGATACATACAAATCAATTCAACCAACCCAATCAAAATTATACAAGAAAATGTTACTGACCAATACACTGGCATCCAATGACTCTAGTGCCGTTAATGGAGGTCTTAACCACCGGAATAACATCTGCCAATTCACTCTCTAATGTACTGTCCACCCCACCAAAGATAGATACAACCATTATATGAAATTAAAAAAAAAAAAAAAAAAGTAATAAAACCCTTTTCGTTGGTAAAACAACCAATCTGTTTTATAATTGCAACATTGTACAGTAGTAACAAAATTGTCACAATACAATAAATTATAATTCATACTGTCACACAGCAGACATAAAAAGGATGAAAATCTACAATACATTCCGTGCTGTTTTACCGACCAACTTGACTAATATATCCAAAAAACATCTTATTAAAACGCCAATACTGTTAAAAAAATTCAATACAATAAAGATTGAACACTTCGAATTTGTACTGTATCATAATCGGACAATCAATAATAGATTTAAAAAAAAGGAATATAGTTACCTGTAAAAGTTTTCGGAACCTCCAATTCCGACCAAACAATAAGCATTGGTGAGTTTAGCAAAAACCCCAATATCACTATTGTTCTCGAATTGTAACCCTAAATATTTTTCAAAAAATATCAATGTTTAGCACATATTCAAATAGAAACAATCATAGAAAATTAGTACTTCTATTAAAGCGTACTTGATGCCATGATCGTCTGGGAAAATAGTCACCGTCGTCGTTGCTGCTTGTTTAAGCTCAAGGCTGACCGTCTCTAATGTACTGCTCGTAATTACAAGACTTATCTCTCAATTAACCAAATTATATAGGGGAATTATCACAAAACGAAAAAGGAAAAAAAAAAAACTTATATAGGGTAAATTTCCGTAAATTATGTCCTGTGAACCTAAAATCCTAATTCTATTGAAACTACTCCTCTAAAATTCTACAATTACAAAAGAACCCTTAGTGAAGATATTACAAAGACAGAGTAATTGATTTTTGCACTTAATATTTTATAATTGAAATTTTGGCATTTATACTTTAGAAATAAATATTTTTTGATAAAGTACACTCTCCTGAAAGCAAAACTTTCACTCTATTACCAAAAAATTGCAATTCGAAAGTGCAAAATTTTAAAATAATATGATTTTGAGATGCAAAATGTCAAATACTCCAAAAAACCAACCGATTTTATTTTCATCTAAAATATTATAGCCATTTTACAATGTATTTTTATTGTTACTAGTTTACAATAATTTGACTCCACAATCATAAGCGTCTTTTGTGAAATTTTATTAGGTCTATCAATGTAGAGAAAAGTGAGTTCAGTTTAACTACACTCATTTTGTATTTCTTTTTTATTACATTCATTAACATGCAAAAGTCAAATTTCCTAAGATTATAACTGTAACACAAACATTCATGATTTTAGATGCATAATTTTTTTAATACAATCTGTGTAGCCACCATCTGTCATGTTAGGTCCCTTTTAGGGACACTTCTACATAAAAAGTGTCCCTAACCCCCACCCCTAACAGGGCGGATGGTGGCTACCTCAGAGTGTAGTCACGAATTTTCCCATCTAGGAGATTATTTTTAGATGCGCAACGCAAATTCTGCATAACGAGTGATTATTTTTCGTTAGCTTCAACTACCAAACCAAAAAAGAAGTTCAAGTTCGGTGTTTGATTAAAACAGACTAAACTCGAACAAATTTTCATCAAAGAAACTCGAGATGAATCTCGATTAGGGATAAACATGGAAATCATGGAATAAGGTGAAAGAATAAATCAAAGAGAAAAATGAGCCACAACAAAATATCATCAATTGATTTAATAATCTAACTCTAATCTCAAAGTAACAATTCATTATGTCCAAACTAAGAAGAAAACTGATTTTGCTGCGAATCACTCGGGACAAATACAGGAAGTTGACCCCCACGCTGTGATCTACCCTGCTGATAATAACTTGACGTGGAAGAACTTCTTTGCTGACCACCCGAGACCAAACCTCCGGGTCTACTCAACTGCTCATTCACAAGCGGACCTCCAAAGAAAATCGATTGACCCGTGTAAGTAAGCTCCGTCCCAGACCCAGACCCTGCACTTCTAGTGGCGGCAGATACAAAACGAGCAGCTTCCGGATCCCAATATACAGAAGATTTCATATTTTCACTGTTTCTCCTCACGTGGGCAACTTCATTCCCCTCGCTTGCCCTTGTTGATAAAGGAGACTGCAATGCTGATGACTGATACATAGGGTTAAAATGGTCCATTCCCGTAGAATGTTGACCCAATGGAGACGGGGTTAGATTCGGAGGAAGAGGACTGCTCAAGTTACTAATGCTTTGACCAAATGTATCTATATCTTCTCTGCTAGCTTCACTCTTAGTTGGAGATAATCTTGATGTACCTGCTCTCGCATTAGTCTCGTAATACCCTTGCCTTGTACTAGTCGGACTGCTCATAGTGGTACTGGATAAATAGTCGGCGTCGTAAGGATGAGGTTTGGAACCGAGTGGACGTAAAACTGATGATGAAGCTCTGGCTTTTGCGCCTGCTTTGATTGCCTCCTTTGAGTCGAGTTTGGCGAGCTTCCATGCACTGATTTTGACGGGACGTTGAGTTATTCTTTTACCCTTTTCGGATTGTACTGTATCTGGATCAACTGTGGATGGTAATCGCCCAGGTTCGAGGTGAGGAACAATTTCATCCTGGAAGCAGATGCCATCGGAAAATGAGTTAAGTTTGGAATTAAATCAAACAATCCCTGGGGTTTAGTGTAATTACACTGACCACCCTCTATGTTTGGGAAACTATACAAACTATCCCTCAGGTATTTGATTCATTTTAATTACCCTCCTTACGACGTAAATTTTTGACAGCGCTTGTCTACGTCATAAAAAAAAAATGAGTAGAAGACAAAACACCCCCTATGCTTTGTCTAACTCCAAAAAAACCCTTGTGTTATTTTAACTCCCAAAACCCCCCTGTGTTTGGTTTTAATTACCACACTCGACCCAAGTAGAATTTGACTTTTGACTTTTGGTGAATTGACAAAATTACCCCCATGTATTGGTTTTTTTATTTTTTATTTATTCCTTTTGAAAACACAAGTATAAACTACTTGGATCAATTGTGGTAATTAAACCAAACACAGGGGTTTTTTTGGGAGTTAAAATAATACAATGGGATTTTTTGGGAGTTAAACAAAGCATAAGGGTGTTCTTGTCTTTCCCTGTTAGGGATAAAGTTGTCATATCAAAATCAAAATGTGAACAAATACTTGCAATTTCCGCGTTCTGAATCACACACTCTTTTTTGGGGGGTGTATTTGGCACTGACTTGAGAGCACAAGAGGGTTTTTGGGAGTTAAAATAACATAGGGGGTTTTTTGGGAGTTAGACAAAGCATAGTGGGTGTTTTTGTCTTTTGCTCTAAAAAAAAATTGATGTGAAAAAACAGGTGAAATAGGGTGGCTTTTTTAGTTAAATCAGTGGAAAAAAATGGTTGAATTTGGTGAAAAAATGGATGAAATCAGTGGAAAAACGAGTGAAATCGGTTTGCTACCATTGAGGGTTGTGATTTCTTAGATAGTACCTAGGGGTATTTTTGGAATTCTTTTTTGATGAAATTAATGCCTTAAGGGGGTAACAACTATAATGAATCCAATACCTTAGAGATAGGTCGAGACTTTGAGTAAATTACCAAACATGGAGGGTGGTCAATGTAATTACACTAAAATTAGTCAATAAAAAATTAAGAGACATCATACAGATATACCTGATGATCCATAAATATCCTAGGTGGAGTGCACCAAGCACCTTTATACTGTAGACCTTTTCCGACTGAACTTCTTCCGCTGAAGGCAGTCACAGCAGAACTAGTTGGTGAAGAAGGTAAGCTTTGTTGATCTCCGCCATCTACGGAAGGCCCAGGGGCTTCACTTTGTGTCCTCATAGCCACTACATATTCATATGTAGTGATGCCCTTTCGGATAAGAATGATATGGAAAAAGAATAATTCTCCCAAAGGCACAGTGGCGAGAAAAGAAACTGCTGTACACAGGGCCTGAAATGGAGAAACCGAAAATATATATTCAAAATAACTCCAAAATTTGCACAAAATGCAGTTCTAGCTTGGATGGAAATTCAAATACATGCTAAATTAGACTATCATGTTAGAACTAATAAATATCAAATGTCTGACTTTTGCTTTTGAAAGAGGAGGTCACTCATAAATACCTCAAAAGCCGTGTGGTAGTAATAAATATTAAAATCTCATGCTCTAACAGTTTAAACTTTTAAATGAGATGGTCATTCAATATATCATAATCTTGAAATCAAGTACTAACAATTTAAACTTTTATATGAGGTGGTCATTTGTAAATTCTTGAAATAAAACACAATCTCAAATCAAATAAATAAAATATTACGTGATCCAAGAAAAATAAACTGTTTCATGTTTACACGGTTGGACCACTCTATAGCTATTGTTATAAATATCCTTCTAAAAATGGCTCAAGTTTAAAGTTGAGGCCGATCCGAAAATAGGAACTTGTATCTTCTAAATCATGTAAAGATCCTTTTTGGAATCTATAATGGTCAGGATAGATGAACAAAACTATGTGGAGGAAAACATAGAGAGATAAACTTGAGCAAGAAATAAAATAATATACCACCACAGTAGCAAATGGTGGGCGAGAAAATCCATCTCCAAGCCTGTCAATAATTTGATTTTCAGTAGCTTTCCTATCAACAAAGCAGCGAACAAGGACAGCAATGCCCACTGCACATTCAAATACAAGCTGACACAAAAAGGCTTACACGTCTTAGAAGAGCAAGAACAAGTATTAAGATCGTAAAATGAAGAAGATAAACAGATAATGATGACCAAGGAGCAGTATAGAACTTACCCAGACGAGGCTTGCAGCCATTAAGCACACAAATGTTATATAGTTTTTTCTCCCAACACAATTATTCAGCCACTGCAAATATTAAAATACACACAAATAAATCAATCAGCCATGTCGGGTGAAGAGATAATATTCAAAACTGAATCCAGATAAGACTGCCAAAAAAATATTTTTCTATGAGGAATATTGTTTGAGATTTCAATTAATGTAACCGTGAGTAATAATTAATGCACATAATAATCTATCACATTGGTTTAAACTTTCTATTCTCAAGTTGAAGTTCAAACTCAGCCAACGAGGCATTGTCATTGTCCTGATGGCAAAGCTAAGGCCTGAGGCTTTAAGAAGTCCAGGGTTCGAGTCACACTAGAAGTGTGTGTATTTGTCTTGTTTTATACTACTCTGTTAGTTTGCTTTTCTTTGTACTTTGTTAGTAATAAAATAGATATTCTGATGTAAGGATGCATTTTATGTTTCACGAAAAGAAAAATAAAATTGAAGTTCAAACTCACCCGGCAATGATGATCAAACCCGTCAACACATTTATCGCAACTTCTGCAATGCTTGCTGAACTTTCTCACCTTAAAAGTAGAAAAGAACAAATAGATAAATCGGTAACTATTGAAGCAATTGGTTTCTATTGAGGGTGGGGGCACATAACATTTTGTTTACTTTTGCCATCTTAACATATTTCTCAAAAACCAAATTTATACATACGGGACAGTGAAGAACTCCTGCATGCAAAGATATAAAAAAAATGTCTTTCTCTTCCCTAAAATGGTAGATAGACATTCTGCAGTGATATACCTCAGCATTGCACAATGTGCAGAACAAAGCCTCTTCCTCAATTTGTTCCTCTATATTATCTTCATCCTTACGACAATCCTCTTTCACTAGGAAACCACAAAGGCAACCTCCAACTTTCGAACAACAACCTGTTTCATGCCTGTAAGATGTTCCTCCGTTCTTCAATCCTACTTTACTTGGCTCCTCAGCGGTAGATAAGTTGCCTAATCAACACATTAAGGTAAACATAGTTATATTGTACCAATAAGCTCCTTTACGTTAGACTTAGTATTATATGAATATGTTTCAGAACAATTACCAGTCAACTCGGTGCCATTTTGTGATCTGTGAAGCGATGTCTTGTCAGCTTCAATGATAATTCCAGGATCAGCAGGATCAATACCCGTGCATCTCACATAAAGTACAAATACACAGAGTGCCTATAATTAAGGAATAAACATGATAAGAACCAACAAAGGTTGCGAATTTCAAATATAATCCATTTGCACTTACCAATAAGGAGTAAATGCCTGTGGCTATATACTCATAGATGTCTTTTCCAAGAAAAGGAGCAAAAAATGCATAGAAAGCAACAGATAAGAGGAAAAAAACTGTTATTGCCACAACCTGCACAGGTAAATAAGAAGGTGAGAAATTGAGAATGAAAGGAAAGATAAGTGATGAGATGGTGGAAGATTATTATATAGAACATTCTTGCAGTTCAGTGTCATATAATTTCCAGAACAAATTCAACTTAGACGTAATGAAGACAATACATTACTACCTGTAGAAGATTATAATAGGGACCGGAATAGATTAATTCTCATTATTAAAAACTTGCGAGCCTATGTAACAAATGTCATACTATGAGAGCGACGCAGACACAACATAGTGATACATCTACAACAGAATTAAAGTTGTATCCTTAACTATTACATCAATTTCCATACTTCAATTCTTGAATTTCCTTCATACCTTTATTTCTACAACCGCAGAGTATGTATGCTCAATATAAATATGTTCACCAAGATCAAGTTTCTTGGTGCAAAAAGGTGCAACTTAACTGAAATATGAAAAAAAAAAAAAAAAAAAAAACCTCTTTTCCCCCAATCGCTCCAATACTCATTTCTCTACAGCATATGCTACTTCCTTGCTTGCTTTTTCTTGTAAGAGGGTTTCACACTACTAAAAAGTCAATAATTACAACAGGGGGAACTAGTAAAACAAAAGGCAACAATCACAATCCAAACATTAAATATAAAAAACAAACTCCAGACATCCTCATGAGTCAACAACAAGAACCCACATTTCAACAGTCAAACCACATAAAAAATGCTCACATTTGACAATTTTCAACAGATCACAGTATATAAAATAAAAAAGGTGAAATAATCAAACCTGAAAGGAGTGAGCAGGGAGCTGCCACCCATGACGCCTAGCCATTGATCAAAAAATCCAGCAACCAATTAACACCATCCACGATTTAAACAACCAAAAATAACAACCAAATTGCCTAATTCTTGTAATTCTCTATGTTAACTAACTGCATTATCACTGAACCCAGAAACTGTAATGTGCTTCTGTAGATATTACTGCTGATCCAGATGCCAAGAACCAATTTTGAAACAACCCGTCTACTTATTTTTCCGGAAATTAGGGCTTTTGCATTTCGATTTATCGATTAAAGTGGAAGAAAAGCGAGATAAAAATGGAAATGGGGTCTCGTGTTGGTGTTCTTGTAGTGCTGACTGGATGCTGGACTCGGGAATGGTACTTGCAGTATTACTATATTTTGCTCATACAGTGTTTTTTAAGCTCATCTCTTTTTTTTTTTTTTTATCCATTGTTTTTTAGTATTAGAGGTAGACTTCTAGTCTTTGGCTCAGAGAGCCGCTGCCCTATTTTCCTTTTCCTTTTCTTTTTCTTTGACTGGTAGCATAATTTTTGTTATTATTAGTTCAAGTTGAATATAAAACACTTTTTTTATGTATTTTTATATTTTCTGGGAGAAGATACTGAAAATAGAAAATGTTTTTTTTTAATAACTTTATGTATTTGAGTAGTTTTATAATAAATATACTTATTTCAAGAAACTACTCTCGATTTTTAGTTTGTTTCTAAAATGATTAGGCATAAATAAAATATAACAAATTAATTTTATTTTAAAATTTATAACCTAGGGTGAAGTAGTTCTTTATTTCCTTTTTTTCACCAAAAGTATGTCAATTTAGTTTTCCTATTTCATTGCTTGTTATTGATTCTTTTAACACCAAAATAGAATATATATATATATATATATATCAAAAGAGCTATAGTTAATAGAGGCAAAAAACAAAGATAGAGAAACTATTGACAACAGAAGGTCTTTTCAATTTGGTAAAAGAATGACAGCTAAATAAAATAAACAAACAATCTTAATTAGTTAGGTATAGTTACTAACTTGTTTGGTGGATGCTCCTCATCACCAAGTGTAGTTAGAAGCAAAAGTAATTGTATAATCATGGTCAATTTTAGTTATCACTTGAAAAAGTTGAACATCAATATGAAGAAATCATCATCATCGTTTGACCACCACTACGTACTTTATGTGGGAGTACGTAAAAGTTATATTTTAAAAATAATCACTATTTACACTTCGTACGTCTAAACTCCGTAAAAGTTCAAAATTATTGACTTAAGCATTGGAGTTGGCTTCGCTGGAGTTGCCCTAGCCCTACCTCACACCAGTTCATTTGTAGGCCACACATGTATCCGGAAAGAAGATTGCAAACTGGATGAGTAAATTAACGTTAAACGGATCTTAACTCGGAACTTGATTTTTTACCCGAATCAATACCAATTAAAAAGTGTTCAAAAGTTAATCATTTAAGACTTTGGTGAGAAAACGATAATTAAAGTAACGAAATTTTGCCATATTTAATTATGAAGAAATCCTAGAACTAAGTCGATGAATACATATAATACTAGCATATAGTATGAGTGCTATGCACAAAAGCATAACAATTATTTTAAATACTTTTACCTCAATGTAATAATAAAAATTGATAATAATTTATTAAATATTTCATATTTGATGCAGGCTGAATCTGATTAGGGTCAAATCACTGCTGTAAAAGAGAGAAAGGTCTAGTTGGGGTTGTGTCAATGGAGTCTCATCCGATGTTTAAGTCAGTAAAAAATACTGAAACTTGAATGCAGGGATATGATAGAGGTTACGAAATGATAGGATGCATGGATCAAATGACCATTGCTTCCGGCGAAAACATCGAAAAATTATCATTTTTGAAACAATGGAAACAAAAATATGGTGTAATTTCAAATATTTATTTGTCTTCAGACTTTTCTGTTATTATTAATCTAGTAATTTTTCTTTCACGAATTGTTTTCGAAAAATTCTAAAATAAATTCAAAATTTAATTGACCAAAATACGTACACCCGAAAACGAAACTTTGATTCATTGCAAATTGACATGTAGATCAGCAGATGTAACAATTTAGGCGATAAGCTTTATCTCTTTCATAGTCGATCTCTTATTTTGTAGGCCAAACAAAATTACACATTAACCCGTGATAATTAAATGAGTCTGATACTAATTACTAATTAATTTATACATTTTTTCCACTAGACGGAATGTTTGTACTATTTAAATGCCCAAAACACAAAAACAAATCACTTTCCTTCGAAAATCATGTTTATTTAGTCAAATGATTTGGTCAATCATTTTGGTCAATTTTAAATTGTATTCAGTCAAAATAGAATCAATTTTGTTACTAATTATAAAATGGAAATGATTTGCCAAATTTTAGTATGTATATAATGTGGGTGGTTTATATTTTCCTATCTAGATTGTCTGATATAATTAAGGATCCGAACATATTTAATTTATTTTTCCATAATAACTATAATTACAGATTTGAAAGACATATTTATTTATATTTCCCTCTTAACAATAAAAGATATGTACATTACCCAAAAAAAAAGATATGTATATAATTGCATACTAAATAGTAAATACACATAATAATTACTTATAATTTAATTATACCTATATATAAAATCGTTCAACTTTTGCTATATGAAACATATTTCGATCTGCTCAATAATTTTTAACACTCTCAAAGCATGAAGAGTTTGCTTCAGTTTGTCATCCTTGTTTCTCTAATTCTACTTGGCGGAGGTATTCTTCATAATTTTTTTTTTTTTTTTGTTTTTCAAGGGTTTAATCCCTTTCGAGACGGGTTTGGCACATTAAGTGGGTACTTCTCTCAACAGGGATTCGAACCCGGATCCGCTACTTTGTAGTGACCAGCCTCTTTTACTAAACCAATCACATTTTGGTCATAAATATATTAATATGAGTTTATAACATAGTATTTCACTGGTTTTGCTCATGTAGATTTTGTAATTATTTTTAAACCAACAATCTTGTATTTTTAGAATCATATATTTTGTGGGACTCGAGTCTAAAATCTTAATCATAAATCTTGGGCAAAGAGTTTTATTTTTTGTGTTAATGTAATATATAGCTAAGTTGGAGAAAAAAAATGATTATTGCAGGTGAGAAAGGAGCTATGGCAAGAAATTGCTATGATCAAATCGTAGTAGACATTGATGTATGCGATACAACGATATGTAATACAGCATGTCAGGAGAACCATGGAGCTACTGCACGAGGTTATTGTTCAGAAAGTGACGTATGTACTTGTTATTATCGATGTTAATTGTAAACCATATTATTATACATGCAAATAAATCTCGAAGCATAAATCTATAAACTTGAATATGCCAATTTGAAAATGAACAATCTTATTTTTTTGTTTTGCTTATTTCTCCTTATTTATGATGGATAGTATTTGAACATAGATAATAGTTTATTTTCATCGAATTCTATGAAAAAAATACTATTCGCACAAACAAGTACTAATTTATATACGATTCGGTTGGTGGAGCAAGAAAACTATATTCAGGTTGAAGAATGTAAACATTCATTTTTTGGTTGAATGTTTCATAATTGCTTGTTTTAATCCATAATTCGTCACATATTATATAGTAAATAAAAATATTAGCTCTACACAACATCGATATAGTTTATATGAACTAATTATTATTTCACTTTGCAATTTAGATTAAAAAGTTAATGGTCAAATTTATTGTAGAATTACTCTGATTAATGGAGTTTGCTTCTTTAGAATATTATATTTAACCATAATAAAATGACATGCAACATATAAACATAGACTCTAAATTAAAGAAGTTTCAAGACTAAATTATTACACTAATATTATCTTCAACAAAATTCAATATAACCTTTAATGTGATAATAAAAATAAAAATAAAATAAAAAATGAGGTTGCAAAAATTAAAGGTGCAAACCAAGAAAAACATTCGCAAACAAATAAGATAACATAATATGAAAATTATAATCGAATTGTCAATTAGTTCTACATGAATGCCCTCGTTGGCCTCTCCTCTTTGCTATGTCCATCCTGCTCGGACACATCATCGGAGGATAATATTGTGCCCTCCTTCTATAGGATGCTGCAATACGCTTGCTTAAGAGGAGAATATGATTAGCTCAAGGAGCACATTGTTCACTATTGAAAGAATATGAGGTCTCACTAGACGTACCAGGAAACTTGTTTGGCGTAAATCATCCTAGATCGTGCGACGCCCGAAGAGTGATTAGTTAAAGGACGTGCATATACGTTTGACAAACAATGTACAATGAAACTAAGAGGCTTGATGGTTGATTAGTGCACCTATGTCAAGTCAACTAAGTCAAGCGTCTACTTGGAGTAATAAAACATTGCCTTAGATAGTTCTTTATACATGTTTGGTCATATGACTTAAATGGATATACAATGTCGTTGGGTTGAGTGATGTTTGAATACATGTGAAGTTAGTAATGCAAATATTGGTATGTGTGTGTGTTTGGTTTGATATAGTTCAATGCAGATAAAAACGGCTTAAGGACAAACAATTAAACTGACAATTCATGGAAAAACAGTCAGAAACAAGTTGAGTATGAACAATGTCTTAACTAAATCATCTACAACAGCCTATACTAGACTTACTAAAAACCTACCTAACATATAGACAATTCTTTTTAAAGGAATATGTTGCAAGGCATCATGAGCTATAGAGCTAAATTGAGTGATTGTGTTTACTGGATGTGGAGACAAGAAGTGTTCAACGAGTCGTTTATAGCATTCTCTTTCGAAGTACTATGTGAGAGTGTAATTTTGGTTGATTTAATTGATTGAAGGATGTCATTTGCCATGCTTCAACTAGATATGAATTTAATAATTAGTTTGTTAGTAACATTGTCGTTTGAATATGGACTCTGGATAAGGTTACTCATTTGTTGTAACAAACATTTGGTTAAGTTGATCGCTTTGGAGACGTTTCAGTTGGGAATCTTGTGTATATTGTATAAGACATAGGTATGACTTTGGATTTCGAACTTGCATTCTATCTCTTCCAAAGATCTCAACTATTCATTTACAACATTCAAGTCACGATTTACTAAATTGTGGTGCACATGGTCCCTGTTCTACCGCAAGTAGTTGGTCGGACATGAACCAGAGCATCGATAAAATCATCCTGATGGGAGGTGTTTTGAAATGCCAACTTCAATGGCATTTTGCCTCGATTAAGACTCGACATCAATAATGTGATGATATCTATTAAAAGACAATTTGGGAGAATTTTTTTTTTTTTGGGTTTCACAAGTGTTTAATCTCTTTCGAGACGTGTCAGACATATTATATAGTAACCTCTCCCAACATAGATTCGAACTTGGGGAGAAACTTATAATTGTTTAACTTACTAAACGATATCTCTATTAGATATAACCAATAAACATATACCAAGTTAAACTTAAATTACAAAAAATATCAAAAAAATACAAAATTAATAATACATCTATATATGGCATATAGTATCTACACAAAAATTCAACCTAATTAATTTCTTAGTAAACTATTGAAGATTTTTAACTTAGATGTATAATAGTAATTTGGAAATTTAATTTAATAAAATGTCAACAAACTCTTATTTTGCTAATCATGTATGGCCCTGTTCGTTTGGGCCAATTAGCCCACAATTGCTGTAATCGGCCCAGACTATTGTGTATTATTATATGTTCGGATGGGCCGATTATTTTGCGGGCAGCCCGTACTTATCGGGGAAACATGTGGGCCAGCCCGCTTTATCGGTCCGATTCGAGTTGGAGGGTTGGGCCAGAAATTAAATAATTGGGCCAGATTGACAAAATTTGAGACAAAAATGCCCCTAAAGTTCGCAATAATTACGGGAAATTGCCATTGAAATAATCTGCCCTGATTAGAAAGTCTTCTTCTCCAACAAATCATTTCACACTTCCATTTTCATTTTCCCTCCATCTCCATAGTGCAAGGTGAACTTTTTTTTTTTTTTTTTTCTTTATTATTGTTTACTCTTTTGTTAACAAGAACAAGGATTTTTACCTCTAGTGTACCCAAACTTTGAGATATTAATTTGTTCCAACTTTTTTTTTTCTTAACATAGATGAAGAACAAGTTGAAGAAGGAGAATAACTAGGGTAAGAATACATTGCCCATTAGTTGTAATATCTATATTTTGTAATGTTAAAAATATTTATGATGAGTTGGAATGTTAAAAATTTCCCCCAAAATTTTTTACCTATGCCCTGCCGTAAACAATTTCCAAATCTGGAATTTTTTTTTTTTTGTTTCATGAACTATTTTTATGTTGTATTGTTGTACTAGGAATGGTGTATGATTGATTACATAAATAAATGCTTGTGGTTTTTTTTTTTCCTTTGTACTTTGTTTGTACATACCTTTTTTGTGTTTTTTTTTTGTTTGTTTCATAAACTATTTTTAAAGTTAGATTGTGGTACTAGGGAATATTGTATGATGGATTACATAAATAAAAGTTTGAAAATGTAATGTATTTCTTAAATGTTCAATATCTTTTGTTTTTCTTACTCAATTAACATAAGGGCAAAATGGTAATCTCAATCAAATCGGGTAAACCGAACACAATATTAAATAATTGGGCCAAGGTCCAATAAACACAATTTAATCTGCCAAACGGGTCATTAAATAGTTGGCCCAAATTATTTTATCAGACCAAACTAGATATTGGCCCGATTGTCCCTACTAATCATATTTCATTGCCACGTAGCAATTAAGCATCTTCGATTTCATCGACAGAAAAAGGAAAAGAAACAGAAACCCAACAATCTATTTTCTTCTCAACTTTGATTTTCTCGCTCACTTCTGCATATCCAAAATCACATACACAGATTCATTCTCATCGCTGCAGAAAAATGGCTACTGTATCTAGTTCAATCGTGATTTCTAAAACCCCTGCTCTCCATTTCTCATCTGGTAAATGAATCCGACGTTCCCTTTTCCCCCTTATTATGTTTATTTCCTGTTAGTCTTTATTTGAATGTTACCTGTACATTTACATGATCAATTTTTTTTTTCCCAGAATCAAATTGGGTTATGAGATTTTTTTCGAATTAAATTGGGGATTGGTAGTGTCTGATGTGGGTGTGGTGTTAAAGTTGCATTTTCTATGGGACGAATCAATTTGCGTTTTCTTTGTGGGTTTCATGTACACCTCAGTTTTATGGTTGCTTTAGATGCTTTTTTTATGGATCACATTATTCTCTGGCCCCATTATGTTTATGGGCTTTTTGTTTCTTTCGGTATGATACATGGCTTGTATATTGGATGGGGAATAGGAAGAAGTAGGGGGAGGGGGAGGCTGATTGATATTATAAAGAAATGTTAAATTGTATTAATCTTATGATTAACTGTTTGAGTGGCATAAAAATCTATTTTAGAATTTAGAGAAACATCACTACACACACACGCATACATTCATCAGCCTATAGGATGGCTGCAGAGTGCTTCCTGTTAAATTTGTGATTTGTTGGCCCTGTGAGCTGGTATGCATCTAAATACGAGGTTAGACTTGTTCATTCTGTCTTTTTTACGAAGTACTTTTTTTTTTTTGGTGAGTGGAATATAAGGAAAAAGATTAAGTTTCAAAGCCTCCATCCAGTCTGTTTGTGTGTGTTCTGTGTATTTCTAATGTCTTTATGCGATGTGTCAAAAGATTCCATGATTATGATGGGTTCCAACAGTTGAAACTTCCGTGTATTTCTGTTCTTACGCGATGTGTTTACAAAGCACCAATATTATGGAGGTTCAGAAAGATTTACTTACAATAGTTGCAGATATCAAAATTTTCATCAAACAAAGAACGCAATGTTATATTTCATTTGTAGAACTTGAGAATAGGGTATACATATGTTCTTAATGGACGAATGGTGAATTATCTTTCATTAACTCCCGTTGTTGAATATTTGAAATGCTTTTATTAGCCTGTTCCTTGCATTATTTTGGGACATAAATCAGTCACATATAAGCTTCATAGTTGGAGCATTTGGCAGTAGTTTAGTATTGTGCCTTTCCTTATACAAAAGGTTTTTGAAAATGAAATTGAAAGTTGAAACATACCGCATCCATAAATCTTTCATATTCTTTTTGCTTTGTGCACATCTGTTAGTTACAAGTGAATGACGCTACAAACCTGCACATTAATGTGATCATGCATTTCATTTCAAATTTCTTTTATACTTGTTCTTAGCCTATAGAAATTTCCATTTGTAAGATTTTCAATGAATGTTTTGTTCCAAGTATTTTTCATTACCACATCTATATTTTGAAGGGTATCTTTGGTATTGTTATTTGATTCACTCCATTGAAGACCTTTGTATCTCACATTATTCTAAACATTAATGCATGCTTAAGAATATCATATATTAACTTCTGTGAAATTAATTTTGAAACTTACAAGCAACTTGTGAATGTGACATAACGTAGAAAGGCATGTTAGGTGAACATTCTATCACCTTTTTGTGCTTCTGATATAAATTAAAGCCTGGATTTGAAGGAGAAATAGCTGAACTGATCTTGACCTTGAAGATTCAACTACTCTTGTTGAATGATTTACTTGGCAATTGCATGTCTCTGCAGGACCTCTTTATGACTTTTTTAAAAGTATCTTAACTCTGATTTTTGTTTAGGTTCTTCTTTGAAATCGGCAGACCGATGTGTGGGCCCCACCAAATTGGCTTTCAGTTCTAAGAGCATGAGCAGAAACCGGAGAAGGGCACTTACCGTTCAAGCAAGTTATAGGTACTTTTTTCACATTCATTTTTTGTCGCTGGGTCTCGAGGTACATGATATTCGGTGTTTTTCTATTTGTCGGTTGTCAGTTGGCCCATCTTTATTTGCTTCTCCTTCTGTTTGCCAAACATTCTTTACACTTTGTCAAATAAGTATACATAGAATAATTCATATTTCATTTCATGTATGTTTATTAGTTCCTATATGCCCCAGAGTTGCAATTTCTACACAATTCAATGAAGGCTGCAACTTTCAAGAAACAAGTAGTAATGATGCAGGGATCTAAGGCTTCATTTTTATTGAAGGGTTTGGATTTTGAAGAAGGATTAAGAGAGATGATTTCGATATTGTTTAGATTTCAAATTCATCTTTTTCGGTTAACTCAACACCTAGGGATTCGAAATCCATACAAAATCTAAATGATCCAAACAAGTTCTTAGGGCCAAATCCCTCGATCCAAATGAAGCTCAAAGTGAAAACAGATTTACTTAATGTGAAGAAATAATACCACCACTTTGCTTTCTTTTCATTATAATGATAATGCATATCAAGAAAAGGTTGTAAGTTGTAATGTTATCTCGTGTCATTATTTTGGTGGGCAGTGATGGTGGAAGACAAGGCGGTACAAACATCTTTATAGGTGGCTTTGTTCTAGGTGGACTAATTGTCGGTACACTTGGTTGTGTGTATGCCCCTCAGATCAGCAAGGCTTTAGCTGGTGCCGACAAAAAGGATCTGATGAAGAAACTGCCCAAATTTCTCTACGATGAAGAAAAAGCTTTGGAGGTAAACAACTTTGAGTGTATTTGTATTCTTCTTCTTCCACCTCTATATCTTTTTTTTTTTTGTCTTGTTCACAGAAGCAACGCAAGAAACTGGCTGAGAAGATTGAACAACTAAACAGTGCTATAGATAATGTGTCCAATCAGTTGCGAACAGAACAAGAATCTCCTAACGGAGCAGAAGCAGTGAGTGCAGAGGACATTGAAGCTCTCGTCTGAGATTGTTGTCAACCTTGATCCTGCTGTTAGTCGTTGGTTAATACTTTTTTTTTAGGTTCTTTCACTTTAATCCAGATTGTTTAAAGATCTACATAAATAAATACCTTATATATTGGTCAATTTGATGTTTTGATTGTACGTTGAGATTTTCATATTCATCTCATGACCGATGAGTAGAGTCCTTCTGTCTGCTGGGTGCATTGTTTAATAATACGCAGGTCGACATTTTTTTGATACCATTGCATCATTGTTGTTTCAAGTTGTTTAAGGTTGGTTTCATGACCTTGAGATGGTTTTCGAACTGGATTGCTTTTAGACAGTTCGGAAGCCAATCTCTGTGGGTCCATATTGACAGGCGTTCGTCCGGTTTTGGTTCCACAAATTGGTTTCGGTAGTAGGGTTTTGAAACTTTGTATTTGGATTGGTTTTGGTTACTGGAGTTTAGGGGCAAATGTAGAATGATAGGTATCAAATCAATTACTTTTATGTAGGTTTGATGATTTGAGAAAATGGTTGAGACCTAGGTTTGTGTCAGTTCTTGGGTGGAACTACAAACATTTCAATCTTGACTCGGTCCCGATGGGGCAAGACATGGGTCTAAACCAATCCATACGTCCCCTATATTTTTACGTTTTAGTTTATTCCACTCAAATTCGATTCGATTTAAAAACTTTCAAACGTCAAATGTTGTTCAAATTTAATTTAAACGACTTTTGTTGATCGAAATAAACTAAATCTAGGAGAGTTTAATAATATCTAAAAATGTTAAGAGTAAAGACATGGACACGGGGTTTTCATGCCTAAAAACAACTTCCAACTTCCAAATCATATGGCTGAGGCCTTTTCTTTACGACATCCCTTATGACAATCTATATATGAACCTATCTTTCAGAAACTTCAAAATGTATACTTAAAAAAGAATAATAATAATAATAATAGGTGAACCATATATCTTATGATTTCGATGGTGCTGAAGAAGCATCATCTTTTCTTATCTTATATCATCATTCTTCACATCCCATTCTTACCACTCAATCCTTGACTCATTTACAACCATATATACTTCAATTCTACCCATTTGTTAATATGATGTGTTTTTTTAAACTATATATATCTTGGAATTAAGTTTATCTTGTAGCCTTAGTTGTAGCCATGGCATCTCAAGCAGCTTTGGTTTCTTCAAGAATCCCAACAAGCAGGAAGCAGCTTCCTTCCGGAACCTCTCATTCTTTCCCTGCTCAATGCTTCTCTAAGGTAACTTTCCTTCTCTTCTATCATTTTTAACAAATATTTAGCTGAAAGTAATCTAACGGGCTCTGATTTATCGGTTTTGCGAACGTTTAGAAGCTCGAAGTAGCAGAGTTTTCCGGCCTTAGGTCGAGTGGACGTGTCACGTTTGCCAAGAATGCTACGGAGGCTTCTTTCTTTGATTTAGTGGCTTCCCAACTCACTCCAAAGGTATGTACTATTACTCTCTTTATTATAGCTTATTTAGTCTGATAAAAGTTAATCGATTGTCTTTCATTAGATTACAGAATCAGCTCCTGTTAAGGGAGAGACTGTAGCCAAATTGAAGGTAGCCATTAATGGTTTTGGGCGCATTGGTCGAAACTTCCTCCGTTGCTGGCATGGACGTAAGGACTCGCCACTTGAGGTTGTTGTTCTTAACGACAGTGGCGGTGTCAAAAACGTAAGTCTAAACCTGAGGGATAGTTTGAGTAATTTAGAAAAAAATGTATTTCTAGAATAAAAATTTATTCTTTGATGACATCATCATGTGCTGTCAGAATTTAAAATCGCAAGGGGTAAATTGTAGTGAATCTCAGGATAGTTTGTGTAATTCTCTCTTAACTGAATATAGGTTTAACTTTTGTTAATTTGAATGTAGGCATCTCACTTGCTGAAATATGACTCGATGCTCGGTATTTTCAAGGCGGATGTTAAAATAGTTGATAATGAGACGATTAGCGTTGATGGGAAGAACATTAAGGTTGTTTCTAACAGGGATCCTCTCAAGCTTCCATGGGCTGAGCTTGGTATTGACATTGTAATCGAGGGGACGGGTGTATTCGTGGATGGTCCAGGAGCAGGGAAGCATCTCCAAGCTGGAGCAAAGAAGGTTATTATTACTGCTCCAGCTAAAGGTGCTGATATTCCAACATATGTCGTCGGTGTAAACGAACAGGACTACTCTCACGAAGTTTCTGATATCATAAGGTATATATTGTGATTATCTACTTTGTGTTTGAAAGAATTCTATAAAAATTCAGATTACTCAACATGGTTATATGAACATTATAACAGCAATGCTTCTTGCACTACAAACTGTTTGGCTCCTTTCGTCAAGATCTTGGATGAGGAATTTGGTAAGATTTCGATTTTTCTTCGACTATGGTCAACTAAAATATCGTTTGAAGTAGAAAACTAAGGAAACATTCTGTTTTTTTCAAGCATTAGTATCATATATACTTTAATGAGCAGTGGATAAAATTTGATTTTCCCTTCAATTTATAGGCATTGTCAAGGGTACAATGACAACCACTCACTCCTACACTGGTGATCAGGTAAAACTTCCAAGAAAACACTGTAAAAGAGTGAAATGCAAAAGTATCCCCTATGCTTTGCCTAATTAGCAAAAACACCCCTGTGTCATTTTTATTAGCAAGAAACCCCTTTGATATTTTTTATTAGCAAAAAAAATCCCATGTCTGATTACATATTATGCAGGAAAAATGACAATTATACCCCACAAAAAATGCAAAAAAAAAAAAACCCTATCAACCTAAAAGAATATCAATAATCCCCCTGTTAACTCTGAAAATTGACAATAACACCCCCTGTTCACTTATAAAAATGACAATAACCTCCCCATTGACTTATGAAGAAATTTCAAATGGGGTTTTTCGCTAATAAAAAATAATACTGGGGGGACTTTTGCTAATAAAATAACACAGGGGTCTTTCTGCCTATTAGGCAAAGCACAAGGGTATTGAATTTAGCTCCACTATAAAATCTATAGCATCTTTATCTGAAAAAACGAAATTGTGACACATTGATTGCCTTGTTTGCAGAGGCTGTTGGATGCTTCACACCGGGACTTGAGGAGGGCTAGAGCGGCAGCACTAAACATTGTGCCAACAAGCACGGGTGCAGCCAAGGCCGTGTCTCTTGTGCTGCCTCAGCTCAAGGGAAAGCTAAACGGGATTGCTCTCCGTGTTCCAACACCTAATGTGTCAGTCGTTGATCTCGTTGTAAACGTAGCTAAGAAAGGAATCTCGGCTGAAGATGTCAATGCTGCTTTCAGAAATGCAGCTGATGGGCCATTGGCTGGTGTATTGGCTGTTTGTGATGTCCCTCTCGTGTCTGTCGATTTCCGGATGTCTGATGTTTCTTCAACCATTGATTCCTCGTTGACAATGGTAATGGGAGATGATATGGTCAAAGTGGTGGCATGGTATGACAATGAATGGGGATACAGGTATGTATGCATCTTGAGTCGAGTTCAAAACGAGCATCAAATTTGTATAGAGCTAAATGCAAAAATATACCTTGTGCTTTGTCTAGCTGGCAAAAAAAATCCCTGTTTTATATTTTTATTCAAAAAACCCCATTTAAAATTCCTTCTTAAATCATAGGGAGGTTATTGCCAATTTTCAAATATAACAGGGGGATTATTATCAATTTTTAAGTAAATATGGGTGTCAATTTGGTGGGGGTATGATTGTCATTTTGACATGGAAGGGGTTATTTTGCTAATAAAAAAGAACACAGGGTTTTTTTTGCTAATTAAGCAAAGCATTTCGGCATTTCGCTCCATTTGTCTAGGAAAGAATTATCTAGTTTGAGTGGTTTTGACGGGTTTGAATTTGCTCGTTTATTTGGATTGAGTCGTGTATCTTATACGGCCGTTTTTTGCAGCCAACGGGTGGTGGATTTGGCTCATCTGGTGGCGAATAAGTGGCCGGGTGTGGCTGTTGAAGGAAGTGGAGATCCATTGGAGGATTTCTGCAAGGATAACCCTTCTGATGAAGAATGCAAAGTTTATGAAGCTTAATTAACTAATTTGTTGGCAACATTTTGTTTCTTTTGGTTGCTGATGAATTTTTAAGGCTTAAAAGAAAGCCTAAAAATGATTTCTTGGAGTAATCTTTACACTCAAATTCTTGTTTTTGTGTAACAAGAAAAGGAGGGATTTAGAAACATCAACCAAATTAAATATTACTACTGTTTGTGTAGCTACATAATTTGAAGCCTATTTTTCTTTTTAATGAAACTGAAATTGCTGAATTGTACTTTCTGTGAAATAAGAAAAATGGCGAAGTTGGGTCCCGAGACTCTAGGGCTTAATATGGATCGATGTTGACTTTTACAGTTTTGCGAAAAAAACACGAAATTGGGTCAATACTAATCCAAAGAGAATGAGTTTCGGGAGATCTAGATTTCAACTTATCGAATTAAACTTAAACTTATTCAACAACTTACAACTGTAATTGATTGATATAAGTTACCTATTTTTTTTCTATAAAAATCTTTTATTAACACCAAATACATATGTTACCCCCTCAAACCTCAACATCGAAACTCAATCTAAAACATGTTTCAAAACTTACGTCTTAACCAATTCTTTTAGATTAAAATCGAGCCATTATCGATCCATATGAACCCTAGAGGTCTTGAGTTCAAATCTCACCAGAAGTGTGGACGATTTTCTAGTTTAATATTAATTTTATTAGTTGGATATTATTTGTATTAGTTAATTAGACATTCTTTGTACTTTATACTTTATTAGTGGTGGGATAAAATGTATCAAATAGCCGAAAAATAATTTTGTTAATAAATTGCAAGATTTGAATTTATGTAGTATAAGTTAACTAAATTAACATCTCTCTTTTCTTTTGACATTTTTTTGAAATTCTTTTCTTTTGACATTCACTATATATACTGTTTTAGAAGAAAGAAAAAAAAACTAATTTCTAAATGCTGACTTTCATTTATTTAAATTACACCTTTTGTCTTGGGTCAAATTTACAGTTATTATTTTCTTCAAGCAGTAATCTTTTCGCGCGTCATTTATACGCCCATTCACAAGGAGGCACCATTGTTAACAATTCATTCCAAAAGACACGACTTATTATTACTTTCCGTACAAATACAAAACAATATCCCCTTTTACCCCAAAAGACGCGACTCTCTAAATTAAAAGAAAAAAAAACTTACATATACGTGCAGTACGTACTTACATTCAATCTAAGTTCTTACAATACAGTTTAATTTGCATAATTAAATATATACACAACGCAATGGCGGCGAAAAGTTCCATTAGTCCTTTCATTGTGATCATGGCGTTTTGCATGACGGCGGCGGCAGTTGTGGCGGCGGAGAGAAATGCAAACCTGCATTGCATGACGGAGTGTTACTTCGATTGCATGCAAATAAAATTATTTACGGAGAGCGATTGCAAGACGGAGTGCATATTGAGTTGCGGTAGATATAATGTTATCAAAGAAGCAACGGCACAAGATGATGAAAACAAGTTCTTTCCTCCATGGATCTGAATTAATTTTTGCTTTAAGTTATAGATTATTTAAATTGTTATAGTACTGGAGAGGTTGCTCTCCCTGTAAACATATTCTTTTTGTATGTCACTGAATTAATCAATGGTTATAATAAAATTTATAGTTACTTAAATATTCTAGTTTTTGGTATATTGGCATTACCGAATTGAGTCAATCATAAAACAAGTGTAATGATAAATGAATTGCAATATATTTGATAAATAATTGGTCCATAGTCACTCCATACTCAATTCGAACACAAATTTTCAAAATTGACATTTTATAATTTGGGGTAAATTTTGAATATCCCTGAATTACAAAAATTCCCCTCACATATTGAGAATTACAAAAATTCCTTCAGGTTTGTCTCCTTCTTACAATTAACCTATTGCCCCCCCTAAAATATTTTAATTTTGCTCTTGGGTGTTATTTGTAATATCTTATAAATGTGAAAACTTGGGTGCTAATTTTTTATATCTTACCAATTATGAAAGTGATCAAAATAATTGATATAATTTATAATTGTCCATAAATTTCAATAAATATTTCGATTTTTTACATATTTATTAGAAACAAGTTAAATAATTTTAGTAATCTTAACTAAATTTGACGATATAAGTCAAAAAGAAAATTACACAGCCTCTGAAACGTGGCATCTTTTGAGTGGTTATATAGTTTGGTGGTGCCGTTCTATGCAATTTCCTCCAGTGAGAGCTATCGTCGTCACTTTAAGCCGCACCGTCCGCGAATTTCTAGAAGTCGTAAAGGAATCTGTGATCCTCCGTATGAATCGAAAACCCCCAAAAAGGATAATTCGAGCAAATAGATTCAGAAATCTAGAATAGAATGAGAGGCTTATTGATTCCGCTTTTATTTTTTGTAATATTAGTTTTAGCTATTGTATATGGGGCTCAATCAAGTTCCAGCAGCTCCGACCCGGATCCAGATTCCGTAAACCCTCCATTGACACCCAAACCGTAAGTCATCTCAATTTGATTAGGGGCTTTTTATATTTATGTTTGATGTTCTATACTGCAATTTTGAGTTAATTTATGTATTAATCTGAAATCTGGAGGCTGTTTTCATTTTGAAGATATCTCTTTCATTTGCTAAATTTTGTCTTGGAATTTGATATAATTCTGCATAGTTCATGAACAAAGGATTAGGGATTTGCATTTGTCTTTTAATATATAATTCTATGAAATAATAGCTGTGATTTCGTGATTGATTCTTGTAGTGTAATGGATTATAATTGATACCTGCTTGAATAGAATAACTGAGCTGTAAAATAAGCTTGCCAATGAATCATCAATGATGAGAAGTCGAGTTTCTGAATAGTTGAGTTAGCTAGTTTGTTTAAGTAATCGTTTTGCCCAAGTAATCGCAATCTATTCAACCCCTACATTTTTTTTATATATATTTAATAGAGAATTGGTCTTCATTGTTGTATGGTGCTCTCTTCATTTACACATACTAAATGTCCTTTGAATATTTGTTATTTTCTTGGGTTCAGTAAATATGATACAGCAATAGTGGCTGCACCAGATGGCACGGTATATTTTGTGGAAGTTGATACTGGGAAGGTCCTCTGGTCATTCTCTTCTGGCCCGTCAATTTATTCCTCTTTTCAACAACTCCCTAACCATGAAGATGAAAAGGTCAATGCATCTGCTGATGGAGATAACTTTTACATAGATTGTGGGGAAGATTGGGAACTCTACCTGCATGGGGTTGGCCTAAAAAAAGTGGTATGTTTGCTCACTTGAGGTGTTTAATTGGCGTTAGCTCAGATATACTTAGTCATTATTTTTAATTTTTTATCTAACATATACTTTAGTGCCATGTCTAGTTACTCTAATCAAATTGGATAATTTAGGATGCTAATGCTTCTATGTTCTTACAGTACTATGTGAATATATTACTCTAAGTGCATGGTTTTATGTAGCGAGTGAATATATTTAGACAAATAGAAAGACGAGAAGTCAAGAACCAGTCCCATTTAATCTTATTGCAAATGTGCTCTCGATAAATATATTTGTCTTCTGCTAATTTTGTTAAACTATTGTTTCAATTCCAGAAGCTCCCTCTCAGTGCTGAAGAATTTGTGAAACGGACTCCATTTGTATCGGCTGGTGGGGGGGTCATGTTGGGGTCAAAGAAAACTGTTCTATTTCTTGTTGATCCCAAAACTGGGAAAGTTGTTCGTACTATAAGGTCTGATAACTTTCCCTCAGTCGAGGACCAGGGTGTAAGTGATACTTCTATTTTAACAAGAAACAATGTTGAAGAATGGCTACCATCTACTCATGATGAAGTGGAGGCAGTAGAAAAGCCACTTTATGTTACTAGAACAGACTATGCTCTGAAGTACACCTCTGCTCAGACGGGAAAAGTCTTGTGGTATCTAATGTTTGCAGATGTTGAAGCCTCATTTCACTGTGAAGGAATCGAAACTCTTTTCGATGGTAATGTGGACATTGGCTTGAATAAGAAATTGCCAATCCATTGTGAGACCCGGCCTGTGGTCTATCGTATTCGTGATCGCAGCTCTTTGGACCCTCTGATTATGGCCAGTAAGTTGCAAGATGCTCTTCCAGGAGACGAGGTGCTTTCTTTGCCGGCTCCTGGTGACAAATTCATGTTAGATTCTATGGATAGTTTAATACGTTTCCATAACGGTAACAAGAAAGAAATTATGCTCGCGTTACCCACTTCTGTCTCTAAAGACCTTGCAATTAGGAGTCTTCCTAGTGAGGGACCTCCTCAAATTATTAGTCGTGTAGAGTCTGACAGTATAGCACAACTTCGTTTCTGGCCTGCTGTGCTATATGGTGCCCTCGCTCCAATAATCATGGCTCTCTTTTTCCGTTTTAGACGTGACCACACAAGATCTGGAAAGTTGTACAAGCAGTCTGAAGATCTCAAAATGCAAAATGCAACTCCTAAAAAGAAGAAAAGTCGGAAATCTGTAGTAAATAAACACAATATCTTGGTCCATAAAATGCAAGAAAATATTTTACAAAATGATGCAGTTAGAGTCATTGATGTAACTAATAGTTATCTGCCACCAAACTTTTCTGATAACAATGACAGTTTTGCAAATGGACGCAAGATTGGTAAATTGATTATCTATAATAAAGAAATTGCAAAGGGAAGCAATGGAACCATTGTACTTGAAGGAAATTATGACGGGCGTCCAGTGGCTGTGAAACGTCTTGTGCGAACCCATCACGATGTAGCTGTAAAAGAGATTCAGAATCTTATAGCATCTGATCAACATCCTAACATTGTTCGGTGGTATGGAGTGGAATATGATCGGGATTTTGTCTATATTTCTCTGGAGCGATGTGCGTGTAGTTTGCATGATTTGATCTCATTTTATGCTTCTCAGAATCAAATAACCAACAGGGACCAAGATCAAGAGTCCCCCAATCCCATCAAAATTACAATGCAATTGTTGTCGTCCGGTGGAACTAACAAGGATTTCAAACTGTGGAAGGTTAACGGGTACCCATCTGCGGGACTTTTAAAATTGATGAGGTATCTCCAGCTTATTATTCCTGGAAATTAGTTCTTGTGTGAAATTTTTCCTCCTGGCCTTTTTTTTAATCAACTTATACTAGAAACGATATTTCCTACTTACATTTACTTTTAATCTGAATTAGCTTTTCATTTTTCTGATAATGGTTCTTGATATAAGAAGAAAATATTACAAGATTTTAAGCAAATGCACCATTGTTTATAATTTTCAGAAACTTGGACAGAATGGAAGCTACAAATAACCTTATAATTTGTTATGTCATAAAATGATGCATTTAATTTCACAAATAGGCACTAAATCATTACAGGTTAGCATATCTTATGCACCACTTAGGCACCAATTTATTATTTTAAACATGTACTAATTTGATATGGATGTATGAGATGCAAGCATTGCAAGTGTTCATTTTTCTACCTAATCAATTAACTATATTAAACTCTTATTTACTTTCCTGTGGTTTGTCAAAGGTCATGCACCATCTTAGTTTATTTGCATATTTTTCAACTTCAGAATCCATCCTTGCGTTGTTCCATGATTGGTAAGATTAATTTGGTTAAAGTTTAAAACATCTAGAAATTTCAGTTGCCCCATTTTAGTTTAATTGCATATTTTTCAACTTCAGAATCCATCCTTGCGTTTTTCCATGATTGGTAAGATTAATTTGGTTAAAGTTTAAAACATCTAGAAGTTTCAGTTTTAGTGAGGCTTTTGGTTAGGGATTGAGATCGACAAAAATTGCATCAAAGCTTGTTGTAATAGTTTTCAGTCAATTGCATTATAGCTTGCTTGGCCTTTAGGACGATCATTTTGTTTTTGGGCAAAAGTTTGCATTTTTATTTGGTCTGTAATTGTGATGTTACCTATCCTTCTTTCTATCAAGCCACGGATTAGCTCACTTATAATCAAAATGTATTATCACACTTGTGAACTGCAGGGACATTGTTTGTGGACTTGCCCATTTGCATGAACTAGGTATTATCCACCGTGACTTAAAGCCTCAAAATGTACTTGTAATTCAAGATCGGTCAATATCTGCAAAGATTTCAGATATGGGTATAAGCAAGCGACTAGATGGAGACATGTCATCTCTAACCAAACATGCCACTGGTTAGTATGATTCAATATTATCATGGCCTTCAAAACTAAAATTGAGAATGTACCATATCATGAGAACTTTTTCGATCTTGATTCCTTTTACGTATCTATAGGATATGGTAGCTCCGGGTGGCAAGCCCCTGAACAACTGCGTAATGAAAGACAATCACGTGCTGTAGATTTATTCAGTTTAGGCTGTATTCTCTATTTCTGCATCACTGGTGGAAAACATCCATTTGGAGAAAATCTTGAACGTGATGTAAATATAGTCAATGATCGGAAAGACCTCTTCTTAATCGATAATATCCCGGAAGCTACAGATCTTATCTCTAGACTTCTGGACTCTAATCCAAACTTAAGGTAATGCCATCATTATACTTAATCTCATACTTTGACCTCTCACTTTGCTATTAGATAGAAGGAAAATTGCACTTTGCTCCCTATCGTTACGCTAATTGATTATATTCGCCCACGTATCATTAGTCATCTCCACTTTTGTTTTATTATTATATATAGGCCAAAGGCTGTGGAAATTTCAAATCATCCTTTATTCTGGAATTCTGAGATGCGGCTCTCTTTCCTTCGAGATGTTAGTGATCGAGTTGAACTGGAAGACCGAGAAAATGCATCTGAACTCTTAGAGGCATTGGAAAGTAGGGGGAAAATTGCTTTGGGTGGTCGATGGGATGAAAAGATGGACACTGTCTTTCTTAATGACATTGGTCGATATAGGCGTTATAAGTTTGATAGTGTACGTGACCTATTGCGGGTCATTAGGAACAAGTTGAATCACTTCAGGGAACTTTCATCAGAAATTCAGCTTATTTTGGGGTCAGTTCCTGAAGGATTTGACCTATATTTTTCGGCCCGATTCCCGAAACTCCTAATTGAAGTGTATAGAATAGTTCTGATGCATTGTTCAGAAGAAGAATTCTTTCATAAATACTTTAGAAATACTCAATTGTAGTGTATCATTGGCAGTGTAAAATTATTATAGCAACTTTTATGTATGAAGTTGTGCATTAATTATACTTCTTAATCCTTCATTATACCAAAAAGTAAATGAAACGCAAATGTTAATTAAGGTAGTTTATTATATATAATGAGTTGATCTCAAACGAGGTTTTAACAATCAAGAAATCTATTTTCAATCTTTTTATTTCTCGCTATAGCTCGAACGTGCTTTTATCAATTACAGAATCTCATTTAAACTGTTCGAACCGAAACGAGTTTATTAATGTCCTCTGTATATGCTCTGCTTGAATGAAAATGAGCACCTATAACCTCTCTGCATATTTACATTTCCACTTATTAAAATTGTGATTTGTTTCTCTTTGGTCATATACAATAATATTCCCATGGTGAAAACCACATGAAGTTACAACCTATGCCTAATAAAAGTAAACAAAAACTGTAAAAATAATAGGAGTAATTAACTAATTAAGTTCAAATACTGGAGTTAAAGCTCTGTGTATGTCTTTTCTTGGAATCTCTTTCCAGATCAATCTCCTCCCTCTTATTATTTTCAGACAATGATCTCTGAAGCTTCCTTCTTTTCCTTTCTCTCTTAGATTGATCTTTTTTCTCATCGATTATCGATAGTAATGTCTGAAGCCTTTTAGAACGTGAACTACCAACCGCTCCTCCATCTAAAACTTGCTTGGCTGAGGCAACTTCGCGAAACTTTTTGACAATTTGTAAGAAGAATATTAGAAGAGCAATGAAGCAAGCTATCCCACATAGAAGGTAAAGGCCCCAGAAGCTTGATAGGTGAAGTCGATCGGACTCAAGCTCAGTATTATCTAAATTACAAGAGCTTTTTGTCAACCATTTGTCGTGGATTCGTTGGAGATCTCCGTTTTCAGATAGTGTTAGAATGGCAGTTGATAAGTCGATGGCTAAAGGAGAATCTCGCGGGAATGCCTAGAAAAATGCAAAAATGTTATAAACATGGATCATTGTGGCATTGTTCAGCTACATAAAGAAAAATTTGCAATTTGCCCCCCTAATTCAAGCCATATGCACTTTACCCCTAACACTTCTGAATTCTTGCCCCTAACTTTTTAAATTATTGCAGTTCAAACTTTTGGCATATCAGCAGTTCGCATTTTGCTATATAATTAAATATTAACAATCATGGAAGAAGAAACTTACTTACCTCCTATACTTTTGACTGCATTGCACATCGCTCCCTAAATTTTCTACCGTTTCACATTTAAATCCCTAATGGCCACTGTAGAACGACCATATTTAGCTAACACCAACAATTTTAAAATCTGATGGGGCAAATGCAAATTCAAAACAGTTAGGTGGTAAGGTGCAAATGGCTCAAAGGTAAGGAAGTAAAGTGCGATTTTTCCAAAATCAAATACATGAACCCCATACGTTATGTGGAATGCCATATGAAGAGAAGTCTTAACATTTGCAACTTAAACTACAGGAAATGTTTTTGTACTTGCTGTTTTCTTAAAAAGTCCTACATGTTATCAAATATAGTTTGTGAGGTAAAGCAAAAGCATATTCATTATGTGAACTACTTAAAGGAGTTATGGAAAGGAGTAATAGATGTTACTTACAAAACCCCAGCCGCTTTTTGTGAACTCTTGACCAATAATCCTGAATTTGCATTGGCTTGATAAGAAAAGCTCGATATATGGCCTTTCGTCAACTACTGCAGCCACACCCCCTTTTTTAGGACCTTGTAGGAGTGCCGTGGCATACTCTTCCGGTGATCCAAGAGCTTTAAGCCTCGACTTTGGTATACCAATTCCCTCAGTTAGATAATATTCTGCAAAAGATCCCACTTGGTATCCAATCGGGTCATCGCCATCTTTCAAACTCTCGATTCCTTTAATAGGAGAATACAATTGTTGTACCGTGAGAATAGAGGTCAAACTCGCAGTGTAACTTGAGTTAATAATCAGAACCACAAAGAGCCATATGATCAACACTAAACGTCCAAGAGTACTCACGGTAGTCTCTCCTGCATTAAAAAAAAGAATTAAATTTGCTAATCCAAATTTAAAGAATTAAAAGAATAGGTTTCGGTTTTTACTCACTGTGAGCAAAGAATAGAGTCGAGAGACTGAACCATATAATAGTTATCAACTGCTTTTTTGGTGGCCCGCGGAACTCATCATTGCTCCGATGCTCCAAAGTCCAAACTACAATTCCTATGAAAAGAAAAAAAGCAGCACTAACCCCCCATAGTTCACGTGAAAAAGGCCTTAAAAAAGCCCAAGCACCCGTGTTCAACTTCCTAACCGGGGCCACCACCACAAGTCCAGATGCAGCATACGGCTGTGTAAAATCCACAACTCTCGTTCGGTTTGTTACAATGGCTATGTCACCAACAACACCATCAAAGAACTATCAAAAGAAAGAATAATAATAATTAGTAGTCAACTTATATAAACTATGAATTTAAATTCTTTACTTTTATACTTACTCCTGTAGTGATCAAATTCACTAGCTCGTTATAACTCGGATTTTCACGTCCATTCCCGTACGGGATGAACTGATAAGGAACAGCATACGGCAGCAAACTTACAGCAGCAGTAAATACATCAATGCAAAATCCTTTTGAAGTATTAGTTCCCGGCACTTGTGACACAAATTCTCGGTAACTAACCCTACGAGGTACCCCAATCCTCAAAAGCTTTCCGTTGTTCGGAAAAACCCACCCGCGAGGTGTTCTTATCGACTCCCCAGGCCAAACAACACTATACAGTTGTTGGTTTGTACTAGAACGATTAGGTGGCCTTGAGTATAGCGCCTCCGGAGCCACTAACGATAACCCAGAATAGTTAGACCAGTAACCGATTCTATGAAGACCGGTCCCAATTACATTTATTATTTCATATGCAGGAAAAGTGAGAGATTTGTCGGCATTAAACTTGATGGGCCCCGTCAAACCAACCAAATCACTCCTCCAAATGTTTTCCAAAAGAAGTGGACCTCCGTTAAAGATACTCATTGCTTCAAGGTGAAGGTCACTTTCGTCTAAAGTATGCAAACGGGAATCATTAGAAAACGAAATAACTCCGCCCTCATCGAAGAAGGAGTCGATAGCATGAGCAAGTAACCAAACAGTATCATAAGCATAGAGGCCATAGGTGCTTAGCCCTATAGAACCACCTGTCAGTTTATTATATCTAGCTGAAAAGGCTCGTTTTTTATCTGAATCCCGAGTGTGTTGACGTAAAACAAGAACTCCTTGCATGGTTTCTATCAGAGTCTCTTGTTGAAAAGGCGGAGTCGAGTCCAAGACGGAAGAAAGCCAATCTGTGGCAATCCAAACATAGCCATCATCCATCATTCCCAAATAGTGTGCCACGGAAAATACCGTAAATCCCACAGCTGGATACGCGTGAAGAACAATGATTCGGGACTCCATTAGTGCAACCTTCACAAGAATATCCATGATGTCACTACGACTGGAGTCTCCTGGGGGTATGGCTGTTTTGTAAGAAACTCGGCACCGTTTGGCAGCAAGTGCATCATCTAATGCGGAAAGTCCGTTTCTACCGTAATCGTCATCGAGATAAATTACAGTTACTTCTTTCCAACCATAATGGTCGACAATTTCGGAGACTGCAGTCATTTGGTGAAGATCACTTTGTGTTGTCCTAACAAAGTAAGGAAACTGAAGAGACGAGAGAGTAGGGTCGGTTGCTGCAAATGACAAAAATGGAGTTTGGAGCTCGTTTGCTACGTGCAATATAGTATGGGCAACTACGGAAGATTGTGGCCCTATGACTGCAACTACATGGGTCTCCATAAATCGCAAAGCTGCAAATAATCAAAATCCTTAAGTAACATATTCAAAATCTAGCATAAGCAACTAAACCATATCAATGTTTAGGATATTATCGGTCACAAAGAATACTTAATCATTGAATCATCTTTTCCAAAGAATTTAAAATCAAGGGAAAAACACTTTTGATACCAAACTTTTGTCCAGATTACACATTTGATACCAAGAATTCTGAAAAAACACATTTAATACCATGACTTAGGCCATCTTGGCACAATTCATTTGGCCGTCATCATTTTAACAGAATCCATAACGTGCGTGGCACGTGTCTGTTAAGTGGCACGGGTTTTGCACGTGCAGGGGATAAAATTTCATTTTTGATACCAATTTTTTACCTACTTTACACATTTGATACCAAACCTTCAAAAAATACACATTTAATACCAAAATTGAAGGTTTTTTGACACATTTGCTTTGACCATCAATTTTTTGGACGGGAACGACTACGTGGCCGTAAAGTCACCAAAATTGCACGCTTTTTGCACGTAATGTAATCGGGCAAGAAGTATTTGAACCTAATTTTAATTTTGTCATAACTCTTTCGTTACAAGACCAAATTCGTGTTCTTTATATTCAACATTGTCAACACAGATAAAAGAAAACAAAAGAAAGAATTATCGAAAACACTTTAAAGATTATTCAGAGCATCATACCTTGAATCATACCAAGAAATCCACTGCAATTGGTATTTCTGATATCTATTACAAGTTCTGTCCCTCCGAGAATACTTGAGTTGGAGTTCACATCTTTAACAGCCTCTTCAATTGCAATCTTGGCTACTCTACCAATTGTAGAATCGAGCGTGAAAATAGCTCCAATATTAACAACTGCAGGTCTTGATCTTGAAGAAGTATTTGCACTTAACCCATATGAAACAACTCCAAGAGAGAGTAGCCATAATACAAGAACCCAACTCATATTCATTTTAGATAAAAACATTGACCATTAATTAAATCTGCAAAAACCAATTAAGAAGCAGTAAAAATCAAAACTTGCTTAACACCATAACACATTTATGCACATAACTTTTTTTATATACTATATTACTATTCATTTACACAACAAAAAGGAACAAAATCAGACAACAAATTAGTAACCACAGATAAAAGGCCAATTAAGAATAAACTTTTAAGAAAATGAGAATTTACCTATAACAGAAACAAGAACCAGATTCCGTACAGAATGCCAAACCTTCTAAAAACAGTATTTGAACTTTGGTATATGCTTCGTGAGGCACATGACTTGAGTTTTTGGTGTCATGAAGAAGAGAGAAATTAAATAATAATATCTGAGAAGCAAAACCATTGGAAGCAAGGAAGCAAAAATAAAGGCCAATAATTCAGTATAATAGGATTATGTATGTGGGTCATTCCATAATTTTCCACATTAGAAACTAATCTGAGAACAGAGAAACAAGAATCCAAGCAAAGAGACAATGACCCATTTTAATTTTTGCTTATTATTAATGAAAGAAAGAGATTGTAATTTTAATGGCCACCAGTAACTTGTGGCAGTAGGCTTCATTAAGGGTACGACTTTGCTGTTGAATGCATTAAATAAAATAAAAAAACATGTGAATAGAAAGTGGGATATGAAACTGAAGTAGGGCCCGAATGCCGGATGGAATTTTGAAAATTAAGTACTTTTGGTCTTTTTCAAAAGGATGAGGTAAATCCGTAAATGTAGATGTAAACGAATTAACTAACATGCCATCATTAAATTTGGTTTAAATTTTTAATGAAATTAAATTATGCTTTAATTCGTTTAGAATTTTTTAGAGTGTTAGATTTTAGTTGACCTGAAGACAAGTTATATGGTATGATGTTGCTTAGAAATTTAAGTCATATTGGAGTTTTATATATACTTGGACACAATATGATAATAACGGACATTTTCTTGAATACAAGTTTAATATTTCAAAAACTTTTACTTTTAATATTGTAATAAATACAATTGTAATTCTCTAGCTCTGTTAAAAAATTGCAGCAGTATCATGTTTTATGCTTAGTATCATGACATATAAATATATGATGGTTTTGAATTTTAATATAGAGTAAAGCTAGGTTTGTCAATGGGGTGGATTTCAATTCGAATTCGATCCAATTTATTAGGATGATTGTCCGATAAGAGATTCGATGGACCTGGTCCGATTATAAAGATCCGTAATCCGAAACACATGAAGAGAATATGGACTTAGGTCGATCCGATCCGTTAAAGATCTGTATCCGACAATAAATAAAAAGAATGATATATATGCATAATGTTTTATAAAAATAAGTAACATTAATAATATTTCACTGTCAATTTAAGAAGATGGTAATTTATGACTCGTTTATAAATTTATTTAAACGAATATTTTCATCTAAAAATATGAATATTAGTAAAGAAAGTTTGAACATGTGAGCTAAAGTTAAATTAAATTGTAAAGTTAATAAACTTGTTTTAGAAAAAAATATTAATGTAATTTTTTAAATGAAAATTTTATTGGATCCAAAAAAGATCCGATATCCGGTCAAATTCGACCAAGATTAATTGGATTCAAAAAATCTAGATCCGAGCAAAATTCGAACAAGATTTGAACTCGACAGAATTCGATCCAATATAAATGAAGTCGGATCTGGATGAGCCTGATCCGACCAGAATCCGACTCCTTGATAGCTATGCCTTTTGGTTTGTGAAATGTAATGCACAGAAAAAAGTGAACGTACATACGATTCTAATTTTATTACGTTACCATAGTTATTAGGATTCTTTTCTTTGAGTTATTCTATTTTCGTAAGAATTTATTTTCATATTTATCTAATTATTTAAGATTTGTGTTCTATATTAGTATATATTGCAATATTTTCATAATTATGAAATAAATACGAATTTTACCCAAAAAAAAAATACGAATTTATGATTTTCTTCTAAGTAAAATTGTGATCCATCTTATATCCATAAAGTAAGATTCTTGTCTTTCTTGAATCCATTAAAATAAGAAATAAATAACGGTATCAGAATATCACATCAATCTACGAATAGATCATGTCCATCGTACAAATCTAGAGAGTCCGAGTGCTTGTGACGTGGTCATGTGCAAATTGCGTGGAAATGTTGAGCGCACGAAAATAAAATTAGGGGACATTATTAGATGGTGAAGAAAAGAATAAAGTGCATTTTATTGTAGACTTTATTTGACAGAAAGGGTTACCAAAATTGGAACGTAGGATTGATCTATATATATTCTTCTCATTTTTTTAGGTTTCTTCCTTTACGCCTTGAGCTTTTTTGCCTTATTTCTTTTGTCTGTAACCAAAGCATTTTCATTATTCTTTTAATTTGAATTGTCAATGGTACGGTTTTCAATTCGAATTGGATTCGATTTTATCCAATTAATTAGAAATTTGATGGATTTGATCTGATTATAAAGATTCGTAATCTGATATACGTGAAACGAATATGGATTTAAATGGATCCAATCAGTTATAGATCTTTATCCGATAATAAACAAAAAAAAATTATATATGTGTGCATAATGTTTTATTAAAGTAAGTAACAATTTTAATAATATTTTACCGTCAGTTTAAGAAAATATTAGTTAACAATTTATTCATACTTTCATCTAAGAAAATGCATATTAGTTAAGAAAGTATGAACCCATAAAGTTAACAAACTAGTTTTATGAAGAAAAAAATATTGGTATAAATTTTTAAAAGTGAAGATTTTATTAAATTCGAAAAAGATTATCCGACTAAATCTGGTGGACGCAATTCGGGCAAGAATTGAATCTAATCCGAATCGAATTCGATACAAATGAAACTGAATATTATGAATCAAATTTGATCCAACTCATTGACGACCATACTTCTAATCATAGTTACTAGAAATTATTAAGGCCGACAAAATGTTGAGAGCTCATGGACAGTCCATGACCTACCCTGAACCATCATGGATATATATTTTTATTATTAATTTAGCATCAATATCATCAGCGACTCCTTTGAATGGAATAATCTGACGTTGGCATGGCATATTTTTTTGTCTAAAAATGGTGTACGGTGTGTACAAGTGTATGTACCCAGCCAAAATGAATGTACACACTAATTTGACTAAAATGTCCCTCACACTTCCTTATTTTTTCGATTTACCCTTGTTATTTTAATTTTTTTTTCGATCAAATTGTCTATTAGATAGTTACCTAACACTAACTTCTTCGTAATTTAAAAGTATATCGATAATTTTATAAAAATTGATGATTTAGTCATTATTTCGATCAAATTGTATGTAACACTAAATCCTCCTTAATTTGAAAATATATCCATAATTTCAATAAAATTGATGGTTCGGTCATTATTTCGATCAAATTGTCTATTAGATAGTTATGTAACACTAAGTCCTTCATAATTTGAAAATATATCGATAATTTTAATAAAATTGATGATTCGGTCATTATTTCGATCAAATTGTCCACTAGATTGTTATGTAATTGGAAATATATCGATAATTTTAATAAAATTGATGATTCGGTCATTATTTCGATCAAATTGTCCATTAGATTGTTATGTAACACTAAATCCTCCGTAATTTGAAAATATATCGATAATTTTTAAAAAAAATTGATGATTCGGTCATTATTTCGACCACATTGTCTATTAGATAGTTATCTAACACTAAATCCTCCGTAATTTGAAAATATATCGATAATTTAAAAAATATTGATGATTCGATCATTATTGCGATCAAATTGTCTATTAGATGACTATGTAACACTAAGACCTCCGTGATTTAAAAATATATCAATAACATCAAATTTCACTAATTATCGATTTACGGAGGGGTTCATGATATTAAAAGATTTTGTTCTTCGATTGAGGTCATTTGTGACAAAAAAAAACATCCAATTTCACTAATAATTGATTTACAGAGGCATTAATGCTACAAGGAGATTAAGTTCTCCGTTTGGGGTCATTTGTGACCAAAAACATCAAATTTCAATAATTGTCGATTTATGGAGAGGTTAATGATACTACGAGATTAAGTTCTCCGTTTGGGGCCATTTGTGACAAAAAAAATTAAATTTCACTAATTATCGATTTACGGAAGGGTAAATGATACTATGATATTAAGTTCTCCGTTTGGAGTAATTTGTGACCAAAAACGTCAAATTTCACTAATTGTCGATTTACGGAGGGGTTGATGATACTACGAGATTTAGTTCTTTGTTTGCGGTCACTTGTGACAAAAAAAACATCAAATTTCACTAATTATTGATTTACGGAGGGGTTAATGATACTACGAGATTAAGTACATTAACATAATATTCGAATTTCTATCAACCTAAGTACAAAAATATTAAAAATAATAAATCAAATCTTAATTTATTTGTTAATAAAATATAAATATATATTTTTCTTATAATTTAAATATTTTTCTAACATAATTGCATATCATTAAATATCTTAATGTCACTGCCTATTTCCTAAAAATCAGTTAAAATATTATTTTATATAATTAAATAAAAGAAAAAAGAATTTCAAAAAAAAAAAGAAAAAGAGTAATTGTTCATCTTCTTCGCCTTCATCGGTGGACAACCATTTTCAGCATCCCATTTATGTATAATTATCACAAATTGACGACTTGATTCCCATTCCTTGTATAAATGGAAATATAATTATCCCATGGGAAGTAATTATGTATTCAAAAACAAAACAAAATACAAGGAATGGAGATACATATGTATTTATCAACATAGAAAATTGCGGTTGTGCCAAACCAAACTACAATTTCTCCAAGTATTAAACCAACCAAGAAGCTATTTTAACCTGTAAACCTTTATTTGAAATTGGAGAAACATAAATCAAGCTAAAGGGGATGGCTCATATTCATCACAATTCTTCACATCAATGTTTGCGGCATCAACGACCAAATTTGGGTACAAGTGATTTAATTTAATTAGGCTTCAGACAAGTAATCGTTCAACGGTGGGTGGGTGAGGCAGAGGAATTTGGAAAAGGGGAAATTGAGAGAAATGAGAAAAATATTTTAATTTAATTAAGAGTTACTTTGGTAATTTTGAATTATGAGGGGTTCGTACAGGACATACATTTAACAAACAACTAAGGTGATTGTCTAGTTGTTTGACCTTCAAATCATCAAATTATTTTCTGTCTGAAAAAGTCCAAGGGCAACCAATAATTTTTATTTATTTTTATAATACAAATAATAATTAAATAAAATATAAATGATTGGCAACCAATCATTTATATAAATGCAGGAGAATTAGGCCGTTTGTATATGGCCTAAGGGAACAGACCGGCCCATAAGCTTAGCCAATTGTGCTAGCATCAAAATTGAGTTGGGAAATGACACGGAAAAAGAAGAAAATTTGGGTTGGGCTGCTCAATGAATTTAGTCCAACAATATTCACTTTAACTCGGATCCATATTGGGCTCAGATCTAAATTTTTAAAGTTAATTGAATTTTAATAGAAGAAAATATGCATAAAATGAGATTATGAATTAATTATTAAGTAATATATTCTTAAATTAATGATAATGTAACTTAGCTTGATAAAATATTATGTGTGTATACATGAAAAAAATTTATATATTATCGGACACAAATTTTTAATGGATGAGATCGATTTGAATCCAAACTCGCCCATGTATTTAAGATTACTGATTCGTTATTAGATCAGACCCAAATCGGACAAAAGTCTTATAAATCGAATCGAAATCAAACCAAATTTGGATTAACAATCTTTTTCTCTATTTATTTATTAGATGCAAAATAATTAATATAGTAATACATCAATCATTATCATAATCATTCTAATTACTGCCAAGTACAAAGAATAATTATTTACGAATATTAGTAGAACAAATACCCACATTAGTAAAAATTGAACTCATCACCTCTGAATCTTGGGGCTTCATTGACTTAATTTTTTAGTCCTCGTAAGATTTCCATAAATTATTCAAAATAAAGAAATAACAAAACATCAAATTTCAGTTTAGCACGTGGAATATCGCTATTCTGATTCATGTCCTGTAGGTTCCAACTTTCAAGTATCCTGCTATTCATTGCCGTTGGGTTAATTCACCAATATATTAATTGTATTTGATTTTCGGTTTATGATTGGTTATCAAAATTGGATAAACATTTATAAATACCAATGTGACAACTTATTTTTGTCATTTATCACGATTTTGAATAAAGAATAAAGAAATAACATATATCTATAAAAACTCTTACTATTTCTCAAAAAAATAAATAATAATATTAAATCTTACTAATAGTTGAGAAATGCTTAATTGTTTTCACAGTAAATATATGACACCTTATTTTAATTTTTTTTGTGAGAATCACAGGGCATGTTTGTTTTGCATTTTCGAAAAGAGCAAAAGACAAAAACATCCCATATGCTTTGTCTAACTCCCAAAAATCTCCCTGTGTTATTTTAACTCCCATAAATCCCCCCGTGTTTGGTTTTAAATACCACACTCAACCCAAGTATAATTTTACTTTTGATTTTTGGTGGAATGACAAGATTACCCATATGTGTTTGTTTTTTTTTTAAATTTATTTATTCTTTTTGAAAAATTAAGTATATACTACTTGGGTTGAGTGTGGTATTTAAAACCAAACACATGGGAGTTTTGGGGATTTAAAATGACACATGGGTTTTTTTTTTGGAAGTTAGACAAAGCATATGGGGTGTTTTTGTCTTTCGATGTCAGGGGTAAAATTGTCATATCAAAAGCAAAATGTGAACAAATACTTGCAATTTGGGCGATTGAAACACACTCTCTTTTCTGGGGGTGTATTTGGCACTTTCTTGAGATTACAGGGGGGTTTATGGGAGTTAAAATAATACAGGGGGACTTTTGGAAGTTAGACAAAGCATAGGGGGTGTTTTTGTCTTTCACTCTTTTCGAAAATTATTTTGTGTTTGAGAAAAACGAGACAAACATGTATTTTATTTTTCAAAATAAATTTATTCTTTTCAATTTTCTCAAACTAGGCTTCCAAAACCCAAACAAATAACAATTTTCTTATCTTTAAATAAAAACCTACACAAAATTTACTTTGATTTGACATAAAGTAAGATATCTCGTACACAACTTATCTTATATAACAAACATGATTTGACATAAAGTCTTACACATTTTACGCACTACAACCTAAATTCTTCCAAAAACATATAGACACCTTATTCCTCAAACTATTTTCTCAAAACTCAAATAAATAACATTATGCAAATCGAAATTATTTCACAAACTTCCACTATTCCCCTAAACTACTCTACCAGATGTAGGGGTGGAATCGGGACGGAATTTCGGTACGGGATTTTTGGGAATCAGGTTTTGATTTTCACTACCCGAATTTCGTTTGAATTAACTTGGTCCCGGTATTTCGGTTTCCCGATAAATATCGAGTTTTCGGGATCGGAATTAGGGTTTCCCGAAAATAGTAATTTAAACTCCTATATGATAGAAGTAACACACTTCTCTTTATTTTGCTCCTTCACAACATTATATTTTCTTTATGGTCATGAATTGTTAATTCAAGACCATGGGTTAGGTGATGGGGCTTGGGCTTGAGTTTGGGAGTAAGAGATTGATGAAATGGGTAATTGATTTTGTATAATAAGGAATTCGGGATTCGGTTTTCCCGATCGGGTGTGAAACATTACCCGAATACCGTCTCGATTTAATTGGTCGGGCTTTCAGGTTTCCCAAAACCCGAAAATGCACCATATTTTCCGTCCCAAACTACAAAATCCTGACTGGGATGAGACGAATTCCCGAAACCGGATATATACCTAATGCCCACCCCTAACCAAATGCCAAACAATGATGACCACATTATGTAACACTCTTTTTTTATAATTTTTAAATTTATGAATACATTATGGATTTAATTTCACTTTGCACCCTCGAATTAGGTCATTTTTGCACTTTGCACCCTAAAAAATTAATTATCTCACTTTCACCCTCAGAATAGCTCAATAATTTTACTTTGCACCCCAAAGTCTTAAAACACTATAATATCTCCGAAAAATGTCATTCCAACTCCCATACATTACAAGTTTGGTATTTATGAAAGATATTCATCTATTTTTTTCACATGTCATTTTTCATATCAATTGATTGTTGAATGAGCTTGAAAACATTTTGATCAAAATTCGGTACATCGCCACCAAAATAACAAAAAGAATTCATTTATTGGGATCAATCGTAAAGAAACTACAGTGACTCACATTTTTTCGATTTTTTTTCTTCAAAATATTCTAATATTTGACAATACAAAACATACGAAATAATATTACATGGTCTCAATATGGCGAGAAGCTTGTAGTGTAGGTTTCAGAGCTGAGTGGGAGACGATGTTTCTAAGTTTTCTATGTGTCATTCCAGATGTAACATGTGACTTTTAGACGAAAACTAAAATTATTTTCCGTCTTTCATTGAGTTATCAGACTCGTTCAATATTGAAGAGAAGATAAAAAATGACGTGTTCAATAAAAATAAAGGGAAAAATATCATAAATACCTAACCTGCTCTTCCTAGCAGCTGGAGCAGCTTTCCCGGCAACATTAAGGCGTTGAAGACATTGAGGCGCAAAATAAAGTCATTAAAATATTTTGAGGGTACAAAGTGGGATAATTTTGGATGATGAAGTGCAAAAGTAACCTAATATTGGGGTGGAAAGTGGAAGTAAACCCTACATTATGTGACAGTGACACCTTAATTGAGGGGGGGGGAAAAGTGGAGGGAACTATTTAACCTTAGCCGAAAAGCCATGCAACCAATCACAAATCGAAACGTGAACCTGGATACCAAAGCGCGGCGCGCCTGTCTTAAACTAACCTACCCCTTCCGAAACTGCAAAAGACACACATCTTAACCGTGAATTTTGCCCACACATAATCCGACGGTCGGGAAGCATTTGCAGTCAGACCATCCATTTCTACCAATCAAAATATGACACCTCTCCCGTTAAGTTTACAGAGAGCTCACCTGTTATCGCCGGTCACCAACCGCAATGAATTCCTTTCCCATTCCGAACTGTACACAATTTCTTTTAATTTCTATCAGATTCCTGTGCATCTTTATTTCCTATTCTTAAAGAAAATTTTATTTTAATTCTGAATTCGTTCGTTCACACTGTTGGATTAAGAGGAAAGGGAGAACATTTAACCTTTTTGTCAGCGACAAAATTCCTAGTTTTAATAAACTTTAATTGTAATAATTGACATAAAGATTGGGATTCTTATTGCCGTGTTTCTTCATCTATCTTAAAATTTTCACCACATTTTGATCTTGAAGCTTTTGACCGATTTTGCAGTTTGATTGGTGTCTTTTTCCTTTTGATAAGGGGGTAGGTTTTGTAGAGCATTTTGGATTCTGATCTAGGGTTAGGGTTAATTCTGCGAGGTTTGATCTTCGAGTTGATTGGAATTTCATGTTGTTGAGGAGAGGAAAATATTAAGGATTATTTGGGATAAATTGAGGTGGATCATTGATTTCCTTATTTGTAATTGATCTAATTAAGCTTCTCTCTTTTCTTTATAGCAATTTTGAGTGGAGTTAGGATCAAGCCTAGGGTTTGTGGTGGGATTTTGTTGGTGCTTTGTTTAGGGGTTCTTTGGAATAACACAATTTGTAGCAGATATTTTCTGGATAAGGGTCATTGTGGGATTGGAGAATCTTTTGAGTGGTTGATCTTTTAGGTTTATGTACTGCAAAGGAATATGGCTGCGGGTACTGATTTTTCGCTTCCGTTTCCTGATATAGAAGGTGGTTATAGTAAGGATAATGATAAAGTATCTAGTGTGAGAGATGAAATATCAGAGAATTCGGATGACTCGAAGCAAACATTAGTGAATGGTAAACCTCCACGGCATCTTTCTGTTGTACGGCATTCTATCAGCACTACTACATTGATTTCACCGTCAGATTTGGTGAGTAGATTCATTTAGTGATTTAATGCCTTATCTGAATTTACATGTTCTCACGGTATTATTGGAGTATATAGTGTGCGATTTACACGTGGATTTATCAGAGTAGTGGTTGATTATATAGATTTGTGTGAGTATGCCAAATTTTAATCAATATCCATGCTCCGGTGTGAAATCTTGCATTTTAATTGTTTGATGATGGATCTTGTAATATTCCATCTATAACTTTATTCACGTATTGGAACTTAACATGTCCTTATTAGCGGCAAAGGCTTATGGGTTTTTATATTAACCCCCACCCCCTTATTAGTAATATGTACAAACAAGAGATTGGACATGAATACATATACATAAGAAAATAAGAATGGAATTAAGACAAAGTTGATTTTAACTTCACGCGCATTCCTCAAAATAGTTATGTAATAAAGTTTTTTGCTAAAGGACTCCAATTTTGATCAACTTCAGATTCCTCACTAGAGAATCTCATCTTCAAATGTTAATAAGGATAGCTCGAAATAAATGTGTATCTGAAGCACTTCAGATTACAGCGGCATCAGGATTCTAGCTTATTCTATAACCCCGCTCATTTTGCATTCCTGACTGAACATATCTCTTCATTAAGATAGAATTTCGACATCCATTTGAAAACCTGATTCTGGCAATTTGCAATCAACTTCTTTTACTTGGATGTATTATATGATTAATTTCTTTCCAAATGTACATGTTCAGAATTGTTTTCTTCATCCCCTTGAAAGATGGTATCTTGTGCAAAAAAGGTCATGACAACTTCAGAAATTTCGAGGAGATGTGTTTTCTATCTAACTTTTTTTTCTTTTCTTTTATTGGACCCTTTATATTGTATCAGAATCCTTCTGCTTTTAGGATTTATTTTTTCTTATGGATTATCTAATGTACTGTTTCCTATATTTACAAGGATTCTGATCATGGAGGGACTGGAGCCAAGTCGCCGTCGGAAGTAATATCAAGCTTTTTACCAGTTTTTAGGTCTGGAAGCTGTGCTGAGCAAGGACCTAAGCAGTATATGGAAGATGAACACATCTGCATAGACAACTTGCCTCAACATTTAGGTGAAATAGAAGGTTTCCCTTCACCTGGAGCTTTTTACGGGGTGCGTAAATTAGATTTTTGTTAATATGTTTTGATCCTTTTAGTCCTTATGGAGATGTTTCCTTCACGAATTTTAGGCCGAACATTCATTTACTAGACCTTTTCAAATGACTACCTTTTTTAAATTGTTCTTTTCCTTCTCTCTATTTTCTGTGGTTAAATGATACCATGTTTGCTCTTTTTTTATGCAGGTGTTTGATGGTCATGGAGGTATAGATGCAGCATCATTCATCAGGGATAATATTCTTAAGTTTATAGTAGAGGACTCTTTTTTCCCTGTTTGTTACGAAAAAGCAATAAAGAATGCATTTCTTAGAGCTGATTATGCATTTGCCGACGACAGTTCCCTAGACATATCCTCTGGCACCACAGCATTGACTGCATTCATATCTGGAAGGTAATGAGTGTTATAGAATTTCTTTTGTTATCTTTGGAATTGTCTTCAAAATCATAGAAGGCTACTTCAACTTGCGGTGATAAATAGCTTTTAAATCCTCATTTTTCAAGGAGAACGTTAATTCAAATTCGGAAAAATTACACAAATTACCACTGAGATATGGTCAAATTAAAGCGAGATCCTCTCATGCTTAGGAAATTGCACGAACCACCCTTCAAGTATGCACGCTCTATATTAACAACCCTACCTATCGTTGAGAATCCCCAACAGTTTCGCTGAAAGTGCATAAAAACCCTCGCTATTTAAGGGAGAAAAAACTATGCCGCCAGTGGCTTAAAATCAAAGGCATAGATTATTAATGCATTCCATTATTGCAGAAAAATTCTTTTTTTCAGAAGACCTTCCAACTACACGCTACTTAGGACATCCTGAAAACTTGTAACAGTTACCCCAAAGGTTTGTGTTATGTTACATGGCACTTTGTGTCCACAAAAATGGGTCAAAATCTGACAATGTTGACCGAGGATATTGCTGAAAATCCAAGCTAACTTTTTCATGGTGTCATCAATCTTCTTGAGGGTTGTAAGTGTATTGAGTTGCATACCTCGGTGGTGGTTTATGTAATTTGTCAAACATGATAGGATCATGCTGTAATTTGACATCTTAAGAGTAGTTTGTGTAATTCACCCTTGAAATCATTATCTGGTTTCAAATTTAATTCACCCTTTAAGCGGACTCTTGATTTCTTATTATATGGGCACAACTTTGTAATGTTTAACATGATTCTACTCTTTGCAGAACAATGATAGTTGCTAATGCTGGGGACTGTCGAGCTGTTCTAGGAAAACGGGGTAGAGCCATTGAAATGTCGAAAGACCACAAGCCTAATTATACATCAGAAAGACTTAGAATTGAGAAACTAGGAGGAGCCATATATGATGGCTACCTGAACGGGCAACTATCTGTATCACGTGCTCTGGGGGACTGGCACATGAAAGGACCCAAAGGCTCGGCTTGCCCTTTAAGCGCAGAGCCAGAGTTGCAAGAGACATTATTAACAGAAGATGATGAATTTTTAATATTGGGATGTGATGGATTATGGGACGTTATGAGTAGCCAATGTGCTGTTACAATGGCTAGGAAAGAATTGATGCTGCATAATGATCCTGAAAGATGCTCAAAAGAACTGGTTAGAGAAGCACTGAAACGAAACACTTGTGATAATTTGACTGTTATAGTGATTTGTTTCTCGTCAGATCCTCCTCCGCGTATTGAAATAGCTCCTAGTCGAGTTCGAAGGAGTATATCGGCTGAAGGGTTGAATCTTCTTAAAGGTGTACTGGAAGGTAATTTGTGAGACTGAGATGTTACATAAATATGGCGTACTGAAGATGCTCTTGTTCGTTCTTTTCGTTACTTCTAAAATTTTCACTTGGTGTACATTCGAGTTAAAAGTTGTATTAATTGGATGAATTAACTCTTTAGTTTTCATGTTGCAAAGGATGATATCTCCTAATGTATATAGCTTAGAGCCATGCTATCAAGTTCATAATTTATTCACTTTGATTTGTCAATTTCATCCTTGTAGACCATATTAATCTGCTCCGACTGTTGTTCCAGTTCACACATACAGAACTTTCTGCAAATTGTGCTATGACTCATGGAGTAACCCATACTAAACTTATGAAACTTCGGATTGAGTTTGAACTGAAACAAGTCAAATAAACAAAATTAGATCAAAAAGGGAGGTCAACAATCACCAATATTGTTTCTTTAATAGTACCAATTCTAAACATGATCCGACTTGATCAATTACCACACTAGGATAAAATCTCGGATGCAGAACAAACATGCACACACCAATAACAAGTCATTTGAAAGACTCATACACGAAATAATGCTTAAAACTAGTTCACGTGTATATGATTTCCAACTTTAGATGAAATAATATCACGAGTTTGCTGAGGTTTCTCGATTTTTGTGTGAAAACAACAACAAATGATTCCATATTACGGAAAGTTTTCACATTTCACCCCCTAACAAAAAGTAAACGAGATTATAAGGAACTTGCAAAACCTCATCTCAAGAAGCATCAATCTTTGTCCAAACCACCAGAAGTTGTATGTGGTCGGTTCCTTAGAGTTCTCCATCACTAGCTTCTTCGTCATTGTCTGCTGTTCGATAACCACTGCAGGAATAGACAAGTCGTTTCAATAACAATCCACTATTATTTTGTGAAGAGGGAGAACATTAATCCTGCATTCTTGATTGATACAATAAAAGATTGTTCGGACAGTGTCATAAATTGGAGAAAGAATTATAGAAACTTCTATTGACACTATACTCTTTGTTTTATGGACAACTCATTTACAGATATATGTATGTAAAAGTAAAACACTAGTTTGTTCTTGGACCAAATACTTTGGTTGAATTACTAATGTCTTCTACTTGTCTACATACTCCAAAATAGTCGAACCAAATCACATTCAAATGGTTTGATAACCACAACCTAAAACTTGATTTGTGAGTAATGGTATATGCTAAGAAATGGCTCTTCATCAAGCCTCTTCAAAATTTCCCATGTATCATTTTCATGTACAAATTTCACTTAATTTAATTCATTAGGAGTTGCTGGTTGTAGGATAGAACATAGAGTAACTTTTCTCAATCTTTTAGGGAGTGAGAGATAACCACTCCCTCCAATTACTTCAAAATAATCTGGATCAGACCGGGTCACACTGGCGATGTATTCCCATTTTTCCTCACAAACTTTCTTTCCCACCTCAAGCAGAAAATTTTTGGTTGAAAACTGAAACCTATATTTAGACATGAAAGTTACCTTGTCTGGCTGCAATATCTGCCAAGATCTTTGCATAGCACTTTGCTTACTTCTCCTACTTTAACGGACCCTTTTTTTATAGATTCCGATAGCTGTTTTACCAAAACAGTAATTATGTTAGAAATAGAATGGCTACTGCAAGAAAATAGTTGACAAGAAATAGAGGGATAATATTCACCTCATCTTCAGTTTCCTCAAGTAACCTAGCCAAAGAATAAATATTGGAGTGTTAAACTCACTTTTGACGAGAAGGAAAATTTTAATACATAACCACAATGATTCCAGAGTTACAACAAGCTAAAAAGTTATCTCACCTTCCACAAAAAGTAGAGATGTCTTTCGAATATGCTCGAGCTTCTTGTTTACCTATCAAAAAAAATATTGAAATGGAACATGACATACGCCAAAAGACCCTGAGAACTTTAATAATGGCATGTAAAGAAGAAAAAGGAAAAAGGACATAAGGTTCATTGCACTTGTCATCAATTCTAGTGAATGGATTATCAGAAGACTCACAAAGATTTCAATCACTGACAGGCAAAGCCTCGTGTCTATTGATCACTTTCTTTCCTAATTCTTTCAATATGCAAACTTCATCTAGTAATAGCACTAGCTAGCTAGTATGTTTTAGCACCTGAACTCTTATAGTATTTGAGTTTTATCCCAGAAATGAAACCAGCTTATATCAATCAAATTATATGTTCTTGATTATATATGAACAAGTATTCTTTACAGGGTCATACTATAGTCTGATACTGGGATCTTAACAGCAGCTGGAAGGCACAAAATCTGGGCCTCAAGAACGTCAAAATTTCATTTTGCATATACAATGCTGTCATTGTTTCGATTTTACCATGTTAAGACCTCAAAAAGTGGAATTCTTAACATGGAAAACTAGTAATTATTGGTCCACCATCAAGAAATCACCCACTAAAAGCTTACCATGTATTCAAATGAACTTACCCTACAGCACAAAAGTACCATGTCCCAAACATTCATTGAAGATTCTTAAATAGCCAGAAATTGTAGTTTTATATACACCTACTGCTATATTATAAGTCAGATATTTTTTTGTTTCTTCAGTCATAAAAAATCATCTTCAATAACTCATCCAAGTAGTGCAATTTTCCTGAGAATCATTGCTCTCACACATATTGTAACGGCATTCACTTCTCCATGAAAAATTCCAATAATCCCATTACTCATACTTGGTTTATAGGATGTTAAAAATCATATTTTTAGTAATCAGTCTTAATAACACAATATAATAGAAAGTACCATATATATGTTCCTAATTCACATGCTGTTAGTATATATTCCATATGCCGTCTGTGCACACAAAAGAAAGATAAATGAGAGGAAAGAGAATGGTCCAAAAGTCAAAGCTAGTAGCATTTGTGGTACATGCTAGGATTGTTCCATGGTTCTACACGAGTGTTCACCAAAACTTTCAGAAAATCCCCATCCAGCACTACATTATATTAACAGACTAATAATGAATTTTAGAGGTCAGAACTGATAGCATATGGAGCTGGTGCATATTTTCTTTGGGTTGGACCCCTGGTCTGGCCCTTACTCACGTATTAACACAATATTGTTTTTAGAACAAATAACTATTTCATGACAACCAGTGCAAAATTCCACTGTGATTGAATCATCATATCTACTCTTGACTGAGTTAGCGTCATTAACCACTATTTTATGATCAGAGTTAGCATATCAACTCAAGAAGAACAACATAAATGTGCTGAGTTTTCCATTGCATATTTTTTCCTAATAGAATTGCCTATATATCACAAAAGCCTAGAAAACTCAGATGGAAAAAATAACTGCAATGAAAGTAAAATAGTGTCAACCATTTGTATGGTACAGATAAAGGGTACAGGCTGAGTTTGTTAGTAAGAGTGGAAGCAATTTCAACAGCAAGTAGTTGAACAGATGGCTAAGGAACATGGTTTAAAGTATAGTTATGTGACTCTTAAGTACAAGAGGAGGTCATTAAACAAATCATGTGACGTACTAGTTTTAAGGTCGTCCCAGTTATTCACTTTAATCCACACTTGTCTGCTAGAATCCACCTGCCAATTCACATAAGCTATCATCAGCATTAAGTTGAGGCAAGTCTACTGAAAAAATGAACTACCTTTTATTGTATCCTTAAAGTCATTTATCAAGAAATTCAAGGCAAAGTTTTATTTCTAAACTTTTTCCCTTTTTCTTTTTAGAACAACTCACTTGGACTGCCAGAGCTAGAAGGGAAAGCCAGATACCTTCTCAAGAGTGTAATCCTGCATCTTTTCACAGAGCCCATCCAGGAGATCAACGACTCTTAACTCACTGACTCTGTGAAAAAGCAACAAAAAGTTGTCAGCCACCTATTTCCAGGACATAATTGAGGCTTATCTGCTAATTAACAAAAGGCTGCATTAAGAATCAAGACAAATAGTTTCTAGGCTAATATATGAAATCCAAATTATTAGATAATTTAAGAATTAAAATTTTAAGCTTGAAAATTAGAACATGTTGTGTTTACAAAATTAGGAATGAAACTATATTCAGGCATATTCTCTTGCATTTCATGCATATAATCACCTACAGATAATGCCTCATGAACCACAAGTACAACCATTGTTCTTTCTTCTCTCACTCAAGAACTACCAAACTGTGAGATATGCAGCAAAAAGGATTCAACTCATCCAATTTCTCATACATTCCAGCTTAAAGACTAAACTACATGTTTCTTTGCTTTAATCAATGATCTTCACCAAACGAGCTAGAACAAAATAAAACTACTGTAATAAATTGGCTCATTCCCGCCGTTGAAAAAACTCAAATGTTTGGTACCGACGAATCGAGGTTTTATTAGAAGTGAACTTCTATTTTAAATTGAATGGAGCCAAAAGAAAAATGAATATCGTATTTTAATTCCATATGTCCAAGATAATAACAAGTAATCCAATTCGGCTCATACCTGTAATCAATTAACTTCCCTTGACGCTGACCTTTAGAGTCCAACCGGTGCCTCATATCCAAATGATTTCTTGGTTTCTCCTAAATAATATAAAATGCCAAAAAGTTAGACGATATTACAAGGTGCAAGTCAATGTTTAGAGAAGTAAGCCAATATAACATGGTGAAAAAACTGTTTAGTTGTTTCCATCTAATTAGCCTCCAAAAGGTACTTTAATATGCACAACTTCAATAATTTTGTTCTAATTCCCAATTCAGCCGAACATATTACAATGCAGTTAAAAGAATTGTAACTTCATCCTTCACACCCTTACATATCCAACATATAAATATTCATTCAAATTAAAAGCTAGTTATCAGCTCCTTTTCATGATTCTGCCTCAAACCTTATAAATAGACCCAAACATAATAAAATATTTTCTTTGTAAGAAAATCCAAGTAATGGTCATAAATATAAGAATACTCATTATATCTTAAATTTGAACATCTGAATAATAAAGATAAATATTTCAAAATACCCCGAATATATTCTACAATATTCATCACAAAATCAAAATGAAACAAAAAGCAAGCAAACAAATATCACCTTTGACAGTCCTCGCTCCAGCTCCTCCTGCAAATCACAAATATCATTAAAAAAATATATATATATGTATATATATTTTTAATTTTACTGTCATGTTAAGGTAAATACTCACAGCAATTGCATTGCAGGCGGCACATTTATCGTCAATGCCATACACTGAATATGTGAATATCGCAAGACTGATTAGTAAAACCAATTTTGTATTAAAATTCGCCATTTTTGCAATACTGTCTATGATTGATCTCTTCTTTTACGCTCTTAAACTCTCTTTCTTTTTTGTGTTTGTTTTCAAAAATTTTTTTTTTGAGCAATTTTTTTTTTAGTTTTACAGAAATTAAATGGGAAAACGAGTTCTTCCTCAAAATAAAAAGGGAAAATGAGTTATGTTATTAGAGAAATGTGGTGTTCTCAACCAATAAGAAAGTGCCATTTGTTACATTGTCACAGGTTTGACACGTCAGACAGAAATCACCCTATTGGGCTTCAATAGTATGCTTTGATGGGTTTCGCAGTGTTCTCAAATCGGATCGGATATAGAACAGATTGCATAAGACTACGGATTATTGGCAAAGTTTTATTGGTTTGATTGAGTCAAACTGGTTCTGGTTCACAACTGGTATGATATCGTTATATGTATTAAATAATGAGTATAATTTAAAAAATATTGTTTGTACCCGAAAAATCACCTCCGGGTTGTCAGGAGATAGTGGCCTGATTAGGGTTTGGACTGACAATGGAACAGATCAGTTGCGGGCCATAATATAAAACAAGCCCAGGAAATCAATTCACATCAAGCAGGCCAAATGAATTAATGCAACATGCTGGCCTCAAAGCAAATAATTAAGTAATGGCCCATTTAAGCAATGAGGCCTAAAACTGACCCAATAGCAAACATGGCCAATTAATTAAAGGTATTAATTTAATTAATTAAAGATAATTACAAACAGGCCACGTAATTATCTGGCCAAAGAAAGAGATTAAAAGTAACCACTTCCTAATATATCTCAAAGTTGGTTATAAAGGCTAAATGATAGGGGATTTGGCAGAATTCAAAATTAACTGCCAACTAAGTCTTCAAAGGAACATGGAGCACAAACATGGCAAATAACTGCCCAAGTAGTGGAGATCATGCAGGAAGTGGAAGAAGTGGACGTTCATCAGGAGAACTGTCCGTCAGGGGATTATAAATATCAGGAGGATGGCACATTCACAGAACACAACAAATCAATCAATCAACTCAGTCTACACGGAAATCGGCTCAACGCCTCTCCAGAAGTCCAGCATACGCTGCTTCTGTCAGTCAGTCAGCATTACCAATTCCTTGATATCAATCGTCAATCCTCCGCAGACAGCAGGACATGGCAGCCTGAAGTTCAGCACCGCCGCCGCTCAAGAGTAAGCCGCAAAGCTGCTTCCGCCGTCAGCGAAGCTGTTTCGAGCGAAACCATTAGATCTCAAGCAAAATAGTACGCTGCAAAGCAAGTTAGTCAGCAATACCAATTCCTTGATATCAATCGTCAATCCTCCGCAGACAGCAGGACATGGCAGCCTGAAGTCTAGCACCGCCGCTCAAGAGTAAGCCGCAAAGCTGCTTCCGCCGTCAGCGAAGCTTCGAGCGAAACCATTAGATCTCAAGCAAAATAGTACGCTGCTAACCATCATGTAAGTGCCCACGTATTTACATGGTAAACTCATCAAGTAGCCATCTGCTTGATGGGCTCGCTGTCAGGTAGCCATCTGCCTGATAGCTATCTGTTGAGTAGCCATCTGCTCAATAGATGCCCTTGCCAGTGGCCACCCGCTGGCTAGGAGCCCGATTGGTAGCCATCTGCCAAGGTTGGGGGATCCATTGATGGCAGTCACCTGCTGTCAATGTTACTTTTACGTCAACACATGTGCACAATATGCATATCAGCTCAATTGGCGGGTTCCCTGCCAATTAAGGAGACATTAATCAAGAACTTAGAGATTCATCAGCTTATTTGGCAACTATATGTCAACATAAGAGTCTTTTTACGGCTTTGCATGCTTTCTGATGTTTGTAAATCGGGGAAACAGTTGTAGGCTAAGATTCATGTATTTCATTTATCAACGTTACGTTTAATCAATATATGGAAGTATTTGGCCTTCGTCTCTTGATCTTATTAAAGCATGCTTTACATCAAGTAGTCTTCTATGTCTTTGTTGATACATGATTAGTCTGTTAATTCAGGTGTTAAATTAGGTTGACATGCTTTAGATTGCTTGATAATCAGCTCGATATTGAATGTTTATGCAAATCCCTTGATATATCGACCAGTGGCTACAAAGTTTTTGGCATTTCAAAAGGTTATCATAAATTGTTAAGTCCTGCGGCCAGGCAGGCATGGAAAAGAATCAGGGGTAGAGTTTGCCTACTCCGCCACAATCAATTGATTAGAAGTCAGCCTTATCAGGACATTAATTTATATCTCATATTCATAATAATATGTCCATTTTAAAACCGTTATGTTTGCACGCACAAACATTGGCACGTCCGCACGCACTTATTTTACACCATATCGAGCCATTTGCACGTCGAGGCAAGCCGTGCAAAATTTATAGCAAACAAATACATATTATGTCTATAATGATTCAAATATTATGAGAAATTTTGATCGTTAGTCGGAAAAATATGAACCTGGAAAATTATCGTTCCAGCCGGTCAACCCCTTGGAGTAATTTTCCACGTTTCTCATGCGTTGTAGTGGAAAGAATCGGTCAAGGTAATTATTCCATGTAGGTTCCCTTCTTAGATTGTATCCCGTAATTGCATTTTCTTCTCCATTAGCCATATATGCACTAGATATAAGTTCCGAGACTACACGAGTTACTGATGGCGTTTCAACATACTTCTTCTTGTTCTTGTTGATTGACGACGCCCCCTTCGAACGATCCTAGTTGTGGCTCATTGTTATCACCTTCTTGTTTCAGATTTGCAAATTCTATCTTTGCAATTTCTTGCATAATCGGTTAAAAAAATATGATAAATATAAGAAAAGAAAACATATAATTAATAGATAACACATGTGTACCTGCTGATAGTAGATTGTATCTTTACCATTAAATGACATTGCATTTGAACATATCAAATACACATCAATTTTACAATCGCAATGAACAACAATTTAACGTTCATTTCCACTATATGCCTAAATTTTACAAGAAAATCTAATGAAATTCGCATCTAATTCTACAAAATATAACCACCATAACTCAGAGAATTCAACAAAATATAAACATAGTGAAGTAAACGTAGAACAACACAAAAATGACCTAAGTAAATAGGATTCAAACGAATATCATTAGAAAATTAAACCATTACAACTAGTTAAAAAATTATCAACCAAATCTTTGGTTCAAAAAATAAACCTCAAATTCTTATAAGTTCTTATAAAGCCGATAGTTGAGTTTCTTCTTCATAATCTAGTAATCTATGGGTTCACTAATCACCCATAATAATCAGGTATTTGCAGTAATATTAACCTCATATCAGGTAAGATAAACAAATCATACAAAATCGGCCATTTATTCACACATGATATCACCTCGTACTTTTCCACAGACTGAGAGAATGCACCATAAGTGTCCTTCCTGCATTAACAAAAGTACAACAAATCAACACTAGACAAACTGAGCATGAAACCCAAAATAGAAAAAATTACGAGGTAGAAAATTAAATAAAAAGATTAAAATATCCAAGAAATATAGAAATAAATACACATACTTTTAAGCTTTTCAAGAATGAGAACCAACAATTTTTCCTCCGGCAAAGGTGTTGTGCGGCCAGACTCCAATTGCGACCCAATCCACAAAAACTTAAATGAAACCATCACAATCAAATTTAAAAACGCAAACCTCATTCCCCACATAAAATTACCTAACAAAAATATATTTTTCTTTTCTTTATATCAATACCAAGAGGTGTTGTGATTATAACCATTTGGATGAGTCTTTGTCTCTTTCACATCCTTATTCTCCTGCGAAAATCAATGGAACCCCAGTTACATATATTATTAAATTTAATTTTAAACAATAATAAAAATAATTATACTAATAATCCATGCAGAGAGAAAGTAAGCAGTTAATGACACAACGGAGCAGCAAGTGATAGTGCGAAAAATAACACTACTTCCGATTAATTTGTAGTCATAATCAACTCACAATAAAAACAATATGAACATTTTTCGATGCAAATTTTGTTAATAAAATAGTGTTTACACCTGAAGAAATGACGGTCGAGATAAACTTAGAATATTAGAACATTAACATTAATATATAGAAAGAAATGCATGCACGAACGAAATTTAAAATTAATTTGGATTTCATTACCATTAAAAATTGAGTTATTACTCATGTTTTAAATTTTATATTTTTCTCAAAATAGTATATACACATGGATATATATTTGGACTCAGTCGAAACACACATCACCCCACTTCACTTCAGATCTCCAAAATCATAGCGGAAATAAAATAAAATAAAATAATATTATGTATCCGCGCGAAATCCCAAATCCCCTTCAAATAACATCCATAAATTCAGTTCAAAATGAAAACCCAAAATTCAATTCAAAACCAAAACCAAATAATTAAATCAAAACGATAAAACCAAAATTCAGCCATAATGATGGAAACCAAAAATTGAGTACTTTGCATTCAATTTTCATAAAATAATTAATTCGGTAAAAGTTAGACCTGATCCCAAAATTTTTTTTCAAATATGTGAACAACGACATTATTCTTGCATCTGGTATAACCATTCAGATAGTCGAACTCTGAATTAAAAATCAAATCAAAGGCTTGTTCTGAAGCGGTGAATTTAACTTAATTTTTTCCTCTGTTTTTGGTAGGCAACCAACGAGTTTGACCTTTTTCTCCTTGCGCTCATCTTCGTTGCGTCGTCAAATTCTGGCGGCGGCGGAGAATTGAAATCAATAGGGTTACGACGAACGAATTTTTTGTTGGTGGGAGGGGTGAAATCATAACTAATGGTTTTAGTAAGGGTAGAAATGAGATTTTTGGAAGGACGACCTTTCATCTTCTTTGGCCAGCTTATCTATGTTGTTAATGTTTTTTATTTCTTTTATATATTGTCTATGTCTTTTTTAGTTGAATTTGGTGGATTGTGTACGTGTGAATTTAATTCATACGTGTGGAATGATACTGATGTGACAGCAATCAACAAGTGGGGTCGAATTCGAGGGGAATGTATGTACGTGTGAATTTACTTCACACGTGTGGGATGATACCGATGTGAGGGCCGTAAAATGGGTCGGATCCTAGGTGGATATTCGTCCCTCCATATTATTTTAAAGTATGATAGTCACAGGGAGACAATGTGATTTAATTAAATAAACAAAGATGATAATATGCCTCTTAATTTTTTAAATGAGCGTAAATTAAAATTTTAGATTATTGCAAATGGATAAAATGGCATTAACTCTATAAAAAGACATTTTGGTATGATTTGGCCCCTCAAAAATGAAAAACTTCTTGGAACCATATTAGATATCTAATTCAGGTTGTTTCACAATGTCGGATGGAGATTGTACCTTGGAGTATCATTTATTAACAGTTGCACAAAAATACTTGCCCCACTTTACCATAGATAAGACTTGAAGGTCAAATTAAACTCTTTGAAAATCGACTTTAAGTTTGATCGATAAAATATCTTTCAAAATCAATTTGTTATAAATTGAACAATAAATATGTTTTTCAAACTCAACTCGATAAACATAAAGTAATCAAACATATACTATAAAATATTCAATTTGATCAAATCTTGTAATAGCTCGGCTCACTTAAAAAAATATTGTTTATATATCATTTCGAGCTTTGGAAACATTATATTACTCCTCAAAACAAATATTTTCATATAATTAAAAAATGTTTATTTTGGAAAGTCCCAATTAGAAAAAAAAAAAAACATCCCAAGAAAAGCATCATGATTGGTAGGACAAAGAAATCCTATTTGTTATACTATCATATAGCTATTTAATCATAAGAATCATCAATCAATTTTCAAATGCACCATCAAACAAATATTCAAGTTCAATCACATTATCAAAGTTTAAAATGTTACAATAGTAAATTCATTAATTTAAACCAAATAAATTAGATACATGGCCCATAAAAGCTATCAACTAAAAATTTCTATGAACCTACAACTCTGATCACAAGCCTATATTTAGCTTTAAATGTCATGTACTCATTCCCCAACCACGACTCAAAGTTGCAATGCCAAATCTGGTTGTTGACTAGGTGAACCAGTTGAAACTCTTACGTTTGGGTCTGGTTGAACCAAACAAGAATTTCTATGTTGCATAGCCAATGCCTGCCAAGACGATTGCCCGAAATTCCATGTTCCAGCTACTTCATGCGAACCGATCGCTGAAGGATTCCAATTCTCCGGCAACTTAGATGCATCTCTAACCATTTCAACAAAACTAACGTTTCTTTGAGTTTGATAACAGTCTGAATCGGGAATTGGTATCTCCAAGAAGAAACATCGCCGCCTGCGGTTATCTCATTTTGACTGTTAAATTTCCTAACAGCTTCAAGCATTCCTTTATAAGGACCATATACAGCAGCAACATAACTTGGATTCAAAGTCGAAGGACTCGAAACAGTGTTGTTTGAAGGAGTACAAGGACCATATGGCACACTAGCAGAAGAGGTTGCCTCTATTTTTCTTGACGCAACTTTCCAAGCTACGGGTCCAAGATCCTTAGCAAATCTAGCCAAACTTCTCGCAAAAGCGAGAGGATCTTGAATACCCCCCACCTATAAGTTCAAGTGTAGTTAAAAAAATATCCTTAAAATTAGGGTAAATCTAGCCCAGACCGTGTTTGTTCAACACAAAATATACATATGATTTTTTTGACAACCCCAAGACAAGTGTACTACACTTGACATGTGAATGTTTTGGGTTATCTTGAACATGGTTTGTGATAAAATTAGCATGTGAAAGTAATAGTATAAAATTTCTCGTTTCTTGAAATACATACCGAAATTAATTGCTTTTGATCTATAACAGAACCAGACAAAAGAATGGAATCTTCGCTAGAAGACGGGGGTTGATATTGCTTGTAAGTATCACGTCGATTCTCATCAAACGTATTATGTTTTTCACCATGTTTCATGTCAGCTCTTAAAATATGTGCTGCAAGTTTGAAAAGAAGGGGCTAAGAACTTCGAAAAAAATGAAATTGAATTTATGAGAAACTTTGATCGTTAGTCGGGAAAATACGAACCTGGAAAATTATCGTTCCAATTGGTCAACCCCTTGGAGTAATTTTCAACATTTCTCGTGCGTGGTGGTGGCAAGAATCGGTCAAGGTAATTATTCCATGTAGGTTCCCATCTCAGATTGTATCCCGTAATTGTATTTTCTTCTCCATTAGCCAGATATGCATCAGATATAAGTTTCGGGACCACACGAGCTACTAATGGCATTTCAACAGACATCTTCTTGTTCTTGTTGATTGGGGGGCGCCCCCTTCGATCGACCCTAGGTTGTGGCTCGTTGTTATCATCTTCTTGTTTCAGATTTGCAAATTCTATCTTTGCAATTTCTTACATAGCACTTGCCTAATATAATCGGTTAAATTTATTAAAAAAATGATAAATATAAGAAAAGAAAACATATAATTAATAGATAACACAGGTGTACCTGCTGATAGTAGACTGTATCTTTACCATTGAATGACATTGCATTTGAACATATCAAATACACATCAGCCTGCAATCGCAATGAACAACAATTTAGCGTTCATTTTCACTCAATGCCTAAATTTTACAAGAAAATCTCATGGAATTCGCATCTAATTCTACAAAATATAACCACCATAACTCAACAAAATATAAACATAGTGAAGTAAACGTAAAACAACACAAAAATGACCTTAAGTAAATAGGATTCAAACGAATATCATTAGAAAAGTAAACCATTAGAACTAGTTAAAAAATTATCAACCAAGGTCTTTAATTCAAAAAATAAACCTCGAATTCTTCCAAGTTCTTATAAAGTTGATTGATGAGTTTATTCTCCATAGTCAAATAATCCATAGGTTCCCTAATTTCCTCATAATAACCAGGTACCTGCAGTAATATTAACCTCAAATCAGGTAAGAAAAACAAAATATACAAAATTGGTCATTTATTCGCACACGATATCACCTCGTAGTCATCCACAGGCTGAGAGAATACACCATAAGTGTCCTCCCTGCCTTAACAAAAGTACAACAAATCACTAGACAAATTGAGCACCAACAGTTAAACGAGATAGAAATTAAATAAAAAAATTAAAATATACAAGAAAGATAGAGATAAATACTCATACTCCTTGAGCTTTTCAAGAATGAGAACCAAAATTTTTTCCTCCGGCAAAGGTGTTGTGCGCCCAGATTCCAATTGCGACCCTGTCCACGAAAACTTAAATGAAACCATCACAATCAAATTTAAAAACACAAACCCAATTCCCCACATAAAATTTCCTAACAAAAATATATTTTTCTTTTCATTTTTTCTTTATATCAATATGAAGAAGGGTTGCATTTATAACCGTTTGGATGAGTCTCTGTCTCTTCCACATCCTTGTTCTCCTGCAAAAATCAATGGAACCCCGATTATATATAATATTAATGATAATAATAGACAATAATAATATAAAAACATAATAATAACATGCAGAGTGAAAATGAGCAGTTAATCACACAACAGAGCATCAAGTGATAGTGAGAAAAATAACACTACTTCCGATTACTTTGTAGTCATAATCAACTCACTAAAAACGAATATGAACATTTTTCAATGAAATTTTTGTTAATAAAATTGTAAATTCACCTAAAGAAAGGATGGTCGAGATAAACTTAGAATATTAAAACATTAACATTAATAAATAGTATGAAATGCACGCACGAACTGAATATAAATCTATTTGGATTTCATTACCGTGAAATTTACTCATGTCTAAAATTTTATATTTTTCTCAAAATAGCATATACACATGGATATATATACACTGACTCATTCAAAACACACAGCATACCACTTCATTTCAGATCTCCAAAACTCAGAGCGAAAAAAAATTAAAATAAAAAGGAAACATTATAATAATATTCTTTTTCTGCGTGAAATTCCAAAATCGTCTTCATATAACATCCATAAATTTAGTTCAAAAAGATACCCAAAATTCAGATCTAAACCACAAACCAAAAATTCAGTTCAAACGATAAAACAAAAATTCAGATTTAAACGATTTAAACCAAAATTCAGCTCCTCTACATTGAATTTTCAGAAGTTAATCAATTCGATAAAATTAGACCTGAGCGGAAAAAAAGTTTTCAGATCTATGAACAACGGCATTATTTTTGCGTCTGGTGTAAACAATTGGATCGTCGAACTTCGAATCAAAATTTCGAGAATTCTGTTTGTTCTAATGCCGTGAATTAAACATAATTTTTTCCTCGGTTTGCGATAGGCGATCAATGAGCTTGACCTTCTTCTCCTTTTGCTCATCTTCGTCCTCGTCTCCGAATTCTGGCGACGGCGGAGAATTAAAATCGCTAGGATTACGGCGAACGGATCTTTTGTTTGCGGGAGGGGTGGAATCATAATTAATGGCTTTAGTAGGGGTACAAATGACATTTTTGGAAGGACGGCCTTTCATCTTTTTTGGCCAGCTTATCTCTGTTGTTGATGTCTTCTCCATTGCTTTGGGCTTTTTGCAGAAGACCAGTTTCTTTCTTTCTTTATTTTTATTTTTATTTGTTATTTCTTTTTTATATTATCAATGTGTATTTGAGTAGGATTTGGTGGATGTTGTGTAAGAGTGAATTTAGTTCATACTTGCGGGATAATACTGACGTGAGAGTCATCAATAAGTGGGGTCGGATTCGAGCGGATGTGTGAACGTGTGAATCTATTTCACACGTGTGAGATGATACCGATGTGAGGATCGTAAATAAATAGGTCTGGTCCGAGGCAGATATGTGTACGTGTGAATTTATTTCACACGTGTGGGATGATACCGATGTGACAACCATAAATTAAATAGTCAGATTCGAGGTGGATGCATGTAATTTTGAATTTATTCCACATGTGTGGGATGATACTCATTTGAAAGCCCTAAATAAATGAATCAGATTCCAGACGAATGTAAATTTATATAGGTTTAAATCAATGGTGGTTGTAGGCGGTCTATGAGTTAGGTACGATTTAATATTTACGTAATATTTTACTTATGAGTGTTGGCGGTCGTAAATCAAATTTGAGGTTTGGAGACGGGCGAGATAAATTATTTCAAAATAGTGGTTGACGAGTATGGTCAAAATGAATTAGGTCATATTTATTTATGAGGCAGTCGAGGTGAGATGAGTTAGGTATGTACTCCATTTTACAAGCTATGAGTTCTTTTTCATATTGCATATATGTCTTTTGGGGTTGGATTTGGTGGATGTAGTATATGTGTTGATTTATTTTACACATTTGGGGTTATATTGATGTGGGAGCCGTAAATTAGGCTGGATTCAAGACGGCTATGTGTACGTATATAATTATTTTATACGTGTGGGATGATACCGATGTGAGAGCTGCAAACTAAATTGGTCAGATTTGGAGACGGGTGTGAATTTAGATTAAAATCAATGGTGGTTGTAGGAAGTCGATATGAGTTAGGTACGATTTAATATTCACGTAATCTTCTATATATGAGGGTGGCAGTCACAAATTAAATTTAAGGTTTAGAGGCATGTGAGACTAATAAGGTCTAAATAGTGGTTGACGAGTCTGGTCAAATTTTATTTATGAGCAATCGTGTTGAGATGAGATAGGTATAGAACTCGCTAAAATTATTTTAGTCATTTTATAGTAGTTTTTAATGATTATAATTCTAAGTTTATAAAATCGACCCTCCCCCTTTCAAATTGGTTGTTGGGTTCAGGTAACCCAAACCCGACTCGTCCCATTTTTTTTATAAAATTTCAAACAAGACGGGTATTTTGGGTTTGGTACTCAAATTTTAAAAATCCGTACTTTATTACGAGAGTACGGGAAGGGTTTGGCATTGATATCTCAAATCCCGAATACCCAAACTTGCATATATATTTTTAATACCACTATTATTTATTATACATTTTACTTAGTATCAATTACCTACAAGATAATTTAGTTAATTAATTAATTAAACATATCTAATAAAGAACGTGTTAATTTAAACCTAATATTCCTTTTAATGTCTACCCTATACTTGTAAATTAAAATTATTGTTTAGATAATTATATGTTTTATGTAAATAATGGATAAACAGTTATTCGGTTTTGCAAAAGATAAAAGACGAAAAATGATTATGTAATCTACTATTGTTGGGTGCGTGGAGAATTTTTTTTTTTTTAAAGTATGGAACCTGCAATCCCATCCCGCCTTGTCCCACAATAATTTTGTGAATCCCGAAATTTTCTATACCCGTGTCTCTAGCGCATAACCCGTCCCAAATCCGCTCCTAGGTTGGGAGTTTGTTCAATTTTTCACAAGAAAAAAAAACATGTATCTTGTAACCATTTTATATTGACCTTTGATTCTAAGATATTATTTTTGTTGACTCCAATTTGAAGCTTTTGAATTTATTCTATTTTAATCTCGAATATGTTTGAATTCTCAACTAATTTAGATTCTTATCAAACAATAATACCTTTTTTAATATTAACAAATCAAATTGATAATTCAATTTGTTAATCTCATCATGTAATCTTACGATTTTTTATATTTTTTATTCATTAATTTTAATAATAAAGAAGCAAAATGCTTATTTTATATATTTTTATTAAAAATACTCTTTTAATAGACATGATGCTGAAAATAATAAGAATTGCAAATTGAAATATAATGTATTCTCATATGTTTAATACTCCATCGTCTTGTCAACCAAATTAAATTATTAATTCAAAATAATTTAAAATATTTTAATTATCAAAGCAATTTAAAATATAGTTCCATAGTACAAGAATTTTGAAATGCTCAAAATTGGTTTGCGATAATGATCATATATAATCAACAAATTAATATATCATCCATTGGTCCAAATAACAAATAAGTTTAAACCAGTTTGCTCTACTATTCCATAATTTGATTCTAGAATATGGATTTACAAAAATAAAATAATACTAGACACAATGAAATTACTCATAAATTTTAAAGTTGCTTCTAGCATAACATATAAATAATGTACGTCTATCCTTTTGTCAATATTATAAACAACAACAATTAAAAGACCTCCGTTATATTGAAAACTGTATTCGAAATCTTTTTTCGCAAAAATATCCAACAAAGAAAGAAAGAAAATAATTATGAATGCACTGCATTGTGAACAAGCAGTTGTTTTCTTTTTAATCTTTTCTTTTTTTTGGTGGGCGGTAACTGGCCCCGCAAAACATGGTAGATAAGTGTTTCGTACACAACGAGATTCTTCTTTATTATATTTTGTAGAAGTAGAAAAATATACTTTAAATTTAATAATTATAATGTGTCTAATCATTTTGTTGTTTAACTTTGTAATAATTATATATATTATATTGAACATGTCAAAGTTATTTTTAAATTAAGAGCAAAATAGTTTTCTAAATTTAGGACAAAAGAGTTAAACACAAAATCTTTTAAATTCTAAACATGCTAATATTATTAATCAAATTTTATTGTACTATATTATTATTATTATTATTAGTATACAAAATCTGTGTCACTACTCTTATGTTTTATGATATTCTATAATTTTCAAACAAATATCTTCATGTTTATAATGTGTCGTATTCGTATGGTCGTATCTGTGTTCGTCTCTCATAGGTGTTGGAGAGGTGAGTTTGAGCTCCTCAATCATGAGGTCAATTTGTCCCTTAATTACTTTTTCGTCAATAAATATATTCGATAATTAATTGTTTGGATAAATGTGGAAACCACACATAATTGAAGTCACCGTCTAAAATCTACCACACTAAACTGGAAGTAGTTGGAAACAAGTGTCCCATTGACCCCATGTACATTTAGCACATATTTATTTGAAGTTTCTCAAAATTATTTTTCGTTTGGAAAATTTTTTAAAAAAATTCGAGAATATTTGAAAAAATTATAAATTAGATAAATATATTAAAATTAAAATTAAAATTAAAACTAAAACTATTCTATATTATTTAGGACCATACAGAAAAACTTTAATTTATAAAACAATTAAAACTTTTAATTTTGACATTTTTTTTAAAAATATATAGAAAATTTGGTTCATGATCGCGATAACAAGATGTGCCCCCAAGTAATTTGTTGGTGGTGAAAGCCAATATACCTTATTTATCAAGCCGCCAAGAATTGACTTACCACCATTAAAATAATGGGGAGACAAGAAAATGATGCGTCATTTTAATTGTACAAATCGGTCGAGTTGAAATAATTAACATAATCTTGATTTGATTTCTTGAGTTTGAGGTGGCGCTTTAGTTTAATATGATGATTATCAAACTAATCGAGATTTAATAGAGTTGAACATAAGTCGATCTCGAATAGTTTGATATTTTAATATGCTAATATATTATTTTGATCTTATTAGGTCGAGTTGGAGTCAGATTTCTGTCAACCAATCAATGTCCTTTTAAATTGGTTTCCCAAGAATAATTAATCTAGCTCAAACAAGTTTCTAAATAAAATTTAACTGCATTTCGACTAAAAAATGTGGTTCAATTGACTTTAGGGTCATCTCATACTTATAACTTAGTTAAGTGGTCTTGGTTTTAGGACATTTGAGACGACTTCTGGTCTCAAGACTATATTTGGCTTCGTATGGAAGTAGTTAGGTTGGGCTTGATCTCACTCAAATTGAGCCAAAACCCATTAGATAAAGAGTTTGAAAAGATTTCAGTTCATATTCAGTTTCAACTCAAATGAAACCTAAAAATCCCTACTTGAGACATATAAAATTATTGATTTGACATTTATCAATTCTTTTTCACACATATAAATTATTAATTTGACATTTATCATCTACTTTTCTCCTCCAAACCCCAACAACCGAACATCAATCAAAATCATATCTCAAGTTTTCAAAACCCACTAACTATTATATAATAATATTTCACTATCTCAATATTTCATTGAAATCATTATCCAAATCAAGTTTCAAAGTTTCGACGAAAACTCTCAATTCACTTTTTGAAACCAAACCAAGACGAAACTCAATCAAACTACTTCTATAATAAACTATAAGACTTCATTGAAACTTTTATTGTTATAAGGAACTTTTGCTCATGTTTCAGTCCCAATGATTTCAAGTTTTAGATTTCAAATTTCATAAAAATATTTTTTTGAACAAATAACGTAACACTAAGAATTCAAGAGCACTTCTAAAATTCAAATTTTAAGAATTTTGTTAAATTTCACACAAAAATTATCCTCCAAGAGCACTCTTATAATTTATGGGTCCTTAAAAAACTTGGGTTTGGAAGGTCAAATACTCATGGCCAAATTCAAAGTGTATATCTCAAATGTTCTATATGAAAGTACAACTGTGTACTTTCTTGCACAATATTTAAGAATTATGCACATATATGATTATTATTTATATTAAATAATAGTTAAAAGTAATTTATTAAAATATAAACTAACTGTAGGAATAAAGTTGTGTGTTTATTTAAAAGTAGTCTCTTAAAGTAGTCTCTTAAAATATAAACTAGTTGTTGGAGTGCAGAGTAAAAAGTGAAAAGTGTATAACACTATTCACTGCTTATATTTTAGAATAAAATGTCGAAATTTAAGAGAGCTATTGGAGATGGCCTAATGTTTTTTGAAAGGGTGATTTACACTCAGACCCCCATCAGGTTTGGGCATATTACAAGAAACCCCCAGTTGTTTCAAAAATTACAGGGACACCCCCTCGGGTTTGGGCATATTACAAGAAACCCCTTACGGCATTAAAAACAGACGGAATTTGATGATGTCGGTAATTTTTTTTTTAATTTTTCAAATTTACCCCTGGCTAAATATACCCACATGGTGTGTTTATGTAATAATATTATGCCACAGGGGGTGTATTTGAAAGATTACAATAACTTCAGGGAGTTACTTGTAGCCAATTGTCATATTTTAAAAAATGACCGTTGGATGTTACTGTTGGCCACATATTTTGGTTATAAATAGCAGTCCAAATGTATTTTTTTTTTTTTTTAGCATTTCATCCCATAAATTTGATAATGTCATCATCAAATTCATGAGGTAGTGTGAGATGTTTAAAATATCGATAATCAAAATATTCATGTGTAGGGTGTCTGGGTGTGTGAAGAATGCACCCATAATGGTTGCAGATGCACGCCGAGATTTAAAGTTGTATTATCCCTATACGTGAACATTTTGATTTATAGTCAAAATATATGGCCAACAGTAACATCCATTGATCATTTTTTAAAATATGACCATTGGCTATAAGTACCCCCATGAAATTTATAGTCAAAATATATGGCCAACATTAACATCCAATTGTCATTTTTTTAAATATGACCGTTGACTATAAATAACTCCCTGAAGTTATTGTAATCTTTCAAATACACTCCATGTGGTATAATATTATTACATAGACACCCAATGTGGGTATATTTAGCCAGGGGTAAATTTGGAAAATCAAAAAAAGAATTGTTGATGTCATCAAATTCCATCTGTTTTTAACGCCGTAAGGGGTTTATTGTAATATGCCCAAACCTGAGGGGGTGCCCCCTGTAAACTTTTGAAATATCGGGAGGTTTCTTGTAATATGCCCAAACCTGAGGGGGTCTCAGGATAAATCACCCTTTTGAAAACCTAAGATTAGAAACAAATCAAATTTATTTTGATACTCCCTCCCCGTTCCATAACTTTTAACCTGCAAAAATCCCAAATAATGATATTGAAAAAAAAAATCAAGAAGATAAGAATATTTTTAGAGTTTACAAATCAACAAATCCTCTCCAATTTCACATATTAACCTAAAATTATTGCATTGGTTCTATTCAAATCCCAATAATTCTAGCATTTTATGAAGTGTCTTCATACTTAATAAAAATTTATTATTTTAGGAAGTGTTTTCATATTCCATAAAACCTCAAATAAATAATATTTTATGTTTCTTGAGAATTGAATCATATTTTAAGATTTGTATAACTCCTGCATAAAATTCAAACAACCATTAACTAAAATGCACAAAAAATCAAGAACATCTTAAAAAAAATTCTATATTTTTCAACACTCTTTGAAAATTCAAACAAACGGGCCCATTATTTTTCTTATGGGATCATTTTTCACCAATTTTTTTCTTATATCATTATAAGTTTATGATCAATAATACTAACTTGATTTTGATATATTTTCCTTGGGGTGGACCCATACAATTTTTAGGCTTAAAATGGCCTAGAAATTAGGGAAAAAGTTGGATAAAAGTGGCGTTGAGCATCATAAAAAGCTATGGTGGGACACTACCATGTAATGATTCCACCCACAAATAAAATTAAAAAAAGGAAAGAAAAAACAAATCAAGAAAACACAAAAACAAAAGGCAGATAGGAAAATCAGTTTTATTTTATCAATTAGGTAAGTGCCATCACTCCACTTTACTAACAATTTCATTCCCAAACCAACATAAAGAAAAAGAAAAGAAATATGCCCATCATTTTCATCATACAAAAGATTATTCCCTTGCGACTTCTTATGCCCACAGCATAAATGATAGATTTAAAATTATTTAAATACTATTAGTAAAGATTTGAGCTTTTATGCAGATTAGATCTCATTGCAGTGTTCCTTTTCTTTTTCAGCGTGAATCTTGAAATGGGTTCTCGCCTTCTCGGAAATGGTTCTTGAAATAGTGATGGCGTGCTTCAATTTCAGGGTTTGATTTCTATGTTTCACTTTTTTTCCGGCCTTTTTTTTCTGTTAGTTTCTCTGGCTTTTGCATTTGCAATGATTTTGCTGCTTTTAGTTTATTCTTTTGGTGTTGATATGAGATGTTTAGCTCATTATTGATTGTGATTTTGGTGATTTGATTTGGGTTTCAATGGTTGTGTGGATCTTGCACTTGATTTTTCTTCTGCTTATTGATTTTCATATGGTGCTTTTGTGTGTGTGAGTTACAATTTTCTTTCTGTTTTGTATTATAACTACCCTTGAGATTTTCAATTTGTCTGTTAGGTTATTAAATCAGAAATTGATACTCACATCAATGTAAGGGTTAGGCATACAATACTAAAATGGCTCATTTTGAAACTCAATCCATGTACATGTTCATTCAATTGTAATCTTCAATTTACTTTTTCATTTCTTGTGTTTTCTCCGAGCTTAATCATCAGTTAGCACCTTTGAATAAAAATACACTCGTATTGATTTTGTGTTGAAGAATAAAAAACAGATGATCTTTAACTTGAAAATGACATGAAAAATGCCGGTTTAGCTCTTCTTAGTTCTATCAGTTTAGATGGATATCTTGTTAATAATTGGAACATCATTGTGTTTTTGTACTCCTTCATTTGTAGGTTTTAAATTATCCTTCCTCATGTAGGTCAATACACACAGCATGAAATTAGGCACATCCAGGTTTCTATAAACCTCCGTGTTATTACTGGTGCGAGCGATTTACGAAAATAAAGAATACAAGATGACCTCAGAAAGATTAACAGAAGAAGACCACATTGATCAAGATTTCGAGTCCTTGAGTGTTTCAAAACGCTTTGTTAGAAGCATGAGCCAAAAATTGAAAAGAAAGAATCCCAAAAATGGGAGTTTTGAAGAAGATGAAATGACTGGCGTGTCCTTGGGATGTCTAACCCTTTACGGTCGAGGTGGAGGTTGCAAAGTAGGTGCCGAAACGGGTGAAGAGTTAGGCGATCCATGCAATAGAAGGCGATCAAGTGCTAGCGAGGAAGGAAAAGGATATAATAGAATATGTGGAAACGAGGAAGCAACTATTGATTGCTTTTCATATGGGATGAAAGAGAAACTCTTCAAAAGGAACAACCGAAAGCTTTTAACTTTACATGAAGCTCAAAATTCCAATAGCATGAATTCTCGACTACCGGATGACATACTCGAGATGTGCTTGGTGAGGCTCCCGATCACGAGTCTCATGAACGCTCGCCTCGTGTGCAGGAAATGGAAAAACTTGACAACATCACCTCGGTTCATGCAAGTTCGGAAAGAAGGCTTATTCCAAACTCCGTGGCTATTTCTATTTGGTGTCGTTAAAGACGGCTATTGTTCCGGAGAAATACACTCGTTTGATATATCGCTAAACCAATGGCACAAAGTCAACTCTCCGACCCTCAGAGGGAGATTTCTATTTTCGGTTGCTAGCGTGCAAGATGACGTTTATATAGTCGGAGGTTGTTCTAGCTTGACTAACTTCGGAAGGGTAGACCGTAGCTCGTTCAAGACTCACAAAGGAGTTCTGGTATTTAATCCTTTGACTAAATCGTGGCGTAAAGCCACAGCAATGAAGTACGCCAGGTCATCACCTGTGATAGGGATTTCGGAGGTCAGCCCCGATTGTTCGATCGTTAGAAATCAACAAAGTCGATCGGAGAGACGTTTTTACCGCTCGAGAGTTGGTGGTGTATCTGATGTTTACGAGGATCCTCACAGACTATCAGTTAGACGTCAATCGAGACATTCTCTTGAAGAAAATGACATATCATTGTTCCCGAACATGAAGCCATACAAGTTTGTCAAGCAAAAGAACGAAAGTTCGATTAGAAAGTTTGTTATGATTGTAGTTGGAGGTCTTGGATCTTGGGATGAACCGTTGGATTCGTGTGAAATTTACGATTCACTATCAAATAAATGGACGGAGATACAAAGATTACCGTTAGATTTTGGCATTGCTCGTTCTGGTGCTGTATGTAATGGGATTTTCTACGTTTACTCGGAAAACGATAAGCTCATTGGATATGAGATAGAAAAAGGATATTGGATAAGAATACAAACCAATCCAATCCCGCCACGTGTCCACGAGTATTATCCAAAACTTATATCTTGTAAAAATCGGTTGTTCATGCTTTCCGTTTCTTGGTGTGAGGGAGATGGTCAAATAGGAAGGAGAAACAAAGCTGTTCGAAAGCTTTGGGAGCTTAACCTCGTATATCTTTCTTGGGCCGAAATCTCGATTCATCCAGATGCCCCGATGGACTGGAATGCTGCATTTGTTGCTGATGAAGATCTTATTTTTGGGGTCGAAATGTTTAAAATTTTTGGACAAGTTTTGGATTTTGTCACGATGTTTAATGTTTCTGAAATGGGAACGAGGTGGAGTCACGTTTCGAGGAACCATGTGGCACACGATTTGGATGCTTCTTCGTGCATGACAAAATCGATGGCGGTGTTGCGTTTGTAACTTATTGGGTTGTAATCTTTGTGTTCATTTAGGCACTAGTTGCTTTTTTTCTGAAAGTGAATTGCGGTATGATGTGATTCATTCTTGGTGTTCTCTCTTTATTCTTTGTTCTGGTTGTAGAATGTATTTTCCTATTGTTTATTTAATTAATTTATTTTTTCTTGTATGAAGGATGTGTTTTGATCTTTTTGTGAATTTTTATCAAAAAACATGAAAATAAGTTGTGAATAATCATTTGACATTATTTGTTGCAGAAATTGACTAATCTTGTTCAATTATTTGACGTTTACTCCTTAATAGTAATTGAAAATCATCTTTGAAGTTCAATTATTTGCCAGTTGTCCACGTTCTGTATTATACAGTCCCTTTTTTGCAAGTAACCTAAATTGGAAGTTTATCACCAACCACAACTATTTTTACATTGTTATCTAAAATAAGCTGAAAGACTGGACTTAGATCAAATGACTAAATATATATTCCTTCAAACCATTGGAAATTGATTCACACCTTTTTTTTATTTTATTTTTTTAATTCACACTCAACTTCTAAACAACAAGGATTCATAAGAAAAAGTTACATAGACAAAAAAGGGGGATAATACAAACAGTACAAAATAATGGCTCACAAGCTATATACTTACTTTCAATTGCATCATAAAATTACAAAAAAGAAAAAATAAGTTCAAGCCTCTAACAGTCTACTAGTAAACGATATCAAAAGGATTATCCATTGTTCGGAAAAATACCAGAGAAGTTCGGGATTTTGTCAACATGCTTCAAGGCGAGCTCGGCAATCTGTCGTGTTCGATAATCTCCATGTTGAAAAGCATCCACAAGTGCCGTGGCTATATTAGGATCACTGGAAACAACATAAGATATATCCTCGCTTCTCAACAATCTCTCGACTGCCCAAACTCCTCTCCTTCTTAGACTATCCGTTCTTTTCTCAAGTAAAATGTCCATTATAGGCTGAATTCCTTCTGCATCAATCAACACTTGAACTCCTTGCTCTATTTCAACCCCATCGTCTAGTAAAGTCGATAGAGCCGCAAGAGATGCTTCCACTACCTTCTCGTTCTTGTGGTCCAAAAGGGCAACCAATTTATCTACAGCCCGACCTTCCAATAAACAAAATGTTTCCTTCAACGAACATGTCCCATTATGGATCTTACATAATCCGGATATAACCGGTGGCTTGCTCAAACAAGGGAAAATCAAGCCACAAATACCGGGAGTCGGAAACTCCGGCAAACTCGTCAAGTTCTTCGATTCTTGAGATAAGTTTTCCAAAGCCATAGCTGATTCCATTTGTACGTTATCGAGCCCATTCATTCGTAAAAGATCGATAAAAAGGGCCGCGAGATTGTGCTCACGACAAAGTGCACGAGCGGCACCCGACTCCTCGGATAAGGAAAACGTAATTCTCGCTAGAACCTTCACGAGCCCTTCTAAATAAGGAGTCATAAATCGACTACCCCTCGTTTCTCCTTTTCGAATCCTACTTATCCGCGAAATGAACATTTGGAAGGCCCCTTCGTCTAGCATTTGTCTAGTGAGACCCCAGTCACGTTCCGGAAGATCGGCTAAAAGCCCGACTGCCGCCGCCTGCTCCTCGGTTATCCCAACATTTTCCAGTATCACTTGGATTAGGCTGCTGAGCTGGCCAGACGTGCCACGCAAGCAACCGGCTAGCTCCTGGCCCATGTGAGGGGATAAGTTCTGAAGTAGCTTTATCGAAGCCGCCCTCAAATCTCTCTGGGGTGCTTCGATGAACTGAACCAAACTAATAGTAGCACCCGAGCTTTTGATAGCGGAAACGACACTTGACACGGTGAAAGGAGAGCTCGTGAGGCCAACGAGAATTTGGAGAAGCTTGCACTCGATTGCAGGGCCCGTGTTGCTTATGAGATGTAGGAGGTTATGAATTGTTTCCTCGGAGACAAGAGTTTGGTGATTGGGCCCAACTGGGATGGAGTCGAAATCATTGCCCGAGTTCACGATGTTGGCGAGAATAGTTGCGGAAACTTCTTTGAGTCGCATGGGGAGCTGTTTGGCTCCGACTGTGAATAGATCTTTGACTAGCGGGGGAAGGATTCCTGCCTCTATCAAAACTTTGGCACTTGTTTCGTCTGATGAGATTTGGTTTAAGGCTTTAAGAGCAGCCTCTCTAGACGGCATGTTATTACTCTTCATGAGGTTGATCAACGAGAATCCAGCCGTTCTAGCCACAAGGACTTTTACGTCATTGTTCAATACAAGTTCACCAAGGAAAGAGGCCATGGACAATTTCGTGTCTGGAGAGCCTGCAACAAGTAATATGTCGAAATCAAATCATCATTCCATCTTAGCATTTGAACGGTAAATTGGGGAAAGCATTGATATAATTTCTACTATTGCCTAGAAAAAATAATTCTATTTGGAGCTTTTACTTGAGGTCGACCATGAGCTACGGTGAATTTCGAGGATCCGACATTGTTTGTGCCCTTAAATGAATTTTTTCCCCTAATTTTGGCGATTCTTAGGAAATTTATTAACTTTTCGTAGGAAAACATGGTTTACTTTTTGTAAGATGGAAATTACTTACGATTATAAATCTTACTTGGTGATCTTTTTATTCTCTAGGGTTTGGAGCTATTTAAGCCGGCCTAATGGTGCGGCCAACTTCATTCTATATTCTTAACTTGTGAGCTTTTCTCTGGTTTTGGGAAAATTAACTCGTAGCTTTGATATTAGTCTGGCTAATTGTACTTAAAAGCAACCAACTTTCATAACTTATATTTTTGATTGTACCGTCAGTTCTCGACTAGCATCTACTGAACTCTGTAAAGAATAAAATTGAAACATATGTCATCAAAGTTGAACCCAACTAGAAATCAACTCGAGGTTTGTGAGTGCACCTTCAAGTATTAGTGTTAGAAGAGGTTGAAGTCTTCCGCTTTCAGCCATTTGTCTTACGTTGTTCTCACATTGTGCCAGATTCTCCAATGTTTGATCAGCCTTCTCAACTGTCAAAACATTTTCAGAGTTGCTGCTCGCCATTCCAACTAAAATGAGAATTGCTCCATTAACCGAACCAATTTTTTCACATAATCTTTCCGATTTAGAAAGCTCGTAAAGCAATGAAACCGCTTCTTCTCTCTCTATGGATTGCTCATGAGACAATAATTTCACTATCGTACGCACCGTGTCCCCTTCCGCCATTATTTCCTGCAAAACCAAATAATCATAAGCACAGGAATATATGAAAATTTCACAGTTATTCCAGCATATGGTTGTCCTAATAAAAATAAATACTTTACTACTTGAGCTAGAAACTCAAAAAAAACTTGTATATGCATTTCTTAGTTACGATCATGGATCAAAATTTCTTTTTGAGTGTATATTTTGGTTAACTATATATTGGAAAGTTTTCGAAAACTTTTAGCGGACGTTTCAGAAACACTAGGAAAAATTGGGAAAAGATTAATATTAAGAAAATAATAGAGTACCAAGACAAACAAGTGGTTTCGGAATTACACCTTATTTTGTTTCGATGGAATTAAAATCAGAAACTTTTCAATGTTTTTGATGGAAATTTTGATCCATAGGTATGATACTCCTAACTCCTATTTTTTTTCAAATTTGAAAATTGAAATTGACCATCGAGGACAAACTAAGTTGCAATATGAATTATCAACCTTTGACAACCTTATTATCGGAGTCTTCATCGACCACAATTCGAAGTGTTTCTAAAGCTCTGCATCGAACTTTACGACTACTATTCTTCAATACATCAACAATCATCGGTATTAGCTCCGCATTTCGAACTACAATCCTATTTGACCGATTTTTCAAGCAAAGGTGCTGCACAAACTTCAAAGCTTGTAGAGTATCACTCTCAGCACTGCCCAAGGTCAATGATCTACGAGCCATGTCTACCTGAGCAGCCTCGTTCCTAGCATTCCATTCCTCGATCGTGTTCCGTAAAGCTATGCTCGGGTTCAATTCTGTGCTTCTCAACTCTCTCAATGTTAAAGGGCAAGACGGTCTTTTTCCACTTTCCCGGCACTCTCTGAACCATTTTTCAATGGCTTCTCTTTCATATGTTTGCCCGTTTTCTAAGGTTACGGGATCTCGCATCACTTGTTTCGTTAAAGGGCATAAGAATGAATCGTAAATAGGTTCTATACGTAGTCTCTCGAAATGGTAGCTATCGTCTGATTGGACACCGAGGTCGTAACTTCCGTTTCTACTTCCAGCCATTGAATTACAGCACCTATTACAAAAAACAACATAAAGTTCTTTTAATCTGCAGATGACCATTGCTTAAATTCATTCTCAGACATAAAAACCTTTTCCTTTCATACAAACATAGGAATTTTCAAATTGCAAGCTGAAAAATTTTAAGAACTATAATCTATGAGACTAATTTCATTTTTCTACTTCAAATACCAAAAAGAAAGAAAATCGACAAGAGTTTTCAAAGTCAATCTACCTATATATCAAGTTTCAAAGATCACCAAAATCCATCTAAACATGCTTAATTTTAATCAAATTTTCAAACCCAGATGATAAAGATCATAACTAATACAATTTTAAGAAAAAATTTGAACATTTACTTATTTACCACAAACAAATCAAGAAAGTCAAAAACCATTACCTTGGAGAAGAATAGTTCCAAATTTAACCTCGCATCAAAATCTTATCAAGAAATCTATGACAGCACAAGAATCTTTGGATAATTAAAGTAATTGGGATTCCTCCATGAATCTTGAATAATGGGTTTTGCTGAGAAGAGGTAAAAAACGTTTGAGGAAACAGAAGAAAAGGCAGCTGTATTTTAGTGCTCCCTGCATATGTAATAAAAATAAATTGTAGTAACAATGGGGTGAAAATGAAAGAGTTGACTGACAACCAAAAGTCATGGTTGTTGTACTGTATGTACAGTAGAAGTAGAAAGAGCTAAATAGGATAACATTGAAAAAGCAGGCCTCGGCTGTTGTATTAATTAAAGATGCATATATGTTTGTACTATTTATTTATGGGTTTGTTGCACTTTGCAAACATGGGAGATAGGCACTATACATCCTCAAAATATATAGATTTAACATTTTACACCCTCTTTTATTTTCAAGTAAAGTTGATCATCGGAGTCAAAAAACCTAGAGGTAAATAGGTAAAAAAATTGGATCTTTGGCAATTTGCACCATCGAATTTAAAACAACTCAGCAACTTGCCGAAACACGATAAATGGGCACTTTGCAACCCCAAAACACAAAATTAACACCTAACATCCTCAAATTAAGAAAACTCAGTAACTAGCACCCCTTTTTTTTCCGGTAGAGTTGACCACCGGGGTCTAAAAAATTTAGGGTCGAAATAGGTAATTAATTTTCTTTTTTCCTTAAAATTCACAAAATACGATTATGAATACTAAAATACTTATTTCTCTCTTCATCTTTCTTTTCACACAATAAATATCTATATTGTAAACTTGGATTAAATTTTTATTTTGTAATATGATTCGGTAAATTTTATATATTAAAACTTTTCGAATTTTTTAGTACATTTGAAAATTTGGTAATCAAAGAAAAATTGCCAAAGATCCAAAAATAAATTACCTATTTTGCGCCTAAATTTTAGTTACTGAGTTTTTCTTGATTTGAGGGTGCTAAGTGTTAATTTTGTGTTTCGGGGGTGCAAATTACTTAGTTGTTCTTAATCGAGTGTGCTAAGTACTTATTCTATTTCGAGGTGCAAAGTCTCTATTTATCTTGTTTCGGGGATACAAAGTGCCAAAAATCCAAATATGAATTACCTATCTTGCCCCTAAGGTTTTTTTACTCCGGTGGTCAATTTTGCCAGAAAGCAAAGTGCTGAATTTTTCATATTTCGGGGGTGCAAAGTGCTAAATTTGTATTTTGGAGTGCAAAGTGCAAAAAAAATCCTTTATTTATCTCATATTTGTATTTGTTGGTTCGTTTTGAAACGTATTTATTTTGACTTGAGATCAATTTTAGATGTTTTGAAATTGGAATTTGACTTTTTGAAAAAGAATAAATACATTCAAAAGCAACATGTGATAGTAGATATTTGTGAGTTGAGTTTATAATGTAATTGGGTTTCTAAAATACGTAAAATTACATGATTATCTCTTTTGAAAATTAATAATTGTGAAACTTAAGGGTTATTTTGCACTTTGCGAAACATGAGAAATAGATATTTTACAACCCTAAAACACAAAATTAGCATTTTGCAGCCCCAAAACAAGAACAATTCAACACTTAGCACCCCTCCTATTTTCAGGTAGAGTTGACCACCGGAGTAAAAAAAATTAAGGGCAAAATAGATAATTTGATTTTGGATCTTTGAAACTTTGCACCCTCGAAACATGAAAAATTGGCACTTTGGACCCCTGAAACACAAGACTAGCACTTAACAGCCTCAAATTAAGAAAAACCTCAGCATATAGCACCACCTCATTTTTGTCGGCAGAGTTGACTACCAGGGTCAAAAAAACCTATGGGCAAAATTAAGTTACCTATTTTGCCCCTGGATTTTAGGGCTCCGATAGTCAACTTTGCGATAAAAGAATGCGAGTTGCTAAGTGTTGAATTGTTCTTATTTTGGGGGTGCAAAGTGATAATTATGTGTTTCTCATTAACCAAATATAGAAATTCTCAATACATAAAATTGACCAAATCATATAACAAAAACAAAATTTTAATCCAAGTCTACAAAATGGATATATATATTAATCATGAAAAGAAAGATGGAGAGGAAAATGAGTATATATTCATAATCGTATTCTGCAAATTTTAAGGAAGAAAAAAATGAATTATCTATTTTGCCCCTAAGAAGAAAATACGAGGGGTGTTAATTGCTAAATTTTTCTTAATTTGAGAGTGATAAATGCTAAGTTTGTGTTTTTAGGGTATAAAGTGCTCATTTCTCGTATTTTGAGGTGCAAATAGTTGAGTTGTTCTTAATTCGAGAATGCTAAGTACTTACTATTTCGAGGTGCAAAGTGCCAAAAATCCAAAAATGGATTACTTATTTTCCCCCTAGGATTTTTGAATCTGGTGGTCAACTCTGTCGGAAAATAGGAGGGGGTGTTAAGTGCTAAATAGTTACTGTTTTGGGGGTGCAAAGTGTCTACTTCTCAAGTTTTGGGGGTGCAAAAAACACGACTTAATTAAAGGTGTATTTAAATTTCTTCATTCAAAAAATTTCTTTTTTGGGTTTAAAATAGTTTAAATCTCTGAAATTCTTGACTTAAATTTTTTTTTAACAATGTTATACTATTTGTACCATGTAATTTGGTTGGTTAATTTTTTTTTCTTTGAAAATATGGAAACTTGTCATTAACTCAGAGATAATAGTATCATGAATGTAACAAGGTAGATCGCAACAACACTTGAAGTAGCCAAAGAATGAGTTGTCGTGTTACCATCCCAGAAGTATGAGAAACTCGAAATCTAAATTCAAGACCAATGCTTTAATGTCATCCATAGACGAGTAATGATAAAAAATATCGCACACATGAGTCTTGCAATCATCTTCTTAAGATAATCTCGTTCCAATCATTTGTTACAGCAAACTCCAAATCAAATTTTCCGCCATTACTTCTCCTATTTCGAGACCAAATGGCAGGTTAATCCATCCAGAAACCTAACCTATACAAAGTATTATTTTCATGTTACTTTTTAAACCAAAACTATGAATTTAAGATCCATCCAATATTGGATTGATTTGAAATTCTTTCTCTGGATCCATTAATTCAAATGAAGCTAGGCCTGTCAAAGGTCAGGTCCGGACCCAACCCAGACCCAATCAAGACCTTATTTTAATAAATTTCAAAGACCTGGACCTGGACCCATTGCAGACCCAGCCATGTGATTATGGTTGGACCCGGACCCGACCCGACCCGACCCGGACCTGAAGCAAACCCGAACTGGACCCGACCCGAAATACGATCCGACCCGTTTGAGCCCGACCCTACCCTGCACTTTTTTTTTTTTACCCGACTGAGACTGCCAATTAGAGATAATACATGGGTTGATTTGCATTTTACTCAAATTTTGTTTACGTCAATCAATTATTTTTTTTCCTTTTTCTTTTGAAACTAGAGAAATGAAATGCAGAGAGTGTGTGACTGTGTGTATTTTTAGAGTGAGAACTGAAAAATGAAAAGAAATAGTGTATTAGGGGAAAAAATTCAGGTTCAGGTCTGGGTCCGGGTCGGGTTCGGGTCTCGAACGGGTCCAGGTCTGGACCCGACAGTTTGGGTAAAAATGTCCGGGTCCATACCCGATAGTTGATATTCAGGTCGGGTCCAGGGCCGGACCCGACCTTTGGCAGGCCTAAATGAAGCCATATATAGCTCGTATTTTGCTGCTCATGTATAACCCCAAATTTATGAGCTTTCCACGTTCATATATAGCTCGTATTTTGCTGCTCATGTATAACCCCAAATGTATGAGCTTTCCACGTTTTTGGACTTCTTCATAAAGGACAATTGGAACCAAATCAATTAGAATCGACGCTATTGCTAGGTAACTTGGGCTGTCGTCTAGGGTCCGACCATAGACGTGCCTCAATTTTATATATAAATATGTATATATTAGTTTATTTTCAATTTGAAAATGATATATAATTTTTTCTAAAAAATAATCATTTATAAGAGAATTGAAAATATAAGTTGCACAAATTGAATAAAGTTGTAAAAACTCTCGGGACCAAGACAACCTAATTCTTGTAGAAGTAAGAATGTGAGTTGTGGAAGAAAGTATAAGGTTGTAAAAACACTTTAAATTATTTTATTGTTTGCAAAGTTGGATAATTTAAAAATGAGGTTTTGCCCTAATTATATAACCATATTCATGGGATGGTGAAGATAAACTTGATATAATGTCTAAGAATAATGTTTTATAGAATTTTATTAGGACCTATCTAAAATGATCATTCTATAATTGTGTACATGGAGAAACATCTATAGTTACATACTAGAATTATATACATGGAATTTTGAGAATCTAGAACCATGTACAAGCAAAAAGTAAGCCATAGAAACCTCCATGCATAACTTGAACTATTTTATTGGGTTAAACTTAATTGGTCAATTATTGTTGAGACGATTATTGGCCTTAATGCATCATATGTTGGGTTAGTTCTATTGAGCACATGGTTTCTTAACTTTCAAATAACTTGAATTAAAAAATGATTAGTTTTATTTGAGTTTAAGTCTGAGCATAGAAATCTAGTTTACAATCAGGGAGATATTGAATGTACAAACAGTTCAATAAATCAACTGAACCGTACCGGAATTAAAGCTAACTATCAAACCTTATTCTTTTTTTATTTCTAGCGGTCGATTTACGAAATGAATCCATAATACCTATTTTAGGATCTTGAGGCATACAAGGAAAATTAATTGTGCATGGAAGTACTAGTATTTGTGATCAACTTAAATATTAGGTTTGATATATAACTTGATTAAATAAGTTTAGGTCAAGCTACAAATTTTTAAAAATAATTTACAAAAAAGACTCAAACCTACACGTTTTTGTTGTTTTGGTGAAGCAACGCATTGTTCAATTTGGAATATGGTACAATTTTCGAAATTACCTAACCAGTCTAGATACCAAAAATTGGTACAGCTCGGTTCGGTTCAATTTTACTGACACACACTCCTAAGACTGAAGAGTCTCTTTTGTAACATAGTTGCGAGAGCATAATGATAATACTTTTACATTATATTTATTTATTGTTGACAAGTAAAAAGTTAGCTCTATTAATGTACATTAATTATATAATTATATCCACAATACTTGTAGTATTTGTATTTTTTTTAAGAAGGGTTTTAAAATTAACTGTTATAATTTAAAAACATATTACGGTTGAATTTTTAATAATAATTAAGTTGATTTGTCACTTTATCTATCTATAATAAATATGTTATAGATAAACCATGTAAATACTTTTACAATTTTAAAAGTAATAAAATAAATAGTAATAATGGATTTTTTTTTGTAGAACAGGGCCCGAGTTTAAATTTTGCCTAGGGCCTTAATATGTCGGGCCGGCCCTGAAATGAATTGAAGTCATCAAACGAGAAGTTGATGCTGTTATGAAAGCCCTTTGTGCTGTTCATGGAGTCAAAACTTGTGAGGTTGTCGGGAATTGGTGGTTCAGTTTGATGGATATAAGCCTCCAATGAAACAGTATGACTCAATAAATTGAGATCATTTTTCTATTAACTAATGAATCCAGAAACTTGTACGAAATCACCAACTAATAAATGAGAAAGCTCAAAAGTGCCACCCTTTAGCTCGCCAATATCTTTGTGCATTTTCATTGAGACGGGCATTCTTTAGTTTTAGAAAAAGCCTGTATGACATCTCCACTTTATTCGAATCCAACAACTTATTATGTAGCTTGCTACAAATAATCTTGCTGGGGAAAAATCCCTTACTAAGAGATTCCTCCATGACTAGAACAGCTGTTTCAAGCTGGCCAGTGTTGCAGAGACCATTTATAATATACTCATAAACCTCCATATCAGAAGAATAACAACTTTCTTGCATTTCACCCCATATATTCAAAAGCATACCACATTTGCCAAACCTAGATAGCCTCATGAGCAAAAGCTTATAAGCCGTGAGCGATATTTTACATCCTGCTTTTCTTGCCTTCTTATATATCAGCAACGCTGCGTGAGGTGGACCATATCTACACAAAGGTTCAATAAACTCGGTCACAGTTCCAGTGGAAGGAGTTAAGCCTCGACCTAACATCTCATCAAACATTTCAATAGCATCTGCAACTCTTCTAGTTTTGAGAAAATACAGTATAATCCTAACATAAGTATCCATGTTTGGCTCAAAACTATTACTCAACATCCCCTCATAGTATTTCAAGGCTTCGTCAATATCACCAGTAGCAATATAATTAAATATCATCGCATTATAAACTATGGTACTTAGATCACTCCCCTTTTCCTCCAAGTACTTAAAAACCTTAACAGCATCATCAACTCTACCAGCTCTACCAAAAACCTCAATAACATGGCTATTAGTAACACAATCGGGCTCGACTCCATCATCCACCATAGCTTTCAAAAATTTCTCAACTTCAGTAACTCTACCAAGCTTAGACCACCCGCCTATAATAACATTATACACCTCACTATTACATTGTACCTTCCCTTTCATTTTATTGAACACCGAACATGCACTTCCCACATAGGAACGCCGACACAGACATTTCAAAAGTACACTCAAAGTTTCCTCATCACATGTCAATCCATACTTATCCAATTCCCAGAAAATGTTAATAGCTTTAGAAACCTTTCGAGCACGAACATAACTATCCATGACAATGGAAAGAGTTTCCAAATTAGGGATGACTCCATTTTCCCTCATTTCATCAAACATTTCCATCATATGTATAAAGAATTTTCTCCTACCCAATGCTTTAATTATTATATTATAATTAGAAACATCTTTTGCTATATTCTGATGCTTCACCGCCCAATGAAAAAACACTACCATAGATTCACCGGATAAATTCCCTCTGTTTACTACTTTAGCAAGTACGTCGACGTTTAATTCAACTCCAACGCAACTCAAAGCGCTATGAATTGAACTTCTGCCGCGGAGTTTTTGCAGGAAAACCCCACGCAATTTATCTTCAGGCGGCAGAAAATCATCCGCCGCAGCTCTGATTTCCGGTTGATTGTTGGGGGGATTTATGGATATGGGGAAAAGATCGGCGAGCTGGCTCAATACATGGGATTCGTCGGTCTTGGAATGATTGTTGTTTGGGGAATTTAGGGGAGATTCTAGGGTTGAATAATCGAAATTGAGAATTGAAGAGTGAAAGGGCAGTGGTGAAGTGCACCTCAAGGTGTTTGCGCATAGTCTTCTGAGTAACATTTCACAATCCCAATCAATAGAAATTGAAGCAATAATCAGTGTCATAAGCTAGAATTGTTGTTTTAAATTATGAAAGAAAAAAAAAAGCTAGAATTGTTTCTTTATGAAAATAAGGTCATAGCTTTTTCTGGAGGAGTTTAGTTGTTTGCAGGGTTGAAATTCAAACAAATTTATTCGATACTCGTTCGATAAAAGCTTGTTTGAGCTCGGTTCGTTACACAAATCAGACAAGCTCAAACATCATTTTTCGTTCGATAACTTTTGAACCTCGACTCGATAAGTTAAAAATTGATAAAATACATGTAAAATATAAATATACTCGATATTCGGCTCGTTGAACAATCAAATCAAGCTCAAACACAAAATTTCAAGCTCGATAAAATTCAAACCAAACTTGAACATTGTTTCATTAGCTCGATTATTAATTTTTTGTTATTTAAGATAAGTTGGGTAAAAAAAATCGATTAAATAATTTGTTTAACTTTTAAAAGATTAATAACCGAATATGTGGATAGTAATTACATGTATTATCTTAAAATGGAAAGTCGTGTACATTTAATAGCTTTAAATAAATAGATATATTTGAACATTCTATATACGATCGATTCGGTACAAGTACAAGGTCCCATGAATTCGAAAAAATTAGATCCACATATCAATCGACATCGATTCCAACATCAAATTACGGGCTTGTACATCATCAAGTTTCCACTCCGTTGATGTTTTCCAGTATGTTTTCAGGTGTTTCCATTGAAATCTCGTTGATAAAGGTAGGTCTGATATATCTAAGGAGGGCAAAATGAACTATATAAACTGAGAGATCAATTTTTTTTAATACATTGACTGTCATGTTCTTTATAATTTTCAAATGACCAAGTCAAATTATTCAAAAGGTTAACTTGAAATAAAATGTGTTTGATTCATTAAATGTCAAATTGAAGTTAAACTCATTAATAAAAACATCAAATCAAGTTTGCATTGTATTTTTCAACTTTAAAGATCGACTTAAACTCAATCCAATAAGCTTTAAAATGATCAGATATAACAAATCGAGTCTGACTTGTGTCCAACTCTCTTTAAATCTCGATCAAGCTTGGTTTGCTCGACTACAACACCATTAAAAAAAAAACACACAAACACAAAATCTAAAATTCGATTAAAAAAGGGGCAAACATCGAATAATTCTTTAATAGACACCCTGACTCAAAATAAATGTACGAGACATGAGAAATGAAATTAAGAATTCTTTCAAGAATCAGAACATACAAACACAAACTAGTTCAACACATTTATCAAACAAACAAAAATAACGAAGGAATACATATTGAATGTCTGCCACAAACCAGTTCAATACATTTATCAAACAAACAAACAATAAAAAATAAAAATAAAAACCAAAGGAATACATATTGAATGTCTGCTGTCAACTACATCTTATCAGAAACTATCAAAAGAAAAGGACAAAAAAACTACAACATATCAGAGAATAATTTCTTACTCCAAATTCATCTTCAGTGGTATAGATAATGTAGAATGAGCAAACATAAAAAGAATTACCACAAAACTGTACTCATGTCTGTATGAATAAGCTAGAAAGAGTTCCAATTATCAGAACCTTTTTTTGGCGTTTCAGACGAGACCTTAAATGGACCACTGGAACCAAACGGATCAGAGTCATCAAATGAAAAGTTTCTGCCGTGATCATAGCTTTTTGTGCTGTTTATGGAGTCGAACCTGGTGAGATTCCCCCGACTAGGAGAAGACCCGCGATCTTGCACACCAAAAGATTCATATCTAGCAAAAGCGTCAGAAGAAAATGGATCTCTCGACTCCATGCTGTATCTCGGAGGAGAGTTGCTTGTTCTGGACACGGGGGTTTCAGGAATAGAATCCTCAAAGGTTGTAAATGGGCTATTCTTCTCAAATGCACCGTGTGCGTGAGGAGAATCAGTCCTTTCAGGACTTGCACCAAAATCATTTGACCCAAAGAAGTATTTGTCTTCATTCTTTCCATGTTCTGATTCCTGAACAGATGAAAACAACGACCATAGGTATAAGGATTCAGGGGTAAGGAGTCAAGGCAGGAAAAATGTTTCGGCTTCTTTATGAAATATTACAAGTATGCATGCAGAAGAACTACTTACCTTAGCACTGAATCCCCAGACTGAATCAATATCATCGTCATTATTGTCAAAATTACCCCATGAAGGTTCGTCGAAACTCCTATAGAGGCAGGAAAAAAATTTACAGTTTGATGATACTGAGAGAATGCAGATAATTAAAAAAACTGAAAGAACGTGACAACAAATTGAGAAACTACAATACCTGTGAGTTTCAGCATCACCATCCGAGCTTTTCCTGAAATGATTCTCCGAATATTCTTGAGATGGGCTTTCATATCGCGGGCTCTTCGATTCATCTGCGCTGTATACTGATTCTGTATCAAAAGCACTAGCTCCTGTACTAAAGGGTTTTTCAGACATAGCATCAGCATTTGACATTGAGTCAGGTGAAAAGCCAGTTGGGGAAGAATTTTCTCTTTCAACAGATGCGGTCTTGGAATTTGCAGGAACAGCAACGTCAAAAGAAAACCCTGGTTCCGTTAACGAAAGCATTTCATCAAATGTTTGAAAGAGATTATTTCAGAAAAGAGGACAAGGGAAAATCCGAAAGGTAAAAAGATCTCAAGTCAAGAATAAGAGATGTCAAACCATCATCTTCAAACTTGTCCCAGTCTTCATCCCATATTGCCGCAATCTCTGGAATTCCAGGTTGCCAACCTAAGAATTGATCAGTATCACAAATCGTTAGTAAGGAAGATCCAACCACAATAAACTTACATACACATCATCCTTGGAAAGCAGTGAATAATTTGAGAATTAAATTACTTGCAGTATAAAAAAAAACCACAATTTGTAATTACTGGCCTTTAGATATGCCAGTTAGCATGGCTATCATGTCCTAATTCTAGCATTGTGAAATATTGATGGTCTAAGTCTTACAAGATGCTGTCAGCCATAGGTCTCTCCAACTTACTCCTGTGGTTGTCTATTCAAATTCAATACAAACTACAAAGTCATGTCCCCCTAAAAGTTAAATGTACATGACATGGATAATTAGTACACCGAATCCACATTTATGTGTTTCATTATCATCTATCAGGAAACGGTTCATAAACAAAGGCTTCCCTCAAACTCAGCGACTATAAATAGATATAACTCATGCAAGTGATTCTTTTAATCTCCTACACTGAGCTGCCTGAATTGGGATTTTAGGGGGAGAAGTCAAATCTGAACAACTTCAATAAAGATTCTGTTTGACCATTGAGTAACTTTAGAGTTTTATAATACTAGAAAAGTGCACACGTTGCTCGTGTATTGTTAACTTGTACAGAATTCTTTAAAAATCATATTCATACCAATTTTAGCAAATATAATTATTATAGGAGTTGTACAACTTACAATACTGCGTATAAAATAATAATATACAAAGTACAATAGTAATTAGTAGTACGACGAGTATAATTTTTAATTTGTTCAGATAGTTTACGTCTTGTTAAAGGCTTACTTTCAATTAAAAAAAAAGATTCAGAATTGTTAAAAGAAATAAAAAAGAATATGGTAAGCAATATTGTTCTTTATTTTTAATTGTTACACGATAATGTCGCTAAATCTTCAGAAGAGACATTTTCGGACTTCGATGTAAATTCTTACTTGATATAAGAATACAAAAGAGATGCATTTAAAAGCATTAAAGACCAAGCTCGGGAAAGAAAAAAGATAGAAGAGGGAGCAATGTAGCGAACGAGAATATAAATCACAGGTAAAAGTAAACAAAGTGACAATGATTACCTGGGGGAAGCTCAATTAATGCAGATGACTTCACCTCAACGGCATGTTTCTTGCAACGGTCAGTTAATGCCTTCAATAGTTCCTCAAGATCTGATTGAATGCGATCAGCACGGACCTGGAAAAACCAGGAATCAATAAAAGTAAACAAACTTAGATATAAGTAAGGCTTGTAAAATATCAAATATTTGTCCTATCAGAGCTGCAATATTTACCTGAAGAATACCATCTGCACTTCCACCTTGTTCCATTTTTATTATTGCTTGATGCAATTCCGTCTTCCTCTCCTAGAAATGCAATATGTAGTACTCTGAATAAGTTGAAGGGCGCTAGGATTACAGGAATGGTTTCAGGTGGGAACATGGAGTACTTAGGAGTGCAATGAATAAGATTTTAACAAGTACTATCATGTATTTGTAAGACCAATTCAAAGATGGAAATGAAAGCATAATTCCAAATTTGATTCCGTTCCTTCACTATTTTTGTGTGGAACTTACATGTGAATTCCCTTTTAGGTATGAATTCATGAAATTAAATATTTTATGTAATTCAGCTAAAAAGATGCAAATTTAAAATGAACAAAATTCTGTGTCAGATTTAGTAATCTTAACTTGGTTAAAATAAACTAAAGAAGAATAACACTATAGGAAAGCAAAAGAAATACCAATCATCACTCTCAAGTCTCACAAATAAGAAACAATATATTGTCTTAGGTGTGGTTGGCTATACTTTAAATTTGGTCTAGTTAGAGGGACTCGGGTAGCGTGGTTGTGGGTCTGTTGGATGAAGGTGATGGGACAAACATATGAGGCCTCCAGATGGGGAAATGATTAATCACATATATTGTGGAATGCGGACCTAAAGGAAAATTCTCCTGGTTATTAATCATACCAAACCTAAACTTTGGTTTAAGAGAAAATCAAAATCAAAAGTAAATTCCATTCCCTAATAGTCCTCACCGGTAATTTTATATAATGTCTTCACCATTTACTCAATCAATATACAAACGACAAAACAAGCAGACCAGTAGAAAATAAACAAATAAACTCAAGGACACTAAAAGGAGGATGTGTGTGATGTTACCTGAATTTCACGGAATGTAGCCTCTTCAATGGTTAATTTAGAATGGATTTCTGCAACCTGCTTGTATTTCTCTTGATATTTCTTTTCTAGTAACTCAGCCTGAAGATTAATTGATAATTTTGTTTAAGAAATAATTAAAATTTCCTGCAATGGAAAAAGGAAAGATTTGGAAAGAAACGGCGCAGATTCAACACAAAAGCATATTTCTTCTTCGAGGCATACCTCACCCTTGTCTGCTCTGGCTCTTTCTGTAATTTCGTTGAGTCGATTATCACATCTACTTTTGTACAAAACCTGAAAAATGGCATTTGTAAACAAGGGATCAGACTTGCATCATCCATGGGTGATGCGTGACTCTTATGATGGAAGATGAAGAAATGATCATAATACAATAACTCACAAGGTCCTGCATTTTTGTTCGATAAAATTCAAGCTTCTCCCTGGAGTCCAAAAGCACCTTCTCATTGTTTTCAACCTTCCATAGATCAAAAGAGCAGCGTTAATGTTTTAAAGATGCCATAAACGAAAAAATTCCTCCAAATGTCATGAAAACATGATCGTTCCAGGACATACAAAGAATGAGGAAAAAAGGAAAAAAATAACCATTTCCTTTTAGTCCATAAGTACAAAACCATATTGTCCCCGATCTGATCAAGGATCCAGAAAACAGCAAACATATGGGGTTACCTTCTCAAGTAAAATTCCTTCTGACAGTAAGGTGATGATCCCCAGATTACGAGACTAATAACAAACTCTCAATCAAGGTATAGCATAACTGGTTCACATTACTTAGTTCAAATGGCATATTGAATAAGAAGGCCTAATAAATAAGTAAATTACTTTCTACAGAAAATGATCATCTAAAGATGTATACAATCCAAGTCTTTGAGTCACAAATCTGCAAGCATGTTAAAGATTCATAGGCCAAATAAATAAGTAAATTACTTTCTACAGAAAATGATAATGTAAAGATGTAAACAATCCAAGTCTTTGAGTCACAAATCTGCAAGCATGTTAAAGATTCATCTCTTCGAATCTCCATAAATCTCAATGGGATGATGATGCAACCTCTAACTGTCATAGGTCGGATCAGTCACATTAAATTTGAAAAAACTACTCAATAACCATAAATTTCTAAATATCACAGCACAAAGGATTCTCGACGTAGTTTAACTAAAATTCATGTACTTTACACAGAATCGAGAGAGACAATAGATTACAAGAGAGGGTGAGGTTTGAAGAGAGATCTGAGAGGAAAGAGAGGAATCAAAATTCTGTTATTCTAAAAAGTGGCAAAAACAACCACCCTAGTACGCCTTCAACCAATTTTGGCAGCTCGTCTAGAGTCACTTCCTCCTCCAGCTTTAACCTATATGTGCATTTTCTTATTGCTCAAATCAGACTTTTTCTTATTGCGATTTTATTAGTTTGAATTATTTAGGCATGTAGTACATAAGACAAATAGTATGAAAATATTCAGGTCATAAGCATTCAAAGCAGCAAGACAAAGTTCTAGTTTAACTTCATAGAGTCATTACAGAGGAAATTAGGAATAATGATTGAACAAAAGGATGGGCAAGCAGTTTACCTTTTCATTGGTTTCTGCTGCTTCCTGACCCTTAGTCTCCCAAGAGATCGCCTGCCCATTGCTGAGTTGATTAGAATTGGAATTATCTATCGCAGGACCACTAGGAAATTGCTGATTGATTTGCCTTGATCCATCAGGCTGAAGAGGCTGCATCGGAGGCCTTAAACCAGCAGGTGTGATAGGCTGAGCAACAGGTCTTATGCCTATATATCAAGGGGGAAATAGTCATTATGAAAACAAAACCAGAGGGGCATAATGAAATACTTGAGGAGCAAGCTAGTACCAGTAGTGGAGCCCCAGCCCATGCTTCCATATGCAGTAGGTGGGCCTGCCAAAGACAATAGAGTCTCATCGAGCATAACACTATTGGGAAGCGTAGATGGAAGTGGGCGTCCTTCCCTGTATCGCTCCATTAAATAAAGTGCAATGCAGAACTCCCTCAGGGAAAGCATGCTATCACTATCTTGATCTGATAAATCCCAAACCTGCTTCAAGACCTCTGCAAAATGTCACCAACAGTGTAATTGAGTATGATGGTATTCAAGAGTTTGCAAGATAAATAGGCAACCAAAGCAAAACAATACTGAAACATAGACCATCACGTGATGCAAGCTCCACTTAAAGTTGGTAACAACTATGAATATCCATATATAATAATAAATTCGAGAACGACCGGTGCTTCCAGGAAAATATTCTATATATAAACAATTACCTTAACCTCAACTCTATGTATATATACCTTGATAACATACATCCATATAAGAAGAAATTTAATTAACTGCATGCATGATAAAATAAGCAGAAAGCAACTATTCCAGAAGATATATAGTATCATGATGCTTTACAATGTCGGAAACTATGTTTCAAAAGCAGAATAAGGGAGCACACATTTTTCTTTGAAAGATACATAAGAAGAGAGGGGAAGGTAGGCCACTACATAAGTGTTTTTGTTTAAGATTTATGGTAATGTCAAAATTTATGGTGCTCTTAGCATGACCAGCATCACAAAAGAACCTTCAACCAAATTGTCAAAGTAGAGTATACCCTTAACAGAGCTCATGTCAAACATTTTGAGTTCATAATTCAAAGTTAACAGTTGTATCAGAAGGGTATTATGCGTCAGTTGTGATCAAACTTCAACAATAAACTTGTACAGGTCAAGTTCAACTAATAGAATCAGTGCAAAAACATAAAGCATACACAAAGCAAAGTCCTCTTCAATAGATCAAACACTATTGATGAACATGCAAATTTTGAGTCACAATAAGACAAATGCATGGAGCAAGAAACAAAATCAGAAACAATCTTACATACCTCTGGGAAGTCTCCAACTCAAGAATAGATGACGAGCCTGCTCACCACTTATTTTCCCATCTCTATCAGTGTCTACTTCCATAAAAACTTTTGCGTACTTTTGAATGCTAGCACGTGTCATTTTTGGCCACGGAATCTGAGGCTGTTCTGTTGTAGAATTCCCCACACCACCTGGGACCCCAGATGATGAAATGGCGGAAGTAACTTGATTTGGAACCTGTTGATTATATTTTGGCAAAGATGGTGCCTGTGGAGCCTGAACCCCAGTAGAAGGTTTCATGACAGTGCTCTGTAATACTTCAAATGGATCGGGCTTAGTTGAAGGCTGGGGGGTAGAAGTTACTGGAACAATTGCTGAAGAGGTAGCCATACTACTTGCAGGCTGTTGTGGTGCAGAAGAAACCTGAAGAGATGAAGATCGGTTAGCAGAGAACACATCACCTCCAAACATTGGATCCAAAGAAGACCCATTTCCTGAACCAACAAATGCTTTGGGCTCCTTAGCAGCGGATGAGGAATATGTTGAAGCAACTGGAGGAGTGGAGGGAGTAAGTCCTCTATTTGAGACTTGTGTGACCAATCCAGTGGAAGATGTGCCAGTTTTTCCACCAAACATATCATTGTTCGAGTTTGCAAGTCCAGGACCCACAATGTTAACCCCCCTGGGAATATTTGGACTGCCAGCATTCAGAGATGGATGCGAACCAGCACCAGTAGGCATGGATTGAGGAGGCCTCAATGACTGGTTACCTTGAGAAGGGAAAAACTGCTGGTTCATATTTGTGCTTGATGGTGCCTGTCCAAACTGCTGGTTCACTCCTGTACTTGAAGGTTGCACCTGTCCAAACTGCTGATTCATACCAGTGCTTGCAGATTGGACCTGCCCAAACTGCTGGTTTATACCTGTACTTGAAGGTTGTACCTGTCTAAACTGTTGGTTCATGCCTGAACTTGCAGGTAACAGTGTACTTGAAGAAGCTGGTCCAAACTGCGGGTTGACACTAGTGCTCTGTGGAGCCTGGCCTCTGAAGCCAAAATTTTGAGAAGATGCTCTGGCAGGTGCACCCGTCTGTGGTGAAGGTGCACCACCCACAGCATTTGGTTGTGGCGCAGATATGGCTGCAAGATTTATCTGTGGAGCAGGGATTTTGGCCGAAGCAGGGCCATGTAATGCTGCCTTCACGATATCAGGTGTCAATTCCCGCTTGCTTTGAGCCACTGTAACAAGCTTAAGAGCATTATAAAACTCAGGGCGGCTGAGGTAGCCAGTGCGGTTCTGGTCAGCATGCATCCATATCTGCAACAATATGAAACAATAATATTCACAATGTTTTCCTTGACAGTATCAGGATTGGAGTCCAGAGAGACTGAATGCCACAGGAAAAATAAGAAGGAATAATGAACTGAAAGAGCTGGGGAATGATATTGTGTTGCTTTCATGAAGAGAGAGAATTGCCTCCCTCAATAAATGAACAATATCAAAACACACATTTGTAATAAATTGGGCCATATGTAAGCACAACCTTCGATTGAACCATACCAACGTGGCAACGTCTACAGGAATTATAGTCAGTAGAAGCCTATTTGTTCTATGAAAACTAATCTCAAATAATATTCATTTTACAACTACAAATAGTTGAACCATGTCTTTTTATCAAATGAATCTTACACTATGCTTTCTATCATGACTAATCTCAAAGAATATTCTTTTTACATCTACAACTAGTAGAACCATGTCTTTTATCGAATGAAGCATTCTAATCATTTCTTAATTCCTTTTTTGTACTCTTTTCCTCACTAAAGGACACATCGGCAAGAAATAGGTAGTCAAATTTAACCTCTCAGATTAACACTGATGCCAGCTAGTTCAACATGTCAATCACATCCAAACTAAATAGATATACAACTCAAAAAAAAAAACTCAATTCTATAGTCCAATGACAAAAACGAATACAATCACTTCAAAGTTCAAATCTCATCAAACTTAAATCTATGAAATTATTAAGGAAAAAATATAAAAAAATAACTGAACCTGAGCAAGGACTTGTTTGGTCAAATTGGCTCCCTGAAAGAAACCAACAGCTTCAGCTCCACTGATCCTGCCATCACGATCCAAATCCGCCTTCTGGAAAAATACCTCAAATTGTTCCATATTTACACCTCCTGCCCCAGAATTTTTTTTTACCCCTTTTTCAAAACCCCGATCACCACATTACTTCATCAAATTGCCTCAGATGTGGAGAAAACACCAACTCCACGATCAAATCCAGCTACTAACAATTAAAAAATTAATTATAGATCGAAAAAAGGGAGATAGCGAATATTGGAGATTTGGGGAGTGGTGTTCGAGTACTACACCAATAGCAGATTTAACTTTTCCTCTTCAATTTCAATTTGTTTCTGTTTTGTGATTTGATTGCGGAATGAGGGAGTTGAGGTCGGATTTAATTATTTTGGGTTTTCACTTTTCACCCAAAAATATTAGAATAATAGAGGCTCAGTTATGTTCTCTTTTTGTTTTTTGGTTTACATAAATAAGATAAAGATATCTTATTTTTTAAAATAATTAAGCAAATTATATTTTATATGACATAAAATAACAAAATTGATCATACTTATTTTGTTTTCATATCTCTAAAATAAGAATGTATTCACATAATAATTTTGATTTGACATAAAATTACTTAATGTGGATCAGATTTTAATCGAAGTCCGACCAAATTCATTCAATTGGAAATATGATGGACATGATCCGGTTAAAAAGATTCGTAATATGAAAATCATGCGGGGACCCGTGAATACGGGTTATGTTGATCTGACCTATTAAATATTTGAATTCGGTAATAATAAAAATTTATTATATCTGAGTAATATTTGATAGGTTAAATTTGAGAGTAACGCTTTTTTCCATAGTAAAATTAATAATGTTTTACCATTATTTTAAAACGAAACATGTATTTCGTTAGTGATATCATTTTTATACACGTCTTCATCTAACAACATGAGTTACTTTTATGTTATATAATCGACAGAACTTTTGTTAAGTCATTTAAATTAAGTGATTAAATGTATCAAGAGTTTATCATATTGAAGCTTAGTGGGTCGTGGAGAAAGTTTGAGTACACATCTTAAATTAAATGCAAATGTAACCTAATACATAAGAAAATATTTGTGAAAATATAAATCATTAGATTTTTTTATTCAAAAAAAAAATTGAAATTTGATTGAATTCGAGTAAGAATTGATGAACTCAAAAATATTAGATATGAATAAGACTCCAATTCGATACAGTTAACTTATGTCATGTTTTTTTCTAATTCAGTATGACATGTTGGACCGGTGCTAAAATACTATTTTTGTTAATTATAGAAATAAAATATTATATACATGTTGCATGATAAAACATATGAATTTGAATCAAAGTAGGACTCGACCAGTCCGCTTCTGGGAATGGATAATCGTACCTCAACTACTTCAAAAGAGAGAGACCTAGCCAAGGATTGTGTCGCGCGAAGCCTTCTTCCAGATGCTGGAATTTAAAAGCATAAAAGTAGGTTACGAATTGTGCATTAATTGTAGAAGTCCATATATGGGGTGCATTTATACCTGACGAGCAGTGGTGAAGGAGATCTCAAATTCCCTTTACAAAGAAATATCTTGGTTGTTGTGATTCGGTGATACACTTTCCATGCAGAGCATATTATTCAAAGCAAGACGATAATTTATTATGGAAGGATTGAGAATGGAAGTATTAAGTCCTAGGATCTCATTCATGTGGTCGGCCTAGGCGAGGCCTTGAGCATGCCGCGGAGGTGCAAGCATGTTTTTGAATATTGTGGTCGTCGGTTTATCCGCAAGGGCATTGCAGACTCCTATATCATTATTTTGATTTGGATCAATTGTAACATTTATTTTGAATTATGAATATTTACAACTGAATCGTATATGTTGAAACTCTAATTATAAATGTTCTACAAAATTGGACCGAAAATATGACCGCCCTATCTATAATTAACTAAATAAAACAAATATATAAGGCTGCAATTAGGGCCGTCAATGGGGCATATTTCAATTCGAGTCCAACCCCGATTTATTCAAAATTTAATTCGATGGACCCGATCTGATTATAAGATCCGTAATCCGAAACACGTGGAGTTAATATAGATCTAGGTCGATCCAATCCGATCCGTTAAAGATTCGTATCCGACAATACAAAATAATAATTATATATATATATATATATATATATATATATATATATATATATATATATACGTAATAATTTATTGAAGCATGTAACGTTAATAATACCATCAGTTTAAGAAGATTGTAGTTAATAATTCGTTCATAATTTTATTTGTATGCATATTTTCATCTAAAAACATGAATATTAGTAAAGAAAACTCGAACATGTGAGCTAAATTAAATAATATTGCAAAATTAACAAACTTGTTTTAGAAAAAATACTTGATAAAATTTTGAAAGTGAAGATTTATTGGACCTGGAAAAGATTCGATATCCGACTGAATCGACCAAGATCCGTTGGAGCCGATAAATATAGATCCGAGTAAAATCCGAAGCCGACTCGAATAAAATCCTACATAAACAGAGCCAAACGAGTCTGATCCGAATCCGAATCCGAATATGACCCATTGACATATATAGCTACAGTATTAGATAACGTGCCAAACCAAACATTGAGCCAACACGTTAGGCCCAAAAATTAAAAAGTTTCAGGCAGATCGATGACGTGGCAATATATTGTTTCAGGATCCCGCCTAAAGCCCAAATCCCTTAGCCCGCGCGTCCATTTAATTCAATTATTATCTAACCTCTATAATAAATTAATAATCATTATCATACATACCCACGATAACAACATAACAACCAACACCTCTCCCTTATCACAATAACCGCGTACATTTCACTCTCTCCCCAGACCCTAACCCTAATCTTCTTCTTTTTTGAGGTGAATTTGTAGCCGATTTCGCTTACCTCTGCTGTTTTTTGGGCTGTGTTTCTCTGAGATTTTTTTGTTGGGCGATTTGTTTACAGATGAAAGGAGGAAAATCGAAGGCGGATACGAAGAGAGGCGACGGCAGGTGAGAAATTATATATTCTCTTTCGTTATTGTGTTGTTCATTTATAGAGTGTTATTTTCAGTATTTCACCGATCTTAAAATATTTGTATTTTTTCAGGTTTTTTGTTAGGTTTTAGAATATTATGTTTAACGAATTTTTATTTAGTATTTTTAGCTAAATTCCTTAATAAATGTATCATGCTCTGATTTTCCATTGTTTATTTTTATGTGCCGTTCTAAATTATTTGTACTGTGCATTCTCTGTTTTTTTTGCCAGCTATGTTGATGATTTAACAGAAAAAAAGTCAACTGGTGTTGTTTTATTTGTGTAAATTAAGTTTTAGATTATGAGTTTTGTTATTTGTTGTTCTGGTTTTAAGAGCGTTGTCTTGTTTCAGTAGTTTGGCCTTTTTCTGTTTGAATATTTGATAACTTACTTATTGTTGAAAATTGAAAATGAAGTAATTATTGCACTAGACTGCATTAACACCCAAATTATATTATCTCATTTAATTTTGTTAAGTAGTCACGCTTCAAAACTGAGTAAGTTATTCTTTTTTTGAGTGTATGTAATTATCCTTTTTATTTCTTATTATTGTAAAAGTTGTCTTGTTATCCTGTCAACTCCTATTCAACTTTTATTATAGGACTTGAGCTGATAAATAAAATGGAGGCTTGCCAATTCAAAACACACATGGGGTTTTTGAGAATTATAAATAACAAAAATGGTTAACTGAAAATAAAAACATTCTTGGACTTCATTTTTGTCATGTCTTCGTGATTTTACTGATGAAGTTAGATAAGTGATGATTAATTTTGTGCTGAAATTATCAGGCTTGCTGTGAAGAAGCAGACTAAGAAGGAGAAGCAAGCTGCAAAGGACCCTAACAAGCCTAAGAGGCCTCCAAGTGCTTTCTTTGTTTTCATGTATGTAGGCTAAAACTAATTAGTTACTGTTATGTGATGTGTTTTCTAATTGAGACTTCTAATCTTCTGTTCCATGATTACAGGGAAGATTTTAGGAAGCAATACAAGGAGAAGCACCCAAACAACAAATCAGTTGCTGCTGTAAGTTGCCCTTTCTTGTAATAGGTCTAAGTTTCTTCGATTGTATTAGTTTTGTTAATGGCACCTGATACTGGTAATGGGCTAATTCTAGGTTGGTAAAGCTGGTGGTGAAAAGTGGAAGTCATTGAGTGCTGAGGTAAAATTTATTCCAGATTGCAACTTCTTATTGTGTGTTTTTTTGTTTTGTAAATTTCATATCTTATGTACATTACAAATGTAAAATATTAGGATAAAGCTCCGTATGCGGCAAAGGCAGAAAAACGAAAGGAGGAATATGAGCGCAAAATGGAAGCTTACAACAGAAAATTGGTAACCCTATTGTTTTACCTGCCATATAGCACCTTTCTTATGTTTTACATGTATTTTACAAATGTTTTCTACTGTTTAAAATCAACTCATTGGGTTTTTTGTTCATTGTAATAGGCTGGAGGAGATGATGACGAGTCTGATAAGTCAAAGTCAGAAGTGGATGAGGAAGGCAGTGGAGAGGTGAATTGTTCGTTACAAATCCAATGTTATAATTTATTTTTTCCGCAAGTGTTTTCAACTTTGTTGAGAAGATCTTTCTATTGAATTTGATGTAGGAGGAAGAAGATGATGATTAAGTGTGGTGTTCTGGTTGATGGATTCTCTGAGAATGGCGTCCTGATGCTTGATGATTATAGTATATGTATATTTCTTCACATTACAATTGTTGGTACATGTGAAATATTATATGGTTATGGATAGGTTTTGCTTCACCCTTCCCCTGTGTTTAGTGGCATTAAGCAGTAGTTATTAATATGGGATATTACTTTCGTAGCTTTTGTTCTCTTTTTAGAGCTGTTGATGGTTTGTTTCATAGTAGATGATATGAAAGGTTTAGTTCTTCCATTGCTCCACATGTGTCCATGATCTTATTGCAAGTGTTCTCTCTCTCTCTCTATTTCTCTCTCTCTCTCTCTCTCTCTCTCTCTCTCTCTCTTACGCACATATATATACACGCGTGTTGTTTGTGCACATATAAGTGTATCAAGTTGTGCTTGTTCCATCATTGAAATATGTTGATGATTTCAGTGCAAGGAGCAACACTCTTAGAGTTATACAGTATAAACTAATCGAGCAGACCTACATGATCAATGTTATATTGATAGAAGTTGGGCTCATCCACTTCTTAAAGGAAAAGGCTGAGATCAAAAGAAGCTCTTTGAGATATTTGGTTTGAGTTGACCTGTAAAAGAGTTTGGTTCTATATATATTAGTGACAAGTTTTGAATATTTATTGTTTTATAGGTTTTGAATTTAGACTCAAGCTTTGTCTAAAACTTGTTTAGCTTATCGGTTAGTTTGAGTTTTACTTGTTTCGTTATTAAAGTCCATATGATATGTTTGTTTAGAATATAAATAAGTTTAAAGACAATCTAATATTTGTAAAATTCAAATTAAGTTTATATGTGAGTAACCTGCATAGAAGATTTGAGAGTGATCAAGGGTTTGATGGTTCAATCAAAGTTGATGGAGATTTTGACAGGATTGTGATTTAAGGTGTTATATAGATGCATGTTGAACATCACAAGGGAACGAAAAAATGGGCAAGATAAAACATACAACCGACTTCTAAAATCATTTCATTTACAAGTCATTCGAGAGAAATCATGGTAGGCTTTTGGTTTCCATAGCTGGCCTGGCATGAACAATTGTACCTGGACATTTTATAGTTGATCATATTATTAGACTAAACAAGCAGCTTGCCACAATTTATGCTTGCATGCCCTTAATAGCTGGAGCTTAAGTTCACCAAAGCTGAGAGATAGAGCCTAACAGTCTTCTTTGCCGCATGGTTCAAAGCCATGGGATACAACCTATTGATTTTTATGTTTTGCTCGCATGCCCGCAATGGCCATAACTTAAGCTCGCAAGGTCAAAGGATAGAGCATAACGGTCTTCTATGCTTACATGTTTCGAAAGCCAATGACATAGCTTAACAGTCTTCTATGCTCGAATGCCTGCAATGTTCGGATCTTAATCTCGCAAAAGCCAAGGGATAGAGCTTAACGGTCTTTTGTGCTATCATGCTCGCAACGCCCAAAACTTAAAGCTATCCTATGCTCACATGCCCCTAATGATTAGAGCTTGAGCTAAAATAGCCAAGTGATTGAGCCTAGTAGTCTTTTTGTTCTCGTAAGCTTGTGAAGGCTCGAGCCAATAGCTCGTGAACCCACACATAGAGCCCAAATGGGGTCTTGCTATCACGCCAAGATCACTGAGAGTCCATTCTCACAAGCCTAAGATCGAAGTCTTAAAGAAAGAGTAAGAGCTCACGACACAAGCACTAAGACTCACAAGCGGCTAAGGCCCTAGAATTCCTACACTCATTAAGTGTTTCACATATCTAATCACTACTAGCCCATCTCTTCGTAAACTTAATATAGAAATCATCAAGGAACGGTTTGCCTACAATTCCATGATTAAGGCTTATATAGAGAGGGAAAATGAGGATGCGTTTGGACTTTCCTTTCAGATTTTCGCTTGCACTTTACTTTTTCAAGCTTGTCCTCGAGCTTGAAAATCCAAGTCTTAAACTCGGCAATCTGGGACTCTGAAGCCTCTAGATTATTCTTTAGCTCTTTATTCCACGCCACAAAGGCAAGACCGGTCCTCGTAGAGTTGTTAACGGTACGTTTGTTTCGCTTTTTTTAGATTGATTTCAGAGATTAAAAGAACTTTTAAGATGTACTTGATTTTCATATATTTGTTTGGATGTTTATAGTTAAAAGAGTAGTAGGTTAATTTGAAAATATGTAGGCTTTTTTTAATCATTATAGAAAAAAGATAGCGTGAGAAATATGCTACTTTATGTCAAATTAGAGTTTTTATGTGAATAGAATAAAGTAAGAAATATGTTAATTTATGTCAAATCAAAATAAGTTTATATTAATTTTTTTTTAGATAACTTATATGAACTATATTTCGTAAGATGAATTTAATGTTAAGAATTGAAAGAAAACTTTTTTTATAAGTTAATTGTTTGAAAACAAACTTGTTTGTCTGACTATTCAAAGAAGACTAAGATGCTTTCATAAAGCGAAAAAAAGTAGAGGGACCCCAATGACCTATTTGGTTAGATTTTTGATTGGTTTTACTTAATTTTGTTTAAAAAAAAATTGGTATAGGTATTCAATGAAATATATAAAATTTCATTTAGATTGAGTTTGTATATTGAGCTTTATGTTTTGAAAAAGTTGAAACTACATTTGGATAGGCTAGCGATATTGTCAGAGCAGCAATTGTTGCTGCCAGAGCAAAATTAATACATTTCCAGAAATACCTTCATTATTAAATGCTTTTTAATGGTTATGTTTGTTGAGTTTTATATATCAATGCATTAATTAAGTGATTTCTATAATTAATTCTTTTTAAACATATCATCTAAACTCTCCTCAATCAATAAAATTGAAAAAAAAGGGCTTCTTATCCTTTCCTGAATGATAAGATTAAGGTACCTCTCAATGTTTTTTCTCTTTCTTCTTATTTCGCATATAATTATTTATCCAAAAAAATGTTTCTCATATAGTTTCTCTTTTATTTAAAAAAATAAAAAGTACTGACATAATTTTAGCCGAATAAAAAACTGTGGAACCTTGAATTTTACTAGAGTTCTTAGCTCTTTGAATGGGGAAATTAAAACTAACTGATTCTTTAGCCAAATATATTTAATATTGCGTATATGTAGTTCAATTGTCTAAATTTTTACTGTGTAGAAGTTTTTCCTTTTCAAACACTTTTGGAAAACCTAATTGTATTCATTCTTTTTTCAGTCTAGATTTTTTTAAATCATGAAACTGAATTCATCCTTTCAATTTAAAAAATTAACAATTATTTTTTTTCCACTTTTTTCCTACGACACTCATTCCATCAAGGAGTGCTCAAAATTTGGGTTTTCTATTTGCCACACACACGTTACTCATAAACAAAGAGGAGCAAGAAACCAGAGTAAAATTCCAAAAGGAGAGTTAAAGTTTTATTTTTACAGTTGGTGACATAATTTCGGAAAGGAGAAGAAGCCGATTTTTCCTTTTTATAGATTGAGGAGAAGATTCAGTTGATGTGTTTAAAAAGATTTAATTACCACTTAATTAATGCACTGTCTAATATATTAAGCTCAACAAATCCAACCATTAAAAATCATTTAATGATGAGGGTATTTCTGGAAACATATTAATTTTGCTCTGGCAGCAACAATTGTTGCTCTGGCAATATCGCTAGCCATTTGGATATGATTTGAGTATTAATATTGGGACTTGTGGAGAAAAAAATAGGTGGTAAGCGTAAAATTAAATTTTTTCGAGGGTACAAAGTGTAAAATGAGCTTATTTCAAGAGAGCAAAGTGAGATTAAGCCCAAATGAAATCATGATGCGGTCCTATCCGACCGTTTACATCCGTATACTATGTAGTATATCAAAAGATTCAAAACACGAAATATCTGATTACACGGATCGGTGAGGTGGCAAATTTTTTGAGATCCCGCCCAAAGCCCCAATTCATTAGCCCGCGCGTATATTGCATCCAATTACTCTATTTATTTTAATCTTATTAATATAAATGGCGTAAAATTGTCTTCTCCCCTTCTACCCTTATTCTGATATATTCTCTCAACCAAAGTAGAAACACAAAGCCATCACAATTGACCTAGCTCTACGCTTATATTCGAGGTCAGTTTTCGCCGATTTGCTTCCGTTTGCCCCTTATTTTTCGATGTTTTAAACGATTTTCGCTGTTGTTGTTCTCAGATCTGTGTTTTTTTCTTCTTATTTTCCAGATGAAAGGAGCAAAGTCGAAGGCTGATTCGAAGAGAGGCGACAGCAGGTGAGAATTTAGTTCATTGTACAAGCTTAAGATATTTTTATGTTTGGTTAGGTTCTTAGTGTTTTTTGTTGTTTTACCATTATTTTCGCTTAGTCACAAAATTTTTGAATCATTGAATTAGAAATTCCTTAAAATGACTCAGACTCAGATCTATTTGTGTTCAATTTTATGAGTTTCTGTGTTGTTCAGTTGTTTTTTAAATGATTTGTCCGTTTAATTCAATTAGAATTTGTAAATCTATCAGTGGAGCCTAGAGCCGAAGTCAACTGTTACTGTTTTTTCATCCTTTTTCGGTTGAGTTACTTTATAAATTTGAATTAGCTGTGCTGAGATTTATAGGTTCGCTATCTGTTCTGTATTTGTGAACCTTTTCATTTAAACATAAAATTAACCAGTAAAAGCAATTGTATTTTTCCCTTTCATTTATTTGTATAAAATATTTAGCCTAACTTTATAAAATTGATAGTTAACCTTTCTGTTTTATTTTTTTATTTCAATTATTAATTATTTTAATTTCGTGATGAGAATGTCAGGCTTGCTGTGAAGAAGCAGACTAAGAAGGAGAGGAATGCAGCAAAGGACCCAAATAAGCCAAAGAGGCCTCCTAGTGCTTTCTTTGTTTTCATGTATGTATACAATGATTAATTAGTTACTGTTATGTGGTGTGATTCTTGGTTGGGTTTTAGACGTTTATGGTGTTAATAATTGTAGGGAAGATTTTAGGAAGCAATACAAAGAAAAGCACCCTAACAACAAATCAGTTGCTGCTGTAAGATGCTCTTACTTGTAATGGTTCTCAGTTTCATTGATTGTTTTTTAATTGGTTAATGACACATGATACTGGTAATGGGCTAAATATAGGTTGGCAAAGCTGGTGGTGAAAAGTGGAAGTCACTAAGTGTCGAGGTAAATTTTATTCCATATTGCAATTTCGTATTTCATATTTAAGTTTTGTAAATTCTCATATCTTTGAACAATTACAAATTTAATACTTTAGGATAAAGCTCCATTTATGACCGAGGCAGAAAAACGGAAGGAGGAATATGAGCGAAAAATGGAAGCCTACAACAGGAAATTGGTAATCCATTTGTCAATACTTGCATTACATTTAACTTTTTCGACCTTAAGCAATGTATACTAAAGTGGATTTTACTAATTGTGATAGGCTGGAGAAGGCGATGATGAGTCTGATAAGTCAAAGTCAGAGGTTCATGATGAGGACGATGATGAAGATGGCAGTGGAGAGGTCAGTTGTGTATATTGAATATTAATTCTATAATTGCTTTGTTGTTATCACAAATATTTTGACCTTAATCTTTTGTTTGATTTGATGCAGGAGGACGAAGATGATGATTAAGTGCTAGGCTGGAGTATGAGTTATTTTGAAGCTTAAAATACTGACTGTAAATGTTAATTCCATGGCACTGATATAGCTGGTTATATGTACTATTTTCTGGTTACATAGGGTGTTACTTACCTTCCCCTCTGTTTCTAGGCTGCTAGAGACATGAAGTAGTGTTTTAATATGGAATCGACATTGTTAGTTACTATGAATTCTTAGAGTACTAATGTTCTTTTGTTATATGAAATGAAAGGTTTTATCATCATTTGCTCAGTTGAGCATGTTCGAAAAAGTTTTTATCTATTATTGATCAATATTGCTTGTTTGTGTAGCTTGGCAAAAGAGGCTTGATTTCTTAATAAATCTTTGCAATATTGGATGCATGCCATGAATATTTAAAATTAACTGGTAATTTGTTGTGCAGAGGTAGTGTTGCATAAATAAGCTTCAAAATAATGCTTTACTAGGTAAACCATGCGAGGTTGTGATGATCAAAGAAACATATTTTTTATAACCAAAATTGTTAATTTATTGTGTGAAACATACGGTTAGAATTAACATTTCTACAACATTCTTCCAGTTACAGCAACCTTATCTTTGATGAGATAACAATAGTTTTTTCTTTTTTCTTTTTGAGATAATAATAGTTAAATGTAGTATTTTGCCATCTTAATAATGGGATTATCTATTGGGCCTACTAGAAACTAACTAACATATCGATATTTAAGCTAAAAAGGTAAAAGTCACCATAAGTTATAAAGTTAAGATGAATGTTTATGTCCAATGGATGAGGGAATAAGAAGCGTTCATCGATTGCATTTGCTAGTGAAGTGAACTATGTGAGAATATGGTTGTTGATTGATTGATTGGAAGATGTCCCATTTTTTCATTCTCAGTTTCTCTCTCTTCCTCAATAATTATATATGCATTCAGAAAGTACAATTTCTAAAATAGAAACCCTTTTACAAACTTGCATTGGAGTGTAAAAAACTGTAAATTGAAGATGTAAATTGGTAGTTAGGGCTTTGCATCCCCATTTACATCCCTGCATTGGACTTGCCCTAACTAGGTCTATATTCATAGTAGCTTGTGAGCAGTCTTTTCTTTTAAAATTTGAACACTGGATCAACTTTGGATAAGGCGACTTGTTGGTTGCAACAATCCTTCAGTTGTGGTGATGTTGGAAAATGAAAACCAATTATGTTTTGAGACTCTTCTGGATAAGGCTAGAGACAACGTTGAAGGAATATAGTCAAACTTGCACTCTATGTCTTTCACGTATCTTGACAATTTCGTTATAAAAAATCTAACCTTGATTGATGAAATTGAACCTGGTTCCCAATTTTACCTTAATTGGTTGGTTGGACCAGGATCAGGGCTCCATAATGTGACCGCGCCGATGGAAGGATGCCAAACCACTGTCAAAAACAAGAATGTTAAATGAATCTTAGGTATTGATTATCTTATGCAATTCTTACAGTTTGTTAACCGATATGATGTTATGCAACTTTTGACCCGTTGTAAATCATAAAATTTGTACTTATAAGTATTGAAGTTGCAGTTACCTATCAAAGTTATAGTAAAGTGTGATTGTAATTAATTTTTTTTAGATTACTTTGACGTTGGAGCATCTCCTCATGCCTTTTGTCGGCGTCCAACCTCTAATATATTTCCAGTTTCTCTGATGGTTATATCCTTTCTCTTTTTAAACCGATAATCGTTTGTGGACTACAACAAGTCTTGCAACTAAATTTTGTGTTTCGGATTACTTGAATTTTGCATTTAAATATTTCTAATAATGTTTCACTGTAAAAGCAGCACTAATATGGACTCAGATTTTGGATTCAAATAATCCATTTGCAATTTGCTATAGCGTTTGACACTTTATGTAAAATGTTATTACTCCAACAATAAACATAAAAAATGGGAGCCCATTTTTAAAACAATTAGATCAAATTCATTTAATTAACTTACCTTCAATTAAAGTTGAAGCCTATTAAAAAATTAATCAAAAGTAAATTCAGACTAAATTTAAGATAAATATAATTCGAAATGTTTGTGATTTTACGTTGACCTTCAATCGTAGACAATAAACTCATTTATCATGTCATCAATATTATTTTCATTATGTTTTCAAGTTGGATTCAAATATTGTAGCCGTTTTCTTTATTACCGTTGGAATTTTTTTCACTTTTGATTCCGTACTTCCGAGTCCAAATTTGGGCTCGCTTTGGGGAGGTGAGCATTTTACACGTCCTCTTGGTTCATTTATTGGAGAGTAAATGCCAATTTACCTTCCTTGAAATGAATAATGTTCAATTGATCATACCATGATTTGAAAAATAGCACTTTATTGATTATCTTATGCAATTATTGCAGTTTGTTAACCGATATGATGTTATGCAACCACCCGTTGTAAATCATAAAATTTGTACTTATAAGTATTGAAGCTGCAGTTACCTATCAAAGTTATAGTAAAGTGTGATTGCATTTTTTCTTTTTAAAAATTACTTACATGTCTTGCAGCTAAATTTTGTGTTTCGGGTTATTTGCATTTTGCATTTAAATATTTCTAATAATGTTTCACGCAACACTAATAGCGGACCCAAATTTTAACTCAAATAATTCATTTGCAATTTGCTATAGTGTTTTACACTTTATGTAAAATGTTATTACTCCAACAATAAACAAAAAAAATGGAAGCCCATTTTGAAAATCATTTTAAATTAAATTCATTTAATTAACTTACCTTCAATTAAAGTTGAAGCCTATTATAAAATTAATAAAAAGTAAATTCAGACTAAATTTAAGATAAATATAATTCGAAATGTTTGTGATTGCCATCAATATTATTTTCATTATGTTTTCAAGTTGGATTTAAATATTATAGCCAGTTTCTTTATTACCGTTGGAATTTTTTTCACTTTTGATTCCGTACTTCCGAGTCCAAATTTGGGCTCGCTTTGGGGAGGTGAGCATTTTACACGTCTTCTTGGTTCATTTATTGGAGAGTAAATGCCAATTTACCTTCCTTGAAATGAATAATGTTCAATTGACAATACCATGATTTAAAAAATAGCATTTTATCCCCTCTGACAATTTAAAAGGAGCAATTTGCCTCACTTAGCCGAATGGTGTAACTCACACGCCGAAATTGAGAGTAAGCATGAAAAGTCTTTTTGTAACATAGGGTAAATTGCAATATTTATGAAAACATAGAGAGCAAATTACCACATTTATCATAACACATGGGGGAAAATGCCATATTTATCATAACACATGGGGATAAAGTGCCACATGTAAGACGGGTACTTTTGTATATTCGTATTTTTTTTAAAATGTCAGAGAGACGATTTGAATATTTTATAAGATTATAAATGGTGAAGTGAACCTTTTCAAATTAAAGGAACGTAAATTCAAAATGATGCAAATCACAAGACAATAAATTGCCATTAACGCATTTATTGATGTATGATTTTTTGTGATTTTTGGACCCAAGATATTTTAGGTCCTATTTTGCCCCTCTGTTGATGCTGCTCTAATTTAATAAATTCGGAGTAATTTAATTTTAAAATTTCAATTTTGATAATTCATATACCGAATATCTTGTGTAGAACAAAACACAAAAATATCTGATCACACGGATCGATGAGGTGGCAAATTTTTTGAGATCCCGCCTAAACCCCAATTCCCGAGCCCGCGCGTATATTGCATTCAATTACTCTGTATCTATATTAATAATATAAATACCGTAAAATTTCACTCTCTCCGTGTACCCTTTGTTATTCTCTCAACCAAACTACCAAAGTAACAACACTAGCAGAACAATTACCCTAACCCTAAGCTCTTATTCAAGGTCAGTTTTCGCCGATTTGCTTTCCTTTTCCCCTTATTCTTCGAAGTTTTGAACGATTCTCGCGTTAGTTTTCTCAGATCTGTGTTTTTTTTTCCAGATGAGAGGAGGAAAATCAAAGGCTGATTCGAAAAGAGGCGACAGCAGGTGAGATTTTTTTTCTCCATTTTAGTTATTTTGTTTGCATTTTTTACTGTTTTTTCTCAACGTATTTATTATTATTCAGCTTATTGAAGATAATTGGTGTATTTTCAATTCATATTGTGTAAATTCCTTGAGTGACTTAGACTCAGATCTCTGTGTTTTGCGTTTCTGTGCTGTTCACTTGTATTTTGAGACGATTTTTCAAATGATTTGTCCGTTGAATTCAATTAAAATGACTGCGGAATCTATTGCCGCGTTTTTCACTTGTAGTGGAGCCGTCAAAGTCAAGTATTACTGATTTAATTTTATTTGTTGAATTATTTAATAATTTTCAGAATTAAGTTTGAATTAGTAGTCCTGAGTTTTATGAGTTGGATATCTGATCTGTATTTGTGAACCTTTTTCTCTTTACTAAAAATAGATGCAACTGTTGGCACACTGAATAATTATTTTGTTTTATTTATGATAAGATTTCTCCATAATATTAATTTTTTGATGTAATATTAGGCTTGCTGTGAAGAAGCAGACTAAGAAGGAGAAGAATGCGGCTAAGGACCCAAACAAGCCAAAGAGACCTCCTAGTGCTTTCTTTGTTTTCATGTATGTATACAACAATTAATTAGTTATTGTTATATGGTGTGCTTGCCTAGTGAAGGTTCTAATCTTTGTTAATATGCTGTTTATGATTGTAGGGAAGATTTCAGAAAGCAATACAAAGAAAAGCACCCTAGCAATAAATCAGTTGCTGTTGTAAGTTGTCCTTTCTTCTAATAAGTAGTTATGTGTTTCGTTGATTGTTTTTAATTTTTCAATGACATCTGATATTGCTGATTTGCTATAAATGTAGGTTGGTAAAGCTGGTGGTGAAAAGTGGAAGTCACTTAGTGATGCGGTACATTTGATTCCAGATTACAGTTTCTACTTGTGTATTATGTTTGCAAAGTTTCACTAATGTGAATTTCTTATGAACATTGTAAATGTTAAATATTAGGAAAAAGCTCCATTTGTGGCTAAGGCAGCAAAGAGAAAGGAGGAATATGAGGGAAAAATGGATGCCTACAACAGGAAATTGGTAATCAATTTGTAATATGCGCATTACATTGCCTTTGTCTACCATAAGCATCATATAATAAACTGGCTTTTGCTTTTGTGATAGGCTGGAGAAGGTGACGATGAGTCTGATAAGTCTAAGTCAGAGGTTCATGATGAGGACGATGATGAAGATGGCAGTGGAGAGGTCAGTTGTATACTGAGTATTATTTTAATAATTGGTTTGTCGTTATCACAAATATTTTGACCTTAATCTTTTGTCTGATTTGATGCAGGAGGACGAAGATGATGATTAAGTGAAATCCTGGAGTATCGAGCTATTTAGAAGCTTGAAATGAGTGTAAATTGATTTCTTGGCACTGATATGGTTGGTACATGTAGTATTTTCTGGTTACAGTTAGTCTGTCACTTACCTTCCCCTTTGTGTCTAGGGACATGTAGTAGTTCTAAAATGGGAATCGACATTGTTAGTTTTTGTTTACTCTTAGAGACATGGCTGCTTTGTTAAATGAAAAGAAGGGTTTAATCCCATCATTTGCACAGTTGTGCTTGTTTATTAAATTTTGTCTACCATCGATAATGCTCGTTTACTGTTTACATAGCTTGATGAAAGTGACTTCATTTCTTTGTAACATTAGATGCATGTCATAAATTGTAATCACTGGTAATTGTTGTACTGAGGCAGTTGAGTTGAGTTGAGTTGAATTTGATGCCAGTCATCCATTTTTACTCAAATGCCAGAATTAACTTGATAAATGTGCTGATGCAGCTGGTCTTTAGTCTTCGCAAGTCAACTGGTAATTTATTTATCAGAAGAATACAAGTAAAAACTGTAAATTCTTTGTTTTGTAGTTGAAAACAAATGCCAGCGTTGATGAATTAAGAGATGTTTGTGTATGTTTTCCACATAATTCCTATGGATTCTTTTATTTGAAGCAAATCCAATAAACATTTTTGTTATAATATTCCCATAAATATTCAAAAATAAGATGTAACTAAATAATATTGGCACGGTAAAGAGTTATTCCAGAATGCTATACGTTTTCCTTCAAAAAAAAAATAAAATAAAAAAGTTGAAACTTGCTAATATACTAGTCTTTGTAGTTTGTTAACCAAAGATCATGGAAATTACAATTTCCAAGTATTACAATTCAAGTTTTCACAATATATCCATTACCAGGATTACAATTTCAAAATATAGTAGTTGAAGGTTTGCTCGTTCCAAATATCATTGTCAAGATAAATCTCATAAAAGCTACTTTCCCCATTTGTTTTCACAGTCAATGCTGCAGTGCTTCTAGTTCCATATTTTCCCTACACATTACAAAATTGAAAAATCGGAAGCTTAAAAACAAACTCAAAGTAACATTTCAAATTTAAAAGAAAGAAACTTATTACCAATGGTGTATCAACTTCAACAAAAATTGAGCTTAAACTGAGTTCCCAGTCAATAGAACAAATATTTGGTAGCTTGCTCTCATCAGCTTTTTCTCTATCCCTCATCAGCTTCTCCACCATTTCTTTCACCGGAATTTCGCCTTCACCATATTCGTCAATCTGCAGTTTGAAACTCATTTCCAATCTTTCCGCCTGAGAAACATCAATCAAATAATTGTTTTGTAGATACTAAAATACTACTAGAAGATTTAGCTTGCGACGAGGAGATTAAGTGCACAATTGATATACTATGTAGAAATTGCACAAGAAATTAATAACGTTGTGAACCTTTGGCCAAGGCTTTGAGCTGAGTGTAGCATTAGAAAGAACATGAATTCCCGGAGGAACTTGTTGAACTGAAACAGGCTCCCCTTTAGGCCTATTGGATACATAAACCATTGATTTTGTAGCAATATCACCCACTATCAAATTGAAACCATTGTATTGATTTGCTTCTTTCATCAACTCCTCTGCAAATGCCTTTGGACTCTTTTCACTCTGCTTTCCAAAAACAACTTAATTTCACTAAATCACATTTTGCATCAATTTTTGAACACATAAAGTATAACGTACCTCGAGGAAACGAATGGGGAGGTCTCCTCTGGATTTAGCCTCAGGAAGGGTATGAAGCTCAAGCACATTTGTTAGAAAAGCAACTCTACCTTGTTTTGAGCAGGCTAACCACGTTCCGCCCGCAACTTCATCTTTTCCGCCTATTATATCGCCGCCTTCCCACCACCCCACTGGCTTTGTAGGCCTAGAAAAGATACACAACAATAATTTCTTCAACACAAAATATAAAAATTCATTAATTTGCATGTGTTTATATATATAAATAAATAATATATAGACATTTGGAACTTGCCTGTTGTGATATTCATCTCTGTTAAGCAAGAGAAGAAAAGGGTAGAGAGGATGGGATTGCCACATAAACACTGCAATGCACATTTTTTTTTCTTTTCTTTGTTGAGTGTTTTTTTTTTCTGCTTACAAATAAGTTGGTTTTGCTCTGAGTTATATAAGCATATTAAAAGTTGCTCACTTTATACAGGCTGTTAATTTTAGTTGGGTTAAGACTATAATTTTTTTTTCCGGATATTTTGACTTTGTGAAGAAATCGTCATTTATTGTTTTGTTTTTTTCTTTCTTTTTTAACGGTGGTGTTTAAGACAAGAACAAATTATTCTTGGTGAGTGTGATTTTTTAATATATTTATAGTATTTTGTACATATGTATTTATGATGAGTTCATCTCCTCAAACTGCATCTGATCCATGTAGGAAGTCTGGAAAATGGGGGCATAATTCTAGAAGAATAGTCAATCGCCTAATTAATTTGAAAATTATTCTTTTGATATGTTAATCATAATAAAATGTAGCATACTGTCCGTTTTTCTTTAACATTGGTTTGACGTTAATAATAATTTTCTAAGACGATATTAAAATATGTCCAATAGTCAAATACAATATTTACGTTGCCAAACAAGATTTTAAGGATAAATTGACACAGAATAAGCCCTTAAGTCTTGAATAAATAAATTATTTTTCTTCAAATTTGAAATATATTCTTCGCTTGGCTTTGGAAAAAGGATAATAAAGCAGATTTCCAGAAGAAATGATTGTTTCAAATCATAAATTTAAGTTTCATTTCACTGGGGTAGATTTATGATAGTAACTTTCTAGAGGGGTTGATTTGCTATATTTACTATGTCACATTGGGGTATTTTCTAATTATATTAACACATGAAGTATATATTAGACAAATCACATGTGGAATTTATAATTTTGCACTTATTAATTTTTTTTTTTAATTTCAAAAATTCCGATCGCTTTTGAGATCGATGGGAATTTTTCCGGTTGATTCGAAAATATTTAAATAATTCCGACTGATTTAAAATAGGTCGGAGTTATTACAACCAAATTCCAACCGACTTTTTCTCGGTCGGAATTCATGGAAATTCCGACCGATTTTTGTTCGGTTGGAATTTTTCGGTTTTTATTTTTTTTAGTAGTGGTAATTGAAAATTGGAGTTCACTTTGATTGGCAATTTCAAGTAAAATTTCCAGAAGAAATGATTGTTTCAAATCATAAGTTTAAGTTTCATTTCACTGGGGTAGATTTATGATAGTAACTTTCTAGAGGGGTTGATTTGCTATATTTACTATGTCACATTGGGGTATTTTCTAATTATATTAACACATGAAGTATATATTAGACAAATCACATGTGAAATTTATAATTTTGCACTTATTAATTTTTTTTTTTAATTTCAAAAATTCCGATCGCTTTTGAGATCGATGGGAATTTCTCCGGTTGATTCGAAAATATTTAAATAATTCCGACTGATTTAAAATAGGTCGGAGTTATTACAACCAAATTCCAACCGACTTTTTCTCGGTCGGAATTCATGGAAATTCCGACCGATTTTTGTTCGGTTGGAATTTTTCGGTGAATTTTTTTATTTTTTTTAGTAGTGGTAATTGAAAATTGGAGTTCACTTTGATTGGCAATTTCAAGTAATTAAATTGGGTTTGTGATTGTGACATAGAACAGACCAAAAAGATTGGCTATATCTTTTTTTTTTTTGGATAAAGTAATATCTTTTTTGCGCACACATACAAAAGCAATTAAAAGGTGCGTCCCTTTTCCTCTCCTTAGCCATTCATAAAATAGAAAATTCTCTTTTATCTAGACACAATTTTAAATGACATTACAACTTAGGTATAATGTACTAAAATTTGAAAATTTCAACTCACCTTTGGGTTTTTTGATTAACAATGTATCACAAGGTAATACTTTTTGAAAAGTGATTGTCACATTTAAAGTAGGCAAATGTAAATTAACTTGCCATGTGAAAAATAGAGAGTAATTATCGTATCCCGTATCCTTACGTAATTTGTAACAAGCAACGGCACGTGCAACGGTTGTACGTAGAATTATTTTGGGTTAGGTAGTTTTCTTTAGTTGACTATGATATGCTTTACTAGCAAATTTGCAATAATATCAAGAAATGTCAAAATTCTCCTATAATTTGAATAATTTTGTGGGTGGATACAATTATAATTTTATCAACAAAAAATGCTTTCGCAAGTGTGTAACAAGTGGACTTTAGTCGAACAATATACTTTTCAAGTTTGACATAATTTTCTTATCGACATATATATAAATTACAAATTTAATTATCTCTATTTTAAACATGCACGGAACTCCAAAGTTAGAATAATTAAATTGACTAGTTTGATTTATTACATATATATTTCGTAATTTTAAAACTACCAATCGATCAATTTATTCAAGTTTTTATTTTATTTTATTTTATGTATAGTAAAATAAACTCGAACAAGATTTTATGAATCAAATACATACTAAATCGATCTCACTTTCCATCAACATGTTCTTATGAGCCCATGTCCATAAACATACACATATATATACGATCTTATAATTCAAAGAATTCATCATTAAATGCTTTGAGATTTGCACCGACTAAACAGATGAAATTACAGAAAAATTAGTAAGCTTCCAAAACCGAATTTAGCTATTAATTTCGGTCCCCGGTATGCTAACTTTAGCACTTATAGCATAAAATTAGTGAAAATAAGTAGCTTAATTACTAGGTCATATTATTGTACACTTAGTACGATTCCCACGTGATTAAATAATTCACTCACCAAATTTGGAGCTACTATTGGCAATAAGGCTGCACTAGTTTGCATAATAAATTGCAATTATCAATACCCCATGTTATTTTTAGTTTGTCGGATTTTTTTTTTGCCTTACTTCATTAAGAAAATGCGTAGTTTAAGTATTATTCAATTAGTACTAGGTCATTTACGATTTACCCTCATATACACGAAAAATAAATTTATAAATGTAAAATATCATTTCATCATTTAAATTGAATCTTAAACAGCCAATTTTGTTGTCCTTTGGAATATGGTTTTTTTTTTCTTAATTAACTAATATATGAGAAGTAAACAATTTAAAAAATAAATCGTCTGATGTTAATCTCATTTTTTTTGGGTTAATTTAAAACTTATATATAAATTGTATAATGATTAATGAATAGGTAAAACTCACATTTATTTTGATGGAAATGTGAAGAGATTGATATATTATAAAATGAAAAAAAGTTAAAGTCAGTCAAATTGCCAAACCTTCGATACCGAGGAATAAAAATATGAATTTATTTTTTCAATTTTTACTTTTACTTATATCTACAGACTACAATTAAATACTTTTGTATTTGCAAGCTAAATTAAGAGACCCAAGTCCATCTTAAAATTGTACTCGAGTATAGGCCCATTTAGCACTGCATTTCACATGTCCAAAAGCACGTTAAAGAGCCTAAAGGTGTTTGTAAAAGTAATTGGGCCTATTTTCTCCACGTTTACAGTTTATATAAATCTTCATTTTATATAAAATCACCCTCGCTCACTTTCTCGCGTGCACAAATTCTAGTGAGCGTAATGTGTGCTTTAAATTTGGAAATGTCGAGAGGCTTCGTCATGATGAAAATTAGGGGTGCACATGATATGGTATTTTAATTTTATTAGCTAAATTCGTACCGTACCAATCGCTGCGATTTTTTAATTTGCAATACCAAACTAGACTTTTGAATATCATATCAATGCACCCGATACAGTTTGATTTTGGTACGGCATTGTATGGTTTTGTGATTGTAGAGATATTTTTTATGTCATGCTATTTTCCTTTAAAATCTATTGATTGTTGAAAAAAAAATTATTAGTTTTTCTAGTGTATGATTTTTCTTTTTCTTTTTACAAAAACAAAAGAGTAACATAATGATATTCCTACAAAAGATTCTTTAACCATGAATCACATAAAAATAATCTCATTAAAAGAAATAATCAAATAACGTCAATAAGTCATTTGTTGTTTGTTATTTCTTTTTATGATAGGATAACTTAATATTAATTTTTTATGCTCATAAACTTTACTTTTACACGATTGTAAGTTTAACTTGAGTATAATTATTTTGAGTTATATATACTGATAATGGACTACGTGTTGTAATTATAGGTTGGAATATAATAAATCTTAAACATAATTGCGTAAATAAATAAATTTTTTCTAACTACGACACTGTATGATTTGTTGGAAAAAGTAAGTTAATGGACTATTTTGGACACATTTTAAGTGGGATCCACTTTGAGAAAAGTGTCGAGTCTTTGCGAATTTATAACTACTACTTGAGTAGATTAAAACGGTATATAGTATGTCAAATTCGGAGTAAGGGTGAATGAGAAATTGACACTCAAAGTACACCCTCTGAAATGGAAGAAAATAAGTGAAATGCATTTATCCCACATTGAAAGTGGAGTGCAAAATCTTGAGGTATATATATGATTTGCCTATGTAATGGTATAAGTACTTAAATACCAAAAAGTCTCTTTCCTTGCGCGCGCGAGGGGGGCAAATCATGGATCGAAATTTGCTTCGTCTCTTCAAGACTTGTTGGAGCCCTACAATTTTGAGAAGGTTAACTACCAAAAGTCTATTTCCTCGCGTGCAGTATCCAAAATTTAAAACATGTATCATACCAAAAATATCGGGTTAAGGTTTTCATACATACCTTGAAATCTACGATTTTGAGAAAAAAACCTAAACTTCGGTAATATGGTATGGTATGGTACCGTACGATTTAAAAAACCGTGTTCACCTTTAATGAAAACCACCTACACAAACATTTTATGAATTTAAAATGTTGAAATTAAATAGAGGTCAAAGGGGAAAAAATCAATTGCTCACAATTGTGTTTTAATAAATTACTCACGCACTGCAAGACTTGCTCTATTGGCGCCCTCCAACCATTATTAAAAGTGTTGTACGACCAAAGTATTTCAAAAAAAATAAAAAATAAAAAATCAAATTGCATAAAAAGGAACTTTAATTAATGAATTAAGAGTGGAGATGATTACATTTTCTTCCCCTATTCATCGCAATTTCTTTTGGCAAAATCTCCGGTGGAGGTTCCTCACATGATTAAATCTGCCAAGCACCCCATGGCCTTTTTTTACTAGTGTTGATTATATGTGGAAGAAATACAGAAAGAGAAATATTAATAACATCAAATAAATAAATAATAAATAAATAATCTACAAATGGATAGATATAGAGGGGAAGTGGAACTATGGATAAGGTCAAAATAACAGTGTGTAATTTTGGGAAATTCTTACCCAGATCGGGTTTGGTCGTACCCAAAGTAATTACATGGCAAGTGCAATACACTTGCTTTGGGGTTGGATGTAACTCTCAGGAGAGTGACCAATCACAAAACAAGTGCAATACACTTGCTTGGTGGTTGGATGGGTTTGACCAAGCCAGACTTGGACAATAATTTTCCATTTTAAGTTAGTGAATGTGGGTGGTTTGTAAAGAAAAATAAAAAATGAGCGCGTGACCTAGATTCAAATCAATTATATGGGTGATTTAAATTCAGACATTATGATGTTTAGTCATATATATTACAAGGAACCTCTCACATTCTAGAAATTATAAAGAAATTCTCTGTGATTCAACAAGTCTTATAAGGACATTCCCTACAATCAAGGGCGGATCTAGAGAGGGGCAAGGGGGGGCTATAGCCTCCCCTCAAATTTTCTGAAATATATACTAGTATTGATTAGACTGTTTCAAAAAACTTGTAGTGGTCAATTGGTAGTGCTCTTAAGAAGTCTTCTTGAGGTTTGGAGTTCAAAGCCTTGATGAACCATTTTGTTTTGTTCTTTTATTTTTTTAACTTTCTCAATATTATTTTAAATAAATTATGTTTTCTTTCAAAATAATTCCTCAATAATATTTTCAATATTTTATGTACAAAAAAAATTCCTTCTCAATAATATTTCAATGTGCTATGTGCTTTTAGTAATTTTTTCTTCGTAATAATATTTCGATATTATGTGTTTTTTAATTTTTTCCTTAATAATAATTATAAAAACAATATGAACTATCATTGTTTTTGTTGTTCGATTTTACTTTTTCTTTATTCAATGTACTTAGTTGAATAAAAAATTCTCAACAATTTTAAAATTTTCTTTATAATACGGTTTTCTCGTCATAACAAGGTATCATATAATATAACAAAAATACATTGTAGGGTTCATTTTGGCCAAAATTCATCTCCTATTTTTTGTATCTCGTGATATATTTTATCGTGAATAAATTTAAGTTTGACTGTTTGATTGATTTTTTTTCATATAATTTAGCCCCTCCTGCCTAAAATTCCTGGATTCGCCCCTGCCTACAATTTATAAAAATATTAACAAAAAACACCCTGTAAATAATGTTTTTGTAATTTTTAAAATTACAGATAATTTTTTGTAATTATAACAAACTTTAGGGGAACTAAATCACCCCAATTATTTTTCTATTCATTGTTTTCTATGTAGACTAAAAAGGGGTTTTTTTGAAAAATCATATTTTGGCGTAGTGGTGTGACTGGTGTCCAAAACTGTCAGCATGCGAGCCTTTTAATTTCTCCCGCATGTACAACAATGGTCTAAGAGCATGACACGTGTCCGCAATATCCATTTCCTCTTGGGCATAAAATATTAAATGTCCGTAATAACCTTAAGTTTTTATTTGGCCATGTATTTTAATTGAAAACAATCCAGCCCATTTCTGTTATAAGATGAACAAATATTCTATTATACTTTTTCTCAAAAAGAAAAATAAAAAAAATCTGTTTTACTTAAATGTATAATTGAACATAAATTTATAATATCATTCGATCTAAAAAAATTAATATCATTTTAAAAAACACAAAATTCTAAGAATTATTTTTTTGTTCAAACAAAAAAAATTCAGAGTTAACTTTAGATTACTATTTACTAGCCTAGACCCGTGCTATGCACGGAATTATATTAAATAATTTTGTATAATAAATTATATGACAAATTAGTAACTTGACATATGAAAAGAAGATTATCTACAATCCTTATTAACGAATGAGATCATAAAAGTTAATTTCAAACATTATCCCTTGGCTTTATAAATAAATATGAATTAAAAACAAAGATAATGTACTTAACAATTCTTTGGGGGATTTCATTTTTTCTTTTAACGTAAAAGATTATTTATTTCATCAAAATTGTTTGCATAATGTTTTGAGTTACCCTTCTCCCAATTTGTGACCTTCTACTCACTGTCTATGTTTTGAAATTATCAAAAAGTCTATGGAGTGACAAACAATGTCATCCGCCTATACACCCAAACAATATTTACAAATGACTCTTCTACATTGATGAATCAAGCCAATGTAATGCAGCTGAGCCAAGCTTCTTGTTTCATGCTACTTGATCCAAGTTTGATCCTAGCTTTTGATTCCAATTTTTATATGTAGTCCATGGTTCATGTTCCAATCTACAGTGCCAAGATTGGTCCCAAATTATTTTGATCATATCTCAACTATGACCGCAACAAACACATCACCAATGAACTGTGCATGTGTGCAATATAACTTTGTAATAGATAACAATGAAAAACTAATGAAAGAATAAACAAATAGGCAAATATAATTCACTTTGTATCAGATTTTGATTCACTGAAACTTCTCGGCACACCAAAATTTCCAAAGGTAGGGAGAAATTGTTCATCATGAAATCTCACATTTTTGTACACTTTGCAATTCAAAGGGCGGAGGAGGGGAATTTTTACTAACAACAAAGATTATGAGAAGGGTGAATACAAACTCCTAACAAAACAATGATTATAATCTTTTTTTCGTGCTATATCACTTTCGCTAGGTATAGTTTGAATAACCCTTTCATTTGCATCTAAAAAACTTCTAAATTGGCCGTTATTGAACAAAAGCCAAATCTTTAAACAGATAATAAGCTTTCATCTCTAATTCTATCTATAATTCTAGAGTTAGTCTTCTTTTAATCTATTTCTCCATTATTACCAAATTGCTCATTATCTTGTTGTCTTTTTAATTAACTTCATCATTCTTATCTCTGAATTTTGACGTATTCCATTGGTCAAACAAAACCACTACCACAACATCACCCATTGTCACATTACCACCACGATGTCATGCATTCACCAACCTTTAGAATAACAGTGCTTCGTAAATGATCTTAACAAAAAAGATAACAAATAAGTTCATATTTGTTAAGCACACTAAAATATATATTTTCTTTACATTCTCTCAATACTATTGGAAATGACACGCAAAAAAGATTAAAAAAAAAACATCACAATTTCATCTTTCATATTAACGATTCAATTTAAGTCTTTATGATCAAACAAAAATTCGTTCATAACACAAAACAGTTTGAATTAAACTATTGGAGCTATTTTTATTCTTTTAGATATATTCAATCAATCACTTGAAGATTTAAAAATAAATTTACCATTTCCATTTTACAACCTCAACATTTGTTCCAACATTTCACCCTCTCAGTTTAGAGTAATAATAAAAGGAAGTGGGTTCTTTACCTGATCTTTGCACACATATCCTATCTTCATTTTCACCAACGTGGTTAAGGAACCAATAATTCTGCATAACATTTGAATACAAATCATTATAAAACTGAAAATTAATGATGTGAAGATAAGTAATATATCAACATAATTACCCTAGCTAGCAAGAATGGTGAGGCCAGGGCATCATGAATCACAAATCTGAACTCGTTCTTTGCAGCAGATAACTCCCACAAACATTTGCAACTCTGCTCGATGGATAAAATTGGAATTTAGATAATTTACAAGGATAATAAACTCTAAATAGTAATACGATGGTGAAGAAAGAGAAATGGGAATGAAGGATTTGTGCAAGATAGAATTGCACAGCGCGCAGATCTGCGAGCAACCTATTCGTGAGAGGGGGGAGGGTGACGGAGTGGTATGGGTTTTATGGGGATGGGGGATGGGTGGGGAAAAAGGCATTATTTATGATTTTTAGTTTTTATTTATTCATAATTCTTTATGTTTTTTAATTTTTATTTATTTATAAAAGTGATTAATTCATTCATTTTTATGATGTAAGGATAATTAGGTCATTTAATAAATCGAAGGAAACCATTGATATTTTATTTTGTTTGTTGGAAAATTTATTAACTCAAGAGCAAATAACTAAGTAATTAACAACTGAGTTAATTGATAGGTTTTGATGATAACAAAAGCTAAGTAAGAAAAACTAAGTTAAATTCAGAAACATAGTCAAAATAGCTAAGTAAATAACAGCTAAGCTGACAAGATTCACACAATAAAATACTGAGAAAATATCAAGTATCATATTCAAAGAAAGTTTGAATAAAACTAATCAATTTGGTTATGATTGATTAACAGAGAAAACATTCATCAACATTCAAGTTCAAGTGGAGACAACCAAGTCAGAAGACACCAGCAGAGTAAAGACTTCACAATGAAACAGACAAGTACTTCAGCTAAGACAAACATACAAGTGATATCGATCAACTAAGTACTAAACAACCGATTAACATAGGCGCTAAGTCAGTGGATGATTCAAACAGAGGACAACCAACTAAGTGTGTACATCAGAGGACCAACCAAGTCAATTTATATGTTGAAGAAGACAATTGAATATCTCGGACAATAGAGTTCATTAAATGCACCTGGCAAGTCGTACATACAGAAGTGCAGAGCCTGCAAATATAGTCATTTGAAGTTGGTGAAGAAGGATAAGGGCATTCCTGGAATTGAAGAAAGATTCAACTACCTCAATCTCAGCCTCCCTTATAAATAGGAATCAATTTGAATGAATATAACAACTTTTGCACTCTTACAATATACAAATCTTATCAGAAGAAAATCATTCAAGAATAAATTGAGCGAAACCATTAAGCTATTCTTAGAAAAGTAACTTATTCGTTGCAGAAAAATTGAGAGTTTTTACCATACAACAAAGTTGTGTTTGAGAGTTAGTTTCTAAGTGAAATTACCTGTAGCCGAGCGCTAAGAAGAGATTAAACTCAAGGAGTTTGAATCTTGTGATTTTACTAAGAGTAAAAGTTCCACTTGAGCGTATAAGTTGTAAACGCTAATTGTTGTATTAGTCTAAGAGATTATTGCATTGCTTTCCATCCTGTTAAGGAAGAAGAGTGGACTAGAGGGATTACACCATCCTTGAACCACTATAAATCTTGTGTCTTTTAATCTCCTGTATTTACACTTGCTTATCTCATGAACATACTAGTCATCCGTTAAGGTTTGATTTGAAAGACTTAAAACAGATTTACAAAATATCAAAATATTTTGTTTAGAAAATATTGATTGTTAGCAACGTTTGATTGATAACACTGTTTATTCCGCTGCACCAAAACTCAAAAGCTCTGATTTTAAAAATACAATTATCTTGCTGAACCAATAACAATCAAGTGGATATTAAGCTGTCAGCTAAGTGCTGTCAGCAGAGTGACCACTAGTCTATTTAACGAACAACTGAGTAAATTGCTTACAAAAGTGGTACTTTGAGTAACAAAAGAAAAGTTTAAAAATGTTTAAAAAATGGGTATTCACCCCCTTCTAGACCCTTTTTTACCACTTGAGACAAGGGTCAAGATTGAACAACACATTTATCAAGACCATTGGATCAAGGTACATCACATACGGGCGTAACTCTAATGTCCCATTCTAGAAAACTCCCCGTGATTGTGGCAGGGCTTCTCTTTCTAAAATAGTTTAGATTAAATTTTTGTGCGGTGTTTTCAACGTAGAGTAAAAAAGGTATTTTGAAAAATCGCATTTTTGGTGTAGTGGTGTCCAAAACTGCCACTTTGTAAGTGTGGCAGCCTAACCTACTTCTCTTAATAAAATAGTATAGATTAGTTTTTTGTTCGGTATTTCCTATTTAGACTAAAAATGGTATTTTTGGAAAATCGTATTTGGTGTAATGGTGTCCAAAACTGCCACTTTGTGAGTGCGTCAAGGTTTCTCTTTATAAAATAGTATGTGTGTGTATGTGTGTTTTTTTTTATTTTTATATTAATTTAGATTAGTTATTACGTTAGATTCTTTTTATTTGAATGAATTTCTGTCCAAATTTTAACTACGATATGCAATGTCTAAAGTGCTTTTTAAATTGTCGTATGAAATGCGCAATTGCTTTTAAATTGTGGTATGAAATGTGTAATTACGGGCAAACACATGCTTGTTGCGTACCATCCCCTCTCCCTCCCCAAATAATGCAACTTAACATCGACGTGATGTGTACGTATCCAATTCTATCAATTTTTTTTGATGTTAGTATCAAAACATATAACATCCATTCAACTGCGGTATCAAAAGTATATAATACTTGAAGCTTGATACAAAGACGGTATAGAATTTGCTATCAAAAAAACAATTTTCATGATATTTATTAGAATTATATTTGTTAAAATATACTATAGTAAATGAATAAAATAACTAGTGATTCTCGTAAATAAGTATATGCTTAACTCATCTCAACCTGACTGCCTCACATATAAAATAAATCCTAATTATATTTGTTAAGGGTGGGCACAATGCGGGTTTGGGACGGGTTAGGGATTAGAGACACGGGTATACTAAATTTTGGGATTGACAATTCCAATCCGAAATCCATCCCATAATAACTCAGATACCTACTTTCGGGTATCCGAATTATTGTGGGACGAGATTGCAAATTTCATATTTAAAAAAAATCAATTCTCCACGCACCCAACAAAAGTAAATTACATAATAATTTTTCATCCTTTTTCTTTTGCAAAACTGAATAAATTGTTTATCCATTATTTACATAAAAGAAATAGTCATCTAAAAAATCATTTCGATTTATAAGTATATGGTAGAATTTAAAAGGAATATTAGGTTAAAGTGTCAAGTTCCTTATTAGATATGTTTAATTAATTAATTAACTAAATTATCTTGTAGTTAATTAATAATAAGTAATGTGTATAATAAATAACAATATTAAAAATATATATGAGGGTTCGGGTATTTTGGGTAGGAGAGGTCAATGCCAAACCTGTATCGTGCTCCCGTAATAAAGTACGGATTTTTCAAATTTTGGTACCCAAACCCAAAATATCTGTCCCGTTTGAATAGGGATTGGTTTACCCGAACCCAACGCCCACCCTCTAGATAGAATTTAACTATTAAAAACTACTATAAAATTATTAAATTAATTATAGCGAGTTCTCATAAACGAATATATACCTAATATCTCAACACAACTACCTCATAAATAAAATCTCACCCAATTCATTTGATAAGACTCGACAACCACTATTTAGACATAATTAATCTTGCCCCGCCTCTAAACCTCAAATTTGACTTGCAACCGCCGACACTCATAATTAAAAGATTACGTAAATATTAAATTGTACCTAACTCATATCGAGCGACTACAACCACCACTGATTTAACCTATATACATTCACATTCGTCTGGAATATGACTAATTTATTTAGGGCTTTCAAATCGGTATCATACAACACATGTGAAATAAATTTACAAGTACACACAACCACCTCAAATACGACTCATTAATTTATAGCTATTTCATCGGTATCATCCCACACGTGTGAAATAAATTCACACGTATATCCACCTAAGATCCGACCCATTTTACGGCCCTCACATCGATATCATCCCACACGTGTGAAGTATATTCACATGTATACACATCCGCCTCGAATTCGACCCCACTTGTTGATTGCTCTCACATCAGTATCATTCCACACGTATGAATTAAATTCACACGTACACAATCCACCAAATTCAACTAAAAATGACATAGACAATATAAAAAAGAAATAAAAGATAAAAAAAGAGAAAGAAAGAGAAAGAGAAAAAAACAATTTTGATGCAAAAAAGCCCAAAGCAATGGGGAAGACATCAACAACAGAGATAAGCTGGCCAAAGAAGATGAAAGGTCGACCCGTTCGCTGTAACCGTAGTGATTTCAATTGTCCGCCGCAGCCGGAATTCGACGACGACGATGAAGATGAGCGCAAGGAGAAGAAAGTCAAACTCGTTGGTTCCCTACCAAAAATAGAGGAAAAAATTAAGTTAAATTCACCGCATCAGAACAAGGCTCATTCTCAAAATTTTGATTTGATTTCTAATTCAGAGTTCGACGATCGGAATGTCTATACCAGACGCAAGAATAATGCCGTTGCTCACATATTTGAAAACTTTTTTTCCGATCAGGTCTAAATTTTACTGAATTAATTCTTTTCTGAAAATTGAATGCAGAGTATCCATCATTATGAACTGAATTTTGGTTTTATCCTTTTGATTTGAATATTTGGTTTATGATTTTGAACTGAATTTTGGGTTTTAATTTTGAAGTGGATTTATGGATGTTATTTGAAGGGGATTTTGGGATTTCACGAGGATACACAATATTATTTAATTTTAATTTTTTGCCGCTATGACTTTTGGGGATCTGAAGTGAAGTGGGGTGCTGTGTGTTTTGACTGAGTCCAAATATATATCCATGTGTATATGCTATTTTGAGAAAAATATAAAATTTAAAACATGAGTAATTACTCCTTTTTTTCATGGTAATGAAATCCAAATAGATTTATGTTTCGTTCGTGCGTGCATTTCTTTCTATATAATATTCTAAGTTTATTTCGACCATCCTTTCTTCAGGTGTAAATAAAATTTTATTAACAAAATTTGCATCAAAAAGTGTTCATATATATGTTTTTATTGTGAGGTGATTATGACTACAAATTAATCGGAAGTAGTGTTATTTTTCGAACTATCACTTGCTGCTTCGTTGTGAATTAACTTCTCACTTTCTCTCTGCATGGATTATGAGTATAATTATTTTTATTATTGTTTAAGGTTATATTTAATAATATATATAACAGGGGTTCCATTGATTTTTGCAGGAGAATGAGGATGTGAAAGAGACAGAGACTCATCCAAATGGTTATAATCACATCACCTCTTCATATTGATATAGAGAAAAAGAAAAAGATATTTTGTTAGGAAATTTTATGTGGGGATTTGGGTTTGTGTTTTTAAATTTGATTGTGATGGTTTCATTTAAGTTTTTGTGGACAGGGTTGCAATTGGAGTCTGGCAGCACAACACCTTTGCCAGAGAAAAAATTGTTGGTTCTCATTCTTGAAAAGCTTAAAGAGTGTGTATTTATCTCTATCTTTCTTGGATATTTTAATCTTTTTATTTAACTTCTACCTCGTACTATTTCCTATTTTGGGCTTCATGCTCAATTTGTCTAGTGTTGATTTGTTGTACTTTTGTTAATGCAGGAAGGACACTTATGGTGCATTCTCTGAGCCTGTGGATAAGTACAAGGTGATATCATGTGTAGATAAATAGTCGATTTTGTATGATTTTTTTTCTTACTTGATATGAGGTTAATATTATTGCAGGTACCTGATTATTATGAGGTGATTAGGGAACCCATGGATTATTCGATTATAGAGAAGAAACTCGACAATCAACTTTATAAGAACTTAGAAGAATTTGAGGTTTATTTTTTTAATTAAAGATCTTGGTTGATAATTTTTTAACTAGTTGTAATGGTTTACTTTTCGAATGATATTCGTTTGAATCCTATTTACTTAGGGTCATTTTTGTGTTGTTTTACGTTTACTTCACTATGTTTACATTTTGTTGAATTCTTTGAGTTATGGTGGTTATATTTTGGAGAATTAGATGCGAATTCCATTAGATTTTCTTGTAAAATTTAGGCATATAGTGGAAATGAACGCTAAATTGTTGTTAATTGCGATTGCAGGCTGATGTGTATTTGATATGTTCAAATGCAATGTCATTTAATGGTAAACGTACAGTCTACTATCGGCAGGTACACCTGTGTTATCTATTAATTATATGTTTTCTTTTCTTATATTTATTAGATTTTTTTTTAATAAAGTTAACCGATTATATTAGGCACGAGCTATGCAAGAAATTGCAAAGATAGAGTTTGCAAATCTGAAACAAGAAGGTGATAACAATGAGCCACAACCTAGGGTCGTTCGAAGGGGGCGCCCCCCAATCAACAAGAACAAGAACAAGAACAAGAACAAGAACAAGAACAAGAAGAAGTCTATTGAAACGCCATCAGTAGCTCATGTAGTCCCGGAACTTATATCTGGTGCATATCTGGCTAATGGAGAAGAAAATACAATTACGGGATACAATCTTAGAAGGGAACCTACATGGAATAATTACCTTGACCGATTCTTGCCATCACAACGCAAGAGAAACATTGAAAATTACTCCAAGGGGTTGACCGGCTGGAACGATAATTTTCCAGGTTCGTATTTTCCTGTTTAACGATCAAAGTTTCTCATAAGTTCAATTTCTTTATTTCGAAGTTTTTAACCCCTTCTTTTCAAACTTGCAGCACATATTTTAAGAGCTGACATAAAGCATGGGAAACAACATATTACGGTTGATGAGAATCGACGTGATACTTACAAGCAATATCAGCCCCCGTCTTATAGCAAAGATTCCCCTCTTTGGTCTGGTTCTGTTGTAGATCAGAATCAATTAATTTCGGTATGTATTTCAAGAAACGAGAAATTTTATACTATTACTTGCACATGCTAATTCGATCCAGACCATGTTCAGACGAACCCAAAAGATTCACATGTCAAGTGCAGTACACTTATCTTGTGATTTTCAAAAAACTATTATGAGTATTTTGGGTTCAGACAAACACGGTCTGAGCAAGAATTATTCTAATTTTAAGAATGTTTTTTGCATTTGAACTTATAGGTGGGGGGTCTTCAAGATCCACTCGCTTATGCGAGAAGCTTGGCTAGATTTGCTAAGGATCTTGGACCCATAGCTAGGCAAGTTGCGTCAAGGAAAATAGAGGCGGCCTTTTCTGCTGGTGTACCATACGGTCCCTTGGCTCCTTCAAACAATTGCTCTGGTGTTTGATTTTCTAATTGGGGCGTTCATGCATTTGAAAATTGATTTCTGCTTCTTATGATTAAATAGCTAGATGGTATATAGCAGTTGGATTCCTTTATCCCATCAAATAATTGCTCTGGTATTTACTTTTCTAATAGGGACGTTCCAAATTAAATATTTTTTTCGTTAAAATATATTATTATTTTGAAATACTCTTTTGGTCTCTCAACGTAATTTTTCATCCGTTTGGCCCCCAAATGTTATTGTCACGATGACAATTTACCGGCGATCCAGAAGTTAAAAAACAAATTAAAGGCATAGTAAAAGCACCTAAAATGGTACTTTTGCCAACGTTGCATATTTGTTCTTTTCAAAAGTCTCTTCTACCCTCATAATATTTAAAGAAACCCATTAAATTATAACCCCAATTGTAAATATAAATTTTGGAACCATGATTTTTCATTCTTGACCTTTTATGCTCCAGCAAAATTAATTGATAAAAGTCACGTGAAGTAAAAAGTTCTAATTTTTTTTTTTAATTATAGTCTTATTGTTACGTGAAAGTAAAAAAAATTCTTAACTAGTTATTTTTACTTATTTTATTATATATTTTATAATAGTCTACTGCTATTTGTTAGTATGAAAAAATATTATTGAATTATATTCTTTTAACGTACTTATAATTACAAGGTTAATTTTGTAAATTAAGTAACAATCTACATTCCTAAAATCATTTTTGAAAAGATGAAACCAAACGCTAAATCAATTCTCGTAAAAGTAATTCTATTAAAAAATTATACTATAATCAGTTATTACAAAAGCAATTATGCAATCGCTAGGTCAAATTCACCCTTAATCAAATTGAATACTTTATATATGTTTAGTTACTTTATCGAGTTGAGTTTGCAAAACATAATTCATTGTTCAAACATTTTTTTTTTCTCTATGACAAATTGAGATTAAAAGATATTTTAACGATCAAACTTAAAATCGATTTTGAAGTCTTATCCATGGTAAAGTAGGGAAAGTACAAGGGAAAGTTCTTTTGTACCTTTTGAAATAAATGAAAAATGAGGATACAATTATACCTAAGTTTTACCCGTAATAATTACTCCAAGGTCCAATCTTCACCCTGACATTTTGAAACAACCTTAATTAGACATGTAATATGGTTCCACAAAGTTTTTATATTTGAGGGTCCAAATCACACCATAATATCTTCACTCTATATAGAGTTAGTGCCATCTTACCCATCTGCAATAATATAGAACCGTAATTAGGATTGTTAATGGGTCGGATTCGGCTCGACCAAGATCTAAATCTATTTATATTGAATGTAATTAGTGTTGAATTCGGATTTTGCTCGAATCTAAATTTCTCGACTCAACGGATCTTGATCAGCTTTGGTCGGATATCAGATTTTTTTCGGATTCAATTAATCTTCTTTTTAAAAAATTACACCAATATTTTTTCCTTTAACAAGTTTGTTAACTTTACATTTTAATTCAATTTAACTCACATGTTCAAACTTATTTACTAATATAATAATATTCATGTTTCAGATGAAAATATGCGTAAAAAATAATTAATGAACAAACGCCGTGAAAACATCATTATTACGTGTCTTCTTAAGCTGAAAACAACTTGCTTTGATCCGAGTTTTGCGTGCTTTTGCTTGTTTTCGCGTTCTTTTGCATTTTTGGTTCTTTGTGTGTTTTGGTGGTTGTTTGTGTGTTTTAATTGTGTTTTTGTGTGTTTTGTAGGGAGATGTGGGTAAGAGCTTCAAAGGAAGGAGAAACCGAAGTAAAAATGAATATAGATATCTACTCACTAAAACATCCATAAATCTTTCATGGATGATCCAAATGAGCTGAATTTTGGATATGTCATAAATGAGTGAGTTAGCTACGCCGAGGACTTTACGGATCCACAATCGGAGTTCAGAATCAAAATATATGCCGCTCGGAAGGAAGTGTGGCAGAACAGAAAATTCTCTGACCAAATCTCGCCGCGGCGAGGGCCTGCTGGTGCGAAATATCAGCAAAAACTTCGCGTTTTTAAGGGGCATTTTCGGGTTTTCTCATAAGGGGGCTATTAGGGCAAGAGGAGACAACAACTTTGAGCGATCTTCCCTCAACCTCTCTCTCTTTACTTTTCCTTTCTTTTCTTGTATTAAAGACTCTACCAAGGGGGTGAGTTAATCACCACCCTTGGGGAGTGATTAGGTGGTGATTAAGGTGAGGAGAATCCATCTCTCGATTTTATTCCGATTAGGTGATATCTTTCTATTTCCTAGTTGTCTATGATTAGGAGATGAATGTTGTTATTTTCTTTTTGGAACAATGATTGTGGATTTGAATTCTCCGGATTTATATGTATTTATATTATTGTTTGATTAATTATGTGTTGATGATTGATATGATGCTTATATGTGTTCGTTAATCCGATTTCGTGCTTATTGTTCATCTTATGGTTTGGCCAACTTTGAGGTGAAATTTATTGGTTCTTGATTGCTAGACATAGTGATTTTGAGGATTTGATTATGAATTTGGATTGTGATTCGATTTTGTAGGATAGACATATACCTAAGTCATTTCGTATACATTTAAAGGTTTGAGTTTAATGCTTCGATTAGATCTTAATCCACTTAGACATATATTGAATTAGTTTAACTCGATAGGTTTGTATGCAACTCGAAAGATACATACGAACGTCCATGAATCCTTCAGTAGCAAACACGAGCATAAGATATCAATTGTCGAGTCATTGTCCGCCTTAATTGATTGCTTATGAATCATCCTTACCGCATAATTAACTCCCCAATTTACTTGCTTTCATAGTTAGATTTACTTTCCTGCTCGTAGTTAAATAAAATCACCCTTATCATATATTTGGGTTTGATAATTTTGTATCAAGAGTTCTTAGATGAAATAAGCCGTCGATTGATTCGTTTATTCCCACCTTTTATCCATTCGTTGGGATTCGATACTCGGTATGTACTTATCGTTTTATATTACTTGCGACACGTATACTTGCGTACGTACACTGTGACACTTGATTTATTTGAGTATCTATTTGTGTGTGTTTACATTGTATAGCATCAAGTTCACGTGCCAACACATACATGTTACTTATTTTAATAAAAAATATATATATATATATATATATATATATATAATTTTCTTTTATTGTTGGATAAATATCTTTAATAGATCAGATCAACATAAATTCATCTTCGCTCCACGTGTTTCAGATTATGAAATTTTATAATCGGATCAAACTCATTAAATCTCTAATCGAATTAAAACTTGAATAAATTGGGCCAAATTCGGATTGGATTCAAATTGAAATCCACCCCATTAACAACCTAATCGTAATGTTCAATTTACCCTTATTTAAAAAAATTAATAGGCATTTTACTCTCTTTGTTTGTTAAATTAGATTACACTGTCTCCCTTGGGATGTCAGACTTTAAAATTACATTGAGGGATGAATATACCCTCATTGTACCCCTTAACACCTCAATTTATCAACGTTATTCAATTTACCCTCATGTAGGGTGGACATGAGGCGGGTTCGGGACAAAAGACATGAGTATACTAAATTTCAGGTTGGATACTTTTAGTCCCAAACGTATCCCGTAATAACTCAGCCGATGCCCGCCTTTGCATACACAAATTATTGCGGGACGGGACGGGACGGGATTGCGGGTTCCATTTTTATATATATACAAAGGACAATAATTAAATATTAAATTACCTATACATTGTATAGACTCTATGGTACTGAATCCAACATCCGAAACAGTAAACAAAAATTTAATTGGAAGAAATCTTTAGGTAGGGAAGAAGATGAAGTGGAAGATACAATATGATACGGAATGAAGAGTTCTTAGAAGTTAGAACTGGAATGGAGTTGTTGAACTGTAAATGCTAAAAACTTAAGAATATAGGGTTAAGTTTATTGCATTGAATTAGTTTTTTGTTTATTAGATAATGCTTAATTAAATAATTAATAGATTATTCTTAGAATTAATTAATATTGTTAAGTATATTTGTAAGTGTTATTGAAACAGAGATAGACAAATTCGGTAATTGAAGGTACTCAATTAATATTGCTAAATATATTTGTTCAATCCCAATCCCGTCCTGTATTTTTGTAATAAAATTCGGGTTACTCAAACCCGAAACATCCGTCCCGTTCAGGTTTTAAAAAGAATGGGACTGGTTGGGTTTAGGTTACCCGAGCCCAACGTCCACCCCTCATGTATTATATGTCTGACAGTTACCTCTGTAGTATTTTGTGTCACAATTTATCCCCATGTGCTATGTAATGTGAAACAGTTTTACCACCTTATGTTATATTATGTTATTTTATGTGTGACAATTTACTCTCTGTCTTCTTATAAGCGTGAAGATGTAATTTTGTCTTTTTTGAGTCAATATAGACCTAAGTACAATGTTGGATGCGTCTACAACACCACATGACATAATGAAATGTAATTATGGTTTAATTCTTTTACAGAGGTAATGTGTCTATTTTGTATAACAATAACATTAAACGTATTGCAAAGAGGTTGTCATGAATTAACCCTATACTTTCACAAGAAGTCGGTATTTTTCCCTCTATAAAGTACAAGGGCATGCTTGTCTCGCTTTTTCCAAAATGATTACATGTTTGGGAAAAGCGAGACAAACACATTTTCTACTTTATGAAATAGATTTATTCTTTCAAAATTTTCTGTAATTACTTTCCCAAAAATCAAACAATTAAACAACAATTTTTTTATCTACAAAAAAATCTACACAAACTCTAGTTTGAATTGACATAAACCTATTTTTTGCGCAACTTATCTCACATAATAAACATGATTTCATATAAAGTCTTACATTTCTTACAACTACAACTTAATACCTTACGTCTACCTTATTTTTCTCATCAACTTACCAAAACTCAAATAGACAACATTATGAAAACTGATCAAGAAATTTTCTCAAATCACTCTATTTTAGAATTTAGACTATCAGAACCCAAGGGCTTGTATGGATGTAGTTTGGCCCAATCTTATCTCAACCATATTGGGCCAAACCTTGTTTGGAGATGATTTTGGGCGAGTTTTGATCCAGACCCTAGTTTCAGCCAAGGTTTGAAACCCACAAAACCCATCAAATTGAAGAAGTCTTTGCTGCAATAATGAGGCATATGCCTCATATTTCTCCTGCTGATTTATTTAAATCAGCGATGTATATATATATTAAAAAAGAAAAAAATTCTTCTTAATTATATAAAAAAAAACCATCCATTTCAAAACAACACAATGTGAATTTTTTTTTTTTTTTTTTTTTTTTTTTTTTTTTTTGTATTTATCAGCTATTATCAAAATATTATATTATATGATAACTTTTGGCGTTATATTTGGTTATACATTAGCAAGAAATTGATGTCTTCCCAGATATTGTATTTATCTTATATTTACAAAATAACATAATTATTAATTATTTTATTTAAATGAAAGTTCTATTATTATAATCATTTAAATCATTATCACAATCATATCTAAATAATTACAATCAATTTTCAATCATTACAATATAATAATTCATTACACAAGATAATATAATATCTCAAATTCTATAAAGTTATTGATTTGACACATATCATCTATTTTTCTCCTCCAAACCCCAACATCCAAATCCCTATCCAAATCAAATCTCAAATTTCAAAACCCACAAACTATTATTTATTAATATTTTACTATCTCAATATTCCATTGAAACCATTATCCAAACCGAGTTTCAATGGTTTCGTTGAAACCTCCGAAACCACTTTTTGATACCAAACCGAGACAAAACCCAACAAAACTACTTCCATATTAACCGACGATTTTGAAATTAAATGATATCATCAATTTTCTTCTTTTAGCTTGTACGACAAATTTCTATAACAAAAACTTGTGGTGTCCATTATTCATATCAAAACAAAAGTTGGTGATGGTAGTTCAAAATTTTGGCTTGTAATGTAATTTTATTAAATTGGATCCCATCCTAAATGTCAACAATGTTCATTTCACCTTATATTCTTATTTTGACTTATATTTCAGAATTCAAATTTGCCTAATCTAAATAAATTTTATCTGGAAAAAAAATGCATAACAACATTTTCAGAATAAAAATGCTTTAGAAATTTAAAATTGTTGAATAGTGGATTTGAAACAGAGAAATACATGTTTTTCTTTGTTAACTATCAATAAATTTCATATATAATAATGAAATTTACAAGTTCTATAAAAAAAAAAAGTTTTAGAAATAAGAAACATGTCGTGTTTTGATCATTTGGCTTTTCTCGTATTATCTAGGAGTCCTAATGATCTATATGGTTAGATTTTGATTCGGTCTCGTTGTTCGGCGAAATTGTGTCAAATGAACTCAAAATTCATGTTTCGCGAAACTAATGTTTGAATTTACATATTCAAACCTAATAAACCTCAAGCTTATAAGAATAATGATGTGACACATACTACCTATTTTTTCTCTGTAAAAAATATTTATTAATTTGACACTTACTACCTACTTTAAATTTTTCATTTTTTCTCAACATTCAAACTCAATCCATGTGAGGTTTCGATATTTTCAAAACCCAACATCCAAACTTCTTGTTATCCAATCTATGTGGAACATTTTTTAGTTTCAATAAATCATGTGGGAAGTCTGCCTCTATACGGCATCACTTCTATACAAGTTATATTCCTCAATTGCCTCATCTAAGTAGACGTTTGCTAGACATTATTGTGGCAAATTATGCAATATTGATTTGGCTAATCTGGGCTAGACCAATGTTTGGTTGTATTGATTCAATACCAGATCACTATCATCTATCAGAATGACTCGCTACTAAATCCCAATTGTAGATTAGGATTTATGAGTCTGATACTCAAGATCTACCTAAGAGGGGGGTGAATTAGGTTTATAAAACTTTTTCAAAGTTTATTTGATCAGTTTCGTTTCAGAAGAAATTACTTATATGTTCCAGTGAAAACAGTTTTACGTTTCAAAAGCTTAAGAACAATGTTCCAGTAAAAAAGTAAATTGAGATGACAAAAATTAAGAGCGAAAAAGTAAATAAACGCAGTCACCGATTTATAGTGGTTCGTGCCCAAATGGCCTACTTCCACTCTTCCAGCACCCCTGGGTAAAATTCACTATAAACCGTGGCTTGCAGGACAAACCTTCGCCACACGAGATTACAAGTTACAAACTTTCTAATTCGAGCTTGCTAGGACAAGCCTATCGCTCCAAAACCCGTGCTTACTACGTCACTACCTATCGCACAAACACAGTGCTTGCTAGAACTCTCGGCCCTATCTCACTAACGAGCTTGCAAGTTAACAACTTTCGCTCAAACAAAGTTTAAATTATTTTGATTACAAAAGATGCGCCTATGTGAGCTAATTTTTGACAAACTAAACACACTCCTTTTTTCTTCTAATCACTCAAAGTAATTTCAAGATTTAAGAGCAAGAAGAAAAGGGTTTTAAAAACTTTTGAGAAAAACGAATTTCGCAAGACTAAAGTGCACTAAAAAAGTTTAACTTAGAGAAATGATTTTAGCAAAATGAATTTTCAGAATTGTTGTGGTGTGTTGGTCGATGAGAATGGCTCCCTATTTATAGGTGAGTGGTGTTTGTTCAATAGGGAAAGATTTTTGATACTCAAAAATATTTTGTCACTTTTAAAAATTATTTTGCAAGATTTAAGCATGTGACAAGTCTTCAATATTTAAAATGAATGTGGACAAGTTTTAATAAAAGATGAAGACTAAATATTTCCTATAAAAATGATTTGGAGAATATTTTCAAAAAATCAAATAGACAAGGTAAGATTTTAGCTAGGGATTTTTAGAGACAAATTTACTTGCTAGCTAAGTCAAATCATTTGAGAAAATCTTTCCTTAAAAGTTGGCTCGAAAGAAAATATATTTTAATAGCCAAAACCTATGATTAAATTTTCAGAAAAATTAGGCTTAATATTAAAGCTAACCTACGGCTCATTTGAGAAAGGAATGAAAAATAATTTTGTTCAAAAGTTTTTGTGGATAGGCCGAAAAAGCATGTGCCTAAAAAAATTGAAAAAAATATTTGGGCTAAGGAATTTCTTGTTCTTTTAATTAAATTAAATTACTTACTAAGTTGACCACAATTTTCTTGAATCGAAAATTGAGCCCTTCAGGGGTGCTAGGGGCTTCGATCTTGATCTTCATTCATAAAGAGCCTTGTTTTAAAATTGAGCTTCTCATGATCTTTCTTCAAAATTCGCACAAGCCTTTTCTTCAAAATTGGTCCTTCTTCATTGTTTGGACTTTAGATATCTTTATTGGGCTTTCGACTATTCATCAAAGAATGAGTTAATCTTGCTTGAGCATTTTATCTTTGATTGATCAATTTCTCGTAAATGAGTCTTTCTTCAATTAATGAGCTTCTCAATAATCTGCTAAGATTAAACTCAAGAAACAAACTCAAATATCAAGTTGTTTGTTAATCATTAATCATTCGGCTAACAGAGTCTTATACCAAAAAACATAGAAAAAGCCTAAAAATCTAAACCAGATACATCATACATTTAAACCTTTATCCCAAAAAGAGGGGTGATAGGCAATTTATCCCCGTGATAAAAAAAATGGCAAAATAATTTCTCGTGTTTTTGAAAAATAAGAACATTGTCTCCATCTTGATTTTTACATTTTTACAAAGGGGTCAAATGCCCATTATGCAATATCACAGGGAGGTAAAATGTTAATTGAATTTATGCATATCATAGGGATGTAAATTGTCTATTTACTTATATCACGGGGAGGTGAAATGAAGTGAAATATGTCGTCAAGATAGGGTTAAATTGATCATTTTTCACATAAAAATCATGAAGTCTCAGTCACAATATAGAGTGTGTGTGCAACACCTCCACGATTATGAAGTTAAATTGGTCATTATTTCACATGTAGTTTAATTCAGGAAAATTTGCATAATTAGTCCTATAGTAATATTTCCTTCTTGTGCCCGTTAAATTGACAATGGGATGGAGAACATGCACAGGTTTTAAAGACCCACACATGAACAACACGTGCTAAATTTCGTCTGAAAATTGACTGCAAAACTAAATGTGTCAAGATTGTGTGAATCATGGTATGAAACATGTTTTTTGAAAAATCTTGGTACCAAATGTGTTTTTTGGCCTAAAGTTTGGTATCAAAAGTGTTTTTCCCTCCTATTTAAAAGCCATTAACAACTAAATAGAAAAAAAATAAAGAAATATCATCATATTTAAAATGATCTTAACAACAAAATATACATACTACATAAAGATCTATACAGCTCATCTTTCATATTAACGATTCAATTTAAGTCTTTATGATCAAACAAAAATTCGTTCATAACACAAAAAAGTTTGAATTAAACTGTTGGAGCTATTTTTATTCTTCTAGATATATACAATCAATCACTTGAAGATTTAAAAATAAATTTACCATTTCCATTTTACAACCTCAACATTTGATCCAACATTTCACCCTCTCAGTTTAGAGTAATAATAAAAGGAAGTGGGTTCTTTACCTGATCTTTGCACACATATCATATCTTCATTTTCACCAACAATAATTCTGCATAACATTTGAATACAATCATTATAAAACTGAAAATTAATGATGTGAAGATAAGTAATATATCAATATAATTACCCTAGCTAGCAAGAATGGTGAGGCCAGGGCATCATGAATCACAAATCTGAACTCGTTCTTTGCAGCAGATAACTCCCACAAACATTTGCAACTCCGCTCGATGGATAAAATTGGAATTTATATAATTTACAAGGATAATAAACTCTAAACAGTAATAAAATACTGAGAAAATATCAAGTATCATATTCAAAGAAAGTTTGAATAAAGCTAATCAATTTGGTTATGATTGATTAACAGAGAAAACATTCATCAACATTCAAGTTCAAGTGGAGACAACCAAGTCAGAAGACACCAGCAGAGTAAAGACTTCACAATAAAACAGACAAGTACTTCAACTAAGACAAACATACAAGTGATCTTGATCAACTAAGTACTAAACAACTGATTAACATAGGCGTTAAGTCAGTGGATGATTCAAACGGAGGACAACCAACTAAGTGTGTACATCAGAGGACCAACCAAGTCAATTTATATGTTGAATAAGACAATTGAATATCTCGGACAATAGAGTTCATTAAATGCACCTGACAAGTCGTACATACAGAAGTGCAGAGCCTGCAAATATAGTCGTTTGAAGTTGGTGAAGAAGGATAAGGGCATTCCTGGAATTGAAGAAAGATTCAACGACCTCAATCTCAGCCTCCCTTATAAATAGAAATCATTTTGAATGAATATAACAACTTTTGCACTCTTACAATCTACAAATCTTAGCAGAAGAAAATCGTTCAAGAATAAATTGAGCGAAACCACTAAGCTGTTCTTAGAAGAGTAACTTATTCGTTGCAGAGAGTTTTTACCATACAACAAAGTTGTATTTGAGAGTTAGTTTCTAAGTGAAATTACCTGTAGCCGAGCGCTAAGGAGAGATTAAACTTAAGGAATTTGAATTTTGTGATTTTACTAAGAGCAAAAGTTCCACTTGAGCGTATAAGTTGTAAACGCTAATTGTTGTATTAGTCTAAGAGATTAATGCATTGCTTTCCATCCTGTTAAGCAAGGGCGGATGGACATAGGGACAAGGGGGGGATTTTTTATTTATTTTTAATTATTAGTGGTGTAACTTTTTTTTTTGAAAAAAAATTCAATTAATTAGCCCAATATAAAATATCCAGCCCAAATATAATCTTAGTCCAATTAATATCACACAACCCACTCTAATAATAACTCACTCTACCCAATTTCTAAGCCCCAATGAAAAGTTCAATTTTTTTCTATATATATTTATGATATATGTTTGTGCAATTGTGCTTATGTGTTAAAGAAGAAGAGTGGACTAGAGGGATTACACCATCCTTGAACCACTATAAATCTTGTGTCTTTTAATCTCCTGCATTTACACTTGCTTATCTCATGAACATACTAGTCATCCGTTAAGGTTTGATTTGAAAGACTTAAAATAGATTTACAAAATACCAAAATATTTTGTTTACGAAATATTGATTGTTAGCAACGTTTGATTGTCTGTTTATTCCGCTGCACCAAAACTCAAAAGCTCTGATTTTAAAAATACAGTTATCTTGCTGAACCAATAACAATCAAGTGGATATTAAGCTGTCAGCTAAGTGCCGTTAACAGAGTGACCACTAGTCTATTTAACGAACAACTGAGTAAATTGCTTACAAAAGTGATACTTTGAGTAACAAAAGAAAAGTTTAAAAATGTTTTAAAAATGTGTATTCACCCCCCTCTAGACCCTTTTTTACCACTTGAGACCTAACATTGTTACATAAATTAAGGGTCAAGATTGAACGACACGTTTATCAAGACCATTGGATTAGGGTACATCACATACGGGCGTAACTCTAATGTCCCATTCTAGAAAACTCCTTGTGATTGCGGCAGGGCTTCTCGTTCTAAAATAGTTTAGATTAATTTTTTGTTCGGTGTTTTCAATGTAGAGTAAAAAGGGTATTTTGGAAAAGCGCATTTTTGGTGTAGTGGTGTCCAAAACTGCCACTTTGTAAGTGTGGCAGCCTGACATACTTCTCTTAATAAAATAATATAGATTAGTATTTTGTTCGGTATTTCCTATGTAGACTAAAAATGGTATTTTTGGAAAATCGTATTTGGTGTAATAGTGTCCAAAACTGCCACTTTGTGAGTGCGTCAAGGTTTCTCTTTATAAAATAGTATGTGTATTTTTTTATTTTTATATTAATTTAGATTAGTTATTAAGTTAGATTCTTTTTATTTGAATGAATTTTTGTCCAAATTTTAACTACGATATGCAATGTCTAAAGTGCTTTTTAAATTGTCGTATGAAATGTGCAATTGCTTTTAAATTGTGGTATGAAATGTGTAATTATGGGCAAACACATGCTTGTGGCGTACCATCCCCCCTCCCTCCCCAAATAATACAACTTAACATCGACGTGATGTGTACGAATCCAATTCTGTCAATTTTTTTTGATGTTTGTATAAAACATATAACATCCATTCAACTGCGGTATCAAAAGTATATAATACTTGAAGCTTGATACAAAGTGAGAAACGGTATAGAATTTGCTATCAAAAAAACAATTTTCATAATATTTATTAGAATTATATTTGTTAAAATATACTATAGTAAATGAATAAAATAACTAGTGATTCTCGTAAATAAGTATACACCTAACTCATCTCAACCTGACTGCCTCACACATAAAATAAATCCTAATTCTTTTCTACCTGACTCATCAAACTATTTTGACTTAATTCATCGCGCACGCCTGCAACCCCTCAATTTTGATTTGCGATCGACGATCCTTATAAATAAAAGGTATTAAATCTAACCTAACTCATATTGATCGCCTACAATAATCACCAATTTTAACCAAAATATATTCATATTCAACTCAAATCGACCAATCTATTAACAATTTCAACATCGTTATCATCTTACACGTGTGAAATAAGTTCGCATGTACACAACATTCACCAAATCCAGCCCGAAAAGACATATATGTAGTACGAAAAAAAATATAAAAGAATTATAACCTAAGTAGAATTCATTAGAAACTTAGTTAGACTTAAGGGTGGGCACAATGCGGGTTTGGGACGGGTTAGGGATTAGAGACACGGGTATACTAAATTTTGGGATTGACAATTTCAATCCGAAATCCATCCCATAATAACTCAGATACCTACTTTCGGGTATCCGAATTATTGTGGGACGAGATTGCAAATTTCATATTTAAAAAAAATCAATTCTCCACGCACCCAACAAAAGTAAATTACATAATAATTTTTCGTCCTTTTTCTCTTGCAAAATCGAATAAACTGTTTATCCATTATTTACATAAAAGAAATAGTCATCTAAAAAATCATTTCAATTTATAAGTATAGGGTAGAATTTAAAATGCATATTAGGTTAAAGTATCAAGTTCCTTATTAGATATGTTTAATTAATTAATTAACTAAATTATCTTGTAGTTAATTAATACTAAGTAATGAGTATAATAAATAACAATATTAAAAATATATATGAGGGTTCGGGTATTTTGGGTAGGAGAGGTCAATGCCAAACCTGTATCGTGCTCCCGTAATAAAGTACGGATTTTTCAAATTTTGGTACCCAAACCCAAAATATCTTTCCCGTTCGGGTCGGGTTTGGTTTACCCGAAACCAACGCCCACCACTAGATATAATTTAACTATTAAAAACTACTATAAAATTATTAAATTAATTTTAGCGAGTTCTCATAAACGAGTATATACCTAATATCTCAACACAACTACCTCATAAATAAAATCTCACCCAATTCATTTGATAGGACTCGACAACCACTATTTAGAATTAATTAATCTTGCCGCCTCTAAACCTCAAATTTGACTTGCAACCGCCAACACTCATAAGTAAAAGATTACGTAATTATTAAATCGTACCTAACTCATATCGAGCGACTACAACCACCACTGATTTAACCTATATACATTCACATCCGTCTGGAATATGACTCATTATTTAGGGCTTTCAAATCGGTATCATACCACACATGTGAAATAAATTTACAAGTACACACAACCAACTCATTAATTTATAGCTATTTCATCGGTATCATCCCACACGTGTGAAATAAATTCACATGTATATCCACCTAGGATTCGACCCATTTTAGTATCATCCCACACGTGCGAAGTAGATTCACACGTACACACATCCGCCTCGAATTCGACCCCACTTGTTGATTGCTATGACATCAGTATTATTCCACACGTATGAATTGAATTCACACGTACACAATCCACCAAATTCAACTAAAAAAGGCAGAGACAATATGAAAAAGAAATAAAAGATAAAAAAAGAGAAAAAAACTATTTTGATGCAAAAAAGCCCAAAGCAATGGGGAAGACATCAACAACAGAGATAAGCTGGCCAAAGAAGATGAAAGGTCGACCTTCGAAAAATCTCAATTCTACCCTTACTAAAACCATTAATAATGATTTCACCCCTCCTACCAACAAAAGATCTGTTCGCTGTAACCGTAGTGATTTCAATTCTCCGCCACCGCCGGAATTCGACGACGACGATGAAGATAAGCGCAAGGAGAAGAAGGTCAAACTCGTCGGTTCCCTACCAAAAATAGAGGAAAAAATTAAGTTAAATTCACCGCATCAGAACCAGGCTCATTCCCAAAATTTTGATTTGATTTTTAATTCAGAGTTCGACGATCTGAATGTCTATACCAGACGCAAGAATAATTCCGTTGCTCACATATTTGAGAACTTTTTTTCCGATCAGGTCTAACTTTTACTGAATTAATTCTTTTCTCAAATTAAATGCAGAGTATCCATCATTATGAACTCAATTTTGGTTTTATCATTTTGATTTGAATATTTGGTTTATGGTTTTGAACTGAATTTTGGGTTTTAATTTTGAAGTGGATTTATGGATGTTATTTGAAGGGGATTTTGGGATTTCACGCGGATACAACATATTTTTAATTTTAATTTTTTGCCGCTATGACTTTTGGGGATCTGAAGTGAAGTGGGGTGCTGTGTTTTTTGACTGAGTCCAAATATATATCCATGTGTATATGCTATTTTGAGAAAAATATAAAATTTAAAACATGAGTAATTACTCCTTTTTTTCATGGTAATGAAATCCAAATAGATTTATGTTTCGTTCGTGCGTGCATTTCTTTCTATATAATATTCTAAATTTATTTCGACCATCATTTCTTCAGGTGTAAATACAATTTTATTAACAAAATTTGCATCAAAAAATGTTCGTATATATGTTTTTATTGTGAGTTGATTAAGACTACAAATTAATCGGAAGTAGTGTTATTTTTCACACTATCACTTGCTGCTCCGTTGTGTCATTAACTTCTCACTTTCTCTCTGCATGGATTATTAGTATAATTATTTTTATTATTGTTTAAAGTTTTATTTAATAATATATATAACAAGGGTTCCATTGATTTTTGCAGGAGAATGAGGATGTGAAAGAGACAGAGACTCATCCAAATGGTTATAATCACATCACCTCTTGCTATTGATATAGAGAAAAAGAAAAAGATATTTTGTTAGGAAATTTTATGTGGGGATTTGGGTTTGTTTCTTTAAATTTGATTGTGATGGTTTCATTTAAGTTTTTGTGGACAGGGTTGCAATTGGAGTCTGGCCGCACAACACCTTTGCCAGAGAAAAAATTGTTGGTTCTCATTCTTGAAAAGCTTAAAGAGTGTGTATTTATCTCTATCTTTCTTGGATATTTTAATCTTTTTATTAAACTTCTACCTCGTACTATTTCCTATTTTGGGATTCATGATCAATTTGTCTAGTGTTGATTTGTTGTATTTTTGTTAATGCAGGAAGGACACTTATGGTGCATTCTCTGAGCCTGTGGATAAGTACAAGGTGATATCATGTGTAAATAAATAGTCGATTTTGTATGATTTATTTTTCTTACTTGATATGAGGTTAATATTATTACAGGTACCTGATTATTATGAGGTGATTAGGGAACCCATGGACTATTCGATTATAGAGAAGAAACTCGACAATCAACTTTATAAGAACTTAGAAGAATTTGAGGTTTATTTTTTTAATTAAAGATCTTGGTTGATAATTTTTTAACTAGTTGTAATGGTTTACTTTTCGAATGATATTCGTTTGAATCCTATTTACTTAGGGTCATTTTTGTGTTGTTTTACGTTTACTTCACTATGTTTATATTTTGTTGAATTCTTTGAGTTATGGTGGTTATATTTTGTAGAATTAGATGCGAATTCCATTAGATTTTCTTGTAAAATTTAGGCATATAGTGGAAATGAACGCTAAATTGTTGTTCATTGCGATTGCAGGCTGATGTGTATTTGATATGTTCAAATGCAATGTCATTTAATGGTAAAGGTACAGTCTACTATCGGCAGGTACACCTGTGTTATCTATTAATTATATGTTTTCTTTTCTTATATTTATTAGATTTTTTTTTAATAAAGTTAACCTATTATATTAGGCACGAGCTATGCAAGAAATTGCAAAGATAGAGTTTGCAAATCTGAAACAAGAAGGTGATAACAATGAGCCACAACCTAGGGTCGTTCGAAGGGGGCGCCCCCCAATCAACAAGAATAAGAACAAGAACAAGAACAAGAACAAGAACAAGAAGAAGTCTATTGAAACGCCATCAGTAGCTCGTGTAGTCCCAGAACTTATATCTGGTGCATATCTGGCTAATGGAGAAGAAAATACAATTACGGGATACAATCTTAGAAGGGAACCTACATGGAATAATTACCTTGACCGATTCATGCCATCACAACGCAAGAGAAACGTTGAAAATTACTCCAAGGGGTTGACCGACTGGAACGATAATTTTCCAGGTTCGTATTTTCCTGATTAAGGATCAAAGTTTCTCATAAGTTCAATTTCTTTTTTTCGAAGTTTTTAACCCATTCTTTTCAAACTTGCAGCACATATTTTAAGAGCTGACATAAAACATGGGAAAAAACATATTACGGTTGATGAGAATCGACGTGATACTTACAAGCAATATCAGCCCCCGTCTTATAGGAAAGATTCCCCTCTTTGGTCTGGTTCTGTTGTAGATCAGAATCAATTAATTTCGGTATGTATTTCAAGAAACGAGAAATTTTATACTATTACTTGCACATGCTAATTCGATCCAGACCATGTTCAGACGAACCCAAAAGATTCACATGTCAAGTGCAGTACACTTATCTTGTGATTTTCAAAAAACTATTATGAGTATTTTGGGTTCAGACAAACACGGTCTGAGCAAGAATTATTCTAATTTTAAGAATGTTTTTTGCATTTGAACTTATAGGTGGGGGGTCTTCAAGATCCACTCGCTTATGCGAGAAGCTTGGCTAGATTTGCTAAGGATCTTGGACCCATAGCTAGGCAAGTTGCGTCAAGGAAAATAGAGGCGGCCTTTTCTGCTGGTGTACCATACGGTCCCTTGGCTCCTTCAAACAATTGCTCTAGTGTTTGATTTTCTAATTGGGGCGTTCATGCATTTGAAAATTGATTTCTGCTTCTTATGATTAAATAGCTAGATGGTATATAGCAGTTGGATTCCTTTATCCCATCAAATAATTGCTCTGGTATTTACTTTTCTAATTGGGACGTTCCAAATTAAATATTTTTTTAATTAAAATATATTATTATTTTGAATTACTCATGATATAATTTTTTCAAGCTTGAAATAGTATATACACAATTTGTTTTAAGTGAGCCGAGCTACAATGAGATTTAGGGGCCTTTTATTATATATTTTATAACAGTCTACTGCTATTTGTTAGTATGAAAAAATATTATTGAATTATATTCTTTTAACATACATATAATTACAAGGTTAATTTTGTAAATTAAGTAACAATCTACATTCTTAAACTCATTTTTGAAAAAATGAGGATACAATTATACCTAAGTTTTACCCGTAATAATTACTCCAAGGTCCAATCTTCACCCTGACATTTTGAAACAACCTTAATTAGACATGTAATATGGTTCCACAAAGTTTTTACATTCGAGGGTCCAAATCACACCATAATATCTTCACTCTATATAGAGTTAGTGCCATCTTACCCATCTGCAATATATAACCGTAATTAGGATTGTTACTGGGTCGGATTCGGCTCGACCAAGATCTAAATCTATTTATATTGAATGTAATTTGGGTCGAATTTGGATTTTGCTCGAATCTAAATTTCTCGACTCAACGGATCTTGATCAGCTTCGGTCGGATATCAGATCTTTTTAAAAAATTATACCAATATTTTTTCCTTAAATAAGTTTGTTAACTTTACATTTTAATTCAATTTAACTCACATGTTCAAACTTATTTACTAATATTCATGTTTCAGATGAAAATATGCGTAAAAAATAGTTAATGAACAAATTATCAACTATTACTCCTTAAATTATTAACTATTACTCCTTAAATTATTAACTATTACCGCTTTTGTAATAAAATTCGGGTTACTCAAACCCGAAACATCCGTCCCGTTCAGGTTTTAAAAAGAATGGGACTGGTCGGGTTTAGGTTACCCGAGCCCAACGTCCACCCTGATGTATTATATGTCTGACAGTTACCTCTGTAGTATTTTATGTCACAATTTATCCCCATGTGCTATGTAATGTGAAACAGTTTTACAACCTTATGTTATATTATGTTATTTTATGTGTGACAGTTTACTCTCTGTCTTCTTATAAGCGTGAAGATGTAATTTTGTCTTTTCTGAGTCAATATAGACCTAAGTACAATTTTGGATGTGTCTACAACACCACATGACATAATGAAATGTAATTATGGTTTAATTCTTTTACAGAGTTAATGTGTCTATTTTTGTATAACAAAAACATTAAACGTATTGCAAGGAGGTTGTCATGAATTAACCCTATACTTTCACAACAAGTCGGTATTTTTCCCTCTATAAAGTACAAGGGCATGCTTGTCTCGCTTTTTCCAAAATAATTACATGTTTGGGAAAAGCGAGACAAACACATTTTTCACTTTATGAAATAGATTTATTCTTTCTAAATTTTCTGAAATTACTTTCCAAAAAATCAAACAATTAAACAACAATTTTTTTATCTACAAAAAAATCTACATTTTTTTATCTACAAAAAAATTCTACACAAACTCTAGTTTGAATTGACATAAATTAACCTATTTTTTGCGCAACTTATCTCACATAACAAACATGATTTCATATAAAGTCTTACATTTCTTACACCTACAACTTAATACCTTACATCTACCTTATTTTTCTCATCAACTTTCCAAAACTCAAATAGACAACATTATGAAAATTGAGAAATTTTCTCAAATCACTCTATATTAGACTATCAGAACCCAAGGGCTTGTATGGATGTAGTTTGGCCCAGTTTGGTCTCAACCATATTGGGCCAAACCTTGTTTGGAAACTATTTTGGACGAGTTTTGATCCAGACCCTAGTTTCAGCCAAGGTTTGAAACCCACAAAACCCATCAAATTGAAGAAGTCTTTGCTGCAATAATGAGGCAGACGCCTCATATTTCTCCTCATCTTGGGAGGTGCGCTGATTTATTTAAATCAGCGATTCCATTTCAAAACAACACAATTTGAATAATGTTTTTTTTTTTGTATTTATCAGCTATTATCAAAATATTATATTATATGATAACTTTTGGCGTTATATTTGGCTACACATTAAACTTCACAGATATTGTATTTATCTTATATTTACAAAATAACATAATTATTAATTATTTTATTTAAATGAAAGTTCTATTATTATAATCATTTAAATCATTATCACAATCATATCTAAATAATTACAATTAATTCTCAATCATTACAATATAATAATTCATTACACAAGATAATATAATATCTCAAATTCTATAAAGTTATTGATTTGACACATATCATCTATTTTTCTCCCCCAAACCCTAACATCCAAACCCCTATCCAAATCAAATCTCAAATTTCAAAACCCACAAACTATTATTTATTAATATTTTACTATCTCAATATTTCATTGAAACCATTATCCAAATCGAGTTTCAATGGTTTCGCTGAAACCTCCGAAACCACTTTTTGATACAAAACCGAGACAAAACCCAACCAAACTACTTCCATATTAACCGACGAATTTGAAATTAAATGATATCATCAATTTTCTTCTTTTAGCTTGTACGACAAATTTCTATAACAAAAACTGGTGGTGTCCATTATTCATATCAAAACAAAAGTTGGTGATGGTAGTTCAAAATTTTGGCTTGTAATGCAATTTTATTAAATTGGATCCCATCCTAAATGTCAACAATATTCATTCCACCTTGTATTCTAATTTTGACTTATATTTCAGAATTCAAATTTGCCTAATCTAAATAAATTTTATGTGGAAAAATAATGCATAACAACATTTTCAGAATAAAAATGCTTTAGAAATTTATAATTGTTGAATAGTGGATTTGAAACAGAGAAATACTTGTTTTTCTTTGTTAACTGTCAATATATTTCATATATAATGATGAAATTTACAAGTTCTATAAAAAAAAAAAAGTTTTAGAAATAAGAAACATGTCGTGATTTGATCACTTGGCTTTTCTCGTATTATCTAGGAATCCTAATGATCTATATGGTTAGGTTTTGATTTGGTCTCGTTGTTCGGCGAAATTGTGTCTAATGAACTCAAAACACATGTTTCGCGAAACTGAAGTTTGAATTTATATATTTAAACCTAATAAACCTCAAGCTTATAAGAATAATGATGTGAGTCTGTGACACATACTACCTATTTTTTCTCTATAAAAAACATTTATTAATTTGAAACTACTACCTACTTAAAATTTTTCCTTTTTTCTCAACATTCAAACTCAATTCAGGTGAGGTTTCGATATTTTCAAAACCCAACATCCAAACTTCTTGTTATCCAATCTATGTGGGACATTTTTTAGTTTCAATAAATCATGTGGGAATTCTGCCTCCATATGTCATCACTTCTATACAAGTTATATTCCTCAATTGCCCCATCTAAGTAGACGTTTGCTAGACATTATTGTGGCAAATTAATTTGGCTAATCTAGGCTAATCTGGGCTAATCTGGACTAGACCAATGTTTGGCTGTATTGATTCAATACCAGATCACTATCATCTATCAGAATGACTCGCTACTAAATCCCAATTGTAGATTAGGATTTATGAGTCTTATACCAAAAAACACAGAAAAAGCCTAAAATCTAAACCAGATACATTATACATTTATACCTTTATCCCAAAAAGAGGGGCGATAGGCAATTTACCCCCGTGATAAATAAAATGGCAAAATAATTTCTCGTGTTTTTGAAAAACAAGCACATTGTCTCCATCTTAATTTTTACATTTTTACAAGGCGGTCAAATGCCCATTATGTAATATCACAGGGTGGTAAAATGTTAATTGAATTTATACATATCATAGGGATGTAAATTGTCTATTTACATATATCACGGAGAGGTAAAATGAAGTTAAATATGTCGTCAAGATTGGGTTAAATTGATCATTTTTCACATAAAAATCATGAAGTCTCGGTCACAATATAGAGTGTGTGTGCAACACCTCTACGATTATAAAGTTAAATTGGTTATTATTTCACATGTAGGTAAATTGCCTATTTTCATATCACATGGATTTAAATTGCTCATTATATTGTTACATAATTATTTTTGTTGAACTTCGAAAGTTATAGGACTATCCTGAAATGTTTCATGATCTGACTATTTATTTTGAATAGTTCTTTGGAATGTTACAAACTTTAATGAAGATAATTTAAAAGACATAATCCAATTTTGGGATAATAGTTGTACAAATATGATAAAAGGAAATAAAATTTACTTTATTTTGTACTAAAAAATCTCGACTACATTAATTCTAAAAATCTATTAAAATGTATACTATAAATCCAAAAATTAAAAGGCCATCCAATGGAACTGAATAATTCCCATCCTTTCTAATCATTTTATTTGCAAATCTTAATCAATATTAGATAAAAAGAAAAGGAAAATTTCTCTAGTCATCTATATTTATGATTCTATAGACTCGATCTAAAAGAATTCCATATTTCTATCACATGTATCACCCCTTAATCTTACATGTGAACTTGTTAAGAAAGTCCTTTTGTGAATTCACGTAATATTGATTTAAATGAACAAGTTGAATAAATTTTCATTTAATTTCTTTTGTCAATAATAAGCTACCATATTGGCCTTATCTCATAAGACCCCACACATATATTCTCCTATAACCATTCCATTGCTTAACATTGTTTAACGTAACTCAAATTAAATAATGGGTAAGTTATTTTACTGAAGAGAATGGGTTGTAAGTTCTCTCTCTATATATATTTATATATATAAAATTTGAAAAGCGAAACTCTTCTATATACGCAAAAATTTAATTTTTATATCATAGAAAATGTCAAAGTTTATTTTTCATACTAAGTTGTCAAAAAACATACTTCCGTTAGTTTTTTTGAAGGAAGTTTCTATGGTTCGTTAAGTACGCACGTGAGAGGCACAAAATGAGGTAATTTTGCAGGGAAAAAATGCAAAAAAAGTACCATCACTATACTCGCTGAAAAATTTACCTCGTAACTTTTTGGGCTGACAAATTTATGTCATAATTTATAAAAGTCAAGCAATTTTAGTCTCATTTCGTTCCACTTGCAAAAATTGGCATCACGTGTGAGCCTCATGACTTAAAATTGGTGAAAATGGTTTATATCAATGAAAACGATGAAAAAATGGCTAAATCGGTGAAATTGGCAAAAAATTGATAAAAACGGTGAAAATTTTATTGGAAATTATATTAGTTTAATTATTTTATACATATTTAAACTTTATGGACAATTTTACAATTTTATTAATGTTTTGGGATACATATGCAATTATTAGTTTTTAAAATTAGCCAGAATGCAATTTTCTAATATTTGGGGTTTAATAAGTCAACAACACGTGTTGGACACGAGAGTTTTTCTCCCACTCAGTTAGAGCTAACGGTCCACGTCGCACTTACGTTAAAAACTTAACGGAAGTATGGTTTTTGAAACGTTTGTCTATTCTACAGTATGATTTTCGTTCGTTTGGTATGAAAAATGGACTTTGACATATTCTATGGTATGAAAATTGAATTTTTGCCCTTCTATATATTTAGATTTTGTCTTATAAATTAACCAGTAATATAAAATTAAGAGGGAATTGCATTTTTCATACCAAACTTTTGGTACCTTTATACATTTCATACCATACCTTTCAAAATGACACATTTGATACCAAAATTGACCAACCTTTTTCACTTTTGGTTTGACCGTTAATTTTTTGACGGAAAATATCATGTGCGTGGCACATGTCAGTTAAGTCAAACAAAGGGGGGGAAATGTAATTATCTAAAATTTGGCGGGGGTATTTGCAATTTTTTCGCCTTCTTCTTCCTACTCCCATATGGCCGCCGGCTTCCGGTGGCCGTTGGTCAAAATTCGTTGAGGGCTTTTGTTCCTCTTGTCGTAGAGAACTTGTACATGTAAAGATATATTCAATCCGTTGAGTAATTTGTTCAAATTTTGAGTTCTAATTTTCAAATCGCGTAGGTCAAAAGACGTGAACTTCAATGATTAATTACTCATTCATTACTCAACCAATTTGCTTATTTCTTGAACCAATAGAACCCTATGATCGTGGGAAACATTTCCCATGTAGTAATTGTAGAGGCCGTCGACGGTGGAGCTCCGCCCAATGGGAGGCGCATCCACCGTCGACGGCCGCTACAATTACTACATGAGAAATGTTGTCCACGATCATAGGGTTCTATTGGTTCAAGAATTAAGCAAATTGGTTAAGTATTAAGGGAGTAATTAGAGTTTGAAGATTTAGGTTTTAGGGTTTAGTTTAGAGTTTTAGGGTTTAAGAAGGAGGAATAATTGCAATATACCTACCCAATTTTTCGATAATTACATTTCTCCCCCTTTTTTTGACTTAACGGATATGTGCCACGCACGTGACATTTTCCGTCCAAAAACTAACGGCCAAACCAAAAGTGAAAAAGGTTGGTCAATTTTGGTATCAAATGTGTCATTTTGAAAGGTATGGTATGAAATGTATAAATGTACCAAAAGTTTGGTATGAAAAGTGCAATTAATTATTTTAAATAATAGAGAAAAATGCACGTACAATACTCCCATATATGTTTATGTGAAATCTGCACAAAACTCTCGTATGAAATTTTTATTCCACCAAACTCCCTTGTATTTTCAAATTTCCTGCACATCCTCTCTTTCCTCCATTAGTTGTCTTACGCCATTTATATTTTGTTTACTGGGGCGGATCCATGATTTGAGCGTTGGGGGGCCAAATTACATTAGTCAAATTCATTAAAAATAACACCTACAAATTTTATTTATGCAAAATCCCACAACAATATTAATAATACGTAATAGATGTAAACAAGACTATATGAGTTCAAAATGCAAAGATTTTTAAATGAAAAGTATCAAAGTTAAATACGTCATTAATTCTTTCGTATAATAAAATTCATCTATATAAGATATAAATTTAATGTCAGTCCAGTTTTAATTTTGCGAACTGAGGTTCAGTGTTTTCAACATATTTTCTTTCGAAAAATGCATCAATAAAATTGGTTTTCCTATAATTGTTTTTTCAATCAATAATTCGTCACATATATAGAAAATAAGTTTAAGATTAACAAATAAATTAATACAAAATATTATACATTAGTTCTATACAACATATATAGAAATAAAAAAAAAAAGAAAAAGCAATATTAGATTTGCATAAGAAAGCAGTTTCAATAAGTAATTAATTTTTTTGTTTATACATGAAAAGAAAATTTTAAGCCCATGTTATTGGTATTAGTAATACACATATACATATATGATAGACAATGCTACTATATATATATCGCTTTCGGAAATTCTTACAAGTGGATCCGACCCTATTTATTGAATACCTAAATTACAAAGTAAAAAATTAAGTACAAGTGAATTATGTTCTAAGTTTAAAAATTACAAGAGAATTTTGTGTCAAGTGAAATTAATAAATTGACGTAAGTGGGCGGACGGATGATCTATACATATAATTTGAAAGTACAAGGAAAGTAGGTGTAATTAATAAAAAAATACATAGAAGAATTTTGTGCAAATTTTGCATAAGATAGAGGAGTATCATGCATTTTCCCAAAAGTAAAATGAGAGAAAGAAATCTAGGATGAAACTCTAGTTTCAGTAACAAAATCATATCTAGATTGAGAAGAATTTGAATTATCAAAAAAAAAAAAAGATTGAGAAGAATAATACAATAATATATATTTCCTCAATCCGGACAACAGATTTGAAAACGGATTTTTCCATTTTTATCACGATATTATTATTATTACGTGATTATTTAAAGGCATACCAATAGTCCAGTCCTTGACCTTTTAAATATGGGAAATTAACAATAGGTTATACCATATACTATAATATCCGATCAAACTTTTTAATCTTTTAAGTGATTTATCATATTAAATTATGAAGATTTGTGACGAATTAAACTTTTTAAATATTAATAATATACATAGTGTCATATGAAATCATATGAAATTATTAGTTAAATGTATTAATTAAATTATTTATAATAATTTTTTAAAATTTAGTCAAGTTGACTGTTCAACCGTACTCAAAAATAAAAAAATTATGGGAGGGACAATCGACCCAATTATTGAAATCAACATTCTAAATATTCTCTAAAATTAATTTAAGTAATCACCAATATATAAAATGAACCCAAACCTACTTACATTCTCCATTCTATCAACAAACTCCCCCTTTTTCTTCTCTCTTCCATCAATTAATTAATCACCAAAAAAAAAAAAAGAAAAACCTTATTCCTCTTCTCTTCTCCACCTCCATTTTTCATGGCCCGTCATATCTATACGTCGTCGCTTCGATTGTATTCTGCGCCTCCCTCTACCACCACTACCTCCGCGACGCCATTTCCCCCTTCCCCCCATCCCCCGCCGCCATACTCCCCACCTCCTCCGCCCCCAATTATGTCGTCCCCGAAAACCTCACCGCTAGTTCTCCGGTCAATCAAGCCGCCTTGGTCACCAAACCTCCACCAATCTCCACCACAGCGGTACTCATACCTGATTGGCAGGTTCTCGTTATCTTATCGCCGGAAATCACATCACAGAATCATCTCGACGGCGATTACTTCTGTTTACACGACACCAATGAGGTATCTCCGGCGAGGTTTTCCGGCTTGCTTCATTTTCCAGATCGAGCTACTTTTTGTTGTCTTCTACCAGTGAAAGCTCGGCGGAGGTTTCCATTAACCCAACCGATGCTGCTAAAGTCGCCGGAAAATCCTCCTGCACGGCCGCCTCCACCGCTGCTCGTGCGGTGGTCTTTTCTGGTTTACGATTCACTGACGACGGACAACGACGTCGTTTTATTCGTAAAAGGCGTCAACATTCGACAGGGGATAAATCGGGTGCCGAGCGAATTTAATTGCGTGTTTGGCGATGACGTCATCAACAGCGTTAGAACTGCCGTTACGACTTCAATGCAGGAGGTGTTTCGTTGTCAACGGCCAAATCTAACGGCCGTTTCATCAGTTAAAGTTTCATTGGAAATCGTTGCTGAAAATAGGGTTGTGCCTTCGGTGGCGTACTACACACCCGCCCCGCGCAAGTTAGAATATAAGAGCGGCAAGTCGCTACTGTGCGCCAGCACCATGGTGTATGACGTGGCAAAGTTTTTGAAGGAGTGGGTGTTGTACCATTCCAAAATTGGGGTAGAAAAATTCTTGTTGTACGACAATGGGAGCGATGACGATTTGGGCAAAGTGGTGAATGAGTTAGTGAAAGAAGGTTTTGATATTAGCACTTATTTTTGGCTATGGCCTAAAACACAAGAGGGTGGCTTCTCACATGGTGCAATTTATGCTAGAGATGCTTGTACTTGGATGATGTTCATTGATGTCGATGAGTTCGTATACTCCCCGTCTTGGATTAATGTTTCACAACCATCGAAATCCTTGTTACATACATTAATTACATCGAATTCAACAGGATTAGGGCAAATTAGCATTGATTGTCATGAATTTGGACCGTCGGGTCAAAAGGTCCATCCAGTAGAGGGAGTCACGCAAGGGTACAATTGTAGGAGAATACTTGAGAATCGTCATAAGTCGATAGTATTATTAGAAGCGGTTGATGATTCGTTGCTTAATGTAATACACCATTTTATTTTAAAGCCTGAGTACATTCCTAGAAATTTGGAGACGAGTGATATGGTGGTGAATCACTACAAGTATCAAGCGTGGCCCGAGTTTAAGGCCAAGTTTAGAAGGCGTGTTTCTGCTTACGTATTGGATTGGACGCAAAAGTTGAATCCTAATTCGAATGATCGAACACCAGGATTAGGGTTTTCACCGGTTGAGCCAGAAGGGTGGCCTAAAAAGTTTTGCGAAGTGTATGATAACAATTTGAAGGATTTGACATTGAAATGGTTTGGAAAGAAAACAGATTTTGGGCACCAAATGGCTTGGCAAAGATGATGAATTAGTCTTTAAAAAATTAGACCTTAAAGATTATGCAGGTAATTAGTTCTTAATTTGGCCCATGGACCAATATTCGTGTTGACATATTGGTATGATGAGAGGTTGCTTATGAAGAAGGGAAGAGACTTATTCATATAGGTTAGGGAATAGAGGAAAAAGAATGCATGTATGATGTAAAGAAGGTATTTGGGTATACCTTTACATTCTCTTCATTGTAGAGTTTTCGAAAATTGTAATCCGGACCTGTCTTGACCAGATCCATCACATATTAAACTTATTGTGTTTGTCAAATGAATGGTCACTCTGATCTGAAAATTGCGTTGTACTTGTTATGTAAATATTTTAGGTTCTGTAAAATCTGATTTGATAAATAATCCCCCATAATTAGTTTTTGTAGGATTTGACATGGGAAAGAAGGGATTACTCAATTGTTTTCTTTTTTCCTTTGTAGTGTTCGACTTAATTAGTTCGACTTAGTTCATTATATAATCACAAAGAGCAAAGTCCTTACAAGAAAAAGAAAAACTTGTTATTGAAAAGTAATTGCAGAAAATATGACAATTAGTTTTTTAGTTCCATTTGTTGTATATCATTGTACTATGATCATTGTGTGCGTTTGATGATGTCATGATGAATAATTCCTTTGATTATTCTTTTCCGTTACTATATTGATTTTTTTATTTTATTTTATTTTATGAGAATCAGATTCTCTCATTATTTGTTTTGCCAAAATCTTCGTTCCTGTTATCATTAGCAAAACCCTTGTTTTATTTAGTTAAAACTAATATTTATATATGTTAAATGTCATTTTTACCTTCTATAATCAGTGTATGTATCCAAATGTAAATCAGTCAAATTATTCAAAATAGTTATAATTGTTGCAACTGATCAATTAAAAATCATATTATATTTATTTTGACTAATGGATCGGATAACATATTTGCGGCCGTGTGTCTAACTTTTAAAAACTGTTCATGTAAAAAAAGGTTTATTTTGAATTAAGTTCAATTTGCAGTATACAGAGGCAAAGTCTTTTTTTTATTTATTTAAAAAAATAGGCATAGTACGTCTTGAATTAATTAAGGTACAGTTAGTCACGTTTAATGAGGTTGGTAACAATTTAAAGTATTACTTAAATAGTTAAGTGCCAGTTAATTAAGCATGCATGCATGTAGAGAAAAAAGATCAAAGAGCGAATTGAATGCATGTGGAACTAATTTTTAGGACTGTCAATTGAGCCGGGCCTACCCGAAGCCCGATGACTCGACCCGATTAAAATTGGCTCGAACCCGAATATTTGTGAGCTGGGTCGAGTTTGAGCCATTATATTAAACCCGATCAATTTATGAGCTGAGCTTGAGCCTAACACGGCTCAACCCGAATAAAGCCCGAACATATAATTATTTTAAATATTATGATTAATTATTTGTATTGTAGTTATAGTTACTAATTACTGTTTTTATTTTGAAACAAGTAAAGTTTACAAAAAGTTATAATGTAAATTCCATATATGTTAGTATATCAATTACGTACTGAATGTCAAAATCTAAAAGAAAAAAGCTTAATCAAAGATGAAAAAAAAGACAAAAGTTAACACGAAAGATTAATAAAATGGATCTTTGAGACTTTAAAACTTTAATGCATTTTCATATAGATCAAACGTATCTTTAAAAATGTGGGCAAATAACTCGATCTTTTAGTTAAAATATTATTTAATGATATATACTCGTGTATTAAGTAATAGTAGTCTATTCATATGTGTTTCGGTAATCTAAATATTTTATATGTCAAGCTATTTTTGTCTATATTAGCAAACCCGATATAAGCCCGATATAGACCCGAAACCCGAAAAATTACATGGGCCGAGTTTGAGCAAGAGAAATCAGAAAATTTATGAGCCGAGTTTGAGCCTATAGCTATGAAGCCCGATAGTATTTGAGTTCGAGCTATTTAAAGCTCGGCTCACAAGGCCCGATTGACAGTCCTACTAATTTTATTGTATGCATGTGGAACTAATTTTATTGTGGGATGTTTGTATATTGTCCATCCATCCATGTTATAAATGCAATTCTAGGTGAATTTAATGGAATGCTATATATTGATGTACCCATATTCAAATGAAATACTAATTTCTCTCCCAAATTAATTGTTTTTTTAATTAATATACAATATGATTTATTAATTTTTTAAGATTAAAATATATCAATAATGTAATTATCTCTTAAAAAAATAGATTGATTTCCATAACAAAAGCACATTTTTCTTTTATTATATATTTTGAGCTCTTTGAGATTTTGTTTTCGAGATCTTTATATATTCCACACTAATTTTGGATATACACCAAAATAAAATTATAGGGGAATCTTATATGAAATTAAAAAGATGTAATAGTACCAGATTAATTATATTATCATATTATAAGATTTTTTTGCTACCTCAATTTAAGGCAGTATTTGGTTTGACTTGAAAATATACTTAAAACCACGTTTGAAACAAAGGATAAATTGGACCGGAAGTAAACATATCGGAAAGTGAAAGGAGCGGCGTTTTGCATGGCTTTACAGCTAAAGGAGACGGGACACTTTATTAACTTACCATATATTTTGTACTTAAATTGTACACAAAGTTAATTGTTTCAATCTAATTTTTATTTTTCTAAAGATTACTATCAATGGTTTTAAATTTTATTATTATCAATTGTGTTATCATCCTTTAAGTGCTTCGAAAGTTACCAAATGCAATCAACTTTTGCATTAGACACTACAATTAAATTGGGAATTTTATCATCTTTTTATTTTTAACCACTAAAAAAATGAGTTTTGATGATAGAATGTGACTCCTGTTCGGGCCATCCAGATCTGCCACGAAAATACTATATGGTTTTGGGGTTTTATTTATTTGGGCTATTAATTTTTCGAAAAAAAAAATTTAATTAGACCTCCAAAATAATTAATTTATTTTGATGCCCTAGCTTGAACACGAGACCAAGCCGAGTTGGTCGGCAGACTAGTTGACGATGCACATGTGAGGATCCAATAGTCACTTAGGTCATCACCCTTCTAAAAACTTGATAACCCCAAGGAGCCCAACCCTTATAAATTTGGTTTTATAAATAGTTAAAGCTCTTCATTCCTACTCCATACGGGATATTTTTTTTTCTCAATCTTCAATTTCACTCACACTTAATTTCAAGGGATCCCACTCCAATTGGGCTCAAACCAATCGTATTAGTACCCCCATGAAATCCAACACTCAATTGATCCTTGGAGTCACTTGAACATTTTATAAGCTCAAAATTCAGTTGAATCCCTTATATAGTAGACAACCTCCACTGATTTGATGAGGGTGAGTTTGACCTAGCGGTAAGAGCTCTCAAAAGCACTCGTGGAACTTTATCATGAGTTTGAAAAGTGTTGCTTGAAATTTACTTCTGGTGAATTATAATTTTTATGGTGTTTGGTCCCTTATGTCATAAACAATTTTGAGATTTACAAAAGTATAAAATCAACTTCTTTTATAAGTCACTAAAGTGTTTCTTTTGACAAAGACAATTATAGAAAATTAGTTATTTTTAATGAATTTTTATTTTCATCAATTATTATTAAAATCGATTTTAATGTAATTACTTTATGTAAAATTGCTTTTCTAATTGCTTGGCGCAACTCGCCCTAAGTCAAGGATGGGAACAAAGACCTTATTGACCATCTCCTTTTAAGTCTTTACACATATGCTTTTAATAATAATAATTATAATAATAACAATAATTATTATTATAAAAAAAAAAGTGAATCGCACTATAGTACTTTCGACACTTTTATCTTAATTTCTTGAGTCCTTCATATCACTTATTTGTTTTGTCAGATCAATTTTTGGGTAAAAGATGCGCCGACGACATGTGCATGAAACATTGGGAGTATATATGTTTGTAAAATTAAAAGGTGAATTAAAAGATTGAAAAAATATAAAATAAAATATATATGCAGCAACCCGCAACGGTATATATGTTCAGGTTTGGGCTTGTTGTGTTGAATTTCGATGTTTTTGGGTCCGAAGTGTTTTTTATCTGGAGTGGGGGCCGGGCTATAGTTGGGCTGAATTTGTAATGTTGGAGATGGTGGGGGGTAAGTGGGCTTTCCTAGTTAAGAAAAATACTACCATTTTTATTGTAAGATAACGTCTGGCTATACAATTTTTTCTTTTTTAATAATTGTTCACTGTAAAGTACCACAAAAAGTTCAATTTTTCGAATTGTATTTGTGGCACTAATGAGCAACCCACCACCCTAAATACCATGTATAAAATTAAATAAAACTCAAAATCTGATATAATGATCATAGACACACTCAAAATTTTCCATGCAACGCAATCTAAGTCTCTATAAAAAAAATAGTTTGTGTTACAAATATAGATGAAATACATTAATTAGTATTTGTATCTTCTAAATCAAAAGAGTAGCGGTACGGGTGGCAAACGAACGGGTTGGGCGCAGTCCGAGAGGCTAAAAAACAAATTAGATAAAAAAAAAATCGCTTAATACTGGTAAAAAATGAATTGGGTTAAAAATAGACCGGGTCAAAATGGGTTGAGATGGGTTGGTTTGATCCGTTTTAATAATATTACGTATATATTTAGCCAATTCAAAATTACGGAAAAGGCACCATTTATTAAGTAAATGTTATTTAAATATTCAAATATAACTAAATGAGATCATATAAATATTAAATAATTTAATGTTTTTCTAGTTTTGTTTTAAGGCAATATTTAATAATTCATAATTATTTTTAAAGTTAAAAAATATTTAATATTGTAACTTAAAATTTTATGGATTTAGAATAGAAAAATAAAATAATAATTTTAAGTGAAAATTTTAATTAAACCCACCCCACCCCACCCCAACTCATCAACAATAGAAAAAATATAGGTTGGATTGGACTGAACAGGTCACGCCCATATGGGTCATGACCCATCTCTTGCTACTAACATAGCGGTATTCTAAAATTTCATATTCACCTTATTATTATTTTTTTAAGAGGAGACCTTATTATATCAACATAGATTAATTAAAAAATTTATATGTTTCCACAAAACGAACATAAAGTTTTCTATTTTTCAGTTTATCGAAACGAAAATATGGAGTACTTTTTATTACAGCATTTTTCTTTAATTTTATAAATTTTCAATTTTTTTTGAGAAGTTCTCCAAAATGTTCTAATATTTAAATGACTCCGCAAAGTTTTATCCATAATCATCAGAATATATAGGTTGCAGCATTCAATGACTGTATAAAATAATCTCTCTATGTGAACGAGCTTAACTGACCCAAAATCTAGCCTCTATTTTCCTTTTTTGCTCTCATTAATTGTCACAAAACTACTCACTACATTATTCTAATAGCATACAATTTCTGAAATTAAAACTTAAATTACAAAATTACACCAAGTTGCATGTCAATATGTCATTAGTAATATACACTAACCGACGAGGGTATTTTAGTATATTCCTCCTCACCCAAACACTAAAATGCAAGTTGGTGAGAAGGACTAGCAACATGATGAGTGATTTTATTGCTCTCACTTGCCCAAAACATCCACACACTACACACACTAAAAAAGAAGGAAAAATAAAATCAAGGAAAAATAGACAAAAATTATGCTAAGCTAAATATAGACAAAAATAGAAAAAAACTATTGGGTATTTTATTTTATTAATATTACATTTATTTTAATGGTTTGGTGATCATGAAACTATTTCGGGAATCCGAATGATGATGTGTTACAACAAGCGGTGAAGATTTATTCAATTTAATTTGTACACTCAATACGCATTCAATATACGGTATAGATTACATCTTGGAGTCAACTATTCCCTAAATTTAGGATTTAAACATAATCTATTACATGTTATGCACCAAGTTTCCTAAATTTTGCGTTGTGTTAAATAATTGGAATTTCATTCATTCATTGTGTTAGATTTGAAAAAATTTAAGTAGTAACATTTTTTTCAATTTTAGAATATAAATTGGATGGTTGTCTTCTTCTTTTAATTTTAGTGGTAATTCCTATTCTTGCATGGATCTTTGTAGAGGGTCCTTTGGGGAAGTTTTCATTATTTTTTCTAAAAAAAATCTGGGATTTTGATTTTTTTCTCCCTGTCATTATGAAAGGAGAGGGAATGAGTCATTTTTCTCTCTCCTAATTATTTATGTTTTTTTTGTTTGTTTTTGCAATGGCTTTCTAATTTTTTTATTTTGTTGATAATGGAGTTTGATTTGGGATAGTTGTTGAGGTGAATTTTGCTCTTGGTAATTGTGTGTTGTATCTGTAAATTCTGATTTTATTTGAGATTAAATTTGAAGAAATAATATTTCAAAAGATAAAAGGAGGGAGGGGGTGAAAGAAAGAAATGAATTGTTTTTCTTGCATGAGCCCTCGGCATAAGAATGGAAGAGATTATTATGATGAAGATATGTCCCCAAGATCCATTGATTCTTCAGGTTTTTTTCTTTTTTTTTTTTCATAATTTCTTTAATTTGAATTTGTATAATCTGTTGTGTTTTTCAATCAATTGTTTGTGTGCAGTTAGTGGGAAAGCAAAACCATATGTCATTAATAGTGGTAAGATTATAAGATGATATAAGTATATCTACAAAAATTTGAATTGTTTTAAATCATAGTGAAGGGAAATTTATTTCTTTGTCTTATAATTATTTTTCGTTCTTGAAATTCGGCAGAGAATGAGAAGAAGAGAAGTTCTATGAGAGCAAAAGGCAAAGAAAGCGGGTCGAAAAAGGGCAACGTGGCTAGTAGCTTCACATTTAAGGAACTCGCAATTGTGACACAGAATTTCCGGGAATCTAATTTGATCGGTGAAGGCGGTTTTGGAAGCGTATACAAAGGCCGCCTAGAATCTGGCCAGGTTATAAGCTCACTATGTTCAAATTTCTTGAAATTTGATTGTTTTGGGATATATGCATTTTGAATGAAAAAGATACTAATGTTTCTTGACAATTAGATACAATGAATTTTATACTTCAAATTAGAATTTCTGGTAAGCTTGCATTTATGCTTTTTATGGTTCAAGAGTGTTGAGACGATAAAATATTAGATAATCTCTCTTCTGTATCAGCTTTAGCTTTTAGATTTGAAGTAATATTATTCAATATGGTATCAGAGTCAGGTTGAAGTCCTGAGTTCGAATCTCACAGTCACATCCACACATTTGAATATAATGGTCAAAAAACGGATTCAATTGTCAACCGCCCTTTATCATGAATAGAATTTTTTTTTTTTTTTTTTTGGTTACATAGATAGGATTGACTAGTGATTCCTACACAAAATTAAGTGTCCTAGGCTTTGAAAAATAGTGTAGCTTGCACGAGAGGGAGCATGTTAGAGACGATAAAATATTGAGTAGTAGATGTCTCGAGTGGTACTCATAAGTTAGCTCTTGTGTTTTGATCAGGTTGTAGCAGTAAAGCAACTTAATCTTGATGGTTTTCAAGGAAATCAAGAATTCATTGTGGAGGTTCTTATGTTAAGTCTTCTGCACCATCCGAACCTCGTGAACCTCATCGGATATTGTGCTGATGGTGCCCAAAGGCTATTGGTTTACGAGTTCATGCCAATGGGTAGCCTTGAAAATCATCTATTTGGTAAATTTTCATTTCAACTTTATGTTTGTTCAAAAATCTCTATCAGTCATCGCCTCTCGTTTTCATTATTTATGATGCTCCGTTTCCTGTTCTAGAAACGTTCATATTCCTCGTAAGTTTCATGCCATATATATGCTAATTATTGTACACATTTGTTTTCTTTTTATTGCCAGATCTAGAGCCTGGTCAGAAGCCATTGAATTGGAGCACTAGACTGAAGATTGCTGCTGGTGCAGCTCGTGGCATCGAATATCTTCATTGCAAAGCAAATCCACCCGTCATTTATCGTGATTTGAAATCTTCAAACTTATTGTTGGACAGTGACTTCACTGTCAAGCTCTCCGATTTTGGACTCGCTAAACTGGGACCCGTTGGTGATAAAACTCATGTCTCAACACGAGTGATGGGAACTTACGGATATTGTGCTCCGGAATATGCCATGAGTGGAAAATTGACTCTAAAATCCGATATCTATAGCTTCGGTGTTGTTCTTTTGGAGATTATTACTGGACGCAAAGCTATTGATTTTGCTCGGAAGCCAGGCGAGCAAAATCTCGTCGTGTGGGTGAGTCTATATTTTCCTTGCACTTTCCCCCCTCAACTTTTAGATTATTGCAGTTCGCAATCTTTGGTCTTTTGGTACGCATAGTGATCTTGTTTTTCGTTGCAGTCTCGCCCTTATCTAAAGGACCAAAGGAAGTATGTAGAGCTTGTGGATCCTCTACTAGAAGGACGATTCTCGGCAAAGAGTTTGCAGCATGCTATTTCAATCACTTCAATGTGTCTTCAAGAGAAAGCAAATTTTCGACCCCCTATAAGCGATATCGTTATGGCACTCGATTACTTGGCTTCTCACTCAATCGATTCTCGTAAAGGAAGACCTCATAGTCGAATATCATTGTCACCGTCTCAGCTTGATCTTAAAGTTTGATTCTTGAAGAAAATATCTTGATAATGCCATCTATTTGAAGTTTAACCTCAAGCGGCTCGACTTTCGTGATGTCGATCGATGAATGAGGTAAGTAGCCCTTATGTTAGGCGAATGATTCCCAAACTTACTTAACATATGAGAAAATATTGGAAGAGAGGTTCTATAATGTGTTTTTCTGATGTTGCTGTTGTTTCTAGCCAAATTATTTACAAAATTATTATCATTCTTTTTCTTTTCTTTTTTTGAGATGAATTACTATCAAAATTTGTAGCTATATTAATGTAAATAATTGATTTTTAAACTCATTCTAACACAATTTTTATTTTCCTTTGAGATTTAATGATCATAAAGCTAGACACTTCAGCAAATGGGATGAGACTACATTATTAGTGATCATATTTTTCTGGTTTTGTTTTTTATTCTTTCTCTGATGAGGGAAATGTAATATTTATAATTCATCATGAATTAAGCAAACTGAATTTAGTTATGACATATATTATTAAGAATCTAATCAAAACATATTGAGATTAGGTTGAGTTAACTGATAAATCTTGTCCGAGGTTGACTTATTATATAAATCAAGTCTAAATAACATTTACTGTCAGATAATTTCTGAAGTAAAACTAAAACTTGAGTCGATGAGCAAAAAATTGAAGAATATATGTAAATATATCAAATTCGCGTTCGCCACGATTGAAGTTCATTGAAACTTGGTTCGTTTAATCAATCAATTAGCCAATTCAAATATTATTTCAATATCAATAATAAAGATGAAAAAGTAATTAAACTAATATTTAACAATGTATTATTGGTTAGATTGCACTTGTTTATACAGAGCCTCAAAGTACAAGAACTTGTAGCTGTAATATCTCTAGCCTTGATGCTTTCCAATTATATGGAATCTTCCATTCACAATTTGATTTGTTGCTCAAATTATTCGTCATTTATCGTACTTGATTAAATTTCAAAAAATTGTAATCAGTAATCTAATTAATTTATTTTAATACTAATTTGATAATATTGTGTAACAATATAACACCATATATATTAATATTTAAAAGATTTAAAACGTCATATATATATGAAAAAAAAAAATTAACTCCATAAATCACGTAAGAGATTAAAAAGTTGGACTAATGGAACAAAAAGTTTGGGACAGAGGAAATAATATTTTTAAATTTTAATGTTGTATGAAGCTAGGAAATTTTGAATTGTATCACTTTTAAATACGAAACATACAGGGCCTGTTTGTTTGGCGTTTGGGAAAGTAGTTTGGGAGAGTAGTGGAGGTTTGTGAAATAATTTCGATTTGCGTAATGTTGTTTGTTTGGGTTTTGAGAGAGTGGTTTGAGAAATAAAGTAGGTGTAGATTTTTTTGGAAGAGTTGGGTTGTAGTGTAAGATGTGTAAGACTTTATGTCAAATCATGTTTATTATGTGAGATAAATTGTGTAAGAGATAGATTACTTTATGTCAAATCAAAATAGAGTTTGTATAGGTTTTGTTTAGAGATAATAAAATTGTTGTTTGTTTGGCTTTTGAGAGAATAGTTTGAGAAAATTAATGGATGAAAATTTTATTTCGGAAAATAGAAAACATGTTTGTTTGGCATTTCCCAAACACGAAAAAAATCTGGGAAACGCCAAACAAACAGGCCCACAATATTTTCAATAATATTTTGCATCAAACACAGGTGGCCCTAAAAATAAAAGAAAAAAGGTGGCCCAGAAAATAATTGGGCTAGGTTTGCTCTACTAGCAAGGCCCGGACTGTTTACTTTTAATTTTTATTTTTAGAACTCACAATTAAACGTCACGTATCTTTTCTGTATTGGGTTTATCATATATTGTAATAATAATTTTCAATATATTCTTTTATATTGTTGTAATAATAAGTGCCAAATTAAAAGAATAAATTTCAGACTGAACTATAAAGTTTAGATTATAGGGAAGAATATAATATGATCAGGAAATATTTTTATCTACAAAAGTAATCTTTCAGAAACATATATAATTTTCATATGTTCATTTTATCAACATTTTTGTTCTTTTTTTTTTGTTTCCCAAGGGTTCGAGGCGTGTCGGGCACATAAAGTGGGAACCTCTCCCAACAGGGATTTGAACCTGAGTCCGCTACTTTGTAGTGACTAGTCCCTCCCGCTACTTCAACATTCTTCTTCGCAATCAACTACCTTCAGAAGTTTGGAAAACGATTTTAATTCGGAAAAGAAGAAGCGCCCATCGAGTAATTTAAATGAAATTTACCGGGCACAAAAGTAAAAAAACAATAAAAACAAGGAAATTGATCATTTAGATGTTTCAGTTTATTCTCAATGTTAGAGCATATCTAGCAGTCACTTTTTTAGCTCATCCAATAGCTAAAAACACAAATATACATAGCCAAGTCAATTTTTTGTCCTCCAGCAATGTCTTGTATTTATACAAGACTACGTATAATACAAGTTTGGACTTGCATATATGGATGCCCATATATATTTATACAGGACTCCATGTCAGCAAATTTATGTCTCAACTATAGTTTATTAAATTGATTTGAGTTAAATTTATTGGTTTGAGTTAAATTTTTATTTGAATTAAATAGTTTATTAAATCGTTATTTAAAGTCATTTTTTTAAATATTATATTTAAATAAAAAATATTAAAATATATATTTATTACTTATATTTTATGTGTAAATGTAATACAACATTATTTATAATGTCATTTATAATTTAATATTGGAAAAATAATAAAATATAATAATTTTGAAAATTTTAGATGATGACTGCTGGATTGGATAGCTAAAATTGAGTAGTTAAAACACTGTTCACAATGTATAATTTAATATAGATGATCACTTATTGATGACACTGATGGAGATGCTCTTATGGTCCAATAACAAGGCAAGTATAATTAAATTTTGATAAAAATAAATAGGGCCAAAAGATGGAAACAATTAATAAAAGAAAAAAATATGGTTAGTACTATAATATAATATAATATTAGCATTAATATATAATGTATGGATGCCCGTGATGTGAAAATGTGACAAAAAAAATTCATTTTTGCTTTGTAGTTACGCATAGTGGTAACTAATAATGAATATAGAGAGGGTAACGGCCTCGGCATGAATTACTGTACTGATGAATTTTCTGTCACTAGCATGCATCAGAAATACTAAGGCCCATTAAATGTCCTTTTTTTAATTTATTTTCTAACTTTGAGAATAAAATGAATGGAAATCAACTCATTATTGTCACCTAAGTAATACACAATGATTGAATTTAGTTACACATGTTTATCTAGTAGATTTATAGTTTGAGTAAATATTTGGTTTAGATATGTATTAGGCTTTTAGTATAGTTTGGAATGTTTATCAAGTAGACTAGCTAGTTTTACCTTGAATTTGGTTTCTTGTATCTATAAATACTACTTTCTCATATCTTATATTTTTTATTCTTATTTTTTTTTTGGGATATTTTCATTTTCTAAACGGACAATTACTACGCAATCTCTCACTTCCTTTTTTGTTTTTGTTTCTGCCGCGACCAACATCGTACAATTCTACCATCATGTCAGGAATCGACGTCAAGTTAACCGACGTCCACCAAAAGATCAGTCGACACCACTGCACAAAGCGTCACATGGCTTACCACTACCGGACCATGATCCTCCTCTTAGCAACTTCATCAACATAACCGGAGAACATCCAACTCTAGTCGACATGTCATGATCTCCTTGTTCCTATTCTGGACACCATTTCTTTTTCTCGAGATCAAGATTGGATTCTCTAATCGAGCTCTATCTTGAGGGGACATAATAGACGATGACTAGATTTAGTTAAATATGTTCAGGGCCGGTCCTAGACATTCGGGGGCCCTAGGCGAATTCTAAAATCAGGGCCCTATTTTTAAAAAAAATATATACTCAAAATTTTAAAAGAAAATATACATATTAAATATTGACATTTTATTCCAAATACATAATTACATGACAAATCCACTTAATATTTTATATTTTACATTTTTATATATAAACTGAATGTAATTTCACAGCAAGTATACGCCATTAAATTTTATTTTTTTGTTATCAAGATCAATATTAGTTATTGATAACAATGTTACATCAAAGTTTCACATAATTGTCATAAAGTTAAGTTAAAATTATATTATAAAGAACATTAAAGAAAATTGTGTTTTTTAGGGTTAATAAGAAGGAAATATTCAACAAAACACTTAGAAATTATTAACATAGTAATTATATGGAAGAAGAAAAAATGAGGAATAATTATTAAGAAATAAAAGGTTAAAAGAAACAATTAACATATACGATAGTGTTGGTTTTCGACCAATCCTCCCATTGTGTAAAATAAAATAAAAAACTAACAATATTTAGTTTTGGGGGGCCAACATTTTTTTGTTGGTTGCACTCGATATTTTTTTAGTATTTTGATAAAATAAAAATAAAAAAAGTCATAATAAAGTAATATAACTACAAATGATAAAATATAAATATTTAAAAAAAAAGTTTCATTTAAACTGTAATCGATAATGATTTGTTGAGTACAAAGGGTCTATGATCGAGTATGTGTTAAAAGGATCAACAATTTCTTTTTAAAAAGTACATAAAAGCTACTAATCTTAACAAGAACTCGTTTTCGATTACGTTATTAAATTTATTTTTATTTTAGTGAAACTTATAACATAAAATGTATGTTTGTAAAAAATCTTAAAACTAGAAGAAACAATTGTTAAAACAAAAACAAAAAAGAGGTGTCAAATATATATTAATAGTTAAATGTAATAAATGTAATATAATAATATGTATTAATCATGTGCACCTTGAGAAACAAAAAAGAAACATAAAATAATAAATATTTGACATGTTTGAATGGAGAATTGAACCCACATCATAGGGTTTAAACATAAACAACTTTACCAATTATGCTAGTAAAGAATTTTGGTACAATTTAACAAAACATTATTATTAATAATATTTTTTTGGAGGCCACTGTATATATAAAATTTTGGGGCCCCTTTAAATCGGGGGCCCTAGGCACCGGCCCAAGTTGCCTAGCACTTGGGCCGGCACTGAATATGTTTATCTAGTAGAATTATAGTTTGAGTAAATATCTAGTTTAGATATGTACTAGATTTATATTTTACTTTGAATATGTTTGTCAATTAGTAGTCATACGTGGCGTTTAAACTTTTTCGATCTAATATTAAGATGGCTAGATTTAGTGAATGAGTTTAGAACTTGTACGAAAACAACTATATGTAAATTATTAAAAAATGTAATGAAAATATGGTTTACTAAAGATGGGGTCAAGCATGATATTGAAAATGAAAAAGAAAAAAAAAAATCATCGATTTTGCTTTAACAATTGTTCCAATTTAAAAAAATAAAAATCCTCGTACATACTAACGTGAGAAATTACCTAAAGAAAACTCTAGTACACTTTTCCAACTTTTAACTAAATAAATCTTTTTTGGCCTGCAAATGTCTGCGTTTAGGATCAATAATTAGGATTCAGATCCCTAAGCATGTTCTAGTAATCATAACCTACATATCAACTGACATTTGCATGTGTCAATTCATCCAACATTCTTTAACGGTACAAAAAATAATTATATTAAACTAATTAATTAATTAAGTTGTTCACCTTCACTTAATTAGGAGAATATTGTGTCAATAAAAATGGAATGTATGTTTATCACGCATGGAAGCCCTTTTTCTTTTTTTGGGCTTTTATTCTCTTACAATTTCATTGAACAAATTACTTTTGTAAACAAATGGCTAAATCCCCATAATTGTCCATCAAGTACTATAAAATTATTCACGCTTTCGTCCATAATAAAAAAAGTATTACACTTACGTCCCTTTTACAAAATTGTGATACAGTTACACCGAAGATCACTTTTTCGACTATTTTCTGAAAAATAATAACAACCTCACATTCAAATTCATAGAAAAATTAAATATTTATAGCCACTTGAGCCACCCACGCTTATTTTATCTCCAAACTTATAGAAACATAAATATTAACGTAACAACAAGAAATAATTATGATAAAGAAACGCTGAAAATAAAAAGAAGCGCATTAGAGCTTCAAACAAGGGATCTAACTCGTAATTTTTTTTATTTTTTTTATTTTTTGATAATTATCCATAACTGGTAGTAATTGATGGTCGACCAAATTGAAAAGGACAAATGAATGAACAGAGCCAAAGCCAAGCTTTTAAAGAAAGTGAGGAGTTCTACTGCAGGTGCTTGGCAGAAATTAAGACTACTTTTTACTTGGAGTGTGTGAATATATACATAGTCTGAAATTTTGATGAGTGCAAATATAATTAAATGCATCATTATTATAATTATCTGCTCCTGCCTCCTGCTGTTCTTGCCCTTAATTAATTGGGTCCCTTTAATCATATTGTCAATGTAGAAAAATATCATGCATTATTGGACTTTATGTAGTAATAAGTTCATGTCTATCTAAATTAAAAATTATAAAAAAAAAAAAAAAGAAAGTCGATGTCTATTTCCTCTTACTTCATTTTTTCTAAATTCATTTTTTCTAAACATTGTAAAATAATATTTTTTTCTTGGGATTATTATTCTCAAATTACAATAAACACAACTAACAGAATGGAAGAAATATAGATACTCCATAAATTAAGTTCATTTTTGTATATGTTTTCTTCTTTTAACGTTAGATTTATTCTTTTTTTGGGGGGCAAATTGCATAAAGTTATAATGTGATATAAACTAATTAAATAATTTAAAAGTTTCACTTTTTAGTGTTTATTTTAAAGTTGATGGCAATTGTTCTTATTTATATGATGAAGTATTTGGGCCAACACAAAATGTTGGTATTTGTTATTGGTCAAAGTGTAGTAGCAAACTAAACACATAATTTCATGGTCCACCAAAGTCAAAATAAGACTGTCAATTTCTTTTGCTCACATAACAAGGAGCTTTTTTTTTTAATTATTATTTTTACTTAAAATATCATTTTGTGTAGTAATTGGTTGTATAATCGAAATATTGAGAAATATTTGTCTTAAATACAAATTTAATTCCAATTACTAGTAAATTAAACACAATATGCTGATTTTTTCTATTAGTTCGTTTTATCGTATTTGTACAAATCATATTGTTTGCAATTAGTTTTTTGATTAAAAAAAATCAAGAAAAAAGCAATAACACTAAATCATCAAAGAGTAATTGCCGAGCGTAATCCAGGGATGCATACGACTTCTTTATCTCCATTCAATTAGCTGACCACCCTTGGCCAATGCATCGGTCATCGAATTAGCTGATCTACAAGAGTATATCTCAAGACTTCTTGAGAATTTTTTTTCAATTAATCATCTGGATCAATCTCCACAACTATATATGTTCACATAAATATTTAGATATTATTCACTATTGCCTAGATAAAATTAATAAAACTAATCTTACAAAAAAGGCATTTTTGCAAATTTTATTAAAGTAAATATTACTGATATTTGGTTCATTTCATTTTTTAGAAGGGTTTTTTTTATTTTGATAAGCATAGAATCCAATCAACGTGGGGAGCCTGAATAGATTGTTAGGACCGTACACATTCCACCTGTCTTCTCTCACTTTTTGACTTTTGTTTGGCCGATCTGTTTTATAAAATAAATTACAAGAACAAAGTAAAAAACAAAAAATATTTTATTTTTCTACTTTTCGAAGGAATATTTGGCTTACTTTTCGCATGATCGAGGCGTGGCTAAAAGTGTGAGGAATGATAATGACAACGTCAGTCGAAATTTAATCATCACGTCAATTGATTAAGTACTATCACTCTTTCTCTTTAACTGGAGTATTTTTTTTCTTAATTTTCTAACTATTTTAGTATAAATAATAATAATAATTAATACGTGTCATATATTGCTATAAATGACTATTGGATAAATTATATATTATGTGTTTTTTAATGGCCCATAATCCCTTTAATTCAATTTTTGATATTATTGTTCTTTAATATTTCCTTCGTCTCATTTTTCTTTATCCGTTGGTATAACTGATAAGTCAATTTGATTAAATTTATAAAATTATAATAAATAATTTAATTAATAAATTGATAATACCATATGACATCATATATATTAATATTTAAAATGTTTAATACGTCACAAATATGAATAATTTAACATGATAAGTTATATAAAAGATTGAAAAGTTTGACCATATACTGTAGTTAATGAAGTAAAAATAATGGGACGAGAATCAATTGCTACATTATATCTTATATGTGTTGTACATATTTTATAATCTGTCACTTTAAAAGTATTGTGTTATTACAAGACAAGTGCACTGAATTTTTACACTCATTTATAGTATGTACTGTTGAATCCCAAAATAAAATATACTTCCAAAAAATATTTTTCCACGTAAAAGTAACGATGTCTTGTTTAGAAATAAAAATGCTTCAATTTTAATTTTTAACACCTTCAAATTGGAGAAAAAGAAATGGGACATGGACTATATAATTTGAGTAAGATTTAATGTTCAATTCATTCGAGACATTTGGGGTATATATATATCGCCTAATTTCGTATGATTTGATTTCGAAAATTTGATTTGATTAATTTTATTTAAACTTTTCAAACACAATGAAGATTGCGTTTGGATATTAGTTTTGTGGTTATGATTTAATTTCGAAAAATTGATTTGATTAATTTTAGTTGAACTTTTCAAACACAATTAAGATTGTGTTTGGATGTTAGTTTTGTGACTTTAAAATTTTGAAGTAGATTTGAATTGAATTTGATTGTGATTGTATGAAGAAAGTGTTGTATAAATAGTTTCTATAATTTTTTTTTTATTTCTCTAGGGTTTAATCCCTTTCGAGGCGCCTCGGAACCTCTAGCTCCCAACAAGGATTCGAAACTGAGTTCGCTACTTTGTAGTTTCTATAGATAAAATATAAGTGGTAGATGTTAAATCAGTATCTTTTATATGCTAATAATTTTTTTATAAAATTTGAATAGATGAGTTGAAGTCAAAATCGGACTTAACTTGTGATAAATGAGCCATTGGACTTAAGTATTTCACATTCGTAATAATAAACCCACAACATTTGTTTAAATAATTTTAGTTTCTAAAATTTAAATCCTAGGCATTCATTGTACAATTTTTTAATTGCGATGATAAATTTAAATTAATTTATTTTTTTTCCAAATATTAGTAAAGTAAATCCAAATGAAGTCTAAGGGCCTGTTTGTTTGGCGTTTTCCAGAATTTTTTCGTGTTTGGAAAATGCCAAATAAACATGTTTTCTATTTCCCGAAATAAATTTTTCATCCATTAATTTTCTCAAACTACTCTCTCAAATGCCAAACAAACAACAATTTTTTTATCTCTGAACAAAACCTATACAAACTCTGCTTTGATTTGACATAAAGTAACATATCTCTTACACAATTTATCTCACATAACAAACATGATTTGACATAAAGTCTTACACATCTTACACCTACAACCCAACTCTTTCAAAAAAAACTACACCTACTTTATTCCTCAAACCACTTTCTCAAAATCCAAACAAACAATATTACGCAAATCGACATTATTTCACAAACCTCCACTACTCTCCCAAACTACTTCCCAAACGTCAAACAAACAGGCCCTAAGATTTCAGTCAAATTGTATACATCATCTAGAATGTGAATGTGAATGTGAGAATTATGCTTATCTGTGTAGGGTGTAATGGTGTCCCACTTTCACGATCACCCCATCATTAATCCCACTGCTAATCTTCCCAACTGTCAAATTGTCCATGTACACTTTCCTTTATGTTATTTTCTACTTTTTCCGAAAATAAATTAAAATGAGAGAATGTAATAACACCCCGGCATGATTTTTAATTAGCAAAAGATTTTTTATATTATTATTATTTGCAATAAATTCTCCGTGTTAATATTTTATTAGCCAAAATGTCATCTTATCATTTTATCAACACACTGAGGAGTTATTGCCAATTTTTTTAACTTTAACACATTGCCAGTTTTTAAGTTTATAGGAGGTTATTGCACAAAATTTTAAGTGAATAATCAAATTTTCACATTTTATTTTAAGAAAAAAATAACATATAACGGTAGTTTTGTCCATTTCCCTGCAAATCATAAAATATACTAGTAATTGGAGTGAGTAAAACTCATCGTGGCCTTGGATAATAATAATTGCATTTGACTTGTTAATACATGAGATTTTCATTAATAAAATAACACATGAAATTTTCTATCGATCTGAAATAACAGGAGGATGTTTTTGCGTTTCACTCGAACAAAAAATAATTCCACTTTTCTTCGGTAAGTAAACAAATATTGGTAAAAAAAATATTGTCAATTGTAATTTCTATCATATCTCATATTAATGGTCACTTTAGATATGTTTGGATAGGTTTTGTCTCGATTTCGCTTATTTTTTGTTTCAAAAATATAGTTCGAGTGGTTTTAGTAAAAACCTTTGAAATCTCATTCGAATTGAGTTATGAGGTTTTAAAAAAGTTGAACGTTCCCATTGAGAATGAGTTTATATGTTGGGTTCCAGTGGAAAAAATAAATGAAGGTGTCAAATCAAAGAGTATCGATCTTCTATGAAGAAAAAATGACGATAGATATCAAATAATTGTCTTTTATAAGTTTGATGTTTATTAGTCATTAAATATAAATTGAGGGTAATTCTTACTCAAACCTCGTTTAATTTGGCCGAACCCAAAAATTCAGCGAGTACAATACATTTGCTTTGAAGTTGGATAAAATTCGATCGCAAAACAAATATGTTGCACTTGCTTTGTGGTTGGCTGAGTTCGGCCACAACCGATCCATGAACTAGAATTTTCCACAAGTTGAAACGTGAAAAACCACTTTATAATTTGAATTAGATTTGATCAAATTTTCCAAAACCACGATGCCAAGTCAAAATCTAACCATTTAGACTTTTCTTCTTCTTCTTTTTGTTGGAATCACTAAGAATTGAAATAAATTAAAACTTTTCATTATTATTATAGGTTCGAAAACAAACGTTAAACAAACGTTCAAAATAGAAGCATTTTTTGTTCTTCCTCAAATAATTAAAAAAAAAAAAAAAAAAAAGCAGCACTTTTTGTTCAATCCCACCAGAATATTATATTGATTGTTATATTACAAAGTTAAAACATAATCTTATACCCGCGAAATATGCAGAGCCACATATATTTTTTAATGTGAATTTTTAAAATATACTATTATAGTTGAACCTTGAAAATCTAAAATAATGACTAAAAATGCAAATACTCATTGTATTTCGTTCCTTTCGTAATAAATGCAACAATAAAATGGCATGCTTCCTAGACGTTATTAAATGCAACAATAAATTGAAATTAATAGCACAACTGCCTGGAACTAGGTAGTGCATGTACTCATTTTTTTTGCAACTATGATTTTTTTTTATCCACTAAACTGTGTATATACAACTCGGACCGAAGAGTGCAAATGGTATAGGTCCTCCCCAGTGTGGCGTCTCCAGTAGGATTCGAACTTGAGTCTCGCCTCTGGGGGTCTTAAGTCACTACCACTTGGCTCAACCACCTTGAGTTTTTCCAACTATGATCTTGTGTTGTTAGATTCTATCTTTTAGAATTGATCCGATTTACGTGTTAAAGGATCTTTTTTCAGAACAACCTTGACGAGCCTTAATAATTTTCTTTCGGTATAAATCAAATTTCACTAATTATGATTTATGAATATTGATCGAGTTCATCGACCAAAGCTTCATTATGATATACTCCCTCTGTCCCAAATTATTTGTCGTTTTACATGTTTTCACACATATTAAGGTACCTACTAAATAGCCTCAGTTTTAGGGAAAAAATGAATTATGTATGTGGATGGGTTTTGGCCCGGTAATAAATTATGTATGTGGATGGATTTTGGCCCGATCTCGCGAGACCGGGCCAAAACCCTTTCAAATGATTTTTCATCAAACCCGTAAAACCATAAAAAACCTATTCAAAAATTCACACTCAAACTCTTCAAACCTATAAAACATTGATTTGACACCTACCACCTACTTTTTCCCCCAAATCTCACTAAAAAAGACATTGATTTGACACCTACCACCTATTTTTCCCCTAAACCCCAACATCCAAACCCAATCCAAGTGGGGTTTCAACTTATTCAAACCACAAAACCCATCCAAATGAGGTCTCAAATGTTTCATCGAAACCTCCCAAACCATTTTTGTTAAACCGAAACCCGCTAAACCGAGCCAAAACCCATCCAAATAGACCCATTATTATTTATTTATCTCACCATTATCTATTTACACGTTATTCAAGTTTTACACTCTCTCTCTTACTTTTTCTCTTAAGCCATCTCCAGCTGAAGGAGGAAGGCAGGCATGAGGGGGGTCGTCGGCTGGAGATGGAATTTTTTTAGAGGGCAAGCGGGCATGAGTGCAATCGGGGGGACATCTAGGCAGGCAGGCAGCCTGCCTGCCTCCAAGCAAGCAAGCTCCAGGCCAATGGGTGGCAGCCAAATATATTTATATTTTTTTTAATTTTTAATTAAAAATATGTTTAAAATAATTAAATTATATTAATTATATATATATATATATATATATGTGTGTGTGTGTGTATAAAAAAATTAATTGGTCACCTTTTCTAAAATAAAATAAAACATGTATATGTGTGTGTAAAAATCCATAAAAGTTTGTGTGAAAATTCTTACAAAATAGTCAATTTTATGTAATTGGTCACTTTTTTTCTAAATAAATTAAAATATTTATGTGAGCATGTAAAAAAATTGGGTGTATTTTGATAAACTACAACTTAGTTTAATAAAAATATAGTTATTGCTATATAAAAATGACTTAACAAAACTTATTATTATTGCAACTTAATTTAAAAATACAATTACAAGATCAAGTAAACAACTTAACAAATACGATTACAAAGGAACACCTAATTCGAAAATGGTCTGTGTGTTGCCCACAAGTGTTTGACTAAATCTTTTTTTAATTGCCTATTGACTTCTTTATTATTATTATTATTATTATTATTATTATTATTATTATTATTATTATTATTATTGTCGATAATAATAATATTATTATTGTTATTGTTATTGTTATTGTTATTTTTAAGTGAGAGTGAAAAAAGTTTGAAATTGAATTAAATGTTTTGGATTGTTTGTTCGGTTGGAGATGACAGACTAGGCAAGTCAGACAAGCAGGCAAGCAAACAGGTAGGCAGGTATCCATGAGGCGGCTATTGTCTGCCTCGGCTGGAGATGGCCTTAATAGTGTATTGAAATCCTAAAGTGATAAACAATTTTGGACAATTTTTTTCTCTAAAATGATAAATAATTTGAGACAGAGGGAGTAGGAAACTTCCTCGTGGCAGTTCATTGTTGACCATTCTACCGACGAAGCTATCCGTCATTGGATTTAATCAATTTGATATTGAGTTAAATTAGCGTCCTTTTGAACCCACAAAGTCATTTGGGATTTCTTGTTTGTAATTTCAATTGTTTCCATTTTAATGCACATATATATAATGTATATATAAAAATATCGCGTATCAAATCTTGTATTACTTGAAGCAAACTTTAGTTTTGAGTGTGTATTTTGTTTTTTTGTTGTTGTTTTAACCTTATTAATGGACGAGTATAGGACCAGTTAAAAAAGGCACGTATGCTTGTTTCACAAAAATACCCAATAAACCTTTTTTCTTTTTTGTCTTTTTAATTAAGCTGTAGCAAAATCATCACCGCCAAAAATACCCAATAAACTTGCGATTGTTAGGCCATCTCCAACATACCTCTTATATTTTAACCTCTTATCTTAAAATTTAAGGGGTGAAAAACGTTTTACATTCACACTTTTTACTCTGCACTCCAACAATTAATTTATATTTTAAGATTCTACTTTAAAAAAAAAACCATTTCACTCCAACATCTAAATTATATTTAATAAATTATTTTTAATTATGATTTACATATAATAATATTGATATATATATATAATATTTTTTTAATATAATAATAAAATATTATTATTTTGAGAAAATATTAATAATTTAAATTAAATAATCGTGTTCTATGAATTTCAATTAAATATTTAGTGAAAGTAATATAAAATAATATCAAGATTTCAGATATTAAAAACCTCCAAGTACCCCAAATATTCGAAACACTGAGAATAAATTCAAAACATATTATATTTCCTATTCTAAAACCCACAAAACATAAACTTGTTCCCCATTCTTTCAAAATTCTACATTTCTTCTTCTTTTAGTCTATGAATATTATGTATTTGGGTTCATAAATTTATATTAATTAGTTCCATTAGCTATCAAGTATATATAATATATGTACCCATATCACATATGGTAAAAGGAAAAATATCCAAATTGATACTTGAGAATTCTTTCTAGCTATATACCAATTACATTACACATGTAAAATGTCCAACCCCACCTCCTATTTCTTTTCTTAATGCAAAATGCGTTTTGGTTGTTGAAATTAGTGGGCATGATTATATCGTGAGAGTCGCATGCATGCACTTAATTAAACCATGTAACCAAATTCAAATGGTGGGGTGGGTAAGAACGTAACTAGTAAGAAACTCTTATAATTGAAAAACACCTTATCATCTTTAGGTTTGACTAGCTTAGATAAATTCTCCAAACAAACACTTTTGTGTTAATTATTCGACCAAATTGCTTCAAATCTCACATAAAGTGTGGACATTTATTTACTTTTATTAATTTGTTGGTCAGTTGTTCTTTCTATTTTGATAATAATTAAATATATTTTGTGATGTCACTATTCCAAAAAAAAAGGTATGTTCAATTGATTATTGCAAAATTAACTAGGAATAACAGTTATTCTGTTAAACAAATTGATATTTTTTTTCAGAGTGATTTTTGTCATAAGAATTGATTTTGATTTTATAATATAATATAGTAATTGATTTTATCAAATCTCAGTTGGTCAGCTTTTGGAAAATATCTCTCTGTTAACTTATGAATATTCTAAAATTGATTCTATCGAGTTCAAATGGTAAACAAAAACTAATTTAAAGTAAAAAACCATTAAAAATCAAAATTAAAGAATTTTTAAATGTACTTTTGAAATTTTAAGGCGCTAACAAATTGTGCACGGATACGGATATGAAAGCCATCCGCATACAAAATAACAAACCTTGTGTTTATCTGAAGATTTCATTTTCTTTTTTTGAGTGATATTGGAAGGTTCAATCGCATTAAATCAACAAACTACTATTTAAAAAACAATTTGATCCTACTAAAAACAAAAATAAAAAAAAACAATTTTATCACCTAATAATCAATAACTGAAAACTGTATATCATGATATTAAATTATCTAATAGATAACATATAAAATATTGTAAGATTTGATGTCTATTGCTCTTGTCTAATAATTTATAATCTATAGTAAATATTTTTCGTACCCAAGGTAATTAAGTCAAGTGGCAGCGACTTGCGACTCTAGAGGCGAAAATCAAGTTCGAATTCTACTGAAGACACTACAATGGGGCAGACCTATACTCAATACACTCTCCAGTCCAAACTATAAATACAAAGTTTAATAGATCCAAATAAAAAAAAAAACTAATATTTTTTGTATTTATATATATATATATATATATATATTTAAATTTAGTAACTCATGGCCTTTTTCTAATTACCATAAAAAATTGCTTTTCCTCGATGTAATTCACCTTTCTTTTATAAGTTTTACCCGATATTATAAAAAACATTATAATTTCAGAATCTATTTAAATGAATGAATCACGTACGTTGATAAAATATAAAAATATTACAATAATAATCAATTAGGATTGGTGATTATTCATTATTCCTAGAATAAGAAGAAGCAATCAACCCCAGCAAATCATTGAGTGAAAGCAAACAAATTACTATGAGGAGATAATTGGACAAGTATGAAAATAGTTTCACACTTTTGCAATTCACATAATAGCTAATTTTGCTATCTCCCAAATTATAGTTATTTGTCCAATGTCAGTCACTGTCATACAGCCACTTTGTTCCACTCCCATTTATCTCTTTCCACACCACTCAGAAGCACTGTACCAATCTCAACAAAATCCACAAACATGGTAAAATGTTCCAAAACTATGTTCACATTAGCCTTAAAGTACCAATATACCCTTCTAACCTAACTTTGTTCAAGTTGCAAGTCTTAAATATCCCAAATTAATGTAATTACATGAACGTGGACACAATTAGTATTAGTAGTGTAGACATATTACAAATACAAAACAATTTATTTGTGAAAAAATTACAAAACCCGACATGACACAAACACATGCATTGATCTGCACAACATTTATAAAAATATAAAACTTTTATAATTATATTTACTGTGAATATCTAAACATGTTCTTTTGAGTGTTGCACACACATTAAAATAGATTTTGTAACATACAAGTGCTATATAAACACAAATTTATTTTGTGCATGAATTGCTTATATATAAAACGAGGTAATCAAATTAATATTCATCCATTCGTGTGCTAAATCATTTCATTTGTATAACGACTATTACAAAGATTTGCTTGAAGTTTCAATAAACATGCCAAAATTTAATTATTTTTACAATCAAATAATTTTTCCACTATGATTTCATTAAGCCTAATTTGAATAATATTACATCTATATTTTCAAATTATCCGTACAATTCATCAAAAGTAATAATGTAGTAGTAATTTTTTAAGCTCAAAAGTAAATAATGCAATTGATTATAGTCGGAACATTATTCATTACCTACCCGACAAAGTGAGCCGAAAGCAAGGGCATTCTCGTCCTGTACCCAAACATTCCCAATTTTTTATTCGGTCCCGGGTCGGTTTTCTTTTTCTTCCATAAAATTCGTGAACTTATCTCACTTCCCCTTACGTCTCTCACATATATATACACTCTCTGACTCTCTCATACATTTATTAAATATAATTATATATATATATACACAGCTATATATAGATACATACATATATAAATATAAATATACACGAGCTTTGCATTGACTCTAAATTCTCAACCCTCCCTCACCATTAACAATAATCAGAGCTTGTTTTTATGATTTACATTTGGAGTGAAGGTCCATTGTAAGCAATATGGACTCATCACAGGGGAGAAAGTTCAGTATCTTCCCATGGTTTCTGTTTATGGTGAGTAAATTAGTCGTGCTTCGAACGCCGTCGTTTTTCTATGGCGAGAATTGCAGTTTGAAATATTTTCGATTGTGTACAGGCTTTTGTTGTGGTGAATTCGGAGCGGTATAATACGAGATTTTTATTAGCAGATAATGCAACTGCAGGGTACGTTCTGTTTTTGACTCTTTGTAGAAATGATTTTAACTGTATTTTCTGAATGTATTTTTGTTTGTTACTTGATTTTGAGTTAATTTAATCATTAAATCACAGAATTATAGCATTTCAATGAGTTTTTATTTTATTTTATGTGTAGTGAATTATTGTTATTGATTTTCTGTGTTTCTGATTTTAGAAAAAGGCATTCTGAAGGGTACTGTGCAATGTATGATATTTGTGGAGCTAGAAGTGATGGGAAAGTACTGAATTGTCCTTTTGGTTCTCCTTCAGTTGAGGTAGGTTGTCTAATATGAACATAAATTATTGAATTATGTTCTTCTTCTTGTTTTTATACTTGAATGATTGTAATGTGTGATGTTTCTGGGTTGCACTTGTATTAAGATGTTTGTTTCCTTTTTGTTTTTTGTGCCGACAGCCCAATGAACTCCTATCGGCAAAAATTCAAAGTTTGTGCCCAACAATTACTGGAAATGTTTGCTGTACTGAGGCACAATTCGATACTTTACGGACACAAGTCCAGCAAGTAGAAGAACTGAACCTTAATCTTGATTTATGATGTATTACTAATCATCTCTTTCTAAGTTTCGGCAATTTGATTTACTTGTTGCAGGCAATTCCTTTTCTTGTAGGGTGTCCAGCATGCTTGAGAAATTTTTTAAATCTATTCTGCGAGCTTACATGTTCTCCTAATCAGAGTCAGTTTATTAATGTGACTTCTGTTTCAAAGGTCAGTAATTCAAATTAATCATTTATTGCAATTCTGATGGCACAATTCCTTTTAATAATTCTAACACTCCCTTTTTTTTCTCTGTGTTCTTTTCAGGTAGGGAACAATTCGACTGTGAATGGAATTGATTTCTACATAACAGACAATTTTGGCGAAGGAATGTTTGAATCCTGCAAGGATGTAAAATTTGGTACCATGAATACTCGAGCCATAGAGTTTATCGGTGCCGGTGCTAAAAATTTTAGAGGTAAGTTAATTCTGGCTTTCCTAACAGAGGATTACCTTTGATTATTACATAATTATACAATTTCTGTATTTTTATTTTCCCTATGGCAGAGTGGTATGCATTTATTGGTAGAAAGGCAGCCCTTGGGGTACCGGGATCACCATATGCTATAAATTTCTTGCCTAGTGCTCCCGAGTCATCTGGGATGAGTCCTATGAATGTTTCCACATTTACATGTGGTGACACTTCATTAGGCTGTTCATGTGGTGATTGCCCTTTGTCTGGGGTTTGTTCAAGTTCAGCTCTTCCTTCACCTCCGAAAAAGGCTTCTTGTTTTGTGAGAATAGGGTCTCTAAAGGTGAGAAAAATGTCAATTTAGTTTGAACTTATTGATGCATTATAATTAGTTTTAACGAGAAATGTATAAGGCTGTATAATTTGAGTTTTACTTGGTGATTCTTGGAATATGCAGGCGAAATGTATTGAAGTTGCAGTGGCAATATTGTACATTGTTCTGGTCTCTTTCTTTCTAGGATGGGGGTTCCTTTACAAGAAAGGAAAAAGGAGTCCCACATCAAGAGCCAAACCATTGATTAATGTCCGGAATAGTGGAATTGTTCGCCGTATTAATAGCCAAAAAGACGAGAACGTCCCTATGCAGGTGATTACCAATATGAACTCAAATAATTTTAACTTCTCCATTTTACAACCATAACATTGATTCATTATATATCCTCATCTTGTATGTGGTTTCCATCTGAAAGTAAATTTTTTTCTAAATTTCAGATGCTTGAAGATGGGCCCCAAGTTAATAACGGAGTACAACTTTCAATTGTTCAAGGATACATGTCAAAGTTCTACAGGTCATTTATCTATACCATTAAATAACTCGTGGTCCAAAAACTGTGCAATTTTTTTTCCCTTTTTCTTCTAAGATGACTTTTTGACATGGTGAATTGCATGTTTATTTCAGGAGATATGGAACATGGGTGGCTAGAAATCCAGTACTTGTGTTGTGTTCATCAGTGGCTATAGTTCTTGTGCTTTGCTTAGGTCTCATTCGTTTCCAAGTAGAGACTAGGCCTGAAAAGGTATACACTGGTTTCTATATTTTGCAGTTATTTCATTCACTGAATTGCTTAGCTGAAATTTTAATCTTCATTCAATTTTTATTAATGGTAAAATAATTTATATCTAATACTTTAAATTTACTTGAATCGCTTCTTTTTAGTTATGGGTAGGTCCAGGAAGTAGAGCTGCTGAAGAGAAACAATTCTTTGACAGCCACCTTGCTCCCTTTTACAGAATCGAGCAGGTATTGTATACCTAGTTATGTGCATTTTTTTTTTAAAAGAACATAAAAATTTAGAATCTAATACAGAAAATTTTCAGCTCATTATAGCAACAATTCCAGACTCTGCGCATGGTAAAGCACCAAGTATCGTTACTGAAAGTAATATCAATTTACTATTTGACATACAAAAAAAGGTAAAACTCAAAGACCCGTAATTTTGTTTGATTCAACTAGATGATTGGTTGAGGAATATATTTTAATAATTAATATTTATAGGTGGATAGGATCAGAGCTAATTATTCGGGTACAATGGTATCTTTGACTGACATTTGCTTGAAGCCACTCGGCAAGGATTGTGCCACTCAGAGCGTTCTTCAGGTACCATTAGTTTCAAATAATATAAGAATTATTGCATTAAATTCATAAGTATTGAATCTGTCTTTGGACATTGAAAGCATACACATGGTTATCAAAAATAACAAAATATTGAATTATAATATTAATAAAATCTTACGTTCTGTTTACTTAAATAAAAAATCAAATGTTGGATAACTGATTGAGATTAATTGATGATAGTATTTCAAGATGGATTCTGAAAATTATGATGGATTTGGGGGTCTCGATCATGTCGACTACTGTTTTCAGGTATGCTCAATAGCATTCTCTTCCCTTTGTTTTTGAATTATGGATGTGTATTTCTAATTTAGATGTATATTTTAGCATTATACCTCAGCAGACACATGCTTGAGTGCATTTAAAGCACCGCTTGATCCAAGCACCGCACTTGGTGGTTTCTCTGGAAATAATTATTCAGAGGTAATATTTTTGTTTATCTTGGTTTATTTTGTGACTTTATTTATTCATACTATATATAATTGAACTTTTATTTGAAACAGGCTTCTGCGTTTATTGTGACGTATCCTGTGAACAATGCTATTGATAAAGAAGGGAACGATACAAAAATGGCAGTGGCATGGGAGAAAGCCTTCATTCAGCTTGCAAAGGTTCATAGTTGTTTCTAATGAATGCCAACAACATCAGACTTCTCTTTGACTATGTTTTTATATGCTAATGCCGAGGATGTCTTACTTTAGGCCCTTTGTTGCAGGACGAGCTCTTACCAATGGTCCAGTCTAAGAATTTAACACTTGCATTCTCATCTGAAAGCTCTGTTGAGGAAGAATTAAAAAGAGAAAGTACTGCAGATGCTATTACTATCTTGGTATTGAAATGAATTCTCTTCTTTTTCTCCACCAATTATCATCTTACAAATGCTAGTTGTTTCAGTATAATGTAAAATTTCGGTATAAAAATGAGATTGATTTTGGATGTAATTATGCTTGTTCATGTTCTTCTTACACATTCCTTTTTCTGTGTCAGATAAGTTATCTTGTGATGTTTGCTTACATATCTTTGACGCTTGGCGATACTACTCGTTTCTCCTCCTTATATATCTCCTCTAAGGTATTACTTTTGTGAGTTTGTGTAAAATCTTCTTATGCTTCCTAAATTACACATTTCACATTAGCTATTAATCAATTCTATACAATGTGGTCTCATTCCAGAACTTTTTTTGGCATATTAACTGTTGCAGGTGTTGCTTGGACTTTCAGGAGTTATGCTTGTCCTTCTTTCTGTACTCGGATCAGTTGGATTTTTCAGTGCAATTGGATTAAAATCAACCCTTATAATAATGGAAGTCATTCCTTTTCTTGTTTTAGCGGTAAGTTCCATTGCAATCTTGAATATCTTAACTTAAAGTTCCCTATATTTGCGGCTGTTTGGGTTGTATTTTGGCTTGGTGGTTTCGACTTTTCAAGTTTTTAAAATCGTAACTTTACATTTTCATTAAATAAAAAACACACAGTCCCTCATGTTCCTCGATTACCTAGCACATTTAAACTCATCCCAACATATTTCATTTTAAATTCCAACATACTCTATGCCTGTTCATCCAGCATTAAATTCACATCCGAACCTATTTTCACATTTTCAAAAATACAAAACACTAATTGGCCCCACATGTTTCCTCAAATACTACATTTCAACTTTTCATCCAAATCATGTTTTTATTTTCACTCCAAAACTCCGAAACCATAAAATACACAAGCCAAAATACATCCAAACAGGGCCGCTATAGTTTTTGTTTCCTCTCCACAGAGATTTATTTGTTTAAACTTGATATTATATTGTTTTATCAGGTTGGAGTAGACAACATGTGCATATTGGTTCATGCAGTAAAACGTCAACAATTAGAATTACCTATAGAGGGACGGATCAGTAACGCACTTGTAGAAGTTGGACCATCTATAACATTAGCTAGTCTCTCTGAGGTATTGGCATTTGCTGTTGGAAGTTTTATTCCAATGCCAGCTTGCCGTGTATTTTCCATGTTTGCAGGTTGGAATTTCTTTGCTTTAATCTTAATTTTTTTTAAATACAATACAATGGGATTCTTGTCTAATTTATATGTGCCTATGGCTTGCAGCCCTTGCTGTTCTGTTGGATTTCCTTCTGCAAATTACTGCATTTGTTGCCTTGATTGCTTTTGACTTTTTGAGAGCTGAGGATAATAGGATCGACTGTTTTCCGTGTATAAAAGTTTCTAGTTCAAATTCTGACCTGGATAAAGGTATTTGGAACATCTTTAGCTTTTGCTTTTCCTTGTAACATATTATTGCGATTTGTAATTGGGTTTTATTTAAAAATTGTAGGAAGCCATGAACGAAAACCTGGACTGCTGGCTCGTTATATGAAGGTAAGAGAAAAAGTTGGTTATTTGTCGATATAGTTCCGTTTATATTATATATGAAATAATAAACGTCTGACTTTCCTTGTCCAGGAAATTCATGGTCCAATGCTGAATATTTGGGGTGTAAAAATAGTGGTTGTCTGTGTCTTCGTTGCTTTTGCATTGGCAAGCATAGTAAGTGTCTCAGATTTTATTTTTCTTTTTTCCATTTCGTTTATGTTAGGCTCTTAAATTTAGTACTTAACTTGTTTGTGACAAGAAGTGATAGTTATTTGTTTTATCCTTGAAGGCATTATGTACTAGAGTGGAACCTGGTTTAGAACAGCAAATTGTTCTTCCTCGAGACTCATATCTTCAGGTAATTGGTCTGTTCTTTTTTTTTTTATCCCTCTAAATATACTTATATATGTCTTTCTATCTGAATATGGAACTTGATGCTTATGTAGTTATCTTGTTTATTTTCAGGGTTATTTTAATAACATCTCGGATTATCTCAGAGTAGGACCACCACTCTATTTTGTGGTGAAAAACTATAATTTCAGGTATTTTAATGAGTTGTCTATACTTTCTGTAGATTTCCAATTTATTTATATTTATTAAGACTTTGTATTTTTCTTAGCCATATCATGGAATGTGTTATTTGTACCCAATTTATGTTAAATCTGCATTGCCTTGTACATTTGACATTCAAATATGATGTATCACCCAAGTACTGAAGTACTTATCTAGTTCATGGTTTTTGATCCCTCAGTTCAGAATCTAGACATACAAATCAACTGTGTTCGATCAGCCAGTGCGATTCTAATTCTCTTTTAAATGAGGTAAAACCATTGTCATGAGATCACATTCACTTTGGTAATTTAGTATTACATCAAATTTCAATTTCTTGAATTAATATTGCAGATTGCAAGAGCATCTTTAGTACCAGAGTCGAGTTATATAGCAAAACCCGCAGCTTCATGGCTTGATGATTTTCTTGTTTGGCTCTCACCTGAAGCATTTGGCTGCTGTAGAAAGTTCACAAATGGGAGTTTTTGTCCTCCTGATGATCAGGTCTCACATATGTGCATTGTTTGACAGACATTTCACTCGTTTTTCATCTGAAAATTTTACACTTACTGAAAATAAAGTCATACTATAATAATATTTTTTATTTCGTCAGTGTAATACCGACTCCACTTCACTGTTTTTGAGATTTCATTCATCTAGTACTTGTATATCTATCAATTTCTAAAGCGGGATAAAACTTTTCTTTCAGCCTCCTTGTTGTTCAACAAATGATGGTTCTTGTGGCCTAAGCTCAGTGTGCAAAGATTGTACAACGGTAAGCCAACTCTTTAAATGTGTATTCTACATCTATGATAACGGTACATACATACAGATATATGTGTGTGTGTGAGTGTGTTTCCTTATTTTTTTTACTCGATAAAGATCATGGTCTTAAGGACTAATTTTGATATTCTTCAGTGTTTCCGGCACTCGGATTTACAAAATGATCGTCCATCTACGACACAATTCAGGGAGAAGCTTCCATGGTTCCTCAATGCTTTACCCTCTGCCGATTGTGCAAAAGGTGGCAACGGGGCTTATACAAGCAGTGTTGAACTCAAAGGTAAAATTTACAAAATTATCATTGTTTGACTTTCTCTTTGAGCTTTATCAAACTTTTTCATATATTGTCAGGTTATGAGGACGGAATTATCCAAGCATCAGCATTTCGTACATACCACACACCCCTCAATAAGCAAGTAAGAATTTTCTGCAAAGATCATTACATAATCATTAACTTTGTAAATGTATATTTTTTTACAACTTATTTAATCTGTACTGTTTTCAGACTGATTACGTCGACTCAATGAGGGCTGCACGAGATTTTACTTCTAGGATGTCTAAATCTCTGAAGGTACTTTTAGAAATTGCATCTGTGCTCTAAGTATGTTTCCCTTTCTCCCCTTCATTCAATCTACTCTTCTTACTGCAATATTTTATTTCTTCTGCAATTATAGTCAGTTAAGTTGTTTTTAGACGACATTTTTATGTGTCATGATTTTTTTTTCACATGGCAGTCTTGTTGTTTCTCTTTTTCTATAAACTGCTGAGTTTTGACCTGTTAAGTAGATTATGCATTTACAGTAAATTAGGTGCTCTGAATATGTTTTCTTCCACTTTTTTTTACAACTAATTTTATAAAAATATATATCACATTTTTTTTTTTAAATTTAAGATTCTGTAGTTTGAACTTGGTAAAATGGGGAAAAAGAATACAAGTCTTCTGGTTAAAATAAATCAAGAGTACATGGTCAAGATACCTTTTCTTGTTTCCATCTGAATTCCGAATGCCGGAAGATTGTGGGGCATTGTCTCTTGAGACCATAAACGTGGCTTTTGTGGGAAGTAACGTTATAGATTCATGTCAGCATCGTATCAAATTGCACTTCGTGTTTGATAAAAACACTCTAGAATATGATAGACTTAGAATGCTGTGTTTTTACCCATGAAACTGTTCATTTTTGCGTTAAAGAAGGATTAAAATTGGCATTACAAAATAAGAACACTTTTGCTATTCGTCATAAAAATATTGATTTACATTTGTGATATTGAAAATTAGTGTGGCTTTCTTTGTTGGGTTCTGAATCATTATATTGTCAATATCTATGCCAAACAAAAAATAATTACCATGTAGAAATTTGTTAACTTATCTCTCTACCTCCAACATGACAATGAGTTGCTATTTCCACTATTTGACACTTGATTTCTCTAATTCAGATTGAAGTCTTTCCCTATTCTGTATTTTACACGTTCTTTGAGCAATACCTTAATATTTGGAAGACGGCACTGATCAACCTTGCTATAGCCATTGGTTCGTATTTTTACTTAAACGAAATTCATTTACATGATTTAATGTTTTCATCTTCAAGACTAATAAGTAATTTTTGTTATTATTTTTCAGGTGCAGTTTTCATTGTCTGCTTAATTATCACATGCAGGTAAGTATTTTATTTTTTGCCTATGTCGTGTTCCTTAGCTCCAAATGATTCCATATTATTTATATCTTCACTTCTTTCTTTTCTAGTTTCTGGACATCAGCTATAATTCTAATTGTTTTGGCAATGATTGTTGTGGATCTTATGGTACACTTTCTGTTTATTTCAAATAGTAATTTGGATTACCTTCTTACCCTTTAAAATACAGAACTGTTGTTCCAACTCACCTTTTACTTATAAATGGAACTTTCAGGGTGTAATGGCAATCTTGAATATACAACTGAATGCCGTATCGGTTGTGAACCTTGTAATGTCAGTGGGTATTGGCGTCGAATTTTGCGTGCATATAACACATGCTTTCTTGGTCAGATTCCCTTCTTATTACATCAATATAAATCAGAAAATATTATTATCAGTAGGGATAACAAAGTTTTGTTGATTTTATCTAATATTGTTAATCCAAACAATTAAACAATTCTACCATATTTTTATCTCAGGTGACTAGTGGAGATAGGAATCAACGCATGCAAGAGGCTTTAACAACAATGGGAGCTTCGGTATTCAGGTTTGTGTTTTCCTTGACGATGATTTTGTGCTTTTTACTGGTTTCTCCCTCTCTGTGGAAGACCATTAAGCCAGAGTTCGAAGAGAAGGAAAAATATTAAACTACCTCTTGATCCTATTGAAGAACGAAAATAATAATCAGTATGTTGGCTTTTTAGTGTCATAAATGATAGAATATTAAATGTCTATCTTCCTTAGACCTTACGCGACCAAAAAGGGATCCTGTGTTGGAATGTATATGAAAGAAATTGCTTCACATGGTAGCAATAACAAAATCTTAAATATCTCTTTATCTCTTAACAACTTAATCTGTATTTAGATGAGGTGGTCATATTAATGTTGGATAAGAACCTAAAGACAATTGAAGCCAGAGTTGTTATACCGTTCAAAATGGATAGATCATATGTTATCACCTAAAGATAGTTTTTTTATATTTTCCTCTTAATGCAACACAACTACTATAATTTATTCCCCGACCTGATTTCTCGCCCATATTTCTCATTATTCATCAAGACTAGAAGTGCCATGAATGTTAAACAGTTCTACTGACAAATTCTATCTATTTTTCTGTGGCAGTGGGATCACACTTACAAAGCTCGTCGGAGTACTTGTTCTATGCTTTTCGAGGACTGAAGTTTTTGTGGTATCTGATCTTGCACACTAAGATTCATGCATTAGAATGAGCCATTTTCTTTCTTTCTAAAACTAACTTAATATATTACATCGCAGGTTTACTATTTCAAAATGTATCTTGCTTTGGTTCTTCTCGGTTTCTTACACGGGCTAGTTTTTTTACCAGTAAGAAGATCCTTGTATCTCTATCTCTTTTCTTAATTAACAGTCCGAATCTACCATGGTATACCTTCTCGATTCAACCTATGGCTCGTTTTGCAGGTATTATTAAGCATGTTTGGGCCGCCATCGAGATGTGTGCTTATAGAGAAGCAAGAGGATCGGCCATCTACATCGTCGCAATTCTAATTTAACGTTGGTGAAGTGAAAGCGATGTTTTTTATTTTATTTTTTTGGTAGTGAAGATAGTTTCATTTTTTGAGTTATGATGTTTTTGTTAGGTGACCTAATTGTGTGTACAAATGGCTAGAAAGGTGGTGCATACTGGATACTGTCCAAATGTAAAGTAATTTACATTGTTTTTTTTCCTTAGAATATAGAAGAGAAATTTGTAGTTCTCTTGCAATCTCAGGAGATTGGTATGTAATCTGTGATATTACCAAATCAGAATCTACTAATTAGTTAGAAGATTATTTATTTGGTTATATTATGTGTTTAGATTCTCACATGTCATATTGAATTTTCTCTGAGTTGGTGGTAATATTTTATTTATCCAAAGCCTAACAAATTATTTGAAAAAGAATATTTTACCCCATATGAAAATTTTAAAGGAGTAATTTGTCTTCTTCAACCAGAGAGTGTAATTCGCTCATCGAAATTGAGAGTAAGTATAAAATGTGTTATTGTGACATAGGGAGGGTAAAGTGCAATATCTATCATAATACGGGGGTAAAGTGTCACATTTATTATAATATAGAGAGGTAAAGTGACATATATAAGCTCTTTTTTAAGTTTAAAATACCAGAGGAACCAATGTGAAACTTTTACAAGATTATAGTGGGGTAAAACGCTCTTTTTCAAATAACAAAGGGATAAATTGAATATTATACGTATCACATAGTGGTAGATTGTCATTAACTTGGTCGTACGAGATCCTTGATCTCTATCACATCCCGAGTCGAAGTCTTAGGCTCTTTATGGATGGCTTTTGCCTAGGTTTATCCTATTTTAAGTTTTCAATACCCATAAAAATAAGATTCAAATCCAGTTCAAATTATATTTCAAAAATTCACTATAACCATCAAAACAATTTTTTGAAATCAAAACAAAGCAAAACCGAGTCAACATTAATCAACATGAACCTCTTAGTTCTTTGATCCTAGATTGAGAAACTGCATTCCCAACTTAGATGAAATAGTATTGATGATATATGGATCATATGGATGTCATTAGTATGAAATAAATTTACTTCATTACCATCAGAATTCTTTTGTAAATATCATTCTAAAATATAATTAAGTACACGAACGCATAATAAACTTGTTAGCTCATATTCTATCAAACTAAATTTTTTCTAATTTTTAAGCACCAAAATAAGCTTTTAAATGATTTGTAAATAGAAATGATGAAGCTTTGTTTAATTTCAAACTGATAGCAATCTGATTTATTACACAAAACATACTATAACCAAGTACAAAAATGAATACACTTCAATATACTTGCAAAGTTGCAATAGTAAAAGCATCACGAGTTTTCTTCTTGAAGATACATTTTGAGAGCCTAAAATTGCAGCAAATTACAATTATAAATTGACATGAACACTAAATTAGTCATAACAATCTGATGAAAAAAATCTAAAGCTGCAATCAAAGCTTAAAAAAAAGCTCTGGAATAGAAGTCTAATGTGTCATTGTTCACAAGAACAACAAAAATTGTTCTGTACTTCTATCTAAATGTCAAGCGACTTCGACGAATTTTTCAAACTATTCCTCCATACAACACAAACTCCAAAGTCATAAATAGATATAGCTTATTATTTATACTATAATCATAAATTACCTCTTCTAATACCAAATTGCAGCTGAGAATCACGAAGAAAACATAGCTTAATCGTTTGGCTTCTCGATGAACGACAAACATCAATGCACTCCTCGAGATCAGCATCGCACGTTAAAAGTACCCATTCTAAGTCATCATCCAAGTATTTCAAATGAAACCCCCTCCCATCGTTTATCCCAAATCGCCTAGAAATTTCTTCCAATAAATCATTGTATCTCCATTTACTTTGCATACGGAACCTAATCGTGTCTTCCCCAAACGTAACTTTTATTCTCGGAGCATCTCTATCTATTGACTTTTGACCACTTCCTTCTGCGTGCGATTCATTTACCATTTTACCCTTTGGCACGTACATAGTCACATGGCTATGGGACCTCGGAAGGACCTTTGGGGCATTACACGAGAAATGCAAATTTGCATCACTAGTAGCCCTTTTGAGTATACCTTTGTCCGGTTCTTCCTTAATAATCATACTAGTACTAGCATTTGGGTTTGTCCCACTAGAATAACATTGACTCGAGCTGGAGCTTTGACTACATGAAGATGGTGACAAAGAAGTCACATCTTGTGGGCTCAATATGCCACTCTCCGGCAATATTCTATCTAACGGCTGTAAATGATCGCTGGGTTTGGAATTTGAGAATTGAGTGGTTCTTGATCCATTTGGGGATGCTAGTTCCGGAAAGTTAGAGTAAAAAGACTCAATTTGTAGGACACCGGATGCACCCTGGACCGAGTCTATCACACGTTGGATCTTTTGTAACGAGTGGCCAACCTTCTTGATCTTTCTAGAAGGCCAACGTTGTATTCCGTGTTGTCTACATATCCGTTTCAAAGTTGTGGGACAAACTGAAATTCGAATGGAATTAAAGTTAAATGGAGTATAATATTGCAAAATAATGTAAGGCTATGTTTAGTTCTTGGATTTCAGCGAGTAAACTGATAAGGAAAATAAAAAATAAACAACAAATGAAGCTCAATGTTCTATTATTTGACGCAAGAGAAACATTTTCCTCGGCGTTCTACTCACTGGAATCCAAGAACCAAACATAGCCTAAAGGGAAAAAAATAGTTAAAACTTACCGCCAAGATTCTTTGCAGCATCTTTCAAGCTCCCTGCAAAGTGTTGCCGGAGAACTTGTAAAGTAATAGTTTTCTCTGCTTTTATACGTCGTTTCTCTCCTGATTTGTTCGTATAACTCGAGCTACCATCACCAGAGGTAGAAGGATTTTTAACAAATGTGGTCCCTTCTGTCGAAATAGAAACGGGTTGACCTGATTGAACTTCCGAGTACTCGGCTAAGGGCTCTCTCGATTTCCCATTTTGGAACAAAGGAACACCACTAGAATAAGGTCTCAAAAGTTGCAATTTATCTTCTACCTTTAGAACTTCTTCTTGCAACTCCTCATCGGTCACAACTCGTAAAGTCCGGCAAACTTTTAGTATGATCTTAGACAAAGAATTGAGCAATCCCTCTTGTTCTTGAGGCTCGGTACACTGTACCGGCAAGAAAAATTCGAGAACAAAATCAGCAGAACCAGTGCAAATGCTCCGTAAACGTATGGCCACGGCAGCTCGTAAACCGAACATTCTTGCATGGTGAGAAAGAGGGTACTCGGTTTTACTACAAGCAGTTACATCAGACGAGAAACAAGGTTCGTTTGTTTTGAATGCTCTCCCGACTATGCCTTGATCTTTTAACAAGTGGTACTCAGTGCAAGCTTCGTGAAAGCCTTGAATACTTGGATCACCTATATAGCAAGCAGAATCGACAGGAGAAACACAACTTTTTAAGTTCTCTTCAGAGTGCCTGCACCCTCCTTTTCCCTGTAAGATGCATGGTACCCAAGTTTGAGCTAACGGCAATCCGTGGGTCCCGCAAGCCGATCGTAAAACTTCTAAAATCTCGGGTAATGCGGCTTGGTAAGATAAATCAGATATCTGAAAAAGAAATATGAGTATTAAGAGACATGCACTTTGTTAGGACCTTCTATGGAGAAATGGGATAGAGTTAATAAGCCGATTACCTTAACATTCTCGGTGTTTGATGGTTCGGAACTCCTAAGATCCACAGCCTGTAATGAAGCAAGCTGTTTCATATTAGACATTTAAAATAGAAGATCATATGTTTTCTTGTTGCTTGAGATATCATGAGAAATAAGTTTGAATTATGATAGCAAGATTCCTCGACTATGAGGATGCCAGTTGAGGGATTTGAACTTGGTATTGTCCGCACTATATACCTCAGCAACGCAGAATAGAAGTACATTAGCCAGACCAACAGAATGATTTCTTTCAAAATTAGTGAAAAACTCGCTAATTAAAAAATTAAGAATGAAATTGTCCAGGCTTACACGGCTTCATTAGCCCCAACCACTAGAAAATAAAAAATTCCAAAAGTTTGCAAGAATATGTCAAACCAAATCCTCGTAGTATTTTGAGTTCCAAACAATCTCCAATTTACAGAATCTAAATCAGATTTTTACCAAATTTTATGACTTCTATTCATTCTCATTAAAAACAAAAGCTTGAACAAAGGCAATAAAGGCTAAACAACAAAGAAACATATAAACATGTAAAAAGAAAACAAGTAGTATGAAAATCACACCTCAAGAGCTTTGCAAACACTTTCAAGTTCCGGACGATACTTGATCTTCTGCGTAGTCAACACAACTTCAATAACTCCCAAACAAGTTCGACTCCCTTGTTCAAGAACAGGAACTGCAAGTGTACCTCTAACATCAAATTGTTGTGCATGACCAACTCTTGGGTACTCATCTCTTGTAAAGAATCGAACATCAGGAGTCCATTCCGGAACTTTACTTCTAAACACTCTTCCAGGCAATCCCACAACTTCTTTAGAATCTTCCTCAGTTGGAAACTGATATTTCACAGATATTTCTCTATAATGAGAAAGCCTCGGACAGTTAAGATCGAGAGAAAAAGGTTGTTGGTTTGTTGTAAGAAAACAATTTCCCCCTCGGTTAACCGGTACCCATACTTGAATAAGTACATTTTTATCCCTTGAGCAATCTTTTATGTACCCAAGTGCTTGAACTAATCGATCCATTACTGATGTAGAAGCTCGAGGTCCAATCCACCACCTTTTATTTTGTTCAATCAAATAATTCTCCGATTGAACTAAGGAATTTCTACATTGTAGTAGTGGTCCTTGAGATTGACTAATGGAAAGATTCTCAGGGAAAGATGATCTTTGCCTATCTTCTCGACTGTCTTTCGATTGGCTCCCACCAGATTCGTCGTGATTGGATTCAAGAGTAGTAGGCCATATAAAGGAAGGTTCGAAAGGGGAAATAGGAGTGGAAGTATCAAAATTTGAAAATTCAGATCCATTAGCTTCTAACCAACATCCTTCTAATAATAATTCATCCATGTAATCTAAATCCATAAAACAATCAGATTGAGTAATTTGAGGAAGAACACCTTCCTCCATGAATGTAGTTCTTATAGCTTTCAAATCCAAATCTGCAGATATAACCAAACATTTTCACTATCTAATAATTTCCAGGAAATTGCATTAAGGTCAGAAGAATCTAATCTATAAAGGATGATGCCCAGTGGATAAATTATCCTAAAAGTGTCAAAGAACAAAACTTTTTTGTATTCCATCAAGTGGGATTTCAACTTTGACCCCCCCAATTATCATAACTAAATCAAATCATACCTCAAAATTAAATGGATTAAAACTAACACAGAGAATGTCAAAATCAAACTTTGAGAATATTCTTTCAACAGGCAAAAAAAAACAATCCACTGATTATTTATCATGAAAAATGAAAAGGGTTGTAAAGAAAACCAATAAAAATAAAAGCTTTAGCCTAGACAAGACTGGAAAAAGATTTATGAGACAAGACTGGAAAAAGATTTATGACCACAGGAGAAAGAAAAAAAATCTAACACAAAAAGATATGAATAACAACTCACTGTGTGTAAAGATTCTTGGATATTCCAACAGGGGAGCTTTAATTTCCTTCTCCTTATTAATTACACTAAGATATGTTTTCCAATAAACCCCAAAACTTCTTGTGGTTATAAACTTATATCTGCAGGAATAAAAGCAACATGTTTATTGGTAGGGACTCAAGTACAAATTCTTGTACAAACTACAACTACAAAGTCTCTTTTTTATTTCTCTTGTGAAATGAAATCCCATCCACAAAGAGAAAGCACAAATCAAATCTCCCTTTTCCTCTCTCTCTCTCTCTCTCTAAGTTATTATTGTCAAAACAAACTCAAATACTACAATATATTATTATTATGTAATGTAATAGTAAGAAAATGATTCCATACTAAAGTACAAGTGAGTCAATAATTAACACCCTGTTGTGTGGTTTGTTGATAGGAAGGGGGAGATTCTTGTTTCACCGTGTGTGGGCCCCCACCACAAGTACCATCTTGGGATTCCCGTAACTATATATTGTCAACTTGTAAAAAAACTACTTTAATGACAAGGGTTTTCAAGAACAAATTGAAATGAACAAAAATGGAAATGAAAATCAAGAATTTATTTTTACTCAAGTGGTGAAAATGAAATGTGTGTGTTATGGAATGTGGAAACTGTTTATTCAATGATCTAACTCATCTAAAAGCTTAAGCACGTTTTCTTACGTGTAGACGATATTCATTTACTCAAGTCTAACACGTGGAATTTATAAATGGGTGACTGAGGGATTTAAACACAGGACCTCTTTGGGTCTGAGCTCTGATACCATATTGAATGACCAACTCATCTAAAAGTTTTAAGCTGGAGATGAATCATTTAATATATATCACTTAACACTGTTCAAGAGTGATCTTTTGTTGAGTCATCGGTAAGGGGATAAAATTGTATTTTTAGTCTTATTTGATTCCGTACATTATTAAATTGCATCTATAAATAACTTGAAATTTTAAAATATTATTATTAGTTTTATCGAACTGAATCAGTAATACATTTGATTACATACATTACTAAATTGCGTCTTTAACTCGAAATTTTAGAATACTTTATAATTTTATCCAACTGACCATTTATACATTTGATTCCATACATTTCTAAATTGGATTTTTTATTTGGAGTTTTAAAATATTTTATAATTTTGGTCCTGTGACTTTTGAAAATTGTATCTTTCATGCAATTTTTAGTATACTTTGTACTTTTAACCCACAAAATAGTCTATATTTGGTATTTTCGGTTTTCTAAAATTGTGTCAATTTTGCATTTTTGGTCTATATTTGGGACCAAACTAGTGCAAAATAGTTTGAAAAATTGAGATAAAAAAAAATATAACTTTATACTAAAGTACAAGATCGAAAATGTTGATTATCCGATTTTGTGGGACTAAAATGCAATTTATCTTAATAAGGGATTTCTAGATCAAATTGAGGAAAACAAGAATGAATGTGAAAACCAAGGAAAGTGAAAATCGAGAATATTTCTTAATATGCAAGTGGTAAAATGAAGTGTGTATGTTTGGTGGGATTAGTAGGACTTAGGTGTTTGCCACTTATTTACTATATATAATTAGATGCTTTCCTACGTCTGCACCAACTTGAGAATCTATCATTATTATATTTTAATTAAGTAGTAATTATCAAATTAATAATGTTCAACTAAACACTTTTTCCAATGCCACTAAACATTTTTGTGCGTGTGGTGTTGTAATCCATACTTTTCTCAAGTAAATAAAGCTATAAAAAGTAAAAGAAACGAATATAATTGACGGAAATTGTAAGCCACGATACTAAGAAATGCGTGAGGGAGTGAAGAAGAATCCATTATTTTAATCTTTATAAATTAATTTTATAATGTGTGATGTAAGACGTGACAAACTTTCCCAATTTGTTCTCTTTATGTTTAAGACATATACTAATACGTAGTTAAATTTATGCTTAAGGTGTGAGGTACCATCATTACCAGTTGGCTGTATTTTTATTCCATTCTTTTAATTGGTCAGAATTTGCTTATATTTTCCAAAGTATGATTATGGATTAAAATTTTCATTTTTTCTGTCGAAAATATTGATTTTTTTGTTTGTTTTTAAATTAAGGTAAACGAAAAAAAATGTGTAATTTCGAAACTATTTCTTTGCCTTAAACTCTATAAAATTTCTTAATTTAGTAACTTTTTTAACAACTCTTCCTAATGTTTACGAAATGTTTCCGAAAAATTCTCGAAAAATTTCCAATATTTAATTAACCGAAACATACACTCTAAACAAAATTTTGATCCATGGGTATGAGGCCACTTTACAAATAAATACTCTCTTACCTTATTCGCTAGATCTACCTTTTATTTGTGTTTGAGGCATTCTTGAAAGATGAAACCATTAAAATGGAAAAAGCCTCATCTTTTTGTATATTTTAGCTTTACATGATAACTATTTAATTTGCGTCAACTATGAACACAAAATGTTGTTCATTGTTTTAAGATCGATTACCAATTTTGTGATAAGTTATTTTATGCAATTTTTCAGGTTGATATTGCCATGTGACTTGTAATATACTCAAACCTATATACCTTACAAGGTACATTTTTAGTTTAAGGAACTAAACATGCAAAAGTAAAAAATATTATAATTCATTTAAATTGTTTGGATAAATAAAAAGAGAGTAGCATATATACCCTAGCTAGCTAGCTAGTTTTTGCAGTTGTTAGCTAATACTCATTTCCAAATGTGAACTTTTAGTAAATAAAAGAACAATATTCTGTTGGTGACTTACTACTTAAACAACATACTTAAATATAGATGTGATTATCACATTGTTTAATTGTCAAAACAAAATCCATGAAAAAGATAAAGAAAAAAAGAAACCGATAATATTTGGAAAAAGAAGTCGTGCTTTAACATCGAGCAGTAGCGTTTTTCATTGCATTTCTTTTAATGGAAAATAGGTAGTCAAATTGCTCATGTTTATTAGTTGTCATCAAGAATAATTACTTGATTATGCTAATAAAAAAAAAAATATTTGATTAAATATTCGTATTAATGAAGTTTTAGCCATTTAAATATTCTTTATCTAAAAGAGGTAAACATCGAAAGTCGTCCATTATTTCGGGATCCAATTGCTTGTAATCTCAAAGGAGCATATAATTATCCAAAAAAAAAAAAATCTCAAAGAAGCATATGGGAATGGGATATGGGAATGGGACTTCTTGTCTCGGAACATTCCAAGAAAAAAATACTTTGAAAAAAAAAAAATATATATATATATATATAAATATAATTTTTGTATGAAAGACCCACTAAATAAAAATCTATGTATTAAAATTAACAAATGTTATTAAGTAGATTTTAGTGACAAATCAGATTGTCTTGTATACATATTTGCTCCATGTAATTTGAATTATAAATCTTCTTAATTGAACCTTTATCGAATAAATATTCTAGTACATCGAGTCGGACACCGAATTCGGGTCAAAATCCATTATGCCAACGGCCCTATTTAATAATTTGGTAACAAAAATGCAACAAGATTGTACCAACACTATTAGAATCAAATCAAGCTATTATGAGTCGTATTAGATGAACAAAAGTCTATTTAAGATTGTTTCATTATATTTCTCTGTTCCAAATTTTTTACTCCATTAGCTACAGTGCAAAATTAAACTTTTTAATATTTTTAGTGACTTATCAAGTAAATTATATACATTTATAGCGTTTTAAACCTTTTAAATATTAATACATATGATGTTATATAATATTATCACATTATTGTTGAAATAAATAAATTAGATTATTTATTATAATTTTTTAAAAATTGATCAAGTTGACTGCTCAACTATACCAAAATTAAAAAATTAGGACCGATGGAGTATAATTTAACCCAAATTTTGAAATTTTTAGTATCGTTCGAGCTCAAAATTGTGTATGCATCTGAAAAACAAACTACAATAAAAAATAATCTCAAACTTAGTAAAAAATTAAACAAAACTTCATCAATGAGCAATATATTATTGGAAAATTCTTGTCAAAATCGGGCTTCACCGAACCCATCCAACCATAAATCAAGTGCAATACACTTGTTTTTTGATTGGTTGAGTGTTGTCCAATTACAAAACAAATGTATTACACTTGCTATGTGAATGTTGTGGGTTCGGCCAAACCCGGTTTGGACAAGAATTTGGATCCAAACCCGGTTTGGACAAGAATTTGGATCCAACTCAACTCATTTACACCTAAGTAGCCATCATCAAACTTGGCAACTTGCTATGAGTATATAAAAGAAATCTTCACAACCATTAAGAACAAAAATCCTGCACAAAATTTAGAAAATAAAGCATTCACGCAAGGAACTACACACATACAAAAGAAACATCATTTATTCAGGTCACATTAATCCACATTCCACAAACTTAGAAGTTTTGTCTCATTACATATTTTACAGAAACATAAAAAACTTAGATTGAAATTATAATTCCAAACACACAGATCATCTCCAAATTGCTCTCATTCGCACGACTCGGAACATCTTTTTCACATTGTTGGCCTTACATTGAGACGAGAAGCGATTTTCTGACCCAGGGATTTGTCAGCCTGCAGAAAGGGAACCAAAGCAAGTTAAGTATTATGAGTTTCGACTTTACATTATTGATCATCATGAATGAAAAGAAGGCAAAGATATCATACCTGAGTCAAATATGAAACCCAGATACTGCGGATCTCATGGGTGAGACGAGGATCAGATAGAGAATCAATCCATCGGCGTATAAATCGCTCTTGCCTGAAGAAGGGATATGTTAGAAAAGGAAATATCTCTCATGAACTTGAAAATATTTAAAATTTAGAGCAAGGAGGGATTCGCATACCGGTCAGGTGCCCAGGAACGGTACATCTCTCCAGGTTGCTTAAAGTTATTCTCTTTCTCGATGCAGATCTACATTAATTTATAAAAAACCGTTTCCACGCGTTAGTTCTAGGACTAAAAATCAAACCAATCTACACGACTCAAGTTTGATCAGAAAAGCTCGTCTGAGTCCGAGCAGTGTACATATAATACAAGTTTGAAAACAATTTCCAAGCTCGATAAGAAAATCAAATCAAACTTGAACAGTATATTATTTGAGTAAACTCGACTCTAGTTGCTAAAGATAAACAAATGCATCTCTTTAAGAAAACCTTCTAAAAAGAACCTCAATCCAATGTTTAACTAGCCAATCCCTATAACAGAAAACCTTCTAAAAAGTGAGATAAATCCATACTATATGTTTAGTTCATGGATTTCAGTGAGTAAAATGATAAGTAGAATGCAAATGAACAAGAAACGAACTCAACATTGCATCATTTGATGCAAGAGAAAACATTTTCCGTAGGGTTTTACTCACTCAAATTCAAGAACCTCAATCACTACGTTTGTATACCCTAAAAACCAAAACAGACGACAATTCCTTCAGTTGAGAAATCACTAGATGAAATAAGTGACTAACACGATTCCCTTCATCTACTAAATAAGTTTAGGAGATTTTTTCTTTGGCAAAGGTTGCAAACTTCCAACTTCATGAACTCAAATCGATTATTGAAACTAAATCCAGGAACATTTCCACATGAATTTATTTATTTTATCTTTTTCTTTTTTTGGCAAGTAGAGAAACAAAACATCAAAACGGTTCAAAACTCGCTGAAAATCTTACCCTGTCACGCTTTCCTGACAACACCACAGAAGGAATGGGGTGCCTCTCCGCATTACGACATGGATCGTACCTTGATGGAAAATAGTTTACCTGAAAAGATTTGAAATATATGATCAAAAGCCCACATAAAGAAGTGTGAAAGAAACCAGTTAAAAGTAGCAAGATTTCAGTAGACAAGAAAACAAGAACAGGGTACCTCTTCATCCCTATGCATAAAGTTCATGGAACCTTCATGGTGATTATTATGATGAGCACATTTAGGAGCATTAACCGGTAGCTGCAAATAGTTTGGCCCAAGACGGTGCCTCTGAGTATCACCATAAGCAAATATCCGAGCTTGGAGCATCTTGTCATTGGAATAGTAAATGCCAGGAACAACATGAGCAGGGCTAAAAGCCAACTGCTCATTCTCAGCAAAGAAGTTATCAATGTTCTTATTCAACACCAAACGACCCACCTGCTGCATAGGGAACAGATCCTCGGGCCAAGTCTTGGTTGTATCGAGTGGGTCAAAATCCAATCTGACTTCATGATCAGGATCCATGACCTGAATATAGAATCTCCATTCTGGATAGTTTCCTGAAGCGATTGAATCATAGAGATCTTGAGTAGCATGGCTGTGATTAGCTCCTCCGATCTTAATGGCTTCTTCCTCGGTCAGAGTTTTCACACCTAAGGTAGTCCTCCAGTGAAATTTCACATAATGTACTTTCCCGGCTTTGTTGACTAGAGTATAGGCTTGGACACCCGATCCATCGATGTGTCTATAATCTTGTGGGATACCGACATCATCATAGAAGAACATGAATGTATGCAGACTTTCTGGAAGGTGGGACAAGAAGTCCAGGATTCTCCAGTTCTCTTGAATGTGGGATTTTGGATTGGGCTTAAATGCACGAATCACATCCGGGAACTTCATTGGATCCCGAACGAAAAAGACAGGGAAGTTGTTTCCAACAATATCAAAGTTCCCCTGCATTTATGTAAAGGGCATGGATCAAAATTTCGATTAGTTTCCACCAAAAACTTAGCTTATGATCCAATATGTTTCTTTGGTTTACAATTTTTCCAAAATATTTAACTGATCCAAGTATACCACGAAAATGGAATTTAAATATATGTCATCATCATTGTGTATTAAATCATAAGAAAACACATTTTTTGCCTCTTTGATTGAATTAAAGAACAAAACAACACTATTAAACAATCAGATGAACTAAATGGGATATGATATGATATGATATGATATGATACCTCTCTAGTGTAGAATTTGACTGCAAAGCCTCTAGGGTCTCTGATAGTTTCAGGGCTACCACGTTCATGGATGACAGTGGAGAATCGAACAATAACGGGTGTTTGAACACCTGGAGCTCGAAGGAAATCGGCACAAGTAAGGTGAGTAATATCATGAGTCACCTCAAAAAAGCCCTTTGCACTGGCACCTCTAGCGTGTACAACACGCTCCGGGATCCTCTCACGATCAAATGTAGCGATTTTCTCCACCAAATGGTAGTCTTCAAGGAGGATTGGGCCTGCGCAAACGCAAAAGCTGATTATTAGCCCTAATTAATTCGATCCAGGAAATAGATGACCTTCGCATATACAAACACGAGAGAGAGGTAAATTCAGACGGTGGTTTAGACTTTAGAGTGAAACTGACGGCACCGGCGGCGGTTGGTGGTGGAGACCTGGTGGCCTTTGGGGTTTAAGATAATGGGCCAATTCGATTTTTAGCTTACTTTAATTGGGCTGATATCATCCTTAATTAAATTATACTTGGGCTTAAACTTTTTAATTTGGGCTTGATTTATCACATCAAAATGGGCAAGTAAAAATTGATTTTGAAATATTAATTGAGCATGAGAGGAGTTGGTCTTGTACCAATTTCAATAGGATTTTTACTAAATAATTAGAGTTTCATTTAATTAGTAAGATTAATGAATTAATATTCTTGGTTAATAATGATAAAAGCTGACTTGATATTAAATATTTTTAGAAATATTTAAATAAAAGTAAACAACTTAAGTATGATTAGGTATTATTCCAAACAATTCGATTAATTTGGTTAATTGCATAGATAATTAATTATATTATTGTATTCGAAATATGCCAAATTAATTGAACTAGGAAGCTCATCATGTCTAAATCGGGATGTTTTGTCAATTTTATAACTCATCAATTGAGTTTAATCGAGGACTCGTGTTTGATTAGGTTAAAGCTAGTTCGAGTTTGATTTATCTAAAAATCAAGTAGAACTTTGAGAAATTAAACTAAGTCTTAAAATGCATTATTTGGCTCGTCTCATTTGTTTATTTCTTGAAGACCGACTAAATAAACGTGTTTGAAACAATCCATTTTTTTTTTCTTTTTCTGAATATATTAATAAAAAAATTAATCAAAGAATTATCTTAACCCGAATCGAAACTATAAGAGCATTAACAAAAGAAAGTACCTCTAGATCCGATAGTCAAAGAGTTGTGATCGTTCCAAACCGGAAGTCCAGAATTTGTAGTCATAAAAGGTGTATTGTAAGAACTGGAGGGACGGTACTGCACCATCATACAACAATTCATCCAATCACAATAACAACAATTATTGGTTAAATTCAATCACAAAATAAATTAATTAATAAAAGTATGCAACTGTTAACTCGTGGAGTCTAATTAAATAAAAAAAAAAGGCCTAGGATATAGTCGAGATAGTGACATCTAATTTAGTGATTTCAAATAGTTCGAATTCATTTGATTTTTTTTTTATGTTTCACGATAATATTAAATCTGACTTCATTATTTCCGATTCTTTGAATTTTGTTGTTTTTTAATAGCATATAGATATTAGATTTGGCTTAATTACTTTTACTCTCGGTCAATTAATTTTTTTTAAATTGACTAATAAGTAGAATCATATATTAATGAAGTCCTAATTATAAAAAAATATTAATAATGTATTATGATAACTAAGAGTCCATTTGTAAACTTCGCATTTGAAACGTAACGAAAATTTATATTGGGATAAACCAATATAATTTATCTTTTTAATAATGTTATTTTTGCATATTTTAGTGCTCTCAATTGTAAAATTAATATGAGTAATTCATAACATTTACATACCAAAATCTTTAAAGGAGGAAAAAGACTTCATGATGCTTTTAAAAAAGAGGTAAAGTACTTCCCCTAAAGCAATCATAAAATTATTTTATATGAATTACAATTACTAATCCATTCTTCCTTAAGTGTCCAGACAATTATGATTAATAATTTAATTTTGATGAAATCCATTGTTTTCTTGAAAAACGAAAACTTGTGGTAGATGGATAAAATTATTCAAAGGTTTTTTTTTTTTCCCCAAAGGTTTAAGTTAAAGGATCAGTGTTGGTAGAAACGGCATTTTGTGCAATATAATTTATTTTTTAAGTTCATTTTATGCAGCAAACGGCCGGCTGCGGCATATGTTCACACAAAAGGTGTGAAATGTGTAATTTCTAAAATATAAAGGAGTGGAAGTTGCATATTTTATAATCTGAAGTGTAACTAGCCGAATTATCTTATTATAAAAGCGTATGCTGCAAAACACGCGCAAATAAATTTCTTAGGAAATTAAAAAATACTGCAAATTAATTATTGAAAAATTATACCTTGTATGGATCCATTGTGAGAAATCAGAGAGTTGTATGAATGGAAGAGAAATGAGAGTGTGGAGTTCAATAATGAAACATTAGGCAATTTATAGGGAAAAAAAACTACAAGGCTTATGATATAGCCATAGCACTTTCTCCTACTGCCAGAGCAAATTTTACATAATGACATTTTTACCCTGGAAACTCATTCTTTCTCTTTATTTTCCCTATTATCTAATGTCTAAACAATTCCCGGAAAAGAATCCAAAATCCAACTAAAATTATCCAAATCCACTTAAATATTTGAAAAAGATAGAATTACACGTTTTATACCATATTTTACCTTCTTTAATACATTTGCTACCAGATCTTCTAAAAAAATGCACTTCATGTCACAATTTGACAGCCATTGACATATTTAGTTTTTCTGTTAAATATTTGAACATTCAATTAAATAATTATCATCAATCTCTAGCATCCCTTCGAACTTTAATATCAAATTGAGAGAAAGTTATAGCTCTCCAGTTGTCTACAATACATCTACGAACTTCTTAAGAGTCAAACGTAATTTGATAATTTAAATCAAATTTATTAAGTATTGTTAAATTGTGATATTAATTTTTTTTTCTTTTATACAAAATATGTAAAGTTGGTAAAGTGTGGTATAAATAAATAAGGCAAAATGGCAAAAAAATATAGTGATTTTGGATTTTCGTCCCAAGCTATATCACTTAGCCAAATTCGTCCCGTAATTTTATATTCTTTTGGAATATCGTCGCACTTGCCACATGGATGCTCACGTGTCATGACGTGGCAAATTTTAGCATAAATAATTATATAAGATTGCAGAATTCGTCCCAAAGTAATTACAAATTTTGATTTTCGTTCCAAACTATATCAACATGCCGACTTTAGTCCCGTAATTGAAATGACATGGGAAAAAAGAATTTGTTCCAAACTAATTATAAATATTTATTATTAATTAATACCAAAAAAAATAATGCATAAAATTTTTCTAATGAACTAAGATAGGATTTTTTTTTCTCAAAAGTGCATGAGAATTTCAAAAATCCATACTATTTTTCTCTAAAAAAAAAGTTAATGGCAATTTACGACCATGTGATATTCATAATATTCAATTTACCTCCCTGTATTATGATAATGTGGCAGTTTACCCCCCTGTGTTGTGATAAATGTGACAATTTACTTCCTGTGTTATAAGCAATTTACCCCCTATGTTATAAAATACTTTGCATGCCCACTCTCAATTTATGCAATTGAGTTACACTCTCCGGTTCAAGGGGATAAAATTAAAATTTTCACAAGGGGGTAAATTGCTCATTTTCAAATTATAGGGGGTAAATTGAATACTATGAATATCACAGGGGATAAATTGCCATTAGTCCCTTAAAAAAGTAAAAGATGAATCGTCATTTTCATTAAATTAGAAATTTAATAATGGACTAAATTCATGTAAAATTACAAATTGTGAGACGTAATTCGGCGAATTAATTTAGTTTGGGACGAAAAATCAAAATTTTTAATTAGTTTGGGACGAATTCTGCAATCTTGTATACTTGTTCATGCTAAAATTTTCCACGTCTTGACACGTAAGCATCCATGTGGCAAGTGGGATGATATTTCAAAAGAATATAAAATTACGGGACGAATTTGGCTAAATGATATAACTTGGGACAAAAATCAAAAATCACTAATTAGTTTGGGACGTTTTCTACAATTTTGCCAATAGATAATTCCCTCTATGGGAAAAAAATAAAAATGCTCTAGACTCCTGTATTTTTTTATGAAGTAAATCAAAGGAGTTTTCAGAAAACTGATCTCATCTGGGCCCACAACATAACGTACTTCATGTTTTTTTTTTATAAAATAGCATATTATCATTTAAATATAATTAAATTATTTATTATAATTTTTTGAAATTTATGGGCATGTTTGTTTGGCGTTTCCCAGAATTTTTTCGTGTTTGGGAAATGCCAAACAAACATGTTTTCTATTTTTCGAAATAAATTTTTCATCCATTAGTTTTCTCAAACTACTCTGTCAAAAGTCAAACAAACAACAATTTTCTTATCTCTAAACAAAACCTATACAAACTCTACTTTGATTTGACATAAAGTAACCTATCTCTTACACAATTTATCTCACATAACAAACATGATTTAACATAAAGTCTTACACATCTTACACCTACAACCCAACTCTTTCAAAAAAACCTACACATACGTTATTTCTCAAACCACTCTCTCAAAACCCAAACAAACAACATTACGCAAATCGAGATTATTTCACAAACCTCTACTACTCTCCCAAACTACTTTTCCAAACGCCAAACAAACAGATGTCAAATTGTTTTTTCCTTAAATTACTTTTCTTCTGGTATTCATTGCGCGTTTGCGAATTGGTTGTTGGCAAAAAAAAATAGTTGAACTGCAATTTTTTATTTTAGAAAAACAATAATTACATCAATAAACTAATATTGCTAGATCAGAAATTTCATTCAATTACAGTCAAATAACTAACAAACACATGAAATCCTAAATACTAATATTAAACTAAAAGAAAAACCCCACATTAGTGAAAATTGAACCCAACCCGACACCTCTTGTTATGTGGCCTCCCTTACCATTAATTGAACTGCAAGTTTCAGTGGAAAGGATTTGGGATGAAGACGGAATATTCTTTTACTTTTTCTGTGACTAAGGTTAGAGATGTCAATTAAGATAAATTTGCTCTGGTACGATCACTGACCAAACTATAAGCAGCTAATGAAATAGCAAATTATTGAGGGAAAATGCACATCACACTCCCTTTGTTATGTCAAACATGTATAAAATTTCTTCTACTTTTAGGTTTTCTTTATTAGAATCACTTGTCCGTCCATTTTCATCAATTTTTTTATTAGCGTGTGTTTTACGCGGCTTTGATGTGATTTTTCTTGTATTTTGTGTAATTTCTTCAACATAAATGACAATAATAACCTTATTGTTTTTTTTTTCTATTAACTTTACTTGCCACGAAATTCCCTTGTACTTTTTAAAGGCAGCACGTTTGTAATTTTTAAACTTAGCACACAATCCCCTTGTATTTTGTAAAATTAACACATAATCTCCTTATATCTTGGGATAATTCAGTTATATAAACTAAATATTAACGATGTTAAACAACTAACTGAATAAGAAAAAAGTGTGTAAATAATTAAAAGTACGCTAGAATTTGATGCAATTAAAAATTTAGAGAAAAGTTTCGTACAACTTACGGATAACACATGAGATTATTGTGAATTATTGAGTAGAAATAATCATTCAATTCGTGAATCGCCAATATATTTATCATTATCCATTTATGTGGTCCCTAGTTTGCAAATTGCTTGTGTAAAGAAACGGACTTGGTTTTAGTGTTAGCCCCATGACGGATCTACATGTAGCATCCCACCAAGACACTTTGTCTTTTTTTTCTTTTTCTATTAAATTAATTTCACAAAAAATAAATTGATCGTGGTTCAATTTCTGTCTAATTGTGATTTGCAGATTTTTTTAGTTCTTTATGTTTAATTTAATCATGAAACTTCCTTAATTCCACATTTAAACTTATTATTCGATTAGATTAATGAAAAAAAGTTATTGGGAAACTTGTTATGATTCTATCAAATATGGATTTTATGATACCTAATAACGTCCTGTGTATTTTTGATAATATTTTGTTGATCAAACATATTTATTGATATGATAATATAATCTCAATTTCACTAAAAAAAAATTATCTACCACCATTTTCGTTTAATATAAAAATATTTAGCGACATACTATCATTTCGTACTCATATAAACACAATAGTACCTTTCAACTCAACTTAATTGGTAGCTCAAATTTTATCTATTGTTTATTGGTCGAACAAATTATGGAAAATATCATTATGCTGTGCATGACCCATTTGCTCGATCGGATATACATTGTAAAAATTCGGCGTCTAGACCCCACCAAGAAAAAGTTAATGTATTATAATTATTCAAATATGATTAGTGAATGCATGCGTTAATTAATTAGACTATACATGTATTATAGTTCTGTCTAGATAAGAATTTTGATAATGTTCCTCGTACTAATATATAATACATTATGCTTCTTTATATATATTCACTAATGTATTCATCATATTCACAACCCTGCGTGGAATAAAGAAAACTTGTAAAATATTATCATTAAAAAAAAAACCCTTGTGAATTACTCAAGATCTTGGTTTTTTTTTTATTTGTTGCTTTGAGAATTGAACACGAATTAAGGAATGTTATAAATAGTTACCTTTTTTTGAACAAAAATTCCAACATACCTTTTTAATTAATCAAATAATCTTAATATTAATAACAATTATTAGTAAGAAGGGTAAAATTGGTAAAAGAATATTAATTTTACATTAACATCCTAAAATGACTAATAAAAATAAACAATTTATTTTTGCCAAAAGCTACGAATAAAAAAGAAGAAGAAGGGAGTAATTGATGATAGTATATGTACGTATATCTTGCGGTCCCCAAAAAAAGAAGAAGGGACTTTCACTATGTCCTATGTTTCTTGGACCTTTAGTGTTGGAAAATCAGTTTTAAGATTATCAAAATTTGAACACAAATCGAAACTAAAGCAAACAAACCAATTTGAACAGTAAAAGAAAATACAATCAGTTAAATAACCGAACAGATAATTTGAACAACTTATCTCACAATTCTGTATAGTAACAGAATTGATCCAACCAAATCGCAGAAATAAGTCTGCTTGCCTTGAAGAAATTATCGACCCACCTTCGGTGCAAATGGGAATCACGAACACTTCTTCCAGGATAATTTGGCTACAGGAATTCCTCCACTGCACAGTAGCAGAAATTCCACCTCGAAGAACACTCAGAAACAAAAATAACCCAAAGAGAATTTTTCAGAGAGGAATCGAGAATGTTTGTTGTGTTGGTGTGTTTCTGAAATCAGAAATACACATATATATATAGGTGGGGAGTGGGCTACAAATTTAATTCTGCACCATAAATTTTCGTAACTGAAAAAAACGTTTTTATAAATTGATTTCTGTAACTGAAAGGAGTTACACAATTTAAAAACTGCAGAATTAATATTGTGACTGTTTCAATTTCGAATTTCAAATTAATTAAAATTTTAATTCAAAATTCCTCCAAAAAGATAAGTTCGAGACGAGACAATTCGCCCAAACGCGCGAGCCCAACCCAGCCCAACCCAGTTCAGATCAGAGCCGAGCCGAGCCGGGTCGGGCGGGCGGCGGCGGCGCGCGTGTGGTGCATTCATATGACCCTCTTTGTAAAGACTTATACCAAGTCTATACACTTAAGTTCATATATACTAGTACACACAAATATAAAAAGTCAATGTGGGACATATGAAGAGTTTGAAAGTCTTGAACTTCCTCACAAGACTTTTATAATTTGCCAATCAGTCTTAGACCAATGTGGGCCAAACCCACATACATATTATCTATTTGGACTATCCCCACTATAATAATTTATCTATGGATTCCAACCTTTTAATTAGGTATCCATCCATATAATTACAACAATCCCCCACAAATCCATAGAAAAATAATCTATTAGGGTTACCGTAACATGCTTTCAGCAATGGTACCTTCCGGTTTGAACCACTGCCTAAGTTATCCAACTTATGCTACCATAGGGACAAATGGATCTAAGCCTTGAATTTGGCCCTTGAAGTGGTAGCGTCCATTGGTAACAACACATCACTTGCTTTGTGTTAATCTTTAGATTTGACACTATAGGCCATGTGTCCCGATCCTGTATCATGAATGTTATTTAAGGAATAACCCTATTTCCTCTAGTCGCGGCCAAACAACTACATTCACTTAGTTGAGCGTCTCAGGATGTATTGCTAGCATCCCGTCTTACAGACTTGACCTCATTCAGTGTTAATACACTTACTGGATTAGCAGTAGTCAGCTCCTATCAGGTATATCAGGGGATAGACTCAGATACTTAGTATCAGTCTTAGTTAGGAGCATCTTTTATATACCCAGCAGTTTGTTTATACCACATTGAACCTTCCTTGTGGGATCTCCACTTGGTAGGTTGGGTTGCCACTGCTTGTATATCAATTTAGGGTTTTCAGTCCCATCCCCAGCCTGGATTTCTGAACTAAGGACAAGTCAAGTCCTTTAGTCAAAGGGTCAGCCACATTGTCTTTGGTACCAACAAAGTCAACGACTATGACCCTATCAGACACAAGTTCCCTTATAGACTTTAGTCTAACTTGGATGTGTCTCTTGGTCTTTTGATTATATTTTTGGCTTTTAATCTTTGCAATTGTGGTTTGTGTTGGATGAAGATGAAGATGAAGATAGAAGGCATAAAGTGAAGGGAGGTTTTGATGATTTCCAAAACATCAGAATCAGCTAAGCATGGAAGCTTTGTAAATACCTTCGAAGATATTTGACTAAGGAAGACTTATTCAGACTAGTCAAATATGGTCCAGAAGACTACTGATCTATTGCTGAAGAAGAAATCAGACTGGTGGACAATCAGCCGACTCAAATCAGATTAGTTCAAGTTTGGGATCAGCCGAGTATACATCAGACGAGTAATTTCGATCAGCTAAGTGGAAGTAGATTAGAAGATCAGTGCAACGGTAATAAATGCACTTGGAGTAATAAATGCTGAAGAGGAAAGGTATTAATGACAAATGATTGAAGAAAAACCTCGTATCAGATTGGTGCATTTAATGCGATCTGACAGCAAGTACAGCAGAGTGTACAGTGTTCAGTCGCAGGTAGCCGTTTCTGCAGAAAGGACCAGTACTCGAGGATTTGAACAGCTGTCGATCTCTCAACGGGCAGAAATTCAAATCTCCAAGTATAAATAGTTCAGTTCATGAGTTGAAGAAGAGACACAACACTGAGACAGCGCATTTGAGAGCAAAAATTCTGAACAGAAATCTTCTAAGTCTCAAAACTCAAAGAACAGAACACTCATCAGCCGAGTCATTTGTTGACAAAGCTAAATAGAGAGAAAACAGAAAATACTTGTAAAATCTGAGTGATTTTGTTAGGTTGTGTTGTGAGGAGTAGATATCAATCTTTGTGAGCGATATTACTTCAGAGATTAGGAATTTCTTTGTGATTTCCTACTACGAACTTGTGGCCAGTTCATTTGTTGTTTGGCGCAAGCAGAGTGTACTGTAATCTTAGTGACTATAGTATAACCCAAGATCTAAGTGACTTGGAAGAGTGGACTAAAGGATTTACATCCATATAACCACTATAAAAATCCTTTGTGTTTTTAACTTGCATTATTTTCTGCATATTTAAAACAGCATACTGAAAACACTTAGAGGTTAACTGTTTGAAAAGTTTTAAAAGGAGTTTGTTAAAACTGGGGATAAAACTATTTCAAAGTTAAAAGAAACTACTTGTGAAAAACACTTGATAAATCCGCTGCAAGATAGTTAATTTTGAAACTCTGATTTTGATAAAATCAGCTAAGTAAAATCAGAAGAGTGGTCAACTCTGCTGTTCAAAGCTTTGTGCGAGATCAGCCTAGTCTGCTTACAATTCTTGATCAGCTTAGTCTGCTGACAGATAAGTTTGAGATTTTAAAAGGTAAAATTTTTTGAAGAGGTTTATTCACCCCACCCCCCTCTAAACCTCATCTGACCACTTGGGACCAACAAGTGGTATCAGAGCAGGTGGTTCATCTGAATCATCAGACTGATCAACGAGCTTGATCCTTAAGTGTTTTTCAAAGGTTTTTAAAAGTTTTCAAAAGAGCATCTTTTTGAAAAATGGACTGTATCGGCCATGTTCCCCACATTGGCGGTATGAGCTTTGAGGACTGGAAAATACGTATGGAAATTTTCCTTGCTGCTTATAATGATAATATGTATAGATGCATAACCAAAGGTCCGATAAGAATCACAAAAACCATCAAAGTCAATGATCAAGAAGTGATCGTGGACAAAGATGAAGAAGAGATGACACCTGAAGAAATCAAGTTGAGAAATCTTGATAAAGTTGGAATTTTCATCATGACTAAAGCCCTGGACAATGAAAGGTTTGACTATGTCAAACACTGTAAAACATCAAAAGAGATGTGGGACAAAGTCAGGGATATGAGTGAAGGAAATGAAGCCATCAAGGAACACAATCTAAGTGTTGCCATGGAGAAGTTTGAGAACTTCAAAATGAAGCCTGGAGAAACCATTGAACAGATGAGTTCAAGGTTTACCAAAGTGCTAAACAACGTGTTGAAGCTGGGAAAGACGTTCACAGACAAAGAGATTACTCTCAAAGTCCTGAAGGCGCTACCACCCAAATTCAACATGAAGATCACAGCTATGGAAGAATCTAGGGATCTGGGGAAGATCTCTCTGACGGAGCTGTTTTCTGTACTCAAGGCGTACGAGTATAAAATGCCAAGGATGGGTATAGAAGAGACCTCAACTTCTAGTCCCACTGCTACCCTGGTTGCTGCAGAGAAATACAGAAGATCAGCCGGGAGAACTATGGAAGTGGACTTATCTGATGAGGCCACAGTGCTGAGTAAAAAGGAGTACACGGCTGACGATGTTGCGTTGTTACTAAACGGGTTCAAAAAGTTCTATAAAAGAAAAATGAAGAACAAATATAACAATGCTTCTACTTCTAAACCTACCTCATTTTCTCATGATAGTAAGGATGATTATAAATCCAAACTAATGTGCTATAATTGCAGGAAATTGGGACACTTCATCAAGGACTGTCCATATCCTAAAGCAGAGAAATACACAGAGGAGGAAAAGAAACAAAGAAGAGAGAGAAGAGAGAAGAGATACCAAAAGAGCAAGGTGCTGTTGGCTGAAGCTGAAAAGATGGCAGCCATCTACTCATCAAACACAGAATCTGGCACTTCAAGTGATGACTCTGTTTTTGACGAAACACCTGCACTGCTGTGTCTCATGGCAAAGGAATCTGATGATTCTGACAATGAGGTAATACTCTCTGAAAGTGAGCTTGAACTGTTTAGCTCATTTGAGCAAATGATGAACAACAAAGTAGATGTTGTAAATGAGCTTGCTAAGCTTAAGGACGAGATGATTCTACTGAAAAAGCAAAATACTAAACTGAAACTTAAGGTTGAAAAACCTGAAGAATCAGCCATGTATAAAAAGCTTTCACATGAATGTGAATCTCTGAGAGCTGAATGCGAAATGTATAAGGGAAAAATTATGGAACTTGAAGCTACAATAAATTTATATAATAAGTCATCTGTTCCTAAGTCGTCTGTTGTGCAAATAGAGAAACCTATTGAACAGAGCACTCCCTTAGTAAAAGAAAGTTTAGAACTGAACAAAGCTGAAAAATTTATATCTGCTGATAATAGTAATATTGTCTTGTATGTTCAGACTACTAAACCTGTCTCACCTGAGATTGAGAAAAAGGAGATGAAAACTCCTAAGGCTAAAAAGGGTAAAAAGCCTGAAAATGAAAAACAGACTGGTAAAACCAAACAGCAGAGTAGCCCCAAGAAGTCTGCTGATAAGAGTAAAACCAATCAGACTAGTAAACCTAAGTCGTCTGTTAAAGAGCAAGTTAAGAGCAGACCCAAGAAGCAAAGAAACTATAATAATAATGCTTGGTATGGAAATGAGTCTTATTATGTGCAACCTGCTTATCCACCATATTATGCTGCACCTCATTATCCACCTCATTTTGCTGCATATCCTGCTCACCAACCAATGCATGCTTACCCTGCTTATCATGCATCTTATCCTGCTTTTGAGCCTTATCATCATCATAATGATTATCAACATAACATGCCTGCTAATTATGATGAAAATGAAATTGATCATGCTCCTGCTAAAACTGTAAAGCCTAAGAAGCCTAAGACTTCAACATCTTGGGTTGTCAAAGGTGACACTAATCCACCAGGACCCTCTCAATAAAGGGTACCTAAAACATTTTTATTTTGTTTTGTAGGTTAGGATTAGGAGTAGGAGTAAAGTAGTGAAGAAATGGTACTTGGACAGTGGTTGCTCAAGGCACATGTGTGGAGACATACATGAACTGGCAGATGCTGTTGCTGTGAATGGTCCAAGAGTTACTTTTGGAGACAGCAAAGAAGGCAAGATTGTAGCTGTTGGAAAGCTTATCAAAGGAAACATAGAGATATCTGACGTCTCATATGTAAATGGCCTAAAGTATAATCTGCTGAGCATAAGTCAATTTTGTGACAAGGGATTTTCCATAGTGTTTTCATCAGATACGTGCTATGTTGAACGAATTGGAACAAAGAAGGTTATTTTATCTGGAAGAAGACAAGGAAACATCTATGTAGTCGACTGGAATTCTGTGGACAGGAATTCTAATGTTTGCTTAGTGGTTTCTACACCAAGTGAAATCAGTTGGCTTTGGCACAAAAGAATGAATCATTTGAATTTCAAGACCATCAACAGATTGATAAAGAATGATCTGGTAGAAGGAATTCCAAAGACAGTCATGAGCAAAGACAAGCTCTGTGATGCCTGTCAGAAGGGTAAACAAGTGAAGTCATCTTTCAAAAGTAAGAAGCACCAATCTTCAACCAGAATTTTGGAGCTACTACATATCGATTTGTTTGGCCCTATTGATCCAATCAGCAATGGTGGAAAGAAATATTGCCTAGCTGTTGTGGATGATTTTTCAAGATTTACTTGGGTGATTTTCATGAAAAAGAAAAGTGAAACCAAGGAACATCTTACTAATCTGATGGAACTGATCCAGAATGAGAAAAGTCAAAGAATTTTGAAGATCAGATCAGATAGAGGGACTGAGTTTACAAACTCTACTGTTGAAGAGTATTGTAATTCCAGAGGAATCAGTCATGAGTACTCTGCTGCCAGAACCCCTCAACAAAATGGAGTTGCTGAAAGGAGAAACAGAACTCTAAAAGAAGCTACCAGGACAATGATAGCTGAAGCAAAGCTGCCCCAAAGATTCTGGGCAGAAGCTACAAACACAGCATGTTATACACAGAATAGGTGTATGATTAACAAAAGTCAAAACAAGACACCTTATGAGCTATGGAACAACAGAAAGCCTAATTTACATTATCTTAGGATTTTTGGTTGTAAATGTTATGTTTTGAACAATGGGAAAAATCACCTTACTGCATTTGCAGAGAAGGCTGATGAAGCTGTTTTTGTAGGTTACTCTACTGTTAGTAAAGCTTATAGAGTGTTTAACAAAAGAACTTTACTTGTAGAAGAATCTATTCATGTAGTATTTGATGAACCAAGTCAATCATCTGAAAAGAATCAAAGTGCAAACCCTGAGATATCTGCTGACTTTCAGAAATTGAGTGTTGAAAGAAAAGAAGAATATGTACCCATCATACTACCTGATTTGACAAGAGCTGTTAACTCAAGTGCTGTTCAAAATCAGTCTACTGATTGTCTAACAGAGGAGTTGCAAACAGCTGACAGACCAGAGACTGTTCAACAGACTACAACTGTTCAACAGACTACTACTGAGACTCCAACAGTAGTGTTGCAAGATCAATCTAGAGGACAACATCCAGATTTGCAACCTGATCTCAGATGGCTCAGAGATCACCCACCTGAACTAGTGATTGGTGATCCCCTTGACAGAGTTAGAACAAGAAGGTCAACTGCAAATGAAACAATGTTTGTAAGTTTTCTTTCACAAATTGAGCCTAAATTAATTGATGAAGCTCTTGGTGACTCTCACTGGATTGAAGCCATGCAAGAAGAGTTGAATCAATTTGAAAGGAATGAAGTCTGGTACTTAGTTCCCAGACCCACTCATCAAAGAGTAATTGGCACTAAGTGGGTTTTCAGAAATAAGATGAATGAAGATGGTATGGTTACCAGAAACAAAGCAAGACTAGTTGCCAAAGGTTACTGCCAAGAAGAAGGCATTGATTTTGATGAGACATTCGCACCAGTTGCAAGGCTTGAAGCAATCAGATTGTTCCTAGCCTATGCTGCTCACAAGAACTTCACAGTATATTAGATGGATGTGAAGTCTGCTTTTCTCAATGGAGAATTGCAAGAAGAAGTGTACGTTGAACAACCCCCTGGTTTTGAAGCATATCAACAGGGAGACAAAGTGTATCGTCTGAGGAAAGCTCTCTATGGACTGAAACAGGCTCCAAGAGCATGGTATGATACTTTATCTGATTTTCTTTTAATTAAAGGATTTCGTAAAGGTAAAGTAGATAAAACTTTGTTCACTATTGAATGGGATAAACATATATTATTGGTACAAATATATGTGGACGATATTATTTTTGGTTCAACTAACAAACAGATGTGTGAAAGATTCTCTAAGCTGATGTAAAACAAGTTTGAAATGAGCATGATGGGAGAATTAAATTACTTTCTTGGATTACAAGTCAAACAGCTGCCTGATGGCATCTTTATTAATCAAACAAAGTACACAAAAGATCTGTTCAAGAAATTTGGTATGGAAACTAGTTCATCTGTTACTGTTCCTATGTCTACTGGACTTCGTCTGGACAAGGATGAAGGTGGCAAATCAGTTGACATCACCAAATACAGAGGCATAATTGGGTCACTGTTATACTTAACAGCTAGCAGACCTGATATTATGTATTCTGTTGGGGTTTGTACGAGATTTCAATCAGATCCTAAGGAATCTCATCTCTTAGCTGCTAAAAGAATACTAAAGTATCTCAAAGGCACTCAAGAATTGGGATTGTGGTACCCAAGGGAATCAGGATTTGAACTTACTGGATATTCAGATTCTGACCTTGCTGGCTGCAAAATTGATAGGAAGAGTACTACGGGTACTTGTCAATTTTTGGGCAGTCGTCTGATCTCATGGATGAGTAAGAAACAGACTTCAGTGTCCATATCTACTGCTGAAGCTGAATACATTGCTGCTGGAGCATGTTGTGCACAAATACTTTGGTTGAAACATCAACTAGAAGATTATAATCTTAAGATCAGTGGAATCCCTATCTACTGTGATAATACAAGTGCAATCTCACTTACTCAGAATACTACTAGTCATTCCAGGACTAAGCATATTGAGATCAAACATCACTTCATCAGAGACCATATTGAAAAAGGAAATGTTATTATTGAGTATGTTCATACAGACAACCAGACTGCTGACATTTTCACTAAACCACTGAATGAAGCAAGATTTTCCACTCTAAGAGCGGAATTGGGCTTGTTAAAATTGGATTCATAAGCTGAGGGGGAACCTATCAGAAGACTGGGTTCAACAGCTTACTAATCTGACACCAACAAGTGTTACACTTCAAGAAGACTGACTCTCAACAGACTAGTTGACTGATGAATTCTTGAATTCAGGGGGAACGTGTAAGACTAGCGGTACCCTTGTTTTAAAGATGAAATCTTCAATGACAGTTAGTTGAAGTTATTTAATCAGAAGATTTGTTCTTAATTCTTGAAGACTTGAAGATTATTTATCTTGCTGGATTGACAAACAGCAAAGGAAGATCACTAGATATTGGCTTTCACTAGTGATATATTGTATCAGACAAGTCGTCTATCAGATAAGTATTACTTTACTCATCTGTTATTATTTATGTCATCTTATATTTAAAGTATTGTGCAAAAACGTTTTATCAAAAGCACGCTTTTATAAGTAACAGACAAGTGGCGTTTCAAATTCCCGCCTGTCTGACATAATTAATAAATTTTGAATTCCGCGATTCTCGCCCGCACGATTAAAAACTGACAGATCAAATCGAACCGTCCGCGTATAACACGGAAACCGAAGCAATTCGAAATCTATAAATCCAGATCTGATCAGAAGGGTTAAACCTTACGCACCCAAAATTATTCTAAGTGAAAAAGAAGCTACTAACTCATCTATTCTGCCTTAAAAGTGTTTAATTTCTCTCAAGCTACTTCAATTTCATTAAAATGGCCGGAGCTGAAGGACGTTACTTGAATTACGAGAAGTTCTACGCTTCTGGAACTCCTCTAATGAAGGAAATCATGGTTAAAATCAAAGAGGCGTCGTTGGTGAAAGTTTTGGAAGCTCATGAGGAGTATGTTTTCACTGAAGATGTCGCTGATTACTACGAATCTAGGAAAAATGACCTAACCAAGATGATTTTTGTGGCTACTGTCGGAGGTAAAACTATCTGTATTTCGCCTGCTGTTTTGAATGAAATTTACGATCTGAAAAATGAAGGAGGAGAGGTATTAACTCTGGCTCAAGAAAAAGATGAAGAGTTTTGGTTTATTTGTGCGAAGGATGGAGAACCAATGACTGGAAGCCTAATGAAAACTCAGCTGAAGGATGAGTTTCAAAGGTTTGCTGATATCATTGCGAAGATTTTGGAGTGTTCTACGAGCTCCTTAGATGGGTTACCTAGGAGAAGGTACCAGACAATGGTCTGCATCTACTATGGGTTAAACGTAAACTGGGCTATTCATTATTTTTATCTTCTGGCGTTAAAGAAAAATGGACATGTGGTGATGATGAGTCATCTACTCTCAGTTCTGGGATGTCCACTTGTGAATGGGAAGACAGTTCACAAGCTGAAAGAGGTAAAAATGTATGAACCAGTTAAGATTGGAGCCACCTCTAAAAGAAAAGCAAAAGGAAAAGAAGAGAAGCCTGCTGCCAAGAAGCCCAAAATTACAATCAAGGCTAAGTCTGCTGATCAAACAGCAAAACCTGCTGTTGAAGCCAGATCAGTAGAGTCTGCTGACATTGCTGACAAGATAGTCACTAAGGTGACTAAGGAAATTGATGAGATGAGTACTGAAGCATCTCCAGAAATAACTGAGTCCGACGAACCAGTTCCAGTACAAGAAGTTGGACGCAGAACCAGAAGTTCAGTGAAAAGAACTGCTGAACCTCGCCAAACTGAAGTTTTGCCCAAGCCAAAGGCAAAAAGAAAGTTAACTCTGGGTGGTCAACGAGTTACCTTTACTACTGCTCCAACCATTCAAGTCAGAGAAACCCCTGCTGCTGAAAGACCAGTGGACGCAGTAGAAAAAGCTGCAGAGGACCAATCTCTTGACAAGTCTGCTGTTGCTGAACAGCCAACTACTTTGACAGCAGAGGAGAATGTCCCACTCATTCATCCTACACCAATTGCTGCTGCTTCACTGCAAACAGTTGAATCACCTGCCGCCAGAAGGAAGAGAACTGGTAAGGCAAAGGTTAAGGTGATTACTGCTGCTGAACAGGAAAAGATAGATGAAGCTGAGAATAAGAAGAAAGAAAAAGAAAACGCTCGTAAACTTAAGGAGCTTGAGGCTCAGACTAAAAACATGTCTGAAGCTGAAATAGCTGCTAAGGAAGCTCAGGATTTGGCTAAGGCTATTGAAGCCAGTACCAAGGATGCCCAAGGTCCAAGGTACAGTGGTGGAATTACCATTGGAGATCCAAAGAAGCCAAAGGCTGTTATGCCAACACCTAAGCTGCCAAAGAAGAAAAGATCTGAACTGAAATATGCTGTGGACATAGTTCAAAATGATCCAGAGATGTTCAAACAGTTTGTGGCAGATCTTGAGCGGTATAACGACGTCTTGGTCCGTCAGAGTCTCTTTGTCACGGAAAAGATCAGATACAACAGATGGAGAGAGTATCGTCTGACAAAGACCAAATATCAAATAGTACAGTGGAAGGATTTTGCTGCTGAGGAAAGATGGGTCCTGCAATTTCTGGAAACTGGATGTCTGAGACAAGCATTGGATTCAGACCACTTCTTTGATATGATTCACTATCGGATGAGGAAGTTGGCAAAGTCTGAAGCCAAGTTGCTACAAAATTCTGTTCCTGAAACTCCTGCTTCAGATGAAGATTTAAAGAACAGAATGGTAAAGCTGGCATTATCTGTAACTTTGGAAGTATGGGCAAAGAAGACCAGATATCAGAAGGGTCAACCAAGCTCACTGTTACCTATGCCAAGCTTACAACAGATCGTCTTTGGACCGGCTATCAAAACATATGAAGATCTACCTGAACAGACAACTTCACCATTTATTCCTGCTATTATATTTACACATAAGACTGTTGTTGCTGATAATGGTGTTGATGTTGTTACAGAGGTAAATGAGCCAATACAGGTCCAACAGAAGACTGCTGAAACTTCAACATCATCAGAGAAGTTGCCCCAACAGCAGACTACTCTGATTGATGAACCAAAGGAGTCTGAGTTAACTCCTGAGATTGTACCAGCTAGCACAGTTAATCCATCACCTTCAGAAAACTTACGACCAACTATCTTGGAGTCCATCCAACAGTTGATTGCCAATTCTATGAAGGAAATGGAAGACAGACATAGAGAACAAATGAAGAAATTTGAAGAAGTTGCCTTAACTATGATGTCTACTGCTGCTGAAAAAGTCCCAAAAGCTGCTGATCCTAGCCCTCTGATAGTGGAAGAAATGGCAAACATCAAAAATGAAGTACAGGCTATCAGACTGGATGTGGAAACATTTGGTGCAAGGGTCAAAAACAACACGGCTGGTTGGAGGGACATAAATGAGGTTGTTGCAAATGCAATGGAGGCTCGTGAAGAAAAAGCTGAGAGCATGCTGAAAGCATTCACTACATCAGCTGACTTGATTCTGAGTTCTCAGATTCAACTCTGTGATCAAGTGGATCTTACATTCAAGAAGATTGAGTCATATAACACATTGCAGCAACTGAAGAGGGAAAATCATCTTATGGCGGTGGATAAAAACATCAGATTGATTTGTGACGCAATTAACATCACTCCTGTTCTGCCTGGAGAACCTGTCTACCCTGCTGATGATGACAAAAAGGGAGAAGATGGAGATTCTACAACAAAGAAGAAGGGTGCTGATGCTAATCTATCAGCTGACGTTACTGAAAAATTGGACTCTGCTGAAAAGGATGCTGATGAAAATACAAGCAGACCAGATAATGAAGTAACTGAGGCAGACAATGATGCTGATGAAGAGCCCAAAGAACCAGTAAAATCTGATAAGGAAATTGCTGCTTCCAAGGACTCTGCTGCTGAACAGTTAGATCCATACGTCAAGTACAAAAGAATAGAGGATCTTAGAAAAAGATTTGAAATGCTTGAACAAGATCTCTCTAGTTCTGAACAAGAAGATGAAGACCTTGAAGATGAAGAAGAAGGAGAAACACAAGAAGAGAAGAAGGACTAGACTAAGTTATTAGACTAGGACACTTGTAATCTTTTTGTTAAACTTGTAAATTTTTACTTTCTGCTACTTCATCATTTGAACTTGTAATCTGTAATCAATTGATATATCTATAAGAGTTCAAGTTTCCAACAAATTATTTCTATCTCAGAAATTTTTGAGGACTTAAACTTTAGCTTTAGGAACAGGTACTTAGCTGAAGTTTTGTCATCATCAAAAAGGGGGAAATTGTTGGATGAAGATGAAGATAGAAGGCATAAAGTGAAGGGAGGTTTTGATGATTTCCAAAACATCAGAATCAGCTAAGCATGGAAGCTTTGTAAAAACCTTCGAAGATATTTGACTAAGGAAGACTTATTCAGACTAGTCAAATATGGTCCAGAAGACTACTGATCTATTGTTGAAGAAGAAATCAGACTGGTGGACAATCAGCCGACTCAAATCAGATTAGTTCAAGTTTGGGATCAGCCGAGTATACATCAGACGAGTAATTTCGATCAGCTAAGTGGAAGTAGATTAGAAGATCAGTGCAACGGTAATAAATGCACTTGGAGTAATAAATGCTGAAGAGGAAGGGTATTAATGACAAATGATTGAAGAAAAACCTCGTATCAGATTGGTGCATTTAATGCGATCTGACAGCAAGTACAGCAGAGTGTACAGTGTTCAGTCGCAGGTAGCCGTTTCTGCAGAAAGGACCAGTACTCGAGGATTTGAACAGCTGTCGATCTCTCAACGGGCAGAAATTCAAATCTCCAAGTATAAATAGTTCAGTTCATGAGTTGAAGAAGAGACACAACACTGAGACAGCGCATTTGAGAGCAAAAATTCTTAACAGAAATCTTCTAAGTCTCAAAACTCAAAGAACAGAACACTCATCAGCCGAGTCATTTGTTGACAAAGCTAAATAGAGAGAAAATAGAAAATACTTGTAAAATCTGAGTGATTTTGTTAGGTTGTGTTGTGAGGAGTAGATATCAATCTTTGTGAGCGATATTACTTCAGAGATTAGGAATTTCTTTGTGATTTCCTACTACGAACTTGTGGCCAGTTCATTTGTTGTTTGGCGCAAGCAGAGTGTACTGTAATCTTAGTGACTATAGTATAACCCAAGATCTAAGTGACTTGGAAGAGTGGACTAAAGGATTTACATCCATATAACCACTATAAAAATCCTTTGTGTTTTTAACTTGCATTATTTTCTGCATATTTAAAACAGCATACTGAAAACACTTAGAGGTTAACTGTTTGAAAAGTTTTAAAAGGAGTTTGTTAAAACTGGGGATAAAACTATTTCAAAGTTAAAAGAAACTACTTGTGAAAAACACTTGATAAATCCGCTGCAAGATAGTTAATTTTGAAACTCTGATTTTGATAAAATCAGCTAAGTAAAATCAGAAGAGTGGTCAACTCTGCTGTTCAAAGCTTTGTGCGAGATCAGCTTAGTCTGCTTACAATTCTTGATCAGCTTAGTCTGCTGACAGATAAGTTTGAGATTTTAAAAGGTAAAATTTTTTTAAGAGGTTTATTCACCCCCCCCCCCCCCCCCTCTAAACCTCATCTGACCACTTGGGACCAACAGTTTGAGAATCACAATGCACAACGACTGCTGGAAGAGGCAAGCTAACCATGGGTAATTGGACCAATAACCCATGTAGCCATTCAGCTTTAGTCCTTGTCGTGTCTAAAGCACATAATTCGGCCTCAAATGTAGACCGAGTCACCAAGGTTTGCTTGGTTGATTTCGAGGAGACAGCGCCCCCACCTAGGGTAAAAACGTAACCCGTACACCCATTGCTTCCGGAGTTCTTGGCTATCCAGCTAGCATCACTATACCCTTCAAGAACTGCAGGGAACCTGCCATATTGAAGAGATAGTGACATCGTGCCCTTCAGATACCTAAGTACCCGGTCAAGAGCTTCCCAATGGGTTCGATTTGGACAACTTGTATATCTTGCTAACTTCGAGACTGCAAACAAAATGCCTGGTCTCGTTCCATTTGCCAGATATTGCAAGCTTCCAATAATTTGTGAATATCTTAATTGAGATACAGGAACACCACTTTCATTTTTAAAGAGAGCAACTGAAGGATCATATGGTGTTTTGGCAATTCTGCATTCTTTATAGCCAAATTTCTCAATTATCTTCTCAACATAGTGAGATTGAGAAACTGCTATACCATCAGTTGATCGAGTCAACTTGAGTCCAAGAATTACATTTGCCACACCCATATCCTTCATTTCAAACTTACTCTTTAAGAATGACTTGATTTCATTTATTATCCCAATGTTAGATCCAATCAATAGAATATCATCAACATACAGACATAAGACAATACATTTATCACCTTTAACTTTACAGTAGATGCACTTATCATTATCGTTTACAACAAAGCCAAAAGATAAAATAGTTTTATCGAATTTTCCGTGCCATTGTTTAGGAGCTTGTTTCAAACCATAGAGTGATTTAACAAGCTTACAAACTTTTCGCTCATTTCCAGAAGCTACAAATCCCTCTGGCTGATCCATATAGATTTCCTCCTCAAGATCACCATACATGAATGCTGTTTTAACATCCATCTGGTGAATCGGGAAATCATATATAGAAGCCAGTGCTATTAGCACCCGGATTGTAGTCAAACGAGCAACAGGGGAATATGTATCGAAAAAATTGATTCCCTCTTTTTGCCTAAACCCTTTGGCAACTAACATGGCTTTAAACTTATCTATGGTTCCATCATATTTAAATTTCTTTTTAAAAATCCATTTACATCCAATCGTATTTCACCTCGGAGGGAGATCAACTAGTTCCCATGTCCCGTTAGAGACAATGGAGTCCATCTCACTTTTGACAGCTACCTTCCAATGCTTTGCTTCTTTCGAAGCCATTGCATCTTTGAAGGTTACAGGATCACCCTCGATGTTGTAAGTGATAAAATCACTTCCAAAATCCTTGGCAATTCTAGCTCTCTTACTCCGTCTAGGTTCATCTGATTCAATTGGTACTGAATCAGAACTACTTGGATTAACCCCCACATTTGTCATCTTTTCCACATGTTCAGGAATTGATGAAGATGTAAGGGCTGAATCTAAAGAACTGTCATTGGGGATTCCCGTTTTCATAGGAAATACGTCCTCAAAGAACGTAGCATCACGATATTCAACTATTGTGTTAACCTCTATGCCAGGAATTTCTGATTTAATAACCAGAAACCTGAGAGCATAGCTTGTTTCCACATAGCCTAAAAAGATTGCATCAACAGTCTTTGGACCCAGTTTCTTTCTTTTGTGTTTTGGAACTAGAACATTTGCAAGACAGCCCCACACACGAAAGTATTTTAAACTAGGTTTTCTGCCTTTCCAGAATTCAAACGGAGTGCTTTCATTATGTTTTAGAGGAACTCTATTCAGAATATGGCAAGCAGTATTCAAAGCTTCTCCCCACATATATTTAGGCAATCCAGAATTCAAAAGCAGACTATTAATCATATCTTTAAAAGTTCTATTCTTTCGTTCTGCTATCCCATTCGACGAAGGGGAATATGGAGGAGTCTCTTCATGAATAATGCCAAAATTTCGGCAATATTCTTCGAACAAATTAGACTCATATTCTCCACCTCTATCTGATCTTAACCGTTTAAGTTTCTTACTAGTTTGAGTTTCAGCTTCATTCTTAAACGTTATGAATTTTTCAAGTGCTTCAGATTTATGTTCTAACAAATAAACATAACAATACCTACTGCAATCATCTATAAAAGTAATAAAGTATTTCTTATTATCTTTAGTTAAAATTCCATTGAATTTACAAATGTCCGTATGAACCAAATCAAGTATTTCAGAATGCCTTTCAACCGATTGGTGTGGCTTTCTTACTTGTTTTGCCTCAACACAAATGTGACATTTGTCTTTATGGTTTATTTCATGTTTGGGGATTAGATTTAAATTCATCATCCGTTTAACAGAACCAAAATTTAAATGTCCTAATCTTTCATGCCAAACATTAGAAGATTCAATTGCATTCACAACAGGAAATTCAGAAAATTTATTAGAACCAACATTTTCAACTCTTAATTTAAATAAACCATCATCTAAATAACCTTTACCAACAAAAGTCCCATAATACAGAATTACGACTTTATTGGATTTAAAGTTCATTTCGTAACCCTCCCTAACTATTACAGAACCACTTATTATGTTTCTCCTGATCGTAGGAACATGATGCACCCTTTGTAGTGATAGTATGCGCCCTGAAGGAAACTTCAAGTCCACGCATCCTATCCCTAACACTTTGGCACCACTTGAATTTCCCATCGTCACGGATTTTCCATCAACAGGCTGATAAGACACAAATAGCAATTTATCAGCACATACATGCACATTTGCCCCAGTGTCAATTAGCCAATCATATGGTTCATAAATAGTAAGAAGTTCAGGTTTTAAGGAAACATACCCATCAACAGAGTTTTATGGAGTTTTAGTTTCACTAGTTTCTCCCACAACCATGTTTAATAGTCGGAGCTCTAGTTTCACCAATGTCTCCCACAACCATGTTGACTATAGCCAGTGTAGTAGACTCAGATTTGGCTTTGGACTTTTTAGTAGGACACTCCTTAGCCCAGTGACCCATCTGTCCACAAGTCCAACATGGTTTGTTTGCCTTTGGTTTCTTTTTATTTTTAGGTTTATTTATGGATTTGGAGTTGGGGTTTACATGGTTCACCTTTTTCTTTCCAGTTATCATATTTGCCTTAGGCTGGTACTCAACAGGAACACCATGAGTTTGGTTTTTGTGTTCTTCTTCGATACTTATGGCAACCATAAGATCATCAAGACTCAGCTTTCCTTTTTGATGTTTTAATGTCATACCAAAGTTCTCCCAAGATTTGGGAAACTTATCTACAATTGACATAACCAGAAACTTCTCCGGAAGCTTCATTTTAGCATCAGAAAGGGAGTGCTCAAGATTTATCAGTTCATGCGCTTGTTCAGTTACAGACTTTCCTTCAACCATCTGAAATTTCAGGAACTTGGAAACAAAATACTTTTCAAGCCCTTGCTCTTCAGTATTATATTTCCTGTCCAATTCATCCCAAAGAGACTTAGCTGTATATGTATCAGAACAGTACACGTCGAAGAGTACATTCGATAAAGCAGAAAGAATGACTCCTCGACCAATTTGGTCCCGTTCTGACCATTCAGCTATTTGTTCAGTCTTAGGGTCAGCTTCAGTTGGTTCAGGTCTAGTCACCTGAATAACCGACAAAAGTCCTTTCATCGTAAACCAAATTTTCATACGTTGTTGCCAACGCTTAAAAAATTGGCCCGAAAACTTTTCCGGTAAACCGGATAAGTCGACTTTTGTGGCTGGCATGGACACAGTACCGGAGCCTCCTGCAGATGACATGATAATTTTAAAACACAGTTAATAATTTCTTCAAGATTGTGTTGGAAAATCAGTTTTAAGATTATCAAAATCTGAACACAAATCAAAACTAAAGCAAACAAACCAATTTGAACAGTAAAAGAAAATACAATCAGTTAAATAACCGAACAGATAATTTGAACAACTTATCTCACAATTCTGTATAGTAACAGAATTGATCCAACCAATTCGCAGAAATAAGTCTGCTTGCCTTGAAGAAATTATCGACCCACCTTCGGTGCAAATGGGAATCACGAACACTTCTTCCAGGATAATTTGGCTACAGGAATTCCTCCACTGCACAGTAGCGGAAATTCCACCTCGAAGAACACTCAGAAACAAAAATAACCCAAAGAGAATTTTTCAGAGAGGAATCGAGAATGTTTGTTGTGTTGGTGTGTTTCTGAAATCAGAAATACACATATATATAGGTGGGGAGTGGGCTACAAATTTAATTCTGCACCATAAATTTTCGTAACTGAAAAAAATGTTTTTATCAATTGATTTCTGTAACTGAAAGGAGTTACACAATTTAAAAACTGCAGAATTAATATTGTGACTGTTTCAATTTCGAATTTCAAATTAATTAAAATTTTAATTCAAAATTCCTCCAAAAAGATAAGTTCAAGACGAGACAATTCGCCCAAACGCGCGAGCCCAGCCCAGCCCAGCCCAGTTCAGTTCAGTTCAGTTCAGTTTAGAGCCGAGTCGGGTCGGGCGGGCGGCGGCGGCGCGCGTGTGGTGCATTCATATGACCCTCTTTGTAAAGACTTATACCAAGTCTATACACTTAAGTTTATATATACTAGTACACACAAATATAAAAAGTCAATGTGGGACATATGAAGAGTTTGAAACTCTTGAACTTCCTCACAAGGCTTTTATAATTTGCCAATCAGTCTTAGACCAATGTGGGCCAAACCCACATACATATTATCTATTTGGACTATCCCCACTATAATAATTTATCTATGGATTCCAACCTTTTAATTAGGTATCCATCCATATAATTACAACATTTAGTCCCAAGATTTAGCACAATGAAACTCTTTGATTTTAAAGTATCCTCGTGTGTAGAATATTGGTATAACCTTTTAAAACAACAATTTTAAGTTATTCAAAAGTTTCATAAGTCAACTTTTATCTAAGAAAATGATAAGTAAATCAAATGGAGTTAATTACCAAAAAAACTTAAATGGAGTAATATAAGATGGAGTATAATTGAACGTTTATGCGGGTGAAGTAGGATAAGAGATACTCCACTGTCTCTCAATTTTTACCTTTTTTGTTTGGGACTCCAAAACAAGCTTATTTTTCTCAAATGGTCTATTTGGATGGGTTTTGGCTCGGTTTCGTGGGTTTCGGTTTAAAAAAATTGGTTTGGATGGTTTCAATGAAACCTTGAGACCTCATTTGGATGAGTTTTGGCTGTTGGGTTTTGTGGTTTGAATAAGTTGAAACCCCACTTGGATTGAGCTTGGATGTTGGGGTTTAGGGGAAAAAGTAGGTGGTAGGTGTCAAATCAATGTATTTTTTAGTGAGATTTGGGGAAAAATATAGTAGTAGTGTCAAATCAATGTTTTATAGGTTTGAAGAGTGTGAGTCTTTAAATAGGTTTTTGATGGTTTTATGGGTTTTGGCGAAAACTCATTTGAAAGGGTTTTAACTCGGTCTTGCGAAACCCACGAGACCGGACCAAATCCCATCAACATATATACACCCAAAAGAATTCTACCACAACTTTAAGGATATAAATGGACATACAAAAAAGTTTTACCTTTTCAATTTTTACTTAAAATTTCATGTCAAAATTATTTTGTTTGTTTTTTCAAAAAACTCTGAAATCCTCTCCGAAATATATTTATTTCTTTCTATAATCTCTAAGAAAATTTGCCGGGACTAATTGTCAGGTGAACACATGCCCAAAAATTAAAAGGTTTTGTTTAGTTGAATAACATTATTATATATTAAAATATTATGTATTTCCCAATCTAATAATACCTACTGCCTCGTAAACCAGTCCAATAATACATATGATCGAGCTGGTCTACCAGATATAGTCTGATCCAAACCTTGGATAAGGAAAGATGCCCCTTTTCCGGATAAGGAAAGATTACCAAACACGACATCATCACCCACCCTCCCACTTCATGTGTTCCCTCAATTTGGATTTCTTATTTTTTTCCGTTATATCTATCCTTTACGGAAGATTCCAAAATAAAACATATTCTAAAACAAAATTATCTTCTATTCTAGCTAACATAAAATAATAACTATTATTCTTAAATAAAACGCAAAAACGACTCATAGTTTTACTTTTCAACTCTATGAAATTATGCGCCAAAACAAAAGACTAGTGTACAATTTGTGGTTCAATTATTTTTTTGTCTTGGCATTTAAAATCTCACCACGTGAAAGACTTCTAAATTATAATGTTTGGCGTATGTGCATTTTCAACTTTTAATGATAGTATCTTTGGCGTAAGATGGTTATTAAATTACAGACACCTTTCATATGTTAGATCTTAATTAATTAATTATATAGCAATAAGACTAATTAATACAATTTTTTTCTTGTAAAAACAATATTCGTTCTTCTTTGGCTATTTGGTTTTTCTTGTAACACTATTCGGTTTTGAACATGAAATTGATTTTGTAATTAATAGAACGTATCGCACGCAACTCAATATTTTAATATGTACTCAAATTAAAACCCATCAAAGTCAAGTTAATTATCCAACAACATATATGTTGTGAATATCTTTACATGTTTGATTTCAAGAAAATTGAGGAAGATTAATTTTCCTTATGTATTTGATACTTTTCAATAAATTTTGGTTGAAATGAAGAAATCAAAGATCTCAGTTTTGTAGATACAAAGATTTAAAGGTGAAAATAAGTTACTAGCCCCATAATGCACATATATAGATTCAAATACGGCAAGAGGAACAGATACAGATACGATACGAACACGACAACACATATTTTCAAAATTTAGAGGATATAATAATGCTAATATACATATTATATATATATATATATATATATTTTGATGAGTTCATCAATTAAATTTTATCAAATAAAAAGCTATTCTTTTCGAAATGTACTATAAGAATTGCATATTGCATAATTAATTCACTACTCATTTCATTTTGACATGAATAATGTATTCTCTCTCCTCATGTATCCAAACAAAGTCATAGCATCCCCAGAAGATGCAAAGTTTTGGTCGTTTGAAAAAGTTCATCCTCCTCGATATTTGATATAATCTAAAATTATTTATTGAAATATACCTTTTTAAGTATATATCTTGCATGTGTCGAATATGTATTGGACGAGTATATGAGCATTCAAGTATCCGACGTGTGCCTGATAATGCATCATATAATTTTTTGAGTATTATTGCAAACAAATAAAGCTTAACAATAATTAAAAGGACATCGATTTAGATATAGGAGTCTATGATGCACGAATATTTTAAAATTTTACATGATGTAGTATCGAATATGTATTGGATACTCGAATACTCATATACTTGTTATATACGTATCACATACGCCACATGGCGTATCAAAAAATAACAAAAATAAAAAAATGAAAAGAATATTGTGTCGGATAGGTCGGATCAAACCCTATATTTAAGGGAAGATATTTCAATAAATAATTTCTAGATTGAAAAATATAGAAGTGGTGTTCTTAAAACTCTTGAAATTTTTCAAAAGGTCAAAGTCTTCGTATTTGGTTATGATGTTACGACTTTATTTGAATACTTAAATGAGATGAGGAGGTTTTATACTAAAATAAAATGAGAAGTAAACTTGTATCCTCGTGTCCTAATATATCCATTTGTATCGTTGTATTCGTATCCGTGCATTATATAGGAGCCATGCTTTTATCATTAAAAATTGTCCTAAAAGTTCGATGGCAAAATTGTTTAAGAAAAACTTTATATTCAAGTATTTGGAGGTAGGCGAATATATATAGAGATTTTTCTTCTTTATTATATAAATATGAGATGAGTTTATAGAAATTTATATTCTTTGTAAAAGTAAAGAAACTATGAATATTAGATATCTTTAATTGATACATTGCAAAACAGATGTCATAGCTATTAATAAAGTTAATGCCTTAGAACCAAGAGGTTTGGGTTCAACTCTTGCTAAGGTGAATTTTTCTTTTAATTTAATATTATTGGTTGGTGATTGATTTTATTTGTAATTTGATTGTAATTCAATAGATTTATGATTTTGTGATATTAATGTAATGAAATTAATTTAATGGTCATTTCTCGAAAAAAAAATTGAAACATTACGTAGTAATTTCTCTAAATATTACCTTAGATATTTTTCTCCATGTGGATTGATGTGTCTCAATCTTGTGAAATCAAAATTGAGAGCCAATGTCTATCCAATAATGTTTTCCTACGAGTTTCACGAAAAATCAAGTTATTAATTTATCTAAACTTAATAAACTATAAACCTTTTTTCTTAATTCTTAAAAAAAAAAAAACCTATAAAGCTTTTCTTTCATTCTGGCATTAATTCCCACTGATGTGAGTTTTTCTTCCAGTATATTACTAATGTTTGGTAGTTGATTTTCCTTGTAATTTGATTATAATAGAATCAATTTTTCACCACCAATTGATTGTTCTAGTGGAAGATGCTAGTATCCCAAAGTGGCAACTCAAGTTCGAATTCCTGCTGGGAGAGGTTTCCATATAATATGAATGATGTGCCTCGAAATGTCTTAAACCCTTGGGATACCAAAAAAAATATTTTTTGATTTAGAGAAATTGATATAATGATGTAATTATCATTTCATTAAAAAAATCTCATAAATATAACAAAAAAAGAATGACTTGAGACCTATCACCTAGTTTTCCTTTTCAAACCTAGCTATTCATTTTCAATTAGAAACATATCGCAAAGTTTTCAAAATCAAATATCCAAACTCATCTCAAATAATAGTTCAATTTCTTTTATTGAAACATAAACTAATTTCTCAAAATTAAAATCATGCAAAACTGAGACAATTGAGATCTATGTGGCTATAGCTAAGATTTCGTCTATGTTCTGATTATGGCTGAAATCAAATCAAGCTTTTTGATACTCGGCACGAGATGAAAACTCGTTTGAGTTTAGTGCACCATACAAACTAAACAAGGTAAAACAAGATTTTTCATTTGGTAATTTTGTAGCTCGATTCGAGGTTCACTCGATAAGTTAAAAATTAAAAATACACATGTAAAATTATCAAACGATATTCAGTTCGATCTTGTTCGATAAAAGCTTGTTTGAGTACAGTACATTAAAAATTCAAACATAACTCAAACACAATTTCAAGCTCACTGCAAAATGCAAATGAAACTTGAACAATGGATTGTTGGAAGAAAAAGATTAGTATAGTGTTTCCCAAATGGATGGGGTGTGATTTCGGTCATGGGCGTCATGGCCGTCGTAGACGACCCAAATTTTACTGGACCGAAAAGTCATGATGCACGTGAAGTCCCCACTCCCCCTCCCTCATTTCTCTTTTTTCATTATTTTTTTATTTTTTATTCTTCTTGAACCCGTTATGTAGGATAAAACTTGGACTGTAATTTTCAGTTGCACCTGTCCCAAATTAATCCGGAATCTAATTTTGGGTACCAAAATTATTGTGGAATGTGACGGAACGTGTATATGTGTCCCATGCATTTTCTAAAAGAAGAAAACAACAGCACCATCAAAATAAATTTCAGCACACCGATTTAGATCTAATCTAATCTAATCATATATGTCATATAACCCATAAGTTTTTTACAATCTGGGTACGTAAACTTAAAAAATTCATTTCATTTGTGTTTTAGAGTAAATGGGACGGTACCCTAGTCAACAATGAATGTGCATGTTTCTTCTTATGGATTTGTTGGGCTTTGGACATTGACCTAGGACAAATTATGTTAGTCAAAACACTCAATCACTTAAGTTCTAGGCTCCAAATAACATATATATATATATATATATATGTATATAATATTAGGGCTGTCAATGGCCTGACTCGGACCGGATCAGGGCAGATCCGAATCCGAGTCTGATTTTCAAGTCTTCTATCCGGATCTGGATTCGAATCCGTGCGGACTTGAAAAGTAGCAACCGGATTCGAATCTGATGGATATCCCGGATCCAGATAAATTATCCGGATCGGTTTAGCATATTTAGCAAAAAAAAAAAATCATTTTCCTTCAAATCACTTGTAGATTCCACCACCATGAATTAAAAATATAATATTTTACTTATTTCATCAAAACTATTGTCTGAAAATTGTAAAAGATGGAATATGGTGTACAAATATGAACGATAAAAATTAGAACAAAGGAATAAACAAAAATATGAATAAAAAAGATAGAAACTGGAAAAAAGAAGAAGAAAACACAATTTTGAGTAATGGAAGAGAAGAAAAAAATTGGAGGAAAAAGTAGAGGGAATGTGGCGGCTACAACATAGGTGAATGGTTAGGGTTCTGATTTTTCTTATTAAATAGCTTAAATTAATATGTTGTAGGCCCAATTAGTTACCAGGTCAGTCCAACATTGCCTCTTATGCATTTTTTTTAAGATTATTTTTGATATAGTAAAAGATTTTAGTGGAACATAGATAATTTTATTTTTATTTTGGTTTAAATACATAATATATAATTAACATATAGTAATATATATCGAAAAAGGATCTGTAACGGATTGGATCAGTCTAGATCCATATACGCTTCATATAATTCGGATTACGGACCTTCTTAATCGGATCAGGTCCATCAGATCTCTAATCGGACAATTATTCTAATAAATTGGACCGAATCCGAATTAAAATCCGCCCCATTGACATATATATATATATTGTTGTCTAGTGCGGTTTATGTTATTTATATTACTATAACCAATCGACTGCAAACATGTAGGGTATTTCACGAAGCTCAAGACCAACCTTTATAATTTTCAATCCGCAAGTTGAGGTCGATTGAAAATGGACACATCAGTTGGAGAGGTTTGATTATTATGTTGAACACTCCTAATAAAAGTACAATGAAACAAGCCTTAAGTGTTGAAAATTAGGAAACATGAAGTCAAAAGAATTCAATCAATGATAAACCGCTTATTAAATTAAAAAAAATAAAAAATAAAAATTTGATAATATACATATGTTGAACGGTCTTAAATGCGGGAAGGTTTAGTATCAAGAACATTAATGGGGGATTTTCTAGTGCCGTTGTATATTTTTTACTTTGAAGAACGTAAGAAAAACCATAGCTTATTTTAACAATATAAGATAAATCTCAAGATTCTTCTTAATTGAGGGAAAAAATTACAATCAATTAGATTGGATTAATATTTAAAAAAAAAAAAAAAGGGACTAGTGATAAGTGCAGCTATCATAAGTGATCTGGCAAAATTTCAACATTGAATTATTGGGAGAATCGTCCCAGTCTTTTTATATGGTCCACTTTAAGCACTTATGTCTTCAATTTGTTTTTATTAACAAGGTGATTATACTCCCTTCGGATCATTTATTTTACTTTTTTGGTATAGTCAACTGATCAACTTGATTAAATTTATAAAAATTATAATAAATAATTTGATTAATATATTTTATTAATTAGTTAATAATATCATATGACACCATATATATTAATATTTAAAAGATTTATACACCACAAATATAAATAATTTAAAATAATAAGTTACTTAAAATTTGACCGGGTATTATAACAAATGTAGCAAAATAAATAAGACAAATGAAGTATAATATTTTCAAATATATTTATGATATGGTTACATAAATACTAATATAATTATTTATGAACTGATATAGTTATTTATGTAAAGATATACTCACACTTTCATATCAACTTTACCATAAGAAAAAAGACAAAATCTGCCTTCACTTTAATTATCATCTTACTTATTAGTACTTACTATGCATTGAATTATTGTACCTTATCAAGTTAATTGAGATAGTACAAAAGTCATGGTCCTGTCAAAAAAATCTTCGAGTTTATCGCGACATGGTGTGTGGCAGCAACGAGCTGGCCAATAAAATTGTGCCACGTATACAAAGTATGAAGAAGATATTACGCATTACCTAACGCATTTACTAAATGGGCTGGACATCATATTCAATTTTGGATTGCTGATTGAGATAGGTTTAGCATGTGGATTACACACTTTTTTTCTTTCTTTTTTTTTAAAAAAAAATTGGGGCCTCAACACTTAATTAGCAATTAGGATCGATATCTTCTTTCGAAATACTTAATTAGGATTTTCTTATTTTTAAAACAGTTAACTGAGAATGCTGTATATTTTTCGCTCGAAGAAATTTTAATCAAATGTTTATTAATCTCTATTGAGGCATTATATATGATTTGGTGCTTATATATCAAAAAAATATTAAATAACAACTGCTTTTTATTTCTTATTAAAAGGTATGTCGAATCGAGCGTCGATTACTCCAGCTTCGAGTAAATGAGTTAACCAATTTAAAGAAGGGCCAAACATCTTATCTTATCTTATATATATATATATAGGAGAATGGTCTTTTGACCAAATTGTATAATTTTGACTAAATGGTGAATTCTTAGAATTTTGAATTATTTTAATCTTAATTTTTGATTGGTTGGTGATTTCTCTTACAAATTAGGAAGGTTTAAAAGAAAAATAGTTACATTTTAATAATAAATATTAACTACACCAATTAAAAACAAATTTAGTTTAGTAAATCCCATGCATGATTTCACCATACGTTAAGTTGGGTGCAATTTATTTTTGGCAACACCCAAACATAAACAAATTAATCTATCTAAATACTAAAAGTTCATATTAATTGGTTAATTGTTTTCAAATTAAAATTTAAAATCCCTATAAACCAGCCTATAATTTATGAATTTCTGAAATCACTTCCCTGATAAACATCATAACATAATCTTTTTTTTTAAATCATCATAACGTAATTTAAGATTCAAGCAATTATATGCAAGCCTAAATCCATTCCCCAAAAAAGTACATAATTAATTTATTTTACCTAATTGTCTAGATACATGACCATGGCATAAAACATGCGTAACGGATTTCTACCATAAAAAATGTAACTTTCTATATATATGCAACAACCGTTTTTCTCTATTAATTATTCCATACTGTTATGGAAATTAATTAGCAATATATTTTGAATCCTTGCCATCGCTATATATATTCTTCATTTCTTCTTCTGCAAACTATACGAAACATGCACAAATTGTAAGATATGGTATATATATATATAAGATTTCACTGTTTATTAATTGTGTATATTATTTTTATTGTGATTTCTATTCAATTTTATGTAAACGAACTTGCTTATTTTGTGTAAATAAAATGAATCCTAACTTTATATTTGTTTTGTGTTCTTTGTAGGTTGATTAATGATAACTAAGAAAGTGTAGACGTTGTCGAAAGTCTCCATTCCATTTTTTCAAAGGTTGGTCTCCCTCGATAACCCTCCTACCTTTTTATTGATTCGTCTATTTTTTATATTAATATTTCCTAGATTTAATATTGAGGTTTATTTAATTATTTTTTGTGAGGAAATTCACTCTAAATATATAAAACATAATGTAATGATAATGTTGTCATAGAAAATTCACGTTTCTTTAAAGCTTTGTCCATTTGCACTTTGCAATTTCGCATTGTACATATTATGTATCATATTTATATAATCAAGTATTAACATTTTTAACATTAAACAACTTAGCCAAAGGAATCATCTGGAAAGAAATATACCCATATATGTATCTATTCATAGAAGTGGGATATTTATTGATTGTTAATATAAAAAAAAAAAAAAAATTGGTGGATTTTTATTATTTTGTAGATTTTTATTTTATTTTATAGAATATATTTTAATAATTACAATATTCATCGTTAATTAGCTTAAACGAAAAGAGTTATAATGTTAATATGTGTAAAATACGGAAGAGTGTGGTATTTTAATGTAATCAACTTAGTCAAAGGAGTTATAAAGTTAATATGTCTAAAATATGGAAGAGTGTGGTATTTAAATGTAATCAACTTAGTCAAAGGAGTTATGGAAATAGTTTTACACATGTGAAAACCAAGTTCTAGATTGCTAATTCTCGGTTCAACACCATATCCGATTCAAGGGCTAATTTAGTTTCCATAATTTGGAGGAGATTGATCTCGCTCAAAAAATTGGGGAGAATGAAGCTTGAAAATGAAGTACGGAATGGACGCAATTGTGAAGGTGTCAATTTTTTACCAACAAAAAAGTGAAAAATTGGTTTCAAAGTACATTCTATTTTAACTATAATGATTTTTGTTCAACTTTCTGTAAAGCATTTTAGTACTTCCCCTCATTGTGATGATAAATTTGTTATATGCATTAATATTGGACAATTACCTATAGAAAGAAAATAGAAATGTACATATGTATAAACCCCAACATTATTATCTGTATTTTCAATGAATTACACCACTTAAGCTATATTTGTTAGTGTTGTGAGTATAAACCATAATTATTATTTTTTCCTAATACTTACACTAATTAATTATTTCAAATACATTATTTTAATTTTTCAGTTTCCATTTTAGTTATTTTCCTTTTCTCTTTTACTATATTTTTGGTTTCTTCATTTTTTTTGAAACGGAATGGAAGATTTATAATAGTAGTGTGTTAATTTTATGATGATTTCTTCTCTTTTCCCTTTTTTTTTTATTTATGTTATTATATACTATGTGTTCAGAAGAGTAATATAGTAAAACAAAAGTTCAAAGTTTAAGTACTGCATTTTAAGAAATCAAGATTTCAGGTGTAATGCGAAAATTAAGAATGTCAAATTGAAATAATTATAAAATGATACAAAATTGTTTGTGCCTATTCATCTATAGTATATTTAGAGATACTTAACTTTAAATTCTTCTTATTTTCTCATTTAGATTTATTTTTATTTTTAAGGTAGTAATGGTATTTGTAGTGAATCTAAATACATTTGGGGTAGTTTGAGTAATTATTTCTCAAAGTTGTAGCGTGATCGTGTAATTACACTAAATTTGAGGTGTAGCGAGAATTTTAAAAACAATTGAAAAAATAATATCAGGGGTATTTCTTGAATGAAAATTTCTTTTCTTATGACATCAATATGTGCCGTCAGAAAATAATATAATGAATCCAATATCTACGGAGTAGTTTGAGTTATTTCCAAAACTTAAATTGTGGATTTACATTAAATATGAGAGATACTTTAAGCAATTATCTTTTGATATTGTTGAGTTAACTTATATATTGTCAATCATCCATAGTTCATATCCCATGAAGAAAAAAATATATGAAACATTCGTTTAAATTCAATTATACCTTTGCAAATATTTATAGCACGGTAAAAAAATATTCAAATTGTAATTTTCACAAGCATGGAAATTGCAGTGATCAGAACACATTATAGGTTTGTGCATAGCACGGGAATAGGCTAGTATAAGATTAAGGGTAAAACAGAAAATATATAGTTAACATAAAAAATAGAAAATATATACTAAAATATTGAAAACCACAATGCAGTAACAATCAACTGTAACAATAATTGCTGATTAAAAAAATAAAAAAGAAGAGCTCTAACAATAATTATAAGTTTAGTACATTGACATTTTTATCATTTGGTAGATTTCCTAATGTGGAGTCTGTCTGTGAATCATCAATATAATTATAAGGTTATTTGCATTTACATCCCATGAACTAATGGCTATTTGGTAGTTACCTCTAAAACCTTTTTTTTTTGTTGTTGTTGTCAATAATACCCCTTTTGTTAACAAATCATCTATTCCACTTATTAAATGCTCATTTTATCCTTCTCCTTTAACAACTACTTGAATTGATTCTTTTTTGTTAGAATTATTTGAATTGATTCTAGTTATATAAACTTGAGAACATTGACTATTGATGCTATTGCATATGATATTTTTAATGGAAATGTAAATGGGGCATCAAAATAATAATCCGTCGGAAATATTAAGTATGGTGTTATTACATATGATGTTTTTATTTTGATGCCATGGTTACAATTTTCATATATAGACTTTTCAAAATCAATGTTTGAGTTTTTGGGCTAGAATAATGAAAGAAACTTGGTTATGTTTTATGTGATTTTTTTAAGGCAAAATTGCAATATAGTTTCAAATAAATCAATATTCAATGTTCTCAATTTCATATTACTATAATCAATTCCAAGGGTAGTTCTAAAAAAAATAATCAATCCAAGTATTTGTTAAAGGGAAAGGGTAAAATGAACATTTAATAAGTGGAATTGATGGTTTGTTTGACCGAAGGGGTGTGATTGCCAAAAAATAAAAAATAAATTAAGGATTTTTGCCAAATAATGATAGTTCAGGAGATGTAAGTGCAAATAAGCCATATAATTATTCGTCTAGAATAGAATAGTCCAAGTATAAAGATTGGTTATCTCAAAAGAGATTGGATATTTAAAATTTTAATACTATACTTCTAAAACACGTGGTCTTTCATGGGTCGGATTAACAGATTGAATCCGTTAGGCCTATTTGAATCACTATTGGTTTGGATAAAATTTTCTAAAAAATAAATTTACTGTTCATTGAATTTAAGAAAATTCAAACAAGCAAATTTTCTAAAATAAATTAACAAAACCAAAACTAGAGACACGATATTTTCTATCGGTGATGTCACATCAATAATCAATAATTCATGTTCTTATTATTTTTAGTAATTACTATTTGTTAGTAATGTTCTTATTATTTTCATTTGCATATCGTCCAAATTACATAAATTAAGAAAAAATCTCAACATACGAACAAAGACAAATGAAGTCCATCAGGTACATGTGAACCACATAAATCCATGGCTTTGAATTGGACTAAGTTCAGATAACTTGAGTTTAATTCACCTTCAAAGTTTGCTCAAGAAGTGAATACTTTCCCACAAGTCATATAAGGTAATTAATTTAATCTTGATATATTATTCGAATCCTTATTGCAAAGATTCCCACTTAATGTTTATGACGTGCTTCGAAAGAAATTAATCCTTTAAAAAATAAAATATAAAATAAAAAGAATATTCAATATGTTTTAATTAAACCAAATCAAAAGATGGAAAAGCGATCAAAATTAAAATCATAAGAGAAACAACCCAATCAGAGCATATATATGTGTCTATAAACTTATAACACTTAATTTTTATTTTATTTTTCTTTTTATAAAGAAAGTTCAAATTTCTAAGAAAGTTTTCCCCACATCCCACTTCCATATTAATTGCCTCAACTCTTCTGAGGAAAATATCTCACTTCAATGGCCGAAGAAGAAGGATTAAACATGCAGCTGCAAAGTTATATAATTTGGTAATGTCTCCAAATATTTCATATTAATTCTTTGTGCTTTCTTTCTTCTTTTTTGTTAATTCTTTTATAAAGCTCAATTATCTAATCAACTATTTCATGGTTTGTGTTTTTATTTATTTTAATTTTTTAATTGTTGGGATAGTTCTACTAAGATTATTCTTTCTTGATCGAGCTAGAATCAAGCAAGTGTATTTTAACATGACTTTTGCAGGATTTAGATTGGCATCTCCCCTTCTCTTCATGGAAGTTAAAGGGCTGAAAAATTACAATTGTTCTATTAATCTAAAATATTAAGATAAACCCTTTTTTGTTGGGAGCAAAATATTAAGATAAACTTTAATATGTGAATTTTTTTAGTTGGCTTGTTAGTTGAACTTTAAACTTTATCTACTCGAGAATAATTTCTTTTTTTCTTGTGTCGATTTTAGTGCCATACATCGACATGATTTCTTGATAGATCCTAAGTAGATTAAGCATGAATTTATTATGGATCAATTAAGCATGAACCTCTCGTCAGGTTCCAATAATTACAAAATATATCTCTTAGTTTAATTTTTACCTTACAAATAGAGTAAGTTTTTAATTAAAAATGTGACTTCATCACCAACATATTATTAAAATATCAATTTTGCTTTAATTAAAAATGACTCGAGTTTTTAATGGTTGAACCTTTTTTTTTTTTTTTTTTTTTTATCGATTTCACTTGTTTTTGTCGATTTGGCCCATTTATTACCAACACCCTCTCCCTTTTTTATCGATTTCATCATTTTTTTACTGGTTTAATCAACTTTGTTGGTATAACTCGTTTTTCACCGATTTGACTCATTTGTTATTGGTTATCATTTCTTCATCTTTTCACCATCTTTACACATTTTTTATCGCTTTCATCTGAATTTGTCATTGCATACTGTTTTTGCCAACTTCACTCTTTTTCCACTTAACTTATCAATTTGTCACCAATCTCACCCGTTTTTACCGTTGTAACAAATTTTTATTGACGTCACTTGATTTTCCGCTTTAACCCGTTCTCCACTGATTTCAACCATTTTTCATCGATTTTTACAAGTTTAACCCTCTTTTAACTAGTTTCACTATTTTTTGTCAGTTTAACCAACTCCTATATCATTTCACCCTTGATTCTTTTTCTTTTTAACTTCAATGGATCTTGCTAGTTTGACACCGATCTTAGTCATTTTCTTTGTTAAATCTCTCTTCGCCAATATAACTCTTTTTTTACCGAATTAACTCGTTATTCTTGTCAATCTAGTCCATTTGTTACTAACATCACTCATTTTAATTGATTTCACTCATTTTTTTCATCATGTTTTGTTGGTTAAAATAGTTTTCCTCCAATTTCTCCGGTGTTTAGCCTTTTTAACCCATTTTTTCCAATTTTCCCAATTTCACATTTTTCATGTTTTGCACATATTTCACCCATTTCACCTCATTTTTTCCGGTTAAACCTATTTTCTCTATATTTGACCCATTATTTGGAGATATCATTTCGTTTAACCAATTCTTCATTGATTTCGTCGTTTTTTGCTTGTCCATGCACACCGCAACTATGCCACTCGAACTCTTTCTTACATGTTTTTGTTGGTTTAACTTATTTTTTATCGATTACACCCATGTTATGCATATTCACATTCTTCGCCGATTTTACATTTTATATTTTATAAGTTTACGTCAGTTTCTCTTGATATCACATTTTTTTTTATCTTTTTAACTCAATTTGACTGTTTTCACTATTTTTCGCGAGTTTATAGGGTGAAATTGATGAAAAACGAATGACTCAATAAACAAGTTGGTTTAACTAGTAAAATTTGTAAAATAAAATGCTTGAAATTAACAAAAAATGGATGAAACGTGTGGAAGTGACTTAAATCGGTAAAACGGATGAAATATGTAAAAGATGACGTTAAATTGGAGAAAATGGTGACATCAATAAAAAAAATTGATTGAATTGTGAAAATCAACAAAAAAAACATGTGAAATTTGTGGACAAATGGTTAAAATCGATGAGAAAAGGAGTTGAACGACAAAAATGGTGAAGCTGATGAAAAATTTGGTGAAGTTGCGAAAAAAATTGATTGAATTGTGAAAATCAACAAAAAAAACATGTGGAATTTGTGGACAAAGGGTTAAAATCGATGAGAAAAGGAGTTGAACGACAAAAATGGTGAAGCTAATGAAAAATTTGGTGAAGTTGCGAAAAACATGTGTTTAGAAACATATAAAATTAAAAAAAAAAGAAAAAGTTAAACCGACAAAAATTATAATGGTAAAAAGAGATGAAAATTGGTCGATCTGCAATTGTCTGAATTCCCTATGAGAAGCAAGTTATGGTGATACAACCAGCAAAAATGAGTGAAATCACTCAAATAAGATGATCATGCAAGAAATGAATGAAAATAGTAATCTCGATAAATGAAGCCGGACATAAATGAACCAACAAAGATAAATTATTACTTGATAAAGGCGGAACTAATTCCTTTTGTGCGTTCTTCTGATCTCTCTGCTCGTGGGTACCAGACCAGGTCTCAGTTCCTATTTTATTTAGTCATTAGTGCCTTTAGCTTTAAAATGAATCTCAGATGTCCGCTCAAAAGTCATATAAACGGGTGAAGTCAGTCGGATAAAGTGGATGATAAAATAGGTGAAGTCGCGCGGTGAAACGAATGAACTCCATACTATCAATTAAGTTGACAAAAAATATGTGAAATTGATGAAAAAATGACTAAAAGCATACGCAATATAAATACAATTAGAGCACGCCGCTCTGCATCCAAACAATATCGCTGATCAGGTGACGACACTGTGTGTTCGGGGTCATCTGGAAATCTGCTTCTAGCAGGCGTCCAGACATTATAGTGTTGTAGTTATTCATCTTCCTACGTCCGGACACTACTTAAACGTCCAGGACGTTAACCTCATCTAGGCCAAGTGTTCTTATTTACTTTGGCAACTGAACTCGTTTTTCTCCGACCTTAGAACTCGTAAACATCCCTCAAGGCCAAAATTCGCTATATAGACACTCAAACTCTTAACATAAATCTTATAACTAATAGAAGTACATGGATTCATAATACAGAAAATACCAAGTAGCATAAATGCAACAAAAGTTTATCAATCAATCTTATCCTTTCTATGCAGGAAATTGCATCAAAACAGCTCACAATTTGAAATTTCCTTGTAAACATACTAACAGAATGAACATAACCTGCAATTTAGTACTGGCAAATATAATCTTCATTTATTAAGATCAGGATATTGTCCCCATGGTTTAATGCCACAACATGGAAGATTTGTCTCATTACAACATAATATCATAACAGAGTAACCAAAACACAAACGATCCACAACAAACCATTCACAACTTTGTACTTTGAAACAACATCATATTTAAATGTCTCTTACTCCTCAAAACACTCTCAATCTTATCATCTTCACATTGTTGGCCTTACGTTGAGACGAGAAGCAAGTTTCTGACCAAGAGATTTGTCCGCCTGTAGATGCAAAACAAAACCAAGTAAATGTTATGAGTTTAAAACTTCCACTTTAATTATCACAAATGAAGAACATTGGAACAAAACCAAATATATAGATAATCGTTGAAATATCAGGGGTGTTTCTGTAATTCCACGTAACCTCAGGTTTTCTAGGTAACTATCCAATATTAGAAGTTGAAGGCATCGTACCTGAGACCAGTATGAAACCCAGATACTGCGAATCTCATGAGTGAGACGAGGATCAGATAAAGCATCAATCCAACGGCGGATAAATCTCTCCTGCCTGAAGAAGAAGAAGATACATATATATAAACAGACAGATTTAGTGATACTTAAAATTGTTTTTAAGTGTAGAGTGACGGGGGAGTAGAGTACCTGTCTGGTGAAAAGGAACGGTATCTCTCTCCAGGTTGCTTGAAGTTATTCTCTTTTTGGATGCAGATCTGCATAAATTAATTATAATTTCACATAAGGAATTTTATAAGTCAGTCCAATTTAGATAGAATGAATTACAAATCCATTCCAGAAAACCCAAAGAACTATTTCACTTGACTTTATTCATTTTATCTTTTTTGACTAATAAAGAACAAAACATCAAATGACAGAATCAAGCGAGCTGAAAAGCTTACCCTGTCACGCTTTCCTGACAAGACCACAGGAGGAATGGGGTGCCTCTCAGCATGACGAGTAGGATCATATCTTGATGGGAAATAGTTCACCTGAAAGAGTCGGAAAATACGATCAAAAATCCGGTAGGCAGAGTGAAAGAAACATGTTGGTGGATCAAACGCCCAAGTAAAGAGGAGTTAAAGAACTATTTTGATAGTAATGCAATCGCCTGAAACACAGTATCAACGTGATTGCATTTTGCATCAAAACAGAGCAGATCAGAAGTTGGAATTCAAGAAAATAATAGTATAGTTACGTAATCCAAAACCCAATAATTATAATAATATTTGGGAAATTACTGAATATCATGTCTCCGGATGCTAAAAATAGGGTATTGCTAACAATGAATGATACTAATTTCATCTAGGAAAACCTCGTTTGACCTAGAAAAGGAGCACTGTACCTCCTCATCCCTGTGCATGAAGTTCATGAAACCTTCATGGTGATTGTTGTGATGGGCACATTTAGGAGCATTCGCTGGAAGCTGCAAATAGTTTGGCCCAAGACGGTGCCTCTGAGTATCCGAATAAGAAAATATTCGAGTTTGGAGAAGCTTGTCATCAGAATAGTAAACACCAGGGACAACAATAGCAGGGCAGAAGGCCAGCTGTTCATTCTCTGCAAAGAAGTTATCAATGTTCTTATTCAACACCAAGCGACCCACTGGCTGCAGGGGCAAGATGTCTTCAGGCCAAGTCTTGGTTACATCAAGTGGATCGAAATCAAATCTGTCTTCATGATCAGGATCTATGATCTGAATAAAGAGTTTCCACTCTGGATAGTTGCCCGCCGCAATTGAATCATAGAGATCTTGAGTGGCGTGGCTGTGATTAGCTCCGCCAACCTTAATAGCTTCTTCCTCCAACAGAGACTTCACACCACAAGTAGGCTTCCAGTGAAATTTCACATAATGTACTTTCCCAGCTTTGTTGATTAGGGTATATGTGTTGACACCAGATCCATCCATGTGTCTGTAATCTTGTGGAACACCCACATCATCAAAGAGGAACGAGAACATATGCAAACTCTCCGGATGATGGGAGAAGAAGTCCAAGATTCTCCAGTTCTCTTGAATATGGGACTTAGGGTTGGGCTTCAATGCATGAACCATATCAGGGAATTTCATTCCATCGCGAACAAAAAAGACCGGAAAGTTGTTCCCCACCAAATCGAAGTTTCCCTGCAATCACAAAAAGAAACTGTGAATTCAGTAGAGTGCATTATATCACAACTACACAGTATTATTTTGGGCTCTTCACAAAAAAAAAAAAAAGAAATCACTCTATATTAAAAGAAAAGGAAATACACAAAGCTTAAAAAAAATGCTATGGCTACTGGAACAAGTATAATGATGGATAAGCATTCATCCAATTAAACCATCAGATAGAAAACAACTTCAACAGGAATAGAACTCAATACCTCTCTAGTGTAAAATTTCACAGCAAAGCCTCTAGGGTCCCTGAGAGTTTCAGGACTGCCACGCTCATGGATGACGGTGGAGAATCGGACAATAACGGGTGTCTGAACTCCTGGAGCTCGAAGGAAATCAGCACATGTAAGGTGAGTTATATCATGAGTGACCTCAAAGAAGCCCTTGGCACTGGCACCTCTAGCGTGGACAACACGTTCTGGGATTCTCTCGCGATCAAAATTAGCAATTTTTTCCACCAAATGGTAGTCTTCAAGGAGGATTGGGCCTGTCAAAGAGAGGAAAGTTTTCCATTAGGATTGATCAAGGAAAGAGTGTACTTCGCATAAACAAGCAATGAAAACACAAGCAATCTGCATATATCAAGAGGAAATTGAAGCTTATGCACATTCTCATGTTCGTCCATTTTACGAACATAACCATCAAGTATACCATCAAGAGGCACTCACAATAGAGTAAAGAGCTAGAAATGCTCAAAAAAAAAATAAAGATAACCTTATCCGTTCAGCATTAATGAACGGATCCAAGTACATAAAGGAATGAGCGAAGGAAACTCCACAGAAACAAAAATGATAAAGGATCATCATTCCAACAGGAAGATGGAAACAATTAGCATACAACCCAACACATCCGACCATTCACTGAGCTATTTATCTAATCGGACTTAATACCATAGCTGTTAATGAGTTCTCTTTAGATCCCCGCTACCCCAACCCACCCACCCACACGAACGCACATACACACCAAAACAAACACAAAAGCACACGGATGACAAACTGGAATCAGGTTAAAAGTAAAGCCCTTAATTGAAAGCTCATCAATCCAAAAATTCATATCAATTAACCAACAAAAATTAACCACGAATTTGAACAGATAACCAAAAAAAAAATACCTCTAGTTCCAACGGTCAAGGAGTTGTTATTGTTCCAAACCGGAGCTCCAGAATTTGTTGTCATGAAAGGTGAATTGAAAGCACTTGATGGACGGTACTGCTCAATCATCAAATAATCAAAAACAATAACCACCACCATAAAAGAATACATAAATTTGAAGCTAAAATCAATAGTTATCAATCTAATCTACTGAAATTTGCACTAATTAACAACCAGGAAATGTTCGACATAAATAAAATTAACCAATTAATCTCTAAATAAACGAAGATTATTGCAAATGATGAAAAATTAATACCTTGTATGGATCCATTGCGAGCGAGAGATAGAGAGTCAAAGAGATTTCTGAAGAGAAAAGAGATGAGCGTGTGGCGATTATTTTTGAGAGAAACAAAAAAGGGATAATTTATTTATATATAAAACGTGGGGGTCCCACCTCTAAATTTTGGCTCGCAATTCTAGTATATCTTCACTGTATATTATTACTACTAATAAGAAATATTATCCGCAACAGAGGCTATTTTGGTAGGTGCTTTTTATTGGTGAATTATAAAGTAACTACTTTCACATTTGTTCCAATTTGACATACATGCAATTAAAATATGATAAATGAGATTATATTTTAAATTAAAAAATGTTCGAGCTCGTAGAGCTATCATTAAATGAAAATAAACAAATAAGTCCATGTTTGATCTTGCTCACATCACATTTAACTAATAATTATAATATAATTGTTCAAATTTACTTTATGATTTGTCACATTAATTGGAATATTAAGTACTAACTATCTACTCTACAATATAAGTATAATTCGAGACTAAAATAAATTTTATGACGTGTAACAAATTAAAGTATTCGTCGATAGATAATTGAAACACAGATCATACCTATTTAATAAAATATATTTATTTAAAAATTATTAGTCCATAAATTATCTAATATTCTAAACAAGTGAGGTCATTTTTTAGGTCAAAATGTTTAGTCATCTGGGTTTATAGAAACGTTTATTTTGTGTGGTAGAATTTTTATGCGAAATTAAAACCACAGAAAATAATATAATTATAAAATGAAAGATGGAAATAATAATCTGAATTTTAATAATAAATGAGGAGGTGATGAAACCATGGTTTCCTTATCTCTTGTTTTGGAGTTTATCCCAAGCTGTTGTGTGGCGGTAATGAAATCAGCCGATGGGATCTCGCCACGTATACAGAGGTTCTCGAAACTTGTGATGAAGATAGCAAAAAATCATTTAATGGGCTGGTGTATTCTTTTGGACTGATTTACAAAGCAGGTGTGAATACAAGCCCATTTCTTAAATATTCCGATTGATGCTTATCGTACGCCGCAAATCTCATCTGGGCCCACAACATAACGTACTTCATGTTTTTTTTTATAAAATAGCATATTATCATTTAAATTATTTATTATAATTTTTTGAAATTTATTAGTTTGAGATAGGTTTGTTAAACATAACGACTCAATCAATTAATCAAGAACAATATTTATTCATTGTTAATTTTTATACCTTGACTCGATTTTCACTCAATAAGTTAATTGAGGACAAAGATATGTACAAATTTTAACCAACTCGAACTCAACACAACCAGAACATGTTCGAACCAAGTTTATTAAAAATGCAAACTAAGTTCAAACACAATATCAAACTTACATAGAAAAATATTGAACAATCGCCTTACCTCGACTCGACTCATTTACACAAGATACATCACATGAATGATATCAAGAGAAGTATATTTACATTCAACCGGTTCTATCTATTTCTTACACTTTCTTTTCATGGAAGTTGGTCAACCATACTCATCAACCTTAGCAATGAATTAGCTTTCCTCTGACCTCTTTCAGTTCCATTTTTAGAAACTTCAACTAAATGTTCATAAACACCATACTGCAATGCAGCAAGAATCAAATTACTATTATTTGTTCCCAATTCCAAAAGAACCGCAGTTGCGCATTCCTTGTTCTTCGGACTACCTTCTCTTATAAAACTCACTAAAGTTTCTACAAACGAGAGTTGCCCGAGTTCTTGTCTCCCTTCTGGATTTGCCGCAAGAATAAGCACTAAAGAGAGTGTCTCATTAACCATTTCAAGCTTTTTGTCCTCGAGAACTTTAAGCAAAGGTGCCACAATTCCAGCTTCAATAGCACTAGTCTTATTTGAATTATTAAGACAAAGATTGAACAATGCAGTTACGGCGTCTTTCTTACCTCGAATAGTTCCGTGTCTTAGTAGATCAACCAATGGTGGAATCCCATTTAAGGATCCTATTTTTACCTTATTATCATCAAGCATTGACAAGCTAAATAAAGCGGCAGCCGAATTTTCCTTAGCTCCAATGGTTCCTTTTTCCAAAATCTCTATTATAGCTGGAATTGGATCTCTTCTGGATATGAGTTTCTTGTTTGACTCGTCTATGGATAAGTTCAAAAGGGCAGTGACTGCGTGTTCTTGGATTTTGGAATCCGGATAGGATAGAAGTTGAACGAGAGGCGGGATTCCTCCATTATTCGCTATCATAATTCTATTTTCAGGGCTTTCTTTTGATAGTAAACGGATTTTCTTTACAGCCTTTCTTTGCTCGTCTAGCTTACTTGATGATAGGTGTTGCACTAAAGTTGAGATTTTTTCGTCATCCGTAGTTGAGGGGCTGGTTTCTGTACTTTCAGGAACCTCCTTCTTTGGAAGTTGAAAGTTGTTCTTTTCGCACCATTGAAGGATCAAGTTCTTGAGAGCAAAGTTTGGGGCTAGTGATAAGTGCGTCAAATCTTGCCCTGTTTTTGGGCATGTTCGATGTTTTGAATCCAACCATTGTTGTATGCTTTCTCTTTCATATGTCTACATTGACCAAATGAAACAATGTTAATAAATGTGGTAAGGAAAACATAAGATACTATTCCTCTTTTACCTGCCCGGTTGCAACAATAACAGGATCGGTCATAATCTCTAATGTGATTGGACATAAAAACTCATTCGGAATAGCAATGGACGTCGTTTTCACAAGAGAGTTAGAAACTTCTGGATCTTCTCGATTGCCATTTTCCTCGTGACCCGTCAATTGTTTGAACTTGTTCAGAAGATTAACTACTTGTTGCGTACTTTCTGAATTATGGCCTCGCCTTTCTTTGACAAGTTTTCGTACAGCTTGAGTTTCTATCTTCAATTCTTCGGCAGTACGTAAAGCTAGCTTATTAACTAGCCTCTCTATACTCGCACTGTCTGCATTTCCATCGTTGTTTGTGGATAACGCCACCATCAAATCCATCGTTAGTTCCATGTCTTGTGTATCAGTTCTTTTCCTAGCTCTTCTTAGTTGCACGCGCAATAACTCAATCTGCAATTAAATAATATAAGTTCTTCATCAAAGTATATAGTAAGCTTAATTAGTTCTACATCTTCCCATTAGTTTTTAAGTTGTTGCAGTTTTCTATCAAAGAATGTGAACTGCTATATTACAAAAGTTTGAGAGACGCGAGTGCAAGTGAAATCCGACTAGGGGGTGAAGTGCAAAACAGCTTAGACACAAGGAGCAAATAATAATTTTTTCCCAAAACTATATACATACCTGTTCTTTTTCTTCTTCAGAGATTCCAAGTTCAGCAAATGGCATTCCTTCCAAAGCTTTATTTATCTTCTCATATACAGAATGGAATCTTACGATCATCGCCTCACTTTCTAAAGCCTGAGCAATGAAAATATAATCAAAATTCAAATAACAAAAGGAATAATGAAAATAAAAATTGTAAATCTAAAAACATCCAAAAACAGACCAGAAAAATCTTGCTACAAGAATGACACATCTTCAACAATTTCTTAGCAGATTGAAAAGATCTTTTCAATCTCTTCAAACATTCAATCCCTGAATCAGGTATCGTCCTGTCAACATCTCTAATCTCTTCCAAAACCGGCAACAAAAGGTTCAATCTCCGAACGAGATTGAGGCATTCTTTCCTCTGAGTTTTCCTGTATTCTCCAATGGTTTTAACGGATTCAATTAGAGCGATTATGTCTCCCACCAAATCATCCGTTCGGGCGCGTGGGCTCGAGGGATTCGACACTGTCGTTTCTTCCTCCATTTTTGGGGTAATTTCTTCTTCCCCGTGTTCGCGGGTGGTCACCATTTGATCAATCTTCTGAATTTTTTGAATGCAATTACAGGATTCCTTTTTTCCTTTCCCTTTTTATTTTTATTTAATTTAATTTTGGAGATGAATAAGGTAATTGGGAAATGGGAGGAAAAAGAAAACCCTAACCCTAGATGACCTTTTGAAAATTTTGGATTATTTTCTTCTCAGATAATTTCTGTTATGTTCTGCAGGTACTTCGGGTTTGGTTTGAATGATTGGTGAATGGGAACTGTACAAACTCTTTTCGCGGCTTCGGGAGTAGCCATAGTTTAAAACTTTCCTTTTATATCATTATTATTATTATTATTATTTATTACTACTAACAATAGAGCCGGGTCTATCCGAAATTCCGACAAGTTCATGAAACAATTCCCCGAAAATATTTTTGCCCTTGGTGAAGTTTTTATTGTTATTGTGTAGGAAAATGTGTATTGGTGAAAATCAATTTATCTTTCGTTCAATTGATAGATGAAGTTTATTATCTTAAATGCATGTCAGCTTGTTATTATCTTAGTATATTGAGGAAGTTGTGTAGTGATTACATGTCTCTTTAATATTCTAATGTATAAGTCTAGGTATTGGTGTAATTATAAAAAAGTATAGGTATTAATGTTTACTCTGTTTCTTGTATATTAGAGTTTAGAGACTTATATTATTTTTCGGGTGAACACCTCCTTATCATTAACTGTTTACAGAGCCATCCCTTTTAAGTTTTTCTTCCCACGTTAGTCCCTACTAAGAGTTATTTATTTCACTTTGACCTTTTTTCAAGTTGAACACGGAGGTTAAGATATCCAGTTACCTGCACTAGAGGGTATTTTTGTCCATTCGTTGCGATAGTATTACACTTAAGTCCCCAATAAAACCTATATTGCAGTTCACGTGACACATGATCTGCAATGCTCAACCTAAAAAAGACCAAAGTGACACAAATAACTCTTAGTAGGGACTAATGTGGGAAAAAAACTTAAGAGGGACGACTCTGTAAAAAGTTAATGATAAAGAGGACCATAAGTGTTGTTTACCCTTCTTTTTCCCTTCATTTGAAATTGCTAATGTATTGGGGAAATCTGTGATCTTTATAAGTTAAATGTATTAAGCTTATTTTCATTTTAGCTAATGCAAACAAGAAGATGACACTATATATAACCTCATTGGAATGCTTTAATGGGAAGGTGCTTGGATGAAAATGCAAAAAAAAAAAATCAAAATAAGATCTCTCATCAAACTTTTGAACGTTTTAACACTTTGTCACTCAATATTTGAACGTTTTTCCACTTTGTCACCCAACCTTTGACTGTTTTCCCACTTTGTCACCCCAACCTTTGACTGTATGTCTTGCCCCTGAAGATTCCACCGGCGAACAGAATATTCTCGAAGATTTCGCCGACAAACGTCCAGAGGTAGCTGCCTGGAACATTTTTAATACTTGAGGGGGTTATGTGAGAACTCGTAAAGGTTAGGGAGCAAAGTGGAAAAACGTTCAAAGTTTAGAGGGGCAAAGTGGAATTTTCCCTATTTTATATTATGAAGTACAAGTATGATATTTATATTCTTGTGTATAAAGTAAAATTAGTCTATATGTATTTTAAGAATCCGTAACTTTTTGTTTGTTGAGTAAAATTTGTTAATATGAAAATGTTCGATATAAACATGAAGCCAAAAGATGCATGACCTGAGTTTGAGTAAAAAAAGCCATAAAATTCATCAGTCGAGTTTGAGCTACAACTACGAAGTCCGGTGGTGTTTGAAACACTTGGCTCACATTATTTTTGATTGGTTGATTATTGTTAATTGGGTTCTTAGGCCATCTCCAATGGTAGAGGCAGGGCCAGGGCTCCAAAGACCTGGGGCTGCCCCTGCCTGGTCGTATCCAATGGCAGGGCTCCGAACCTCATTTACTTCCAGTTGAATTTCTTCATCACTCTCACTATTATAATAATAATTTTAATATTAATATTAAAAATAATAATAATTATAGAAATAATAATAATATCTATTTTAATAATATAATTAAATTAATAATCATATAATAATAATATTTAAATATTAAAATTAAAGAGAGTTGATAATAATAAAATCATATAAGTTTTAATTTAAATTATTTGTATAAGTGTTTAATTATATTTTAACTAATTCGATAATTTTAAAAATATATTGCCACCACCAATATTGTTTAAATGATAAATTTTTAATTACAATAAAATAAAATTAAAATTAAATATTTAAAATAAATTATTAATTAGAATTCTAATTAAATATTTTAAATTATAATTCTAATTACAATTCTAACTAATTTATGAATTTAAATATTTTATTTATGATTCTAATTATTAATGATTTGTCCGTAAAAGAAATTTTAATTTTAACTATATTAAATAATTTAATTAAAAATTGGTGGCTATATATTTTTATTTAATACTATCAAATAAACTAACAAATTTTATCAAATAATTCAATTCTACAAATTTAATTTAATTTAGGAGAAAATTCTAATTTTATTAAATATTTTCTTAAATAATTAATAATAAATATTTAAAAACATTAAATAAAACAAAACAAATAAAGAAATAAACCTCCATCGCTCCTTATAAGGTATAATAATATACCAGGGCCGGCCTTGAGATTTCGGTGGCCCTAGGCGAACTTCGAATTTGTGGCCCTTAGTTTCACATATTATTTAAATAAGAAACAATTTTGCTTTAAAAAAAATATTGATAATAGGAGACACAATCTGATTAAATAAGAAAATAATTACATTCATGAATATAACATAAATACTTAATCTATTAAAATATCATTACTTAAATATTACTCTCTTAGCATTTTTTGAAACTAAATCACTAATTACACTTTCATAATCAATCTTCTTAACCATATCATTCTCAATCGATAACATGGCTAACTCATTCAACCTCTCTTATGACATGGTTGATCGGAGGTGAGACTTAATCAACTTTAGTTTCGAAATGCAATTGCAACTGTAACATCAATAGTTAAATTGTAAAGGGGTGTTTATCCTAATTTAGGATTTTGTAGGGGTGTAAACTGTAAATAGATGTAGACTAATTGGGGGAAACAGAAGTAATGGTCTTGGGGGGAGATAAATACGTGAAGAAGAGGAAGAAGATAGAAATTGGAGGAGATTAATATCAATTAATTTCTGCACAAAAATAGAAATTAGGGGAGATTAATACGTGAGGAAGAAAATATAAATTGGGGGAGATTTTTTTTATTTAATTTCAGGACAAAAATACAAAATAATAAACGAGTTGTCCACATCAGCACTCCAAGTCTCCACTACAACACAAAAATAATAAATTATGGGAGATCCAATGGCAAGAATTTTACTACTTAACTCTGATCATGTGGCTCCAATAAAGTTGCACCCAATGAAAACAAAATTGTTTGGTCTGTAACTCCAACTTTCTAATCGGAGGCCCTATCGGATCAGTGGCCCTAGGCGGCCGCCTACGCGGCCTACCCTCAGGGCCGACCCTGTAATATACATATATATATATATATATATATATATATATAAGTTGTAGCTATTGATTGATTTTAACAGTTTTTTTCCATTGAAATAGGTTTCTTAAAGGATTTGTTGGTAAAACTTGAATATTAATATTCAATTCATTGTTGTAACTTCAAAAGGAAAAAAAAATTGTGAAATAATTTTTTAATACATTAAGCTAAAATGTTATATTTCCGTCTCAAATAAAAAAAAAGATCGTTTTATCTTCACTAACTTTAATTGAACGCGAATTCAACTAACATAACTTAAAAAATGTTAGATTGGATAGGATCCAGATGGGATCAGATTGCACATGGATCACAACTCATTTCCCCAACAATAGTTGGTATTAGTTCTTACACTACAATGAGATGTAAGTCACCATAATCTTAGGGCCCATTTGGATGGATGGATTTTGGCTGAGTGGATTTGAAACCCCTTGTCAAATTCATCAAGTTATTATGATACAAAATTTAAATTCATTCATTTGAAATTCTGGATTTTAGTCCAATGAATTTCAGTCCAATTTTAAGTGGATTTGAAATTCTTTCTAAAACCTAGTCATTTGAAATCCATTTAAAAAGAAAGTCCATATTGAATACTTTCAAAAATTGCAATTTGATCCCATATTTTTTAAAAACCTAGAATTGCAATTCAGTCCAGAATTTTCAAAAAATTAAGATTTGTAATTCGGCTCCTATTTTCATAAATTTGAATTGCACTTTTGGTCCCTCAATTTTCGGATATTGCAATGTTGACCCTAGATTTTCGAAGAATCCAAAATTGCAACTCAGTCCAGAATTTCAAAAAATTAATAGTTTCAATTCGGCCCCTGATTTTCAGAAATTCGAACTTGCATTTTTGATCCCTCAATTTTTGGAAATTACAATTTGACCCCAGATTTTTGAAAAACACAGAATTGCGATTTAGTTCAGAATTCTCGAAAATTAAAAATTTTCAATTCGGCTCCAGATTTTCAGAAATCCAAATTTACACTTTTGGTCCCTCAATTTTCAGAAATTGCAATTTGACCTCAGATTTTCGAAAATCCCGGAACTGCAATTCAATCAATAATTTCTGTAAGATTAAAATTTTCAATTCGGCCCCTGATTTTCGGAAATCCAAATTTGCACTTTTGGTCCCTTAATTTTCAAAAATTGCAATTCAACCCCAGATTTTCGAAAAACCCAAAGTTGCAATTCAGTCCAGAATTTTCAGAAAATTAAGATTTTCAATTCGGTCCCAAATTTTCTGAAATCCGAATTTGCACTTTTGGCTCCTCAATTTTCAAAAATTATAATTTTGCCCCAAATCAATATATGCGATTTTATCCAGGTATCAACAACAAATATCGAGCAATAATTAACTCATAGAAAAAATTATTAAGTATCATTGAGAATTTCAAATACCGCAAACAATGGATTTCAAATTAATGGATTTGAAATCCTTTATAAAAAAAATTATCCAAAAAAGAGATTTCAAATGAATCCCTCTTCATTTCGAGTGAATTAATGTAAATTACTAGAATAACTTTTTCTAAACTACAATATTGTTTTCTGAGAGACCTTTGACCCAGAGAAACAAGAAATTAAGGTAAAAAGCTCTGAATTAATTAATTTTTACTTTACTAGAAAAATGCACATTCGTTGCGTGTGTTGTTTAGTTGATATTTGAATTATTTTATATAACAAATATTATAAATATAGGTATTTAAAATATTGAACATAAATACTATTATAACTATGAAAGAGCAATTTTTCTATTATTCAGTGTCCCTCGCGAGAAGCGTCATAAGAGTATACCTTTTTTCCCTTTTTATGACGCTTTTAAACAATCATATCTAATCTAATCTAATACATATATATATTTGAAGGGTGTCTTTTGACCTCAATTAGTTGTTTTGACCAAAATCCTAATTTTCTAGAATTTTGAATTTTTTTTAATTCTAATAAATTATATTTTTGGTAATCTTCTAAAATCAATTTCATCTTTAATTTAAATCCTACGAAAAAGGAATGTTAAAACTAAATTAATAAGTCAAATAAGAAATTAATGCTAATCAAATACATTTATGATGAGGTGTATATCTTTATAATAATAACATATTAAACATACCAATGCTATGGCCGTAATTTAGGTATAATCACATTTAATTTATATTAGCTGGTAATTGTATGGTTCTATATATAATTCAATTCTTGGTCATTAACGTAATTAACTCTCATTAAGTAATTGCTAAAATTATTTAAAAAATAGTACCCCTTTGATACACTAATAATGGACTTAATTTTGGAAATATTCACCTCTATTTACTTTATATTAGATGGTCAGTTACACGTCTATATATAATTCAATTATTAGTAATTATTACCTCTCATTAAATAATTGTTTGAATAATTTGCAAAGCCCCAAAAAAAAACCTTTTTAATATGCATTAGTTCCTAAAAATCATCTACATTCTTTAATCGTCCGTCATTTTCATTAAATTTGTAGCTATGTGATTCAGATTTTTTTTATTAACTATATAAAGATGGTGAGCTTAAAAAAATAACTATTGTGCATCTCTATATAATTTTTCTCTGTACACTTTTAATCATTTTTTTGCTTTGTAGGTACAAGCACAAGACGATCTTGAATGCCAACCTTATTTTTCTTGGTGTAGTAGGTCCATTTGAACAATTACGAATGCACTAAACAAGAAGTGTAAGCTTTTACGATTTCAATTTTTACTATTTCATCATACACATTTAAAATTTTCATTTATGATTCATATGTACAAGTATTGTTTAGTCCCTTTTGATCCATTTGCACCTGCCACAAATGTGTTAAACAAGAAGGTAAGCTTTTTAATTTCTTATGTTCTCTGGGGTCAAATTCTACAATTAGCTTCATGATGTTAAATTTTTGTTTCAGATGCATATATAATACTATCAATCATAATGCAATTCTTATTTTTTTTCCCACTTATTAATGCGATTGTAGGATATTTTCTTAGAAGTAATTAAACAAAAGGTGCATAGTTATTGTTGCGCATGTTTGCGTAAGTGTTTTTCAGTTTTGAATTACTTCATCCTTAAATCCATAACAATTTTTTTATTTGGAATTTTTGTTTTTTGCAGAGCGATACTTTGAACAATTCAAAATTTGGACTGATGCAGTGAATGGGTGATAATAATGCGCATCGGCTTAGAATTTGGTACTACTGTAAAGTAATTTTCTTAATTTTGTTTTTTGAGAAAAAAAAACTTCTTAAATTCAAGGGTTTGGAATTTACTTAGCAATAAAAAGTTAGACTTTGAATAATATTTAGAAGATTGTATATATTCTATGTTATTTTATCTATTTAATATTATTATTTTTTCATGTATTTCGTATGTCTAAAATACTTTGCATTGTCATTGTTTTGGTTAATACTATATTTTCATATTTTGTCTCTTTTAGTTTCATATTTGATTTAATGTGATTTGATATACATTGATTTCTTTTATTTGATTAATTCATTTTGAATTTTCATTTTTTTATATTATGCACTTCTTATAGTTTTTGTTTACAGCTTCTCCCTTTTTTGATTTCATCTAGACTGATTAGTTTTTTATTAAATTGTTTCATTTTTAATTGTGATAAATTTATCTTAAAATTGTGACTTTGTTATATGTGAATGCAATTTTAATCCCGTGCTATATTCTGATTCCAATGAGTATATTTGTACTAATCTTAATTTTCTAAAATTATGACTAATTGTAATTTTACTTTTAATTTTATATCAATATATTTTATAATTACAGAAGATGCCGAAAGAAAAATATATATACTTGATTATGTTGTCATTTTTTTTATAGTTACAATGTCATTAGGTAATTTTTTGGCAAGAGGATATTCACAAGCTTGAGATATATGGTTTACATGTTTGACCTATATATTAATTAGTTTGATTAACTTAATTATATCCATTGTAAATTACAATAACTTTTTTTTTTCTCATATACCAACTTTTTTTTTTTTTTTTGGTTTTTTATTGTTAAGCGGAAATTTAGATAATCATACATACATATATTTATCTCAAGTGTGAATATATTTATCTCGTGATATTGAGTATTGAATGCATACATTCTTATATGAACTAATTAGTTGAAGTTGATATAATGAAAATTGAGATTTGATTTGACATGAAACAACCTATTAACAAATTCAACTTAAACAATTAGATATTATTTATAATCTATATACTCAACAGATAAATAATGTGAATTGTAGAATTCTTATATAATAATAATTTTCAAACATTTAAAGTACTCAAGTTGCAATTATTCACAAATGTGGATATAGTAATAATGCAAACAAACATAATTTTTAATTTATTTCTAGGATACAAATTGTATATTAATTTTGATCCGTGCATAGCACGGGTTGTAGGCTAGTATAGCATAAAATGATGTAGTGATTCTCTGTTCTCGTTTCTTTAAGTTAACTTCATTCGTTTCTTTGGCAACCTCTTCACCAATAGAAATCGAAGTATTTGAAGGAAACGGTAAAGACAAAGCACGGCATACTATCTTCACTATTTTCTGAAACAAAAAATAAAAAATCAGCATAATTATATTAATCGCAAATGACAAAGAGTAAGAAGATGCATCAAATGGGAAAAATTATACTAACCTTCTCCCATAATTTTCCCATCACGTTGTTCATACCCTCAAGCTGGTAAGATCCATCTGCGGAAACCCAAATCGACAAATTTCCTTCACAGTGGATTCCAGCAGCCTACAAAAAATCGACAAATTTCTAATATTTCATAATTCAAAAAAAAAAAAATACATTGTTAAGTACAATAACTGGCCTGCAACATCCATATCTCCGGTTTAGTAATCTCCCGATTATTAATAAGTATATTTGTGTTTCCATTGCTAGCATTTTGTAGAATCTGATAACCAACTGGCAAATCGGCACTAATAATCTGGATAGGCTTCTCTCCTTCCTGTTTAATTAATTAATCCAAAACTATTATATAGTATTTACCATAAAAAGAGTTTTAATTTATAGCCTATTATTATAAGTGGGATCGGAGAAATTAAGTTGTTAATTACCTTCCCCCAAAATCCCGATACTTTATCATACCAATATCGTCCTGGTCTTAGCTTCTTGGGAGGATTAAGGCAGCTTTGCAATAAAACCAACTCCTCAATAGACAAGGGCTTGTTATTTACGCAAACAAGATTCGATGGCAGTTGATTCTCAGAGCTCATAATTTGCTTTTGGGCTGGATAAAATTAAAGGAAACTTACTTATTATGAATGAAATAAAGTTTGATCAGATCTGGAAATTCAAGCAGCCCACTAAACAATTAAATTTCAATTCTCCCTTATCTATATCAACCCTAGAAATTAAGAAGACTGACTGACATAATTAATAAATTAAATTATTTCATAACCACGTACATATTAAAGAATTAATTACCACCTGCAAGTTGTTCATTGTAATTGTCAGAATCAACACTGAAATCTGATTGTGTGGTAGCCGTGGAGTTGAAGCTGGATTCCCTGGAGCTCTGAAGCGCAAGTTGGCGAAGCAGATCTCTCTTCAGAGAGTCGCTCTAACCAATCTTTCCCAGTTATAATAGATCCTTGACATATATAATTTATTTTATTCTGGCTACAAATTAATTAAATTTTTAATCAAAATAAGAAAAGTAGGAGTGAGGAACTTTCTTAGAATTTTCAGAAACAATTCTTTATCTGATTTTAAATCAAATGATGTAGAAAAAAAGCTAGTCAAAAATGTTGTGGCCAGTACTGGGACTGTCGTTTCTTGTAGACTTGGGCGAGTCTTCGTCCTTTTTCTTTTGTTTGGAGTTTTAAGTTAGAGTTGAAAAAAGTGGAATATTTATGCAACTTTACATTTATACCCTTATGTCAAATTATTACTTTATATAAAAGGGTTCTATTCATTAAAATTATTTCATATAGGAAAATTGAGTATTTTTTTGGGACATTCCAAAAATATAATTGGATCAAAAGGAAAATGACGGGGGAATATGAGATTTGCCGTTTTACGTGTAATTGAGATAGCTATTTGCTACGCGACACGTGTTTATGAAAATAAATGAGATAATGATATACCCTTTTGTCATATAGTGTATTTACTACTCTTCCTTCCTCACCAATCAGAAGCCCCATTAAATTTCTTCACATTTCCATCTGAAAAATTAATTGAAACATGGAATTCTTGAATTCTTCTATGTATTTTTATAATCTCTGTGCACTTTAATTATACTGAACCGAAATTAAAGTGGTCCATGGCATGAATTCTTTGGATCTCGCCAAATAAGATGTACATTCGAAGAGTGTGACATTTTAACTAATTTATAAATTGAAATTTATATAAAAAGAAATAATTATATTTTTAAGCAATTAGATTGTTCTTGACATAACTTAATAATATTATATGAACCAGTAGATATCAGTTGAACTAATTTATTTTCATTCATAATAAGTTCTAAATTTTATAATATAATGATATAATTTACAAATTATAGTTACTTGAGGATCCAAACATTAAAAGATTTAGGTCATATTTGTCTTGCATTTCTCAGAGTACGTAGTTTCATAAATAAATCAACATTTCTAAAAATGTCTTGATTTCCTTATTGTTGTTTGTGTTTTGTAAAAGTGGTTACGTAAATAAACTTTTGTAGATTTTTTTTAGAGATTATATAAAAAGAGAAATATTAGAAGAGATGTATTATTTTATATCAGAACATCAAAATAAATTTTGTGCAGATTTTTATTAGAGATAAGATAATTTTTTAATGATTAATTTTATTTATGAAAATTGAGAAATAATAAATTTATTTTTAAAACAAAACATATTGTTCGTTTGGCATTTCATAGAGCACTAAAATGCTCTTTGAAAAGCAATACAAATATGCCCTTGAGACATTATCATTTCATTGTTTTCATCACAAGCTCCAATCAAAGAAACTAAATGCCGATGCCTTAACTTATATAGAAACTCAATTTCATATATAGAAAATAAATTCATTTAACTAAATATGTAAATTTTTTTTTGGCAATATTTTTTGAAACTTATGGGCGAATATAAATTTTGGTAGTAAATATATAATTACCACTTTTATAATTTATAAGATATAACAATTATCACCCAAGCTTTAACATCTATAAGATGTTAAACATTACAAATAACACACCGGGGCAAAATTGAAACATTTTAGGGTCAAGAAGTTAATTGTAAAAAGGTGAAAATCTGAGGGGAATTTTTGTAATACCCAATACATAAGAGATCTTTTTATAATTAGGTCTTACTTCAAGGGCCTTCTCTTTTTCTAAGGCCGTAGTAAACTAAACCCATAAAATTGTTTCCTAATTTTCTTTTTGATGTCCTAATTACCTGCTAGTGTATGCAGCAAGTGCCTAATAAAATAATTTTTAGTAATATTATGACATTGTAGGCGCAACAAGTATCAACACAATTTTAGTTAAATTGTATTATTATTAACTTTTTCTGTGAGTCATCTCCAAATATACCTTATGATTCCTAATTTAATTATATATCTTGAGTTTTTTTTGTTATTAAGTAGGGGTATTTTAGTCCGCACAAATAAATTAAGAAACTATTTATGCTTTTATAATAGTAGAAATAGAAATATAGGGTGTGTTAGCTTATGAGTTTTTTTTACCTCGAATGCAACAATCTGGTGTTAGCAAAATTAGCTTCAACTTCTCTCAAAATAAATTATTTTAAGCTAATAAGTTGTAAGCTTCTCTTGAAATATTTATGCTTATACTAAACTTAACTCACAATCTCCTGCCTCAACTTATTTGCTAGAGTTTGATAACACACCCATAGTCTCGACGACTACAAGAAACTTAGTTGGTTATTTTACTCAAAGATTAAAAAATAAATCACATGGAGCCAATCTTTTGGGTGTCTTTCGCAAATAGATTAATTTTATGGACTCAAAACTTAATAACTAATGCGTGGTCCCGAAATATTATTTATTTATTGTTAATTACTCCTATATGATGGACGTGGAATTGTGTAACGGCATAATTTGAGGGGCAGAGTGACTGCAAAAATTGCAGGTATTCTCAGTCAGTCTCCATGTGTCGGCAATACTGTTAAGAACCAAAAATCAACTCTCTCATTGAAAACACAAAATCAGACAACTGTTTTTACTAAATTACAACGTTGTGCAACTAAATTAAACAACTTCTGTATTTACTTTTTTAATAATATATATGGGATAATCTCCCACTTATGATCAATTTTGAGTTGTTTTACCATTGCTTTTTTATTTTTATTTATCGAAAAACAATAGTTTTGTTTGACAATTAAAATTGAACTAGAAAATCTAATTTGGCCCTACTTACAGGCACATCAGAGTGTTTTCGTCGTTGGTGTTCTTTTCGATCTCTATGCATTTCACCGCTCCACCGGAAATTCCCTCTGCCCCTACCATATTCTAGCTTGGTAGTTTCCACCGCCTGTCCAAAGTAGGACTAGTCTTTCCGACACTTGCGATGACTTCTTTATTTATTCATATTCAAAAAAACAAGATTGTTTACAAAATAAATTGGATATTCTACTATTAGTTATTCCACCTTTATATAACTGGCTCCGGCGACTGTCGTATTAATGATCTATTTTAAATACTTCCTCCGTTCCATTTTTCTTTATTCATTGGTATAGTTGACCAGTCAACTTGATTAAATTTATAAATGTTATAATAAATAACCAGAATAGTTAATGGTTCAATTTTTTCGACTGAAAATCCAAATTTGATCTCTCAACAGAAAGCGGCTCTTGTATTAATGATCTATTTTAAATATAATTTAAGAGTGAGGTAGGGTTTTTGTTTTCTAATCAATATTACGATTATTCCTACACTCACGACTCATTCCGTACATTTCAGGTCGTTTGTAATAATTACACCGCTCAACTTTCAGATATGAGGATAAGATTTTCCATTCGCTCAGGACCTTCTCATCGTCATATTAACTTGTTTAAAGACATTCGCACATTGTTCTTAACAACCATGAATGGATCCCACAAATTTGAGTTTGAAACGTGTTTTAGATATTTCATTAGAATTTGTAACAAATCACATTGGTTTGAATAGAGTCTATATAGATTGTCTATTCCTAAAATTGCTTTTAGGCTCCAAAAAAAAGTGAAGGAGTGGCATTTGTCCACGCTCCAAGCAAATGTTTCAAAACCAAATCATCATAACTTTTATGGGGAAAAGTTTTCTATGTAGTTTTACTTGTGTCCCTTATGTTTTTGTGTGAGCTTTTGCAAAATTAGCTAATACAGTGTAAAGGATAAGAAAGGATTTGTATAATTGAACTTAATATAATCAAAGGCAAATCTTAGGGGCAAACAAACCAACTTAAATAGAATTAATTGTAAGAGGAATTCTTGTTATATGGTGTGTATCATCAATGTTGGTTAAATATTCGAGGTCAAATAATGATTAGTTAAATATACCAAAAAATGACGGATGAAACAAATTTGCAAACATTTTGTTAAATTGATTGACTTTGATGTCCAAAATTGTAGTATTATCTAAAAAGTATTCTTGCTAAATGCTAGATCATAGTTTTTTTTTTTTTTAAATTCAAAGCTTAATACGTTGTTGGGTTATAATATTTCCTTTTGAATCATAAAATTATAAATTGTGCTACAAATTAAATTTGTATAGTCCCATGATATAGGCCTTACTAGTGGCATTAGAAAGATGGATCAACCACACATCCTCTCATGATTTAACTTTATTTGGAAATGAATCAAAAAATTAGGGTAGTTATATATTATCATGAGGTGAGATAAGAAAAGACATTATAAGTAGAAAAAATTGAATTTAAAAAATTAGTACTAATTTTCCTTTCTAGAATAATTATGTCACTCCTTAAAAAGAATATATGTCACACACCATATTCAGATAAGAACGTAATTACTTTCTTCATAAAAGATAAAGTAAAATAATTATGTATAATTTAAATGTATATATAAAACTTATACTTAAAAAGGAATGATAGTAATTGTATTACATCATCATGAAATATAAATATTTCAAATTTCAAAATCTCCTACTATATTCATTTATTATCAAACATTAACGAGTTTTGGATTACGAGAATATACAAATACAAAGAGAGGCTGATTTTGTTAGTCAAAAAATTATTACTTAATGGCCATTTATACATTGTTAGTTTGAGAAATGGCAGATTAAATGCAGTTAATAAACATGACTTAAAAGGCATGAAAATTAATGATTATTCTTTTTTTTAATGCAACATAATACGGGTGGGGAGGGGGTGTGGTGTTAGCACATTAGCAAAGGCAAAAGAAAATAAATAAAATTCGGAACAAACGCGACTTTTCATCTACGGCTCAGATTAACTAGCCGTTAATTTCAAATGTATGAAAAGGGGAGAGGAAGAAGAAAAAAAAAAAAGAGAATATTGTGCGTGCAGACATATATCCGCTGTTTACGTTCTCTTCTGGAATTCAATTGAAAATAACTCAAGAAACCAAGAATTTCACACACTACACACACTGAGAGAGAAACAGAGAGAAAACCCACATTGATTCATTTAGTTGATTCCGATGGAGTTTTCTTTATAGTCTCTCTCTTTTTCTCTTTTCTTTGGAATATATCTGATCTACGATTTCTCGATTTAAAGGTTGTTCTTTTCTGGGTTTCTTTAAAATCTTGATTGTATGATTTTTTAATCAAGGGGTTTCTATGTTATTTGTTTTCATTCTTAATGGGTTTATTTTTTAATTTAATTTTCAGTAGCTGGTTTTGAAAGAAAATTAAGATGGGAGGATCGAATGAGAATTTTCAGTGTGTGATCAGGCCTTCAAACATTCAAGGTAATTTAAATACCCAGTTCTTGTTTAGTTTCTTGTTATATAGATATCAACTGTTTGAATATTTGATTCAGACAATTTTAATTTTATAAACCCTAATTATTTTAAAGAAATTAATTTGCTATTTGTTATCTATAGGGGGTTTTAAGCCTGGGGTTGGAAAGTTAACTACAGGGGTTGGAAGTAATAGAAGGGCATTGAGTACAATCAATAGAAACATCATAGTAGCACCACCTCATCCTTGTGCTGTTCAAAAAAGAGGGATCTTGACAGAGTATGAATCACATACACCTTAGTTTTGTCATAGTTCACTTGGAATTTATTTTTTTCAAATTAAATTATTAATCTTTTGTGCTGATCTTGATCAGGAAAAATGGTGCCAGTAGTAAGAATCCCGCTATACCGGTCCATCGTCCTGTCACTAGGTTCGTTATTTGGCCTTCCTTGAGTTCTTGTAGTATTTTTGCCTATATATATTATTTATCATTTTATCGTTGGAAAAATAATTGATTTGATTGATGTGGTGGGAAGATATGAAAGAGTCGGTTCTAATTCACTTAATATTGATGTATGTTCAGGAAACTTGCTGCAAAATTGGCTGGAAACGAGAAACAGCCATCGATTAAGGAGGTATGGTTCTTTTAGTTAAAGAACAAGAAGTTATGTAGTGTTTTTGTATTTTGGAATTTGTAACAATATTAAATCGATGACTAAGATGATTGAATTATGTATAATTTTAGGTGGTTAAGCCACAAGTGCAATCGGAGGACTGCATTATTATCGACGCAGATGATGACTACAAGACAGGGGACGATCATGATGTGCCGATGTTCGTGCATCACACGGAAGCTATGTTGGAAGAAATCGATCGGATGGTATTTGTTTCTTTTTATATCTTGCATTAACTATCAATAAAATTCAGTATTTTTAATTCGTAAATTGATCTAGAATTCGGAAGTTGAGATGGAAGATATCATTGAAGAGGAGCCATTAATGGACATCGATAGTTACGACAAGAAGAATCCACTTGCAGTTGTTGAGTACATTGATGACATATATGCATATTACAAAAAGACTGAGGTTAAATATCTTCCATTTACTTTATAAACTGACCTATTTCGCGTTTTTTTTGAACTAATGTCGTTTGGTTGCATATTCGACTAATAAATATACTTACCATTTTTATCGTATTTTCTTCTCCCTAAAATATTAATTGCAGAACTTAAGCTGTGTACCACCGGACTACATGACACAACAATTTGATCTTAATGAAAGAATGAGGGGCATTCTTATCGACTGGCTGATTGAGGTAAGAATATCAGAACTTTTTTCTATATAAAGTATATCCTCCTCGTGAAATTACGACAAATTAATTGTAGTCTCATTGAATGTATGTATAGGTGCATTACAAGTTTGAACTGATGGAGGAGACGCTATATCTAACCGTTAACCTCATAGATCGATTCTTAGCTGTCCAATCAGTTGTAAGAAAGAAATTGCAGTTAGTTGGTGTAACTGCTTTGCTTCTAGCCTGCAAATATGAAGAAGTTTCGGTTCCTGTTGTCGAAGACCTTATATTGATATCCGACAAAGCTTACTGCAGAGAAGAAGTGCTCCATATGGTACTTTTATCGATTAATAAAACTAAACTATCTTGTCAAATGTTATTCCAATATAATTTTTCTGGGATTTTAAATGTTTTGATTGATGCAATTGTTGCAGGAGAAATTGATCGTTAATACGTTACAGTTCAATCTATCGGTCCCAACTCCATATGTGTTTATGAGGCGATTCTTGAAAGCTGCTGAATCTGACAAGAAGGTTAGATTGAATACTTGCATGATAAAAGTTGCATATTTGGTCATCTTAGAAAGAGGGTAGTCTTTAATTTTCCGGGGTCGACACCCTTGCACATTTAATCCTTTAGTCGACGGGTAGTGTAAATGATAGTTAATTTGTGGGGTCGACACCCTTGCACATTTAATCCTTTAGTCGACGGGTAGTGTAAATGATGGTTAATTTGTGGGGTCGACACCCTTGCACATTTAATCCTTTAGTCGACCGGTAGTGTAAATGATGGTTAATTTGTGTGTTACAAATGACTTTTATGCAATTAATGTTATAAACTTGTTATAGATAAGTATAAGATAGAACCCTTGCACATTTAATCCTTTAGTCGACCGGAAGTGTAAATGATGGTTAATTTGTGTGTTACAAAATGACTGTTATGCAATTAATGTTATTAACTTGTTATAAGTATAAGATAGAACCCTAAAAGTGAAAAGTCATGACTAGAGGACTGAATATCGATTCGAAAGATAAATGACCATTTGGTTCAAAAGTTGGATGATTATTTATATATAATGTGGCATTTTTTACCCCTAACTTAGTGTACGATGCTATATACTGATTATTGCACGTTTTCTTTGTGAACTTGAACTATAGTTGGAGCTACTATCCCACTTCATAATCGAGCTTTGCCTCGTTGAGATACTATATACTGATTATTGCACGTTTTCTTTGTGAACTTGAACTATAGCTGGAGCTACTATCCCACTTCATAATCGAGCTTTGCCTCGTTGAGTATGAGATGCTTAAGTTCCCACCTTCTCTTCTAGCTGCTGCTGCTATCTTTACAGCACAATGTACTCTAAATGGGCATAAGCATTGGAGTAAAACGAGTGAATGGCATACAAATTACAATGAAAACCAGCTCATGTGAGTGGTTTTTTTCTTCTCTTCATTTAGAGTAAAATTCATGCTATTGATTTGAATGATATATAATTGATTCATTTTGTTCTTTGTGTAGGGAATGTGCAAAACTTATGGTTAGGTTTCATGAGAAGGCAGGAACTGGGAAGCTTACCGGTGTGCATAAGAAGTATTGTTCTTCCAAATATGGCTACGCGGCTAAAGCGAATCCTGCGGTTTTTCTCATAGATAATGAGTTTTAAGTAAATATAAATGTATTATGTAAATGCAGTTATATTTACTTAATCTAGAAAGTACTGATGAAATTTGGGGTTGGGGTGCAATTTGAGCAACATAAGTTGCCCCAGGGGGTTTCTAGACAATAGTTGCTTTTGTTGCATTTAGCAACATAGGCATAGGGCATTTCTTTTTGTGTTTTTTCGATTTAATCTCTTCAAGAACATCTTGTTATCAGATTGTGTTTTTTGAGTTTACAACTTTCTTCAATTTTCCCTTACATTGCTGCTTCATTTCTTTAGCTTCTTATGTGTGTTCTAATTTTTCATTTTTTCTATTTATACCGGCTCCCTCTTTTAAAATATAGTTAATTATTATGATCTTGCAAAATCCCCTATAATTATGGCAATATTATGTTTTTGACCCTTGGGTCTTCCATTCTTTATTGTAAGGAAAATTGTTTGAACAAATGTACTACGAGGAATTGGTTGATCGAAGAACTTGTGTTGGTTACAAATTTAAGGTTTTAATTTATATACTCCCTCCATTCCATTTTAATTGTCGTTTTAGAGATTTTTTCATATTTCAAATTAATTATCGCTTTAGGATTTTAATGCAATATTAATTACATATCTTCCAATTTTACCCATATTTACTCCTTATTTTTTCTCTCTTTTATTTTAAGAGTATGGAGAGAAGAGGGGTATTTTAGGTATAACTCTAACTTTTTCCTAAAATTTAGGCTAATTATTAACTTCCTTAATACATGTGTAAAAGTCTAAAACGACAATTAAAATGGAATGGAGGGAGTAGTAACTTATAAGGGTAGAATTGTTAATTTACACAATTTTGCTCTGGCGTTAGGAAAGTTGATCTGGCTATATTTGTAAATGCTTGGTTGATTCTAATATGAGTGTATATTTTCTCCCTCATAACTTTGTCCAACATATTTAAGAGATAACATATTTAAGAGATAAACATCATATATTGATTCTAAAAAGAAACTTTTTATTTTTATTTTTCAGAGTTGAAAACAATAGCAATCATTTTAAATCTCTTTTTCTTTTTGGCAAACACCAAGAAATGAAATCTTGCAACTGATAGTTTGTGTTATTAATAAACTCAGACTTTGTACTCAGAAAGGGCAAAAAAAAAAGAAAAATTCAGATTTCCATGGGAATTAGAGGACAACCAAAAATTCTACTAAATTAAAAAAATAATTTCCGTTGCCGGGACTTGAACCCGGGTCTCTCGGGTGAGAGCCGAGTATCCTAACCAACTAGACTACAACGGATATGCTGTATATATTGTAAATATAATATAATAAAAATACGTAGACTGTAGGTGGGCAAATCCCATACAAATTAGAACGAGTCTTCTTTTTTCCTTTATTTCTCCAGTAAAATTCATGCTATTTGATTTGAATGATATATAATTGATTCATTTTGTTCTTTTTGTAGGGAATGTGCAAAACTTATGGTTAGTAGTTATCACGAGTATGATTGAGCATTTGGCAAAAACCAAATCGAATATGACTGAATTTCGGTATTATTTCGATTCAGTATTTTTCATACCATGGACCGTTTGTCGTTTCCGATTCGGTTCCGGGGTAGCACTCGTCGTATCTTAGTATTTGAAATAGATGTGTTGTAGGTAATCAATATCCCCTGTTGAGAAAGATTTGTTGGGCGTAAACAAAAACTTACATTTATGTCAAGATCACAGACACTCCTCGAACTAGATTAAATTATATCAGAGAGACCTTAATATCCATCAAAATAAAAAAATAAAAAAAAGACATACATGCTGAATAAAATATCAAAGGAAAATAAATTCATCACTATAAATTATGATCAAGGGTCTAAAAACCATATCAATCAGGGAGTTATCTATCCCCGTCATAGAACCCAAACTTATACGAAAAAAATAAATTATAAAATTACAAAATTCAGATGACTCCAGTAATAACTGATTTCCAATTTGCATTCTCTCTAAAGTCAGACCATAAAAAAATCTCAGTATTAGCTCTGTTCTTTGTATGCTAAAAGACTTCAAATGCAAGAAGTCTTTATATTATTAAACTTTATCATCAACTTCGGAAGATTCAGGTGATCCTCCGTGCTTTTGCTGACTGGTTCTGGAAATTGAATGACTGCGTCGTTCCTTTCCCCCGGGTTTTGAGGAGGCATTGCCATACCACATCATTCCAAAAACTGCAATTATCATTCCAATAACTACTTGTATATTAAGACCCTCTTTTCCGAAAAATAAGAATCCTAGGATCAACACGAGGATTGTCTTCATGTGGCCAAGTACTTGGAACGAAACTGCAGTAAATCTGCCTATGCAGATGAACTGACTCAGATTTGTTCCCACGGCAATAGTGCATGAAAGGATCATGAAAACCTACAGAATCAAACACAACGTAATTATAAGCAATCTAATTCGAATTTTCATATTATTTGCCAAAGTCTAGTTCTGTTAATAAAATAGACAAAATAAATTCTTATTTTTGGTATTCAGGTCCCAAATCCACCAGATTAATAGATAAACAAGAAAAGCTTGGTACAATACAGCGTAGGTATTATACGAAAATATATAATTAGCTGGCTTTGCATGTAAGAACCTGTCTAGGTAAAACTTAAGTTCAACAAGGAGCAGTATTTAACTTGATCACTAATTGCAAGTTGAGGGCATACAAGTTCTTGTTTCCGGAAGTAGATAAGAAAGTGTACCACTACACTGCAAAATTATACCCCCAGAGCTTGAATTTGAAACCTAAATCTGGCAGGGGAACACTGCCTCAACAGAAAGTTTTGAGTTTAAATGATTTGCACTCGAGCCACCTAACCCCACATCAAAATTATAACCATCTGGATGGAATGCACACCCCAGCATATCTCTACTATTTAAGCCATGAATTATCTTGCTCTTTTGAATTATTATATAATGAAAATATATTTGGTCTCACAGAATTAACATGACATAAACACACACAAACCAAAAACAGTTTCTAATAAAAGGGTGGGCAAATAAGAAAAAATAGTGGAATTGCTTCATATACCCTTAATCTTGATCAATTTCTAATAGACTAACTTTTTTAATTGAGAATTGCGAGTCCTTAATCAAATTTCAAACATAACTTCTCCATAGAGGCCACAACCGCATTTATTGCATTAGCTGAGTTAAGATTCATTTACTGTTATTCTTGACAACCAGATCCTCATACGCAATATCATATGTAAACCCCACAGGACACGTGTTAATGATACAAAGATGAGCACCAATTACAGAACATACATGAGCATAACTTGTGGAAACACTTACCATAGATGCTACGTTGAACTCGAATGCATCTATTCTTTTGTTTGTCAACCAATAATCCAGAAAAGGGCCTAACAGCAATAGTGATGCAGCCTGTACCGGAGCAGTGTGTCCCAGAAGATTGAAAGAACTAAGCGAGTACTTCCTTTGAAGGAAATGTACGTACTGCAAATGCAAACACAATATTGTGGGACTGTCACAATTATCTCAGACAACATATTGCAGGAACAGAGAAGAAAGAAGCAACCGCGAATTCACATTCTGGTAAATAAAGCATATCTTTGACACCAATAACAGTACTCACAAACTAGTTATATCTCACAGCATTCGTCGTATTTCTTGCGGGCTATTTAAGTCTTATAACTTGCTATCTTCTCCAGAAGATACAGACAAATTTTGCACCAGTGGAATTTAATCTAACCATTTACAAGAAATTCTCCAGATATTCAGTCAAGAAAACATTGCAAATTAAGACATCGTACTCCCTCCACCTTATCTTAAAGATCAATTTTAATTTCGCAAGGAGTTACGGAAGAGAACTGAAAAGGTGAAATCTTAGACAAATGCTTCACACTTTTGCCAGAAAAGTAGACAAGTAGTTTTTCATAAAAAAGAAAAGAGAAGTAGACAAGTAGTAATTGAGATTTAGCGGCAATCACATCATTATTTCAATTATCCTCTGGGAAAGAAAGTTGCCATTTTAGAACATGAAATATCATTTAAGGAAATTGTACAACAGATATAGTAGTATTCATTTGTGAAAAAAGGGATACTGATCTAGGTAAACATATCAAGGAGGGAACTTACATACTGTTGCAGTGATGTACTCCAGACTGCAATAAAAGCAGCAACAAACCCTTTGGTGTTAACACTGACATCAGTCACTGTGCAGACAGCAACACCAAGAAGAACAACCCCAATACTAAGCTTTGTATCTCTGGAATAACGGATCTTGTCAAATACAACTTCCAATAAGCAGGATACAGGTATCATAGTTAGCTTAGCAATCTGACAGTAACACAAGACAAATATCAGCTTCAAAATTGAAGTGATAAAATCGAAGGAAGAAATATAGCCTATATTCTCTATTATTTTTCTTTCTTTCTATCTTCTTTCGTTTGGCTATTCAAGAGTGCATAATTCTTACCTGGTAGAATCCCACTGAATTCCACATTAAACTAACATTCATTCCAACAATAGAGAAGTTTGCGAATAAGACAAATTTCAGTAGCTCCGAAATGGGTAGATGAGAAGGTTGAATGTAACCCAGCCACCTAAGAATAACCGTCATCAATGTTGTTGTAGCAAAATGCAAACCAGTTAACGTTGTAGCTGCGCAGATAATAACAATAATCAAGCTAAAAAACCTCAAATTACAATGGAAATGCTAAAATATATGAACACAAGATATAGTATAAAAAGCAGAAAACAAGATAGTCATTGTCAATATTTGGATTCATTTTGCCACAATTTTGTGAAACCAACATCATAGTCAACCTCTAATTATAATGTGTCTTAGTTATTGGATTTCACAATTATTACTTTCAATTTAATCCCTCATATTTGTTGCCTAAAGTAAAAAAAGAAAAAGAAAAAATTAGTGTTCCACTGGGTGTAAGTAATGCCCACACAGAACAAACAATGAAGCAATCTCAAAAAAAGTATATTTTAGATTTTAATTAGTTCACACAACTGTCGTCTTTTACTAACAACAGAAAAAAGAAAATATTAATTTCTTCCCATCTCACAGCTCGAGAATCTAAACAAGTCATATTAAATCATAATTCCCATAACATACACATCTCTAAAATTTACCAATTTATTTGAGTAGGATGCCTGAACAATTAAATGATGAGAACCAATTGTCCCCAAGTTCTAGCATCTTAACATCGGGGATTTTAAGGATCAAGGGAATTCAGCACTGCTTTAGAGTAAGAACAACTTTCAAAAAGTAAGCCGCTTGGTATCAGTAAGATGTAGACGTTCTTTCATCCTGTCTTACTATGGATTCTCTAGTTCATAAGGAGAAGTGCTTGATCTACAACCAGTCTTCTTCTTTAAAAGACATCCTAAGAGTTAACACAATTAAAACTACAAGACATTCTAGTATGCATATCTCAAAAAACCCAGTACTGTTTGATATTTGATCATGAATAATACATTCACTTTACAGATAATAAAACTTAGTGCAGATACTGTTCAAACCGAGATAAGAAACTTACCAAAGCTGAACCCATAAGTAGCCATCAATGCCTTATTGACAATGATGATCCCAACTGAAGTGACTACATTGAACATCCATGCAGCCGCATCTACAGAAGCCTTTTTGTCAGCTTTGCTTGAAGGTGCCATTAGTTTTTCCTGATTCTCTTTGAACTGTCCCAAGGGGGGAAATTACCCTGCTAGGACGATAAAGCTACAATCCCACCACGGCATTCAATCCGGGACCTTTCTTCTTAATTTCCTGAAAAACACCCTAAAGAATTAAAATAAATAACCCAACTAGCAAATTTTTGTTAATTTTTGTAAACCAACAATAAACAGAAAGCTAGCTAAATAAAGCATCTCATCATCGAGAATAGCACAAAAAAGAATCATCTGTTCAAGGAAACTGAGTCAAACTATTTTAGCTAAAATCAGTTCAGAAAAAATAAATTTCATCCCGTAAAGATAATTGGATCACATTGCAATCTTCTATATACAGGAAATACTTTCCAAACAGATCAATTTCCCTAAATCATTAGCACAGTACAAAATGTCAATCCAAACTACGAAACAGATATAAACCACACTCACTATCCACAATTAAAGCTCAATTAAACTCCACTGCTATATCAGATCTAAAATCCCTAAACCCAATTCCCCTAGATCACATTCGATTCCCCAAAATCCCCATCAACTACTCACCAAAATTGCAGATCTAACATCAATTCAAACTCAATTCATTGAAAAATAAAATAAATAAATGAAATATACATGGTTATAAGAAGTAGCATAAAACGTACCTTTCTGAATTGCTTATAACGGAATGAAAGTGATTTTGGCGTGATTCTTCAGTTTTCTCCAGATCGCTAATATCCTTGATTAATAATAACGTGATTGCATGTGATGTGTATATATAATATCTACGTACGTATGTATACAGCAAACGTATATTTATACGGTGTATGAATATAGAATTGAGTAAAAGTGTTATTTGAATGGTGAAAGAAATGAGATTTGTGTTAGCTGTGTTAGGGTTTGACCAAAATGAAATGAAAATGGAATGGAAGTTTCAGTTAAGGAAGTTGTTGCTTTTCTTTTGTACTTTATTTCTTTTCTTCTATTTTTTAAATCCTTCTTTCATGGATTATTAATTCACTTCCCTTTCTTTTTTTTTTTTTGGTAGAGGATTAATTAATTCACTTCACCGGGCTTTATACGGTAATTTGTATAAGGTAAATGAGAAATTGAATAAAGCAAAGAAAGACAAAAACACCCCTTCTGCTTTGTTTAACTTTTAAAAAATTCTTATTTTAACTTTCAAAAATTTTCTTGTGTTCTCAAGTCAGCGCCAAATACACCTTTCCAGAAAAAAGAGTGTGATTCAAAAGTAGAAATTGCAAGTATTTATTCACATTTTTCTTTTGATATGATAATATTACCTCTGACACTTAGTTGTACGATCGAAAGACAAAAATACCCCATAAGCTCTATCTAACTCCCAAAAAAATCTCCATATGTTATTTTAAATACCAAAAACCCCCCATATGCTATTTTTTAATTACCACACTCAACCCAAATAATATATACTAGAGTTTTCAAAAGAAATTAAAAAAAAGACTAATACATAGGGATAATTTTTTGATTTCGCCAAAAGTCAAATTCTACTTGAGTCGAGTGTGTTAATTAAAATCAAACACGAAGAGGTTTTGGGAGTTAAAATAACGTATGGGATTTTTTGAGAGTTAGACAAAGTATAGTGGGTGTTTTTGTCTTTCGCTCACGAAGAAAGCAACAAAAAATTATCAAAAAAAAAAAGCAAGAAGAAATTAAAAACCATCGATATAACTCTATTTTTATGGTGTATTTAATTATGGTAATTTTAAAGGCATTATGGTAATACAAAATATAACTCAACATGATTATATCCAAGACGAAACAAGATTTTTATTAGTTTATCTTTTTATTTTTCTTTCTAAATTTGAAGATACAAGGAACTTGTTTCTTGGGTTTATCATAATATTTAGATGTATATTGTATATGTAGGATTGAAAATTCGGTAATTGGTTATGATATAATTGAGTATAGAACAATTAGTTATTCGACAATTGGTTAAGCTTGAATGGATATAAATTTTTAAAAATGATTATAAAATTATATGTATTCTAATAAATAATACTAAAGTAACCTCGTCAGCTTAATTTTTTTTAGTGAAACTTATAAATGATAGTTTTACTTCATATTTATTTTAAGAATATAAATATTAAAAATGAATTAATTAAGTACATCAAATTATACAACTTGAAAAGTAATAATAAAAGGGGGAAAAGGTTAAAAAAAAAAAAAAAAAATACGCCGTGATAGCCATAGGCCTTTTCTTCTTTAAAAAACAAAGTAGTGCTTGCCCTTACTCTTACATGTGCAATCACAATATTAAAAGACGGGTAAAAGTGGAAAATTGGCAATTTAAGCAATAAATAGCAAATTACTCCCCGTGCTATTATTAAAAGATAAATAAAAAGGGAAAATACTTCCTGTATTTTTGCAAAAGAACTGCATTGCCTTCCTTTTGGTTTTTACATCGTGATGTGGGTGGGTAAAATATCCATTAGACAATATCATATGGGAGGTAAATTGTTTATTTACGCATACGACATGGGATAAAATATGTATTTACGCATATCATATAATAAAGAAGGTAAATCGTTCATTATTATGTATATATCACATAAGGGTAATATGTCTATTTCGTATAATATGATGAGTAAATTGCTTATTAAACATATCGCGATTGTAACTTGCCAAAACCCCCCTAAGTTAAGTTTGACATTGGCATAAAAGTTGCCTATTAGCAGCTTCTTGCAAACAGGGGCTTTTAAACTTCAACATACTCCAATATGGCAATATGACAAATTTCTTTTGCCCATTATTGCTGTTTTTACGTGATCTGTAATGTGGATCTACATGAGGGAAATTTACTCTTGACTTTAATTAGCAGAAACCCCGCTGTTGTTTTGGGAATTTATAAAAAAATACCATTTATGTCTGTCAAATTTTAAGAGGTATTCTTGTAAGGTGTATTGATGTCGTAAGGGTTGTTTTGATAAACAAACTAAATTAAAAAGGGGGTTCTTGTAATTTATGAAACAATTATTCTCGTTATTTTTAGAATATTATTGTTTTCAAGCATAACCACAACTTCCCCACCATTTTATCACACTTGACTTTTTCTACATACATTGAGCTTGACATAATGACATTCTATTCAACTTAATATTATTAATTTCTAAACAAAATTTTAATATATCAAACTTTAGTTTCCAGTCCAACTTAATCTGAATTTTAAATAAATCGAACTTTAAAATTGAGCTTGTAAATCAAGTATCAACTATATATGCTGTTCAAGAAAAACCAATTTTATATTAAAAATACATCAATTAACAAAATATGCAGAAAATACATTCACAACTAGAAAAAATGTTTTTACTCCAAGAAATTTTCATATATCAGCATAATCTGAAGGATGATAAGTAGAAAACAACTCTTGAAAAGGCCATTTCTTTTTCTTAGGATTGCACCCCATATCTTTGCAAAGCTGATCATTGCAATGTATTTGCAGCAATGCACCAACACAAGCCCTTTTGTAGTTTTCGTCGTTATTATTATAACGACGTGCATTCTTTTCCCATTCTTTCGCATCTTCTTCCATTTCTTTTATTGTTGGCAACTTGAATTTTCCTGCAAGAAAATATGCTAACCATTTGCTTCTCATTTCAAACGTAAACAATGTCGATGGACTCTCCGAGTACCCCAATATCGCTAACTGCGGAATTTTAGGATGAATGCACTCCCTGCAATATAAATAATGTAACAGCTTGAGTCGGGTTTGGATGGGTAAAAAGTAATTAACAAAACGCACAATATTTTTTAAAACAAACGTGTCGACCCGGCTCAGCCCATCAAACCCATTTTGACCCGACTTGTTACAAACTCAACACATTCTTCTTTCACCCATTTCCGACCTGCCCGTTTGTCACCCCTAGGACTCGAAATGGGTAATAGATCTATTTATTACCTGTAGAAGGGAGCCGATGATCCAGTTATGCATTTCTTGAAATTGGATGAAGTGAAAATATTTGAGATCTTTTGATCACTTTTGTACCCTGTTGCAAAAATGACGATATCTGTCTCTAAAGGAACATTTTCGTCTTCTAGAATTAAGCCGTTTTCGCAGAAGCTTATCGTACGAGATTTCTTTAAGACGAGACTTCCTTCTTTTACGAAGTCATAGAAATGTTGAGGCAAGATCGTGAACGTACACGTATGTAACTGTTTAAAGAAGCTATGGTCCGGAACCATGTTGTATTTTTTCAATGGATACATCCATTTCAGGTTGCATTCCATCAACTTTGAGAATATCCATAGCTGAAAATAAATATGTAGTAATGCTGTTAAAATACTCGCCCATTTCATATATCGACCCATTTTTTACCAGGGTCAAGCCGTTTTATGCGCTATCTACTATTTTGCAACAAACACCATACCTTCAATATATGAAGAGCTAAATGCAAAAACACCCCTTGTGCTCTGCCTAACTAAAAAATAACCCTTGTGCAAAAACACCACCCACAATATATGAACAAGAAAGGAAGAGGAATAAGTACCAATGGCGAAAGTAGAACTGCGAGAAACCAGAGAATGAATCCCTCGCGTGGCTTGTGGATCATAAGTTCGGAAAATCGGTTCATATTTTTGAAAGTGTTCCGAGCCAAGGTCTCCGAACCTGACCAAATTGCTCTCCTAAACACTAACGTGCACGGATGCTTCACTCCTGAAACACACAAATAAAATAATCAATCATATCGTCTTTTAATTAACTTTAACATGCACAAGATCAAAAAAATTTAGTTTCATATATATGTACATAAATATTACCATTAGTCTTAACAACTTCAGCTGCAATGTCCAATCCCGATTTATGGTTCCCTACAACGACGACTTTCTTGTCCTCAATAAATTTCGCTGCTTCAATTTTGTCCATTGCACCATAATCCATGGAGTGAATTACTTCTCCGTTAAACGCGTTTTCTCCTTTGCTAATCGGAATATCCGGTACGTTTGGCAAATCGCTGAACTTTCCATTGCATAGTACCACAAAGTCCACTTCATGTACCTTAATTTCATTGTCAGACAAAAATCAAGAACATATTTGAAAAATCAAAAAAGAGTGAAATGCAAAAACACCCCCGATGCTTTGCCTAATCAACGAAATACTAATAAAAAAGAACACTAGGGAATTTTTGCTAAAAACATTAACACAGGGTTTTTTTGCCAATTCGGCAAAACACAAGGGGTATTTTTGTACCTTCAATGGCTCCATAGGATTAAGCACATCCTGCACAAACACATTCCATTTTCCATTACGCGAAAAGGCCTCGCCGGTACCACCCCACATACTCCAAGAAGACATATCCTCATCGACTGATGATATATAATCGATGCTAATAACCTTAGCATTAAACTTGATTCGTGGAAAAATATTAAAACGAAGAGCATAAGATTTGATATAGTTCATAACTTGGTTGTGATTTGGGAATGTTTCGGATACAGAATCGGGCCATGAGAAATCAGAGAATTGGAAGTAATCTTTAGGAGTTTGGAGCTTAGTCGAATCCATGGTGCTAGACCAGGCTCCGCCTATGTTGGGTCGGGTCTCAAACACGACCGGATTGAACCCCTTTTCCATGGCGTGCTTACAAGAAAGCAGGCCACTAATTCCAGCACCGATGATTGCTATATTCTTCTCTTTCTTTTGTTCAGTACATGATATTGAAGAATCCATTGTAAAGACAATTACAGTTGCTAAATAGACTAGTTAATTTCTTTAGGCCTCTGTATATACACATATATATAATCCTTAATCTAAATTGCTTTTATAGGATTAGAAATCCAATTTATGTTCTCTTTCTTCGAGGCTGAAAATCAAATCAAACAAAAGCTTGTTTGAACTCGAGGTGTTGTACATATCAAAATTTGAAACAAAATCATGTGATAAAAGAAGTCAGAACAAGAGAATCCCAACCAACCCAAGAGTCTAAAACCAAGAAAAAGTTTACATGAAGTTACAAAATTGGAACAGGAAAGGGGAAGAAGTGAGTACATACAAACCACATATGTACTACAAGGCCGGGCTAATTAGCAAGAAAAATCAAATTTCTTGAAAAAGATGATAATACCAGAAGCTAGCAGAAAAGACAAATGCTATGAAATAAATTGAAAACTTACAAAATCACCGCTAGAAATGGCCAGATAAGTGACTGACATAGCTGCCATGAGTTTGTTTTCAAGTAAAGTTCAAAACTTTAAACACACACAGCTGATATAAACTCTGTTGTTTCTGGACAAAACTGCTTACATATCTTTCCAAGAAGCTGATGGGAGTTGTATTGATTCTTGACTTGTGATAAATTCTCATGTATCACTTCTTTACATATATGACATATTATGGATAGGAGATCAAGATTTCACCTTGTTATGATTCTGGGAGAACCCTACACGAAAAGTGGGAGAGCGCAAGGCTATATAAACACCAAATTAGTATCTCATTCTACCAATGTGGGATATGGCCCCATACCCTTCAACTAGGATCATCACATTTGGTAACTAGCTTCGATTTAGGTACGATTCGGTCGAACTATGGAACTGTTTGCACAGTCATACTCTTCATGACTTATACTAGATATTTATGCTTAGACGTAACCCGAGATCTTTTAAAGTGAAGCGGCTAAAATTCAAATAAACTTAATCACTATTTGATTCAAGTTAATTTGAAAGTTAAGATATATCTTAATGTCACATTGCAACCACATGCCTGACACATCTAAACCAGTATATGATGCATTAAGGCCAATAATTGTCCCAACAATACTTGACCAATTAAGTTTAACCCAATAAATTAGCTCAAGTTATGCATTGAGGTTTCTATGGGCCAAATCCCAAATTTTAATGTCACATGGCCCACACATGGGGGAATTCGGGCCAATTTTGAAATTGGGCCTCAATTGACACCAAAATTGCCACCGATGTTGAAGTTGTGACACCAAATGTGCCAGCCCGAAAAGTTACAGGGTAGAAACGCCAGTGGGCTATAGTTGTTGCAAAAAAAATACAATAATCCCAAAAAGTAACTATAGCAATAATAAAAGGTATTAAGGGACTCTTTTGTATATCTCAAGAATGCCCAACCACAAAATAATGTAAAAACTATGGGGAATGGCCGGAAATAGGCCGAAATCGCGTCGGAATCCGAGAGACCCGCAAGAAATCCTAGCTAACCGCTTCGGTTTTGTTAGAATTGACTTGAATCGCGCAAAACATGCGATATTTTGTTGGAAGCGCGATTTTTGTGTCAATTTTGCTTGGAATTAGAGTTTTTAGTTGAATATTGATGAAAATTTGGGGTAAAAAAACTATGGTTTGAAGAAGTAAAAGAGGCGGCAAAAAAAATGATTAGTGTTTTCAAAAAAATCGGATTTTGATGTTAAAAATAAACCGGGGCGCAAAAATCCGACCTAATTTTGACCCGCGACCCGGAAGGTCAAATAATCGTACGTATCGCGAATGTATCGCGATACATATGATTCCATATCGAATCATAAAATAATAGTCAGATTATTTGGTCTGGCGATTAATTGACACAAGTTGAATCGTGTTGACCCTGAATCGTATCGAATCGTACAATTCGAATCATGAATCGTACGATTCTTACAACCTTATTCGATTTGTGCAGTTTATATCTTTAATTCTCTTATAAATAATTTATGTTTGACAAAAAGTTATATATCATTATCATATATCATTATCATATGAAAAAAACTAATATACATGCATATCTATATAAAAAAATTGAAATCCTCTATGGTCGGGCCCTAGGCAAGGGCCCTAGTTACCTAGCAACTTGATTGTTAAATCCGAAATAATACAAGTTTTTTTTTGTTTAATAATTTTTTAAAGTTGATTTTAGATTAAATTGGTACAAGTTTGTTTCAACTTGATTGTTAAATCCGAAATAATACAAGATATTTTTTGTTTAATAATTTTTTAAAGTTGATTTTAGATTAAATAATAAAGATAAAGTTATAAAAGGAGATTCTTTATTGTAAAAATAACATAATGACGCGTGACCTACTTTTTACAATAATTGTATATTTATTTTCTTTATTTTTTTTTTCTGGTAAAGGGACCTCTGACACATGAGGAGGTTTCTTCTTCGGGACTAACCTTTTAAAAAAAGGGTAAATTATGAATATTCCTCTTAAGTATGACTTAATTACAAAAATCTCCCTCACATATTGGGTATTACAAATATCCCCCTCAGATTGTCACCTTCTTAATTACAAGTAACCCATTATCCCTAAAATGTTCCAATTTTGCCCTTGAGTGTTATTTGTAATGATTATAATGTCTTATAAATGTTAAAACTTTGGTGATAATTGTTATATCTTTTAAATTAGAAAATAGATAAGTATATACTTACTACCAAAATAATTGACAAAATTTATAATTGCCCATAAGTTTTAATAAATATTTCCAAAAAAAAAAGGTATTTATATATTTATTAGCAATTTAAATTGTATAATAATAAATTAAATAGAATTTTAATAATAATATATTATAAATATGAACAAATTGTTTACACGTATAGTTAAAATGAATTTATTTTTAAATTAGGAAATTTAATAAAATTATATTGTATTATAAATAAGATATTTTAATTTAATAAATTTTATATTGTATTATAAATTGCAATATTTATTGAAATTTATGGACAATTATAAATTATATCAATTATTTTAATAATAAATATATGATTATTATTTTTATAATTTATAAGATATAACAATCTAAACATGACAAATAACCTCATGTAAGGGAATTTTTATAATTAAACCTTACAAGAGGGATTCGTAATTTACCCAAAAAAAAATTTGCAGTTATATGTTAAATCCGGTCCTATTGTCTTTATTAAGCAATAAATTTAATTATATGGGGTAGGGATTTATGATTGATTTTTAATCAAAAAATATGACCGTTACACGCTCCCCTCATTGAAAATTCAAACCCTCAATTTGTCCTGTACTTTCCTAATAAAAATTCTCAAATAAAATACTGTCTAAAACCCTTTTACACATTCAACGGTTCTTCTCTCAAAGATTTGTCAAAATCATATCACAACCTCTTCTCTGATTTCTTCAACTAATTTGAGGTTTAATAGAGTTTAATTATTTGCATTTTCTTGGAAAAATGTCAAAGATGATGTTGAGAGGAAATGGTAAACCCCCACTTGCAAGATCTCCGATTAGGCTTCGATCTCGGCGTCCAGCTCTTCAGCCCACTCCCGATAACATTATCCGTACTCCACCAGGTAATTTCATGATTCATACACTAATTATTTAAGTTGTTAAATTTCATCTTTTTTTGTTTTTGCGTTTCCTAGGGTTTTGTGATTTTCCGTTATCTATTCGACGAAATTGGTTTTATATAACTGCTAATCCATTTTATCGAAATGATTTACGTTTTAGGTTTGATAATTGTGTGTATATGTTGTTCTTGATTCTGTTTTGTGTTACTCTGTTGTCTATCCAACTAATACGTTTGTTTAGAGTAGTAAATTAGTGGTAACAATAATGAAATTGAATCTGTATAATTGCACATCGATTTAATAGAAATGATTCACATCTCTTGAAATTTCTTAGTTTTAATGGTTGTGTTTTGTTCTTGATTCTGTTTCGTAAATCTTTTTTTTTTTTTTTTTCAGTTGTTGAGATGAACAGGCGCTGGTTTGTGTTAATATGATTTACATTTCTTAAGGTTTCTACATTTTCATGTGTGTGCTTGTCCTTACTTCCATTTTGTAATTTGTTTCAATTTGTTGAGGACAATAGGTTCTGCTTTGTGTTATTCTGTTGTCTATCCAACTCTAAATATATGAGAGATAGATTATTGGTAACAACAATGAACTTGAATTAATGTAACCATCAACTTTATCGAAATGATTTCGCTTGACTTGGGGCTTTTAGATTTTTGATGATCTTGTTTTTTCATTCCAATTTGTAACTTTCTTTAATTTATCGAGGACAACAGGTTCATTAACGAAATCCCAGTTGCCTACTCGCACTCGAGATGTAGAGAATTCAGAGATTCATCCCAAGTACCAAACAATTTCTTGTGAATTAAGGGCTTTAGCTACAATGGTGCAGCAAGAACTTGGAAGCAAGGATGATATTTCATTTGGTGACAACACTGTTGGTTCTCAAAGAAGCCCTTTATTTGAAAGAGGCAGGTTTTATGATCTATATTCAGCTAGAAGAAATGAGAGGCTAAGGGAAAAGAAAGCTGAAATGGAGGCCTTTGAAAAGAAACATTCCTATAGTCTTGGTGTTAGAGTTGAGTCATCAAAGAAAAGAGAGGCCAACAAGTTTGATAGTCGGAGGAAGACGGCGGTGGCAATGGCGGCAGCCTCCACGCCGGTGGCTGAACGTAGGGAGGCTCCGACACCAAGGTATTCGCTGAGGAGTTCTACTAAAACTGCAAACAAGAAGCCTCCAATGCCTATGATGAATATTGAGGCCACAGAGAGAAGAGTAGGGGCAAGAAGGATCAGGAAGACGACTTAAGTGTGTGTGTTGATCTTATTTCTCGTTATTTGTGGTGACATGACTTTGAGAGTACTTTTGTTTGTGTGATAGAATATTATTGTTTTCAAGCATAACCACATCTTCTCCACCATTTTATCACACTTGACTTTTTTTAAATACATTGAGCTTGACATAATGACATTCTGTTCAACTTGATATTATTAATTTCTAAACAAAATTTTAATATATCAAGCTTTACTTTCCAGTAAATCAAACTTTAAAATTGAGCCTGTAAATCAAGTATCAAATATATATGTTGTTCAAGAAAAACCAATTTTATATTAAAAATACATCAAGTAACAAAATATGCAGAGAATACATTCACAACTAGAAAAAATGTTTTTACCCCAACAAATTTTCATATATCAGCATAATCTGCAGGATGATAAGTAGAAAACAACTCTTGAGAAGGCCATTTCTTTTTCTTAGGATTGCACCCCATATCTTTGCAAAGCTGATCATTGCAATGTATTTGCAGCAATGCACCAACACAAGCCCTTTTGTAGTTTTCGTCGTTATTATTATAACGACGTGCATTCTTTTCCCATTCTTTCGCATCTTCTTCTATTTGTTTTATCGTTGGCAACTTGAATTTTCCTGCAAGAAATATGCTAACCATTTGTTTCCCATTTCAAACGTAAACAATGTCGATGGACTCTCCGAGTACCTCAATATTGCTTGCGGGATTTTAGGATGAATGCACTCCCCTATAATACATATAACATACAGGACCGGCCCGACATATTAGGGGGCTGGCCCGGCATATTAGGGTGGTCGTGGCAAACTGTTCAACAAAAAAAATATCATTATTAAAATTTATTTTATTACTTTTAAAATTATAGAAGTATTTTATAAGTATATACATGGTTTATCTCTAACATATAGATAGATAAAATGACAAATCAACTGAATTATTTTTAAAAATTCAATCATCATATGCTTTTACATTATACCAGTTAATTCTAGAACCCTTATGGACTAGTCACTACAAAGTAGCGAACTTATATCCGAATCCATGTTGGGAGAGATTCTCACTTAATATGTCCGACGCGCCTCGAAAGGGATAAAATTAAAAAAAAAATCTAAAATCCTTTTTGAAAAAAATCAAATACTACAAGTATTGTGAATATAATTATATAACAAATGTACATTAATAGAGTTAACTTTATACGTACAAATAAATATGTATAATATAAAAAGTAGTATCATTATGCTCTCCCAACTATGTTACAAAAAGAGCTCCTCAATCTTAGGGGAGTGTACCAATTTTTGGTATCTAGACTATTTAGGTAATTTCGAAAATTGTATTGTATGCCAAACCGAATAATTCGTAGCTTGACCAAAAAAACCAAAAAGTGTAGTTTTGGGTCCCTTTTTTGTTAATTTCTTGTAAATTATTTTTTAAAATTTGTAGCTTTTGACCTAAACTCATTGAAACAAGTAATATATCAATCCTAATTTTAATGTGATCCCAAATACTGGCCCATCCATGCCCAGTTCATTCTTCATCTATGCCTCCAGATCTTAAAATCGGTATTATGAATTTATTTCGTAAATCGATCGCTAATATTGAAATCGAAAAGGAATAAGGTTTGGTAATTAACTTCGATTTCGGTACGATTCGGTCGATGTATCGAACTATTTGTACAGTCATACTCTTCATGACTGTAAACTAGATATATATGCTTAGACTAAAATTCAAATTAAATTAATCAGTATTTCATTCTACTTTAAGAGTTAAGATCTATCCGACCAATTAAATTCAACCCAGTAAATTAACTCAAATTATGCATGGAGGTTTCTATGGCTAGTTTTTTGCTTGTACATGGTTCTAGATTCTCAAAATTTCATGTAGATAATTCTAGTAGGTATAGATATTTAGAGTGATATATTCTAGATAGGTCCATACGAATATCTAATAAAATTATATAGAGCATTATTCCTAGTTATTATATCAAGTTTATATTCAACGGCCGTTTGATAATGTGGTTATATAAATAGGGAAGAATCTCATTTTTTAATTATCCAACTTTGCTAACAATAAAATAATTTGAAGTGTTCTTCCAACCTTCTTACTTTCTTTCACAACCCACATTCTTATTTTCTCCAATAATTAGGTTGTCATGGTCCCGAGAGTTCTTACAACCTTATTCGATTTGTGCAACTTATATTATTAATTCTCTTATAAATAATTTATATTTGACAAAGAAATATATGTCATTATCAAATTAAAAAAAATAATATACATACATATCTTTATCAAAATTGAGGTCCCTCTATAATCGGGGTCCTAGACGAGGGTCCAAGTTGCCTAGCAATATGGTCGGCCCTGGTTCTTGCTTCTTACATCATTCTGGAGCTTTTCGGAGAAATTGGTGATGGAGAATTTAGATATGAAACAATTTGATAATGTGGTTGTTTTTAGCTTTGTTTTTTTGCTTTTTGCTATAACATTTGTGTGATTGATGAGGCTATATGGCTAAATAGCCCAATCTATTTTTGTTTCTAGTAATGAGAATTCTAGTTTGCATATTTACATAAATGAAAGAAAAATAGAGGAATTATGACATTTGAAATTACGAATACTCTAACGTAAGGTCTAATTACGAAAATTTCCCTCACATATTGGGTATTACGAAAATCTCTCAGTAGTTTGTCATCATCTTACAATTGACCTTTTACCCCTGAAAAGTTCTAACTTTGCCCCTAGGGAATTATTTTTAATGTTTGTAATATCTTAAAAAAAATAAAAGTTTAGTGATAATTGTAATATCTCATAATTATAAAATTGATTATGATGATTTTAAATAAGGCTGTCAATGGGGCGGATCAGGCTCATCCAGATCCGGTTTTATTTATATCGGATCGGATCATGTCGAATTCGGATATTGCTCAGATTGTGCTCGGATCTAGAATTTTTAAATTCAATAGATCTTGATCGAATTTGACCGGATATCGGATCTTTTTCGGATCCAATAAAATTTTCATTCAATAAATTACTAATATTTTTTCCTAAAACAAGTTTATTAACTTTACAATTTTATTTAATTTTACCTCACATGTTCAAATTTTTTTTACTATATTCATATTTTTAGATGAAAATATTCGTTTAAATAAATTTATAAACGAATTTAAAATTACTATCTGCTTAAGTTGACAGTAAAATATTATTAATGTTACTTAATTTTATAAAACATTATGTATATATATCATTCTTTTTATTTATTGTCGGAAACAGATTTTTAATTGATCAAATCGACCTAAATCCATAATCACTCCATGTGTTTCAAATTACATATGTATATAATCGGATCAAGTCCATTTAATCTCTAATTGGACAATTATCTTAATAAATCGAACTGAAGTTGAATTGAAATCCACCCCATTGACGGCCCTAATTTTAAGTACGAAAATTGACCAACTAAATAATTTTATTTGAATCCGCAGATGATAATTTCATCGATCTTGAACATTTTTTGCGATTCAACTTTGTGTTCATTGATTTCTTTATATATGTTTGTATCATCGAAGATGAAATATTGAACGTAGAATAACAATTTGTTAAAGCACTCCAAAATTTAGGTCCTTTTATAGTAACGGAATAACAATTTGTTAAAGCACTCCAAAATTTAGGTCCTTTTATAGGAACAGAAAGAAGCTTCAGATTGAATCAAATAGAAGTGTTACATGTGGTAAATTCAAGTAAACATCAATTTGAATCTAAAGGGTTAAAAGTTTTAAAAAAAAAAAATAGTGTACATATCTACTGCTCATTATGTTTGGTGTTTTTGCTAAAACAAACATAAATACTTGACGCAAATTACAAAGATACCCAAGAGAATCGCGTGCAACTGGAAACCAATCATTTGCCGAAGGACTAAAAAGACATTACTAACCTCTCTGCATCCTTCAAGCAGATTCTGTAGCATTTCTTGAATGTTTAAGCTAGTTTCAAATGGAAATAGTACAGCCTAATTCCTTGGCAGCAGTGTCAACAAACTGAATAGGCAAGCCTGTTGCAATTCTGCTATGTGCTTCCCAAGTCAAACATTTCTCGATATCAGATTGCCAATCTGTGGTGCCGATGTTTGGGTACTGATAAGGTGGACTACAAACACCATTAACCTCCAATTGTTTGCTATTTGATTTAATTGAACCGGCATGGAGCATTGCACGAAGAACTGATGTGCTTAGAGCACGAACATGAGCACTAGGATGTGAAACACAACGAACTGTAGCTGGGAGGCGACACTGCACATTATAAACACGAGACAAACTATATTATTTATGATTAATAGTTTACAAAATCTAGATATAAGCAAAGGATTATTTCTACGATTAATGGCTTGACTCGATCTGCTTATATGTATACTATCTCTGTTTTTCAAGTCCTTTTTCCTATTACTTTTCTTATGTCTCACGACATTGTTCCCCGTATTAAAAAAATTTCCTTTCCGCAAAACTACCCTCTCACAGTCACAGGTTACAAATGTAAAGATACCGAAAAGTTCAATTTGGAAAATCTTATAAAGAACTCCATTTAAAACTCCAATTTGGAAAATCTTATAAAGAACTCCATTTAAAACTCCTAGCCAAATCGCAAACCTAAAGGGAGAAAAACAAATTTCCTTTTCTAGAATTTTCAACCAAAGATGTTTTGAGAGCTTTTGTACCTTCAAAAGGTTTGAAAGGCCATCAGCCACAAGCACCCCCGATTCTCCCCATTCAAGCACTGGTTCAACTGCTCTTGCTGTTACTTCCAGCAGCTGACACATATATCAAGGTGAAAGAAAGTGAATAAACTGTAATAGTAACATATAGCAAAGATTACCCGCTAAAAACTTATACACGAGAAATTATCTTACATAATAGAAACAGAAGGCGAGAAAAAAGATTAAAAGGATGGAGAAGGAAAATTAAAAATTAAAAAAGAAAAAGAATATTTTTATTACCTCCAGCTGTGGTAAAGTGCAGGCTTCTCCATCAACAAGCATCCCATCCGTGGCACGCAGGAGGACGTCCGATGCACTAGAAAGAATTACCAAGGATTCTGGGGCCTCGTGGTTTCTCATTAATTCAACAATCACTTTTACGATTCTCTGGTTGATTTTCCACATCTTTTGACCAAGATCATCGTCTTTAGTAATCCAAGGTTTCAGTTCCTTCTCCGCCTGACGAACAAATACAATCAGGAAAATGACAAACAAATAATAGAAATACAGAATCGAATAAGCCAGTTTTCAAATGAGCAGTTGCAAATAAATAACGTCATGTTAGCAGGATAAACTGTAACTTGGTGATGCATATATAAGAGTGACAATTGGGATGGTTGGGTCAGGAAAAGTACGGTGGGTCGATCAGTTAGAATGTTGAACTTGTTTACTTTATTGAGCATTTTTAATTTAGTTGACTAAATTTTCCCCAATCAAACCCATTATTGACCTACTCAAAATTTTAACTCAACACAATCCCAATTCAACGCAACCCAACAAAAAATAAAAGTAAAAGTAAAAATTCAGTTGCACCGAGATGGGCTGCCCTGTGGGTCAAGACCATTTTACCACCATTATGCTTACAATATGCTGTATGTATGACTAAAAAATTAGTTTCTTAAACTGTTTCAATGTATAATTAGCAAAACAAAATCTGGACCTGAAGAACAACAGCTGTTGCAGCTTTTGCTGGTGATGCTGATACCACATTGCAGAGTGCATCTACCACCTGTATTATTTAATGGAAAAACATAGTTAATGATCTTAATATTTTTAGCACATTGCAGCCCCTGAAAATGCACTCATCAGTGAATGTCAATATGGCTAAAGAACATGCTAGCAGAAAATCACATCCATATAAATATAAAAGCAAGCGTACAGTGTCACAACCCAAAAAAGCTGGAGAAATAGAAAAAAAATCATTAAAACAATGTTGTTCAAAGATGTATCTGAGCATTTAATAAAGCAAATGACAATCAATAAACATGGTAAATGTTTGTTTTCATTTAGTTATTTATTTGTTAGGTTACACCTATCATCCAAAGGTATATAAGTTACAAAGGTATAGAAGGGGGTGCAGTAGCTGTTGAAGATTGGCATAGATAAGTATCCAGCATCTTAAAATAGATTTATGTACAAGAATTGGTTTTCTTACTATCCAAATCCTACAAAGCATAATGAATCATTAATAACTGATATAGTGTATAGATCCCATTACCTGCCTCCATCCTTGCTGGGCAGACGTGCTTTCAGCGATCGGCTGTGTTTCGGGTGATACAATCAATTTGTGCCAGAGCAACGAAACAACTGAAAAACACAATTCTTGTTTTTCTGCAAGGACGGATCTAAGACGAACTTGTGCACTGCAACTAAAACCTATATGTCTGTCCATTGTCAAAAAGTTGGCTAAATCTGAAGCATTTATTGGGAAACCTGAAAATCCATTGCCCATTGTACACCTTTCAGCCTCATTGGAACCACCCTTCGCACAGTTGAGCAAAACTTCTGAACCGGACAAGTTTTCAAGCGGCAATGTAGATGGCTGGCCTGTTTCTAAATGGCGACAACTTGAACAGTTATTAGGTTTTTCCCCATGACAACATGAAGGAACTCCCTTCAATATTGGAGCAGGCAGTAGATGTGCCTCCAAGGGTTCTGCTTTATTGACTATTGATGCAACAACTTTGCTATGGACATCAATTAGACTGAAAAGGGATGAGGCCCTAGAGTGAATTTCTTTGTCCCACTTGCATCTTATCAATGTGGAAAGGGCACGCGTGCAAGCCTTTGACCGTCTAAACAAATCAGAAACATGAGCTGCAACCATGGCAGCAGCCACTATTTCATTCGAACTATAACTCCATGATGTGCCAATAGAAGATGGCTTCAAAGAAAAAAGGGCCTCAAGAATTGCTAATATTCTGCGAGTATGATTAACAGCGGAGTCGATACCATTCCGTAACTCAGCAGACGAGTCATTTACTTTTGCAGGTTTAGCTACATCACTAATATTTCTGCAATCTAAGTGATTTCCTTTTGATATAAAGGGGAAGAGCTGAAGTTCACATGATAGAGCACAAACAGCAGCAATAACATAAGAATCAAATGCTGCCACAGGCCCCTGTTTCTTCCCCTGTCTGTTTCCCTGTTCTCTTTGATTCCCATTGTATCCTTGTATCACTTCACCTACTTCAGAATAAGAATCTTCACCTTTAGGACGTTTGCTGCCTTTAGGCTGCGCCTCATGACTGACACATACAGTTAACACGACAAAAAGAAGGCGAGAGGCAAGCTCTACAGAGGCACATGATTCTAGGAATAGTGAGTGGACCATTGTGCGGAGCTCAGCCACAGCAAGATTCTTATATGCAGACCCAAAAACATATCTCGTTTTTCTAATTTGTTCTCTAGAGGACTCAGGTGGAAATGTCCTCTGGAGAATTGCTTCAACAGTAGCCACGAATATCTTCATTAGACAGGTTTCAGATGGACTTCCACGAGGAAGATACTCAAGTACTTTAAGAAGAGGTATGTATAAGTTCCATGACAATATAGGGGGCTGCAAAGGTGTGGCAACTATGATTTCAGGAAGATCAACTGCATAGGAACTTAAGGGAATTAAACCGTATGCAGCTTCCCAGATCGTACATATTCTCCATTCAACCTCTGGGCCATGAGCACAAAGCATCGATGCAATCCCTTGAGCAGTAGCTTCTACTGTAGCTGCTTCTCCGAGCACTTCTCTTTGCTGAAAATAAACATGAATGTTAAGGCAAGAAATTATATGGCCAGCTACACATTCAGAGATTTTTCGGCAAATGAAGTACCTGCTTTCTCTCAGATGAAGTGTAACCATGCTGAACTTCTAATCCATCAACTTGTCTCAGTGGAGGAAAGAGTAAAGCTGGTTGAGACAGTATCCGAAAAAGCAAAGCAGCTGCAGCATCTGCAGCAATTCCAGCTCTCATTGACATTGCAATCCCAATGGCACGCAAAAAATGCAAGTGCATCCAGTTTCGTGGTAGCTTCAACAATAAATGTTAACTATCAGTACTTCTATATGGTTAATCAGAATATTAATAATTCAGCAGGAATTTCTCCTCATAAGTTTATGGGTATTATATCATAGAACTAACAACTGAACAATGTCTGGCAAATATTGTCATTTACTCTACCGGATAGATTATACTTGAGGACGGGCTTTACTACTGTTTCACAAACTTAAGTACATAGAATTAAACAATACACACATATAGATTCAAAACTCCAAGAAAGGTCAATGTAGTGGCCAACAATAACACAAAATATAGTATTGTCAAGAACCTATCACTTTTAATGCTCTAACATGAAAGTTGCCTATATCACTAAGAAAGGGAAAACATGTATTGCTGCATTTTGGAAGTCCAGCAGTATATAAACAGGGATTGCTAGATAAAACTAAGAAAAGCTGATAGCTACAAAATACATGCATCTTTAATCATTTCAGTAGGCTCATCAATTCAATAAGGTTATTTTATTATTCATAGACTGAAATGAAAAATAAGAAACATATACACACTTATACTAAAATGGATAAAGTGGCAATATGTAGAGAAAAAGGAACAAAAAACAGAAATAACACAGTTAAACGCTTTCCACGCACAGACTTGTCGTTCTATGTGAGATGAGTAACTGAGAAAGCTTCATATTTTTTTCTCGTCATCAAAAATATTTTATCAATAATTTTCACATTAAGTAAAATAAAGGATAAAAGTTCAAAAATATATATGAATTTACCCTCATGCCTGAGGCATAGTCTTCTGCTGCTCGAAGGAGTTCCACTAATTGTACAGCAGCATCTAGTGCATCTGGAGCCCAGGATGGAGGAGCTTCTAGGAGTCCAAGAAGCAATCTCTGTGTGGCACTTGGACTAGCAATTGCATAATATCTGGGCCAGAAGAGCAAATTAAAAAAAAAAAAAACGATTGACCCGTCTCTTATAAAATGATTATTGAAACTAACCGATGAAACAAGCGCGCATAAGGCTCAAGGGCTGGTAGACCAGCAACAAGATGCTCATCCATAGGTGTGGTGGGAGGAGGGAGAAGAAGAGCAGGGACAGCAGCTGCCGTCAGGGAAGCAGTCTCATAACGAGCTACTTCCTCATCACATACACTAAGTATGACTCCAGCACCATTAGCAACAGCCCACCTCGGAGTTGATGGCATAAGCTGAGGGTGCTTTCCAGATCCACGAGAAGAAGCTAAAATAATGTATAAAACAGTCATACTTGTCCCAAAACATATTCATGTTTTTGTTACAAACTCAAAATACTTGGGACAAAGTTAAATAAAAATATAACATCAATCTATGTTTTTCTAAACAGAATCCAGCAGTCATCATGTTTCTAAACTTTGGTTGCAAGTTGCAAACGGCAAATGTTTTCAATGTCAATCATGTAGATCAAAGAAACTGAAATCTGTAGATTTCACTAATTCATTCTGCTGGTAGGACTTGTTGCACCGAGACTAGTCACAATCACTAAGCGGAGTTAATCTAAATGATCTATAAGAAACTTCAGGCTTTGCTAGGGATTAATCATGGCTGGTGTTATTGGTACTCAATAGAGTGCTACTGGAACTCTGAGTATTGAGTCCATCAGTAAGTATAGTGCCTTATAAAACATCATTTAGAGTGCAAATAATATGAGCCATCTTTTAATCGTCAAGTAAATAAGATAAAACTATCAACCCCGAAATATTTGTTGCAGGAGACCTATATATGAGAAACTTTAACAGCTAAGAATCTTATTACTTAATTTTTACATGCAAAAATATAAACAGTCGTAGATATTCTACACTTCTTACTCTGGTAGAGTTCATCTTGAATTATAAAAGGTGGGTATCATACATTTGTATACTCTTTATTCCTTTATGGTTAAGAGTTCATCTTAGATGCACAGTCCAATACGTCTAAGCAATGGTTATTTGTTCTAAAATATAAAACCAGCAAAAGCTGGTCAAATGTAGGAACTACAAAAGCATATGTAAATTTAGCTCATCTGCACTTGCAGTAGAGCTTGGTGCCAAGCATGTCTTGTTAAGCAATGTTTTTGAAATATATGCCAAACTTAATCTCATGTAGTGAATAGTCGATGCAAGAGAACAACAACTGACCAGTTGTGGGTGGTTTCAGTTCTCCAGCCGCATACTTTCCCATGACACCTCCACACCTACATGTGTTAAGACATGTCACTATGGTCAAGCAAATGGGTGCCTCAGATCAAAATTGTGAGCTTTAATAAAAGATGCACATCTATACACAGAAACTAGCTACGATATGGGTCCTAAACTCTGGAGTGATAAAGTATGCTTAGGAAATTGTAATGCAACAACATTTTACTGCATTACATTCCTTGAAATTGGTCCACAATGTGGTAAAGAAAGTTAAGTCAACCTCATATTTTCTGACACACAAACTTAAGTTAGCAAAGGCATTAATCAAATACGGATAACAGCAACTTCCTTGATTTACCCATTTATAAATTAACATGGTTCTAAATGAATGGGTGGCGTTTGGGAGTAGGGAGGAGTTAAAGAGGAAAGTAGCATCTGTAACAAAAGACACAAGAGGAAACATTTCCATGGTCGCTTAATGTGGTATACATTTTTAAAATGAGCATATTATTGTAATTACTTGATTTTTAGAGCTGATACAACTGAGAGTGTCTCGGTTCTAATTCCAACCAAATAAAACCTGTTCTAAAGACATTTTTCTAGTTGCTTTATTTACAAACCTATGGCTCCCACTAATCTTATATGGTCTTCAAGCTTTATGTCCATATGAAACTAAGAATTTGATCATAGAAATAGTTACACTGTACTAGCAGCTTTGGCAACCTTGAAGAGGTCATATACTCCTGAGTGAATATTAACAATTAAAATTAAAACACAAGCTTGTAAAATTTGTTTAGATTTGCATGAAACATGATTCTTAATTGCTTCTTTTTCCACTTACATGATGAATATACTTTTTCTACAAAAATTATGGGAGCCACCTTCAAAATATCATTTATTATTCTGAAGCACTAAGTTTTCAGAATATCTCTTGGGGGACAAGACACTAAATCAAGACTCGGGAATTCTAATTACCGTACATGAACGAATAGTTACTTAATCAACTTCTGATACACCATAGCCTAGAAGTATAACTCACCATCGAAAATAATCACTTCTAATACCAAGAGGTGCTGCAAGCAATATATCAGTTATCCAGGGTGACAATGGCCTCAACGGTTTCCTTTCCGGCTGTGTGGAAGAGGAAGAAGGTTCTCCGTTAGTTGACTTGCTTGTTGAAGCATGGTTTCCGCTGCTGCTTCTATCTGATTCATTTTCATGGCGTTCTATCTTGAAAATTGGTCTGTTGTAGTGAGTCAAAATTCTTAGTATCTCCCCACATGCAAGTGCCCACTGCTCAGAATACTCATTCTGCATTCAAAGATGAATCACATTTAAAGTTAACAAATGCCAGCAGATAATTCGACAGAACACAAATCCTTATGACGAAGAAAATAAAAAATACCTCACTGCTGGGGGAAACCAGGGAAATGAATGAAGCAAATGGAGGACCACTCCTATCATATTCAAGCGTTCCATCAATAATACATGAAATAATGGGAAGAATAACAGCGTGACCATGCTCCGGATGGTGAAGAACAAACGTTGCTGCAAGGTGAAGCAAACACAAAATTCATGTCTCAGCATTGACTAGCCTGGAAATATTATACTCCGAAACAATGCCTTTTAAGTAAAAATAATGCCTTTAACATTACCCAAAACATCATCAAAAAGTCTGTTCTCCTTGGATGGATACCGGGTCCGCATCAGCTGCAAAACCAGCATACATCACAAGTTAGATAATCAAATGAGTGCACTTCAGAGTACAAAAAGCACGAAGGCATAGGTTCAAAGTGCAACAGATAAAAAGGTTCCTTCCGTAATCCAATGAAGGTCAGAGGTAATAGGAGAGAGAAAATACCTCTGCTATATCATCTGGAAATTGTGCCGAGGTGAATTGGCCAAAGTACTCAACATAGGCAGTAGTTTGAGCCTAAAATAAGGACAAACTTGTTTAGAAATAGTAAAATACAAAATGAGATATCCAAAGAAAAAAAATTAAGAAACAGAAATCATGTATATAAACCAGTAAGAATAAATGGCAACAAACAAGAAACCACGCACTATTTCAAAAACAGTTAATTCCCTGCTGAGAATGAGGAACCAAATACACTTGTTACAAGTAGTGCAATATTTTTAATATATTTTCAGTATTATTTTGAGATAGTATTGATTGTTTGTTTTGTATTTTGCCAGATAATTCTGGCATGGAGACCGGGAAAAGATATTCCATTTTTTATATAACTTATTTTCATATATTTAGTTGCATACAACAGGATGCCAATTTTATAAAGAATTTTGTAATACCCCGTTGTCCCAATGGATATCATGGGTATGAGACCCAACCTCAATTTTCTAGAACCTTTGCTTATGAATAACAATTTTCATCTCCATTCGGGCAAATAAAACATTACTGAGACAAGAAGTGGCTAGTTTACAAAGGAAATCTTCTCCCTAGGAAACATTAATCAGCCAAGAAGTGAACAGGCACCGATAGTGAAGAACAAACTAATATACCCAAGAGAAAGGGCTACTAAACAAGTGCATAACATTCGCATACAATAGTTTAAATGCCGAAAATGCCTTCTGAAAAGGCGAGCATTTAAATATTGATGATGTTCAAAATTTGAAACAGGTTAAAGTTCCAAGCATGTCAAAAAAAATGTAAATCCTGCATGTGTGGCCTAATCTAGAAATACGAGAAAGGGGTAACAAAATTAGCTGCATCCCAGCCCTAAGATCTTTTGCACAATAAAGTTTAATTATGTGCTCATTGAAAGCTCACTAGGAAATTAAATTCTACATAAGCCTTTAATTTGTATGTTCAAAGATATAACTCTCTCATACAATATATTAGTTGCTTAGTACTTAACATCTAAGCCGTATTACTGGCCTCAACCAAAAATGCATACTGAAATTTAGAAAATATCAAGCTGTCATATTGATATGTTGGAATAGGTTGGGAAAATAACAGAAGGCAATGAGATATGTGTTTGCTTTAGGAGCTCCAGAAGAGTTAGTTCAAGTAGTGTGTCTGTCAAGGTGATAACAGTAGAACACTGCTCTGTCTGATCCACTGTTTATAAAAGGACGTCGCCACGATCAAGGATATTTAATTGTTTCCTTATTTATTATGAAATAAGGAAAAAACAAATTCTGGTGCGAGCAATCCCTTCTTCTAGTGGATTATCAGAAGATTGTTTACAACAAAATCTATAGATTACTTCACATAAATAACAGCAGATAAATTTTCTAAAGAAAATATGCTCAATTTAACCATTGAGTAGCCCTGATAAGTTAACCAAGTTCAAGAATTCAAGAGAATAATCAAGAACAGTAAGAACGTGAAAGGTGCTTCTCTTGCTATTCAGAGCGTTGAGAAAGATTGTGCTTATTTTTAAGAGAAGTTTTATATGAAACATTAACTAAGTGCTGCAACACACTACAACTGTGAAATCCTGGTCTAGCTTTGATTTTTCAGGTGTGGAGACTGTAACACTAAAAAGATAAGGATGAGGAGCACATAATACATCAATGTAAACCAGATATATATGTAATAAACACATACATAAATTTTTCACTGTTAAATTTGTATCCTCATATTACAGTTCATAAAGATCAATTTACTTTTCCAGTTTGTCAAAGCAGTTGGCTTTATAAAGAACGGGAGCATCATGAACTTATATGTAAAGCATTTCAGAAAGAAAAAAAAAAATCAATAAACCACTATTTCAGAACATTAAAAAGAATCTTTTGATTTCCAGGCTGCAAGTATAAGAACCTTGGTAGAAGACATAGAGGCAGAAACTATGTGAACATTCTTAATATACTCAAGGCTTACTGAACATCAAAAATTTAAAATCTTGCATGGCTAACAGAACAACATTATATTACTTGTATAATTGCCACAAAGCTGCATGCTATCAAGAGCCAACAACAAGTTTCATTGTTTAAAAGGGCAGAGAGAGAGAGAGAGAGAGAGAAACACCTTTCGTTGTACTGCATCATGTGGAGGAGGCCAAAACAATGAGGAAAACTGCAGACTATCGATCCACCTCTCATTTGAAGCTGCCATAACCTTTTTATTTAAAAAACATGGGATCAATAAGTAAAGCCATCAACCTCCATATACCAATCCAGGATCAAAAGACTTATAATGCAGCATCTTTTGAAACCCGGATGAGAAACTAGTTCAGTCTTTCTTCAGTCAATGCAAACGAGCCTCATGCTTACAGTAAAATAGCAAATTCGCAATTTATTTCATGCAAGGAATTAAACAATCTCACGGATATAGATTGTGAAGAGTACTGAAGTCCTGCAAAACCATCAGAAAATATCACCAATGTCTAAAAATAACACTCTTTATGGTTGAATAAAAAATGTCAAAACAAAATAAATTAATAAAATCACAGAAACTCTCAACTTTCACAGTGAACTATGAAAAAATTGTTACGCTTAAAAAGCAATAATACACATACATATAGAAAAATTAAACAGTAGCTCAGTATAACTCTAAACCAGTTGCAGCAGAAACCGTAAAAAGTAAGCACGTTGAAATATTTTGGCTTTGATATCTTTCATGTAAAGAGTGGAAAAGAAAAATAAAACACCAACACGATTATACATGATAATACAATCCTTCAAGTGATAAACAGGGAAGAAATTAAATTAATTAACTATATCCTTCCAATATATATTTAAATCCAAAAAAAATCATATTTTTTATCATTTGATTTACATTATATATCCAGGTGCATGCGCGCGCGAACACGCAGACACTCATATACTATATATACTGATAATAAAAAAATATCAAATTAAATAAAATGACTATCTCCTTGGCATAAATGTTAAATTAAATCCAAAAAGTAAGTAATTATGGTGTTATAAAAATCATCCAGGCAGACACACTCGTACTGATTAAAAAAAAAATCAAATTAAATCAAATGTCTATATCCTTGGAATATATATCCGATTAAATCTAAAATATTATCTATTTATCATGTTGAAGAATATTATCCTCCCATACACACAGAAACACGCAGTCGTATAAACTCTGTGGATCGAAACAGATTCTATTACAAAACAATTACGTAACAAAATCTATTACACAATAGCTCAACAAATCCTCTCAATTAACCAAAAATTACTAATCTCAGCGCGCTTATGTAACAAACACATTTTCTAGATCTAATTTCACCAAATAAAAAATCACAAATCGCTAACTACAAGATTAACAAAGTAAATAAAACAAATCTAAGCAGAAACAGAGGAAATCACACCTGAGTTCAGTTTCACGGAGAATTTCAAAGTATCAACGAAGAATATTCTCGTTTCCTCAAACACAGTGAGTAAATTTTGAGAAATATGTGAAGATTTTTGGGGTTTGATTTTGGGTGGAGAGAGATTGGAGAGAGAAAGCAGAGAGTTGAGGAAGAGAGAAAAAGAAAGGAAATGAGATCTTTAGCTGCAAAATGCAATACTATCTCTCTTCTGCTTACGTGGCGATGATATTTTTCTCATGCCTCGGGAAGCCATGTGGCTTTCCTATGTGCATGATGTCCATGCCATGAAATGTATCACATTGTTTTATTTATGTACATGCATCGCTTCTCTTACACATCATTTTAATTCAATTTTGATTTTAACAGTAAAATATTTCCCAAAATAGGTTATATGACTTGGTTAAAAGTGAAAACTTGAGTTGCATTAATTAAACATCATTATACATTCTAAAGACATAAATTAATAACAAACCAAATTTGTTAATTTCCAACTTCGAAGATTGAGATAAAACTGAGATATTGTTTTAGAGTAAGTAAATGACACTAGCAGTCCTTTAAGTTTGGCGTTTGTAACAGTTTGGTCATTCAACTTCGAAACGTTTCAGTTTGGACCTTCTAGTGAATTATTTGTCCATTAATCATCCTTTACGATGATTCTTTACACATTTTAAGAGCAAGTCCTTCAATTCATCTTCTATTACAGTATCCAATTGTTTTGCAAAGCATTTTAATCCACTTATTGTTTATTTTTGTTCCAATTTTTTCCCCTCTAAAATCATTTTCTTCCCCATGTAGATATACTTTTTTACCACCATTTTTATTCAACTTGCTAGCTCAAAAAATATTATTAATGGTAAATAAAGACGTAACATTTTTATGTGTTGGGGCTACTAAAAATGATGAAAGCATAAAATGGCACCATTTTGCCCTGTAAATAGTAAAAACATAATTTTTGATATTAAAATTGAACATTACTATTGATTAAATAGATTTGAGAGTGAAAACCTACTCATTTGACAATAATTTTCTACAAAGAAAACATAGTTATTGTACGGTCAAATATTTTGATACTAATTTAAATACCCCAAAAAGTTACGAGCTCAACCACGAGGTTTCAACCATCTAGTCTCGAATTCTCGATGTTATGTTCGACTTACTCCATTTTTTTTATTTGACGCGCCAAAAATTCAAGATCAAATGCCTATCAATATACAAGTAATTCGTAACTTAATATTGATGGAGAAATTTGGGATAATTCTCATTATTGAATATTATATTAAATTAATTAGAAATTTTAATGAATTTATTCAACTCAAAAACATGTTACGTCATTTTTTTTTTTAGGTAGCAAAGTGAATACTAATGGTGATAAAAATGGTAAATATAATGGTGAAGAAAACGATTTTGGAGAAACAAAAAACTACCATTTCCTGTTTGGAAATTTTCAATGACGAAAGTGAAAGAAATTTAATAGTAAGGGGACTAAACTGCTTTGCAAAATAATTGGAATCTGTAGTAGAAGATGAATTGGCGGATTTGCCCTTAAAATGTGTCAAGATCTAGGTAACTAAGTCGCGGAGCGGGTGCGAGTGCGGGTGCGCGAGCGCAAAAGCGTTATATATTAAAACTTTGACATATGAGAGCGCCTATAAAGCGTCTTAAAAATAATATTAAAATAATTAAAATATAATATAACAATTAAAAAAACTAATATTACAAAAGTGTAAACTACAAAAAAAAATTATACTTTGCAATAAATATAGAACTAAAAGTAATTATTTTGAACAATATATTTTGTTGCTTATATTCTAATATATAATATGTGTTTTTTTTTCTATACATTAAGTTACATAGAAATTGTAGTCCAATAAATCTGTTACAAAAATGACAAATATAACTAATAAACAAAATGTTATTTCATTAAGTCCATAAAATAAATTTAGGCATCAACATGCAACGTGTAATTTTAAGCAAAGTGGATTTTTATTTTTATTTTTTTTAAAGTTTAGAACATGTCAAATACATTTTTTATAGAACATTATTTGATTTATAAAATGTTAATGTTTTACCTTGATGTATGGAAAATAGTAAATTTTCATTCTCGATGTAAGTTCAAATTGCGTGAAAATAAAAATTTTGTAAGTAATTATACTTTATGTCCAGTTAATATGTCTCTGTGTAGCTTGCTTTCAATGGGTTAATTGTGGTGCTTTGCATTGTAATATTCAAATAAATAATATAGTAATATTTTTTGTTGTTTTGGTATTCCCAATTTATAGTCATGATGTTGATGTCATCATTGCAGGACATCATGTCCATAACCCACTTTCCATACGGCTAGGGGTATAAATGACTCGAGTTGTATCAAACGACACATTGTTCAAGTTTGATATGAATTTTATCGAGCTTGAAATTTTGTGTTTGATTTCTTAATGAACCGAGCTCAAACGAGCTCGAGCCGAGTAATGAGTAGCTTGATATTTTACATGTTTTTTTTTCTTCAGATTTTAGCTTATCGAGTCGAGCTCGGGCCGAGCTTCAAAAGTTATCAAACAAGAAATCTTGTTCAAGCTTGTTTGATTTAGTTGATGAACCGAGCTCAAACAAGCTTTTATCGAACGAGCTCGAGCCGAGTATCAAATAGCTTTGTTTGATTTTCAGTCCTACATACGGCTTTACAGAGAGCATAAAACTATAAAAAAAAATTATGTACAAGTGTCAAATGTTTATTGGCTAATATGTGGGATGCGCGAATTTTGCTTCACAAGAGCGCGCACAAGCTAAAGATAATGCGCGAATTTTGCTTCACAAGAGCACGCACTACCTTCAGCCAGTGCGCGGATTTTTCTTCATAAGAGCGCGCACTATCTTTAGCCAGTGCGCGCACTATTTTCAGCCAGTGCGCGAATTATGCATCGAATTTGCTTTTCGCGCTCAGTGCGCGAATTGGGTGCGCGCATGAGCCTCTCCCACGCGAATTTAGTTACCTAGGTCAAGATTCCTCGAAAAGGATGGACAGCGGACACATAATTCACTAGATGAACTAAATTGAGACGTTTAATTTAAAATTGAAGGATCAGACAAGTGTCTTAACTTAAAGGACAACTAGTGGCATTCACTCTATTGTAGTGTTGACTATTGAAATAGATTATCTTTATTGATGATCGAAACACATGCATTTTGTAGTTCTTTTAAGGATCAAAGATTATTAATTGTAAGGTGTAGTTGGTGCCGACCGGTCCACTCGTATAGGAGGGTTTAATTTTTTTATAAATAAGTGTGTATTTTAGTTTATCAAGTTTAATTAATAAAAAAATCATGTGCTTTTATCTTACTTATATGAAATATAAAATAGAGTAAATGATGTAAACGTAAAGTCCATTGTTGAATGTAAATATTTAATTAGTAATGTTACATTTTCCCCTTGATTATATATACTACTATTATATATATGATTTTGTTTTATAAATTAATTAGTATATGCATTGTGTATTACATATCAAAAATCAATACAAACACATTTTTCATATTTGTTCACATAACTAGAGAAAATCTTTTAAACCTCTTAATTAGTCAAACCACGCAACTAACTTATCAAATGTCACGTGGGGGCTTAATTTTTTTTTTTTTAATTTATAATTCGTCAGAGCTTAATCTAATTAGATTAGTATAATAAGTAGCATGAACCATTTATTTAATTTAACTCTTCTATCTTGTAAACATTAAAGTAGTGGTTGGAGATATTTCTTCAAGTTGTAATCCTCTGTTGACTTGAGATTTGACTTTTGAGAACCACTAAAAAAAAAATCATTTCAATGGGCCACTTCAGGAGCTGACAATTATCATCTTAATTATTACTTGCAATTGGTGCAATTACACTTCATCCTAATGGCGCATTAAGATTTCATTTATTATATTTTTATAAAGAAAACGAGGCAAAAACGCGTTAGTGCATTCTGACAATTAAAATCCGGTCCTATAACTATTGTTAGTGTTTCTATTCATGTTTTTCTGTACGCTAGCAAAATATAATTTTAATTTCGCCTACTAACGCAATTTTGTTTTACATTTGAATATTATAAAATTCAAATAAATTCTAAATCTTGACAATTATGCTAAATGGAGACAACACCTAGTTATATTATTTATCGTGAATATGGGTGATACCTTCAAAAAGTTTAAAAAAAATCGATTTTTATCCATTTTTTTACGTTTCTTGAATTTCTCCATATTTTTAGAAAATTACCTTCCATTTTTCTTTCATAATTAAAAACACCGTTTGTGTGTGTGTGTGCATGTGTGCAAGGTATATAGTTATGTGATGCTAAAAATGTGAGAGTATTCATTTTCCTATAGTTCGAAATAGAGTATTTGTACTCTATTTTTTTTTTTAAAAAAATAATCGAGCGCGCACTAAGAGTTTCTATCTAGATATGTGTTTTTTACACTTGATCATTAGATGACAGTTGAATTAAAATTGTTTTAGCCTATTTTCTTCTCATTTTGCAATCCAATATAGGAGTATTAAACGTAATATTGTTGAACTAATTAAATATTAAGAGCTCTTATTTTTACTTACACGTATAAAAAGTTTCTGGTTCCATTCCTGGTCATCCCTTCATTCCCAACTAAATCCTGCATCTTAACTTAGACCAGTCTCCATATATAATTCATATAATTAATAGGAGATTTTTCACTCTCATGATTATATAACTCACGAGTTGTCCATAAACATTTTAGTTTTTCCTCTTGAACAAATTCAGTGAACAATCAACTAGCCATGTGTATATATTGAGAATATCAACTAAAGACTGCAATCATAATTCATATATATATATATCTGCCCTACTTTTTTCAGAGAATTTTAAAAATAATTAATAAAGTGTGGTTTCTTACTTATTAAAAGTTCAATAACTATTTCCTGACAAAAAAAAAAAAAAAAAAAAGAGTTCAATACAATATTTATAATTTTATATAGAAATGCATTTGCATATATTAGTCTCGTAACTATGTTTCATATAACTCTCTCTATATATATTTATGCAAATTAAATCTATGATAAACACTATGATATATTCGCTCTATTCCTAAATATTTGTCATTTAAAGTTGTTGCACAAGGTTTAAGAAAACTATTAGGGTCTGTTTGTTTGGCATTTCCCAGAATTTTTTCATGTTTGGGAAATGCCAAACAAACATGTTTTCTATTTTCCGAAATAATTTTTTCATCCATTAATTTTTTCAAACTACTCTCTCAAAAGTCAAACAAATATATAACAATTTTCTTATCTTTAAACATAACATATACAAACTCTACTTTGATTTGACATAAAGTAACCTAGCTATCTCTTACACAATTTATCTCACATAACAAACATGATTTGACATAAAGTCTTACACATCTTACACCTACAAATCAACTCTTTCAAAAAAATCTACAACTACTTTATTTCTCAAACCACTCTCTCAAAAACCAAACAAACAACATTACGCAAATCGAGATTATTTTACAAACCTCCATTACTCTCCCAAACTACTTTTCCAAACGCCAAACAAACAGGCCCTTAGCAATTTAAATTTTAAGAGAATAAAAGTCTTATGGTACAGAGAGTATATATACTTGTCTTAATGAAAATTAAATTGTGACACTAATATACAACTATAAATATGTTAAACACAACAATACAAATTTTACAACTTGTAAGACAAATACATGTGTACGATCATTATCTATATTAATTAATCCTATATTAAAAATGATATATTCGTAAATATCATGCTAAAATTCAACCAATACACTAGAAACATTTAAATCTCGATACAAAATTACTTTTTGTTTAATTTTTTACACTTTAGTACCAATAAACTAGAAATTAGATATAAAAAATCGAGAATTTTTCAATGTTTATGATAATAGTAAAGTGTGATTTAATAGAAATCTCAAACAAACGTCAAAAAGAAGGAATCCAAACTCGACCTTGTACCCCTTTCAGAACGATTTTGGCTCAGTTTTACGATTTTGCAAAACTGGTCAAACTCATTCCAAATAAATTTGAATGTAGGTGTTGTGAATGTAGTTTTCAACTTATATATTCAAATCTAATAAAATTAAGTCTAAAAATGACATTAATTTAACACATATTAAAAAAAAATACGAAACATAAAATCAAATGTTTCACTGAAATCATATAAACAATTTCTTTGAACTTAAATCAAGTAAATTTGAGCTAAAACCAATCCAGACGAAGCCTTAATTATAATATTCACAATTAAGTATAATTTCCTCTCTCCTTCCTATCTTTCTACTCTACGTATGTAAATTAAATATAATTGTAAATTGTTCCATGTGGGTGGCTGAAACCTAGACTACGGCCAAAAAGCAACGGGCAGCACTGCCCGAACGGCATCCCAAATCCCGAATAAATATATATAGATTCAGTGGCTAACAATGAACGGACAGGAATCACGGGCAGCTGGGACGTTAATATCTGGTGCAATGGCACGCCAGTATCTCAAGATATTTTTGGTTCTGTATCCAATAGAAAGGAAGCATTTGATATTAAGATATCTTTAGAAATTTGATTTAACCAGCATACGTGGCTTAATCCCATTCAAGCTTTATATCTTTGCTTGTGTGATCTGAATCATCTGATCTTACCACTAGGCCATACTGTGGTGGGCCCCATACTATGGGCTTTTGTTCATGGGCGAGATGATTGCATGCCGTATATGCACCATACATAACAATCCACACATACATATATATATATATATATATATGTATCGAGATTTATAAAAGAGATTTTTTTTTTTGTAATTAAACCGGAATATATATTTCTGGTGGTTTAAACTTAATATTATTATCTTCTCAAAAAAAAAAAAAAACTTAATATTATTAGTTCGTATAAAAATAATTGTTTATTTAATTTTCTAGATTTTTTTGTTTTGATTTAAACGTCACTCATATATATTTCAGATCAAACTTGAGTATTATATATTTTTAATTTGGTGGTTTAAACCTAAAATTATTACTTTGTATAAAAATCATTTGTTTAGTTTTGAGATTTCTTTTTATTTTTCTAAATTTTTTATTTTCATTATTATGCTCTCATACTTGATCACATATCAAATTTGCTTTACATTTTTGTTGATTTTTTCGTTGGCCGCCTGCCAAAATCAATTTGTTTAACTTCATTTTTTAATTATTAAATTAAAAACTTTTGATTTTTTAAAATAGTAACTAGTGAAAGTAGTCTTAAATCCCAAATCAAAAACTGAAAAATAAATGAGTAATATACACACCACATGTTCTCAAATCTCATGCAAAATACCTCTTTCTCTAGTTTTTTTTAGTACTTATCCTATTATGTTTTTCCATTATTGTGGCAGCATATAACGTCCTCCACAAACTAAAATCGACTTTCCCTTGCCAAATTCTTACCATACGTACGTACTATGACTATTGATACATAACTATTCTTATGCTCAATGCCGGGGGGGGGGGGGGGGGGGGGGGGTGTAGGAGAGTAAAGGAAAAAAAATAATTGCATTATAAAGGGCAGAATCATTTAGAGAGAAATTGGAAGATCTTGTTACGAATTATTGAGCTTGTGTTACATCTAAAACAATATACTCTTTTCGCGACATGTACCATGCAAACTACTTGGCTACCAACATCGTGGTCTAGATATTTGGGACACGAGGAAGGCAAACATTGCCTTATTGACAGAAGTAGAGTGACGTTCGCTTGATAGCCACCATGCCATTTGGAATGAGGTCTATCCCAAAAAGTATCTAAAGGCAACCTATTGAATTATGAGATTAGAGAGGGTGAATCTAGCATTTGGAAAGGGATTGTGAGGTGTACGAAGGCGGTAGATCATTGTATTCATTGACGAATAGGAAATGCCATCTTACTCCTTTTGGTTTGATCGATTGTTATATAGGGGCATACTGTGTGTTCTTATGACTGAAGATATTAAAACGAAGAACTTCCCTTTGATGTTTCAGAGGTCATTGATAATAACGGTAAGTGAAATTTGAATTTCATAGAAACTCACATTCCAAACGAACTCAATGCCTCTATTCTTTCGATCTCTATCATTTTGAAGCAAAAATTCCAAAATACCCTTTTAATCAAATAATCTTAGCATTAATTATCATTAATTACAAGTATTAGTAAAAAGGGTAAAACTGGTAAAAGAACATTAATTTTACATTGAAATCATAAAACGACAAATAAAAATAAACTAAAAAATGTTGCCAAAGCGACAAATAAAAAAACGGAGGAGTATTTTTTAAGGGTATTTTAGATATATCTTTTGTTTTTCGTCAAAAAATCATGTTATTTATTATTTATTAGGTTCCTTAATATCCGTACAAAACTCTAAAACGACAATTATTATGAAACGGAGAAATTAAACAACAACTCAAATTTAAAGAAAAATCTAGAAAGAATAATGGGTCATGTAAGAAGAAAGTCATCCACACAACATTCGAAACATGGGAAGGGGTCATCTTCAGGTTTAAACTCTAAACCACATACCGAACTTTAGAACAATCTAGAAAGCCACTTTTACATACAATAATTTCCATTTTCACATAGGAGAAAGAAACTTTAAATTTAAATATTAATAGATAATTAAAACCAGCCAACATCAAAGGATAAGCCAAGGCAAAGTGACCAAAGGTCGGTTCAAACTTACTTTACTTCAATTTTGGAATTATTAAACAATAAGTGAAATAAGTCAATCAAGCTCTTGTAATAACTCATCAACTAGTACTTAAGCTTAAGAGCATAATAACATGATTAGACACCTGGCTTTGTAATAGACGTGCACGTCCCTTCTAAGAATAAAATTAAGTTATATTGGAGGGACCCATTTCATTTCAAAGTGGTAAATTGGTAATGGTGACGAGATTTGGACGGTTCAAAATTGACCCTACACCTTAACTTATTATTCAATATTTTAGTAGGAGCATAAGCTAAGTCATTTAGGGACTTAGGGTATAATTTTTATCTTATTTTGGTCTAATATGTTTCTTAAATTGTAAGATTTGAACCCAACACTTCAAGACTTTTACTATCTTTTTCCAACTTAATATGGTTTTTCAAACAAAGCTATTAAAGTACTTCTCCAAAGTTTCTTCAATAAGAACTTGTTCGGAAAAGGAAAAAAAAAACTTGAACAATATTAATTTTTTGTATGCTTTAAATGTTTCTTTAAAGCTCAATTTGATAAGCAAATGAAAAATTAATGTAAAATATCAAGCACTCAAATATGTTCATTCAACAATTAAACGAAATTTAGATACATCATTTAGTTCAATAATACATTACATTTTAGTAATGTACTATTTAATCGAACTCATCTCAGTTACAATTTAACTTGAACCAAATTCAAATATATTGTCATATTTTTCAATTAAGAAAAAAAAGATGGTGCATGTCCGTATATGTCTTTCAAAAACTTATTTTCTGAAACCAAACATATTTTATAAAAACTTTAGGTGGTCTCATATATACGTTTCTTCTTTTATTCCATATTATTTTCTAATATTATTTCAATACTTCTAAACTTTAAACATTGAAGCTTCTAAAAGGAAAATCCAAGATTAAGTATATTTATGAATTGAATTCGAGATTTTGTCACCTTTTTTTCTCCTTCAAACTGTTAAAATTTAGTTGAGTCCCGATGATTTATTTTCATTGAAATTGAATTACTTTACCCAAGAATTGTATTTTTCAAATACATGTTGGAATATCATCAGTTTCTTAAAACAAATAATTCTAACATCATAGACTCATCGGTAGTTGGTAACGGGACTACCATTTATCATTTATGGGCCTTTTGTAGAAAATGGGTCTCAGATTCTAATGTACTGTAAACTGGGCCAAATCTGGTTTTGCATACGGGCCTTATAAGTTATAAATTACTTTAGATAAAACATGGGCCTAATCTCAATTCACATGTTAAGATTTCTCAATAATCAAAGTCTCAAAGATTAACATGTCATATAATACACATAAATTGGAAAAAAAATATGGGCTCTTAACGTGCTAATAATTATAATTCAAAAATCAGTTTGAGTACTTGAATGAAGGATTTATTATTAAAAAAAGAAAAATAATAATAAGAGCCAAAAGAAAGCGTAGCCCACATTTTCGGAAATGGTAAACTTATGTTGGACATAGTGCACGAGTGATAAGTAAAAATTTTATGGTGAACTTAAATGAAATTAGAAAAAGTTGTTTATGTATAATAGTTAATAGTTTTGCTGCTCCGGGCAAGGATATAAAAGAACAATTGGTTATTTTTTTAAGAGAAGATCGCACTTTCCCCCTGAATTTATAGTCAAATTATACTTTCCCCCCTTAACTTAATTTTTCTGTATTGTCCCCCCTGAATTTACATTAATGTTGGACTTTTCCCCTTGAATTCTTTTTCAAGCACTTTCGAGCCGAAGTAGGCCACGTGAGAGGCACATGACAATCTTCTAGGGTATTTTTGTCATTTAATATCAGAGAAAAAGTGCAACACATAAGTTTAGAGTGGAAAATGCAACAAGGATGTAAGTTCAGGGAGAAAAGTATAACTCAGCTATAAGTTCCCGGGGGTAGGGGGAAACGCGATTATTTTATTAGAAGTATTTTTTCTTCTTCTTTATTTAATAAGTTTACCTCTTTATTCTTCAATTAATGTAAACTATCAACTGAAAAATCCAGTATTACATATTGCTAATTTTTCTTTTTTCTTTTACAAATTCCAACAATAGCTAGACATATCATCCATTTCCACCTTAAGCATGTATGTTTGGCTCATAAAACATCCGGACAAATTACATTGCTGCAAAAAAATGAAATGAATGATTTATGATCCGTTAAATAATATTGTAAAAAATTAAATACAAATCGTAAATTATTAAATTTCACAAGTAGAAAAATAAAAATATATGGAATAATTAATAGAAATATGAAAGTATATGATGACTTACAATATGCAACAAACAGCTGTCCTGCCAAGGTCATCAATACCGCATTTGGATGCAAGAATTAGTGTTTTATCTTTATCGAGTTTAAAAGGAAGCTTCCAAGGCGACGCATTATAGCAATCACAAATATATGAAGGCAATGTAGATCCAAACGCAAACTTAAAAGCTTTGCAACAAATATCACTCGGATTAGGGGATCCAAAATAGTAGTTTTCACATTCTTTTAAATTTGATCCTTGATCGGAAATAACACTGCAAATTTTTGGATCAATGTCAATAGACCTTACATTTGTAATCAAACAAACAAAGACTAAACTAAATGCAAATGCACTTGATGAGCTAATCATCATCTTTAGAGTACAAAGGAGTTTGATATATAAATGTTACTCCATTTATAGGATAGTGGAGTATCAATCCTTTAATTAATTATCAATAAATATATCTTGTTACTAAAATCAAAGATTTCTCAAAATTTTATTTGTCTAATATATATGCCAAATCTATATTTGGCAATTCATTTATAAAAAAATATTACTAAGAAAAAGCACGATTCCACAGTCACACATAGCATACGAGAGCAAGAAATCAACACATGATAAGTGTAAAGATCATGGTATAAGTGGACAACTATACAATATGACCATTATTTTTTTTCTTTTCTTTTTGAGAAATTATGAACGTGAATTGTGTATAATTAATAAAAGTTTTTATTAGCTAATTTATAAATATTAGTATTTGAAGCTAACCCCCATGGTCATTTTTGACCAAAATCTAATTTGTATTCCACTTTTGTTTAATTTTGGGAAATATGTCATTGACAAGTTACCGGCATGATAATTGTAAGTACCTATATATATATTCGAAGGGTGTTTGACCCCAAATGCTCAAATTTGACCAAATTCTATATTTTTTTAATCTTGAGTAATTTTGTTATTGATTATTACTTAATTAGTTTGTTGTAATTAATAGCTACATTAGTTAACATCTAACAATATTGAAAATTACTTTCGTAAATCTAAGATGGTTGAAGTGGTAGTGACTTGCAACCCTAGGAGACGAAACTCAAATTTGAATCCTACTGAAGACATCACATTGGAGAGGACCTATATACCCAATTCACTCTTCAGTCCGAACTCTAAATACACAGTTTAGTAGATTAAAAAAAATTACTTCTGAAAATAATTTCTACACATTTCCAAACCTCTTTAAGATATTTTGCTTCTAATGTTATTTCTATTTTGTGCAGGTGGTTCTAAACGGGTTGGATTATTTATAGTTCTTCATACTTATCAAAGATGAGGTTGTGAACATGTACTTGTTTCCCCAAAAACTTGTTAAAGGTTCTAAACGTATATACAATATATTATAATTTCGAATCATAATTTCTTGTTTTGTGGGGTATGTTGATGGGTGACACACATACTATGTGTGTAATACACTTGCATTGTAATTAGAAGAGTTTGGTCGAATGTGATACGGCTAATAATTTCCCCACTTGTAGATACTCTAATGATCATGGCCAACTATATTTATTCAACAAACAATATTTGCAGCAATGAGCTACTATAATACAATAACATGAGTGAATGTAAGACATAAATGACAATATTCTAACATATAAAAGAGAGCATAAATATAATTTATAACCAAATTGAAAATCAACGAGGGATTGATTAGTCAACTTCACATAATTTGTGCTCCGTTTTCCTCGGAAACGAGAACGGTTAAGCGATGCAATAGTAAGTCGAAATCGTCTTGGCTCCTAAGAAGGCTGAGACGAACATAACGATCTTCAGACATGAACTTGCTCCCCTCGCGGCCTATTACGTTTGCTGCTAGGAGAACTGCATTGCAATCCGTATCTTCTTCCCTCTCACATTTCAACCATGCATATGCTGGAGATGCTCCTCTGTCTTTCTCAAAGAAGTTACAGAACTGAATAGGAATTTCTTGAATCGAGAAACGTTTTGACAACGATATAATCTGTCCGAGTTTCACCCACCTATCTCGCATCGTTTCGTATGCAAAATTGAAAATATCTGTGGTGTTTCCTTCAAGAACAGCTTTGAGAAGCTGAAAAGCTCTCAGTTGAGTGTCCCTTGAAATTCCCATTTGTTCTATCAAAATGTAATTTGCCATGTTTTCGTAAACCTCCTTGTCCTTCACTATAGCCCATCTGCGAAAAAAATATTAACTTGGGAAATCAAGAGAATTCTTTATTTCATATCTCATCTAAAACCAAAGGGTATATATGTCATATTTATGTACCCGAATCTGCTTCCGGCATGGCCAGTGAGATTCGAAAGTGTAAAAATCATAACATCTTCATTTGATGGGGCTGGAATTGCGGTATAATGAGGCCAATAATAAGCATGATCATGTATAGTTTTGACAGATGAGCCTTTTAAAATAGCTTTCTTCAAAATCCCATCTGGATTATTTGGTGAAGTAACAAATTCAATCACATTGTCATTAGAATCAGAATTATTTTTCAGCATTGATGCATTTCCTTCAAACTCAAATCGCGCAGTCTCAAAGTAATCTGTTTGCATCCTATAAAGCTGCAGTACAAAATAGAAAATTGAATATGAACTTCAATAAGTAAAAACTTCATAAGTATCATGAAAAGTTTGATAAAGGGCAAACCGGATAATAAGGGGGGTCGGCCACAACACTTGAAGGCGAGGAACGATTGGCGGATAAGGCAAAAACTGCTGCTGAGAGGAGCTGAGTTGAGCCTCCACCGAAAACTATGTACTTTCCTTTGGTAATTGCATTTCTTGAAATGGAATGAAGTCTAAAAATTTGATTTTTTAGTTGTTCTGAGATGAAAGTATGGTCTGGAAACTGGTAAGTCATTCTGTGCCATCCGGGTACGAGGACAGCACTGCTGGCCGCATGTTGCATCCAAAATGGCTCCAAAAATAATGGATCCCCACTGTATTTTTGTAAAAGAGAGAAAAAGATATATACATTATGCCATGCATCATATATATGTAAGGGATTCTAGATATATGAAAGCGATGTAACTCGATCATTAATCAAACGGACTCTTAACACTTTTTTTTGTTCGGTGAAGATCATGTCCTACTAGAGCACCTTCTACTTCTAATATGCAATTGTGATCTTTTGATACTCAATTCTTGTATCAATTAATCAAAATTCTTATCTCATAGGAGTATAAAATAATGATTTTGACACCGCTAATTTTCGATCACTACATTTATAGATATACATGTAATAGTTTATTGAATTGACCTTTTTGACCTCTGTTTGTAACTCACTAGAGATTCATAGCTGTAAGGTAAAAAAGTAAAAGTAAAAAAATAAAAGAGAAAACAGCCAGTAGTTAATTACCCATCAGCATTAGCTGCACAATCAGGTATGAATCTAGAGCAATCAGGGCCTTGATAGCATGTATTACATTCACAAATTGGCTTTCCATCCACCACAAATCCATCCAAATAAGCTCTTCCATGCCCTGAACAATTGACTAAAGCAACTGCTTCAGCTTCTTCTGCAGCTTTTTGGGTCCAACTCAGCTTCTGCTTCTCCCAATTCCCACCACCACCCACATGATTATAAAGATTAATAAGCAGAAAGATGTTAAGAACAACAGAAGCTAAAGCAGCAAAGAAGTAGATTCTACTCTTAGCCATGTTTTGATTTAATTCCTTCTCTCTTTTTAATCAAACTCTTATAAATTGTCATACAAACTCTTTGATCAATTTGTTTGAAGTTTCTCCGTTGAATGTCGGATGGAAATTTTGAGTTCTTAACTTAACTTTGAGGTAGCTGAAATTTTGAGTTTGACTTTGGATCATTAGTTTACAAGTTAAATAGCATATAGTTTAGAATCATCTACTTACACAAAAATATAAAATATAGAAAAGACGACTGGTAATGCAAAAACAGGAGTTAATGACAATTTACCCCTGTCATATTTATAATATTCAATTTATTTTCTTTAAATAAATAAATGTGGGTCTACAGTATACAGTATAATTATTATCAAATCTTCAAATGTACATACAATTTTTTATGATGCCAAATTTACTATGAAACCGAAAGGTCAATAGCCATGACCTCTCTACATAAGTACACATTATTCTTAATCTGAACAACAACAGAAATTCTAAAAACTTACAACAATCAAACAGAGATTGACATATAATAAAATCTTTATAGGCTAGCGATATTGCCAGAGCAGCAATTGTTGCTGCAAGAGCAAAATTTTATAAATTCATAATATTTTTGTTGCCACATTATTTTTGTTGTTTTTTCGTTTAAAATTCTTACCACAGTAGCATCTAAGAAATTCATTACTAGTTACGACTTCTTTTACCCTATTAATTATTGCCCAGTCAAAGCACAAAATCAAGCTTTTGAAATAGCAATGTCAATCCAGTATTCTTCTTGCAAAAAGTAATTCCAGTTCTCTGCAATTACGGTTCATATTTCAAATTGTAATTTCTTAGGTGCCTTCAGGATTATGTCGGAGAAATTGTCAGCCATTTTTCAATCACGATTTTCCTTTTCAAATAAAGTCAAAATTCTTATAAAAAATGCAATTTATTGGTTAGCCTTACTGTAAATTCTGGGAAAAGAAAAGAAATAGGAAACTTATTGCTGTGAAAGAGATGCAAATTTACCAGTAACGTCATTGACCGAGAAGCATTTTTTCATAAAGTGATACCTAAGAGGGGGGTGAATTAGGTATATAACTTTTTCTTATCTGTTTCGTTCCAGAGGACAATTAGTTGAATGTTCCAGTAATTTCAAGTTTAAAGTTCCGAAATGATTAATTTCAAAATTCAGTGAAGTAAAGTGCAGAAAATAGAATAAAAATGCAAACACCGTTTATAGAGGTTCGCGCCCAAAACGGCCTACTTCCTCTCTTCCAGCACCCCTGGGTAATTCACTAGATACGTGGCTTGCAGGACGAACCTCCGCCACACGAGATTACAAGATTTTTATTCTTACTCTCGATACGAGCTTGCTAGGCCTAACCTATCGCTCGACAAAAACCGTGCTTGCTAGATTCCTATCTATCGCACAAAAAGCGTGCTTGCTAGAACACTTAGTCCTATCGCACTACGAGCTTGCAAGTACAAAACTTTCGCTCAAAAATAATTATAAAATTTGATTACAAAGATTGCTCCAAAATGAGCGGATTTTTGCAAGACTAAACACTCTTCTTTTTTTCTTCTATTACTTAGAGTAAATTCAAGATTTAAGAGCAAGAAGAAAAAGGTTTTTCAAAAGCTTTTGAGAAAAGTAATTTTTGCAAATTAAAGAACACTCAAAGACTTTAAGCTTGGAGAAAATGATTTAGCAAAGTGAAATTTTAGAGAATGAATTGTGTGTTTGGTCGTGAGAAATGATTCACTATTTATAGTTGAGTAGAGTTGGTTTAATAGGGAAGGATTTTGAAATTCAAAAATTATTTTGTCACATTTAAAATGATTTTGCAAGATTAAAACATGTGACTAACTTTTCAATGAATGTGGATAAGGTTTAGTAATTAGATGAAGATAAAATCTTTCCAAAAGAATTGATTTTAAATAAACAGGGTAAGATATTTAGCTAGACAAATTAGAGACAAATTATCTTGCTAGCTAAGTCAAAGGATTTGAAAGAAATCTTTCCTTTAAAAGTTGAGTTGATTGAGAGTTCAAATTTAATGGCCAAAAATTAATTAAATTTTCAAGAGTAATTAGGCTTAATTAAAAAATAATTTTCGGCTATGATAAATTGACAAGGTTTACGGCACATTTCAAAATGTAGGCAGACAACTTTGATTTAAAACCATTTTTAGAAGTGGGCCAAAAATGATGGGCCAAAATTATTTATAAAAAGTTTGGGCTAGGAATTTTCTACTCTTTTAATCAAATGAAATTACTTACTAAGTTGACCACAATTTTCTTGAATCGAAAATTGGGCCCTTCAAGGGTGCTAGGGGCCTCGATCTTGATCTTCAATCATAACGAGCCTACTTTTCTAATTGGGCTTCTCATGAACTAACTTCCAATTTCGTACAAGCCTTTTATTCAAAATTGGTCTTCCTTCATTATTGGGCTTTCGACTATTCATCAAAGAATGAGTTAATCTTGCTTGAGCCTTTTATCTTTGATTGATCAATTACTCGTAAACGAGTCTTTCTTCAATTAATGAGCTTCTCAATAATTCCTGCTAAGATAAACTCAAGAAACAAGCTCAAATATCAAATTGTTTGTTAATCATTAATCATTCGGCTAACATAAAGAGCGGAGCATCACTAAGGAAATCACTGATGTTAGAATGAATATATAATTGCTTCAGGAAGCTAAACTCATTATCGACAATTTAGGAAAACAATTAAAGCCTTTCCTTGTTGATGTCATTAGAGATGTGAGAACTAAAGAAAAACTGAAATGTTCAATGTAAGTAGTCTGTTTGTGATTTGTAAAGCTACAAACAAATAACAAAATTAATTTCAAATAGTATTTAGTACTCCACAAATATGAAAATCGAGAAGAACGGTTCTTGATTTGATTGGACAAACCGGATAAGTTCATGGAAAGGACATAAACAGCTGCTCCTAGGAGATGTACGTGTGGATCCACCACCAAAAACTATGTATTTTCCTTTGGTGATTGCATTTTTGGCTATAGCATGTACTTTGTGAATATTATTTACGAGCTCGGGTGAGACCGCAAATTTATCATTAAACGCATAGCCCATTCTGTGCCATCCGGAAAGTAGAACTGCACCGATTGATGCATGCTGCATCCAAAATGGTTCCAAGAAAGGATTCCCACTGCATGTCCAAAAAAAATGGACATGTTTCTTGTTAGATCATTCATATGGTTAAAAAAATAAATTCAATATTTGCATTTTTGGTTATATGTAATAGTTTAGGAGTTAATGGCAATTTAACCTCATGTAATATTCATAATGTTTAATTTAAATTTATGTGATTTGAAAAAGAGCACTATACCCCCCTGTAATTTTATAAAAATTTCACACCACCTCACTGACATAATTATATGTGACACTTTACCCCTCCGTGTTATGATAATACGGCAATTTATCCCCCTGTGTTACGATAAATGTGACAATTTACCCCCTATGTTACAAAACACTTTTCAGCAGAGTCTTCTCTTTTGACTTGTCAGCTGATTTCCTTGACTTGTCTGACGCGATAAGAGCACTCATCTATTCCTATTCTAGGCCGCTTATACTCGTAAGCTTTGAGAGATGAGAACAATTCAGAAAAGAAAATATTTCCCAAATCCCTTGATTCTTACGTGGTCGTTACCTTCATGTTGAATTTAGGTGGAAGAGCTTTGAGAATCTTCATGGTGATCTCCTTGTCTGAAAACTTTTTACTAAGCCTTAGAACTTCGTTCAGAGTTTTGGTAATTCTGGTATCCATTTGTTCAATCGTTTCACCTGACTTCATATTGAAGTTTTCAAACTTCTCCAGAGCCACACTAAGCTGATGTTCCTTGATGGCGTCGTTTTCTTCACTTAACTCACATACTTTATCCCACATTTCCTTAGCTATCTTTAAATGTTTGATCTTCTGAAATCTTTCTTTGTCTAGAGCTTTAACCATTATAAATCGAGCCACCTTGTTAAGGTTTACTAACTTGACTTCTTTACTAGTCATCTCGCTTAAATCTTTTTCGACTATTGGATCAGACTGATCAGTAACCTTCACAGTCTTCATAAATCTGAATGAACCTTTTATAATGCATGTAAACATGTTATCATTTTATGCAGCAAGAAGGATTTTCATTATGATTTTCCAATCTTCAAAATCCATACCGTCAATGTAGATTCCATGTGAATAAAAGCTAATGATTATAAAATAAGACGTGAAGAAAAGTAAATACATGTTCCTTGGTTTCTTAACAAGGTGGCACAATTTCTCAGTTATATAACCTCTCAACTCACCATTTGTAAAAATCAAATTTGAATCCCAGTCTTCCAAATTTCATTTTAATGAAGAGTTAGAGGTACTAATTAAGAATTTCTGTTGCATGGTCAATTTTTTTGAGTGAATAGAACATTAAATAAACTTAAACAAATAATTCTAAAATCATAGACTCATCGGTAGTTGGTAACGGGACTACCATTTATCCTTTATGGGCCTTTTGTAGAAAATGGGTCTCAGATTCTAATGTACTGTAAACTGGGCCAAATCTGGTTTTGCATACGGGCCTTATAAGTTATAAATTACTTTAGTTAAAACATGGGACTAATCTCAATTCACATGTTAAGATCTCCCAATAAATTTCAATACAAATCTGATTCAAATTCGGTCCGATTTATTAGGATAATTGTCCGATTAGTGATCCGATGAACCTGATCCGATTAAAAAGATCTATAATTCGAATTATATGAAGCCAATATGGATCTAGGCTGATTTGATCCGCCCCATTGACAACACTATTAATAATCCTTTGGAAAAAAATATGGGCTCCCAACGTGCTCATAATTATAATTCAAAAAATTGTCCTGTAACCTCAAGTATGAGGGTGAACAATAAAAAAAAAAACTGGAGCATCTAAAAGCTCATAATATATTTTTCATTAAAACATATCAATCGCAGAAATGAGTTTGATATATAAAATTGTTTTGGAGATCCCAACTCCTTTTAGTTTAACAAAACCTCAGCAGTCAGCACGCGTCCCCCACGTTCATAAATTCTTTAAGAACAAAAAATAAGGATTCAGTTTTGGGAATTGATCCCAAAAAAAAAGTGAAAAGTAAATTTTATGAATGAACGTAACTGGTGAAGTTGATGAGATTGGTCAAATTTTATTTAATGCACTACATTTGCAGCAATGTGCTACTATAATACAATAACATGTATAAGACATAAATGACAATATTATAACATATAAAAAGAGAGCAAAACCTATACAACTCAATGATCACTAAATATAAATTAAAATTGAAAATCAACCAAGGATTGATTACTCAACTTCACATAATTTGTGCTCCATTTTCCTCGGAAACGAGATCGGTTAATCGATGCAATAGTAAGTCGAAATCGTCTTGGCTCCTAAGAAGGCTGAGACGAACATAACGATCTTCAGACATGAACTTGCTCCCCTCGCGGCCTATTACGTTTGCTGCTAGGAGAACTGCATTGCAATCCGTATCTTCTTCCCTCTCACATTTCAACCATGCATATGCTGGAGATGCTCCTCTGCCTTTCTCAAAAAAGTTACAGAACTGAATAGGAATTTCTTGAATCGAGAAACGTTTTGACAACGATATAATCTGTCCGAGTTTCACCCACCTATCTCGCATCGTTTCGTATGCAAAATTGAAAATATCTGTGGTGTTTCCTTCAAGAACAGCTTTGAGAAGCTGAAAAGCTCTCAGTTGAGTGTCCCTTGAAATTCCCATTTGTTCTATCAAAATGTAATATGCCATGTTTTCGTAAACCTCCTTGTCCTTCACTATAGCCCATCTGCAAAAAAATATTAACTTGGGAAATCAAGAGAATTCTTTATTTCATATCTCATCTAAAACCAAAGGGTATATATGTCATATTTATGTACCCGAATCTGCTTCCGGCATGGCCAGTGAGCTTTGAAAGTGTAAAAATCATAACATCTTCATTTGATGGGGCTGGAATTGCTGTATAATGAGGCCAATAATAAGCATGATCATGTATGGTTTTGACAGATGAGCCTTTTAAAATAGCTTTCTTCAAAATCCCATCTGGATTATTTGGTGAAGTAACAAATTCAATCACATTGTCATTAGAATCAGAATTATTTTTCAGCATTGATGCATTTCCCTCAAACTCAAATCGCGCAGTCTCAAAGTAATCTGTTTGCATCCTATAAAGCTGCAGTACAAAATAGAAAATTGAATATGAACTTCAATAAGTAAAAACTTTATAAGTATCATGAAAAGTTTGATAAAGGGCAAACCGGATAATAAGGGGGGTCGGCCACAACACGTGAAGGCGAGGAACGATTGGCGGATAAGGCAAAAACTGCTGCTGAGAGGAGCTGAGTTGAGCCTCCACCGAAAACTATGTACTTTCCTTTGGTAATTGCATTTCTTGAAATGGAATGAAGTCTAAAAATTTGATTTTTTAGTTGTTCCGAGATGAACGTATGGTCTGCAAATCGGTAAGTCATTCTGTGCCATCCGGGTACGAGGACAGCACTGCTGGCCGCATGTTGCATCCAAAATGGCTCCAAGAATAATGGATCCCCACTGCACTTTTGTACAAGATATATACATTAAGCTATGCATCATCATATATATGTAAGGGATTCTAGGCATTTGTGATCTTCTGATACTCAATTCTTGAATCAATCAATCAAAATTCTTATATTATCTCGTAGAAAATAACGATTTGACACCGCCAATTTTCGATCACTACCTTTATAGATATACATGTAATTCAAAAGTTTCACTTTTTCAAGTTTCATCTATAACTCATAGTGAAAACTAAAGGCTAAAGCAAGCTAGAAAAAAGAATATGAATCAAAGATTTGACCTTTTTGACCTCTATTTGTAAAAGTAAAAAAGTAAAAAAGTAATTACCTATCAGCATCAGCAGCACAATCAGGTATGAATCTAGAGCAATCAGGGCCTTGATAGCATGTATTACATTCACAAATTGGCTTTCCATCCACCACAAATCCATCCAAATAAGCTCTTCCATGCACTGAACAATTGATTAAAGCAACTGCTTCAGCTTCTTCTGCAGCTTTTTGGGTCCAACTCAGCTTCTGCTTCTCCCAAATCCCACCTCCCACATGATTATAAAGATTAATAAGCAGAAAGATGTTAAGAACAACAGAGGCTAAAGCAGAAAAGAAGCAGATTCTACTCCTACCCATATTATACCCTTTCTTTCTTTCTTTCTTTCTCTTGATTTAATTTAATTCCATTCTGTCTTTTTAATCCAATTTAATCTTATAAATTTGTCATTCAAACGTGCTTTGATCAATTTGTCTAAAGTTTCTCCGTTGAATGTCGGATGGAAATTATATTATAATTGAGGTGGCTGAAAATTTGAATTCTTTTTTGAGTTTGACTTTGGATCATTAGTTTACAAGTTAAATATATAGTTTAGAATCTTCTACTTACACAACAAAAATATGGTAAAATATAGAAAAGACAGCTGGCAGTGGTAATGCAATAAATGGAGTTAATGGCAATTTACCCCCCTATGATATTTATAATGTCCATTTTATCTCCATGTAATTTGAAAAAAGAGCATTCTCCCCCCCCTATAATTTTATAAAAGTTTCACACGGTCTCCCTGACATTTTTATACTATGTGGCATTTTACCTCCCTGTGTTATGATAATGTGACAGTTTACCCTCCTGTGTTGTGATAAATGTGGCAATTTACTCCATGTGTTATGATAAATGTGACAATTTACCCCTCTATGTTACAAAATATTTTTCATGCCCACTCTCAATTTCGACAAATGAGATACACTCTCCGACTCAAGAAGGTAAATTGCTTCATTAAATTTTTCATAGGTAGGTAAATTGCTCTTTTTCAATTCACAAAGAGGTAAACTGAATATTATGAATATCACAGGGGGTAAATTGCCATTAACCCGTTAAATAAAAATATAGTAACATATAGACAAGACGACTGGTAATGCAATAAATAAATGTGGGTCTACAATATAGTAATTAATATCAAATCTTCAAATCTTCAAATGTATACAATCTTTATGATGCCAAATTTAATGTGAAACCGAAAGGTCAATAGCCATGACCTCTCTACATATGTACACATTATTCTTAAACGTAACTGATCACTGTCAAACAGACATTGACATGTATATACTACTCTGTAATAAAAATACAATCTTCATATAGTCTTTGCACCATCTTCGTTACCAACTAGTACATTAAGGCGTCCCAACAAGAAGTCAAAGTCGTCGTCCCTCATCAAAAGGCTAAGACGCACGTAACGATCTTTAGAGTCGAATAAGCTACCATTACGTCCTATAATTTTTCCCGCCTTGAGGACTGCATTGCAATTAATGTCTTCTTCTCTCTCACATTTCAACCATGCATATGCTGCCATGCACATATTACTTCTTGTAAGTGTTCAAACTTTGAATTAACAATTTTACTGAATTAAATTTACTAATTAGATCAATTACCAGGAGATGGTCCCCTGACTTTCTCAAAGAAGTTGCAATATTGATTTGGGATTTCTTGGAGTGTAAAATGATTGGATAACGCTATAGTTTGGCTTAGTTTCTCCCACCGGTTCCTCATTTTCTCGTATCCAAAATCAAAGATTTCTTTGCCGTTTCCTTCAAGGATTGCTTCCAAAAGCTGTTGAGCTCTCATTTGAGCTTCTCTTGAGATTGAAAATTCTGATAGACTTATATATGTTTTCATTCTTTGGTATACAACTTCATCTTTTACTAAAGCCCATCTGTCAAACAAAAATAAAAAACCTTGGCAATGTCACATTTAAGAGGGATAATGCAAGATACTCTCTTCTGTTATCTGAAACATGTACGAAACTATATATCCTGTTAAATGTTTATTGCATAAAACTCCCCTATACTATTGACTAATCGGCAAGAAATCCCGACAAAATAGGCTGCCTAAAGTTGTATGGATGAGGGGTTTCGTGCTGAATATTTAATAATATACGGGATTATATGCAATAAAAATTTCCATAGGGGTTTTTGTGCCGAAATTTAAAACTACAGGGGGATTCTATGCAATAAACATTTCGCAAGTTAGTTGCGTGCAGGTTTCACATAACACATATAAGTTTTTTGCATTTATCCCCACATTTCAGTTATGCATGTTTATCCACTAATCACATTGACTGTTTTGAAATTGCAAAATGTATTTGGGGAAAACGAGTGAGTGGTTACGTACCCGAATCGGCTTCCAGCATGACCAGTAAGTTTTGAAATAGTAAAAACCATAACAGCTTCATTTGCAGGGGATGGAATAGCTGTGAAATGAGGCCAATAATAAGCATGATCATAAATAGCTTTCACCGATTTTCCTTGTGCGACAGCCCTCCTCAAATTTCCATCCGGGTTATTCGGTGAAGTCACAAACTCAATCACATTCTCTAAATTATCTGAAGAGTTGTTCAATGTTAATGCATCTCCTTTAAACTCAAAGTGCATATTTTGGAAGTAGTCTGTTTGTGATTTGTAAAGCTACAAACAAATAACAAAATTAATTTCAAATAGTATTTAGTACTCCACAAATATGAAAATCGAGCAAGACGGTTTTTGATTTGATTGGAACAAACCGGATAGGCAGGGGAAGCTGCAACTACGCTTGCTGGTGAGGATAAGTTCATGGAAAGGGCATAAACAGCTGCTCCTAGGAGTTGTGTGGATCCACCACCAAAAACTATGTATTTTCCTTTGGTTATTGCATTTCTGGCTATAGCATGTACTTTGTGAATATTATTTACGAGCTCGGGTGAGACCTCGAATTTATCGTTGGATGCATAGCTCATTCTGTGCCATCCCGAAAGTAGAACTGCACTGGTTGATGCATGTTGCATCCAAAATGGTTCCAAGAATAAAGGATTCCCACTGCATGTCCAAAAAAATATGTACATGTTTCTTATTAGATCATTCATATGGTTCAAAAAATAAAACTTGCAAAAATTTTAGTCCTATATATCGACCCTTTTCCTTTCAATTTTTGCATTTTTGGTTATGTGTAATAGTTTAGGAGTTAATGGAAATTTACACCCTATGATACTCATAATGTTCAATTTACCTCCCCGTGATTTAAAAAAGAGCACTTTACCCCCCTGTAATTTTATAAAAATTTCACACCGCCTCCCTGACTTTTGATATGTGACACTTTTACCACTGTGTTATGATAATGTGACAGTTTACCCCCTTGTGTTATGATAAATGTGTCAATTTACCCTCTGTGTTATGATAAATGTGGCAATTTATCCCCACATGTTACAAAACACTTTTCATGTCACTCTCAATTTAATCAAGTGAGTTACACTCTCCGACTGAAGGGGATAAATTGTTTTTTTTCAAATTACATGGGGTAAATTGAACATTATGAATATCATAAGGGATAAATTGTCATTAACCCAATAGTTCAAATTCTGCCTTTTTTGTCCTAAATTGGATGGAAAGGGGAGGACAGGACCGATCACAAGTGCAAAATACTTTAAAGCTTAGAACTATGAACACAATTTTAGAATAAATATTCAATCTAAACTAATAAAATTCAATAGAAGGTTCTGGTTTTTTTGAATAAATCAGATAAAAAATGAAAACAACAACACATTAGTCCAAATAAACAACACATACATATATATATACATACGAAAAAATAAATAAATATAATTAAAAAATGAAAACCTGTCAGCATCAGCAGCACAATCAGTTGCAAATACAGAGCAATCAGAGCCTCCATAGCAATTGTTGCACTCACAAATTGGGTTTCCATTAACAATAAGTCCATCCAAATAAGCTTTTCCATGCCCAGAACAAGAAGTTGATGCCACAGCTTCTGCTTCTGCTGCTGCTTTTAGGGTCCAACTTATTATTAGCTTCTGCTTTTTCCCGAAATATGGAGTGGTGGCAAAATAGATATTAAGAGCAACTGAACTCAAAAGGCACACACTGTAGAAGGAGATTCTCAACTTATTAGCCATCTTATGTTATGTTATGTTTTCATAATTATAAAAGATTCTCTTTTTTATATGCCAAAAAGCTAAAAGCTGAAACATAGCAATAATTGGTGATTGTCCACCTCTAATTTTGATACCGATTTCGTAATATGAATATTCAACAATGAAAACAGTGACATATGTATTTTATTATTGATTTGACAAATATTACGTATAAATTTTGTAATGTCAAAATTTAAATTTTAACCATTTTGGTGACTTAATTTAAGATGGTCATTGTTTTGGATTGGGGGATGTAATTGCGAAATTGATATTGTTTTTTTTTAATTGTGTATGAGGTTATTTCTTTTTATCCTAGAATCTTACCCTACTTCCTTGTTTCGTGTAAAACCTGCACGAAACTACATTGTGAGTTTATTGCTTGGAATCCCCCCCCCCCCCCCTTTTTTTTTTGTACTACTAAATATTTGCCCTAAGAAACCCCATCAATACAAAATACTTAATGTGAAGTTGTAAAGACCATCATGAAATATGCTGCTTTATTTTGAGGTTTTGTGTCGAATATCTAATAGTACAAATAAATTTATTAATTAATATTTAAGAGTGTAATTTACGTAGATTTGGCACAACACAAGAGAGTGTCTTGTATATATCTTAATTTTTCCAAATAAAATTGACAAATATTTTGTTTTTACTAATTAATGAAACGGGAGGAGCGTTTTTGCATTTTACTCTCAATAATCTAATTAGCTTTTTAGTTGAAGTGGCGTGTTAAGAGACCTGACTTGTAGTTGGTTTTTACTATTATTTTTCCAAATTTTCCATTTTTGTTTAGTGATCGCCTTAATTGTTAGTCATAAGACGTAACATTTGATTTTCCATCAAAATTAATTGCTTTCATATGCTCACCTACTAAATAGAATAGTTTTTCAGAAACATCACACCTTAGGAAATAATCACACCAAGAATGACCATCTAACCAAATAAAATACTATTAATTCTAAAAACATGCAAGAACTAGTTTACGACATCTTTTTTATCCTTTCCACTAGAAGTAAATTGATATTTTAACTAAATTTCATCAACTAATTAAATAGAATATTATTTCACCCTATGTAGTAATTTTAATTCGTTATTATTAGGTTGTGGTTCTTGATTCTTGAATCTATACCAAACTATATGATTTTATTGTAACGATAAATTTTTATCTTTCTGTTGAAAGTGATAATTAAGCCCCTATTTGGAATTTTAAAAGGATTATACAGAATGAGTTGAAAAAGCAAAGAGAAAAGGAAACTACATTGAGGTGTAAATTAAATTAATTGAACATCATCATATATATATATATATATTTTTTTTTTTTGTTTCCCAAGGATTTAATTCATATTATAGAGATAAATAGCCATTAACTCTAATAAAGGATGATATTTTCTCCACCAAACAAACCTTAACTGCAACAAGAAATCTGAAGAATCTTTTCTTTTTTTGGATGGATCGCTGTTCAACGGAAATTCCAAGTATCACATTTAACACATATGCCAGAAAGAAAAGGTGGTCCCATTGAATATCCTATCCTATATATATCAGCCAAATATATATATATAATTATAGATTTGTATCTATCACCTGATATTTTTTAAAACATGAAGAAGTATCTAGATAGTTAGTGCATGATTGTCAAATTTAGTTGGCACTTGGCTGTGACATTTTATTTTGAAAAAGAAAATGAAATTGAAAATGTAAAAGTAAGATTGGTAGTAAGAATGGACTAATTGTCAAATAGTGTAAGTTGCTATAGGAACTAGCATTAATTATTTAAATCGGCCCCATCCCCATGCCATCATCTTTTTTCTTGAAATTTTATCATCCAAACAATATAAAAGTAATCCTAGCTAGTACTCTTTATTATTATTTATCAAAAAAAAAAAAAAAAAAAAAAAAAGTAGTCTTTATTATTATATTTATATTCCCAGAATAGAGAAACTTTTACAATATTGTGTAGTATTTAAATTTAAGGCAATGCATTATTCAGTTGTGGTTGTGGAGGAGGGGGGAAGCAAAAGAATTCGCATTTACAAAAATAACCTCCTCCTTTTCTGTAACAGTGTGCATGTTCTAAAGTATAGTAATGTAATTTCACACACAAGTCCATGCAGAACAGAGGTCCCCTCTCCCCTTGAACACAATTTCCCACCACATTTATGTCTGAGCAGTGTTCAGCTTCTGCACCACATTAACATACATACAAAAATTATTAGTTGATTAAAAAAATAAATTAAACATCATTAATTACCATTTTACCCTCCATATATATTTAGTATATTTACATATACATTAAATTAACTTAATTTTATATATAACATTAATAAATCAAATAATATGTTAATATAAATTCTGAAAATATAAAAAACCTATTAAATTATATAATATCTATATCTTATTGATTTCATTTATTATTATTAATATATTTTTAATAATTTACAAAATAAACCGTCCTTACCCATGAAACCGAGGCCGCCGCCGGCCTGGTATTTGGTTCCCATTTCTCATATGGCAACTCCCAATGACGAAAATCGGGAATATGATTGTTGAATATAATGAATTAAAACCAAAATATATATTATAGGGTTTCAAGTTCCATTTTTTTTTCTTTCTAAATAAGGGCATTTTGGTAACTTTTAATTTAAATTGACAAATATTAAACTTCAATCTCACGAAGCGCGAGTTAGAGACTATAACACCCCAATCCTACATTGATTGTGGATGGATATTTTTTTTTTTTGGTTTCCCAAGACACTAGAAGAAAAATAATGTTTAATGACAAAAAATTAATGTGACAAAGTCAATCTCTATATCTAGAAACCGAAAAATAGAGTTATTTTGGACATTTATATAATCGACAAAAATCCCCAAAATAAAATAAAATAATTTAGGGAGTACCTGACTGGAGAGCAAATGAAATAATCAGAAGACTTAGTGGTACCAAGAGCTTTTTCATCTTTGACCCAAAGTACATTCCGAGTACTGAATTAGATCTTCACGTACAATTTCTTGTTCTACTGAATTTGTGATATTCACAATCAGAATATGGTCCTCTATATATTAGCACTATATTAATTGTGGATTTCATAATTATGGCTCAATTTACTATATAAGGTGAATGCAATGACAATGTTTGAAATCGTAACGATTCATGAGATTATTGTAATTTCATTAAACTTTACCATATTATTAAACTTACTAGATTTGATTGTTTCTGTTTAGGGAAAAAAAAAAAAAAAAAAAAAAAGCCCCAAATAAGTTGGGCTTCACAAGATTGGACTGGCCCATGAGAGTATATTATTGACATTTGACACTTTGACAGTATTATTATTTTTCATAGTATAATTAGCTCTCCATCATAAATGTAAAGCAAATTCTAGAAAAGATAATAGTTTAATTTAATGATAAATCAAGATATAATCAATTTTCCGTCGTGTAAAGATTTTTTAATTTTTTATCTGTACTGCTTTAGTGGTTTTCTACCGAGTGAACATTATTTCTTGACCCATTAGTTATGCAATAATCAATATCATGTATAGTGTCTTTAATTTATTATCTCGTAATTGCATGTGGTCTTGATAAAATGAAAAACCGTACTGATTGCCTGTTACACATAATACCAATTTAAGTGAAATTGAAATTAATAAGTTCATGTACCAATTTAAGTGAAAATAATAATATGGAACTTATAATAAACAAAAGGACAATGAACCATGAAGCACCAGTGGTCTAGTGGTAGAATAGTACCCTGCCACGGTACAGACCCGGGTTCGATTCCCGGCTGGTGCAATCTGTTTTGAATTTTCAATGTAGGTTTAGATTTTGATTATTTGATATACCACTCAGAATATTAGGATTCAAATTCTTTTTTCCTTTTCCATTTTTTTTTGTTTTTTGAATCACTTATAAATAGGAATATTTCTAGGGATATAACTTATAAGTAATAAGATTCTTAAATTATGCTTAGTATAAACATTCATAATTATAATATGTAATTTTGATTCTTTAAATCAAGTGGACTTTCTACTTTTTGGTTTACTAAAGGGAAAAATTTTATCCAGACCGGGTTTGGCCACACCAAAAAAAACTACAAGGCAAGTGCAATATACTTGCTTTGGAATTGGATTAAACTCTTAAGGGAGTGATCAATCACAAAGCAAGTGTAATACACTTGCCATGCGATTAGATGTTTTTGGTCAAGTCAGATATGGACAAAGTATAACAAATTAAGTGAATTCACAAAGAAAAAGGAACAAGAAGAGATGAAATCTTGTTTTACAGAAAAGGAAAAAAAAAAAAAAAAGGAACAAAAGGAAAATATAGTGTATCAAATTTCTTATGGTATTGTTGTAATGTTGTATAGCTAAAGAAGAAAATGAATTGTTGTGGTTATAATTTACCAAAACAAAAACAATTTATTTGTGATTCAACTAGAGTGCATGTATGCCTGAAAAACTCGATTCTTTTCCCTGACCCCTCCCGGGCGTCCTATGACTTCGTTTTGTTCTTCTTCTATATCGTGGCATGAATGGAAGACAACCGATCGGCCTGACTTTCCCATGTATCCACCACATACCCTTCCCTTTATCTAGGTATTGAAGTCGAATAAACTATTGACGACGGTACTCAAATTTTACGAGGAAATATAAATGGAAAAATTGCAAAAGTTGTTCTGTAAGTAGGGCTTACCGGCATTTTTTTTAAGATCCGGGCTGACAATTAAGTAATGTAACTAAATTAATTTGACAATTCAAATTCTAGTTAAGTCCAAAATTCTTATCTACAAATTGAGTCACGAGTGATCAGTTAATCCGAAATTTTACATGGGAACCAAAAATTCCAAAATTCCCTTCTTGTGATCACCGAGAACATTATTGTTAATAGGTACAACTACATAAAAATAGGCTACATAAAGTTTTCGACTTATGCAATCCATTGAAAAATTATAAAAATAAATAAATATAAATTAAAATAATATTTTCTGACTGAGTTTAGTCCCTCTAAAATTATAAAAAAAAAAAAAAATTGGAAATCAAATAATATTTTTTGACGAATTTAATCTGTTGAAAATAAAAAATTTCACAGAAAAAATATATCGGATAATCCAAACTCAAACCCAAAACTCTAGGGTATATATGGATCTGGTTTGGCCCGGTTTGGTCTCAGCAAAACTGGGCCAAACCTTGTTTGGCAATGGGCCGGGAAAGGTTTCGGCCCAGACCCTAGTTTCGGCCCAAGATCGAAACCTTCCCAGGCCAAGTTGTATTTGTAGATAGGCGCTGACAATCCAGTCTATATTTTTTTTTTCTTTTTGCTTTTCTTTTTGTTTGTTTTTTTCGCCCTTATGCTTTGTATAATTTATTTTATCACTATATGCCGCATTTATATAATTTATATTAAATTATCATAATATTGGTTTTTGCATTATTAATTTTTGTATTTATCATTTGTAATTAAAATATCTAACTATAATTTTAAATATTATATTCAATTATATTAGTTGGCGAGAATGAAGTTTATTTTAATACTATATATATTTTAACATAAAAAAAATATTAATTATCTCATCAAATATACATTCTATTTACAATAATATTAATTATTATAATAATTAAAATCACTTCTCAATAATTACAAAAAATAATTAATTATCTCATTAAATAATCACAAAATATAGTAATAATAATTTATCTTCGTAATCATTACACAATATAATATATTATTTTTAACACTATAAAGTTATTGATTTGACATACATCATTCACTTTTCTCCCCCAAACTCCAATAACCAAACTTCAATCCAAATTAAATCTCATATTTTCAAAACCCACTAACTATTATTTAATAATATTTTACAATCTCAATATTCCATTGAAACCATTATCCAAATCGAGTTTCAAAGGTTTCGTCGAAACCTCTGAAACCAGTTATTGGAACCAAACCGAGACCAAACTCAGTCAAACTACTTCCATATTAACAAGTTTTCCCAAGCATTGAACGACTATGCCACAATGTCGTTTTCATCTTGCAAAGCTAAGATTTAGCTCCACTCAATAAGTTGAGAAAATATATAGGAGTATATAAAAATATCAAGCCAAGTGTTCGGTTCAATTAAAGCTCATCCAAGATCGATCAATTTGACAAATACCATGTTAACAAAGGGTATGACACTTGGTAGAAATAATTAAATCAAACTTGATCAATAAGTTATTTGAATCTACTCGACTTGGTTACACTCTGATCGTATAATATTACATATATGAAAAAGAAGAAACAACGGGTCTTTTTTATTTTCTTTTTCAAATTGCACTTTTAGAAATTCGAGGAGTTTTAGAGATATTCTCGATTTTTGTGTATTTGTTTGAATTAGAGATGAAATAAATAATACAGTGTGATTATTATTTAAAAATATATGTTCTTTTAGAGGTTAAAAAACATAGTGTAAGAGATATGTTACACCATATATATGTCAAATTAAAATAGAGTTTTTTTATAACAATTTTGTAAGATACATTTTATTTCTAAAATTGGGAAATTGTATAATAAGTTTTTTTGAAAAGAAAAAACTTGTTTTAAAAAACTCTAAAATAAAAAAAGAAATTTGTTTTAAAAAACTCTGGGCAGAAAGCCCAACAGCTGATTTTTCAATAAAAATTGGCTAATAATCTGAAAATAGGAAACCCAAATTCTCTTGCTTGCTGTTTTAACAGGGCCGAAAGACTTCGTGCGCACTGTTCACCCACGCCGCTGCACAACCACGAACGAACAGATAAATAGAAGCAAAAGACTTCTGATTAAGGCGCGCAGGATAAGCAGAGCAATGCCAATCCTTCTTCATCATCCCTGTAACAGTAAGTCCTCTTTCTTCAACCCTTCTCTACCCTTCACCAATTCTACTATTTACTCCACTGCCACCATCCCACTTGCTAAAACCCTTAAACCCCTGTCAAATTGTTGCAAAAGCTTGTATTTTCCCATCAAATTATCAAAATTTAGACGGACCCATGTTCCTTTATGCTCTAAAAAGGAATTACTTGACGAATTTACGGATACCCTTTTGCCAAGAAGCCCTGAAGATGAAGAATCCGAAGAGCTTGAATTACTCAATAAGCCTTTTCTAAAGCAAGTGATTACCGAGCCTGTTGATGAAATTGAACCAGAAAAACCTAATAAAGATGAAGTCTTGGAGCCATTTTACAAGTTTTTCAAGCCATTGGAAGAGGAAAACTATTCACATGAGTATGAAAATGAGATTTTAATTGAAGAGGAAGAGGAAGAGGAAAAGGAAAAGGAAAAGGTTAGTGTGGAGTATTATGAACCGAAACCGCGTGATTTAGTATTGGGAGTGGTGGTTTCGGGTAACGAGAATAAGCTCGATTTGAACGTGGGTGCTGATATGTTAGGCACAATGTTGACTAAGGAAGTGTTGCCTTTGTATGATAAGGAGATGGATTATTTGTTATGTGATATGGAGAAGGATGCTGAGGAGTTTTTTGTGAGAGGGAAGGTGGGAATTGTGGGAAATGATGAGGCCACGAGTGGGGAATCGATGTCGAGAAAGCCCGTTGTGGAGCCCGGAACTGTTCTTTTTGCCGAGGTTCTTGGGAGGACGCTCGGAGGTCGGCCATTGCTGTCAACTAGAAGGGTCTTTAGACGTATTGCGTGGCATCGAGTGAGGCAGGTTCTTGTCTTTCTTTTTCTATTCGTCATCTTGGAATTTTTTTTATTGCATTTTCGAGTTATGTTTGTGGATTTGGATTTGATAAATGGTCGATGTTTAGTAGGTGTCTGAACTTAGATGAAAAACTTGAGGCTAGTGCAAATGAGCTTGAGGAAAGAGTAATTGGTTAAAATTTCGAAATCAATTGTATGTGTTGAAATTTTTTGCCATTAATTTGAAAGATGGATATTGATATTTTGGGGCAACCAATTTATAATACCGATTGACTAAAAAATGTCCATTTTTATTGCTTGCCTCGATTTAATGCGTACACGTAATCTTGCCATTGACTGATTTCATTCTCGTAGACCCTATTTGGAGAAAAATTGGTGATACCTTGTTTCCTTACTTTAATGGCATGTCGCCTTCACTCTATTGCCATTTGCTCGTTTGATTTCAGTTGGATAACTGTTTCTTTCACCACTGATACATTTGATACGAGTTGGCATAGCTAAGAAGAAAACACTAGAAGTTTCGCAACCTACTTAGAAGTGCAGCTTGAATAAATCTCTTTAGGTCCACTTAATACATGGAGGAAAGGCATTATATGAAAACGATTGTCTCCACAGTTTCCAGACAAAATAAAAGTAGCATATAAATTTCTCTATTATAGTTGAAGGGCATGAAAAATACAATAACTATATTTATAGTTCAATTGATCTCCTCGCATAAAAACTGTCCATCAGCAGGAAACGGTTCTTCTCAGGTTCATCTAACGGATCTAACGGAGTTTCGGGAAATAGGTTGATTAAAAAATGATTAGGCAATCTGTAATGCTGTATGCTTGCTTTCTTTTTTACTTTACCTTCGAGTCACGTGAACTTTTCTCTCAAATGTTAGCTTCGCCACCTTTTGGATAATATAAAGAAGATTCTGTTTAATTTTATTCTGCAGATTAAGCAACTAAATGAGCCAATTGAGGTCAAAATAACTGAGTGGAATACTGGCGGTGTCCTTACAAGGATTGAGGTAACGTCCTTTTCTCACACATGGATTTGGAATGTCTCAATTCATAATCTAATGCGATTTGATTTTGCAGGGTTTGAGGGCTTTTCTTCCGAAAGCTGAATTGTTGAATAGAGTTAATAATTTCACGGAACTGAAAGAGAATGTATGGTCAATACAGTTTCACATTTCTTACCATATATTTTTGCAGTAATTCTCTTTCGAATAGTATTTCTTTTATGCTTTAGCATAGGCATATCAGAATTATGAACTCAAACAACTCATTCAGAAAACCGTGTTTTACTGTCAGTTATGCCAATAATATATATTTTTAATGTTGCAGGTGGGACGGAGGATACATGTGCAAATTACTAGAATAAATGAAGAAACCAACGACTTAATACTCAGTGAGAAGGAAGCTTGGGTTGGTATTTTCATTTCAAATAATTTCCAGTTTTTTTCATGTTTGATTGATGTGGTTTCATGTTTCTTTCTGGGTTTTGTTCATGTTGACTTTTACAAATACACCTAATGTTATATGCATGGATTATAATTTCCTTACGTTTCTACTGAAAAAAATGCAATTTTTTCTCTTTTCGACTCACTGGAAACTGAAATGAATGTTATTTTTAACTTTTTGTTTACCTTAAAACTTTCTTGTCTTCCTAATTCCCCAGGAAACCATCTTTTTTAGGGGAAAAAAAGGAAAAATCTCTAACTGAACTCTTAATCGTTTTGTGGTAATTATAGAATTAGGTCTTTTTTCCTCATACTATTTTATACACTTTGTTTAATAATTCTTTACAAAATTAGGTAATATTGTTATAGCATTTTAGTATCCATATAGTTACTATGATTGATTTTAACTGCTATATTACTAAAATACTCTAATAAATAATCATCTCACCTATTTACATGGTATATTATTCTCATGGTACTGAAAATTTATTACTTAGGTAGAATAGGAAGAATCTTATGTGTGATATCAACATGTTACACACTATCTTTTTCATTTTCCAATGTGCTTTTTTTTTTAATTTTAATTTTTTTTCTAATGTTTCTTAAAGTTTGTCGGAGAGGTTTCTAATATTTAGTAGCTAGAAACACATCTCACATATGAATTTTTAATTATACTTATTAGTGACTTATATCTGTGATGATTACTTATTTGGCTATTTAATGTCGTAGGAGATGATGCATCTACAACCGGGGACACTTCTAGAAGGAACAGTCAAGAAACTATATCCATATGGTGCACAGATACGGATAGGTGATACTAATAGGAGGTAATACAAATTTAGTTAATTTGATTTTTCACAAGTTTAGTTTGATAACCCATCCTTGACTATGGCCATATTTATAAATTTATAGTCAAGTATCAAATTATAGTTTTTGGATGTATTTACTTCTTCAACAGCCACAATATATTAAATTAGAGACTAATTATATTATTAAGCATTTTCTTTGGAGTAATAATCTCTAGCCTTGCTGAATTTTTGTAGTGGATTGCTGCATATTTCGAATATTAGTCGAGGACAAATTGACTCTGTCGGTGACTTACTAGCCATTGGTGAGGTGGTTAAAGTTCTGGTCGTGAAGTCGATGTTTCCTGACAAAATATCTCTGAGGTATGCTAAGTCTTGATGGATTTTGCATTTAATAAATCTAATTATTACTTTTTGTGGTGGATGTGATATCAAGTGATTCTCAAATAGCTTTCAATCTATTCTTTGACAAGTAATCTCCGGGATGAAACGAATCAGTTTAGATAATTACTAATATGCCCTTGAGGACCTTTCTTTTTTAAACTTATCTTGGTAAGTAAATATGATCCGGGCGATCATTGATATCAATAGAAAATAATGATCCTGCTCGAAAAAGTTGTGAATTTTCTGTTTTCCATATGTAATCTATTACTTTGACCATATTTGTCAGAATTTACGTAATTCTACTCCCGTGCCTTTCTTTTTATATTTCTACATCTGATAGTTTCTATAAAATCACCCAATGAATTGAGAACGTTACTCGTAATTTTTGTGCTCTCGAGTTTTTCTTCACAAACCTAGTCAGAAAGTTTTAAGGAAAAAAAACTAATTAGACATTTGAACTTTTCTTCCCTCCCATGCAGTATTGCTGATCTTGAAAGTGAGCCTGGTCTATTTTTGTCAAACAAGGAGGTAAATAAACGTTTTAAACAATGCATTTCAATTACTTATTTCGTAATCCTTATTATGAAACTCTCATTTAAACATAAATCTGTTATTTTCCTTTTGTTCAGAAAGTATTTTCCGAAGCTAAAGAGATGGCCAAGAAATATAGGCAGAAAATATCTGTTGTTTCCACCAAACGGAAGTCTGAGGCCTCGCCCAAGGATGACTTACCTTTCGAAGATGAAGAAATGCTCTATTCTAATTGGAAATGGTTTAAATTTGAAAGAGAAAACGAGACAAGTCCTTGAAATCAAGGATATGGCTAAAACGAGAATTTCCTTTAACAGTCGCAAAAATGAAACCCGTCATTTTGGTGCCATGGTCATTATCGATGATTTAGCAGCTGATATATCATGCATTGGATTGGAATAAGAAATCAAATGGAATAAAAGCATTTCTGTAAGCGGTAAGTTAAGGTTCGTTTATGCTGATTTAACTTAGTCAGGATATGCTCGTATAAATAGGACTTGTACTGTGTAGTTTTCTGTATAAATATTGCGAACATTGAATAAGAACATTTTTTTTCTTATGTTACATGTTACAATCGAATATTTTACGATTTACCCATAAGCAGATTAAATGGTATGTTTTGGCATTTTGACTTCTATAAATCTTATGTTCTGTGGATCTTATTTTGCTTTGTACTTGTGCTCTTTTTGTTTGGTCTGTACGTTTATGTTGGCATGGATTATGGAATGAGGAATGACTTTTTACTTCACATTAAAAATCCTTAAATTAAAGCTTGGATTCTAAGGTATCTTTATTGGCTACTTAATAAAAGAGTCTCTTGGCTCAATGCACTGATGTAGGATCCCAGAAATGCTGTTGGTTCTTAAACCAAACCTTAACCTATGTGAAAATCTTGGGGGTGGGACTTATAGACGGAAAATCAAACTAAATTACTCGAGATTTTGATAGAGTTTGATCTGTAAAGACTCGTTCGAGTTCAATTTGTTGTACCTTAAAAAAGTAAATTTGAATATCAGCTTTTGAAACTTGATTTTAGCTCAACTCCAATTAATTTAAATATATCAAGTTTGTGTAACTCGACTTGTGCTAGTTTTAGCTTGAATCATTTGAAACTCAAATAAAGTTCTAACAAACTCTTCATATCAATAAGAAAATCAAATCAAATTTCAACAAAATATTTTCTAAATCAACACAAGCTCAAACTTGTTAAGAAAATTAAACTAAGTGTAAACATGTGTTATCTAAATTTTGTCTTCTTTATGTCTATTTAGATAAGTTTTAAACTTTATGTATTTGATTTCTTTAGAAAATTCACTTATATTAGACAAAATCCAAGTGGGCAGCTACATTAGAGTCATAATTATATCCTATATTGAGTAGTAGGTTTGGGGCTCCATGGATTGAAAACCAGTTAAATAGCAAAGAGAGCTTGTGTTTGAGTAAAGGCCAAATGGTACATGACTAAAATATAAGTATATATATGTTTTGTATTTGTTTATTATAGCCTAAAACTGGGCTAGTGAATAATTAAATTATCTATTTAGGCAGCAAAACAAATATGAAATATGACTTTCTGCTAAAGTATGCATGACTTGTATAAATTTAATTCTCAGTTGTTGAAATGTTTCACTTATTCTTGCTTAAATTATGACTCATATAATATATGAATATTGACCTACCAGCTTTTCCATTTATTCCCGGCCTTTTCCCCGGAATAACAGTTGCATATTGTGTTTCTATGAGATGATTAAATCTCCGAATAAATTAAAGCTCAAAACTAAATTAAACTATTCCGGAGAAAATATCTACTTTAAGCTTATTTCATTCTACAAATAATATCAGACTTGAATAACGTTTATAATTTGATAACTCATGAAATTTGGCTTGAAAAATAACGACGTTTATACTCATTTCAACCCATTATTTCTTATCTCTTACTGGTCAACCAGTCAACTTCGATAATTTTCAAATATTTATTATAAATAATCTAATTAATTTTTTAAAATAATTTTAGAATATTATGAATGTAGAAAATTCAACATAATAATCTACTTAGAAAATTAATTAATTTAACACGTACCATAGAAAATGTGATAAAATTTTTGGGACAAGTGAAATATGAAAATAGATCAAATTATACTAAAATATACAATACTCTAAATAGTGAAATCGACCAATGGATAATTGGTATAGTGGACGTGACTAGCTCTACAAAGTGGCAAACTCAAGTTCGAATCCCCACCAGAAAAGCTTTCCAGATAATATGTCTGATAGACCTCAAAAGAAATTACGTCACGTAATACCCTTGGGGGAAAAAAAGAAGAAAAAAATAGCTAGTGAAAGTGAATATAATCATAAAAATCACTGCAAAATGTGATGTCCATAATCTTGTCACTTGGGCTTTCAGCTTGAAGTGGACTGAACATTTTAGTCCCTGTAATATTTCAACTACTATTTTTTGTGATGGAGGTTACCCCCTTGTAAACTGATTAAACTTTCCGTCTTAATTTTTTGAAGTTTTTCTTATTATAGATTAGGGTAGCAGTCGAGTTGAAGTGCTATCAAGCAAAATAAAAAATAAAAAAAAATACTCCTACTTAGTAACTTACTAAACCCTAGCAAAACCCTAATATCGTTAATTGTGCACTAATCTAATATAATCCAAAAAGACTCATTTACTCTTTCTCAGTCATGTGACTGTACATTATATTAATCTCTCTTCCCAAAACACACCCACTACCCTTTCCTCGATAACCAAATTAACTCTTATCTCACTCATTTTTTACAGGACACAGTAACTTTATTTTATAAACACAGTAAATAAAATTATTTATTCCATCTTTCAAATTTACCTTAAACAAACACCAGACATTGCAATTAAGTGTCCTCTTTATCCACGCTTACCCTCAAACAAACTTTAGTACTTTAATTTTCGTGACAGGTCACAGTTCTAGACAAATAATTTACGACTGAAATAAATAAAATCTAATTGAAATTCAATTCATTTGTACCATGATAATCCACATAGCAAATTAGGTGTTTATCATCGAAAGCACACAAACGTTCACATTATTTGATTAATCAAAATGAAAATATAAAACAATTTTTACTCCTACATTTTAATTTGATTTGGAGTTTTTTCTCGATAATTTACATTATTAACTGATCAAAACATAATAAGAACAAAATTCAATCCATGCTTGTAGCTAAGTTGTAAGTTTGTAATGCTAAAACAAATAATTAGTACGTGTAAGTATACTCATTTTGTAATTGATCAAATATGTCTTTAATTTTTTTTAATAAGTAAATACAAATAATTAAAATAAGATATTAATAAGAAAGAAAAAGACATCGAATTGGTTGCTTAATCCAACTTTCTTTTGCCTTTCACTATCCCCTAAGCAGCCTTGCTCCTGTTATCATCAAAATGTACCTTTTTTTTTAAATTTAATATATGAAATAGTAATCAAATATTACTCTTGGCACCCTCATTAATTGATTTTCCCACAAAGTACAAACTCTGAAAACTTTGAACTAAACGACTTAATATAAAAGACAAAAAAATGTTTTTGAACGTCCCTACATAGTTTTGGTTGTTAACATTTGTTTACTTTGGTGTACAATTAATACTTTAGATTTCCGATAGAAATGTAAGGCTGTGTGTGGATGGATTTTGGCCCGGTCTCTTAGGTTTCGCGAGATCGAGCCAAAACCCTTTCAAATGAGTTTTCGTCAAACTCATAAAACCATCAAAAACCTATTCAGAAACTCACACTCAAACTCTTCAAACATATAAAATATTGATTTGACACCTACCACCTATTTTTTTCCCCAAATCTCACTAAAAAAAACATTGATTTGACACCTACCACTTACTTTTTCACCTAAACCCCAACATCCAAACCCAATCCAAGTGGGGTTTCAACTTATTCAAACCACAAAATCCAACAGTCAAAACCCATCCAAATGAGGTCTCAAAGGTTTCATCGAAACCACCAAATCATTTTTTTTAAACCGAGACCCGCGAAACCGAGCCAAAACCCATCCAAATAGACCCTAATACTCCCTCCGTTTGTTTTTATTTTTTATTTGTTGCTTTCACAATATATATATTTTTTTCCGTTTTAGGATTTCAATGTAAAATTAAATTATTTTTATCAATATTACCTTCTTGTTAATACTTTGGTAAATTATTTTTATCAATAATTTAGATTTCAATGCTAATTAATGATGATACTATTTGATTAAAAGGGTATTTTAGAATTTTTGTTTAAAAAATTGTGACTAATTATTATATTTCTTAATCCATGTACAATTCTTCAAAACGATAAATGAAAAAAGACGGAGGGAGTACTATATTACTAGAAATTATACTTGTCCAAAAAATCTACAATATAAGGGTAATTTCGGAAATTCAACATTCTATAAAGAACCTATTAAACATTGTCTAGGAAACAGAAACAATTAATCAGTGGCGCCCTAATCCGTGTATTAAACAAATACTATAAACCAAATTTGTATTTAAATTCAGCATTTGCTCATTCACACTTTGAGAAACTAAAAACAGAGAAAAGAGAAAAAGAAACTTATATACAAAAAACTCAAATCTCTCCGCCTCCTAAACTTAAAACCAAATGCAAGAAATAACCTCCATTAATGGAGCACAATGAACTTCACAAAACCATAACTTGTAGTACTTAAGTTCTGGTCCCCACCCACCACCACCAGTTGCACCGCCGCATACGGCGGAGCTCAGAGGAGGAGTAATAGTATAAAAACCATTTTCCGGTAAGAAGCTTCAACCACATTGTTGTTGTACTCACCGTGTGAGACATAAGGTGATGGAGTTCCATTAAAGATAACTTTTTGTTCACATGCATATTAATTTTTCCCAACATTATCACAATATTGTGTACATTTGAAGCATCCCCATCACTAGAAAATACCTTCTTCACATGTATGTTGTCCCCTTAAGAGTGGACTTTTTACCACCGCCGCCGCCACCACCACCACCACCACCACCACCACCACCGCCGCCGCCGCCATTTTTGTCCTTTCACTTTCAAAGATGTCATTTTTAAGGCTCAAAATGGAGATAAAAACAAATCCATTCTTGTTCATGTTGTTCCTCTGTTTTTGCTTGAGTTTTAAAGCTTTAAAAGTTAAATCTTTATCATCTGATGGAGAAGCACTTCTTTCTTTACTCTCAGCATCTGACCCTTATTACAAAAAAACATCTTCTGTGCTTTCTTCTTGGAACCCTTCAAACCCAACTCCATGTTCATGGCAGGGCATAACTTGTTCACCTCAAGAAAGGGTTATTTCAGTTTCAATCCCAAATACATTTCTAAATCTTTCTTCAATTCCTTCAGAAATTTCCTCCCTTTCCTCTCTTCAACTTCTTAACCTTTCCACTACAAACATTTCTGGCTCAATCCCACCTTCATTTGGTTCATTGACTCAACTTCACCTTTTGGATTTGTCCTCAAACTCACTCTCAGGCCCTATTCCTCAAGAACTAGGGAAACTCACTTTGCTTCAGTTCCTTTTCTTGAACTCAAACAGATTGACTGGAAAAATCCCACAAGAGCTTTCAAATCTTTCTTCACTACAAGTCCTCTGTCTCCAAGATAATATGCTAAACGGGTCAATTCCATCACAATTAGGCTCTTTACTTTCCCTTCAGCAGCTAAGAATCGGAGGTAACCCGTTTATAACCGGTGAAATCCCACAAGAGTTAGGCCTTTTGACAAATCTCACTACACTTGGTGCTGCTGCCACTGGACTCTCTGGTGTAATCCCACCTACATTTGGTAATTTGATAAATCTCGAAACTTTAGCACTTTATGATACCGAGGTTTTTGGTTCGATACCTCCTGAGTTAGGGTCCTGTTTGGAGTTGAGGAACCTTTATTTGCACATGAACAAGCTAACTGGCTCAATCCCTTCTCAATTGGGAAAGCTGCAAAAGGTTACTAGCATGCTTTTGTGGGGAAATTCGTTATCTGGGCCAATCCCATCTGAGTTATCCAATTGCTCGTCTCTTGTCGTTCTTGATTTGTCAGCAAATGAATTATCTGGTGAAATCCCAGGTGATTTTGGGAAGTTAATGTTTCTTGAACAGCTTCATTTGTCAGATAATTTATTAACTGGCTTAATTCCGGGGAAGATAGGGAACTGTACTAGTTTAACTGCCCTTCAGCTTGATAAGAACCAACTATCGGGCTCGATTCCGAGTGAGGTTGGTGAACTTAAGTATTTGCAGAGTTTTTTCTTGTGGGGAAATTCGGTTTCCGGAACTATACCACAAGCATTTAAGAACTGTACTGAACTTTACGCACTCGATCTTTCAAGAAACAAGCTAACTGGTTCAATCCCGGAAGAGATATTTGGTTTGAAGAAGCTAAGCAAGCTTTTGTTACTAGGAAACTCTTTAACAGGTGGGGTGCCAAGAAGCGTAGCAAAGTGTCAGTCTCTTGTGAGATTGAGGCTAGGTGAGAATCAACTTTCAGGTCAGATTCCGAAAGAGATTGGACAATTGCAAAATCTTGTGTTTCTTGATTTGTATATGAATCATTTTTCGGGTAGTTTGCCTTCTGAAATCGCTAACATTACGGTTCTAGAGCTTTTGGATGTGCATAACAATTACTTAACGGGTGATATACCGGCTAGGTTGGGGGGACTTTTAAATTTAGAACAGCTTGATCTTAGTAGAAATAGTTTCACTGGTGAGATTCCCGAGAGTTTTGGTAATTTAAGTTACTTGAATAAACTTATCCTAAACAATAACCTCCTCACAGGAGAAATTCCAAAGTCTTTCAAGAACTTGCAGAGAATAACTCTTCTTGATTTGAGCTTCAATAGTCTTTCTGGTCCAATCCCACAAGAAATCGGTGATTTGAGGAGTTTGACAATTAGTTTGGATTTGAATTCTAACCGATTTATAGGCGAGATTCCTCAGACAATGTCTGGTTTGACTCAGTTACAATCACTCGACCTAGCACGTAATATGCTTTATGGGAAGATTACGGTTTTAAGTTCTCTTACGAGTCTCACGAACCTTAATGTTTCCTATAACAACTTCTCGGGTCCGATTCCTGTGACGCCATTTTTCCGAACTCTAACACATAATTCCTTTCTTGAAAATCCTCGTCTTTGTGAGTCTCTAGATGGGTCAACTTGTTCTTCACGTTTGATGAGAAGAAACAGGCTTAAGTCTGCCAAAACCGCAGCTTTAGTTGCTGTGATATTAACGTCCATGGTGATGGCAGTTGTGGCTGTTTGGGTTATAGTGACACGTAACCATAAATACGTGATTGATAAGTCGGGTTTATCGGGTTCATCCACGGACGAGGATTTCTCGTATCCATGGACTTTTATTCCCTTTAAGAAACTCAACTTCACGATTGACAACATCTTGAATTGCTTAAGAGACGAGAATGTTATCGGAAAAGGATGTTCGGGGGTAGTTTACAAGGCGGAAATGCCAAACGGGGAATTGATCGCGGTGAAGAAGCTTTGGAAGACAAAGAAAGACGAATTAGAACAGATTGATTCTTTCGCTGCTGAAATTCAAATTCTCGGACACATTAGGCATAGAAATATAGTGAAGTTACTCGGGTATTGTTCTAACAAGAGTGTGAAGCTTCTTCTTTACAACTATATACCGAATGGGAATCTCCAACAACTTTTGCAGAATAACCGGAACTTGGATTGGGAAATGAGGTACAAAATTGCCGTGGGGTCAGCTCAAGGCCTCGCTTACCTCCATCATGATTGTCTGCCAACTATTCTTCACAGAGACGTGAAATGCAATAATATACTTCTCGATTCCAAGTATGAGGCTTATTTGGCCGATTTTGGGCTTGCGAAGCTAATGAACACTCCAAATTATCAACATGCAATGTCAAGAATCGCGGGATCTTACGGATATATTGCACCCGGTAAGTGTCAATTTCTTCGAATTTTCATATTTGTTTTCTTTTTTAAGGTAGGTATATCATATCATATCAATTCTTGATTTTTCTTTTCTTGCAGAGTATGGATACACGGCAAATATAACGGAAAAGAGCGATGTTTATAGCTATGGGGTCGTTTTACTTGAGATTTTAAGTGGGCGAAGTGCGGTTGAACCGCAGATTGGAGACGGGTTACACATTGTGGAGTGGGTGAAGAAGAAAATGGGAAGCTATGAACCGGCTTTGAGTGTACTAGATACAAAACTACAAGGACTTCCGGATCAAATGGTGCAAGAAATGCTGCAAACGCTCGGAATTGCTATGTTTTGTGTGAATTCATCGCCACTCGATAGGCCAACTATGAAAGAAGTGGTGGCACTTTTAATGGAAGTGAAGTGTTCACCAGAAGAATTGGGGAAAACGTCTTCTCAGCCATTGATGAAACAGTCCTCAAATCAGAGCTCATGAAGTTTGATTTTTTTAACAATCTTTTTCAGTATTTGAATGAGTTTCTTTCTTTCTTTCTTTCTTGGTAGAAATGTAAGTTCAGTTGTTGTAAGAAGCACGAGCAACACTCTGTTTCTTGATTTGGACTTTTGGAGTTTTTTGTACAGTTTTAGTATCATTAGTTTTTCAGATTAGTTCCACTCTTCTTGTATTGATGTGCCAACTCAGAAATTAATTTTTAATGATTTAATCACATATGCATTTCATGATATATATAGGTATGGATGAAATCAGAGTAAGCTATTCTGGATTTTATTTTTGAATTCTATAGTTAATCTTGTTTGAGTTCGTTTCATTATACATAATATAGTAAGATTGAACAATTTCATCGTTTGCTAGATTTTGAAACTCAATTTGAAATTGACAAAACATTTCTATTATTTGACAGATTCTGAAATTCAGTTTGAAATCGTTTAACAATTTTGTGATTTGATGCATTTTGAAACTTAATTTGAAAATAATTGCACAAATTTATTAATCAGTAGATTCTATAGATTTTGAAACTCAATTTGAAACAGAGTGAACAATCTTGTTATTTTATAGATTTTGAAACTCAACTTAATAATTCGGGGAAAATGCATATTACTACCCTGTGATATCGAAAACCTGCAAAAAACTACCCTGTGAAATTTTTTTTGCACCAAACTTCCTTGTGTTTTCAAAAACCCTGCAAAGAACACCCAATTTGTAAAAAATAGGTCGTTTTGGATCGACATATTTCAAGAAATAATTTTAAAAATATACCACGTGAAGTTATAGGGATCAACTTGAAGTATTTTAAAAATGATTTCTTGAAATATGTCGATCCAAAATGACCTATTTTTTACAAATTGGGTGTTTTTTGCAGGGTTTTTGAAAACACAAGGAAGTTTGGCGCAATAAAAATTTCACAGGGTAGTTTCTTGCAGGTTTAGCATAACACAAGGGAGTATCTTGCATTTATCCCTAATAATTCTATCACTTGATAGATATTGAAACACAGTTTTGAGTGGACTTGATAATTGATGAGACAAAATATAGGTAAAAATATTAAGTTTATATCGACTAAAGCTTATTTTATAATTGAATATTAGAGGCATTGCTATAATTTGGTAAATTTGAGTGACGACATTTTTGAAATCGGTGTGTTTAAAATCAATATATTATCAAATATAATTTCAAACTCATCAAGAGAATCAAATCAAATTTGAACGATGTATTATTTTGTTAGTCTTATTTATATATCAAAATGTAATTTCATTACAACATCTAGAACATAATGGCTCCCTTTAATGTCCTAATATACTTCATTTTGTTCCTTAGGTGATAATTACTTCTTCTTTCCAATTTCCAATTACTGTTCCCAAACCTAATTTCTCAATGTATTGAAATTTAATCATACAAATAATGTTCAATGGAAGAATTTAATTTCGAAATTTCAACAACTACCAAAGCTGCACAGAAAATTTTGGAATAACTCAATTAACTAAATGAATAGCTTGTTCTTTTCCAATATTTGTTTTGTGTTTTGTGTTAGTGTGATGAATGAATGAAATTTTGGGCCAAGAAATGTGACAAAGTGGAGCATCTGTGGACCCTTAGGTCACATGCTCCCAAAACATTCTACTTGGTGCATGAACACTTTGACTTATACATAAGGAACACAAGTTACGTAGACTTTAAACTTTTTTTTTTTTTTCCATTTTAGAAGCTAGTTGACGAGGACAATTTAATTTGCACTTCAGGGACATTTTTAATCATTTTCTTATTTTTAGGTGATATTAAAATAATTGAGTAATAATAATGACAAATCATATTTATAGCATCACCAAAAGTGATCATTCTACCCTTGCTTGTAATTGGCATATATACAACACGAGGGTATTTTTGACTTATCACAAGCCTTCCTATAAATGCGCATCCTACATTCTCAAAAAGCGCGGTTGGTTGATTTATACTCAACACTTAGCATTTCTCTTGACTAGCTCCAACTTCTAGAAGGAGCAGAATAACCGAACCTCGTTTCTTGAAGAATGAGCATGAAAGCCGAATACACCTTCTCATGGAAGGTGCAAGAAAATCGAACTCAAGATAATTGAAGAAAGAAAAAAACATCAAAAAATATTCCACCTTCGCCCCTCGACATTTTTCTAACCACATGACTAGTCTTCAAAAATAAGATAAGTAGGACCGAATGAATAAGAGAAGGGGACAGAATGGAGCAAACCATGATTTCTATTACACCTCTTCCCAACATGCTTTTGGGGACATTCACCAAATCCGGACATTTGATGTGATGCACTTAAATTACCAGTCTCTTTTTTGTTTGGTTCTCATTCAAGAACAACAAACCTTCATTCAAAATTAAAATCTAGTGATATATATCATCATAAAAAAAGTTCATGTTCTGCGATTTGTCATTTTCTTGCCTTGTGCATTCATTGCATTCTTACTCTAGACTCATTGGAAAAGTAGGCCCATATATCTTATCATAGAACATAAAGTCCACATATTCTTTTAATTTTTTTTACTCTTCCATATATATTAAAATGTACAAGGTTGAAGATGTTATGATCTCATTACAAATGCATCTAAAAATAAATTTAGACAAAATTTCCTGCTTTCACAAAAAATGATTCTTCTATGAAAGCTTCTGTTTCTAAGAGAAGGAATTATTTTACTTTCAATCAACTTTTTCATTACAACTGACCTTTCATATAATAAAAGCAATATTCTGTACACAAAAATTAAATGTAACTTCAATCCATCAGATCATAAAAGTCATAACAGCAAATTATGTATTTATAAATATCAAGAAAGCTTAAATAAAGAAAATGAGAATTTTATTCCAATTAAGACAGAATCATCATATACAATGAATGGTCAAGAATTCAGTTAAATAAGAAGTCGATTGATTAAGTAACATTCAAATCCCGGAGGAACCTAATTTAATTTAGTTGTTAAGAGCTCTAAATGGCGATCTTTCATCGTGAATTGCTTCAACTTTCTTCTTCATGAACGTCGGGGAGGAGAAAGTGTTGTTGTTCACATTATTCTCTTTTAGAGGGTGTTCATGTTGTTCTTCATCATCATCATCATCACTATCATCAATTTCAACATTATTATGGACCATTTTTCCCAAATCTTCCATCAGCTTCATATCTTCCATTGATAAAAGCTCAATTCTTTCCGATATCAAACTCATGGCATTTACCAACTTTTCATTATCCGATGATAACTTCATCCTATCTTCAAGAATCTTCGTTTTTTCATCCTTTAGTTTCTTGATTGTTTCTTCTGAAAAACTCATATTCAGTTCACATTCCAATTGTTTTCTTTCTAGTTCAGAATTACCCAAATCATTCTCTAGTTCTTTGATCATCATATTCTTCTCTTGTATTTCAATCTCCTTCAAGATCTCATTTTCCTTGATCTTTTCCCATGATTCACGCAGAATATTCATCTCTTCCCCCATCTCTGACAATCTACAAGAAAACGAGCTACTCGAGCTTTCAAATTCCTTTTCTAATGATGCTACGAGCTTCTGTAGATCGTAGATTCTTTGATCTTTCTCTTCCACAAGTTGGTGAAGAGTAGTTTCAGTTTCTCTCTCGTTTTCTTGGTCAATCTCTTCAACAAGCTGTTTCTGAAGTTGGTTTATTGTTTTTTCTTTCTCTTCAAGTAAAAGGCAAAGGCTTTCCTTCTCTTGCTTAAGGTTCACCTCAACCTCAACTTGTGCAAGAAGAGAAGCTTCCACTTCTCTACGCATTTGAAGATTTTGCTTAACGTTTACTTCCAATTGTTCGGTCATTGATTTCCAAAATGTCAACTCAAACTCGATTTCATTTGCTTCACAGAATTTATCATTAAGCTCTTCACAAACCTTTTTCATGTCACTTCTTATTTGCATTACTTCTTCTTCTGAACGAAGTTGACTAGTCAAAGATTTATCGAGCTTTTCTTGAAGCCTTTTTACCTCTCTCTGCAGATCTTCTTGAATCCTTTCAAAAAGAGATGTATTTTCTTCAATCTCTTTGTTTTTAAGAGCAAATCTTAGTTGGGCTTCTGATAATTCTGATTTTAAAATCAATAACATCAAAGAACTCTCAGTGTTCATCAACTCCAACTTCAGAATCAGATCATCACAAGCTTCAAGTTCGATCTTAAGCTCGTTCGTATACAAATCCTTGCTTTCTGATTCCGTTTTAAGGTAATTCACTTCTGAAATTAATTTCTCCATACGGGATTGCCATTCAGTTTCTTTAGTTTGTAGATCAGCCAAACAGCCCTTGTGCACCTGTTCCAAAGATTTGAGTTTCTTCTGAAGCTTAGAAGAGGAAGAAACATTTCCCGCTTCATGAATTTGAGCTTCATGGAGCTCTTTCAATGATAGAAGCATCTCTTGCTTCTCTTGCTCTAGCTTCTTGAACTGATACTCCATTTCTTTGTAAAGTACATCCTTTGTACCCAATGAGCTCCTCAAACTCGCAATTTCTTGATCCCTTTGAGTGTTCATTGTCTCAAATCTCGACTTGGCCTCGTTGTATTCAACACAAACATCATCAAAATTTGCCCTCGATTCCAAAAGTTGAGCTTCCAGAACCTTCCTTTTGCTTTCTGCATGAGCCAAAGCCCTGTTGCACATCTCAAATCGTTGTTCAAAATCTTGTGAAATTCTAATTTGAGATTCCAAGTTTGTTTGTAAAGTGGAAATGTCATCAAAGAGTCGAGCTTTCTCCTTCTCCCACTCCTTTTCCTTGGTTTTAAACTGACTCCGTAGCTTTTCATGAGCTTCTTTTAAATGACCAAACTGTTCGTTTTTCCATTTCAGGTCATCTTTAAACTTCCTATTTTCCTCCTCTAATTTGAAGAAGCCATCTTCTCTAGCTTCTACTTCTTTACAAGCTTTAACTTTATTATTCTCAGTTTCCAAACACTTCTTCTGTGAAATGGAGGCTAGAAGTCTCTTAACCCCGTCAATCTCTTTTTCAAGTGCACAGATTTTCTCATTTTGATCAATGTTTTTGGCATTTGATTCATCTAAAGCCAACGCCAGCGTTTTATTCTCTTCTTCAAACTTATGAATCTTTTGGCTGAAATCAACACGGAGTTTATCGTTTGTAAAGGTAAGATTCTTGATTATGGACTCTTTCTCCTTCAAACTGGACTTTAGTTCTTCGTTCACTTGTTTTGTAGAAGAGATATCATAGTTCTTTTCGTTTAGTTCTTGAGTTAGTTTCTCTAACTTGGAACTTGCCTCCTTAAATTTGCTTTGTTGGTCATTATGGGCTTTCTTTAAACTTTCGGCTAATTGTGACTTGACTCGGTATTGTTCTTTGAGATTTTCGATCTCAGATTTAGCTTCCTCTAGCTCTTCATACACAGCATCCATTTCACTTACTTAAAAACGACGTATGTAGACAATATCTGCTTAAAAACGTAAAACAAAGATTAGAGAAACTTCATAGAGAAATGTGAATCTAGTTTGTCTTAAAACAAAATAAGATTCATATGGACATGATGATTCAAAGTAAATCAAATTATGTAGTTAAACAAGAGCATAAAAATGCAAAAAACTGCATGCATCACAAGTATTATCAAATCTTCCTTAACATATATACTTATTATAAGATAAAGGTACAATTTTCAAGAACTGCCTAAGCCTAAGTTCGTCGATTAATTGATTCTTTACACCTTCAGAGTATGTTATAGTAGAAGTCAAATGTCCCCAAGAACCATTGAGTTAATGCTTATAACTCTAAACCCCATAGCTCTAGAACTCAATACACAAGCTAGCTTTTAGTTCAAACCTTACAGAATCTAAACAACTTCTTGCAAAGTGAAATCTTGAATAGATACGTGTTCTGTGTGCTAGAAATTAACTAGCAAAATCCATTTAAATCTTGAACCATATTTCAGTTTCAGAATTGAAGAATATCTTCAATAAAAAGAGCAAATAACTCCAGGATTCTAAAGAATACAACCCAGTAATATATAGTATACCAAAGTTTAACTAAACAGAACAATGAACACAAATGAACCAAATCGAAACTTTAATGCTTGTTAGAGGGTAGAAAGGAAATAGGCATCAGATTCTTGAAAACTTCAACTAAACTGATAAAATCCAACAATATATATGAATTAGATATAAAAAAAAAAAAAAAGCAGTTCTAAGTATAAATCTCAATTGATGCGATTAATTAAAGAAATTTACCTGTTTTTTTCGAAAATTCAGCAAATGGGGTTCGCAATAGAGGTAAGATATCTGATTCTTGAAGATGTATTTTATGTTTTTGGTCGCTGATTCTGTGAACAAACTGTGTTAGTGTAAAATGAACAAGAAAAAGTAAAAGAAGAGTGATTTTCAGAAAGATAGCCGTTGGAATTTAAATTTATCCGAGAGAGAACTCAGAGAAGTGGTCAGGTCGTTTGTCGGTTCAACGGCATTGACCATAATCTTTTACTTCATTCTTCTGGCAGAGGCCCATAATAATTTCTGGGTCAATTGAATTGGGCCGTGCTTCTAAGAGGTTTTGGCCCAATTGTTGATATAGAGTACAAAATTTGAAAGCCAACATTAATAGTCTACGATGAAGAGAAAATTGTCCACAATTGGGCCCAAAGGGGTTCTGGAATTAAATTGGAAAACGTTTCGCAAAATTAAAAGTTTAAAAAGTTTATAATTATTTTATGGCAAAATTACCGAAAACGTCCCAAACTAATTAACGATTTTGGATTTTCGTCCCAAACTATATCACCTCACCGAATGTTATCCTGTAATTTAATATTTTTTTTAAACATCGTCCCAACGTTAATTATGAGAACGAAAATTATGCACGTGTCCGTTAAATTGCCACCTGGTTGCTTACGTGCCATGACGTGATAAATTTTAGCATGAACAATTATGGAATACAAAAATGTAGAATTCGTCCAAAACTAATTATAAATCTTGATTTTTCGTCCCAAACTATATCAACTCGTCGAATTCCATCCCGTAATTAATTTACCATTTTACATGAATTTAATTTCACTATTAAATTTCTAATTTAATGAAAATAACGGTTCGATGTTTTACTTTTTTAAGAGAAAAATAGTATGAATTTTCGAAACTCTTTACCCTCAACTAAAGTTGTACAATCATATTCTCATCCAAGATGATATGGACTTCCTAATTAAGATTGCCACTTTCTTTCCATAAATAAAAGTCTTACACAAGTTGTACTAGAGCACTGCACGGTAACCCGCTTTTGGACCGGACAATATGTTGTTTGTGTGTGCAGTGTAAGCCACATCTTTATAATTCAAGTGCCAAATTTACTTATTAGAACAAGCCCATCTGAGATATTATGGGGCTGTTTGTTTGGCGTTTCCCAGAATTTTTTCGTGTTTGGGAAATGTCAAACAAACATGTTTTCTATTTTCCGAAATAATTTTTCCATCCATTAATTTTCTCAAACTACTCTATCAAAAGCCAAACAAACAATAATTTTCTTATCTCTAAACAAAACCTATACAAACTCTACCTTGATTTGACATAAAGTAACCTATCTCTTACACAATTTATCTCACAAAACAAACATGATTTGACATAAAGTCTTACACATCTTACACCTACAACCCAACTCTTCCAAAAAACCTACACCTACTTTATTTCTCAAACCACTCTCTCAAAACTCAAACAAACAACATTACGTAAATCGAGATTATTTCACAAACCTCCACTACTCTCCCAAACTACTTTCCCAAACGCCAAACAAACAGGCCCTATGTTTGTTTACGATCCTTCCTATATTTGCTAAATAAAAAAATAAACTAACATTCTTGATATAAATTGTAAATGATCATAGGTTCACACATCAGTGTCTTTCCACCTTATTTTACAAAAGAGTCTTTTCTATAAGATCCCCTTCAGCTTCACTACAATAAACCTAAGTTGTGCCTATTACCAGAAGATAATTCAATATTTTAATTAATAGCATTTCGTTAATCATTCTCATATCAGAACACAAAACAACATCAAAACCAACATTTGTTACTTACCATGGGGCAAAAATTTATTTTTGTCCTATGAAGTAGTTGCTTTTCAAAATTGGCTCGACAATATACGTCATCAATTGTGTAATCATCATCAATTTCAGTCCTTATCACCGGAAATCATTAATTTATGTCTTATTTGACCGGAAAATTATTTTTTTTTGCCGAAAATCACCAATTTATGTCCAATATGACCGAAAATTTTAATTTTAGCCAAAAATATCATTTGTCGAGTGACAATTAAAAATTAAGAATTAGGTCTATAACTTCAATTTTTGATGAATAACGGTTAAATTTCGTTCCCCCATAAATCGAAGATACCTATTTTTATTTATAAACAAATAAATAGGTCAAATTCACATCACATTTGCCTCAAATTTATACAAATTTCATTGTACAATTCTAATCTAAAATAAAAATTAAAGTTATAGACCTATCACGTGATTTTGACTTGCAAATTTGGAGTAAGAATATGAAATTCTCAATTTGTAAGTGTCACTCGACAAATGATATTTTTGGCTAAAATTAAAATTTTCTGTCATATTAGACATAAATTTCTGATTTCAGCAAAAAAAAATTATTCTTTTGGTCAAATATGACATAAATTGATGATTTCCGATGATAAGGACTTGGATTGATGAAGATGATACAATAAATGATGTATATTGTCGAAGTACCACAATAAAGGGTCAATTTTGCAACAGATAGGATGACCTACTATATATGAAATGCAGCTAAGGAACTCCCCCCTGATAGTGTATCAGAACAGTCTGATAAGCTACCCTGGACATCAAATACATATAGAGGTAGAGAGGGATTATTTGGTGTGTCTAAAGGAAGGCATTTTAAATTTATCACACCAAATAAGACCCTTTAATTTCCTATCCCCTCACCAGGATGGAAAATGTAGGATTCCTCTGAATCACATTCCAGGTTGACTAAGTAATCAACAACTTGATTGGCCTCGCTGTAAATATGATTCACAGAAGAATCAAGTTTTTTCAAAAGTTTTTGTTCCTTAAACAGAAGATTCACAAGTTTCCAATTTACCTGTTGTTTACCTTTCAAGACAGAACACAAAACTTGTAAGCCCACTTCAACCAACACATTGGAACAACCAAATGTATTACAAAGTTTCAAAATCACTTTAGAGGGACAAAATTACCATAGACATGACTATAGTGTCACAAAAATACCCTATTTACGGGCTAAAGCTAAACTACTTTAGTAGTCCAATCTAGGGCTGTGCAATCGGTAATACCGAACCGAACCGAACCGGTTTTCGGTATACCGATAAATTCGGTAATCTGAAAATCCGTACCGTTTGCCAAACCGAAAATTTTGGTTCGGTTCGGTAATTTACCGATTCGGTTCGGTTCGGTACGATTCGGTACAAAAAACCGAAATAATTGGGCCTCTAAATTTTCTGAAAATTTTGGTTTTTTTACCACATTGTTGGACCTCAAGTGATGAATTAACGCCCAAGTGCTGTTCGGAGAAACACTGCAGAGCCATTTCTTGTGATAAATGGTTCGGAAACGCCATTTAATTTAAAAGTATTAGTACCATATATCTTCACTACAAAATAAATAAATTCTTACATTTCCTTCATGATAATACTATTATCCTAACTGCAATTGAAGATCAAAATATGAAAATTATTTATTTACTTTATGTGTTTGTTAGTTTGTTACTACATTACAAAAAATTTCAGTACAAAATATTCTCAAAAGGGCCAAAACTCAATTTCTTAAAACCATTAACAAATAACAAGCTTTATAAATATTGAGGCAAAAATGTAATAAATCTTTCATTCTCTCCCACTTCCCTTTCTCTGAACTGATTTCCAACATTGATAAATAATACACCCTGTTTACAAAACACTACAGGCATAAATAACTATGGCAAGCATGTCATTCTTTCTGAATAGCTGCCTTCTAAATTGAGCAAATTATATATATACACACACATATAAGCATGTTGGGCATTAGTTAAATTATGAATTAGGATATCTAAAAAAAAAAAAAAAATTCGGTATACCGGTTCGGTTCGGTAAACCGACCGGTATTACCGAAAACCGAAAGCATTGCTGGGTCGGTAATTGACTCGGTACCGAATTTTCGGTACCGGTTCGGTTCGACCGGTTTACCGAAAATTGCACAGCCCTAGTCCAATCGCCAACTAGTTACATGAAAGAATATTAGATGTTTCAAACTACAGTCTCCTCACCAAAACTAGGGTTTTAGTTCAAAACTCGAATGTTGATGTTATATTCGATTATTTAGTTTCTTCAGGATTGATTTCATAATGTTGTATTCGATATTTTTTATTTCCTTGATTGTCTTTATTTTGTATTGAAATATTTGATTTTTACATGCCGATTGCATTGTTTCCATTTGCATTCAACTTTTAAAGAATTTGATTGATGGAAAAAGAATTATCTTTTTTAGGTCATTAGTTTTTTTTCCTTTTCAATACTTTATAGCATTTTGAGAAATCAATGTTGGAAAAGTATTCCGATTTCTTGAAGATTTTGTGTTTATAATTAACTTTGGTAATTTGCAAATGAGTTTTTGACCTATTTATGTAACTACTTTCTCAAACGGATGGTGAAGATCAACTTAATATAATGGCTAAAAGTAATCATCTATAGATTTTTGTTAGATATTTTTATGGATCTATATATACAAATTACTACTCTAAGATTAGATATTTCTATATGTGCCTATTAGAACTATTTGCAGGGAATGTTCCATTATCTAGAACCATGTACAAGCAATAGAAATGCTCATACCTGGCTTAGGCTAATTTATTGGGTCAAACTTAATTAAGGGCAATTATTGACCTTAATATGCGTCTGACACATGGTCGGAATATGACATTAAGCTAGATTTTAACTATCAAATTAACATGAATTGAGTATTGATTAATTTTATTTGAGTTTTAATATATCATAGTTGTCTATTTTATGGCCACGAGGAGTACGAATGTACACACAATTCGATAAATCCACCAAATCATACCAGAATCGAATGTTCCATTCATATTGAATACCGAATCTAAATGTCAATAGGTATTCGATACAAGCCTAATTAACAAATTTTATTCATTTTCAATTTCATAATTACCGATTGATTTACAAACGAAACCGGTAATACCAACATTATGAATCTTAATTTAACTAAAGTCGTTACAACGATTCTTGTAATTGTAACCATTAAAAAGGAAGGAATTCTTCTATTTGTCCTCCTCCTTAGTAAAACCCTTGCGGCCTTTGCCACATTCTATAATTTCTCTCACGTTCTGAAGTTTGCACAAAGCCTGTAGCCGTCGCCGTCGCCCGTCCGCCTCTTCCGGTTCTCCTTCCGTGCCGTTCGTTCATCTCTTGGCAGGCAAGGATTCTATTCCTCATCTATTTTCTACTTCTCGTTCCTTCCCGATTTCTTTGTTTGTTTCGAATAGCACTACACATTCTATTGAAATTCTCTTTGTCTTTGTTATGTAAGCTCTGTTTAGCTAATTGATGTTTTAAAAATGATTATTTCATATTATTGGTGTCAAATGATAAAGAATTTATGCTAATTGATGGTATAATTGTTTCTATTTTATTGTATCTTAGCATTTTGGACTTTCTATGATACTGTAACTCTGCAACAATACATTAAATTTAGGATTTGGAGGCGTCAGAGTTAAATTGAGGTCCCAGTTTTTTATTTCTTTTTCTTTTTCTGGTATTTAGGAGCATCAGCTTAAAAATTAGGGTTGGTATAGTAACTTGATTCAATGAGATTGGGTCAAGCTAAAAAAATAAAAAATTAATTTACATGAAATTTTCCAAAAAAACCCAAAACTACACTTTTCAGTTTTTTGGTGCCAAACCTAACTGAATTGTCCAATTTGGCATACGGTACAAATTCTGAAATTACCCAATTAATCTTGATATCGAAAATTGATACGGCTCGGTTCGGTTTTACTGAAGTGCCCCTATTGTAACATAGTTGTGAGAGCATAAAAGTTCTACTTTTATGTTCTATCCTTTTATTGATTTTGACAAGTAAAAAATTAACTTTACTAATGTAAATTTTATGTTCGGTTTCAATACTTAATAGCATTTTGAGAAACCAATGTTGGAAAAATATTCCGATTTCTTGCAGATTTTGTGTTTATTCATAACTATTAAAGATAGAATTTTTATTTTTAGGTATGGATTTTATTTTTTCTCATGGTTCAATGCTGCAGTTTTCTTGGAAGATTGATTTAACTGTATATCTGCTGTATTTTGTCTGATAGAGTGTGAAAATAATGGAGAAGGAGCTTATCGAGCTTTTTGAGAGGGTGAAGAAAGCTGCAGATGAGTCTGAGAACTCACCAGGAGAGGAGAATCGGTGTCTCGATGCATTGGAACGGCTCAAGAAGTTCCCTGTCAACTATCAAGTTCTTGTATCCACACAGGTATTTTATTTGCCTCTTCTTATTGCCTTCGTTCTTTATCCTCATTGTATGCAATTCCGGCAGTGATGAGAATAGCAGTGGAATCATAGCACTGGCATCCTAATTTTAAGACCGTAGAAGTGAGTGGTGTTTTGTTCATATTGGATATGGGATGGAATTACAGAGCAAATGTATTTCTAAGTTTCTATTTTTGATCCACATGGAGCAGTCATTTGCCAAGTTTTGATAGTTTTAGGGAGAAACCAAGGCAATTTTTTGGTAAGCCTTATACAGACAACTGCTCTTGGGTAGTTCTGAGAGTTATGGCTTTTCCTTTTGTGAATTTGTAATGCTAGTCCTTGTAGTTATTGCAAGTATATACAAGTGGTATAATTGTTTGTGGTTAGACGGTTTCTGCTCAAATTGACAGACATCCACATCGCCCTAAGTTATAGCTCAAATTGCTTGCTCTGCTAAAGAAGCTTTAGAATGCCCATTGTGTTCCCCGACCGATATACTGTACACTTTCATATATTTCAATTGACAAAGCAAATGTTTCAACTATTGATTTTTTTTGGTTTATAACCATGAATTCAGTTCACTAGATTTTGTAGCACATACTAATGAAGCCATATTTAATTTGAATAAATCAATTACAGACACCAATTGGGGCTGGTTGGGCAAGAGCACTCAATATTTGGTTCTGTATTACTAGATTATCCTAGCCATTATTGTAAGTTAACTACCCTGATTTGCTCATTCTATGAAAGAGAAAATTCCGCATAGTTAAGATGGTTACGAGAATATGAGTATCTTGGTTCATTTCCAATTATATGTGCTTCAAACCATGTTAAGTAGTCGCAAAATTGAGTTTGGTAGCCATTTGATCAAATGCAAAGGGTTGGAGCTTCATGTTTTTGTTATATTGCTTACAGGTCCTCGTAAAGTTTGTCAGATCTCAAAACTTGTTAAAGTAGAAGTGGTTATAAGTCATAGTAGGAATTATTTTTTCTCAGGTAAGCTGTATTTCAGAGCCGTACGGATATGCCAATTCTGACAAGCACCAAATGTTTTGAACCTAGTGCTTATAGAACAAGTTGAAACACTATCTTTGCAACTCCCTATGTTTTACCGCCACAGTGTTGTCTTGAAACATTGTAATACCTTCTGTATAACCATAAACTAGCTTTGATTTTTAAACTTAATCCTTCTAGCTTGTTTGGAGTTCCATTCTTTTTTCAGTCTCATAGGACTGCGCCTAAAAGAATATGCCACTGTACTACTGTCTGTGCCTATTTTTGGGATATGTTCTTCATATAAACAGCAGATGAACAGTGCATGTAAGTATATCGTAGATGTTAAGGTAGTGTGTAGATTTATTGGTGCATTTTTTATTTATTTTGTATTTTGAATTAATTGGGATGGTGCTGGCTGATCATTACTCTGAGTCTTTTGTCAGGTTGGAAAACGTCTCCGCCAACTAACTAAACATAGAAGCAATAAGATCAAGTCATTGGCTTCTGATGTGGTTGACATATGGAAGAATATAATAGTTCAAGAAACAATGAAAAACAAGAAGAATGGAACTATTGACAGTGACAGCTCTGCGAAATCAGACGAGGCTAAGAATATCCAGAGTCCAAGCTCTGTCAAATCTGAGCAAAGGTCCACATTTAAGACTGTGAAGGTGGAGAGAACTACTAACTCCAATACACCAAAACTGGATAAAGCCGTGAAATCCGAAACTTCCGCCAGCATTAAAATTGAGAAATCTGAAGTCGTCCAGACAACAAAGAACGCTTCCAGAGAACACTTACATGTGGAAAAGAAAGTCAAGTTGGAGAAATCAACTTCCGAAATACGAAAACCGGCTTCAGATCCAGTGGGCCCACCGAAGCTGACTTCTTTGGTTTACTGCAAAGAACCAACGAGGGACAAAATCCGGGAATTACTTGCTGAAGCTTTATGCAAAGTCTCTATTGAAGTCGATGATAAGGATGATTTAAGAGAAAGAGTAAACGAGTGTGATCCTTACAGAGTTGCTGTTATGGTAGAGACTGCAATGTATGAGAAATTGGGTAAGTCCACTGGCCCTCAGAAGCTCAAATACCGATCAATAATGTTCAATTTAAAGGATGCAAATAACCCAGATTTCCGAAGGAAAGTTTTAGTAGGGGAATTTGAGCCTGAATCAATTCATGAACTGACACCAGAGCAAATGGCTAGTGATTCAAGGCAAGAGGAGAATCAGAAATTAAAACAGAAAGCTATGTTTAATAGTGAGCGTCCTGCGGCTCCAAAGGCTAGTACTGATCAATTTACGTGCGGTAGGTGTAAGAAGAAGGAAACTACTTATTATCAGTTGCAGACTAGGAGTGCCGATGAGCCTATGACTACGTTTGTGACGTGTGTAAACTGCAATAATCACTGGAAGTTTTGTTGATGGGGGTTTCACTTGGAGTGTTATTTGGTGTATGATTTTCTCAGTGAAATTGATTGGTACATTTTTTAATTGGTGTATTTTATCTAGACATTAATGATTACTAGGGATAATTTGTTGTAGGAGACTTATTGAGTTCTGGATCATGTATTATTAGTTTTATTTAAGTCAATCATTCACTTGGAGCTATTTGGTATGATTTTAGCTATGAGATTGGTTCGTTTTTCACTTGGTTTATTTTATGAATTAAATTAATCTGCTATATCATCTAAATATGGTTGATTTATTTACTATTCGACAGGTTGTTTCTCAATATATTGTGGCAACACAAGGATTGAAATATCCAGCTTAATCCGATTGATCACAATAAAGAACTACTTAGGGTTGTCAATGGGTTGGATTCTGATCGGATCAGGTCCAGATTCAGTTCCATTTATATTGGATCAGATTTTGTCAGATTCGGATTCGGATCTTGTTCGGATTGTGTCTGGATTTAGATTTTTTGAATTCAATGGATTTTGATCGGATTTAGCCGGATATCGAATCTTTTTCGGATTCAATAAAATTTTCATATAAAAAATTACATTAATATTTTTTTCTAAAACAATTTTATTTTACAAATTTATTTAATTTTAGCTTACATGTTCAAACATCATTTACTAATATTCATATTTTTAGATGAAAATATTGGTTTAAATAAATTTTTAAATGAGTTATAAATTAATATTTTCTTAAATTGAAAGTAAAATATTATTAATGGTATTTACTTGAAGGGACTAGTCACTACAAAGTAGCGGACTCAGAGGTTCGAATCCCTGTTGGGAGAGGTTCTCACTTTATGTTTATGTGTCCGACGTGTCTCGAAAGGGATCAAACCCTTGGGAAACCAAAAAATAAAACAGTATATATATATATATAATCATTCTTTTTATTTTTATCGAATACGGATCTTTAACCGATCGGATCAACCTAAATCCTTATTCGCTCCATATGTTTCGGATTAGGTATCTTTATAATCGGATCAGGTCCATCTAATCTCTAATTGAACAATTATCCTAATAAATTGGATCGGATTCGGACGGATCGGAATTAAAATCCGCCCCATTGACAGCCCTAAAACTACTTAGTCCACATTTGTATTCAGATTGACTGCAAAATAAAACTACTTAGTCCACTAAACACCAAGCTATCAAATATGCAAGTTCTTTTTTTTTTTTTTACCAAGTATAAAAGTTCAATTGATCAGAACTAAACAATCTTATTTAAAATAGGAGTGAAGACAAATTTAGTGAGATCTTATCCAATTCAAAAATTGGAATGATACAATATATAAAATTAATAAACTGAAAATATATTAATATGATGGTGTAGTAGTTGTCAACTATGAAGAATTCACGTTGTTAGGTAATCCCCCCCCCAAAAAAAAAACGAAAAATTAGCAATGACTACTTTCTTTCACATACCAAATAGAAAAGTTTAAATAAACTGAAACTTACTGAATCCACAAACAAACCATTAACTAGTGAATCAGTTTTGCCATAAATTATATAAACCAAATAAAATTAAAAACAATAACTTACTCCCTATATAACAACTCTTCTTAATGCAACCACCTCGAAATCTCATTTCACCTGATATAAAAAGACAGGCTCATATTCCTACTTATATATAAATTCATGCAAAGTAGTCGATAAATCACAAAATTAATTCACAAAAAATGGCTCGAAATATCTTCTTCAAACACAACACACTTACAAGTCTAGTTCGAAAACGATGGCGTAAATGGAGAGCTTGCTACGGATACGAAAATCACGATCCTGTCATTCAACTCAACCCACCAGAGATTCCGAATTACTTTATTAGTCTTGAAGATGATGTTGACCCAAGTACTTATAGTACTGGTGATGATCAAGGCTCTGTTTGGAAGAAGAACATACTCATGGGAGGAAAATGTCAGCTCCCTGATTTCTCAGGTGTTATTATCTATGATTCCACTGGAAATGTTGTTACACCTGCCAAACAAGCTTTTCCAGCCCTTACATGGAAATGATATCAGATTCAACTTCTTTTCGTTTGTTGTTTTCAGTTTATAAGTATTAATCAAGGTTTCAAGAAAATGCATAAAAGATCAGAAATTGTACATGATTGAGCCGCCCTTGATCAAGTGGGACTAACTTTAAATTGAATTTGAGCAAGTTTTAAAATTCAAGGAAATATGTAAACCCCATTCGCAATCTGAATGAGTGGAAAGTAAACTGCATTTCCATTATATATGTTAGATACCTATAACAGGATTTCAACCTCGTGCAACTCTGGTGTATCTATTTTCTTACCATTTCCCCTACAAAAGGGCGGCAACATGGAAAAACTAATAATTCAAGCAAAACAATAGTCAATTTTCGAATTTACAACGTAAGAAAGAGAACAAAACAAAATTTGGTTTTGATGTCTACATTAGATATCAGGTTGCCTTGGCTGCACTTCTGCCCCTAAATCCAACAACATTTAGCTTTGATGTAGATTTAACAGCAGTAGAGTTTCGGTTACCAGATGGTTTCTTCTTACCACCATACGATGTCCCTTTTGAAGCTTTAGGGCCAGAAAACTTGGATGTTTTTGAAGCTGTAGTCACCGTCTTTTTGCCTTTGGAAAATAGAGGAGATTTACCTGATTTGGCCACTGAGCCTTTCTTGGCCCCTGTTGCCTTGCCGCGGACTTCGGTTGATTTTGTTGGGGTGGAAGATTTATCCTTGTTTCTCAAACTTGAAGCTCGAACCATCTTTTCATTTCTATCCTTCTGCACATTTAGTTTAGACCTAGCAATATCTCGTTTGATGCCGTCTACAGAGAGAGATTCCAAACTCTCGTTCTTCATCATAGCCTCCTCGATTCTACTGGCCAACATGGTATCTTTTCTAGCTATCAAACTTGTCACTTTACCTGTATTATACATAAAGTTAGCCCTTGTTACCGACACACGAAAAAAACAATGATCACACATAAGAAAAAATAATACTCGAAGTACCTTTTGCACCCATGCGAGCAGTTCTTCCAGTGCGATGCAGGTAATCAATCTAAAAGATTTAAAAAAAAAATAGGAAAAACAGATCAACCATCGGGGGCAAAAATAAAAAATTAGAGAGAGAGAGAGAGAAAATGGTGGTGATCCTTACAGAGTTTGAGGGAAAATCAAACATGATAACATGGTCAACATCCAAGTCCAATCCTCGAGCAGCCAAGTCAGTGCATACTAACGTGGGACAATCTCCATCATCACTTTTAAATCTTTTCAGGTTTTCAACCCTGTGTACCCAAAAGAACGAGACCAGACCATTTAGACAAAGTAAAGAGCGATTATAAGAAATCCCTTTGCTAATGTAGAGCTAAAGAGCAAAGATATATTTGTGAAAGGCTAGATCATATTTATTTAAAAAGAAATCTCTGAATTGGCACATTTTCAAGTCAACAATAGCACCAAATCTCGTCTCACCTTTGTTCAGCAGGAACTTCTCCATGGTAATTGACAGTGGAAATTTGATTTTCATTTAAAAAGTGATCCACAGCTCGACTAGAATTCAATGTGTTACAGAAAACCATTACTCTGTTTCCTTTGGCTAAACTTGGTTCAAGAACCTGTAACAAAGCCTCCATCTTATTTTCTGAACCAGAAAGTTTGATAAAATCGTGACGAGCATTAGCAATTTTCTTATGGAGGGAAGAAGTACGCAAATGTGTAATTCCTTGAAACTCTTCATCGACCAGATTTTGCACGCCCTACAAAAATTGAATGCATATGTTATTTTGTTTAATTGGTGGAAAGACTCACAGGTATATGCAATAAAAAATTTCTAAAGAATCTGAAAAGAGAAAAATATCACCAACTTGTAGTTTAATTATACTAGTATTGTTCCTCCTAACAACATAACATATTAAAATTTCAGTATTAGCTTTTGCAGTTAAAAATTTCAGTATTAGCTTTTGCAGTTAAAAATTAGAGTGTAGTGGCAGAAGAGGATTAAATTAGTTAGATCACAAAACGAGATCCAGACATTTTCTCTTCTTATTTTATAGTTATGGGAAAAAATATGATTTAATAACAAAGTATGATAGAGAAAGTACGTATTTTGAATCGTATCGATCACCTGTAGAGATTTTTTTTGTCAAAAGCAATTCAATTGAATAAAGGTGCTACTATCTTTTGAAAAAATGCTAGACGGGTTTAGCATTTAATAACGTATCAAAGTTGAAAGCCAATTATTTCACCAACCAAAAAGAATAAATGCAAAATTTATACTTTTCATTTATTTGTACAATTGAAAAGTTCAAATGATGAAACCTTTTCAGTTCATCCATAACAAGTGACCAATATTACTTGAATTCCTCATCCTCACAAAGCAGAGAGTATTCACCTGTTATGCATTTTAAAACATTGGAAAATGTATCATACTTTTCTTTTGGTGAACTAAATATACCTTTGTCATTGTTGCAGTGACAAGTACAGTTTGGAATCCTTGACCGTCAGAAATAGATGCACGGTTTTTCAATGGTCCAAGAAATTTACGGATATCAGGGCCAAAGCCATGATCAAACATGGTGTCTGCCTCATCCAACACCTAATCACACATTCAAATAATTAACAACTTGTATATATAGTAGTCTCAAGAGTTCCTAATAACCACGAGAAGTTGATTCAGGACTATGCTTAGTTCTTGAATTTTAGTGAGTAAAACACCAAGAAATCTAGCTTCAAATGAAATAATTTTATTTTCTGTTAGTTTCAGTTTTTCTTATCTTTTTACCTACTAAAATCCAAGACCAAACATAGCTTAAGTACATGAAAGTGAAAGAGTCCCATGGGAAACCGGGGTGGGTGGTGGGGGTGGTGGTGATTACCAAGTATTTGATGTCACCATAAACCATATTTCCCTCCTCTATATGTTGAAGAACCCTACCAGGGGTACCAACCACCATGTCAATTGGGCTGTTCAACGAATCTTCTTGGGGTTTTATACGACCACCACCACTAACCATGGTTGACCTGAACCGTGCATGGTGACTGATAGACTTGGACACGCGGAAAACCTAGCAACATAACTTAAAGTTTAATAGGTTATCATTTAATTTAGGTTACTTAAAGAGATGCACAGAAGAGTTTACCTGCTCACAGAGCTCCCTTGTGGGGCATAATACAACAGCTCGTGGGCGTTTGGGCTTCATCAGCATACCGTGTAAAGCTTCATCCCTTCTCATCAACTAAAAAATCAAGTTAAATCATTCATAAGATACATAAAATATCATGTTTCATTGTTGAAACCGAAACTGCATTTGATCATCTATACATGATTAAACAAGCAACCAAATTCGAAAATATGGAGAAGTAAAAAAGACAGTATACTTCAGGAATCACAATTCGAAATCCAAAAAACAAACCCAAGAATAAATGTCAAGCGTGAACCCAAACTACAACGAAATGACCCTGCAATTCATTCATTTTGACATACCTATGCCAAATTATAACAAACTAGTATGCAAACACATAATTGCAATAAGTCACTGTTATCCAAAAAAAGAAAAAAACTACACAGTACTAACAGAATGAACCAAATCAAGCATATTAAAATCATTGCTAACAAAGATACAGAATACTGAAATATTTACGTCAGAATACGAGGCAGCATATCAGTGATTAATTCTATCTACATTAACAGGTATTAGCAAATTAAAAATTACTACAACATTTCACCATGAAGATTCAATCTTTAACCTGAACAAGAGGCAAAAGATAAGCCAGAGTCTTTCCAGAACCAGTATGTGAACCCAAAACCACACTCCTTCCACTAAGCACAGCAGGTATTCCAATACACTGAATCTCAGTAGGTTCTGTAATACCCATTTCACCTAAAACCCCCCTCACCTCTTCACTCAAACCCAACTCCTCAAAACTCAAACCCACTTCAACCCCACTACCCTTCTTCTTTTTTGAACCCTCATTTTCACCAATTTTACCTTTTCTGACACCACTAAATTGGGGTGGGGTAGGTGTGGATTCTTTGAGGTGCCTTTGCCTGAGTCTTTCTAAGAGAATGGAATGCTTTATGGGTTGCAGTGTCTCAGTTTCGTCAACGGCGGCGGTGGCGGTGCAGAGGGGTCTGAAGTTGCGGAAAACTAGACTATGTGGTGGCGGCGCGTGTGAGTTTAAAGGGAGTGAAAAGTAAAGGGGTCTGCTGAAGAAGGAGAGGCGTTTGGGTAGAGATAGAAGAGAGAAAGAGAGAGCTTTTCCTGTTGTACCCATTTCTCCAGTGTTGTTCAATAATTGAATTCGAAATTGCAGTTGGGGTTTTGGGTTTTGTTCGTTTGGGAAGAAGAGGATGAGGGGGTTATGATAAAGTGGACATTTTACACTCGTATTAATAAAATTACACAAATACTATATTTGTTTAAAATATAAAATAACATTAAAACAAAAATTTGATCTATAGTCAAATATAGTTATTTTATGAATAATCCTTTATTCTTAAAAAAAATGAATTTTATTAAAAATTACAAAATTACAAGTCCGAAATAATGAAATGAAACATAAAGTTGAAATGATAAATAAATAATATAATAATAGAACTAATACAAATGTATGCTTTCGATATATAAACTAATATTTCGATTCGTCATCTCATTTTTTTTATGCATCAGCTCCCCGTAACGATATAAATTATTCTCCATATACTTTTAAATAAGTGATTAAACACATTAATTTCTTTCAAAATTAGAATATAGTAAGCACTCAAAACGGGGCTCGTAGGATGAGATAAATAATTTTTTTTATAATCTATATCTATCTATCTATACTTATTATAAAAGTGTGAATAATTTAAGTTTTTTTCTTTTTTTTTGAAGAATAATATATCCTTATTTGAGTTATAAAGTGATATTTAATTTAAGGATATATATGTAAAAATAGTTGAAGAAGAATAATTAGACGTGAAATCTTATTATATTTATCTCTTACATAATCTCCTAAAATTTAGAAATTATCTTATACATCAAATTTTATAATTTCAATTTTCTTCTCATATAACACATAAAATAAAATAAATCATAACAAAAAAACTATTATTTTAAATAGCTCATAAATTATACATGTAAAATAATTTAGCAACAATATGTTTTAAGTAAAAATATATCATTTGTATCATTGAAAGATTTAGTACTATAAAAGTCATATACAATCATCTAAAAGCAAAATATTAAAATCAAATTCTCTTAAATATCATTCTGCTATACAGAAGAATAAAAAAGTTAAAAAATAAAAAGTTAAATAGAATCGCAACTTATCTAAAAATGAACAAAAAATGCTTATGGTTTAGCTAAGTACTTATTGTTTATTTGACTAGAGAATCAAAATATAAAGAATATCAAGACATGCATAACCTCGTACTTTCATGGAATTCGTTTCGTGAAATTGGTCAAAAAACTGTAATCGATGAAAATTGTTGAAATCAATAAAAATATATCATGAAAACATGTGAAATCGATGAAAGTCCAGATGAATTGGTGAACACTGATGAAGTTGCCTAAAAAATGGGTGAAATCGGTAAAAAAAAAAACGAGTGAAATCAGTTAAAAAAAGTTTAACTGACAAAAATGAGGTGAAATCGGTAGAAAAATGGTTTAAGCCGGAAAAAAAACAAAAGAAATCGTCAAAAAAAAGGAAAACAATGAAAAATGTTATAACCGATAAAAAAAGGGGTAAATCACTAAAAAAAATATAAACTGGTAAAAAATAATTAAATAGTGAGAACATATGAATAGATGAAAATTTGGATGAAATTTGTAAAGAAACGGATGAAAACGAATAACGAAAAACGGATAAAATCAGTGAAAAAGTGTAAAATCAGTCCAAAAAGCTTAAAGTCGGTGAAAACATGTAAATCAATGAAAAATCCAGGTAAATAACATGTGAAATCAGTGAAAACGGGTTACACTTTAACCGACAAAAACAAGGTGAAATTAGTTGGAAAATGGTTTAAATTGGAACAAAAATGAAGAAAAATGGAAAAACAATGAAAAATGTTATAATCGATAAAAAAAAGCGGAAAATCGCTAAAGAAATATATTACCTAGTAAAAAAATTAAATAGTGGAAACATATAAATATATGAAACTTCGGGTGAAATTGGTGAACACTGGTGAAGTTGGTGAAAAAACTGGTGAAACCTTTAAGAAAAAATGCTCGTGAAATCGATGAAAGTTCGGGTGAATTTTTTTAAGAAACGGATGAAACATATATCATCGGTGAATAACGGATAAACTTGACATGAATACTACTATTATAGAACAAATTCTATAAGACGTCATGACTATATCAGTCATTAATTTATATTTTATTACAACTATTTTAAAACCATATTTTTTTTGTAAACCAATAATAATTAATAAAAATAATTTTCATAAAAAATAAATTGAATATCAGTCATAATTATATGATATTTTATGGCATAAAAATGAAGAAGCTAATTTTACTCTAATTTACGACAAATACCCTGAAATTAAAACTAGACACATACAACGTACGTGCACTTTTCTAGTTTATTTAAAAGCATAACTATGATAGATAAGATCGATTTTAAAATTTCGACAGGTCAAAACCGAATCCGAAACATTTAATATAGATTGGAGTCGAATATAATGTTGAGTGGATCCCATCGGAACCAAATGTAGTCGCCCGAATGGACAACCCTAATTGTGACCCCTTCGTAGTTGAGGGCTTTACATCAACCAAAATCAAGAAGCAAATCAAATCAAAAGGAACTTAAAGAAAATTGAGTATAACATACATTAATTTTTATTTTATTTTGTTAGAATAAAATACATTAATTCATCAGTAGGTAAAACTAATAATCTCCATATTTTCAGTAGGCACCACACCAGAAGACAATTCAACTAAGAAAACAGTTCTGAATCCATGCATTAAGTATATATATACATAGACATAAGTTCCATAATCTATTTTTCACTTCAACCTGTCTTTAAGTATAATAACATATGACAGACAAATTTCACAACATATATTATAGCATAGATACACAAAAGGAACAGCTGCAAATACATACAAACATCGGTCAAGTAACCCCCTTAGCTTTCACACCGGTTGAGTCCTTCTCTCCCTCAAGCTCCGCCCTCTTCTATACTCAATTTCTGCATCGGAATTAGATGAACCAAACTGATATTTACGGCCAATTCTAGAAGCCCCCATCTCTGAGTATATGTCTTCTTCATCACTCAGAGTGTGGTTATTTGGCAAGCTACGTACAGAAGCGTCTCCGAATCGCTTCTGTGGGACTTGATCTGAGAGGGCCGAATGTGTCTTGACTGAAATAAAGGATTAAATTTGTTGGGGAATAAATTAATGAAAGATAGCCAGCATTTGCTATCATTTAAGAAAGATTTTAATGTTCAATAATTTTAAGTGTGGAACACCATAAGATCAAGAACTATTCATTAAATAATAAAGATAAGATAAAATAACTAAGATAGTGATAGTTCACCTTCAAGATTTGGAAAATCTTCTCGTCTTTTCTCTGTTTCTACCCTTTTCGGCGGTGAAGGTAAATTATGTTCCTCGGTAAAAGGTCTCATGCTAAAGGAGTCATCCATCACATCCGATATCTCAACATAATGAGTCGTAGTCACAATTTCATCAGCACTGAATCCAAAAGAAGCTCGGTAAGCTTCTAATTCCTCAGCATCCGGTTTACAAGTTTTGCTCTGCCTATTCTGATGCCCATTTCCTACACTCGAGTAAGCATCGGATTCTCTAGAAATACTTAACCTACCACCCGTGTGAGAAAATGAGGACTGGTCGAAGTAGAACTGAGCAAATGTCTCCGGACAGAAAAAATTTGAATCTTGACGTGACTTGGAGGGCCCACCAGGCCCAATAAAACGAGCGTAAGGCACGTCAGGGGAAGATGGAGTAGTTAAATGTGCTAACTCGGGTGGAGGTGTTAGAGGAGCAGTAGATGGTTCGGTTGTGAAAGTCGAGAAAACGGGAGGAGATACAAGTTGCATTTCATTTGCATAGGGGCCAGTGGCGAACATGTTAGATGTGGGACCGGGTGGGGAGTTGGCGGATAAGAAACAGTTAGGTGACTGTGCTGTTGATTGGAGTGCGGAATTTGAAAAAGAAGCAGGAGAAGATGGAGGAGCTAAAAGAGATAGGTTAATTCCGGTAGCTTGAGCGGCTTGAGGTCCATGTGGCTGATTTGATAAGGAATTGGATTCCGGTATTCGAGATGAGGGCACGATACGCTTTCCGCCTTTTTGTTTACGGAAACAAGATAATCCACACAAACAACCTTCCCATCTCTTTCGCTGCAAATAAATTAAGTCAATTACAAACTTAGAAGCCAAGATCATTTTTGTTAAACATATAAAGATATTGCTCATTTAACTTAAATTTGTTAATTGAATTCCATAATTATTCGGTTTCACCTGATAGCCACCTCACAATTTTTTTGGCTCAACAGAATCTAGAATAGTGCACTTATCATAAAATTGACTCCATATTCCAATTATTGAGGAACTAAATTTACAGAGATATATTCCAATTTGACATAATTTCACCTTTTTATACAGAAACGTAAGGCAAAATTTAAGGACGAAAGGTAATATTGTAATAAATGTTAATGTTAATAAATCCAACCATGAGATCCCATTGTCATCATTCTTTAAGGGCATCAACCAACTCGACTGGATTTTTATGACTTGGACTCATATACCAATTACATCAAAGAAATTACAGATAAGAGTCGTAAAAGTAGTTAGGCAAAGAACCTTTGTAATTAAATTTATTGCAAAGATAACGCCTTTATCGATATATTTACTGAAGTTCACTACTAATAGATCAAATTCTTCATTAATCTCAGAGTCTTAAAGTCTATGCACTTGATTCGACTAATAAACAACGCCCGGGCCTCTGAAATGGAGTCCCAAGTACCGTTATTGAAAAGGAAATACAAGGAATTCGTCCAAATATTAAATAAACAAGTAATGCCTACTTTTAAAGAATGCTTGAATAAATAAGCTATAAACATCCCAATAACATCAAGAAGAAGACAATAAGCACATGACCACAAAAATCTTACACCAAAAGGGGACCTATGTATACAAGATTGCAGGTAATTAGATGAGGGATATAATAAAATAAATAATTGTAAGTTCTTAAAGCAATATACCCGAGGTGTCGGTAGTAGCTGTTGCTGGAGAAACCGATTAGGCTCCGACCCCATATACGAGTAAATGTGTGGAGTAGTAAAGCAATCAACCTTTGTACTCTCTGATAGCAATGAATACCCACCCGCTTATAATCCAAATATGACGCCTTTGCAAATCTTCTGATTCTGTTGAATCCATTTGAAGCATTCATGTGTAAGTACAAGCATAAAATATTAAAATCAAAGTATACATTCCATTATTAACATGGTTGTTTAAGAATGGAATGCATACTTTCACAAAGAATTAGCTTTGGGTATTCAAGATAGCTATTGATCTAGTTTGTGTAAATCAGATAATGGACCTCTTTAATATTAAAAGGTCAAAACATAAGAAAAGGCAATACTAATTTTTTATTGTATTTTACAGCTACCCAGAATCAAGATTTTGGATTTTGTCACCCTGTATTTGTCAGTTTTAGGAACAAAAACTATATCATTCCCAGATTTCAACTCAAAATAAGCTTACTTTGACAGTTATATACATGAAAGCTACCCCACTAAAAAATAAAAATAAAAATGCTTGTTAATTGCTGCTGACACTATACCTTAATTTTTTTCAAAAAATATTCACCAACCTTCCACAAATTCTTCTACACATCACATCATTATCACAAAGAATGAACTCCAAAAAAAAAAGAATACACACGCACATACAAAAAAACAGGACTTTTATACACTTAGTTAGACTTCATTCTTCAACCACAACTCAGAAATTAGGAAAACCCATTAAATAAAACATGAAAATAACAAGGGCCACTTAAGAAAAATACCAAAAATAGAACCTATTAAGCAAAACAATGGAGTACCTGAAACAAGATATATCTACATTTCCATTGAATTCTGCAAAGATCTAAAGAAGTTGAGTGGCTAAGAGACAGTCTTGTTGGAGTAAGAGAAAGACTATGTGTACTGTGTGTGTTCTTTTTAAGTATGAAAGGTAAAGAAAAGCAAAGGCCAGATCTAATCTGTAAATAATCTGGGTCTTTGATCGATTCTTTCTGTGTGTGTTTGCTAAATTGCTTTTTTCTTTTTCTCTTTTCTTTTTCGGAAAAAGATAAAGTAAAGTAGAGAAAAGGAATGGGAAACATAACGTCGTCGTTGTGTGTATTGTGGGGAGTAATATTTTACTCCTATAATTTTTAATTTTTAATGCAACTTGATGAATATGATTTGTTAAGACAAATTTACATTTTAAGTCGTGATATGTGTCTTATAGTTTAGACATTCTAGCTGATATAGATGATAAAATAATTTTTAATGTTATCTTTTTATCTTTTTACGAATCAATTCAGTTCAAATTTTTTTACTCGATTCAGGTCGTAGTTTGTTTAGAGAAGCAACTATCGAAGTGATGCTTGTCTTTCTGATGAGTTAATTTCCAAGAAATCATGAAAATACTAGGTCGGAGCAACTCCGATAAAGTTATTCTAATGATTAAGTCAGTAATTTATTTTTAAAAAGATGAATTTTTTTAGAGCTTTAGAAGTATAAAAGACTTTAGTTTTAAATTATATCTTAAGGGTTGTATTTACACCGAGGTTTTTGATATGCATGAGTTGGGGCAATATCATCCTTGATTCGAGTCATTATATTAGCATGTACACTAATTGCTCCTTTGATTATCTTCTTGATGACCTAATTTACCGGGGTGCACATGATACGGTTCTGCGGTTTTTTTAACAAAATTTGTACCGTACCAATTAATGCGGTTTTAAAATACTCAAAACCAAACTAGAGTTTTATGAACCATACCAACAAACTCGGTTTTGTGCGGTTACGGTACAGTACGGTACGGTTTTGCGGTTTTTTCAAACACATTTTTTTCATGCAATTTTTCTTACATAGTCTATTACATAGTTGACAGTTATATAAAGATTATTATAATATCTTACAAACTATTTTTTTTACATTAAATAAAGCATTGAAAAATAAAATGTTTATAAATTTGACGCTATAATTCGACCTAATTGAATAAAATTAATTGGTTAATTATTTGATCATTGTTTTTATTATGGGAAGAAATTTACTAATTTGGTATTTGTTGCCTAAACATTTTGCATTTTAAGTTTTCAGCATATAACAAGTTTAATTTATGCTAAATTCGAGCATATTTTTTAATTGAACGCAAACAATGTAGTAACAATAAACTTTGATGGTCTATAATATAAATTATAAATAATATAGTATTCAATAATATTTGAATTATAAATCGAAAAATAAAAATTTATAAAATTTAGTTGCAAATATAAAAAAATGAATAGTTAATTTATGTTTTTTCTCAATTTCAGTACGGTACGGTTTTTTACAGTATGAGAAGTCTAAAACCAAAACCATACAAAAATATTCGGTACGGTTTTCATCCATACCAAGATCGGTTTTGAGAAAAAAAATCTAACATTCGGTACGGTACGGGACGGTCCGGTACGGATTTGAAAACCATGTGCAACCCTATAATTTAGTGACCAAAAATAATATGCGTCAACTACTTCAGGTAAGGCTGTGAATGAAATGAATTTTAATGCAAAATTTGTCCAAATGCGCTAGAATTGATAAAGATTTTTATTCAATTAGAAATTTGATGAATCCAATTTGGTTAAAAATATCCGTAATCTAAAATATGTGGAATGGATATGATTCTAGGTGTTCTCATTCATTAAAGGTTCCATTTTAACTTATTACCAAACATGAAGACATGAGTTAATAGTTCATTTATGATCTCATTTTGTACATATATTTTTTATGTGATAATATGAACTAATTGTGATATATTTATACAATCTCACTATTTTTCGACGAGACAATATTTTAAGCATAATGTCAAATGTTTATATTTTATATGCTAGAGCAATATGAAGAAAGATCCATTATATGAGCTAAGTTGATATCACGTAGATAAATTTGTTCAAGAAAAATATATTGATTTGAATTTTGATCATGAATTTGGCTTTTTTTATTGAATCTATTAGAATTCACCACATGGATTGGGCTAAGTCCATTTACATGGATTGGGCCTAACTCAACCTCAAAAGCTAGCTTATAAGGTGAGGATTGCCTAAGACCTTATAAAATGGACTTAACTATTGTTTTCAACCAATGTGAGACATTTAGTCTCAATAGAATCCGAACGGGTTAACTCGGGTGAGTCCTATTGCTATAATAAAGCATGCATCCTATTTATTGCACCACATGAAATAATTGAAACATTATTGTTCACGTACAATTAATTACTGCATGTTCGGACCTGAGTTCGAGTTGTTCTAGGCTTAGTCCTCAGAGGGTTGTCATGGAATCATTCCACAGCCAGTCGAGCTTCCTTGAGTATATCACAAATTTTGACACTCCACGACATTTGTACGAAACCAACACACATCACACTTGTGTTTAATTTGAATAATATTTACAGTAATGTGTTTAATCAAACTGACAAATAAAATACACTTATTTATTGTAGAAAACCACAGGGCCTGTTTGTTTGGCGTTTGGGAAAGTAGTTTGGGAGAGTAGTGGAGGTTTGTGAAATAATCTCGATTTGCGTAATGTTGTTTGTTTGGGTTTTGAGAGAGTGGTTTGAGAAATAAAGTAGGTGTAGGTTTTTTTTGGAAGAGTTAGGTTGTAGGTGTAAGATGTGTAAGATTTTATGTCAAATCATGTTTGTTATGTGAGATAAATTGTGTAAGAGATAGGTTACTTTATGTCAAATCGAAGTAGAATTTGTATAGGTTTTGTTTAGAGATAAGAAAATTGTTGTTTGTTTGGCTTTTGAGAGAGTAGTTTGAGAAAATTAATGGATGAAAAATTTATTTCGGAAAATAGAAAACATGTTTGTTTGGCATTTCCCAAACACGAAAAAATTCTGGGAAACGCCAAACAAACAGGCCCACAATGTTTGGTACATGATCCATAATTATAAGAATTCATAATACAACGTAATTGCAGCAAAAATTAAAATCGAACTCACTTAGAGTAGCTAGGTTATTTGATGTGATCAAAATTAGCATATAAAACCAATTAATAAAAAAAATCATTATAAACAAAAAAAGAATGTAAATAATCTGAATCAAAACTGGCAAACTAATATCAAATTGAACTTTATATGTCAGCCGCAACGTATAAAATTATATACCAAACCCTAAAAATATCATTACATCATGATCATAGTATTCAAGAATTACATAAAATCTGAATTAAATTAATCCAAATTAATTAATTAATCTGAATTAAGAGCAAGATCCCAATAATGAGAAACCCCATGATTGCAAAAGAACTTCCGGGCAGCCAATTTACTTTTGCAATGCAGAATCGAAAACTTGGGAAAACAGGGCTTCTTAACCCTCCCCTGCCATATTAACTTCACAGCAAACTCTTCTTCATTAGGCAATCTCTTTCTTTTCAAAATCAATTTCATAAATTTATTCACAGAAGCGATTCCACCTTCAACAACCAAAATCCCTTCTGAAATCACGGCGCAACCGCTGAGTTTCAACCCGCAATTCCGAATAAAAGTACAACACGGTATTGGGTCATCATCGATCAGCTTGTAAACTGAAACTGCACTTCTTTTTTGTAATTTATTCTCCATTAGTATCAATGAAGGATTGGAATTCTTCTTGAATTTATTAGTGTAATTTTGTGGTGCAAAGAGGGCTAGAACGACGGTTCTCTTCTTTGGTGACTCTGCTTCTTGGCAAAGATTCAATCTTTGGACATTGTCTCTGATTTCTTGATGTAATTTGGGGAATTGTTTGTGAATTGGTTTGAGCAAATGGCAATTTGGATATTGGTTTTGGGTGTTTTCTTCTTGATTATGATTATGGAGAGAATTGAAAGATGATTTCTGCTCCATGGCTACGTATGTAGTAATTTGAAAGTGAAAAGGAATAGGGTTTCTTTTTAAATACTATATCTTAAAGGGAAATGGGCTGGGTTTTAAATTAATGTCCAGACCTAGAATATGATTTAATTTGTTAAGATTAATTTATTTTTTAAGTCATAATATAATTTAGAAATTCTAGTATATAAATTATAGGTTTGAATTAGATGATAAAATATTTTTTAATGTTTTTCTATCTTTTCTCGAATTGATTGCAGTTCAATCAAATCGAACTCAACTAATAAATAAGTAATAAAATAAAATACGAGAAAAAGAAAAAAGTAGAAAAAAATTAATAAACATATTGATGGTAATAGTCTAATTCATGAATTTAGTGAGAAGCATCTATGGAAATGATGGTTATATTTTTTGTTGGGTTGGTTTCCAACAAAACAGGAAAATGCTAGTTTGGAGCAACTCCGATAAAGCTATTCTCATAATTAAGTTACAAATTTATTTTGAAAATACCATATTTTTCATCTAATAATATGAATTAATTGTGCATGATACATTTATTGATTTATATCAGTGCCGTTCTTTTTCAAAGAGATAATATCTAGAGCAAATTAATGGTTAATGTCAACATTTGATATTTATATGAAGGAGTATTACGAAGAAAAATTGAATATGTGAGCTAAGTTGAATGACTATATCACAGTAATAAACTTGTTCAAGAAAAATATATTGATGTTAATTTTGAACGTGGATATCTAGCTCCTTATTTATCGCTAATTACCAAATAGGCATCAATGGCGTCGAACTTCAAGATGAAACGACCAGCTCGACATAGCTCCACACACACCATTTTCGACTTGACCGAAATCCAAAAGAGCTCTATCATTTTCTTGAAACGACCCATTAAACTAAATCAAGAAAGTCATTATTGTTGTTGATTATCTTTGACTTGGATTCTAAGTAGCAAGACTTTTGACGTTCCATGTAATTAATTCGTATGAAAAGACGAAAACACTACATATTTGTGACACCCCATTTGGGAGTACACTGCTTTTAGATGAGGTGTCATCCACATGCAACTTGCCTTCTCTCGAACAGGAAGTCGCAGGAACAGCCTAACGAAAATAGACGAACAGAGTCATGTACTAATTTGTAAAATACCTCATTCACTTGAAGGCATTTGGAACCATAATCTGAGAAATTTTTTAGCTTGCCTTTAGAAGAACGACTTTACTAAAAAGATCTCATACCCTCATTGATTCGAACAAGACTCACCCTCCATGTTTCTTTTTGTTCTAATTCTTCGGGATAAGCTAGTTGTTCGTGATACCACTTTGTGACACCTCATTCTAAAAGCGTAGAGTGCTCTAGCTAGGTGGGTTGTCTCAAGGAAAATGCCAATATGACAGTCTTATATTGTACAGCCCACTTACAACCCAATTTAATTGGCTGGAGAAAGTTTGTTGTGTGGAAAAAGTGTGGGCAACTTGTGTAACCAGTTTCAAAGTATCTATTGCAATTTTCACCCCATAAATCTTAAATAATAAATTTGAGTCCACTTATAATTGGCTGAAGAAATTTTGCTTTGTGAAAATAGTTTGGACAACTTGTTTTATCTATTAGTACGTGTCCACTACAATTTTCACCGCCTACAATTTTGTTTTGTAGAAATCTCTTGTAATTTTCAACACCACAATTTCTTTAACTCAAAGTGTTTTTTCTATTAAACATGTGTGTATCTTTACCCCTAAATTTAATTTTATTATTATGTTATATTCGACATTTCGACTTCGTTTTTATAATTTACAAATGTCAAAAATTCTTACAATTGAAAATGAACATGTACTATATTCACCGTCTCATATCTTTAAAAGTTCTATTGACATTTTGACCTCGACTATAAACTAAAAATATAAACACACATTAAAAATCTTTACTAATAAATTTGATTTTCAACTCGTGTTCCACACGATTACAACTCATTCAATTTCGACTCATTTAAGATTTATGATAAAATCCAATCACAATCTCAAATTCAATAAAAAAAAAATTAAACTTGAAAATATATTGCTCAATTACTCGAAAATGTTATTATATTTCTATATTACAAAAAACTTGTGTTTTAAAAATATTATTACGTCAAGTAGATATGTATATGTCTTTTTATTAATTACGAATATTATAGTGCCAATCTTATTAATAAGAAATAAATGACTAGATCCTATAAACCCATTACTTCTTATAACTTAGATTAAACTGTTATACAGTCTAATTAATAGGCTGTAAGATTAGTGTTCTAGCTAGGTGGGTTGATGAGTGTATTTTTGGTATATTAATAACTTATTGTCTATGTCCAGGTGTCAGTTCTAACACTACTCTCCAATGTGAGGATAAGCAGGTCAATCAAGCTTCTCCTCTTTTGTTTAGGGGATCCTAAGCTGAAATCAAAGATAACCACGTTAGGCTAGTACCGGTGGTGACCCGGTGATAACCCTCCGATGCTTAAGTCTGTCTTGGGATAAGAAATCAAAGTTAATGTTATGTTCTGTGTCTTGTGTGCTTACATGTTCTTATTTAATAGGGGTATTTATAGTGTTAGGTTTCAACTACCGGGTCGGATTATGACAAGACGTATAAGTTCGGATATGCGTACGAACTATTCGATTCGATCCAGCAGTAACAGGATCCGAGATTGTTTTATTAGATATCGATATCGATGTGCCTCTCGAGTAGATCTTTGCTCCTGCTGTGTTGTTGTCGATTTTATATTTAATGTGAAATTGATGAGTGCCATGTCAGGGGACGAAGACTTGGTACATCATGGGTTGTCTCAATATCACATTTAATAAATATTTATAGTAGTGTGTTTAATCAAATGAGAAACAATACATTTAATTTATTGTCCGGTGGATTTGACCGAAGATGATGGGTTTGGGTAAGAAATTTTCGGTAAGAATTTTCCCTTCCTCTTAAGGCTAGTTTGTGAATTTTTCTTGGACCGTTCTTTTAATTAGACACACGACTTCCGGAAGGGGAATATATAGGAAACTGCCATGCATGCATGTTTGGTACATGATCGCTAGTTTTGTTGACGTAAGGTACTTAGTGTGTATAATTATACGAGAAAATTGTATTTTTAATACCGCATTTTAAGTCAATTATCACTTTTGGTACATCGTTTTTTGTGTCCAACACATTTGGTGCACCGTTTTAACAAATTGTGACACATTTTGTACCCCATTTAAAATCACTTTTAAGTGGTGATGTGACAGTTAATATTTATTGCAAAGTTGATATCATTACACATTTGATACCTCTTTAAAATTACTCGAATAAGACTACGTTCGGACCAATTTAAAAAATTTATTTATTATATTAGATAACTAATATGATTTATAATTTATATTTTAACATAAACCTAAAAAAAAAAAAAAAAAATATTACTTTCAAATCTAAGATTTATATAATAGTATTAATCTATTTAATATTTATTAAAATAATAAATATTCTTTTTTTCAATAAGTTATATAATTTATAAGTGATGACAATTCTTTAGATAATTTACGAAAAAAATCAGTAAAACTATGAAATTGCTCAAGTTCAACCCGCTCAATGAAGCTAGCTGGAGCTGACTTAATTTATTAACAGAACCAAATTCCATCAGAACATCAAATCAAACAATGAATTGTTTGACTCAAATTCACTTGTTCACATTCATCTCTCGTGAACAATAATAATGCAACTCTTCAAGGTTTTGAGAATTTGAAAATGACTGCATGAGCTTCATCATATAGAAAAGGCAAAATTGCAGAAAATGTCCCAAAATAATTAGTTATTTTGGATTTTCGTCCCAAGTTATATCACTTAGCCAAATTCGTCCCGTAATTTTATATTTTTTTGGAATATCGTCCCACTTGCCACATGGCTACTTACGTGTCACGACGTGGCAAATTTTAGCATGAACAATTATACAAGATTGCAGAATTCGTCCCAAACTAACTACAAATTTTGGTTTTTGGTCCCAAACTATATTAACTCGCCAAATTTCGTCTCACAATTTGTCATTTTGCATGAATTACATGGAAATAAATTGCCATTAACTTTTTTTTTTTAAGAAAAATAGTATGAATTTTCAAATTCCCACGCGCTTTGTGAAAAAAATCCTATCTCAGTTCATTAGGAAAAATTTGTGCATTTTTTTATTAATAAATAATAAATAATAAATATTAATAATTAATTTGGAACGAATTCTTTTTACCCATGTCAATTCAATTACGGGATGAAAGTCGGGGTGTTGATATATTTTGAGACGAAAAATCAAAATTTGTAATTAATTTGGGATGAATTTTGCAATCTTATATAATTGTTTATGCTTAAATTTGCCACGTCATGACACGTAAGCAACCATGTGGCAAATGAGACGATACTCCAAAATAATATAAAATTATGGGACGAACTTGGCTAAATGATATAACTTAGAACAAAAATCCAAAATCATTAATTAGTTTGGGACCTCTTTTGCAATTTTGCCTATAGAAAATCACATAAACTAATGTATTGTTCGTCTCAACTTCACCGTTCACTTTGTACTCTCCGGTGACTAAAACATCTGCAACTGTTCATGATTTTGAGAACTTAAAAATGACTGCCAATATACTCGATAAAATTGAACAGCCATCTATGGCGGCGAAGCTAAAATAAGGTTTCATATAGGAAATGTACACAAATACCATTCATTTCAAAACAGATCAGAATTGGAGCTTGCCCAAGATAGTTATTAAAACAAAAATTATAACCAAGTTTTGAAAAGTACGCCGAGCAAATTTTTTGGCATGCTATTATTCATGAAAGGGCAAGCTTTGTTCATGTCTTTTGTCACTCTTCAATTTATCAGCACCATAATTTATCCTTTCATACATGGGAGGTATATACCGCGGAAGAGCACGGTATGCCGAATCAAAAGTAGGAAAAACAATAAATGAGAGTCAAGTAAATTTCACTCTTAGATGAAGTTTCGGATGTCTAAGGACTTCACATCGGGCATTTCCTCATCCTTGAACTCTTCCCTGCAAGAAACCCAAGAAAAAAGTTTATCAAAACATCATGTTTCCAGGGAGATTCACAACTGGGAAAATACTTCCCAGACCCGGTTCAGCCAGACCCAATCAATCACATGGCAAGCGTATATACACATGCCTTGTGATTGATCACTCTCCTTGGAGTGTTATCCACCAAAATTAGTAAGTGTATTTTATATTACTTGGGTTCGGCTGAGCAAGCTTCGGGCAAGAAATCCCACATACGAGGGTGGAGGAGGGGGGGAGAGGGATTGGGGGGACCAGGGAAAAGAATATCCGAATATAGAACCACTACACCAGTGCAGAAAGACAAGCTTCTCAAATTAGAAGGCATACCTTTTCTTCTGAGTTTCCATTGCTTCAACAGCATCCTTCTTCAGCTCCTCTAATTGGGCTTTTGCAATTTTGAGTTCCAATTGTTCCTCATATTTGGGCAGATCTTCTTTACGAATGCCAAGCCTACACGATGACAAGTAAAATAATAAAAACCCAACAGGTAGTGCAAAGAGTGGATCCTTCCAACATTTGTCACGATAGCCAAACTACTAAATTGAAGATATATACGTATTTAGTTTTCAGTCGGGAAGAGTATGAAATCCTAAAGAACAAGCAATTACATAATCCCCAAGCACCATCAATCATCTATGGTTTAGAATTACAATATGCAGATAACTTATCAATGTAGATTAAGCTTCGTGGGGCTTACTTTTGGTTGACCTTATCAAACTCTGCCTTAAGGAGGGCCATTCCCTTTTTATCATTTCTCAGAAGTGGCTTCTTCAATTCTTTCTCAACTTTGTCCAGTGCATCCATCATCATTGCCTCCGCACCTAGTTCATCAACAAGACCTCTCCTGAAAAAGAGAATTCATAATGAGAATGGAGGAAAGTATATCGCAGGCTTCTAACTATAGATTTCATATTATATTTCCTTCTACAAGAAATTTATTGGGGGGAGGGGGCCCTTTCTGAGAACAAAATATAGATCCTTAGAGGTGTTGAAAATAATTTTACTTGGGGAATCCAATAACTAGCTGAACAAACACAAATGTAGATAATCAAGGAATGGTGCTTTAGCTAAAACAATCTAAGAAAGTAAGAACTGTATATAACATATATTTCAGAAAACAAAATACTTATTGAAGAGAAAAAATCATCCCCAAATACAATAGAAAAAGAAATAAACATTTATGCAAAAATATATGTAGGTCTTACATACTTGACCCTAATGTCCTTCAATGCAAGCAAATAGGAACGGGCATCAGGGATATCTTGTGTCCGTGATTCAATTGTGTATTTGATCCTCTGTGACTCTGAGAAAAGATCAGCCCTGCATGTACAATGCACACCAAAGAATAGCAGAAGATCAGAGGATATTGGAAAGGCTTAACAATATTCTCTACGTAATACACCAAAAAACAAGCAATTTATAAAGATAGCAAAAGGGAAAAGACCATGTTGGAGATCTAGTTCTCTTACAAAGTAAGCATGACATTTTACCATGGATATGCAGACTGTAAGCAATCAAATTTGCCTTACATAAGGATGAAATGAAGAGAAGATTGAGTAGACATTATTCGGCAAAGACCACAAGTATATTATGCAATAATATATCCATATAAATTACTTTAAAATTAATAATTAAATCATAACTTGTGAGGATGACTTTGCTTCAGCATGAGAACATATGATTATCACATACTCCAACGGCAAACAATTTCAAACAGAAGGCATCATATATTTATCACTAAAGTTTCTTGACATAATCAAACATAGCGTCAACTATTAACAAAAAATACCCCAAAAATTAGAGCTTATAAGCTGGTGGGGATGCAGGTGGGGCTGGTGGTACTGAGATTATACTTCAATAGGTAGGGATTAAACAAGATTCATCAAATTGTACTTCGAAGAGTGGATACTGTCCATAGGTTTACGAACTTAAGGGTGATATAAAAAATTTAACAAGTCCATTAAAAAAAGTTTTACTACATGAATAGTATGTCTTACTTTTCTCGCACAGTCTTCATGACTTTGGCATATTCAGCCACTGCTGCAGGATCGTTGGGATCTATAGTGATCTTCTCTTTCCGAACAATTCCTAGGGCTGTCTCAAATTTGTTCTTAACCTCGAGAAAAATGCCCTTCAACATCTCTTCAGATAAATGTGCAGCAGTCAGTCATTTATTTAGGGCATAAAAATTCAAACATGTAACAACACTTTAATTATCATATGCACTTAAAGGTGAACATAGGCACATAACAATATCACTATCAAATATCAGCTAGTAGCTAAACATACAAATATGGCAATCCCCTAGAATTCATGTCCAGAAATATTAGGTGCCCTACAAAGGCTGTCATTGAGGTAATGTCGAAGTTCAGAATACTGCCCTGAACTAGCAACAAGCAATACCTAAATTAAAAACTAAACCAAATTAAGCAAAAAAAGGTTCTACGATCTAATGCATCTTAGATTCAATAGAACAATGCTCTGTAGCAGCTGAACAAATCAACGGCAGCATTCTCCTTGTTTACCAAATACCTGATTCAGAACATCCATGTCCAATATATGCTGATCCCTGACATATTTATCTCTCTAACGGTAGCGTGATGCCACCAATTCTATTTAACAATTTTTTTGTGTTATATTAATGCTATTAAGTAATTGGATGACAAATGTTCAACAATAAGCAACAAACGGAAAGAGTATCTCAAGTTGTATTATTGTCACCAGCCATATGAATCAACTTTACTCATCATGCAAGTAAAATATCAATTCAAAGTGAAAAATTATGAAATGTATTATGAAAATCTTTTATCCACTTTCATATGTCAGAAGCAAAAAGTATCACATATTAGTATAAAGGACAATAGGCTCGTGAATCTGCAACATTTTGCTATAAATAACGAAAAACAAAAGTGATATTCTATTAAATGCACTTGCCCACAGCCTCAATTCTTAGTGATGTGCAAGGCATCTACAACTCCACAAGGCTAATCAAAGCAAACATCCAAGAAACATGTCATTCATGAAAGTCTGCCTACTTTACAGTCTAAACAAAAACCGAGTATTTCTTATTCTATGACCAGATACTCTGCCTATAATATTTCAGTAATTTAGTTCAAGATGGAACTCTTCCCTAAAAGTGCTATTTGAAAATCATTCTTAGCATACACCAACCACTTTACCCCATTTCCTCTAAATACATTGGTGTGTGACCAGCCACAGCTACATCACAGTTGTTTCTACATTTCTCCCTTGTTATGCACACTTTAATGAAGCGTAAACTACTTAAATTAGTTGCCCCCACGGAAATTTGGTTTTCATATTTGCAACATTAACATCATAGAGTGCAGTTATATGAAGTATTTATACATTTTCCTCTTACCCATCCAGTCAAAATGAACTCATTAAACATTTTTTGATACTCCAGTCTATTATTTCCACATTTTATATATCCATATAATTTAACAGTGTGGCACATTTGACTTTCCCAATATACTCTCCTTGAAAAGGAAATTTCAGAAATTCCCAATAGGAAAACAAATTTTGAGAACTCACCATCACCCTTTAACACAGCGGGGGCATTTCCAGCTCCTTTAGCAAAGGAACGAGCTGGAATAGCATACTCCGATCGGAGAATACTTTGTCCACTATACACCTTTGAAATTAAAAAACAATAATCAATGATACAAACCAGTAGCAGTTCTAAATTAAAAAAAAAAAAAAAAAGAACCTAAAAGGGATAGATCTTTATCGAGCACAATGAAAAGAGTATGTAAAGAAACCTGGCGAGTAGATCTGGAGAGGAAGCGAGTGGCGAAAGCCATTTCGGTACTGGAAGAAATTTGTTTCACTCTCTTGGATTTGGAATGCAATTCGTTTTGGCTTTTTAATTCTGCAGAAAATCAAAAAAGGAAGATGGAAAAAGAATAAAAGAATGTTGACGGCGTCGTATTGGGGGTCTGCTGGGTTGCTTCATTGATTGGGCTCGCTCTTTATGGGCCACTGGATGAGTGGGCTTTACATATACAGTTAAAACAAGGGCCTTCCCAGAGGTTGGGAGTTAAGTCCAATTTTACAAAAAAAAGTAAAAAATTCTTTTGATAAACGTTTTCAAAGTTGAAATTTATGTATGCTAGAATGTGAGTGAGTTGGATTCGAGTAGAAATGTTATTCTGTTATGTTAGATTATCATATGAAATAAGAGATAATAAATAATAAAAATAGTAAACATCATACCAATGATCCAAAATTAATTTAGCTAAAATATAACCAATGATAAATTATTGCACTGCAAGGATGCATCATTTACCACTTTTTTAATATTTAGATAGATGAGTTAATTGTTGAAAATGTCTTACTTGTTAATTTCCGAATGATAGTAAATAAGAAAAAAATATCTATATAGTATCATTTTTATTTTTAATTAAATACTTAAATTAGATTTATGAAATGACACTAGCTTGGTTGTCATTAAGTTTAATAGATTTTTTCTTTTTTGGTTTAAGACATTCATGTATATCTTTTTACTAGAAATGAATTGTCAACAAAAGGTTGCACAATATCACAGAAGTATGATATGACTTATTTAAAAAGTGCAAATATTTTCTATTAGTTTATGCGTAACAAAAATGAGTCTTAATATTTGATTTATTGTAAAAAATAATATTTTTAGATGTATAATTTGCATTGTTTCATCATTACTCCATTGAATTAGTATTCCATTTAATTGAAGAAAATTAGTAATCGATATGGAAATTTCAATCATTTATAAGGTAAAGTATTATTATCAAATCAATTGGTTCTACAAAAAAACAAAAAATATAAGATATATCCTTTCTTTTTTTATTTCTCAATAATATTCAGGCCTCAATGTAGATTTATCTGTCTGTAAAGTTCCTTCATAAGCATTTCCTGTCCTAACATCAACAACAAAAGATCTCTTAAAACCTCATAGACAGTGAAACCAGATGTAGATATAAAGGGTGGGGGGGATTCGAAATACCAAAATTGTTAGAACTATTAATATTATTCAATGATCAAAAGTGAGGTTATTGAGATGATGAACTGATTCAGATTTCAAAATAATTACTTTAAACTTGCCTGCTGCTGCTACTGAAAAGAACGAGGGAGACGGGATCTTGAGAAGAAAGATGGAGAAGTTGTAGAACGATGTAGGCACACGTAGAGATGCTGAAAAAAAAATCAACATTCTGAGACTCTCATAAAAATCCATCAAGCTCGAAGTGGCATTTAAATCAGTGGAAGAATTTGTATTAATCGTCATTTAACTGAATATATTCAATTCCCTGCTTAAAGTGAGTGGATTCATTGCATGAGCAAATGCACCGAATAATGTTGCAGATAACCAAAAACCTTTAATTGTTGTGACAGTAAAAAGAACCGAGAAAGAAAAGAAAAACGAAAGACACAACATGCTTCCCAAAGTAGACAGTGGTTCAAGAACTACATAAGGACCACATTACCTTCCAAAGCAGATCAATAAGATGATCCAACAAGCTGCAGTTTTCCAGTTCGGTTCTTTATACACCACCCAGACCTGATATTACATGTAAAAATTCAATAATATTCATCAAGATGGCTTACTAGATCAACTTAAATTCACCGAAATGAACCACATAAGTGAATTTTCCTGGAGAAACTACACTCAAGTTTCTGATAGAATTTGGGAAAAAGTTTTCACCTTTGCAATACGTAAACCTACTGATAGTACAAAATCTCGAGCATAACTCTATTATGACAAATTCTACATTGCATCCTAAATGGTTGTCTGGTAGGAGAATATGTGCAACTTTGAACAATATAAACACTGAGAATCCAATATGAACAATATCTTTGAACTAAGAGTTCAGACAACATGTACATACACTTCTAATTAGTTGCATTTTTACTTGTTTCCTCATTATTAGAAATAAAAAATACTACTAAACAGAAAAATTCCGCATTGAAAATTACCGATAGAGCAAAAACGTTAATGTAGAAATCAATCAGTGTTGCTGAGAGCCACCTGCACAGACGTTAACTTCTTAGATATACTACCCAAAAATTATCCAGATTGGCTGAAATACATTGGCAAAACATAAACACGTTCATTCAGAAAATTTGCTTTTTATATGAACTTAGAGGGGTAAAAACTTACGGAGTCAAAAGCTCAAGGCGAAATGGAGACCCATCTGTGGCAATAGTGTAAATCAATGTTCCCAGCATAAGAAAACCCAAAACACTGAAAACAACCCTTGCGCTTACAACAGATAGTTTAATCTTTGATTCCGTTCCATCTCTATAAGTCAAACAACTATCAGTAAGAAGATAGGGACTACTAAACAGTTGGCAAATTAATAATGTAGAAAGATAGGGACTACTCGATGCTCATATAGAAAGATTCAACCATATATATTCACTGGCATAACAATTACAATAGTATATGAAGCCACATATGGTTGTACTTACTTTTTTTTATTACTTAGCAATACTAAGTATATAGAATCTTGTACTGATTCTTGAGGAGAAAGCTTGATGAACTGCATAACAATGTATCCACATGTAGTAATACTGCAAACCACAAAATAAAAAGTTCAACAACCACTGACATTCAGGTCACAAATATCAGATTACCAGTTTAGAAAATATACAACAATTGAAAATTTGCATCATTACATCTGAAAATTGATCTCAGATATATAATCAAGAAAACGAACAAAAACGTGAAGATGAACTTTACAGTTAACTAAACAAACTTAGAACAGTGCATTTTACTGTCCAACTAGATACATTGTAGCCATGTTCTACCCATTACTGAAATCAGTACCACAAATAATAATAGCTAATAAATTTATCAGTAAAATAATTTTATGATCAATACAATTATAATCTCGGGATGAATAAAAAGAACTGCATCTAACATATGAACAGGGTGCAGAAGTTAACAAGCTTTACTTGTAAAATGAAATGGGGTTTCAAAAGGTTCTACCCAAATATATTGTGATGCTTCAAGTTGCAATAGCCTAGAATTTAGTCTGAGGCTGATTGATAGCTATTAAGGATATAAACATAATTAATGTTTTACTGGTTCGGGACATACACTTTCAAATGAATTGAATCTCATATCTAATGTCTTCAAAAGGTCTCATTTCGTGCTGGCTTTTTTTACTTAGAAAGCTACGTAAGTAGAATTTGTCTAAAACAGGTGGCATCAAGACTTGAATCTAATCCTTTGCCTGACTTTGATATCACATAAAAAAACCACCTCATTTTAATACTTTCATTGTTAAAAACAAACAGGTTTAATGTTAATATATGCAACGACCCCAGTATAAACAATGCCACTGTCAGCTTATTGCTAAGAGCTACAAGCATCTAGATAAAACACAAAAACTGGATATTATTTAATTATGATATATTTTAGTGAAATTCATGGAATTTGAACTAACAAGAGAACCATACCTTCCCAAACATACAAGTAAAACTAGCCAAATCATTGCGCGTATCCAGTTGGATTCCTTATAGACAATCCAAGCCTAAAATGTTGAGAGAGAAATCAAATGTGTTAGATCAAATGTTCTGTTTATCTTACATAACTATGAGCTTTGAGCATTGCTTGGAGTTTATATAGCCAATAATCCAAATCATGCTGAGATTTAGGTTGAATATACATTTGCACAAAATATAACCAATTAGATAAAAGATAAGGAAGGACAAATGAGAGATATCTCAATAACCTTTTTTTAAGGTGAGTTATCTCAACAACTGTGTTACATACAAAGGTTTTGTCTATATCTACTCACAAACATACGTAACTAGGATGTTACTATACAGGAGAGATCTACGAATTATTCCAATTACGGAGCATATAGGTCCCACAACTTCAAGGAGCTTGGAATTCTCAATGACATTCTTAATATGACATATACATGCACGAGTGGATCATAGCATATTTCTTTTTTACCTTTTTAATCTTATTCAAACATATATAAACATACACACATGCAACCATGCATACATCGTACCAATATTTTAAGCAGAAAGTAACTTAAGGAGTGAATACTTGTACACATTGCAGCCATCTACCAGATTTCACTGATCTAGATGCATAGATGTCTCCTTCAAATAATATTACAGGCAGCAGATGCTACTTTTCTGTAAATATGTGAGACTTGATCCACATAAACTGAAACACATTTGAATGATTAAGAAAGAGCATGAAGAAAACATTGCATACCCCTATTGCGAAGATGTTTATATAGAAATCAACCAGCGTCGCTGCCATCCACCTGAATCAAAATATTTACCAACCAAAATTCTTTAAAAAGATGATTCCCACAAACTTAGTCATTTTTCAAATGCAGAATCACAAAACGAAAACTAAAGTCTAAACAAGTGGCTATGAGAATAAGAGTATCTCGATTCTCTCGAAAATTATAAGGCATACTAGATTAGCTTAATTACTCTATCCATACGAATAATTTACGTGATCAATTATATGGTGAGATCAGGGACGAATATAATGAGTGGGCAGCATTGCCTGCCCACTGATGTGCCAGTTTCACTAGTTTAGAAGCTATCCAAGTGCCATCATATATTTTGAAGTATGTAGCTCAATGTCGCTGCACACCATTGGTTTTATCTGAAACATTGGAAAAAATGGGGGAAACAACCACTTGTTTTATTCATTGGATCAGAAGAATCAATCATGTATTAAGGGCTTATGGCTTTAAAATAATGATGATGATTGTGGAGAATCCAGAGTTGACATTAATCAGTTTGAACTAGTAATAGTGGGGCTAAATAAGGGTCATCTTGTACAAATTACCCTTTGTACGTTATATGAATGTATACATAATTTATTCTAACTATAAGTAAACAAAATAGACAACTATACCAAAGTCAGTCATCCTACGCAACCCTGTTCATTAAAGCTACTATACCTTATCTGTTTATTATAACAATTACACACATAATTTTTATATTTCAACCAGCACATTCATTCGAAGATTCTCATTATTAAGCATTCTTAGTCTATCAAATGACCAAACAAAAATGGAAATAAAAGCATGAAAATCATCATTCCATGAACCAAAGATGCATACTGATCATACTAACTACGCAATACACTAAGCGGGAAGGTAACACTTGTGCTGATACTTTGGCTGAAATGGGACATCGGAAACAGGGCGTCTGGGATGAGGCTTCTATGGAAGTTTTGGCTTTACTTAGTGAAGATTTAGAGTAGGCCTGTTATGCTTTTGTACCAAAAAAAATACAAGCATTTATAAACTTATCAAACACCTACATCATATAATCTAGCAGCAGTCTCAGATATTCTTGCAATACACACACGTACGCACTCTGTGTGAGTGTTATGTACTGCTTAGGTCCATAAATGAATGTTGTTTAAGTTGTTAATCAGCCAACTCGACCATTTCCTTAAGTGTAATAATTAATTAAAAATTCAATTATCTTATTCGTAATATCCAAACAACATACTATATAATACTGAATATTTCACAATTTCAAAATCTTTACAAGACAGCAGAATAAATCATTCAAAAAAAATTAACAGTTTATCAAGGAATGATAAATAAGTAAAAGTAAAAGGATAAGAGAACGTATGCTTACGGAGTGAGGAGTTCCTTGCGGAAAGGAAGACCGTCAGTGACAACCGTGTAAATAACAATTGCAGTTATAACACATCCCAACACCATGAACGCCGTTCTCAGTGCAGCTGCACTCACTGATGCCGCCATTGATCAGTTTTGGAATTCTGTATTTCTGATTATAATAAGTATATAATGAAATTAAGGGTTTCGGAATTTACTCAGCTGAAGAGACATTGAGAACGAGTGGTATAGAAAAATATGGGAAGGCCATTAATCCACGTCTGCAAACTTGGACCACTTTGTAAACCAAAAAAAGTGTGAAGAACTGAGGACTAAAGGTAAAAACTAAAAAGAACGAAAAATCACATGTATGAATAAATATACTTTACCTTACCCCCTCAACTGTACAGTATGTAACAAACGCCCCCTCAAACTATTTAATTTAAGAAAACAACCCTTGTTATTTTTCCAACGAAATCATCAAATCATTTAAAAATTGAGTTTTCCGGACGAATTAACAAAAGCCTATTATAACTGGTTATAAATTTATATATTTGTGCAATAATATTGTATTTAATTCTATCTACGAAATGGTTGCACAATTTACTGAAAATTAAAAAAGATAATCTTGTATTTAATTGTTTCAAATTTTTTGATCAAGCATTCTTGCAATTCTAATTATATATGCAACTTTATGGTGTTTGTTTGTTCATTAGTGGCATCTAATATCTTGATTTTTGTTATGCTATTCGAAAAACTTCAACTGCCAAATGATTTCACATTTTTCTAAATGTTGACAAAAGCTATTGAGCCTGTGAGTGTATTGCTATCTATATTTATACAGCAAATTTTTTTATTTTACTCTTAACATTTAAAATTATATAGTTTTTTAACTTCTCACTTCTCCTCATTATATTCATTATTAAAATTTACTTTTTACTTTTTATTTGGATCAATTCAAAAAAAAAAATCTTACTTTTCGTGTTCAAAAAAAATTATGCACGCGTGAGAGCTGAGAGCATGATGAGGATGATTAATAAATGGATTGAGGGATGTCATCTTACACAAAACAATTCTAATAGTCCGATCTTAACATTGCATATATACTAAACAATCTAAACCAAAAATTTACATATCAGAAAAAAATATTTAGAAGATAAAAAGCAAATAATATACATTACCAACAAAGCCTCATAGAATGTACCCCTCCAAAACTATGCTATTGTAAGTAACATTATGAAGAACATACATAGAAGCCTTTCATAACTAAAAAAATCAATGTGATCACAACAACCAGTCCCATATCCAGGTTAAACAATCATTGCTAATTACTCAAATGAAAAGGGACCAACTTCAGCTTGAAAGCATTTCATACAATGTGTACTCAAGAATAAATATAGTTATAAATAACAACCGAAAATAAAAGAATCACATAAAAATAAAGTTAACCAAGAGTTTGATATCAAGGGCTAACTTCACATATCAGCATGCACAACCACCTCGTTGCTCTGTTTCAGAAACAACTTCTGGTATACCCTGGAAGTAACTGCAACCACCAATTTTTAAAAAAAATGTCAAACAAATTATGGCCATGGAAAAACAAGACCAAAAAAAAACATAAAATTAACTGAAAAGGGGAAATATATATCACAATATATACAAAAAGGTGTAGGAATACGAAGATGAAATCTTTGCTAAAAGAATTCAAGTTATAGTCAACCATGTTAATGACTTAATGTTTCTAAATGACAAGTGTGCAAAAATTCTAAATAAATTTTCATATCCCCTTGGTGATTCAATATACTGTGAGGTGTATTATGTGATCTCAAATTCTCAATAGCATATGACATATAGTTCTGATTCTTCTAAAATGTTCAAAATAACTATATAATTCCCCTTGGCTTAATATAGCTCCAATATATAACTTGGAAGGTCTCTCAGTAGCTCAGTTTTATACAGCTAAATGTTGTGTGTGCATTTTATGTATGAATAATGTAAGAGTAGGAAAATGTGATGACGATAAAGGATGATTTCAATTTCACAAGAAAATTTAACAACATAGATCGAAATATTCAAGGAACACTCACATGTCCTGCTCATGCTCATTGGCCAAAGCAGTTTTTGCAATATTTAAGAATGCAGGATCAACATTGTAATCTTCTTTTGCAGATGTCTCAAAGTAAGGTATGTTTCCTTTTGAAGCGCACCATTCTTTTGCTTTCTTCTCAGAAACCTGAATTTGATTTAATTAGAATGAATTATGATCAGTAATATATTTTATTTAGCGCAAAGCAACACAACTTAGAACTTACCACTCTGCTATTACCCCCATCTATATCGATCTTGTTACCCAGTAATATAAAGGGAAAAGTCTTTGGGTCAGGTGGGTTGGCCTGCATATAAACTGAACCCAGTCAATATATGAATATGGCTTCCAATTATATCATGAATAATTGAAGATATAAAGAGGCTTGGACTAGTCAGTCATTGCCTTAGATCAGTCATAATAATACAGTAATACCATATTAAAGCTTTACATTTCCAGCAAGTCAATATTACGATAATAACGTCTGCAATTTATGATATGGAAAACTGCAAGAGAAAAGTTTATTACAATTGACATGAAACTGGTTAAGATGAAAATAGATCCATTTCAAAAGTGAAAATAACATCATAAATGAAGCATAATGCACCAGAGATGCCAAGATAAAAGCTCAGCATCAACGTTAGGTACGTCATAAAGTAGTTTAACCAAATGAAATTTGAATGCTAGGGCTCTTAATAAATGGGGTTAAGTACGTTATAAGATCAATCATTATATTAAAACAAAAAGGAAACTGTTCAAGTACACAAACTTCGCTGTTCCAGAATTGGTATTCATGCTCTGTCACTGTCAATAGCTAATCAGCAAATGTAGCTCACATTTGCTCAACCTCCATAATCTCACAAAGATAATTCTCATACGAAACTATGCATTATAGACAGGAAGGTACTACCATTGTTCAGAACACCATTCCAAGACATTATAAATCTAATAAATAATCTCTTGACATGTTCAACAGATTGAATAGCTTATTTTGTACGAAGTCTCCTTGAACTGCTAGAACTTAAAGATAAGCACCTCTTATAGTTATCTTAACTATGAAAATTTCACACAAATGAGGTATAGAAATTAAATCCACCTGAAATCCAGGACATCTATCATAACTATCTCCGAATCCCTTATTCTTTAATTCAGAAAAGGGAATGGTTTGTTTTTCTCAAAAAGTCAGCATCGTAAGGCAAACAATGTCAGTATGTGTGCTTATGTTCAGAAAATCCTAGCTACACTCATGTATGTATCATACCAAGATACATCCTCGTCATATGTATCTCTGATAAAGCAGAACGAGTAAATCTCCTAGAAAACCAGACTGTACAAAAAATTTAAGAGAAAATCAAGATCTGCAACACAAACAATTATTCTATATGAAGACAAGAAAAAATCACCAACCTGTTTGAGAAACTCTTCATGCCAATTGTTAAGGGTATCGAATGACCTCATCACATTCACATCGTAAACCAAAACACAGCAATCTGCCCCTCTATAAAACGCAACTCCAAGACTTTGAAATCTCTCCTGGCCAGCAGTGTCCCAAATCTACCAACACAAGATACACATTCATTCCCTCAAAAACTAAACTTAACCTCTAATACTGAAACCAAGTCTAGACAAAAATTCACATACGAACAGAAAAAAATTATAAAAAAATATAATAAAAAACGCACTTGAAGAGTGACATGCCGATCGTCTATTTGAAGTTCCTTTGTTACAAAATCTGCCCCAATTGTAGCTTTATACTGCTGACTGAATCTCTTATGTACATATCTATTTCAAAAGTTAAAGAACTCTCATACCAAAATAGTCCATAAATATGCAAAAAATCTTACAGCTATTATGACCATTTTAAGTAACAAATATACAGCAGAATTGCCAGTTCAGTACAAATTTTAAAGGATCTGAACTACAAGTAACAATATTTTACAAAATATGCATTTAATATCATAGGTCAATGTAAATTATCAAGTTAAGTCTTCCATAAGAGAACAAATAACCTGCAGTACATCTAATAAGGCACTTGAACTCCAGAATTAGAGAAGTTAATTTCAGTCAGGAATTACCAATCTTGCAAGCATTTGATATTGGAAGTAGATTTTGATAAATAATGGTAATATTAGCTCAGACCCCTTTAAAATTGTGGTACAAATTGTTAATTTTCGTAACATAACTGCACAAATGAATTTATAAAGAATTGAGAAAAAGGAAAGTCTGATCAATGTAATATAAATAAAAAGGATACTGATTCATCAACGATGTTTTACCCACCCTGAAGATATAAACAAAATCAGATTACCAATAATTAATAAACCTAACCCTAAAATCATCAGCATTACATCAATAATAGAGAAGATTATAATACCCGCTGTCCCCGAGGACGATGACTTTAAGCAATGTTCTCCTTCGGAATGACATTTCCCCGATTAAGAAGTTCAAACTTTCTTTTCAATCTTTTTCTTTATTTAATTTTATAGTGTGTGTGTGTGTGTGCGCGTGAAATTTGGGGAAAGGAAAGAGCAGGAGAAAAGGAGCGCCAATTTCGAAACAAATGATACATGTCAAGTTCGTTCGTTATTATCAAGTCATAAGATTTAGTAACACCTGTTTTCTTTCATTAATTTCGTTTTATTAGTACACCTCCGTCTGTTTAAATATTAAAAAAATTGATAATTATTTAGAGAATTTTAAAATATTTAGAATTGTTATGAATCTAGTCTTTATTTGGTGGATGCATTTGGAATATTATTAGTTATATGAATACTCTTTGAAACACCAAAAGTCACTTAAACTTATCTTGTAACTTTTGACTATTAAGTTGCACTTATAGCCCTATAAATAGGTGCATTGTAAATTATTTTATACACACAAGAGTATATGAATAATTAGAAATTATCTTCCTAATATATCTTCTACTTTGTCTAGTTTAATTATTGTTCCTTTTAGCTTAGTTTCATAACACGTTATCAGCACGAATTTGCTTGATCTTTCGATTCAAAATCAGGTCAACGAGAAAGGTTCAAATATCTCATATATAGAATCGAATCAACCAGTGAGGTATGTTAAATATATATATGTTAAATCTATACATATATGGAGGGTTGTATGCTTTTCTTCTTGATCATCTTTGAATTCCTAATGCCTTGCACGGGAATATTTAAATATGTTGAAAATGTCTCAATATTTTTGAATTATATTAGACAGTAATTATTTTTCTAACTAAATCATATGATCGTTCATCCCAACCAAAATGAAGAAATCATAAAACATTTTATGACCGTAGCCTATTTGTGTAGATTTGTGGTGTGGTTTTATTTTAATATTTATGATGTTTATTGCAATTAAAACTGGAATAGTAGTATTCTGCCGTTGATGCCCCTACAACCAAAAAAAAAAAAATTGGGTGACAATAATTATTAACATGACTCTAATTTGACATGATCTCATGAGCACAATCATCATTAATTAGTTGATAACTGATTTATGGGCTGCCTAATTAATCAATTGATTATTCATATTGGTAATTACATATCTCTCGAATGCTTATTGATTATTTAAGAATTGTTTTTATATAATGGCGTATATTGTGCGCTTGAGTTGTTTTTGTGTCTTGAAATATTTTTCAATAAAAGTAATATTAAATTTGAGAAAGAATATGAGGTCAGAAATTTTGTTTGTATTTAACCTCACTAGATTCAAGAGTTCTAGTATACATTTTATATGTATCCTGCAAGGAAAATAACAACTTCCCTTATTAATATATTAAGTTGTTGTGAAACCTGACATTCAAATGATATAATTAAACCCTCAAGTATGTTCACATATCTGTCTCTTGAGTTCTTATGTGTTTTAGCATGATAAATTTTTTAAATATACACAGTCATGTATAACTTGATTTCAATTTTTGAGATGCAATTTCCAATTAGGAGAAATCACAATAAATTAAATTATGAAATGCATAATACAATTATAGGAATTGATGATATACATATTAATATGAATTTTGATTCGTATATTTTTTGAATGTACATGGTCGTTTTTCAATTGATTACAAGTGTAAATTATTTTAGATCATATGTTGTTACATTTATTGTGTTCATAAATAACAGTTTCAATTTACACCTGGACTATGATATGTGAGTTCATATTTTTGCATCATGATGAAGATGTTAATTTAGACAATGTCATATCAATTATTTGTATTGTTTTATTAAGAATTTGAAGTTCTATTATTAAAATATTATGTTAGGCCGAAGTCTAAATGATGAACTTGATAGTTTTGATACATTTTTATGTTAGGCTTAAAGTCTATGTGATAAATTCAAACCCGAAGATTTGAGTATAATTTTAGCAGTCTAAAATACACATTTTTAATGTTGAAATGAAATCCATTGGAATGTGAATAGCCTTGGAAATACAATCATGAAATTGGGCAAGTACAAAAGATAAGGTCAGGGCTATGTTTTTTCATTTATTGGAGTAAATACTTGATATATCCTATGAAATGTTGGAGACGCAATTCAGCCATCGTAATATGTGTGATACTCCAAAAGGCTCGATATGATATGAATGATGGCACTTTAAGTTGCATCATACAATTAAATATTAAAGTAGAAATAAAATCACTAACGATGTGTGATACTTACAAATTGCTCACTATGAATATTTACACTTAATGTTGCAATCTTTTAAACTGATAAATGACTATACCCACTATTATGAAATTATATTTCAATTGATATTATGTGGGGATAAAGTATCACAATTTTGATAATGATAAATTGCTCATGAAGAAGCAATACTGAAAAAAAATATTTTAAGAATACTCCCAATTAATTTATTTTTATTGAATAATAAACTCTGGATGAAAATCATAACCCCCACCAGAATAAGTTCTCTGAAGAGAGTGCATGTGCTAATATAAATTATTCATTCCCTGAAGTGAATGATATTAACTATAGACATGACATGGTTTAGTCATGGTCAAAATTCATATCATGAATTTCATGAAATGTTTGCATCATACTACTTAATGAGAAACGATAATAATAGTAAAGCAAGAAAAAGACAAATGTGGGTAAATTGATACACTTGCTAGAGGTGTGGAGTTAAAGACATTGGTCTCGTACATGTCGTGCACAAATGCATCTTTGTTTATATGTGGATGCCAATTACAACGTTGATGCACAAAATATTAATCCTATGAGCATTATGAAGATGTACGGTAATATGAGCATCATGTTAGATGCATAAAATTATGCAAGCATCATGAAGATGCTTGAGCAATTATGTGAGCATCGTATAAATGAATGGTGGAAATATTTATTTGGTTGACAGTAGGTCGACACACACAATTCTTCGAGATCGAAAAATATTCTCTAACTTGAAATTAGCAAAAGCAAAAGTTAATACATATTGAGGTACTATAAAGCTCCAGAAAAGCAAATGTAAATTGTTTGGATGAACAAATATTTTTGTAAAAGAGGCTTTGTGCTCTTTAAAATTCAAAATGAATTTGTTGAATTCAAAGATATACGTCTTGAAGAATGTATTGACGAGTTTCATATGGAAGCTATATATATATATAAGGGGAATATGAAATATATTTATACTACATCCAATATTTCATGCCAGAAAAATATTGATGAATAAAATCCCAGTTTTCTCACCAAAATGAATTATGTGACCATAAATTTAAGTTGAACCAGAAGTTCAATGATCCAAAATATTATGAAGTGGCATGATAAATTTGGTCATCCAGGGAAAATTACAAATGCGCCGAATTATTATGGGCATCTTTTAAAGAACCATACAATTCTTTACCTCATGATTATGTGTGTGTTGCTTGCTCACAAATAAAGTAAATTGTAAGACCATCTCCTGTGAAGAATGGTCGTGGATCTCAAACCTTTTTATGATGATTTAATGGGATATATGTGGACGTATAGATCCACTTTGTGGACCATTTTGTTATTTCATGGTCCTGTAAAAGTTATTTTTTTTAATGGTTTAAGTTATGCCTATTGTCAACACGTATTGCTTTTGCTGAGATTCTTGCTCAAGTATAAGATTGAGAGCAACGTTGCAACTTGTGTCAGGCTAGAAGCCTAATAATTCTCAATTAAAATTTATGATTGTGCAATTTATGTTCTGATTTTTCCACCAAAATGAACAAATATGGGTCTACAAATACGTGTTTGTTAATTTTTATTTCCCGCATGTAATCATATATTTTGAACACCTGACGAGGCTATAACCATATATCTTAAACGCCTGACGAGGCGATATGGTTAAATCAAAATATCATGATGAGACATTCTTCCCGTCGTTAGGGGGAGAATTGATGTTATTGCATGTAGAACGACGTGAAATTATTTGACATGGGTACATAAATGTACAATACTTGTCTCAACTTGGCCCACGCACAAAAAGAGCAAGAGTTGAAAATTGCACCAGCATGGATTGAAGTCCTTGAAGGACAATATGCTAGCATACTATAAACGCACTTGAAGTGTGAAATTACTATTGGTGCAAAAGAAAACTTTTAAAGAAAAATGGTACATAAAGTATTTGTCTCTCCTGAAGAGGAAACTATTTCAAAATAAAGCGCTATAGAAAAATGACTTATCAGTCTAAATCACAAGATGCCCATTAAGAGGCACATGAAACAGAAATAAAATATATGAATAAATCAAGAAAACTGGGATAGAAAGGAAAATAATTATGTATAATAGTTTTGCTTATTTGGGTCGCACTAAATAAAAGTTATAAATCAGGATCCTGAACCGTGAACGGTTATATTAATGTCGACATAAATAAATAAATTGACCAATATAGAAAGATGCGATTCAAGATCGCTATTAACTTGTAAAAGTATTTGGACTAGTTGTCCTCACGCCCAAAGACGTGAAATTTATATGTCACAAACATATAAATTTACAAAAACATGATGAAAATGTGAGATATAAGACACAACTTCTTGTACGAATTCTCGCAGAGACCAATAACTACGATGAAACATATTCCCCCGTGATTGGTACAATCACGTTGCGGTATTTAATTAATTTGCAGTCCCTGTAGGACTTGAAATGCGTTTACGGATGTAGTTACTGCATATTAGATAGATCATTGGGTAGTGATATTTATATTAAAATCCCTGAAGGAATTAAATGGTCTCATGCTTATCCTTTATTAAACAATACGATCCTTATTAAGTTAGGGTGATCTGGTCTGATGTAGTATAACCAGCTAAATGAATACCTCGTAAAAGAAGAATTTGTGCATAATCCAATTTGTCCATGTATTTTGCATTAAAAGATTTTTTTTTATGAGTTTTCTATTACTGCGGTATGCGTGGATGATTTAAATTTTATGAGAATTCCTATAGAGCCCACAAATACCGCAAATTACTTAATGAAATAACTTCAGATAAAATTTTGATAAATGTTTATTCGTTGAGCAAATTCATGGTTGATTGTTCTTTAGATATATGAATATCACTTTCGTCCCAGGAAAGAACAATGAATAAATATTTGGTCCTGAAGTACCATATTTAAGTGCAATAAGAGCCCTCATGTATCTTGAAATTGTTCGAGGTCGGATATAGCTTTCTCGGTGAACTAGATACAACTTTGCACCAACATGAAGTCATTGAAATGACATTAAACAAACATTATGTTATCTTCGTGGATCAACTGACATGAGTTTATTTTTACTCTAAATATTCAAGCCCACAAGTAGAGGGTTATGTAGATGTTGGTTGCATAAAATTTTATTCCAATGTGAACACGAATTTACTTATGGTGGAGCTTCTAAATCATGGCAATCTCTGAAACAAAGTTTAGCAGCCACCTCTTCCAACCACTCTGAAATTTTGACATTTCATAAATGTATATGGATGAGATCTATGATTCAATATTTTCATAAACATGTGGGTTACATTCAATAACGCAATACGTATCACCAAAAGTTTCTCTACACCCACAAGTCTCGTAAAAATGGTGATTTGGACGTTCATCAATTTCAGTCAAGCAACAATCTTTTCGATTTATTTGCTAAAGCACTGCCGACTACATCATTTAGAAAGATGGTGGCTCTTGTGCCGACATCAGGGGGAGCGTGTTATTAATAATTACTTGCACACTGTACTCTTTTTCCTTCGTCCAAGTTTTTGTCCCAATGGATTTTCTTGGCAAGGTTTTAACGAGGCAGTGTTACACGCTTATCAGTCTCATATGGATATGTACTCTTTTTTCCTTGTTCAGGTTTTTCCCACAAGGTTTTGAACGAGGCATATTCCATAAGCAACATGCATCCAAGGGGGAGTGTTATGAATCTAGTCTTTATTTGGTGGATGCATTTGGAATATCACTAGTTATATGAATACTCTTTGAAACACCAAAAGTCACTTAAACTTATCATGTAATTTTTGACTATTAAGTTGCACTTATAGCCCTATAAATAGGTGCATTGTAAATTGTTTTATACACACAAGAGTATATGAATAATAAGAAATTCTCTTCCTAATATATCTTCTACTTTGTCTAGTTTAATTCTTATTCCTTTTAGCTTAGTTTCATAACAAGAATTTTTTTTTTTAATTAATCAAAGAAAAACATTACTACATACTCTAAAACATATACTTTTGTATGCTTCCAAATTCCAATGAGAACTTGTGGAAAAATATGATTTATGTTGATACAATCAAAACTATCTTTTTTTGCGGGATGCCAACATGATAAATTTGTATATATTTTGTTTTTGATGTTCCAATTTTCGAAATACTAAAATATTTAAATATTGTGTAGATTAATAAAACAAAATATGAGTTTTTTCTTAAAAAAAGAACAAACTATGAGTTTATAAGACTATTTGAACTTAAAATGGAGTTTTTTTATTTTTAATTTTTTTTTTATATTTTTATTTTTATTTTTAACACAAGTTTATAAACGAACAATGATTACAAGTGCAGCCAAACCATCCTTGAAAGTGGCATCGACACCGTGATCCAGTCGCGGGGTGGTGGAACCAACCTCCAACAGAAACATATTTAAGTGAATATTAATTTGAAACTTAATATCTAATTTTTTGAAAATTTAAAGTTTCGAAAACTGAAATCATCAAAATTTCAGGGTGAATGGCATAACCCCTTGTTGCGTTAAACGAAACTCCAGCATGTAAATTTATTGCAAATAATTATCTTGAATATATTTTTCTTTATGCTGATACCCTTCTTCGTTTGTCTCCATTTGTTTTTATTAAATTCTGATATAAAGACTGATCTTAGAGGGTGATAGGCTAAGGAACCAACATGTAGATATCATTAACTATAAATTAAAAAAAAAAAAAAAAAAAAAAAAAAAACCAAGAAAAAAAAAACTATCAAAAAACTTGCTACTTTTTTTTTTTTTTTTCTCTGAAAAAAGAGAAAAAGGCCAAGAGTTTAGTAACAATAAGATCAATACATTTTACATATAATCATTCGACCAATGATTTGTAATCGCCCTAAAAGTTATGGGTCGATCGATGTTCGTTCACCTCTAGTGATGGTCACAACTCACAAGAGTGTCATAAGGACAGTTCCGAAATTCGCTTAAAATAAAATGCATCAACACCATAAAATTTACATAATGTCCCCAACAACTCACATAAAAACAATTAAAACCAAACACTCTATTCACACAAATCTTGTAAATAATTAAACTGAACTCATTCACATTAGACATAATATAATTGTGGAGCCAATTGCAGCCAAAACTATTTACTAAACCAATCAAACAAATAGGTAAAATCAAGTGTAAATCAATGAGTTATCCAAACCAAAAGTATTAAGAACAAAAGAATACCTTAAGAATTTCAAATATACTGTCCAAGTGGAATGAAGATCCTAAGAGCCTCAATGAATGTATTTTTCTATTAAATTCAAAGTTCTCTTCCTCAGCCGTATGAACAAAATAACCGCGCAAGCTAGAACCCATGGCGGGATCCGACCACCACCTGAGATGTTGAACTTTTTCGCCCATTGTGGTGTATCTTTCGTAAGAATCACAACCATGACTATCACAAGTGACATTACCACAACGCCTACCAATATCTTCGTAATGGGCTTCACCACTGAGTCCTTCATTTAGAACAACATAAAAATAAGTCAAAATGGACGATTTCAACTAAAATTGAATTATCACGAAAAACCCTCAATGTAATTGAATAAGACAGACAATATTGAAATTCAGTCATCATGTAAATTCTATATTTTTGAGATAAATACAAAGATGCATGCCTACAAGCTCTTTTTTTATGCACTCCAAGAAGATGGTTTTCCAAGTTAGAAAAGCAGACTTCTAAGAGGACATTGTAGACTACTTTAAACTTTGTCATCAGCTGAATAATGAAGTATATCAATTTACACAAAGAACATACATACTGAGCAAGGACCCAAAGCATGACATTACATTGAACATTTGCAATTGCTCTAAAGTAACGCACGACCTTTAGTTCACATTAGTTAGAGAAACATAGGGGATGTACACTGCATATTGTTGGGTAACTCAGTTAATCTTTTAATGTCAACAAAGTTAACCAATAACCACCCAAATATCAAGAACGTTTACATAAGAGGCTCATCCTACATTACCATATCTAAAATACATCATATATTGTCGAAGCTTCTTAACCACAAGTTCATGCTGTGGAACTATATTTAACACAATACTTTAAATTTATGAAGTAAAACTCATGAAATTTGTCAATTGATGTTACCGATAAATATAAAGGCTTGCATTGTTAAAATTCATGATGTTTTAAGCTTTGTGAATTCTTGAAATGGAAAAATGAATTTATGTACCAAATCAGTTATATTAATTCATAGTGTCATACCATATATCATCCTTAAACCACCTCATATGTTAATAGATTATATGCGATGTTTATTACTTGACAATATAACATCAGTAAGAACAAGATAAAACCTTTTCAAAGCATGAAATCAATTCATTATTCATCTTTATTAATATGCTGTTCTACATATCACCAAAAGCAAGTATTAACAATAACTGGAAATGATCTCTAATGTATATTGAGCATTTCTATTTCTCTCATATCCAGATACAGTCAGAAAATGATATAAGACTTCTCTCTGTTTCTTCCTTTCTTCGACTAGCTTAATTACTACGGTTATATTCAGTTTCCTTGAATTAAGATAGCCTTAAAATGGCAACCCACACTCGCCCTGTAGCTCAAATCCATAATTCCACAAAAATGCACCCAAAAAATTAAAATTAAATTAAATTAACACCAATTCTTTTTTTACCTTGGGCTCGCCGTCGACACAAATAAGGGCGCCGTCATTATACGTGACCAATGACCGTCCGTTTCTCGGGTTGAACGCGATCGGGACGCCCCGACCCGACCCAGGGGTAAATGCGTAAACCGATTTGAAACCGAACCGATCCAGAATATCTCCGATATCGAGCTGGTCCTGGTCCCACCCGCTTAAACCCATTTTGATGACGTCAATCGGACCCTTCCCTTGCTTATACACGTGCACCTCGGCCTCCGGCACCAATGTTCTAACGGATCGGTTTCTCTGATGAGTCGGGTTCGGTTTAGTGCTTGATAACAACGGCGTCGCCTCTTCTTCCTCGATTTCTCCGACCCGGTTGCTGCTCGCCATTATTTATTTTGATTTGAATTTTATTTTGATTTGAATGTTTGTTGGTGCCTTTTTGACAGAGTCATTTGCATATATGGCCTTATGGAAAGTTTAATTTGTAAAACTAGCTTTTTCAAATTTTTATTTGCAAAACTAGCATTACTTAAATTAGGTTATTAATTAATTTTAAATAAAAATTCGAAAATGCCGCTTGTCACTTGGGCGCCCAAGTGACAAGCGGCATTGTTGCCGCCGGGTCACTTGGGGGCCCAAGTGACAAGCGGCATTGACGCCGGGTCACTTGGACGCCCAAGTGACAAGCGGCATTGTTGCCGCCGGGTCACTTGAGCGCCCAAGTGACCCGGCGGCAATGCCGCTTGTCACTTGGGCACCCAAGTGACTCGGCGGAAACAATGCCGCTTGTCACTTGGGCGTCCAAGTGACAAGTGACAAAAATTTGGGATGAATTTTTTAGAGAATTTTTTGTAGTGAGAGAAATTTTGAAATCTGAATTGGGAGTGAAAATGAATTTTTATTGGTGTTTTGTATTATTATTATTGGATTAATTGATTAATTAGACTTAATTGTGTTTAATTAGATTTAATTGTTATTTAAACCAAGAAAAAAGAAAAAGAAAAAAGGGAAGGCTAGTTTTGCAAAAAACATTTGGAGTAAGGCTATTGAGCCAAATATCCCTTTTTGAGTGACACGAATGTGTGCTTCAGTGCTCTGTTTTTGTATGTGCGTATATATACTTTTGACTGCTAAGTTTTAATATTTAATTTTCCTCCTCTGAATTCTCAAAAGTTTCAAAGAAGCCCCTCAAACATTTTCAGATATCCTTACAAGGTGTTTACCATGTTGAGTCCAAATCAATGTAGAAATAAATTGGTCAATGAGGATAATTAATCCAATTTATGTTTAACAATTAGAGATATTAGATGGGATGTTTTTGCATCTAATTCTGAAAAATACTATTAATAGAATATATATATAGAGTTGTAAAGATAGAACAAATATAGATCCTCGTTGTATTGTTTGACCATGATATGGTAATTTTTACATATTTATGAGGTTTTTATTACGTTGAAAATATATTTTATGTTAGTTTTAGTAATTAATTATGCACGGTATGAGTACACAAAAAGAAAATGCGCGATTAATAACTATGTATGAAACAAATTGGCCATAATATCACTTTAAATGTGAAGTTGTAAATGAACATTTTGATTATTAATAAGCATATATCAATACGCAATAAAATTACACAGTGTAGACAATAATTGAGAAGCAATTATTTCTACTTTATATATTTTCTAAACGGTAAGCAAATCGGCCATCGTGGAATTGAGCTTACAACATACATTGATGCAAAAATACGTAAATACCCCTGACAATTCATTGTAGCCCTACTTAATTCCTATAAATTAACAATGAGCATTGTGTGTAACTTTTGCGCCGACTGCGCAACAAGGTTCCGTGAAATTTCATTCCAGTCATGTATTTCCCAACCGTAAAGACTATCGTCAATAAAAAATTGTTAAACACTGATTATTTTTCATGTCTCTTGATACATGGATACACTCCGCCATTCATCCTCAACAATTCGGTAACACAGATCCAAATGGTAAAATTTGATATATGCAGGGTATATATCTTCTCAATTTTTTTATTTTTTATTTTTTTCTTGTGTATTTTATAAATTATTGTCCATTCGTTTGTCTTAATTTTCAAGTTCATTTATCTATGTATGTGTTCCGATGTGATTTTTTACACTTCATGTATTCAGACTAAATTTATATGATTATCTAGATACCATCTCATATGAACTCGATAACCATTCTTATACTTGCTAGAAAACACCAATAAGAAAAATGTTTTTTTTTTTTTTTTGTTCCGACAGAAAGAAAAAAAAAAAAAAAAAAGGAGAGACTATACAAACAAGGTATTTCTCCAAAACAGTCCTAATGGAGGTCGATGCCTCAACCCATTGAAGCTTCATTCCGATCTCAAGCTGATGTCCCATTTTTGCAAGTGAATCCGCCAACCCATTCGCGGTACGCCTAATGTGTCGAAAATTGACTTCCCATGGTTTTCCAAGTAAAACTCGACAATCCTCTAAAACGTGAGCCAAAGGGTGCTCAACATTGTCCCTTTTAGAGACAAGGGTAAACACAACTTTTGAATCCACCTCCACCTCAATTTGTTGAATCCTCCGATCTCAATCAAGTGTGAGTCCCTCTCGGAGTGCCAACAACTCCGTCACAACAATAGAACAATTACCAACATTCCAACAAAAACCCAAAATCCAATGACCATCCTCATCTCTACTAACTCCTCCGGCCGAAGCCGAGCAAACATGTGTATAATAACTCCCATCCGTATTTAGTTTGAAGCGTCCAACATTCGGCCTATTCTAGCATTGAGTGAGCACAATCTTCGATTTCATCATCGTTTGGAAATTGTCCTTCAAATCAGTAGCTAAGCGGTGAATTTTGAGAGATGCCTCATTATAATCCTCAAACAATTTCTTATTTCGGGCAATCCAAATGTGCCAAATGGTATAGAGAGAAAAACAAAGTGCCAAGGGCAGTCTGAGATAAGCAAGTTTTGGAAATTTTGTTTCAAGCTCGAACCAATGAACGTTATCCACCAGGGAAAAGACAAGGGCATCGATGGGGGAAATGACCACATCCCAAATAACTTTTTTTTTTGTTGGTGTTGCTGCCCAGGAGAAAAATGTTCTTCTAGTTTGGAAGTTAGTAGTGTATAATTTAGCTAATTTGTAAAACAAGAATGTTGGTTTGTCAAATTTGGCAGACCAACTTCTATACAGCAAATTCATAATAGAATAAAGAAAATTGTATTTTAATGTTGTTTTATATTTAATTGCTTATTTATTTGGATTGTTGTTTTATTATGTAATTTATATAGCTGGTTTCTTAACATTGTTGTTTTGTAGTTGTTTTCTTTAGTACACTAAAATTGTATTTTTTTTTTAATCGAAATACTGTTTTTAAGTACCATTTTTATTTTATTTAACTCAAAGCATTTCCAGAATCTTAAATGGCAAATGTAAATTTGCAAACTAAAAGAGCGAGAAAAATAAAAATAAAATAAAATGGCGGGATTGCGAGACTTCATAATAGTAAGTATAAAAGCTCCCCATTTCCGTTTCTTCAAAACCCAAATCAAATGTGCCGATCGGCGAAAAAGGTGGAGTTTGTCACTCTCAATCTGGTTTTCTAATATTTCAGCTGATTTTCAGGTTCTTTCTCATTTTAGTTTACTTCACTCTTTAGCGTATAATTTTGGTTATTAAATCCTATTTGAACCAATGGACTCAAAACCATCTAAGAAATGTCGTCGAAAAAATGAGCGTATTGATCGAATTAGCAGCATGCCCGATCCCATTCTTGGCGAAATTTTATCTTACTTGTCCACAAAAGAAGCTGTGGCTACCTCAATTCTCTCCACCAGGTGGAAAAACCTTTTCCCTTCTGCGGTCACCCATATTAATTTAGATCTTAATGACAGGGTGTGGTCGGGCACGCCCCTACCGAATGTTACATCCCAATCCACATCTCCTAGCTTTGTCAATTTTGTGGATAAATTGCTAAATGAAACTTTACTGCATGTGCCTTGTGTCGAAAAAATATCTATCCATTGTGGGAAGAAATATGGCAATGGGAAGATTGTTTCGTGGGTTCGTGCTGCAATACGGCTTAATGTGGTGTACCTTAGACTCTTGGCCATCCGCGTGATTGATACAAAGGCTTTGTTCAGTAGCCTAAATGGTTGTGCGACCCTGGTGGAATTGGAGTTTGGGTCTAAATCTGATTTGGTTCTTCCTGAAGAAGAATTTGTCTTACCCAATGTCAGAAGAATGTGTCTTCGTTTGATATCACCCCGTGAAGACTCAATGCATGTCCCTTGCTTGAAGATTTATCTATCAGAAGTTGCAACTTACGTGCTTTGGGTTGTTTTTGGATCCAATCTTTGTCGCTCAAGAGGTTGTTTATGAAGGATTGTTTAGATGAGGAGGGAAGTTTGGTAGATATTGATGCTCCTAATCTGGAAGTTCTTGTATACGATGGGAATTTTGTTGCAAATTTTGTTTCGGTGAATTTCAACTCTCTTCATTCAACTTCCATTGGAATTAATTCTTTCATTGATGAAGATGATGTGGATTTCTTAAATTTTAAACTACGTCGTCTGGAAGAGCTTCTTAATGCATGCACAAGGACCACTCGTCTCCGCATTTCTGGCAAATTTACTGCGGTTAGCTTATTTATCTCTTTTTATTTTAAGAAAAAAAATCCATGTGTTATGCTTTTACCCGAGTCTACTTGAAATTATAAAGTTGTTGCGGCGTTGTCTTTTCTGCTAAGGAGATATTATCAGTAATCATTTATATTCAATCAACTTAGTCCATTTCAGCCACTCCGGCCTCTTTTGGTTGTTGTGGTTACGGTAAAATAATAAGCTATCATGTTGGTGAAACAATAAAGAACTATCCCACTAAAGATACCCTTACTATTCTTATAGACATTTTCTTGTATTTATTCACAATTACACCTTTACTTCGATGGTATTATCCAACGTAATGGCTGCTTATGTTTTTCCTTTCGGCTCAAGCACTTGCATTTGTACTTGCTTATTCTTCCTACATGATAAAATTGTGTAGCTCCCCTGCTCTTCCATATTTTGATATTTGACTTTGAAGTTGTCAAAAATGTCTCAGTTAGACTCTTTATAGTAAACTTTGTTGGACTTCAATATATATATAAATCATAAAATCAGTAATCTTTCGTAGTAGATATATTCCATTTAAAGTGTCTGGAAAATTCATTTATCAACTGAAAATTATCTGATGTGTTCAATTTAAAAAGTAATTACGAAATGGATCATTCAAATAAATCATTGATTTTATCTAAAACAATGAAATTGTAGGTATGTCAAGTAGCTAACTGCTTGTTCCTCGTAGCATAGGAGATAGATAAATACTCAAGCTTCCTCAAATTGTCGTCTTCTAAATTTGATTGGTATTTGAAATGAACAAGTTGTGACCAGTAATATTAATGCTATACTTTTTTAGTATTAATCACTATCATCTTACTGAAATCCGGCTAGATTTTTCATAAATGCGTGTTGGTATTATCGTTTGTTGTATTGAATGGCTTTTTAATGTTGACCGACTTGGTTACAAGTTGCTCGACGATGATCAAGTTTCTCTCTTCTATATGGATGCTTTTTTTTTTCTTTTTTCAATGAAACTTTTACTAGTTAGAAGTATTATGTTTTTGAACTGTGTCGTGATGCTTTGTTGAAAAATTAGCTAGCCAATAATTGTTTTTGGCAATTTGACCTTTTCGTTTACCATATTATGACTTTGTGGTCATAAGTTGATGTTAGAAGACAACTTCACATTTCGGTCCGGATGAACCATTTGCAACTCCTATTTATAGAATTTCAAGTTTTAATTACAGTTTCTAAGTTATTTTCTTTCCTAATTAATTATTATTGGTTCTTAATTTGATTTTCTTTAGGAAGCCTTGGGTGAACATTTCATTGCGATGTGATTTATTAAATTTATCATTTTATGTGTCTGTTTTACACAAACGATTTTAAGAGTGACGAATGTTTGAAAGATATGCTAGTAAATCTGTATAGCCAATTGAATGGTATAGACTGTAGTTCATGGTTCAATTACTATGTTTGATTTTAGGGTGATTTACCCCCAAACCCCCTGAGGTTTAGTGATATGACAAGAAATTCCCTGACGTTTCAAAAGTTACAAGAAGATTTCATTGACTTGACGGTCGTTAGTTAACTGTAATGGAATTTGTGAAATATCTAAAATACCCCTGCTTTTTGAAAAAGTTTACTTCCTATGGCACTATCTTCTACCTTCTCTACCACCAAATAAAAGCTCCATCATGATCACAATTCATCAAACAAACTCAACCTAAATTATTGGGTGGGTCTATTTCTCTTCATCACCAGAACTCAACCATAGCTTAACTTCACGTTTGGTGCTCTATTTATGGAGTTATCGTTGTTTTAATTTCAGGTATTTCAGGTCGAAAAACAGAGTGCGTGTTTCGTGCTCCATTGATTGGGGTGGTTCATGGCGTTTATTTTGCATTTTACAACCCATTGACTCGTCTCAACCTCTTCCATACTATTTTTAGTTTCAGGTCGAATTCACTCATCTTGTAGACAATTTCACATATACGTTTTTATTCTTTGCTCTACTACCAATGGTGGGGACCGACCCACCATCCCTCCGTTTAACTGTCGACTCCCCAGTGTTAGACGGTTCTTTTGTCACCATCCCCATCGGGTTTGGTATGTAGAATCCCAAAGCTTGAAGCTTCATCAATGGCAATGGGTTGTAACGGTACCACTTTTTTCTTTATTTTTTGTCCAAAAAAGGTGTTTAGGGTAAATTTGGAAAGTCAATGAAATATACTATGATCATATCATCAAACGCCGTAATGATGTAAGTAGGTCAAACCAAAGGCGATCTTGTAATTTCGAGAATTTATTGTAAAACGACTAAACCTCAAAGGCCCTGGTTGTAAATCACCCGTGATGATTTTATCTACTTACTCACTGCTCCAAGAACGCTTGGAAGTTGGGAATGGGATTGCTATCAAATGTACTCAAATAAAATCAAGAAATGTTATGTAACAACAAAATAAAAAATGGAGTTGGAGGAAAAGTCACCACATCGAAAATTGGCAGGCGAGGAAATTTTCATATTTACAACACTCAAATATCTAAGAACAAAAACTGTTCTGTCACACTTGGACGCATCAATCAGAAAAATACTACTATATCTGTACTGAGTTGCTTCAGACAGAATAATATGAAGTTAGTCTATAGGATGCTTTTCAGCTTGACGAGATGTATAATGTGCAGAAAGCAGGAGGAGAGAAAGGAAAGCACTGGCTACAAAGATCGCATCAAACCATCGGTGGTAGAAATCGAATTGAATGTCTCCTAATACATCTGTTATAATCATCCTGCAAAACCAATCGGAACATCAACATATGTTTCGTTAATTGAAAACTGGGGTCTAAAAATAACGACTTAATTTTACCTATACTCTGTCGCCAAGCTTTTCCTAATTAACAATATCGAAGAAACAAAATACATTCCCATTATTTCGGAGAGGAAAAGGACAACATTGCTCGAAGATCCACTCCCAACTCTGGATACAGCAAAAAAGAACTGTGCGACAACAAGAACGTTAGAAAGCAGATGCTAGAAATGTTTAGAATGTGCTATGCTAGATTTAAGGACATCAAAAGAGTTGCTGAGCAATGATTGCACATCATTGTGCTAATAATTTCATGAAAGACAACAACAAGGTTTACATTCTTTGAGTTCATGGATTAACTTAAAGTGACACTAAACCACAAGATGCGAGCAATGCAACTCAAATTTGATGAGAAATGGAATAATAATTTACCTTCATCAGATTTGTCAAGAACCCCCGGACAGATAAAACAATCAGCATCCCGATGAATAAGAGGGATATGTACTGCAAAACAGGCATAAAAAACATGCCATTTATGAAGAGTACAACATAGTAGGATACTTCAAATGAGCTCAGATATATGCACAGATGAGCTCAGGCGAACAAGCAACACACAAAAAAATAGAAATACTATATATGTGGATCAAAAGAACAAGTAAATTCCCTTGTAATCCTATTGAAAAAAAATATACAGAATATGATAGCATTGCTTGCTACAAGAGAAAAGATGACATAACAGGAAGTTGTTCAAGTGATGCAAGGCAATACTGACCTGTGATAATAATGTTACATTGATGCCTATGTCAAAGAACTGCAGGAAAATACTGATTGTCCTTGTCACAGGATCAACCGAACCAGCCTGAGACAACAGTTTGTTCCATTAACATATTGTAAACTTCGCAATAACATAAACTAAGATGGAAATCAAATAAGTAAATAGAACAATTAAAAGGGGAATACTAGGAAAGGAATCATATCATTACCTCCTTGAATACAACGCTTTGCAACGACTGCACAATAAAACAAATAAATTTTATCAATAATCAATATATCTAGAATGCAACAACATGGATAGCATCAATAATCCTTCAATTGGTATAAGATTTGAAACAAAAAGAAAAGAAGCAAACAGGAAGCCAATCATTTTTATATGTGATACTACCTTCAGCATCTTATACACACAATATACTGAACATGCATAGCCCAAAAGATTCTGCATGTGACCCTTCCAGGTTCGTGAATAAGCAGCAGCTTCCTAAATTATTGCCGTGAAATAACATCAGAAAGAAGAAAAGGACATGACATTGCAAGAAACATAAAAGTAAGGCCACAACCAATTGCAATATACAGGAAAGGGGAAAAGCAATAAATAGACCTTAGCTTGCCGAAGCTCATAAATTTCCAAAAAAAGTTGCTTTGAAAGCTCCTCCAAAGCTTGTACCTCAGCTTCCATGTTTTTTATATCTTCACACAGAAAGGGGTGAACAATAATAAGTAACAGACTAACTCAAACAAGAAGCATAGATACTTAACAAACTCTATTCCACCACCCAGCTCATGGATAGGATCTACTGTCTCTAAATTTGCTTTCAAACAATGAATCGAATATAAGTATACATGACTTCTAGAAGTTAGAAGGAAATTTTAAACGCGCATACACTATATATCCCACCATGTGAGTAAGAAAGCAATTACTTGTGAATAGTAGCTAGGAAGATTGAGAATATGACAATTTCTAATAAAACAAAAATAGATATTAAGAAAATAAAGATATTCAAACTAAAACAAATAAGGACTACAAGGGTTTATGTAAGAAGATGACAAAAAGCAAAAAGCCATTTCAGGTTTGATATTCATCACTAATATATGTCTTTTTACCTCCCAGATTCACTAATTATGTATAGTTAATGCATTCTATGGAGGGTGGGAAGAATGAGTTCAATTATTACAAGAAAAAAGATGCTATTAAAAAGGTGGTTACTCTGCATAAAAAAGGAGAGGAAGGCGATAGCTAGGACTTAGGAGTGAAGACATAAGTGATGAAGGGGCCTTGGCACAAAAGACCATTTTCACATAACCAACCAAAAAAAAAAGGGAATAAAGCTAGAACAGCCGAGTAACATAAAAAATAGAGGCCTGACATAGGCGAAGCGGACAGTTTGCACCACTGTAGGTTGCTGTACATCTCGTTTAAAACTATTTAAAAAGTTTGAGGATCTATGAAGAGGCAAGTCATACATATTTGACAATTACTCACCTTGCTCCTTTTGGTCATCCTGAACAGAACGAATGACAGTTCCAACTATTCGCTTCAGGAAGGACCTATTTTGCAATTTCTGTCACATTAGATTCAAAGTGAGCAACACCAATTGTAATTCTAGTGAGCAACAAGTAGTTCAAGCTCAAGATTTTCAGATATCAGTAATTTGTATGATGCAGCAAAAATCATTGTTCCACAATCACAATTGCCTGATTGCCTCTAGCGCTAATACAATAATGAAGATAATATACCATTAGTACAATACTAATCAGAACTCCACCAAAAGACCGCACATAATTTTTCCAAATAATACTGAACTTCCTTAAACAATTCCCTGAAAGCACTTTGTCAGTCCCCATTTTTAATTCCGTCACTTAAACCCATCAAATTATCAGCAATCTTGATTAAAAAGATAACTCCTAGAATTGATGAGGGGATAAATTTAGGTGATATAGTCTCACTATGACATCAATCAACGATTCAATAACAAAAACCCAGGTATCTCCACAAAATGTTACACATGGTTGAAAATTGGGATTCTGGTGTTCAAACCTGGCTTGACCAAACTCATCCAACCACATGGCAATTGTATTGCACTTGCTTTGTGATTGGTCACTTTCCTATGAGTTTTATCCAATCCCAAAACAAGTGTATTGCACTTGTCATGTAGTTACTCTAGGTGTGGCCAAACCAGGTTTGGTTAAGAATTTCCCGATTCTGGCCCCAGTTACATTGAATGTCATCAGTCTGTTGATAACTTTTTCTCTATCAAACCTTCCAGAGTCTTCTTCCTTAGCAATAAACATATCAGCTCCTTCTAAAAAACATGCAAACATGGTAGTGATTACTATTAATCCTTCTGCTGAATTCATGGGTAGGTATAATTGTATTTAATCATGTTTTCATTGCTTGAATTATATTTCCTATCTACGGACTTGGTGGCAATAGTTGTAGCGAATGACAATTGGAGAATATTTCTGCTGTGTTGCGCATGAGAGAGCCACCGTAGTTTGTGTAAATGAAAGTGATGCATCACAACCGCATATATATTAAGCTAAGAAAATTTTGTGAAAAATCATGCTAGATGCAAGGGAATAAGTTACACATTTGAAAGTGTAAGAGTGCAAAGATGATTGACCGATAGTGCACGGTTCAGGGTTATAAATAACCAAATTTATATCAGGAACAATGCTTACAATGTATAGAAATCAAAATTTTCCACAAATATTATCTTTTTATGCATTTTAAATTGTTTCGGCTCAAGCCAAAGAATTCCCATAATTAAAGAGCAGCATATTATGAATGTAGCACAGTGGGTAAACCTCTTCTGACCCTTGAATTCGCTCCATTTCCCTTTGAGAGAGAATTATCTTCTTTTTCTTTCCAATGCAAGTCTCTATTGACTGCATTAACTGCCTTTCTAGTGCTTTGATTTCTGTTTCCTCAATTTCGCTGTTGGAGAACGAAAAATTGAACAAGGAATTAGAAAAATCGGGAGTTGAGAATAAACAAAGCACGTATTTAAAATTCTAAAGTGAATGCAAAGTTATAGAGAGAGCTAGGAAGCAACAATATAAAATATAAAAAATAAGTAAAGGATTCAGTCCAATTCATGGTTAGCTTAATAAACTACATGATGTTAAGAACTTTAAGATCAAAGAATTTCTAGACCGGTCATAATTATATGTCTATTACACGTCATTACTAAGAAATCAAATTCATAACCATTATAATGTCTAGGGATGAGCAGAGAGCTCCTTACCAAATAAAACTACGCTTAAACCAAAATATGCCAGACTGATCAGCATCGCAATCATGAAGCATAGATGGACGTGAACTGTGTATGACAGTATGTAGCTAAAATTCTGTGGCATTTTACTCTAATAACCTATAAATGTAATGGTCTAGAGAACCAACTTGTCTAGAAGAGCAAGTATACAGAAGTAATGACCTCATAACATAAATAAAGAAGCCAAATTCATCATGCAACACTTCATTAGGGCAGGATTCATAAGATGATATAACATGCAAAAAGACATGTAGCTTTTCTAGTATTTCACATCAGTGCAAATCATAAATCTAACATCCTTCTTACCGAATAAAAAGAGACAGATAGCTATAGGGCAAATTCACAGCTCCAAAACCAGATAATACTGCCATCAAAGTCACACCAATGACCCCAATTCTGCTCACCAATTGAGGCATGGTGAAAAATCCTGAGAAAATGAAATGGTTAAGACAAAGAAAGCTTAATGATAGAAGTAAATGCTGGGAGTAATATTTACTAATAACTTGTATAGCACAAAGTAAATATTTTAATCTTTTAGATCACATCATACACAGTGGAATGCTTAAAAGACAAAAAGAAAAACACTGAAAGAGTTATCTGTTGAAGAACAACAGTGAGTGAATGTAGACCAATTAAATTCAAATTAGGTTGAATGCCAAATAGTACTGTATGACAGTGGCTATTGATTGAAAATCTAGATATAATATATGCATAAGAAAATGTTGTATATAACAGTCTTTTCAGTATGGGGGATAACCATAAAGACTAATTGTTGCATTTTGACGGGCTTTTGGCTGAGTCAGTCGTGGACTAATTGCTGCATTGTTCCCGGACTAAACCAGAAAGTAAAAAACAAGGGTGCACATATTTTGCAAGTTGATTTTACCACCTTGTAATATCAAAAATTAAAACTTAACCTTTATCTGGAGAAGGCATTGGAAAATGAATACCCATTCGCCAAAAAGCATAAAGAAAAGCAGACAAGAATAAAACTGCACCAATGGCAGCACGTTCCTTTCTAACACCTGAAACACAAAATTGGCAATAAAATTATGTTGATCTAAAGAACGTAAACATACAGGTTTAAGGTAGACAACGTTAAAATAGCTATATTTCATGACCTTCTACAGTCGTTTTCCCTCAAAAATAATAAATGTTGAGAAGCTTTCAACAAATTGAAGACTCTTGAAGAAAGTAATGCTAAAAGTATAGGGAATCTTGACAAAAACACCATTATATTTCAATCCACAATGACCAAACAGGTAGGAATTTTTTTGATACAATAAGAAATATCTTTTTGCCACACATGAGCATCAATCTCCTAGACATGGTAACAAAAAGATATTACATTGTTGTAGCAAAAGACTTCGGTAAAGGGTGACATGGAAGATGTCAGAACTTACCGCTATTACTAAGCATCAGATAACAATGATAGTATGGTAACATGAAGACGAGTACCATGATCAAACAAAACAAATCCAACTTCCAATTCATCCATCTTGCCCTACAATGCATATCAAGTGAGATGATCTCAAATTAGTTCAACATTGTCAGAACAGCAACATCATCGCTAAGCGGCCTCTAGTGCATAAAAAGTAGACTAAGTCTAGTTTAGTAGCATTTCACTGCAGTCAAAATCCATGAATTTAGAATATAGAATGTTTTGCAATAACTCTCCCCGTCATACTCCTAATTGTCAAAAATCCCCTTGTATTATTTTAATGAGTAACACCCCACCTTAATCATTTCATCTGTACACACTGCCCTCAGCCCCTATTATGCTTGTTAAAAAAATTGATAGACAAACTTACTCTTGTATACATACACAGCAAAAAATTACAAAATTAAAAGGGCAAAAATGAATTTACAGCTTAAAATAGAAAAATTGCACCACTGTCACAACTAGGTCTTTTTCGTCTGTTTTTACCAACTAAAATAAAACCTGTTGGCTTTTTTACACTTAGAAATAACACATGGGAGCTAGTAACTCTAAACTCTCTGAAAATTATGATATATGGAATTCAGATTACAGAGGAATATCCCATTCCCTAGTCCTCCAGAAATATGAATCTGAACATGAAGAATTCAACAAAAAGACAATCTAAATTAACATACTAAATGGAGATACTCTACTAAAAGACGAGTAAGAAATACAATATGTAAAGAGAAATATCATATGTATTAGTACAAGGATGAAATGCATACTCTTTGGAGAGTATAGGAATTATCTCAAATAGGACGAGCTGGAAGAGATTGCAAGAAAAGGCAAAGACGACGCTGAATATGATCTGTACCAATACCCTCTTCTCTTCGTACTCTTTGTAAAGGCGACGATTCAAGAACCATAACCCGCCCCAACCCAGCAGCAGTAGAGAACCCACGGCCACCACTCCCTCGTATACTGCCCTTCCCCATGCCATCTCGATATCTATGCTTTCTCAATGAATCAATCAAGTCAAATTATTCTGCTCGCAATACGTGATTGTTTATGAAATATGGCTGGCATTTATTATACAAAACCCTAACCAAGCCGAAGGTAACTGCAAAGTATGTACATTATTTTTCAAAGCAAATATCTAAGTAAAGTAATCAGTTCAGTTCAGCTCGGTAAATTAATTTAAAATCTAAGGCGTGGTGGAATAGGCGGAGGCGCGGTGGAGATGGCGTTGATCGGCGGAGAGTGAGCGGTTGATTAGATACTGAGCCTGGATCTGATTGCTAGTTTTTTTTACGGCAAAATTGCTCTTATGTTCTAATAGAGGCTATTTTGACACTTTTCCTCAAAGCTTTTTCTTGTTACGGGCATTGACTCCCGATTTTGACAACAGCTCTGCCAAACGGTTCTAATTGGATTGGATCCGGATCAAATTTTATAATGACCAGATCTGAAGTGGATTCAAAAGAATGAACCGAGATGGGTCAGATTTGCACTCAATTAGGGTAAGAGTTATTAAGTTCGACTCCATTTAATATAAATATTTATCTAGTTTATACAATGATTGATGTGATACTTTTTTTTAAACTTAAAAAAAAAAAAATAGTATGTATCCATGAATTCACTGTGGAGTTTATGGATCTATATGTGAATCTAAATAACCCATTTAACAGAATACAAGATCTATATATTTTGTGTCGGTTTGATAATTTTTAATTCAGGTCGATTTAAACCCCCCTCTTTTTTTTAAGAATATGAATGATATGAATTCTCACTTCACATGTAAAAAATGCATTAATGGATTGCACCACGTGTGCTTGATAACGTGATGCAACGATTACACTAATTAATCTCTCTTGTAACACCTATGTATAATGTGTTCATGACTTGAGACCTTAAAGGTCAAAATCTTTAAGAACTATATAATGTCTTGGATATTAATTTATATAGGAAAATTAATACGGTAAAGGACATGTATTTATTAATTGTGAATCCAATTATGCGGTTTTTTTTTTTTTTTTTTGAGAAACATATTTTTATACCTAAACCAGTATTTTTTACTAATAATAATAAAATAACAAAGATATGGCAATTATAATAGGAATATCCCAATTTCACTACTTAGAAACTATCCATATATAGCGCAATGAACAATTCTATATAAACCAGTTTGACAGAATGATTAAAATATAAAGTCTTCATTCTTTCCTAAAAAAAGCTTGAGAAAAATGGCCTGCTTTTCTATTGCAATCACCCTCGTATTGCTTTACTTTGCTCCTGGTCAAGGTGTAGCACAATACAATACGATGAGAATAGTTTCCTCGGGTCCAAATCAAGAACATTCTCCAGAGTTTCCTTCTCCTCCAAAAGGCTTGTTCCGTAATATAAAGAGAATAGTTCCATCGGGTCCGAATCAAGAACAATCTCCAGAGTTTCCTTCTCCGCCAAATGATTTATTCCGTAATACAAACAGAATAGTTCCATCAGGCCCGAATCAAGAACAATCTCTGGAGTTTCCTCCTCCTCCGAAAAAATTGTTCCGTAATATACAAAGAATAGTTCCATCGGGTCCGAATCAAGAACAATCTCCAGAGTTTCCTTCTCCACCAAATGATTTATTCAGTAATACAAAGACCCGAATCAAGAACAATCTCTAGAGTTTCCTTCTCCTCCATAAAAATTGTTCAGTAATACAAATAGAATAGTTCTATCGGACCCAAATTAAGAACAATCCCCCGAAGTTCCTCCTCCGCCAAAATATGTTTGAAATAAAAGGCTTGCTACAATAATAAAATTTTGTATTCTAGCTATTAAAGTATATGTACCACATTACCCTTATCTATACAATTTATTGGTGCAGTTCACTTTAGTTTCAGGGCAACTTGTTCTTCTGTCGATTTACTGTAATTTTATTCATCAAAATAGTATTTTTATTGTTAATTAGTGGTTACTGTTGTTGTTCATATTCTTTTGGGTTAGGATATAAAACATTGTGATATATACTCTAAAACCTTAGTCTAAGTAAAAGAAATCAAAAGAATCTTACGCGAAAGTTTTATGTACTGAGTACATGGTCAATGGATAAAAGGAAAAACTATAGTAGTATGAAATGGATTCCAAAGAATGATTCCGAGATGGATCGGATCTGCATTTATTGACAAGGTTACTCAATACATATTAATTTAGTAAGTGCCGATGAGGCCGTAGCCTAGTGACAAAAGTTGAGAATCAAAAATCAATAGGGCAAGAGATATTGGATTATGTGAATATTTCTTTAGTTTAAAAAAAATTGTAACACCATTTCCAAAAAAGATATTACCACGTGTCCATGAATTCACTATGGAGTTTATGAAGTTATACGAATCCAAATAATCCATCTCAGAGAATACAAGATCTATATATTTTGTATCGGGACGATAATTTTTAATTCAGGTCAATTTAAATCTTATTTTTTTTGGATAACATGGGTAATGTGAATTTTCACTCCACATGTGAAAAGTGGCATTAATGAATTGCATCACGTGTACTTGATATCGTGTACAACAATTGCACTAATTAATTAATCATCTAACACCTATGTATAGTGTGTTCATGACTTGAGATCTTAATGGTCATAATCTTTAAGAGCCATATAATGGCTTGAGACCCTAATGGTCAAAACCATTAAAAGCCATGAAGGCACATTAAGAGTATTATTGTTTTAAATGACACGTTCAATTTGATTGTTACATAATTTATTTTTCTTTTAGAGTTTTAAAACTTATAAAATTTCAACAAAAAGCGAAACTCAAATAGCTAGACATAACATGGTTTCATGAAAGAATTATATTGTAGAGATTCATTTACCTATGTATATTTTCATGATTCAATTCAAAAATTGTTTGAACAAGTGACTTTTTTCAATTGTTCCTCTAATTCTTTTTTTCTCTTTTTTTTTTACGGTCAAGTGGAAGGCGGGCGGCTCATGTTGATGGTGGGGACACTTGAGCCGTGTTGAGCGTGAAAGCGGAAGAAGTTATGGAAGATGTTCAAAATATTTAATTATAGAAAGATTTAAGGGAAAAATGCAAAATTGGTCCCATAACTATTACTTGCTAGCAAAAAAGTCCTATAACTTTTTGGACTAGCAAAAAAATCTTGTAACTAATATATTTTGGCAATATAATCCTATTTCGGGCCGAATTACCAATGTGCCGCCAACTCACCCCCTCTTGCTGACGTGAAAAATTATCCCCCTTACTGATGATCAGAAAAACTGCAAAATTGATTGTGTAACTTTTGTTTGCTAGCAAAAAAGTCCTATAACTTTTCGGACTGGCAAAAAAGTCATGTAACTAATATATTTTGTCAATTAAGTCCTATAACTAAGTTAATTTGGCAATTTAATCCTATTTTGGTCCAAATTGTGGTTTTTTTCCATTGTGTCCGCCAAATCACACGAAAAATTAATCAGACATGACGAACATTATCTTAAAATTAATTTAGGCTCAAAGTAATATTAGAAGGTATTCAAATAGCACCAAAATTTACCAACATAACATTTAAAAACTAGAAAACTAGACTGATAAAATGAATTTCTATGAGACACCTTATGTCCTTATCACACCATATTGCCCAAAATTGCAACAAGCTAGGCACATACAGGACAACAATCTAATTTTAACAACAAAATATTTTATTTTATTTTCTTAGGAAAAAAACCAAAAAACATTCTTAGATTATCTAATAACGATGACAAAGGAATTGCAATTAAGCTCAATAATTTTCTAAAAGTAGTTAAATTTTTTTTTATACCCTAACATGTAATCTCAAAATTACATTGAAACATAATCTTGAAATGAAGATGAAGATTGCTTGTAATTTTACTCACAGGACTTAATTGCCAAAATATATTAGTTCCAGGACTTTTTTGCCAACAAGAAATAGTTGCAGGACCAATTTAGCAATTTTTCCACGTCAACAAGGAGATTAATTTTACACGTTGGCAATTCGGACCAAAATAGGACTATATTTCCAAAATATATTAGTTACAGGACTTTTTTGCTAGCCCGAAAATTACAAGACTTTTTTGCCAGCGAGCAATAATTAAGGGACCAATTTTGCAATTTTCCCAAGATTTAACTATAGAAATTCATTAGTTATAGAAAAATTAGCTAAACAAGAATATTAGATATTTGATGAAAAGGGCATATTTGGAAAATTATTAATTTTGTTTTGACATCAACAATTATTATTCTGGTAAAATTGTTATTTGGTGCCACAAGATTTTAAGAATTCGCTCAAATTTTTGTAATTGTTATTTTCACCTTGTTTACCTAGAAATTATGGGTTCAATTCCCACTAATGTAAATTTATTTTTTTAATTTTCTTATCAGTTAATCATTTGTTGTACTTTGGTTTATTTGAATTGATTATGATGAAATAATGATGTAATGTTGAATAGATTATGATGATTTATTTACAATTTAAATGATAAAGAGGCATATACCCACCTAATTTGGAAAATAAATTACCTTCTTTCAAAAGATTGAAAAAAATTCGACCTCTAATTTGAAAATATTGCTTATTTAGATAAACAATTATTACATTAACGTTATTACATCATTATCATTGAATCACTATCAAATTACAAAGAAAATCAGTCAACAAACACTAGTATTTGTTACTAAAAATATATTATGCAATTTATATTTCACTTAATTATATACACCTATATATTAAATTGTGTATAATATTACTAACCATATATTTATAATAAATTAATTGAAAACCATCATAATTTAGGATTTAGTCAAATTCAATTAATAAGAGTCGTCAAACCCATCCTTCAAATAATGTACACGTATTGGATATTAATTGTATAGGAAAATCAATACGGTAATGGACATGTTTTTATTTTTGTGAATCCAATTCTGCGATTATTTTATTTTTTAGAAACATATTTTTATACCTAAACCAGTACCTTTTACTAATAATAAAATAACAAAGATATGGCAATTATAATAGGAATATCCCAATTTCAGTACTTAGAAACTATCCATATATAGCGCAATGAAGTGATGAACAATTCTATATAAACCAGTTTGACAGAATGATTAAAATATAAAGTTTTCATTCTTTCCTCAAAAAAGCTTGAGAAAAATGGCCTGCTTTTCTATTGCAATCACCCTCGTACTGCTTTACTTTGCTCCTGGTCAAGGTGTAGCACAATACAATACGATGAGAATAGTTCCCTCGGGTCCAAATCAAGAACAATCTCCAGAGTTTCCTTCTCCTCCAAAAGGCTTGTTCCGTAATATAAAGAGAATAGTTCCATCGGGTCCGAATCAAGAACAATCTCCAGAGTTTCCTTCTCCGCCAAACGAGTTATTCCGTAATATAAAGAGAATAGTTCCATCAGGTCCGAATCAAGAACAATCTCCAGAATTTCCTTCTCCGCCAAATGATTTATTCCGTAATACAAAGAGAATAGTTCCATCTGGCCCGAATCAAGAACAATCTCCGGAGTTTCCTCCTCCTCCGAAAAATTTATTTCGTAATATAAAAAGAATAGTTCCATCGGGTCCGAATCAAGAACAATCTCCAGAATTTCCTTCTCCGCCAAACGATTTATTCCGTAATACAAAGAGAATAGTTCCATCGGGCCCGAATCAAGAACAATCTCCAGAGTTTCCTTCTCCTCCATAAAAATTGTTCAGGAATACAAAGAGAATAGTTCCATCGAGCCCAAATTAAGAACAATCCCCCCAAGTTCCTCCTCCTCCAAAATATGTTTGAAATAAAAGGCTTGCTACAATAATACTATATTGTATTCTAGCTATTAAAGTATATGTACCACATTACCCTTATCTATACAATTTATTGGTGCAGTTCACTTTAGTTTCAGGTCAACTTGTTCTTCTGTCGATTTACTGCAGTTTTATTCATCAAAATAGTATTATTATTGTTAATTATTACTGTTCTTGTTCATGTTCTTTTGGGTAAGGATATAAAAGAGTAAAAGACAAAAACACCCCCTATGCTTTGTCTAACTCCCAAAAACCATCATGTGTTATTTTAATTCTCAAAATCACCTGGTGTTTGGTTTTAAATACCACACTCGACCCAAGTTGTGTTATTTTTGACTTTTGGTTTTAAAATTTATTTATTCTTTTTGAAAAATTAAGTATATACTACTTGGGTCGAATGTGGTATTTAAAATCAAACACAGGGGGGTTTTGTGGATTTAAAATGACACATGGGGTTTTTTGGGAGTTAGACAAAACATAAGGGGTGTTTTTGTCTTTCGATGTCAGTGGTAAAATTGTCATATTAAAAGCAAAATGTGATCAAATACTTGCAATTTTGGCGTTTGAAGCACACTCTCTTTTTTGGGGGTGTATTTGACACTTATTTGAGATCACAGGAAGTTTTTTTGAAGTTAAAATAATACAGGAGGGTTTTGAGGAGTTAGACAAAGCATAGGGGGTGTTTTTGTCTTTTGCTCGGATATAAAACGTTGTGATATACAACATATGCACCGTATAATTTTTCCATACTCTGCTTCTGTAAATTTGCACTATGTTCCACAATTCAAATTCAACTTCTTAGTAAGAACATTGATTGATGCTGATATACCTTAACTCCTATATACACCTACATACTATTTAGGTACACTAATTAACTTATAATCTAAATTCAATAGCTTTGATTTTCTGCCTTAAATAAGAAACAATTTTGAATTAAATCATGACTTGTGATTATTGAATGATACAATTAAAGTTGTCTTTGTACATGTCAGTTGTCATTTGCACACATTGTAGCATTACCTAATAGATCAAAATCTCAATCTTCTTCACTGCACTAAATCCACTGTCTTTAAAATTGTTTCAAATATAAGTAAATAAGAAACACATAAAAATAATCATATGAAAAAAAGAAGACTAAACTATTTGTATCCAAGTAAATCAATCTTGAAACTTCAATGATGATTCTGGGATCTAGGCTGCAATAAAAATTCATGAAATCAAGAACTTTGCCTTGAAATTTATTTCAACAGCTAATGTAAATGTACCTTTAACCATATTAGCAAAAACCATTCTCTAATTTATCTTCCGTCCCTTTAACCCCAAACGAAGCCTCTAGCCACCCTTCGACCTTAGCCCGTGCAACGTAACTCTCGAACTGTTTCTTAGCATCGGGAACATCCAACGCCAAATCATCAATACATTCTTCAACTCTCATAAAACCTTTCATCATTTGATTCATAGTAATAAGTCCAATTTCAAAACACTCTCTAAGCAAACTCCACAACCTCTCATTCTTATTCTCCATAAGGATAACCAAAGTCTTTTTCACAACTTCATGGTGGAAAAAGGGCATACCTAACTCCTTAATACACCTACAAGCTTCTCGTTTATCCCCTCCCGACTCAAACTCCTCCAATAACTTTCCGATTTTGTCCTTCACATCTTCGATTGTCCATCCGTTAATAGAGCTTCCTCCGCCACCCCAACATCTCAATATCCGTTCCCCAGATAGTCGAGCTTTCAATAAAGACATAGCCATTTGAATAACTTTATTTCCTACTGAATTTACCCCCGAGAATTGACTACCTATCTCTTCTAACTCTTGTGGGGTCAAGACTTCATCGACTTCCGCACGTGCTAAGAACAATGCGAGATCTTCAACCACGACTGGGTTATCTAAAGCCGTATCCTCTGCAGATTCTAACAACATTGTAAAGCCATTTACGACATCGTCCGAAGGAAAACACAAAGAGGATAACAAAACCGAAGCCATTTCTTTCTCTCTATTCTTCCTATCCATTGCTAAAGTAATCAATCTCTTCACAAAAGTCGCATTAAGTTCGGGTATATAAGAACTATTCTCGAACTCCAAACAAAGACTAACCTCCGAAATATCACCCGTTAAAAAATACTCTTTGATTATTGATTCCGACTTTTTCTTAAAGGCTTTGATTGTATTTTCCTCGATTGCTCGTTTTCCAGGGTGTAACGAAAGTGATTTCAAAGACGAGGCACATAACCATCCTTCTGATGCTCCTTTAGAAATCAAGGACTGTAATAAAACCTTTGCATTTGGAATATCTAACGATAAATCATCGACTAAATCAATAATTCGACCAAATCCCTTTGATATTTGACTTGAATTAATCAAACAAACTTCAGAAGCCCTTTTAAGCAAGTAAAGAAGAGAGCTTTCTGCTTGTTTCTTTTCCATAGCCATTACGATAGCTCTCTTCACTATCTCATGGTGAAAATGAGGAACATTGAGATCTTTGATACATCTGCAGGCTTCTTTTACGTCTCCACTCACTATATACTCGACTAATAAGTCGTTTATTTTAACCTTAAGATCCTCAACTGTTTTATTCCTGTTTCCTCCCCAACGCCTTTCGATGGTTTCTGCATGTAAAGGAGCTGACAAGTAGCCCTTTTCCGCTCGTTTAATGACATCAATACCCTTTGAGTCTTTTCCCAAATAGGCCATCGTTTTTGTTAAAAACGAGGGAGGAAGAATGTCATCGACTACTGCTCGACTAATGAATAGTGCTAAGATATCGACTGTGTCCGGTATATCTACAATCAGATCATCTGCAGACTCGACTAGCTTTTGGAAACCTTTGTAAACTTGTTGTGGATCAATGGCATCACCGTAAAAAGAGGATAACAGAATAGAAGCCATTTCTTTTTCCTTGTCACGCCTATCCATTGCGATTGAGACTAACTTTTTGACAAAGTGATAATGATAACTTGGCATTTCGAGTTCTCTTAACTCGTTGCAAGTTGAGACAAGATCGTCGTTTGCAAAATATTCTTCCACTATAATTGTAGCTTTCTTCTTGAATTCCTGAAGTTTCTCGGGTGTTCTTGGAGCGAAATTATTGTCTTCCTACATACATAATGTGGTGTGAATTTGATAGATAAGGATGTAAGTAATAATGAAAATTTTAAGTTGATTACCTCATCGCTAACGTAATTTGGATCATTAGGGTCGACATAATGGTCATCTTCTATATCAAGAAGTCCTCCCCAAGTTCCTTTTCCTCCATAACCACCTACACAAATATTACCAAATAACCAAAAGCAAGATTAAGCTGAAATTTATGAACAAAATCACAAAAGGCATAGCTAGAAATTGCATTTTGGCCACAATAATAGCTATCATGTAATCAAGTACAGGTTCTGTGCAGGTTTCCCAAAACACAGGCGAGTATCATGTCTTGAAACATAAGGAAACGAGTATATGTACGTACTTTTCTTAGGACGACCGTCTTTGCCAGAATTGGAATGCTTTTGATTCTTGAGAGGACTACCCCCTGGACTACCACTCTGCTTGCTTTGCTTACCCGCGTTCGGAGATCGAGGGGACCTCGGAGACTTGGGGGATGATTTAGGAGATCGAGGTGACTTTTGCTTTGTTGAGATTGTCAAAGGAGACACAGATAATGGATCCACACTCTCTGAAGCTAATCGGTATTGTTCTATATGCTCGTGCGACATATACTTATCCGTAAACTCCATATTCGATAAATTTAATTTGTGAATTACTTACTTCAAACAAGATGCCATAATTTCTGCAGGGAGTGTCTTTGTTTATGTTTTGAAGAATAATTTTTTAAATTTGTTGTGTAAATTAATTAAGATGGTATATAGAGTTAGTTAATATGGTTGATGAGATGTATGTAAAGGTGGTTGGGTTTGTGTTGAATGGCGATCCCGTTGGAATGGGGTCTTGATCGATCCGACGGTGGTGGTGGTGTGTGTGCCTTTTCAAAGCCCGGGGAAATCGCTCGTCAAATTATGTACCTGTCTTTTTGGGAGACATGAACAATTAAATTAAATGTATATATACCAAGTCTTTATCCGAATAAAAGCACCTAATAGAAAATACTTATGAGTTTTGCCTACTTAATAATGGAATACTATTTCATAATCACTTTTGGCAGATGAAAAAATTGGTCGGGCCACATCCATTAGTGCATTTGCACATATTTTATAAGTTCACGCTTTTCCTAAATTGCTAACTCATCATATGACAATTTGTTATATTGTACTTCATCCGTCCAATTTATTTTACTCCCTTGGTACAGTTGACCAGTTAACTTGACTAAATTTATAAAAATTATAATAAATAATTTAATTAATATATTTCACTAATAAGTTGATAATATCATATGACACCATATATTAATATATTTAAAATGTTTAATACACAAAAAAATTGAATAATTTAACATGATAAGTCACTTAAAAGATTGAAAAGTTTGATCAGGTACTAGAAAAGTGCACGTTAGTTGTACGTGTGGCTTGTCTAGTTAATTTATGGGTATTTTTTTTGTAAATTAGAGTAAATTATGATTGATTTAATCATGATATATTGTAAAATTTGTAGAGAGAAAGAGAAGAATATCCAAGATTGAAAATTGAATTTTTTATAATCGCTTGGTAGGATTGGAGAAAACTAATAATTGTGATAAAAGATTAAAAATCCAAAATTTGATACAGCAAAAGAGAGTAGAGATAATAATATAGTTTATTGGGAAGAAGAGAAAATAGATGATTCTTAAAATTCTTCAATGTATTTTTTTCCTTTTCTTTTAGGTAGTAGTATCTCTTAACGTGTATGGCGGCTAATTCAGTGTTGTAATTTCCTTTTTATTTTATTGTAATAAAAATCCAGCAAAATGGGCGAAATGAAGATCTGGTGGGGCGCACAGTTTTACATTAAATAGGAGTGTTGGACTATTACTATTTTTTTCTATAGATCTGCCATACAAATATACAATATATAATGAACGAATTTTTTTCCAATATAGCCTTCTAGACAAAAGTATTTTTCAATATGACTCAAACTGAAAAGTATTTCCCTAAATGTACCTTTTGTGATAAATCGCAGCTGCCAACTGCGATTCTTTTGAAGAATCGCAGTTGGCAACTGCGATTTATCAGTTTTTACAAAAAAAAAAAAAAAAAAAATTGATAAATCGCAGTTACTAACTGCGATTTATCAGTTTTTTTTTTTTTTTTTTTTTTTTTTTTTTTTTTTTTTTTTTTTGTATTTTGACTGCTAATTTACAATACTATGTGCAATTGTTTGAAACTAAATATTTTTGACATTGGAATCGAGAAAATGTTTATATATATATATATACTTTTTATACTATGAGACATCACAAGTATATTGCAAAATACCATGTTAAAATAGGAGAGAAGTGTTATAGGTTAAGTCATTTGTAACTATACTTTTTCATAATTAATGTCAACTGAGTCAGGTTACATATAAACTATTCTCATAAGCTCATTGCAATATACTAGTTTACATGTTCTCGCCTTCACAATAACTTATTTGATTCCTTAAACATATATTAAGATTATGTTGAAAATCAGAACGGATCAAATACTGAGATAAGTACATAAATTGACAAAGGCACTTGATTGATTACAAATGGTTGTCTGAGAGGCAAAACGTTGTTGGTGATGAATAAAAAAAAAATTATGCTAATTTACCTATTCCACTCATGCATCTGTAGTTTATAATATATATAAAGATTCCTTAATTTGATTTGGATGTCAAAGACATCTGCAAAAAGATAGAATGAAAGTGTAATTATTACTATCTAAAATAAAAGCACTACGATCTTTAATTAAGAGATGTTGTAATGATATCCGATGATCAATTAAGTTAAACATTTTCTCGATTCCAATGTCAAAATATATTTAGTTTCAAACAATTGCACATAGTATTGTAAATTAGCAGTCAAATTTCAATAAATTCCAAAAAAAAAAAAAAAAAAAAAAAACAATTACTCATAAATCGCAGTTAGTAACTGCGATTTATGAGTTTTTTTTTTTTTTTTTTTTTGTAAAACCGATAAATCGCAGTTGCAAACTGCGATTTATCACAAGAGGCACATTTAGGGAAATACATTTCAGTTTGAGTCATATTGGGAAATACTTTTGTGTAGAGTAGAACGATTTTTCAGAAAGAATCGCAGTTGCAAACTGCGATTTATCACAAGAGGCACATTTAGGGAAATACTTTTCAGTTTGAGTCATATTGGGAAATACTTTTGTGTAGAAGATTATATTGGAAAATACTTTTTGTGTAGAACTGTATATGGGCATTTCTGGTTGGGGCTAGACAACTATCTAAATTGTCTAGGGCTCCAGACGGCTCTGTTTACAACAAGAAGGTGACGACAACTATGTATTACCACCTGGATCCGAAACAAATATGTATAAAATTGATAGATTTCCTCCCCACACCCACCACTGAAGAACTTACATACATATAATAATAAAAAATTTAGTAGATTTAGATATGAAAACACGTTATATAAACTAAACTAGCTTAATCCCGTGCTATGCACAAAATTACATTAAAATAATTTATATTAATATGAGTAATTTAAAACTCGCACATATAGGAAAAAAAATACGGCATGAATTTTTTTATTTATTTACATAAGATACGTGGTTAAGCTCAATACTTAATTTTGATAAGAATTCATAATTATTGGAACACCACATCGACTTATTGAATTGAAGCGTGTATACAACTATGAACGAATTACTTTAGCTAGCAATATAATTTAACTACCTTAGAAAAATAATAATCAAGTAATTGATATATTTTAATCGCCAATTTTTATTTATTTGTCATATTTCTGGACTTTAGGTGAAATCATAGAAAACATAAACTAAATAAAATAAATTTTAAATTTTGATTTGAGTTATCATCATCAAACAAAAGTATGAACAAAATTCACGTGAAAGTGGAGAAATGATGGGATAAATAGTAACATAAAATTGGGACAATTGAAAGTTTAAGGATAATTGATTAAGTTAGATAATTACTTGAAATTACACAAATGAAAATGTATGAATACAATAAAGTACAATTAAAATTAATTAAAAAGAAGGAATTGCTAAGATATATATATATTTAATCTAGGCTATCGAAGGGAATTACATGTCCACATTTCTTCTTGACTCTCTTCTTGCCCCTCTAATTTTCTTATGATATGCACCTGCATGTCCTCGTGTCATAAAAAAAATAGTTGTTTAAAGATAGAAAACAACCTACCAAATTTATTTTACAAAGCTTGAAGGTTATTTTTAAACGATGAAATAATTATGGAAGCAACATTTTGTGTATGAATCAATCATTGTAAAATCTCCTTTTTTCGAAGTCCATTTACATTGACAAAAATCTCATAAAAGAATACGAAGCATACCAGTGTATAAGAACACAAAATACAATAGATATTTTATATTTCGTTGAATCAAACGCTAAATTGTGTGAGTCATCAAGTATGAACATTCTACTTTTGTTATTCCGCCAAAAACCAAAACCCCAACAGAAGCCATACAGTTCTATAATTCCTTTTCAATATGAAATTTCGATATTTATAGCGCATATTTCAAACAACATGAGATAGCTTCAATATCTTTCATAGCAAACGGGATTTCATTTCTTAGTTCAAGTGTTGTGGCAATTGGAATTCCATTTCTTGATTCAAGTATCAAGATGAAAACTTCCAGAAGTTCATGTTTCGGCTAATTTCTAGTCAGTCAAACACATTAAAACTTTAATAATAAAATTTCACAGATATAAATTCTATGAGCCAAAAAGTATTCAAGAATAAATAATTACCTTCTATCAAAACTTACTTTGCTTGATCAAGATTATCTGAGTAGCTCCAAACTGGTTGTTATGACTGTGTTATGGTTGTGTAACACAAGATGTTTTTGGATTTAAATTCTCTCTGATTGAAATGTTTTATAGTATTAGTACTCGTGCAAATAAAGCAGATTCAGTTGCAACCAAAATATATGAACTTTCCTTCGATACTGTAAAATTGTTCTTGTTAAAATTCTATATATATTGTTATTTGCAGTGTATTAGTTCGAGCCCGCGATGGATCACTGCATTACGTTGTTGAAAATTCTTATAAGAGCGTCGAGATAACCAAGGAAGCATAATTGAATTGAAATATCACCTTTTTTTCTAGAATTTTTATTGTTATATTTAATACCTTTTATGTTATATTAGTGTTTCATGTAATATCTTAAATAAAACATTTAAATTATACAAGTATTTTACTACATTTTTATACTCCAGATGAGAGCTGATAAAAAAAATTGAAAGCACACGGCACATCAATTATTCTTTATATTGAAATGCATTAAAAAAATACATATGTATTTATAAATAGTACTAACAACCGCAGCTCGCGTACTCGCACGCCCAAAAAAATTTAAGTGTAACGCATTATTTGAGAACTACCTAACCTGAATAAAAATTACAATCCATTTGTATGTACATGAACAACTGATATTACATGATCACGTTAAGTTTGAGATCTAGTTAAATTTCACTTTCATATTATTTAATATTAAATATTAAATGTATATGAGGGACCAAGTCTACTAATTACTTTCATGAAATAAGTGATACAGTTATTTTATTTGCAATTCGTGAATAGAGAAATACAGTTATTTTATTTGACAGAACTTCTCTTGTTGATATCCAATTACAATGCACAACTAAGTGCTTAATAATCATAAGTCCTTCAATTAAGAAAGTAGCAATGAAAATTAAATTATGAGATGAACAAAAAGCTAATTGAAAAATCCATTCAAATTAAAGTATAATAAATGAGAAAAGTTATCAGTTTGATGATTGAATTCAAATCAAAAAACATATACAAATACTTCAATACACAAATATCTTAATAAATGCCCATCTTTGAAGTGCTGAATCCGGTAAACCATTTAGGACTCAGACCAAAAATAGGTCGCCTTCTTACTGAATTCAATAGTCTTTTTTGACAATTAGCTACCTTTCCTTAACAAATCACGATATATAAAAAAAAAATTCCTTAACAATGCACATGCCAAAAGTTTTTTGTATGATAAAAGAAGAAATTGAAAATAATCTCCATCCTGTATTTGATCTCGAAGGTTCTCGTGTTGTGAAAAGAAGATAGGATCAGGATCCCTAAGAACAACCTGCAGGTCACTGTGCAACCATGTTTCTTTCTTCTTTAGTAACATCAATATTTGTGCCAGTATTCGGAAAAATTTACTGCAAAATAGATACGAGGGAATTCTTCTTAGTCAGAACATGTAAATAATTAAGATTCACCAAGACTACCATATTCATGATAAGTAGTAAGAAAATATTTTAGACCAAGATGATGCCAATAAACGAAATAAGAAAGATATATCATCCAAATATAGAAATCATGAATGTGGAAGAGGAGAAAATACAATTCTATGTAATTTTCACTAATACCCCAACACTTAATTTTGCTATTTCCCCAAACAATGGTTCAAACACAGGTGCTGGTTTTAAAGACCCCATTTGGAGAAATCCCTTAACAAAATTTGTATTCTTTTTCTTTCTTTGTTTCTGTTTTGAGCGAATTTTTTAGGATAAAATCAGAAAGCTAGGGCATACCTTTAAAAGATCTTCCATAGGTAATCACTCTTTTTCGAAAACAGATTAGAGATTTATTTGGAAAAAGAACATTGAATGATATAGTATCTAAAATTCAACCATGAAGAAGATAATACTCCATACACTTGCAAATGTATATCAGTATATGCTTTATGGTTACTTACCTCCAGAATTACTGCAAAGCCATGTTGTCAAATAAATGAAGTGTTCACAAAATCTGATTTTTTGAAATTACCTGCAATACAATCAAATAAAATATCAGTCATATGCTTGATAGTATGCTGCAGATTGACAGAGTTTGCAACAGGAAAGGAGTTAATATTGGAGAGGAAGAGAGAATATAATGGAGATGGAAATGAAATAAATTTGTGAAACCGAAAACAGAATTCTATTCAATATCATGAAACGAACCTTGAAATACCCCAAAATAAGTGTGAACTCCACTTATCTTTCAGTCATTCCTTCAAATACATGACCTGCAACTTTGTTGTTTGAGAAGTAAAATTTCTTGCAGCAACATCTCTCGATTGGCTAGAAAAAATTCAAAAGGAGAACTAAAGAGAAAGAGGAAAACATATTCATTAAGGGCCTAGTAAATAGTATACCTTTATTTCTGTATGAAACCCAGAACAGACATCCACCATTGTTTCCACAAAAAATTCAGACAAAGAAGAAAAACCGGAGGAAAACAAATTCATAAAGGGTCTAATAAATGAAAATATACCATCTTCTCTATCTGAGGCCCAAAAAAGACACTTGCAACTCAGACCATGAAATTGAATCTTTCATTCCTTCAAAACTTCGACAGATCTTTTCAACACCAGCAAATCAAAAGTCGATCACCAAACAAACAAAAAAGGACGCCGGTTGTGAAATACATTGTACAAATATAAGATTCGCTCTCTTGCCCAGGAGATGCATTCTGAACCTGAATGAAAAAATTGAGAGAAGAAGGAAGATTGGCTTGAGGTAGAGAATTTTGAGGTTAAATTGGGAAGATCATAAAAAATAGTGTCGTAACACAGATTCTAAGTTCTGTAATCTTTCTTGACCTTGAAACCGTCTTTATTTCCCCCTGTTTCCATTCAAAGTTAGTTTCTTAGAAAGGGTAAAATAAGCATATGTGTGAAAATTTGGTATCGTAACTGCCTTTTGTGAGACAAAAATGGCTTCCTTTTTATTAGTAGTACAGATAACACAAGATTTAATACTCAAATTAAACACTATTATAATCAAGCTACTATGAAAGTTAAATAAACTACAACTTCGCATTTGCAGCTTGGACAATTAAAAAACAATATTTAGAAATGTACACTAACCAACAATCGATACTTTATTTATTTTAGTATATATATATATTTTTTTATGAGGAATTTTTTTTTGGATTACGGAGCAAATGACTTGTAAACTGAATTGAAGTTGGTTGTCCTTGTAATCTGTTCCAACATTAGACCATAAACCTTTGATTTAGTTTTCCCCCATACGATTACAAATACTCCAACATTACAAACATAAGAATCCAGACAAACGAATAATCAAGTTGCCATAAAACTTGTTAAACTACATAATTAATTAACACTGACCTTCTCCAGGAACATTGGATGATCAACAAAAACACAATCAACTCCACGTTTAGCTAACTTGACTGCACCCAAAGGCTGTTTCTTGCACGAGTTCAACATCCACTGATTGCGTAGAAACCAAAGCATCCTACAAGAGTTCCAGCGAATATCACTTGATCTTTATCCAACGCTGGATTTGAACCAGTCCAAGGAATCTGTTTGAGTTGACCCATAAGCCGCAAAGGGGATATTACTCAACGCCCAGGTTTGTTGGGCAAAGTGGCAGTGATTCAGGACATGCATAATTGACTTTTTTTCTTCTCCAGAACAGGCTGTACTTACGTCATTTGCTATTGCTTTGCGCCGGTACAACAGTTCGCGGGACTGCACTATACGCTATTAGTTTATTCACTAAAACTTCTATGCAACTGTTTGTGTTCAGCAAACCAGGTCGCCTTAGAACAGAAATCATAGTTTCTTAAAACCTGGTTATATATGTGAACAAGGAGTGTCACTGAAAATATTGTACTAAATTTTATACCAAAAGATGATATCATCATAACATTTAACCTGATATCACAATATACTTACAAGCAATAACCACAAACTTTTTTACCATTAACAGCAAAACCAGTTTAACAATGTTTAACATCTTAAAGGATGTACCAATAAACATTACACCAAAGCTCGAAATCAAAAGGGTTGCTCTGATAAAAAACTGAACTCACCTCAACATTGTATCCATAAAGAGCCAGTGGTTTGCATTGTTGAAGACCTGGGCAGGATACTTCTTCCGAGCATTGCAAGCCATATCATCAGCCAACATAATAAATATCCTCTCTTCAGGTATACCTTATTGTCTATCGTTCTAAAGACAAACCAAAGAGCCAGAAAAGAAGCAAAAATCAAAGTTTAATATCAAACATAATAATAATACATCATATAAATAACTAAAAAAACTGCAAAACAAAAATAAACTTGCATACCAGGCCAAGACCACCTAACGGGCCTTTTTTTTTTTTGTCTGACCTGTCTTTTTCTTCTGACCTTTCGTATTCTTCTGAACTTTCGTATTCTGCTGACCGTTTAAACGCTTATTATTATAAAACCACCTTCTAAGAGCATCCCTTTCAATTCCAACCTCTGTGCAAATATCGTCATAATCACTTGTATTTTGCATTTTCCATCCTTTTTCTTCAGCAAACTCAAACAATTTTTCTTTTTGTGATTGAGAGTAGGTGGCCCTTTTTTTAGTGTTGGTAGACTCTACCTGTTGAGGCTGTTGAGGCTGTTGAGGCTGTTGAGGCTGTTGAGGCTGTTGAGGCTGATTACTAATTTTTAGGTGATAATTCTGGTGGCAATTGCATACATCGCATTTGAGTGGGTCATCCTTTAAAGGAAGGAAACCTTGGCACCCGTCGTTATAGGTACTTGAACGGGATGTCATGTTCTTCACACATTTCCCGAACTCGGCTTGATTAGCCTTTTTGAGGGTATCTATTTGTGATCTTAATCTACTAATTAACTCATCAGTATCCCTCCTTGAGATTGATTCTAATAAATGAGTCTCTTGGCTCGGGGCATACAGTCTCCAATGGATTGAGGGAACCTCCAAAGATTGAGAATCATTTTTATGATAACGATTCTTATATATCCAACCATTATCGTCTGACGAGGATGAAGGAGATGCGCTTGATGCATGCATTGAAAAAACCAGTTTCAATGTAGCTTGTCACTTCATCCAATTAGCAAAAATGCATACAATTAGCCAAAAAAAATGCATAGAATTAGCAAAACAAAGATAGGAAATTCTGAAATACGTCATATATGCATTGCAAAAACCTCAATAAACCAATAAACAAAAGCCTGAATCGATAACAAAAATTTTAATTAACTAAAAGTAAATAATTAACTGATTACCTCTGCACTACCCCCGCTCTACGTACTAATCTAAAGCACAGAGAAGATGTGCAAGCCCTCGCAGCAAGAACGTACTAATCTAAAGCCCTCGCAGCAAGAACGGAGAAGATGTGCAAGCCCTCGCAGCAAGAACGGAGAAGACGTGCAAGCCAGAACGCCCTCGCAGCAAGAACGGAGAAGACGTGCAAGCCCTCGCAGCAAGTAAGCCCTCGCAGCAAGAACGTACTAATCTAAAGCCCTCGCAGCAAGAACGGAGAAGACGTGCAAGCCCTCGCAGCAAGAACGGAAAAGACGTGCAAGCCCTCGCAGCAAGAACGGAGAAGACGTGCAAGCCCTCGCAGCAAGAACGGAAAAGACGTGCAAGCCCTCGCAGCAAGAACGGAAAAGACGTGCAAGCCCTCGCAGCAAGAACGGAGAAGACGTGCAAGCCCTCGCAGCAAGAACGGAAAAGACGTGCAAGCCCTCGCAGCAAGTAAGCCCTCGCAGCAAGAACGTACTAATCTAAAGCCCTCGCAGCAAGAACGGAAAAGACGTGCAAGCCCTCGCAGCAAGAACGCAGAAGACGTGCAAGCCCTCGCAGCAAGAACGGAGAAGACGTGCAAGCCCTCGCAGCAAGTAAGCCCTCGCAGCAAGAAGAGGCAGTCCCTTTTTATCTTGTTATACTTTTACCTTTATTATATTATTTTAATACAATTGGTGTTGTTTAAAAAAAAAAGAAAAAAGAGAAAGTATTATTACTTTTACCTTTATTAATACAATTGGTGTTGTTTAAAAAAAAAAAGAAAAAAGAGAAAGTATGATATGGCATCTGCCAAACGAGTTGGCGAATCCAGAATTAGCAATTGCCGAGATGAATAAACAATTTTAGTTTTAACTTTCGCACATATGCAAATATGGAAGGCACGTAATTTCGACAAGTAATTTACATCTTTTATATTTTAAATATCGTAATTTTAGTTTTTTTATCCATAATTTTAGTCATAAATTCGTCAAAATTTAAATTAGTGTCTTTAAATTGCTACGCAAGCAAATTAATAAATTGGGGATTTTGTTCTTCTAGTTGCCAAGCAGTGATAATCCACCACGTCCTCCAATTTAAATTAGTGTCCCATTTTTGCATCTCTACCAAAATCAAATGACTATTATTACTTTCTTGCCGCAATTGGTAAAAGTAAATCTCCTCATGTATCAATTACTAAATAAAGATTATTAGTTTATTGAGCAAATGCAATATATAATTGTTATATTGTGAAATTTAAAAAAGAGTAAAGTAATTAAGCTACATAATGTTAGATTGTTTTATGTGAATGAAGTACGACGAGATTGCATGCTCCAGAACATGGTTGAGGTAAAATTAAACTTTGATGCAGTCATTGAGCATGCCGATACTTCTAGCTAATTGAATGTCATCACTAGATCGAGTTAACGCAAGTGTACTGGATAGTTGTCCCGTTGTGTTAAACATCCACTCGATCCTAGTTCAACGGAAACAAAAGTAACTTTAATGGCGAATGAATTCACTCATGAATACAATTGGAATAATAAAATTTTAGCAGATGATTCAAAATGTGGTTATAACTATATTTTAAGGGTTTTCGAGTACTAGAACGAATTATGGAACTATCATTTAAGATATCGGAGCAGTAGTCAGAGTCTTTGAGCAATTTAAAGTCCAATACATTTTCAAATAAGGGAATCGTGGGGCACGTGAAGCTGCAGCTTTATAAAAATCGGATCATTGTTCGTTGAATGAATTAAATGTATTGATCTAAGACATCGTATCTTCTGAGATGATTCATTAATGAAAGTTATGTTTTTCATTAAAAAAAAAAGATTCTTTTATGTCGCAATCTAAGATGTTGAGTTGAGTTTTGACACATTGAAAAGACACATTAACTAGAATGATATAGTCGACATAAGCAAAACAAATGACTCATTTATTTTCCTTTCTCAAGTGTATTTAACATTTCTTCATGTTATATCTATATGCATATTTTATTGTTTTATCCATATATAATGACAGTTTAAAGGTAGGACCAACAAATAACAAGTATTGTAAATATAAAATATAGTTATATTAACTTTGATAATTAAAAAGTTAAAAATTAAAATAAACCCACACAAAAAGAATATTATTTCTAAGCTACATATATATTTGAGCTGCAATTGGGAAGTTAATCTTGCGTAGACCAAATTATAAACAAATGAGTCCACACATTTATATTAAAATATGGTTATACATATATTTTATTCAAAATTTCAAAAGAATAGGAGTAGTTGAAAACAAGTATTAATTTAACAAAAAAATTAAAATTAAAGCTTCTTTCATTGTTTCAAATTCCTAAATGATATTCAGTAATAAGAAATTTGAACTTAAAAGTCAACTACCATACATTAGTTTCTTATAACGATTTTTTTTTTTTTTTTTGATAATTTCTCTTATAACTATTAATACATAGTGCTCTAACGAAAATCATAAAATAAAGTAAATTATTTGAGTGATATTAAAAAATGTCATTGTGTTCACAAGGTTGTGGGTTCAGTCTCCACAATTACATGTATTGCACTTTTCTAAAAGATAAAATGAAATGTTATTTTTTTTATGGAAATAAAAACGATTTAAATCGTCGTTTGATAGGTTCCAATTTGTCGGATCAGTAGTTAACAATTGGACTTGTTGGTCCAGTCCAATTTTCAAAGACTTTGGTCTTATTAGGCCTAATTGTTTGTGACTTGGGTTTTGACGTTTTGTGAATTTTAAATCAATTCATGAGGGTTTGAGAAACTCACCCTAAATCCGAACTTTAATATCCCTCCCTCCTTTCTGACGCTCTATCTCTAAAGTCTAAACCACATCACGATACAAAATTCGCACTCTTTCTCATCATCTCTAAATTCCTATACCCAAGCAAGAAATATCTTCGTGTTATCTCTTTGACAGACAATAAAATCAATCAATTTCGAATGGAGGAACCACTGAGTAATAATTTCTTCATGATCGACGAAGCTTATGAATTTTCGGCCCCCCGATTTTATGATTTCGTGAACGGAGAGACCAATGAAAATACTCGTAAGTCAGAGCTATGGTTTGACGGTGCTTGCTCGTACGCCCCTTTTCGTAAGTTAATAAAAGGGTTGATTCATCAACTGTGTTTATAATCATGGGTTCTGTGATTTTCTTGATTAATCATGGGCCTTTGATTTTCTTGAATTATCATATGGGTTTAAAAAATTGGTTTCTATTTAACTAAGGGCTTTATAATGTGGGTCTGAATAATCATGTTTATGATTCTGGGTTTTGTGAATTTTCTTGAATAGTCATATGGGTTTGTTGCTTTCTAAGGGCATTATAATGTGGGTTTGAATAATCATGTTTTTAATCTTGGGTTTTGTGAATTTTCTTGAATAGTCATGAGAGTTTGAGAAATTTGGTTTACAAAGATATAGTGGAATATATTGAATCGTACATGGAATACTTGATTTTTTATGCTTAATTAGATCTTTTGGAATCTTAAGTTTTTTGATAAATGTCGTAGGGCATCTTTTTTAAGAGATTATGAAATAATCAATTTTAGGAACGTAAGTTTTCCTCCGATCTGTCTATGTAATGTTGAAGAATGTTGATTTTCATTTTCAAGATTTGGTATCATCCTATCTTATATCAGATATAACTCAAATAAAATGAGTGTCAATTGAAAAATAGGTTTTTTTTTTCTACCTCGGTTTCCTTATTTCTTGGCACATTCTCTTTTGTCTAAGACATGTATGACTTTCTCATGGAGATAAACTTTGGCTAATTAATTTGAGTTGAAGTAATATTAGTAACTACTATATGACATGATAATATACACAGTTGATGAATGAAGAGAATGGTGTTGTATTGTCCTTGTTTTAGGTGACTTTATCATTTACCATTGGTTTGAATGTTCATGTTTAGCCATTTTTGTGTGCAATTGATTGAAGAAGTGTTGTCAGATGAACATGAGTATTGTCCTTGCGTTTGTTCCTTTGTCATGTTCCTTCTGGTTTGAATTGAAGATTTCATGTTCACCCATTGTTGGTTTGCAGCATTAATGCCAAAAATTACAGCTACCAGGTCAATTCAACTTCAAACCCTCTGCGATTTTGTTGAAGTTGATGAAATCCACAAGGTGAAACAATCTTTTCCTTTCTATAGTTTTTAAGAATTAAAGTATAAAATTGAATAGTATATAGGAATGAGTTCTGTAACACACTTCTTTGTGTCACATTTTCAATTTTTTTTCAATTTCAAATTTGTGTCCATCCACATATACATTTGTCAATAAATGTACAATGTACACAAAAAACGTGTGATATTATCGTCTTACATCATATATTTTTGGAAGGCTTTTGTACATGAAATAAAATATTGAGTAATTGTCACAGGCTCAGGGGTCATCAGAAGCAGCTACGGTACCGAATTGTGCAGAAGAATCAGTGCCAAAGACAACAAGTCAAACAAAGTCAGTTGCTTTGCATTTCTTAGACTTTTTAGTATTATTTTTCTCTATTCTTTTTACTCCTATTTTTATTTTGTATCTGACAAAATGACCTCAATGGTTAATGCATAACAGACCTCAGTCAGAGATAATTTCAGAGAAAATTGAAGAGGTTAAAAGAAATATCAGGCCTCAAGTAGAGCTCATTCTGGCTGAAACTAAGCAAAATGTTAGTAAAAATAATAATTTATCCTCAATGCATTTCACAACTCCATTTTGGTGTTTCTTTTTTCCTCACTTGGAGTTTACTTCTCATGATATTTTTGCCAAAAATTGCAGAATTTAGAAGTTAAGAAGGCATTGGATGTTGAAGAAGGCATATGCACTCGAAATCGGAAGGTATGTTATTTTCTTAGTATTTTTTTGATGATGAAAAGATGTTTGTGGCTGATTAATACTGACTGACATGTGCTGCTCAGCCTTTTAGCAGGCAAAGCTTTGTTTTATCTCCCTGTTGAAGCTGCTAAGCAAGGTCTGTCGCATATAATTCAAGGAAATGTGAAGCAATTTATATTTGCTCGTAGTGCGTCTAATACTGAAGTTGTTCTTAATAATATTTATTAGGTCCAGAAGTTTGCACTCCACCCCATCAAAGCCGACTGAAAAGAAGATGGTTACAGCCCAAAAGAAAGCTAGCATGCTTCGCAACCCTTGGGCAATGAACTCAAATAATAAAGGGGAAAAATCACAAGTAAATAGTACCAAACCGGCTAGTGTTAGAAGGTATATTATATATATATTGTGTAATAATGCAATCATATATAATTGATAGTTCTTCATATGCTGACGCAAATCCGGATTTGGATATAAGAGACACAAATGCGAAGACTATTATTGGAACTCCCAACTTTGAGCACTATAACCAAGCCAGAAAAAGGCAAAAATTGGAAGGAGGAAAAACTCGACAGGTATATATTTCTTCTTCAAAACATTTTCTTCTGTCATCATTTCTTTGATAAATGCATCTAAGTCTTCATATAATAACCCTATCTTTTTAAGATTCTTACTGTCAGTAAGCCTTCAAATCTGTTTCGCAAAACTAGAATTGGCATCATGAGCTCTGGTTCAAGCTATGTCTGCTCATCAAATGCTAAAACATATAGAAATGTATTTTTCTTAAGATCTATTGTGCAAATTCTCTTTTTTAGAGGTTATATTTAATTGTTGACTCGTTTATTCATTCTGATGATGTACGTACGACAACCAACATCACCATTTGTTTCTATGGCTGAATAATGAAAAAAGTTTCAATCTCGCACAGGGGATAGTTCCCTTTTACTGATAATCAAATGTGGTTGCTATAAAATGATAACAACTCATCATCATCATCATCATCAATTATTTTAAGGAAAATATTTACTCCCTCATATTATTATTAAGAGTAATGCTGCTGGAGCAATGCAGATGAAGCCTAAGCTGCTTACACTGACAAAAACATCTCAATGGGCTCATTCTGTTAAGATAAAAAGTTCAGCTGAGCTGGAGGAAGGAATGAAGGTTAAAATTCCTAAGTTTAAGGCTCGTCCGTCAAACAAAAATGTATTGTTACCCGTTTTCAATTTTTTTCCTAATAAAATTTTAATTCGTATAAGTTTATGATTATTTTGTTTGTAATAGATTTTGGAGACACCACTTTACCTTCATTGCCAAGAAGTACAATGCAGCCTCCCAAATATAAGGTAACTAAATCACATAACATTTGAAAACAAACTATTTATTATTGTTTCTAGATGCTAAACAACATTTCGACTTGGACAGGAATTTCATTTGGAAACAATGTCAAGGGCCAATCACAACGCAAAAACATCTACAATAGCATCTATGGAATAGACTCAAACAATGTTAAGGGCCAATCACAACGCAAAAACATCTACAATAGCATCTATGGAATCGACTCAAACACAGGTAGTTGTGGTTTTTTCTTTTTTTCCTTTTCTTTTTCAGATTTAAATCTCGATGTATGAATGGGAACTTAGTCATTTTGGTTATGGCATATGGCAGAACTATCAATGGAAACCGGACCACCTTATGGCCCCTAAATTACCCGTTCTTCACAGATCTCTTCGTGCACATCTTCCTGGAATTAAAAGTTCCGATGAGAGACTTGAAAGAATTCCTCAGTTCAAGGCCAGACCTCTAAATAGAAAGGTAGTAGTTTGTATTGTCTTGTCTTGTTAACTACCACCTTCTAATTTCAACTACAGAGTTACACTGTATAGAAACTTATTTAATATTTATATTATGCAGATACTTGAGTGCAAAGGAGAATTGGGTATTTCCTTCAACATGAATAAGCAGGTCACAATTCCTCAAGAATTTCACTTCACCATAGATAAAAGAATTCCTCCACCAGCAACTGCTGTTTTAGATTTATTCAATGAGGTATATATAATGCATTTAACTTTATCTATTATGGACTTTTACTAGTTAATTTTTGTCTAATGTTTACCATTTTTCTCCTACATTTAGCTTTCGACAAGTTCAAAACCTCATCGAGATAAGCCTTTTCAAAGAAACACTACACCGAATCCGTTCCATCTCCACACTGAGGTATGTAATGTTAAATTATCTCCACTTATTGATAGACCTTTAATGTTTTTAACTTTTTTTATTAGTTGCTTATTCGTATTCTCTTTTTCCTTCTCTTCGTCAGGTAAGAGGAGCAGAGAAAGAGAAAAGGATGTTTGAGAAACTGATGCAGAAAAAATTGGAAGAGGAAAAGGCTAGGATTCCTAGAGCAAAATCATATCCTTATACTACCTACTATCCCGTGGTATGCGCATATATACTCGTCTACATTTGATTTATCTTTTATTACATTTTGTTTTTTGACATTTTGCATATTATTATACCCCTTGTGCAGTTTCCACCAAAGCCAGAGCCGAAGCCATGCATAAAACCCAAACCTTTTCAATTGGGGAGTCTGTCGAGGCATAAAGAAGCCCAGATGAGAATTTTTAAAGCTCAACCAGTCTTGAAAGAGTATAAATATGTTTCTGTTTATCTTTCATTTTCTTCAAATTACTCTTTGTGTCGAGTTGTAAATGACATAATTAACCTTTTGCTGCAGGGATCCTATTCCTATACCAGAGATGGAAAGAAAGCCCCTTACAGAAGTTCAGGAATTCAATCTATATGTTGACAGCCGAGCTGCTGATCGAGCCGAATTTGATAAAAAGGTTAACCACATTTTCCTTCATAGAGTTCACATAATTCTTCATTTGATTGAACTTTGACCTCTTGGTATCGTAGTAACTTACTAAGACTTTCTCCCACACAGATTAAGGAGAAGGAAATGATGTACAAGAGATATAGAGACGATGCAGAATCTGCGAAAATGGTAAACATACTAATCAACCACAGAGAAATTTATTCTACTGTGGAAAATGATTTGACACTACCTTTTATCCCGTTTATTTCAGGAGGAGGAAGAAAAGGCATTGAAGCAGTTACGAAGGACACTTGTTCCTCATGCAAGACCAGTGCCAATGTTTGATCATCCTTTCTTAACACAAAAGTATGTTATTACTTTTGCTACATTATCGTACTAAGATGAAACGGGCTTTTTTTTTTTTGACACATGGGCATGTGTTTTCTTGGCACATGTCTGATAAAGGAGTTACAAAAGCCAAGTCCCCAAAACTGCATATAAACCATAGAAAAGAGAAGCGGAGAATAGTTTTCCCGGCAGCAGCTTCCAGTGCAGTTGCGTCTCATATGAGGTGATTGTTATCCAATGGTGGTGGTGTAGAGTAGGAGGAGAAATGTTCATGTACTCTTGAATTTTGTTGATCTATGTTCTTTCTTTGTAACTTTCAATCCAGAAAAAACAATTTGTATCTTAACCAAAAGTGGATGAATAAATTTGCAGCTATTATATGCTAATACTGTTGATTAGTTCTGAGAAATTGTTATAATGATTTTTCCAGTTTGTTAAAGCACATTATGGTATAATGAAAAAATGTTTTTGACTTGTTAACACAGATTTTTTTGCTAATGATGTTAACATCGAGATATTTTGACCTCTCTCTCTTTTTACCTTTTTTTTTTTTTTTTTTTAAATAATTAGATTTTGGCCACTTCAAGAGAAGCATTTTTCCCTTGTGTTTGCTTCCTTATTCTATTTTTGCGGCTCATGATTGTGTTATGTAGTTTTTAGCAGTGCTTTTAAAACCGGACCAGACTGGTCGGTTCGTCCGGTTTAACCGCTAACTGGTCCTTAGATCGGTCCGATTTACCCCTAAAAACCAGTCCCTTAATTAATCAGTTTGAACTAGTAAAACCGGCTCCAAAATCGGTAAAATCAGTGAACCAGTGGTTCACTTAAAAAAGAAAAAATCAAGTAACTTTTTATTTTTTAAAATTTAGAGATTTTTTTTTTTATTATTATTTATTTGAACTCTTGTTTAACTTTTAATATGATTACATTTATATACTTTGATTGGAATAATATTCATTAGTTTAAGTGTTTAACAATCAATGTAATACTCCATTTGCTATTTTTTTTTTTGCATGAAGAAGTACATAACCATTTTTTGTGAACAATATTATTTCGCATATGAAATTATGCAAATGAATTACTATATACACATCAAGTTACAACAATAGAACCCAAATGAACAAGCCAAAACTATCAAAATGAAATGAACTGTTTGGGCATCAACATATTCAAACATAAACAAATGTGACTCATCCATTGGAATTATCCGTTGACAAATCATGCCGAATACTCCATTTACAAGTTTTCTTTTTTGCCTTGTTTAAGATGTTTGTCAATTTGTGCTTCTTGTTAATTTAATTTATGATTTAAGATAGATTTGAAATGCATTATAGTAGTTTGCAAGTTTAGATTTTTAAAAGTATATGCTATTGCTTACGTGTCCGGTCATTGATTTGAAATGCATTATAATGGATTTGTGTGGTACTTTAGTCTATGTTTTGGACATTGATTGATTGTCTTTTAATTTTGTTGTCTTGTTTTGGATATATGAATCCTTTAGGGATACTTGAGATTTATATTTTTGACATTGATCTTGATTTTTGAGACATTTTGATTATTTGCATGAAACAATAAAAAATTATATTGACAAAGAATGATAATTTTTTTATTATAATTGTATTTTAGATAATCTAAATATATATATATATATATATATATATAAATATTAAATAATAACAGAGTCACGCCGGTTATACCGGTCGAAACAGCGGTCAACCCGATCTAACCAATCAAACCAGTAACCAGTAGGAATTTCGGTTCAATGACCGATCCGATTTTAAAAACACTGGTTTTTAGTATCATTATCTTACAAAAAACCTCCTTGTCCGATCTTTATGATGGAGGCTTCCTGATTTTCGAACTTTGTACTCCTTTTTCCGACTATTATTGAATGTTGCCATGTCAAAATAAAATCAAATAAAATAAAATTAAGATAACAACATTATTTGCTTTGGCATTTTACAGTTTACACACATACATTACATATATAAATAAATAAAATAAAATAAAATAAAATATTGATCCCATTTTCTATCTCCCTTTTTATTTTTTTTATATATATATTTATATAGAATCATTTTGTTATAAGAACTTTACCCTAAATAAACCGGAATCCCAATTTTAAAAATCTAACAATAAATTTGGATCAATCCATTTGAAAATGAAAAAGAAAAATGAACAAATTATAAAACACCATTAAAAAACATATAGTATTTCCTTTTATTGATCCCCTAAACAAATGGAACAAAATAACTAAAAACACACTTTTGAAGGGAAAAAATTGGAAGAATTTTAGCTTGAAGTCGATGACGAATGGGCAGAGCCCGTCCACCACGGCATGCGCGTCATCGAGAACTTTTCGAATTGGGGTCTACATAGGGATTTTGTTACACATAGCAAAAATTATCACCAAAAGAATGCGACATCACCGAAATTGTCCATTAACATTTCATCACTCATTAAAATTTCATTATCATCATTAATCATTAATCTTTGATCATTATCGTTATTCTTTATCTCAAAATAGTCAAATGGATCAAAATTAGTCCAATTGGCTGGAACAAATAGCAATCAACTGCAAAACAATAAATATGCCAGAAAAAAAAAATACCCACACCATTTTGAAGTACGCAATAAAATAAAATACTCGGCGAGAATTTGACCAAAATTGACCCTGTACTTAAATAAATGGCAAAAAAATAACTAAAAACGCACTTTTAAAGCGAACGTGAAGACATTTCGATGCCTAACGGGCAGAATGCATCCACCAGATTTATTTATTTTTGATAATCAACGAACATTAATATTAAAAACTTTGATTTCTTGGACACTTTCTCGAATTGCCCTATTCATATTCTCCTCGTTCCCGGAAATGGCTTCACAACAAGCAAACAATCACTTTCAATTAAAACATTTTGAACTATTGTGATTTCTAGCGATCACGGGATGGATTAAAGTTAACAATGACGTAGGTTTCAAAACGGAGAACCCTGAACTTATATGCACTTTCTTGCCTAAAATTTTCCGAGCACTTTTTGGGTCAAAGTGGGTCACGTGAGAGGCACATGCTAATTTTGTAGGGTATTTTTGTCATTTAGAATTAGGGAAAAAGTGCAACAAAAAAGTTCGGGGGAGGAGGGGAGGGTATGTAAGTTTAGGGGGCAAAACTCAACTTTTGCCATCAAGATATGGAATTTCAAATATTATGTGCCTCACGTAACCTATTTTGGCTGGAAAAGAGTTCAAGGAGAAGTGCAACATTAATATAGATTCAGGGTGGACAATGCAAATAAATTATATTATGGGGAGAAAGTGCAACTTGAATGTAAATTCAAGGAAGAAAGTGTGATATTGTCTTAAATTTATAATCATACTAGGCGGCAATAATTTTTTTTGTCTTCCAATAATTTGCTTAAAACAAAAAATTGAGATGTCTTTTAGGCAAAATTTTATTTTTGGCCCTCTAAAGTACCTGCATTTTAAAATTGACCCTTTATTGTGGTACCTCGACAATATAAGTCCTTTGTTCTGTCACCGTCATCAATTTCAGTCCTTATTGCCGGAAAATTTTAATTATTGTCGATAATCATAAATTATGTCTTATTTGACCGACAAATTTATTTTTTTCCCGAAAATCATCAATTTATGTCCTATCTAACAAGAAAATTTAATTTTCGCCAAAAAATATCATGTGTTCTGTGAGATTGTGACACTTAAAAATTGGAGATTTCATATTCTGACTCCAAAATTTGCAAGTCCAAGTCACGTGATGGGTCTATAATTGCAATTTTGATGAAAAACGAGTAAAGTTCCCCAAGAAATCGAAGATACCTATTTTTATTATAAAGAAATAAATAAGTCAAATTCGCAATCACATTTGCCTCACATTTTCTCCTTATACATCAAAAAATGTCTTCCTCTTCTAAGAAATATACTAACTGCACGACCAATTCAAATTCCACCATGTAAACTAATATTTACTTTGTGAATTTGACTTATTTATTTCTTTATAAATAAAAAAGGTATCTTCGATTTTTGGGGTACTTTAACCATTTTTCAATAAAAAAATTGAAGTTTTAAACTCATCATGTGAACTTTGCAAATTTTGGAGTCAAAATCCAAAATTCTCAACTTTTAACTGTCACTCGACACATGATATTTTTGGTTAAAATTAAATTTTCTGGTCAGATAGGACATAAATCAATGATTTTCGGCAAAAAAATAAATTTTCTGGTCAAATAAGACATAAATTGATGATTTCCGGTGATAATTAAAAAAATTCGACAATAAGGACTGAAATTGATGACGGTGACACAATAAATGACTTATATTGTCGAGATACCACAATAAATGACCAATTTCGAAACGCAACCACTTTATAGAGATAAAAACAAAATTTTGCCTAACTTTTGTTTCGGATGCATGAATGGAGCATGAGATGTAAGGATAAAACAGACTAATCATTCAACCTGGTCCATAATTTTACAAACCAAACATCCCAAGATAAATAGTTTCGAGATTACACTTTTGGCCTAAAAAACATCCAAACAACATAGTGTACATAAACTAAAGAAAAAAAACCATAGTGTCACATAATGGGCCCAATAGTTTATCAAGATCCATTAATTAATCCTGTTTAATCTTGAGAGGGCAACTAACAGAAGATTCAATTAAGGAAAAGGATGAAACAGTTGATTAATTGAAGAAAGCAATCTCTGGTTGCTTTGCTGAAGTATGAAGATGAAGAAAAGAGTAGCAAGTTTTATATTAGGGTCCATTTATATTAGGGTCCATGGGTAAAATGCTGGCTTACTGGCTAAGAAACCAGTATCTTCCAACAATTGAAAGGTGTAGTTCCTTTGTGAAATAACAAGACCTTGATTACAGTAAGCTAATTCAATTCCCAAAAATTACTTGAGCAATCCCAGATCTCTACAGTGCTTAGATATTTATTCATGACACGCTCCCCCTGATGCTAACACAAGACCCACATGCTGATATATTACGGTATTTTTCAAGAGTTTGAGCCTCACTTGTAAATTTGGTGAAGAGTAGGGATGCTCCTTCTTTAGCTGCTCTTTCTTATATGGTGTAAATATTCTTCTTTTGATATATATATTTGTCAAAAGTTGCCTCCCAAAGCCACAGTTGCATGTAAAACACAAATTTGTGTGGTCAAATATTATCACTTGAAAGTAAATGTAGTAAAAATAAATTTAGATTTCAGCCACAAGTGTAACTTGATTCACATTTTGACTCTGATAGTATTCTATCGTCGATGTAGTTGTTGTCTTCTTTTTTTTTTTTTTTTTTTTTTTTGTGCCGAGAGACGACCGGACTACCCCTTTTGATCGCTGAAGGATGACCGATTTACCCCCTAGCATTTTGCGGAGGGATGATCGATTCACCCTTTGATCGCTAGAGATGATCGATTTACCCTCTATCGTTTAGGGATGACCGATTTACCCTTTTTTGATCATTGAGCAATGATCGATTTACCCTTTACTTTTTTAGGGATGATCAATTTACCCTTTTTGATCGCGAAAAGACCATCGGTTTACCGTTTGTAGTTTTAGAGATTCATTTATTACTGGCTTCATGCGTAATATATTTTAATTTTAACTGAAAGACATAAAGTGTAAATTTTACTGACTCCTTTGTGTAGTTCTGCAATGTTGAGATACTTCAGGGTCAACTTTAATTTGCACCAATTTTCTGGGAAATCGGTCGGCAGATGAATCGGCGGCCGTTGTTCCGATGGTAGATTCCGTAAATTATCGCAAAGGCTGGTTGGAGAAATTAATTTATTATAGGCTTGCATAAATTCAGATTTCGGCTTTCATTTCTCAAAGTGGGATTAGTGCAATTACTGTGTTGATACAAAGAGGGTGGAAGGAATTTTCATAAATTCTTTTGTGATTGAAGGATTTTTTTTTATTACAATGATTTCCTCCAATATTTTTGGTGGCAGATGAACAAAAATGTTTGGAGGATGAATATTTATCTTTGCCGTGTGATTTTTCTTGGAAAAATCTTCATCATGAACTAGAATTGACCCGTTAAATAGTTGGCATGGGCTTTGGGCTCGGCAGGCCAGTAGCAGATTTCTTACAAAAATGTTTTTTTTTCCTCTACTGATGCAGACCAGTCGTTTCCCACAGACGGCGTCAATTATGATGTTGTATAAAAGTATTCAGGGCAAAGATGGAATAAGCCATTCGTTCTATATAACAACATCACAACAATAAAATAAGATCTGCACACAGATATCGAGAGAAAAATTATATTGTATTTGTAATAGTGAATTGAGTTCTCCTCTTGTTTGGAAATACGGCGACCTATTTATAGGTACATACAGGGGTATAATAGTCTTTTAGGAAAGACGTTACAAGTAATAAATACAAAGACGTTACAGACGTTACGAGAGTTTATGATAAAGGCCCTACAAACGTTTGAAGACTTAAATGATAAAGACATTACAAATCTCTCATTTATGTCAACTTAGTGTAGAGCTGTGTAATCTCTTAATTGCCATTGAGTACAAAATTTGGACACATCAAAATTCAAGTTGGAGAATTAACAGTTTATATTGTATTGTATTCTCAGTTAATGTTGGAAAAGTGAGTAATATGATGAACAACAATGAAAAATATAGAGGAGTTCCAATGAAAAAGTACGGTTGTGTATGGATTTCAGTTAAATTGGGCCAAACCTTGTTTGATTACGAGTCTGCACATGTTTCGGCCCACACCTTGGTTTCGGCCCAAAGCCTGGGCCGAAACCAACCCACGCCTCATTGAGGCGCTTATTTTCAGCGGCCTCATGGTGCTGACAAATTGTCAGCAATTGTTTCCCTTTTTCCTTTTTCTTTTTGTTTTCTCCTTTTTTCTTTTCTTTTCCTTTTATTTTCTCAATATGATTTCTTTTTATAATTTATTTGTGTCCCTATGCCACCATAATATAATTTATATTTCAATGGTATCAATTACATTATTAATTTTTATCATATAATTTAATTTTAGCATTATCAATTTTTTGTATTTATCAATTATTATTAGAATATCTAATTGCAATTTTAAATGATATATTCAATTATATTATTTGAAAAAAATTAAGTTCATTTTATTATTGTATATATTACAACATAATTTTCTTCTATTAATTATCTTACTAAATTTCCATTCTATTTATAAGAACATAAAATATTATAATAATCATAATAAAATATCTACAATCACTTCTCAATCATCATTACAATATAATATTAATTCACCATCTTAATTATTACATAATATAATATAATATAATATCTCAAATTCAATAAAGTTATTGATTTGACATCTATCACTCACTTTTTTCCCCCAAACCCCGACAACCAAACATCAATCTAAATCAAAACTCAAAGTTTCAAAACCACCTAACTACTCCCTCTGTCCCAAATTATTTATCGTATTATATGTTTTCACACATATTAATGTTCCTACTAAATAGCCTCAGTTTTAGGGGAAAAATAAATTATATACCTAAAATACTCTTATTATTTATTTATCTCACCATTAGCTATTTACACGTTATTCAAGTTTTACACTCTCTCTTATTTTTTCTCTTACATACCTAAAATATGTAATTAATAGTGTATTGAAATCCTAAAGTGACAAATAATTTGAGACAATTCTTTTTCTCTAAAACGACGGATAATTTGGGACAGAGGGAGTATTATTTAATAATGTTTTACAATCCCAATATTCCATTGAAACCGTTATCCAAATCGAATTTCAAAAGTTTCTCCGAAAATCAAGACCAAACCCAATCAAACTACTTCCATATTAACCCTACAGTTTCGGAGAATCCCAATATTCCATTGAAACCATTATCCAAATTGAATTTCAAAAGTTTCGTCGAAATCAAGACCAAACTCAATCAAACTACTTCCATATTAACCATACAGTTTCGGAGTTTGATAACTTTTTTTAATAGTAAATACATCAATCTTATCCAACAACACATCACAATCAATTCATTTATGTCAAATTACAATAAATAGCTAACAACAATACCAATAGTAAATAATTAGAAGAAAATCAACATTAGACTCATTGGTAGAAATTGAATCCACGAAGCCTCAGCCTCACTAGTCACTACTAGGAGTTTGAAAACTTACAAATTAAAATTTCGGCTAAATATAGTTTATCCCCCTAAACTATGAAGGTTATAATATTTATCTCCATCAATATATAAATGTAACAGCTAATTATCACCTTAATGTATAGAAAGGTAATAATCACTCATTTGTGACATCAGTCAATGGTTCATTATTTAACACTGTAAATTTTTTCGTGTAAAATATAAAAAAACCTTTAAAATATTTAATGATATTCCATTTTTACCTTATTTGCCACATGTTTTATTATTTACTATAATATCCTCATTCTGGAGGAAAAAATCAGTTCCAGTAATTAATAACCAAAAATCATGTAATTTTTTTTAAGGACGTAATCAAATTTAGAGGAACTTTTTTTTTTTTTTTTTTTTTTGATAAGCAAATTTAGAGGAACTTGTGTCAATAATTACACGCATATTCATAAATCAAGATTTCAAAATTGTTCGCCGTCATTTCAGCGGAATTACTATGTTAAAATATTAGTAATATAATTTTATCGTAATAATCAAATAAAGTCATGTCAACAATCGTGATCTATAAATTATGCAGACGAATTAAAATGAAATAGGACAATGTGCTATTATTCCGAATTAAAATATTATATGAACAAAATATAAGAGAATCATCTAAAATGACATATTCAATCACTGTTGAGGATAAAAATCAAAATAATAATCAATTTGAGGGACAAAAATTAAAATCTGACTTTTTTCCGAAATAAAGAGTCTCTTCCATTTCATAAGTATTTTCCACTTGACTAAGGGTGTAAATAAGTTAGTAGTTTCTATCAACACACTATTGAAGTTTTGTTTAAATTTTATATCGAACTTAAAATTGTGTTTAATCTCAGTTTGATTGTTAAACGAGTGTGCTCGAACGAACTTTCATCATACAAGTTTTTGTCAAGTATCAAAATCGAGCTTCGGAAGTCATGTTTAATTTGTATGATAAATCTAGTTCAAATGAATTTTTATTGACGAGCTCAAACAAAAAATATGGAGAAGCTAGGTTTAATTTTTAACCAAGTGGCACTATTAAACGGAATTAAGATTTAGATTTCTTTAACTATATTTTAATCTCATTTTTTGATAGCTAGTAGTACATAGCTCTCTTTTTGACCAATTTGACATTTTCTATTCTTTCCTTTTCTCCACTTCACTTCCAACCCACCAGAAAAAATGAAGCTCCATTTCCATGGAGCAATATTCCTCTTCACTCTCTCATACATCTTATTAACCGAGTCCGAGTCAACTCAACCCCCATTCGCATGCGACACTACAAACCCACAGACAAATTCATTCACATTCTGCAAATCTACGCTTCCAATAAAGCAAAGAGTTCAGGACTTAGTCTCACGGCTAACACTTGATGAGAAGATATCTCAGCTTGTTAACACAGCTCCAGAAATCCCAAGACTAGGTATTCCGGCGTACCAGTGGTGGTCCGAGGCGTTGCACGGTGTCTCCGGCTATGGGCGCGGCGTTACCTTTAATGGTAGGATTGTTGGCGCCACCAGTTTCCCTCAAGTTATCCTCTCTGCTTCTACCTTTGATGCTCGTCTTTGGTACCGCATTGGTCAGGTAATTAATTAATTAATGTGGATCCAGAAATTGCATATTTGGTCCTAATCATGTTATTGGGCTTTTATTTTAGTATTTTGCTTTTTGAAATAGCCATATTTTGTATTTTCAATTTTATCAAATGTTTTACTAAATCGATACTGCTGTTTAATTTTAGACAAAAATCGTCGTTTATCAGTTAAATTTTCCATGAATTTAGCAATTGTTCTTAATTTCTGTGGCAAACTTTCAAATTTTTATAATTTTTTTTTACTGACCCATTTTATTTACTTTTTAGGATAGAAGATAAAGCATAAACCTAAATCGTTTTATAATGTTTCATCAATTGTATGTGACTCCGCCGCTCTATACAAATGCAGACTTAAATATATACTGGATAATTAGATGTGCCAAATTACATTCTTAGTCTCACATGACTTGATCCTCATCATTTTTGGCCCCATATATATTATAAAATTGTACACTTGGTTCCAATTTCTAAACAATATTTACGCTTTTGATTATGTGCTTTATGAAATTGCACTTTTAGTCTTAATTCATTCAAATATTTTGCATTGTTGGTCCCATAAAATAGTCTCATTTTAACACTTTTGATCACATATATTTGTCTTGGTTTTGCACTTTTGTTCCCAAAGGAGGTGTTGGGACAAAAGGGCAATTATTTTAAAATTATGACTAAAAGTGCAATTTTGTAAAGTGGGTGACCACGTGCCGAAAATCAAATTTTGTGACACTAAAAATATCAGTTTGCCCAATTAGATGTATAGACATGTTGGTTTGATTTTACATGGAGTTTGAGATAGTATTTGAATTAATTTTATTGTTTGTTAGCATACCTTTTCGAGCTAAATCGAGTTTCAAATGCTATCAGACAGTAAAAGATTTTTCAAATTTAATTAACATGTCTAATCAGTCAAGCTATAACGAGCTTTTATCAAATGTAATTTTTCAGTATTTTGATTTTGAATAATAAATTTGATGCTTTGAACATCATGTATAGACTATTGGAAAAGAGAGTAGAGCATTTTACAATGAAGGGCAGGCAACAGGGATGACATTTTGGGCACCAAATGTAAACATATTTAGAGACCCAAGATGGGGGCGAGGGCAAGAGACACCTGGCGAAGATCCATTGGTCGCCGGAAAATATGCAGCAGCATTTGTTAGAGGAATACAAGGTGACAGTTTCGAAGGTGGGATGCTTAAACATGGGCGTCTTCAGGCCTCTGCATGTTGCAAACACTTCACTGCCTACGATTTGGACAAATGGAAGGGCTTTGATCGTCATGGATATAATGCCATTGTAAGTATCAAAGTTTTATTTCTATTTAATTTGATCTATATTACCATTTAGATGTTTACACATATATTGTAAGTGGTTTTTTTTAAATAAATATATACTAATATTTTACTATAAAATATAAAAGCGTAAAAGAATTGTGTTTGAATTAAAGTATGTTAATATTGATACTACAAATGAAGCTTACTTTTATTTGGAAGATTTTGGTACAAAAAATCTCTTTTCTTGATAAAGGAGCCCCAGCTCATGTGGATATATTCTTATAAACAACTCTGCAGGGGTCACATGACATGTCCTTTATTGCAATTGTCTCTATGATATGCTAATTTAAGTACCTAAATGCATGGTCGGTTAGGTTTGTGTTTTGTATTGTACTCTTTGTTACATTATAATATTACATAAAAAGTAGAACAATAATGTGGTACTCAAATGTGACACCCCATGTATCACGGCATTATTTAAGGGGATTCTTCCATTATTTATTGGAACTGGGATTTGGAGTCTTTAATAACACCACATTTCCTGTCCCCTATTTGGTTCAAAGTTTACATGTCATTCTTGATTAGTTTATCATTTGTTGGATTTTAAATCATATAGAGGTCTTAATTTCAGGTTGATCACACTTACAAGACATTAATTTTTTATTGGGTATATTTTTATGAAGTTACCAATCTCGGATAAATGTAAATATATTAAACTTTTGATTAGCATGATATGGACTAAGTTATAGTGAACCAGTGGAGCAATCTATGGTACATATCCTAGACATAATACTTAGACTAACTAAAAAGAACATGTTACGCTTGTGATCTTTGATTAAGCCAATTATATTTTATTGTTCTGTTTGAATGAATAATAATATGTTTTTTAAATTAATTAGGTGACACAGCAAGATTTAGCAGACACATATCAGCCACCATTTAAAAGTTGTGTACAACAAGGTAAAGCAAGTGGGATAATGTGTGCATACAACAGTGTCAATGGTGTTCCAAATTGTGCTGACTACAATCTCTTGACCAAAACTGCTCGTGCAGAATGGGGTTTTCGTGGGTAAATATCAAAATTCATTTGTAGCTTCAATAATAATATAATGGCTGATTATTTTTGAAAAATATTTATGGTGGGTTTAATTTTCTATTAGATACATCACCTCAGATTGTGATTCAATTTCTACAATTCATGATAAATCCATGTATGCAAGAACCCCTGAGGATGCAGTGGCAGATGTACTCAAAGCTGGTATGATTATTGAACCTTATAGTTATCTCTCTGTTTATTACTGGCTCTATGTTACTTAGTTTGGGAATTGTATTTGCATAAAAATATATGTTATAGAGCATTTCATTTCATTTAAGTTCCTAAATGTCAAGTGCAAATATACGAATTGTTTTTATTTCTCAATCCATAAGCATATGGAAACTTGCATATTTAGCCCCATAGAACTTGGACCCTAAGCACTTTTGGTCCCATTTTTTAAAACGCTTTACACTTTTGGTCCCGTTGCATCCTGACATCCTGTAAAATCAAAAGAACTGAGACACCGTATGAGACCAAAAATGCTAATATAGACGGGACCAAAAGTGCAAAATAGTTTACAGAATTGAGACCAAAAGTGTAATCTCATGAACTGCAGGACCAAAATTGCAAAATATTTTCAAAAAATGTTGAGACCAAAGTATAATTTTGTAAAGTACGCGATCAAAAGTGTTAAGGTGTCCAATCTAGTGGGACTAAAATTGCAGTTTGGCCCGAACATGCTAAATTAATAATTAATAATTAATAATGGTGGTTCAAAAAAATGTGCAGGTATGGATGTAGAATGTGGTTCCTACTTAAAAACCTACACAAAATCAGCAATTCAGCAGAAAAAACTACCGGAATCTCAACTAGACCGAGCTCTTCACAACCTCTTCTCAATCCGAATGAGATTAGGATTATTCAATGGAAATCCAAACAAACAAATCTTTGGCAACATTGGTTCAGACCAAGTTTGTACAAATGAACACCAACAACTAGCCCTCGAAGCTGCACTAAACGGAATCGTCCTCCTAAAGAACAACGCGAAACTCCTTCCTCTTTCAAAATCCAGAACCTCATCCCTCGCTATTATAGGCCCAAACTCGAACAATGCATTTGCGCTTCGCGGAAACTACGATGGCCCACCTTGTAAGAATCTGGAAATACGTAGAGTATTTGAAGGGTACGTGAAAATTACCATGCACCATGAGGGCTGCAATGATGGAGTAAAGTGCACTTTACCTGCAATCGATGATGCTGTTAAAATAGCAAAACAGGTAGAATATGTGGTGTTGGTTATGGGATTAGATCAAAGTCAAGAATTTGAAGATCGTGATCGACTTTATTTGGGTCTTCCAGGAAAGCAAGAGAATCTTATCAAGGCAGTTGCTGCTGCCTCAAAGAAGCCGGTGATTTTGGTTTTGGTATGTGGAGGTCCTGTAGATGTTTCTTTTGCGAAATATGATCGGAAAATAGGAAGCATTTTGTGGGCTGGATATCCAGGTGAAGCTGGTGGGACTGCATTAGCACAAATTGTCTTTGGTGAACATAATCCAGGTAAGACTTATCTATCTTTCGTTGAGTTATTTGCAAAAAAATGTTACATTGTATTCGTTCTAATTGACAAATACTTTATAGTCGCGCCTAAAGAGGGTAGCTAACACTGATTGCACCTCTCCTGACTTTTCTCTATAAAAAGAAAATCAATTGGCAAATATACATTCCCATGTTATATTATGCAAAATTACCCCTTGTGCTTTGCCTAATTAACAAAAAAAAACTTGTATTATTTTTATTAGCAAAATTTCCCCCTTATATAAGCAAAAAGCCCATTTGAAATTCCTTTGTAAATTGATAGGGACTGCCAAATTTTCATGTGAACAGGGGGGTTATTGACAATTTCTTAGAATATGGGTGTTTTCGCATCTTTTGTTGGGGGTATAACTGCTAGTTTTCCTAGAAAATATATACTACGGCTTGGGAAGGTTTTTTTGGCTAATAAAAGATAACACGGGGGTGGTTTTTACCCTCTAATGTTGTAATTTTTAATGAAATGAAGTATGTTAAAATGGTTTCTTACCCTCTATATGTACCCTTTTGGTTTTCAGGAGGGAAATTACCAATGACTTGGTATCCAAAGGATTTCGTCAAAGTACCAATGACTGATATGAGAATGAGGCCTGATCCATCATCCGGATACCCAGGGCGTACTTATCGATTCTACAATGGAAGAAAAGTTTTCTCGTTTGGCTATGGCCTTAGCTACACAAAATATTCCTACAATTTCATCGCATCCACTCCAAATATCATCCACTTAAATCAACATATTCAAGAAACTGATGAAATTTCTATTTCAAGTTCAAGTTCGAATTCAATTAGGTACCTGTTAGTTTCAAATATTGGAACCGACATTTGTGAAAAGTCGAAGTTTTCAACATTTGTTGGAGTTGAGAACACGGGATATATGGCTGGAAAGCATCCGGTTCTGTTATTTATTAGACACGGAAGGGCTAATAATGGAACTTCCGTTAAGCAGTTGGTTGGATTTGAAAGTGTGAGCTTGAATGCGAGTGAAAGAGCTGAAATCGAGTTTGTGTTGAATCCATGTGAGCATCTTAGTGCTGCTAATGAAGATGGTTTGATGGTGATTGAAGAGGGGTATAGATACTTAGTTGTAGAAGATAAAGAGTACCCTATTAATATTCTACTTTAGTAAATTTCAAAAATTATACTATAGAGCTACTTTATGGTTTTAGGCATTTAGCCATCAGAACTTGAAAGATGACATTGAATATTATTTTCTCTCCTTAATTTTTTTTTTTCAAGAAGTCATTTAAGTATATATTTTGAAGTCTTGGGATCTAATTATTTCTATTAAAGTCAATAGAGAGAGATATTTCAATTTGAGTTTATAAATTGTGGAAAAAAAATTTGAGGTTATATATATAGTTTACTACTATAACTTAGAAATAATCAAATGTATTTGTATGTTGCACTAAAAACACATGTAATAGTTGCATAACTAATTTTTCACTTTAGGAAGTTGTACTTTACATAAGTTCGTTCCATTAAATTTTGTGATTTCTTGCAATAAACCGATGGTCTAAATTTGATTTAAAATTGGTTGTTCATGATTAAATGTTTACGTATTGAACACGTTTGGCACGTGTTAATGATATGTTACTATGTTTTACTAAGCAAGATAATTGATAAGATTGATTCATCTGTAATAATTTGGTATTTGGAAATAAGTTGCACAATAACATGCAATTTCAAATTAGCCTTGAAAATGGCAAAACTGATACGCGGGAAATTTTCTTCTCCAACACAATCTTTTTAAAGCAATAGGATACAAAGATCAAAATTTTCATCTTTTCCGTCGAAAACATCTTAAAGTCTCAATTTTTGAATCAAGCGAAACGAAAACAAGATGTAATTCCGAAACTATTTGTTTGCCTTAAACTCTGTTATTTTTCTAAATTTAGTAACTTTGTTTATAATTTTTCCTTAGTGTTTCCGAAACATTTTCGAAAAGTCTCAAAAAATTTCAATATTTAGTTGACTGAAACATATACTCGAAACGAAATCTTGATCCATTGGATACATATATAGGGTTATTAATTGTCTCCTAGCCATGATTAGCAGGAATCATAAGAAACATAAAAAAGGAAAGAAAAGAAAAATACTAAAAAACTGGTTCACCTTTGAAAAATATTTGTGTACAGATAAATCTTACGGAATAATCTATCTCAATCCGGGCATTTGGTCTAGTGGTATGATTCTCGCTTTGGGTGCGAGAGGTCCCGAGTTCGATTCTCGGAATGCCCCAATTTCTAATCATTTTGTTTTCTGTTTTGATTAGTTTCAGCCATTTTTTCTGCTATACACTACTTGAGCTACTGCAATGATTCCGATAAAGTTTTCCAAAACTTCCCAGTTTAGAAAATGATTAGGCAAAAGCTGGCACATTAAATGTCTCATTTAAACGTAGTAATTTCTTGCATTCAATGTACCTAATCCTCCACAAGTGTACGATGAGCAGTCTGCAGTTACTATGAAAAATAGGGAATCATTTATTCACTTTTGGTAAATCCATCCAAAAAAAAGAGTAGAATTCATTGCATGTGACAAAGGGTATTGGTCCCACATCTAAAACTATTATCAGAATACAAAATTGCACCAACCACATAATGATACTATGACCGAATTCGATTTGGGTTAGAATTTCCCCCCTATATAAATCCAGGGGCCATTTCTTTGGTTGTATCAAAGAAAAGCAAAGAAGAAGAAAGAAAGAAAAAAAGCTCTAGCAAAAATGGTGGTTAAAGTTTACGGTCCCGAGTATGCTTCGACCAAGCGAGTGATCCTAGCTTTGGTTGAACTGGGGATTGATTATGAGGTTGTCAAAGTTGATCTTTTCAAAGGAGAGCACAAAACCCCTGAGTTTCTCAAATTGCAGGTTTTCTTTTCTATTAATTCTTATTTGCTTCTTGAAGTCAAATTATATAGTTAAAGAAGAAAAAATGCACTTTATTGAGTGTGTTGTTTTGCAAATTTGCAGCCTTTTGGAGTTGTTCCTGTGGTTCAAGATGGAGATTACACATTATATGGTACAATTTTCTTTTTATGTACTAATTTAATTGGCATGATAATCTATGTGTCTATAAAATACTACTCAAAATTTGCTTTGTTATGGTAAAGATAATCCAAATATACCTCTTTCATTAGATTTTTTGAAATTTGAAAATTAATTTAAGAATTCAAGAATATCAAGATTTGGGGTTTATTTCATGCCAATTAATCCTTATTTTTTCTCTAAATATTTACTAAAAACAATGAAATTGTGTCCAATAATTTTATATAAGCTACTATATATGGAATAGTCTAACAATCTGATATTTCAAATTTTGGTGCAGAATCAAGGGCCATCATAAGGTACTATGCCGAAAAATACAAGTCTGAGCTATTGGGAAAAACAATAGAAGAAAGAGGCTTGGTCGAACAATGGCTAGAAATCGAAGCGCACAATTTCCAACCACCGGTGTACGACCTCGTAGTTCAACTCCTGTTTAACCCAAAATTGGGCATTCCAACCAACCAAGAACGCGCCAAAGAAGACGACGAGAAACTTGCACGCGCGTTGGACGTATATGAGGAGAGGCTTTCTCAAAGCAAATACTTGGTTGGAGACTCGTTCACCCTAGCCGACCTTAGCCACATTCCGTTCACTCAGTTCTTGGGTGGCATGGGGAAAGAGCACTTGTTAAGGGACCGGAAGCACGTGAGCGCGTGGTGGGACGACATAAGTAGTAGGCCGTCTTGGAAGAAAGTTCATGAGCTCTATCCGGCACCGATTTAGAATTAATTTATCTAAGTTGGTAGAAGAGAAGCATGACTAAGTAATAAGTGTCTTCTAAGTATGTGTTATTGTTGTTATGTGTCTTTTTTTGTGTGTGTGTTTGTTTTCAATAATGTACCTTTGGTGGTTTCTCTTTAGTTTATATGTTATGTTTAATGTTACTATTTAAACTTCTTTAATTTTGTGGTATTTGTTATGTTTTGATAATTTAAAGATTTTCTGATTCGATAAGTGCAAGGCATGTGATATATATCTATGTCAAACGCAATATAGTTTTAATAGAAATGAAATGAAATAAAATAAAATTCAAATTTTGCGACATATAATTAAAATAAACAGAAGAGCTTATTAATGTGTTTCCTTCGGGGTACTCATATTTGACAGAACTCAGACGAGTTTGAGTTTTAACTATACACGTGCGTACATTCTCTGAATATTTTTGGAGAAACGAAACAATTTTTATTTCCCTGCCCAATTCGCAAGCCCATCAAATATAATTGTTATCTAATTTAAGCCTGCCTAATGCGGAGCGTTATATAAAATTAGTGAATGCTTGAAATTGGAAAAAAACAAGTGTAAATTAGAACTTGAATCAACCAATAAAATTATGTCTCAAGTAGAGTTGTCAATGGGTCCGATTCTGGTCGGATCAGGCTCGTCCAAATTCGATTTCATTTATATCTGATCGGATCTTGTCGGATTCGGATTGTGCTCAGATCTGGATTTTTTTAATCCAATGGATCTTGGTCGGATATCGGATCTTTTTCGGATCCAAAAAAAATTTATTTAAAAAATTATATTAATATTTCCTAAAACAAGCTTATTAACCTTACAATTTAATTTAATTTTAGCTCACATGTTCAAACATCATTTACTAATATTCATATTTTTCGATGAAAATATTGGTTTAAATAAATTTATAAACGAGTTATAAATTACTATCTTCTTAATTGACAGAGAAATATTATTAATGGTGCTTACTTTAATAAAACGTATATATATATATATATATATATATATATTTCTTTATTTTTATTTTTATCGGATACGGATACGGATCTTTAACGGATCGGATCGATCTAAATCCATATTCGCTCCATGTGTTTCGGATTACGGATCTTTATAATCGGATCAGGTCCATCGAATCTCTAATCGGACAATTATCTTAAGAAATCGGACCGAATTCGGATTGAAATCTGCCCCATTGACAGCCCTAGTCTCAATAAGACATATTTTCTTTTTTTTTTGTCTCGTGAATTTTGTAGTTATCTTGTGGTTCACTGTTATTTATTTTATTTTTTTGGGAGAAATTCACTCCTATTCCTTGGCATTATCTTTGCTGCACCTTTCTTTTTAGTGAGAGAATCATAAAGTCGGTATATTTGTGAAGGGTGAGTTTCGCCCAGCGGAGAGAGCTCTTAAAAGCACTTCTAGACCTCCATTGTGATTTTTGAAGTGTTTGGCCCTAATTATGGAAATTGCTTTTAGTCAATCGTGATTTTAATGGTGTTTGGCCACCAATATCATAATCACTTTTGGGATCTCCAGAAGCTAAAATTCAACTTATTTTAGAAGTTACTAAAGTGTTATTTTTGCAAAAGCTATTATCCAAAAGAAATTATTTTATAATTGAATTTTATCATAATCAATTATTGCCAAAATCCATTTTAGTAAAATAAATTATCCTATAATTGATTTTCGAATCGCTAGGCCAAACTCACCCTAAATATAAATGCGATTTTCTGTTTTCTACTTTTTCACCCAATTGACCTATATGATTTTAATGCACCTGTTCTTAAAAAAAAAAAAAAAAAAAGATTTTAATGCACTTCATATTTTCCTTTCATATAAATATTCCACCAACCGCTTTAAGCTCATTCAATGATATATTGACATACTCTTGCAATATTTTGAAGTGATTTCAAGATACGAACTATTAACCTGACACAACAATATTGTACTTGTGGTGTATAAACTATATATTATATATAGTGACCGTCGAATAATGTATCGTTACAGTTCGACGATTTGACTTTTTATCGAGCTTAATTTGTATTTAAGTTTGATTTCATAGTTAAACAAATTAAATATGACTAAAATGAGCTTTTATCTAGTCGAATACTCTTCGAACTCTAATACCTTGGTATTATTTAAATATATTTTGTCACCTTTTTAAAACATGGAGTTAGTTAAGCTTTGGATTTCATAAGTTACTAATTAAACGAAATATGTTGTCCAAGTATTAGAATTCATCACATGGATTGGGCTAAGTCCACTGACATGGTTTGGGCCTAACTCAACCTCAAAAGCTAGCTTGTAAGGTGAGGATTGTCCAAGACCTTATAAAGTGGTCTTAACTATGATTTTCAACCAATGTGGGACATTTGGTCTCAATACTCCCCCTTCACGTGTGGGCGGGCAGAATGTGTGGGTAAAACAAGCCCAACACGTGACATATGAAAGCCCAACCTTGTGAATTTGCGACATGTGGGTGAAGACCCAACACAAGAATAATGACACTCCGGGCCTTTGTTAACCGGAGGAATAATGACACTCCAAGCCTTGAATAACTGGAGGAATAATGACAACCCAGACCTTTGTTATCTGGGTGAAGTGTGTTGGTAGATATTGAAGCCCATCATGCGTACAAGGAGGAGCCCATCATGGAAGGAGGTGGCCCATTTTAACCTGGGCTCTGATACCATATTAGAATTCATCACATGGATTGGGCTAAGTCCACTGACATGGTTTGGGCCTAACTCAACCTCAAAAGCTAGCTTGTAAGGTGAGGATTGTCCAAGACCTTATAAAGTGGTCTTAACTATGATTTTCAACCAATGTGGGACATTTGGTCTCAATACCAAGTTCTCTGTTCTTGGAAGTAGTACTGTCAATTGAGTCTGGCCTACCCGAAGCTCGATGGCTCGATCCAATTAAAATTGGCTCGAACCCGAATATTTGTGAGCCGGGTCGAGTTTGAGCCATTATATTTAATCCGATCAATTTATGAGCTGAACATGAGCCTAACACGGCTCAACTCGAATAATGCCCGAACATATAATTGTTTTAAATATTACGATTAATTATTTGTATTGTAGTTATATTCACTAATTACTATTTTTATTTGAAAACAAGTAAACTTTACAAAAAGTTATAATGTAAACTCACATAAATGTTAGCATATCAATTGCATACTTAAGGTCAAATCTCAAAGGAAAAATATTTAATCAAAGATAAAAGAAGACAAACTTTAATCAAACATATCTTAAAAAATATGGGCAAATAACTCGATCTTTCAGTTAAGACGTTATTTAATTATATATGCTTGTGTATTAAGAAATAGTAGTCTATTCATATGTGTATCGATAATCTAAATATTTTATTTGTCAAGCTATTTTTGCTTATATTAACAAACCTGATATAAACCCGATATAGACCCGAAACCCAAAAAATTAAATGGGTCGAGTTTGAGCCAGAGAAATTAAAAAAATTATGAGCCGAGTTTGAGTCTATAGCTATGAAACCCGACAATATTTGAGTTCGAGCTATTTAAAGCTCAGCTCACAAGGCCCGATTGACAGTCCTACTTGGAAGCTACCAGTTGGAAACCAAATAAAAATCAATTTTGATGGTGCAACTTTTTGCAAAAAATGGCTATGTGGGTATTGGGGCGATTGCGAAGGATGCAAGTGGTCGTTGTTTAGCTTGGTTTTCACGAAGGATTCCACAAAATTTATTACCAGAATGTTGGGTTTTGGGTCCAGCCCATGTGGTTGGAGCCCATTAGAGAATAATTAGGTTACGTCAGACTTGTATAAAAAAGACTTTAATTCTTCTTATTTGCGTGTGTTGTGTGTTGTGTGCTACACACACCAGGAAAGAACAAAAACACAACTGACAAGAGAATCAAAATGAGAGGAAAATAGGAGTTTTCTTGGGATTTGTGAGAGATTAAGGTACCATTGGTAATTGATTTCGGCTCAGATTCAGTCGGAGAATCTTCACAAAGGTGGCTCAAACTATCCTATTTGTTCGTTGTTATATTATCAGTTATCCAAGTTAGAGACTTGAGGTTTTTCTCCATATTGGTGATGTTGTTGTTTAATTCTTTGTGATCCAAGAGTGTTCTCTTGAGATTTTGTAAACCCATTATCATTATAGTGGTTGAGTTGGATCGATTTACGATCTCGTGGTTTTTTCCAGGTTTGGGTTTCCACGTAAATTGTTGTGTGCCTATTTACTTTCCTGCACATTAATTATTGTTTGAATCAGTCAATTAGTGCATGGATTTATATTTGATCGTGTTATTCTCAATTTTAATCCGTGTATATTTGTGGGAAAGATCGAATTGCTTCCATTGTTACTAATTTGGTACTCTTTCCCTAACACAGAACACGTTGAAGCCTTGGCAGCAATACGCGCGGTTCAGATGACACGTACATACCAATGGTCGCATATCGTCCTTGAAGGTGAGTGTATGTCTGTGGTAAGTAAAATCCAATCCTCTGAAGAAGACTTTTCATCTACGGGACCAATTATTGCAGATATAAAGGCGGTTTTGAGAGTTTTTGATTTTTCAGTTATTAGTTTTACTCGTAGAGAAGGTAATAAAGTAGCTCATTCTTTAGCAAAATTAGCCTCATTGGTAGATTTAGTTGATTTGCCGGAGCACATTAAATATCTTGTAATTGTTGAGGCTTTTTTATTCAAATATATCGATCGTTTTTCTAAAAAAAAAAAATATTTTATTTATAGAACGAATGGAGCTTAAACAAACTTATGAACTTTTCAAATTTCAAAATTTGTTCCATTTTTAGAATTACTTGTACTAAAATTTAGTTATATATGTGAATAAGATTTATTATTGAGTTGACCAAGAACAATAATCGATTTTTGCCATGAATCAATAACCAACTACTTTATTAACCAATTTTCTTCGGGCGTGATTATATAAATCTTCCACTTCCATATAATAGCATTGGTGGGACATTCTTATCCAGATCGGGTTTGGCCGAACCCAAAGTAATTACATGGCAAGTGCAATACACTTGCTTTGGGGTTGGATGTAACTCCCAGGAGAGTGATCAATCACAAAACAAGTGCAATACACTTACTTGGTGGTTGGATGGGTTTGACCAAGCCAGGCTTGGACAAGAATTTTCCTAGGTTTGAGTCATATCTAATGTTTTATAAGAACAAGTCCATCACCACAACCTTCTAGTTAATTGAAACCATCCGTCCTCATAGATGTTCTCTTCTTTTTTTCCAAATGAGTTCACTACATGATTTAATGAATACGGATTTTAAATTGCATTTAGTGCAATCAAATTTGTGTATTTAGGGTATTTCTAATCATAAAATGCATATTTGGTTATGTATAATGCGTTATATATTCCAAAATAGAGTTTTGCATACCCTATAAAAGTATTTCAATCCAATGCATGGGTATACAAAATGAATATACTTAGGTCAATATGGTTGCCCGAATTGTCATAGAACCGAGGTTGGGGGTTCTGGGATTTAGGGCGTGGGTGATGGGTTCCCGAGTAAGGGTGGAGTGGTGAAGAAGAATTTTTTTTTTTTAATTTCGGGAAAAAAGTCAAAATAAATTATACTCCTATTTCTATTTTGGTATGTCAAAAAACAACACTCTTTTTCCTTAAATGAAATTATTTTTACCAAAAATAAGTAATTTAATGATTTGACACCATTAAACTCTCCACCACTACTTTTTAGGACATAATAAATGTAAACATACCTAAAACTTTCTCTTTTTCTACTCTTATCTATAACACCGCGCCAAAACACAATGGAGCAAAAAAAAAGAGCACGAAGGGAGTATTAAGATTATTTGGTCTTTGATATTGAAAAAAATTAAGTAATCTATTTGAACGTGTGTTTAACACATACTCATTAAAAAATTAACAAAGTTAAATTAAACCAAATGAGTGTAGTATGTCGAATTAGTATTTAATATCACAAAATAATTCTATTCAATAAACATTACAATTGAGAGTTTTATATAAGTTTCACATAAAATAATCATGTATTTATTTCTGCAATAGTGTATGTTTTCTGCTTCAAACGTGTTTCATTTTACCGTTTCGATAATTTCTTTGATTCATAGTCATAAATACTAAATCATCAAACATAATTTTCAAATCCACGTCATATTTAGGAAGATTTTGGCTGTTTGAGCAGCCGTGCACTATATATTAACCATGACATCATCTGGACCTGAAAACAAAATTTGTAAAGAAAGAAACAAACTACCATAAAAAGAATTTATTACTATATTCTCAGTAATCCTAAAATTTATGTCTAAATACATCATACATGTGACGAAAGTCCGATTATGCAAACCATGTTTTTCTTATTACTCTCATAATAATATATAATTTTAGAATTACAGGAAAAAAAAATCTAAATTGGTGATTGGAAACCTCATGTTCATCTTTAGTCATTGTAAACATGAGTTCCATTTTACATGATAAAACGTGATTGAAAATAAAATTAATTTTATTACACCATGAGGCTATGACTCAGATCATAGGCCAACTTTCTAGCTAGCTTGAAAACAAATTTCGTTATCTAAAGTATTAGTGATTGAAGTTTTAACAACATCTCCAACCAAAGGGGGAGGGGATGCCGGATTTCCGTCTCCAACCGGAGGGGGAGGGGGAGGGGGAGGGGAGGGGTGAGATTGGTGGTGGAAATTAAATGTAGGGATCCCCCTACGGGTGGAGACGAGAAGGGAGGGGGAGGGGGATAAGCCCTCGGGTTGGAGGGCCTAAAGAAAAAAAAAATAGTAATGTATTAGTGATCGTATGATTTCTATTTTATCGATTTGAAGACGATTTCTTATGACATATTGAAATTAAGACGATTTCTTATGATATATTGAAATTACGAGAATTTAGAATTGAATGTCTCATAAAATTCCATTTGTTTTTTTAGAACATAAAATTTATTATTTTTATAGGTGTTTTAGATGGAATCATACATCAACAATAAAACGAGTCATTATTGTTATTCATTGGATAATAATTAAAGTTCAACAATACCTCTGAATCAACTAAGTAGAAGTAACTACAAAAAAAAATATTTTGACAGGTGTCTCAACATCTCTTAGGATGATAGCTAGGTCTATTAATTATGAATTTAAAACTCGAGGAATTCTCATTATCATGAAATAAATAAATGTAAAATAAATATTATTACTACTTCCCTATTTATTTATAACACTGTAATAAATGATTTTTAGTTATTTGATATGAAATTTACCACAATAATGTAATTGGAATCCAACACGGTCAAACCAATCCACGGCAGATTATTAGCATGATCCATGCGATGTTAAATACCATTTCTACCCTTGAATATTGTCTATAACAACCCCATCCCTACGTGCAGGCTTAGGGCATCTTAGGATAATAAATAAAATTACAGTTACCAGATTACCCTTCCGATTAATTCTCGGTCAGAAATTAAACCAATGGTAACCGGCTTACCCCGTAGCAGGTAACCCCTACCTCCTTATTTCCTATAAATACCCCTCATATCCCATCCCTGATATGCATTCTCACTCTTCTTTACTTTCTCTCTCTACGCTGTCTATTTCGACACCAACCTATATACCACACACACAAAAGAAATACACTCCAATACAGACGCAAACACTGATTTCAATTACACTTAAAAATTATTAGAGTATTATTTAATTGGTGTAATTAAATAATTATTTTCTCTCTCTAGATTTGGTGTCCTTTTGAGGTAAAATCTTCTCTCTCTACACTCTATCTTTCTTCTTTTTAAATAAAATATTAATTTGGGGGTTAATTTGATTGGAAAATAGATCGGGAAAAGAATATAGGAGTAATGCGTTTGACTATTGAGATTGCTAAATCTTGTACTAAAGCCACTTGCGATCTGAAATTGTTGAACTTCTATATGAATTAGTTATAATTTGATGATTTTTAATGAATCAGTTATACTTGTGTTTGTTATGAATTTGATATTAACTGTGGTAATTTGTTGCTAACATGCATACTTGAATGATTAGTTCTCTGATTATGTATATATTTGAACAATACCCTGGTTTATAGGGGTTGTCTTAGGTCGGTTTGGCATTTTTGGTAATTGTAGGATTTGATTTGGTGGTAATGGGAAGCTAGGGTTTGGTGTAAAATGTGGTTTCAATTTTATTGTCATTTTTTCTTAGGAAACACATAAAAATAATGTTCTATATAAAGAAAGTGATGGATTATAGTTTTTTGATACCTCAAAGTGCTGTTTGAAATGGCTGGTGTATCATTTAGGATCTATATACTATATACATGTGTATGTGATTCAGCCTGCATTACATTTAAGTTCCCACTTTGGAGAAGGTTCTTGTTGATTCGTCGAACAAGATTTTGTCATCTGCCATCTTCTTGGATGGAAGGATGTAGTAGCTAAAGTTTCCGAATCTATTCTGATTACTGTTGAGCACTGATTCTTTTATGCTCTTACATAGCATATATAGGATTTTGTATTAAATTATGACTATTTAATGTAGCAAATATTCTCATTTATCACATTATTAATATAAGAACATCATAGTAAATAGGCTAGAATGTCAATGTAAGGCAAAAATTTTAACATTACTGTTTATGAAGCTTTGCCCGTTTGGCGTAAGTGTCTGCTGACATCGTCTCTCTTGCTCCATTAAAAGACAAATGTGATTTGAGTCTTCAACTTTTTTTTTTTAAACTTTGTTTTTATATTTCAGTTTATCAAATCCTTATTTTATGAAAAATTGGCATTTTTATGTAGTACGTTGGAAAAACCCTTAATTTGTGTTTTTTTGTGATAAAAATTACTTTTTAATTTCTTTGGTGACTACCGCCACTCTGTGACTTTTATGACTATGTGTTATGTCCTTACGTATTCGCTTTTTTAAAATTTCATGCAGAAGGTTTAGTGTTTATTTAGACATTTTTGGACATATCTGTGTGCTTGTATGCTACTCTTTGTGAAATGGGTTCCAAAGGAAGGCTGCTATTTGATCTTAATGAACCTCCTACTGAGATTGAAGATGATAATGATGGTGTTGTCTGCTTCCAGCCTCAGAGGGCTATTCCTTCGTCGAGTACTGCAGCATCTGACTTGTTTTCCGGGTCAGCTGTCCCCCAAGGGATAGTAAACAACAACGCTTTCTCTCACGCCTCTTCTGTATCTGGTTTCCAGCCTTTTGTTCGGACCAAAACTGTTCAGGGATCTGACCTTTCAAATTTTGCGTTGTCATCCAAATTAAGTAATGGCCAGGATATAAAGGCTGTTGATAATCTGCCATCAGGTTCTGTAGATGCTCAAGCTGTTGAGAAGGAAGAGGGGGAATGGTCGGATGCAGAAGGCTCTATTGATACTTATAAAAGAAGTGTAACTCACGAGGACTCAAGTAGCGGAAGTGGTAAACATTTGCAGGGGAAAAGCTTGTTTGAGACGATGGAAAGTAATGAACCAGTTGCCGCTGTGGATAATAATACTCTTAATCCGGTTGATGTTAAGAATGAAAATGTTAGTCCTCCATTGGGGATGGATCCTGAGACTATTGATAAGAAAGGTGATACATTTACAGATGGCCAGGAAGATTCGGCTCCAGTGCCAAAACAAAAAGAAGTTAGAGGTATTGAAGCAAATCATGCATTGAAATGCTCAAATAATCTTGGAAAGCGTCCAAAGCTTGATCAGCAGAAAGAAGCAATGCTAGGGAAGAAGCGCAGCAGGCAGACCATGTTTCTCAATTTAGAAGATATTAAACAAGCTGGAGTTTTGAAGACTTCAACTCCGAAAAGGCAGATTCCCGCTCCTGCTATATCCCGAATAGTGAAAGAAGCTCGTCCGAATCTGCCATCTGCAGAGCGGGGGGATAAGCAAACTCAGTCTGTAAGCAGGGATGTAAAATCAGCTGATCTGTCGAGCAATGATGGGAACAGTATTCTTGAGTCAGTTGACTGTAAATCTGAAAATAATGGTGACAATAGCTCTACACCTTCTGGACGTCCTAGGAGCTCAACAGATCTTACTTTGGATGGACAAACACAACCTGTTTCTAGACAGACTTCGTGGAAACAGCCCATTGATACTAGGCAACTTAAGAATTCACAGGTGCCTGTTAGGAGGCCAGCTGTTAGCAGCCAGAGTACTCTTGATCCTAAATTAGCAGCAAAAAAACAACCTGCCAAGAAACAATCTGTGATGACCAACCAGTATCAGGATACGTCAGTGGAACGTCTTCTGCGAGAGGTGACAAACCAGAAGTTTTGGCATCACCCAGGTATAATAAGTACTAAATTGATACATGCAATCTTCTCTATCTGTTTGGTTATCTTTCTTTCACTTTTGTTTTTTTTTGTTTTTGATTGTCTATACTTTCCTCTATCCGTGAATTTGAGTTTGTACAATCTGTTATCAGAATTGGTATCGATACTTTGAAATTATTTTCCTGTTCTGTAACAGTTGAGTTTTGGCTCACGATCTACGGAAGAGGTTTTGAGCCTGTGATATGAATCAGTTGGGCGGTTATTTGTGGGGCCAGGTATTGAATATCAAAGCCACCTGTCCTCATGACATAGCGCAGCCTGTTGAGAGCCTCCTATATATTTTTTATATCAACATGTATATGCTTTATACAATTATATCTTTTCACTTCTTTATTTTTGTGTTTTTTAGGTAGTTATTATAAGCTTGTACTGCAATTTTGCACTCTTGTGAGTTAGGTGCATAATAGCGTGCACTTTTACTTGGTGCTTTTGGAAGAATATGAAATGAATAATGACCATGTGTTTTCCTTTGCTCTGACAATTTGAAAACTGAAGCGTTGAATTAGCATTTGTTTTGGTCAGAGTTTATTGGTTCCATTCCAGTTATTACCACTTTCTCTAGTTTTGTTTGATTCTTGCTGTGGGTCGACGGGTCGTTAGTCTCAAGGTTTCAACTGTTTTTGTTGATTATCTATATCTAAGTGTGTTTTAGGTCCTCCTTTGATTGCACTATCTAATTAGCGTTTTGTGATGTCACAAAATCTTTCCTTATCAAATTTTCCATCATAGATTACTTCTTTAATATATATTTTTAGCTAGCTGCATGCAATGCAATTGGTATTTTTGTTTCTTTTTCTCAAGTCAATCAATCAAATCTTTGTATATTATCATCCGGGAGTTCTCAATACTTTTATTGTCAAATCATGTCTGACTGTTCGTTTTCCTACTTTTAAATACACAATTTTGTTTGCTTCTTTAAATTGTTTTTGGTAGTGGGTTATAGGAATATTTGGAGTAGGGGCACTGGTCAACACTTTTTTTGATTGGGTAGGAAGGGCAGGTGTAAAGGAAGGGCGGGAGGAAAGACGTTGCAGTCCCTCCTCTTATTGAATTTTCACTTCATCTAATTTAGAGTTGTAGGGATTCAGGTTCAAACATAATTATTGATACTTCCTCTTGATCCATGTAGTTCATAAATAAGAAAAGGTGCCAAATTTTCTTACCTTCCCCTCTCCCCTTTATCCACTGAGTGGTGATATCTGCATTGCTCAGGCCCTCTAGCAGAGGGAATGTTCGAGCTTCATTTTGGTGGTATTCAGCCATCTGAAAGTTCCCGAAGTCCAAAGACTTTAAAATTGTTAATGAGCCTACTTATCAGCTTCAGACTGCAATTTGTCCACATTTATAAATTGAAGTCCTAATACTCACTTGTACCTGAAGCATCTTTAGCTTATTTTTCTTTAGCTTTTCCACTACTGTGAAATAACTTTCAAGAGTTCCAAAGTATCTCGGTGGTTTTATGAAATTAATAACCAATCTATAGCTAGTATTTTGCTGAGTCTTGTCACATATGTCTTGAGATGTTTCATCTAGCTGCCTTATATCACCAGCTTTAAATTATCTTTATGTAAGAGTAGTGATGGTTCTCTATATTTATGTTAATTTTATATGTTCTTAATTTAAAAAACAGAGGATGAGGAGCTCCAATGTGTGCCTGGTCGCTTCGATTCAGTAGAGGAGTATATCAGAGTCTTTGAGCCTTTGCTTTTCGAGGAATGCCGAGCACAACTTTATAGTACGTGGGAGGAGTCATCAGAAACAGTTTCAAGTCATGTTAGAGTAGGCATAAAGAACATGGAACGACGAGAAAGGGGTATTATTCTATTGTTTATCTCCCTCTTGTACCATATCTCGGCACCATATTTCAGTGTTCAATTTTATTTAAAAGGTTTCTCTATCTAGGTACTTGAATATGTTGCTTTTGACCCTAGATTGAGTTAGCATAGTAAGCAGTCTGCTGTTGACTGCTTTCCTAAAATCTATTCTCTTTGCATTTTATTTATCGCAACTTTATTGCAAAAAATATGTTCTGTTTATACACTGTGGTGGGCCAGAAGTTTATCTTTGTTGAATCTTGGTTATGTACGGGGTGAGTTTACAGTCCTTTTGGTGGTTGTGGGGCTACGAGTGACGGGGTCTTAACGACTTCCATATCATTATTGTCTTCAATTCTACTAGACTCTGACTGTTTCATACATATTTTTGTTTTGACCTTGACATATGTTTAACAACCAGCTTCTGTTCAAGATCCATCTGGCAGCTAATTGCTTGATACAAGAGAGATTTTCATCTCTAGCTATTTTGTCTTAATCCTGTTTTGCCTTTTCTGGTTTTGGCTTTGCAGGATGGTATGATGTGATTCTGAATGCACCACATGAATACAAATGGACATTTAAGGAAGGCGATGTAGCAGTTTTGTCAACCCCTAAGCCTGGAGCAGGTTTATATATGATGTGTTACTGTTTCTTTTTTAAATGTTGCATCTGATTTTTATTTATCAACTGGAATGCCTTATTTACAAATTTTAGTTGTTGCAATGCAGTCAATTTTAGGAGGAAAAGTTCCTCAGCTCTTGAAGATGAGGAGAAGCCAGAGATTAATGGGCGCGTTGCTGGTACAGTGAGGAGACATATACCTATTGATACTCGAGAACATACTGGAGCTATACTTCACTTTTATGTTGGGGATTCATATGATTCCAACAGGTGAGTCATACTCTAATTATGTCGTTCAGCTTTACTTAGTGTAGTTTGTTTCTAATGTTGGAGGTTTTTTTTTGTTTAATTATTACAAGAATCATATATGGAATTGCACTTTCTGGCCCCTCTAATTGTTATCTTTTGTATCAATACTTCAGCAAGTCTGATGATGATCACATTTTGAAGAAACTCCAACCAGGGGGCATCTGGTATTTGACTGTGCTTGGTTCTCTGGCAACCACACAGCGAGAATATGTTGCACTGCATGCGTTCCGTCGTCTTAACTTGCAGGTTCAAAATTCAGTTTCTGAAGCTAATGGCATGCATCGTTTTAATGCTTATGATTGACACTCACTAATACCTTTTGCAGATGCAAAATGCAATTCTCCAGCCTAGTCCTGACCAGTTCCCAAAATATGAAGAGCAACCACCTGCAATGCCTGAATGCTTTACTCCACACTTTGTTGAACACCTACGCAGGAGTTTCAACGGACCCCAGCTAGCAGCAATTCAATGGGCTGCGACACATACAGCTGCTGGTACATCTAACGGGGTGTCAAAAAGGCAAGATCCCTGGCCGTTTACATTAGTTCAGGGGCCTCCTGGGACTGGCAAGACTCATACAGTATGGGGAATGCTTAATGTGATCCATCTTGTTCAGTATCAGCACTATTATACTGCGTTGCTTAAGAAACTGGCACCTGAAAGCTATAAGCAGGATAACGAAAGCAGCTCGGATAATGTGACCATTGGATCCATTGATGAAGTACTCCAGAGCATGGATCAGAATCTTTTCCGAACTCTTCCAAAACTCTGCCCAAAACCAAGGATGCTCGTATGTGCTCCCTCAAATGCTGCAACTGATGAACTGCTTGCACGTGTTCTTGATCGCGGATTTATTGACGGTGAGATGAAAGTTTATCGACCTGATGTGGCTAGAGTTGGGGTGGATTCTCAGACTCGAGCTGCTCAAGCTGTTTCTGTAGAACGTAGAACTGACCAACTGCTGATGAAGAGTCGTGATGAAATTTACGGGTGGATGCATAGTTTGAGACTACGTGAAAGTCAGTTGTCTCAGCAAATTGCTTGCCTCCAACGAGAACTTAATGTTGCTGCTGTCACTGGTCGTGCACAAGGATCTGTTGGTGTTGATCCTGATGTTCTTATTGCTAGAGACCAAAATCGAGACACATTGCTTCAAAATCTTGCTGCAGTAGTTGAGAACAGAGACAAAATATTAGTTGAGATGTCACGACTGTTCATTTTGGAAGGGAGGTTTCGTGCTGGTAGCAACTTTAACTTGGAAGATGCTCGTTCTAATTTGGAGGCAAGTTTTGCCAATGAAGCTGAAATAGTTTTCACCACAGTCTCCAGTAGTGGGCGGAAGTTGTTCTCTCGTTTAACTCACGGCTTTGACATGGTTGTGATTGATGAAGCAGCTCAGGCTAGTGAAGTAGGTGTACTACCTCCTCTTTCCCTTGGTGCAGCTCGTTGTGTTCTTGTGGGGGATCCTCAGCAGCTCCCTGCTACCGTTATCAGTAAGGCAGCTGGAACCTTATTGTATAGTAGAAGTCTTTTTGAGAGATTCCAGCAAGCCGGCTGCCCAACAATGTTACTATCTGTGCAGTATAGGATGCATCCCCATATTAGGGATTTTCCTTCACGGTACTTCTATAAAGGCCGCCTTACAGATAGTGAAAGTGTTGCTAGTCGTCCAGATGAAATTTATTACAAAGATCCTTTATTGAGGCCTTATATCTTTTATGATGTAACTTATGGTAGAGAATCTCATCGTGGGAATTCGGTGTCTTATCAGAATACACAAGAAGCACAGTTTTGTGTTCGTTTGTACGAGCACCTTCAGAAAAGTCTTAAATCTTTGGGGGTTGGAAAATTGTCTGTTGGCATAATCACTCCATACAAGCTGCAATTAAAATGCCTCCAAAGGGAGTTCAAGGATATTTTGAATTCAGATGAGGGAAAAGACATCTATATTAATACGGTGGATGCTTTCCAAGGCCAAGAACGTGATGTCATTATAATGTCTTGTGTTCGTGCATCCGGTCATGGAGTTGGTTTTGTTGCTGACATACGCCGAATGAATGTTGCTCTTACTCGAGCAAAAAAAGCTCTGTGGGTAAGATTCTTCTTCTTTGATATTTTTGCTTATGATAGACATCCTTATGATCTTCTGCAGAATGGCTTATATTTTGTCTTGTAATTTAATACTGTAGGTAATGGGAAATGCTAATTCTCTGGTGCAATCCGAGGATTGGGCTTCGTTAATTGCTGATGCAAAAGCACGAGACTGCTACTTAGACATGGATTCTCTACCTAAAGATTTTACCGTCCCAGAGTCTTCTACTTACGGCACATTTTCTAATGCAAGGAGCTTCAGATCTGGACCTAGATATAGATCACGTGATGCACACATGGAGTCCAGGTCCAGCACACCTTCGGAAGAAGATGAAAAGTCGAATACAAGTTCAATATCTAGAAATGGAAGTTATCAGCACTTAAGGCCAGGAGCAGCAGATAACTCATCCGTTGATTTTGATCAATCCAGTGATAGATCTCGAGATGCCTGGCAATATGCCATTCAGAAGAAGCAAAATATAAGCGGTGTTTTGGGAAAACGAGATCCGTAGCAGGTGGCATTGTAATCTAAAGCCTTATCGTTTGCCTTTGAGGATCACTTATTGCAATGGAAGCTTTGTATGTTTGTGGTCTGAAAGGCGCTATTCAAGCACTTTTTCTTACTGAAAACTCAGGGTTTCAGTATGCTGGGACAAGGAAAATGTTTGAGTGAATGGGCGCTGGTTGCATTCTGATGAGACGTTTCTTGTGGTGTGGACCATGTCAAAATACATACTTTCACGTGATAAACAGGTAAGATTCTTTTTCTACTGTACGCGATTGAATCTAGGCTCTACTTTGCAAGGATTTTAGTACACTCACTTAATTATTTGGACGATAAAATAGGATATATGGCATCACAAATCTTGCTCTTGAATATTGAGGTGGATTGTGTTTCTATAATTCCCAACTTGCTGAAGAAACATAAACCTTATTGCTGGCATGGGTATAATCGAGTCTGGAAGTTTTTGAAGCTTACTTTATACTCTTAGTTAAGTGCATAAATCTTTCTGGAGATGGTCATCAATTTATCACTGCAGATTATGAATGAAACTGAAGATGGTACTAGCTAGCTGGGTTGATGATGCACAATTGTATATAACATTAGAAATTTAGAATATAGAGGCACTTTTGTGGATTTATTCTTTTAGAAAAGGTGTACTATACTTTGTACTTCTAAGTTATATGCCTTGATCACATTACTGGTGCTGTGGAGTTGTGCGCTCAAAACATAAGCTTTGTGTATATTAAATGATCCAGGGCCGGCCCGACATATTAGGTGGCCCTAGGCAGAATTTTAATTCAGGGTCCTGTTCTATAAAAAAAATATTATTATTAAAATTTATTTTGATTACCTTTAAAATTGTAAAAGTGTTTTATAAGTATTTGCATGGTATATCTCTAACATATTTGTTTTAGATCAACTGAATTGTTATAAAAAAATTAAATCGTAATATGCTTTTAAATTATAACATAATTCTAAAACTTTTCTGGTCTAGTCACTATAAAGTAGTGAATTCATATTTGAATTTCTGTTGGGAGAGGTTTTACTTAATGTGTTTGATGCGTCTCAAAAGGAATAAAAACCCTTGAGAAACAAAAAAAAGAAAATATAAAATCCTTCTTAAAAAGAAAATACTACAAGTATTGTGGATATAATTACAAACTAATATATATTAATAGAGACAATTTTTTACTTATCAAAACAATAAATAAGTTTTGGCTAAAAAAACAATAAATAAGTATAATATAAAAGTAGTATCATTATACTCTACAAAGTGGGCTCCTCAATCTTAGGAGTGATTGTTAGTAGAATTGAAACCAATTTTTGATATCTAGACTATATAGGTAATTTTACAAATTGTACCGTATGCCGAATCAAAGAATTCGTAGCTTGATCAAAAAAACCAAAAGTGTAGTTTTAAGTTTAAATTTCCTATAATTATTTCTAAAAATTTGTAGATTGACCTTAACTCATTGAATCAAGTTATATATCAAAACTAATTTTTAAAGTGATCCCAAATACTGGCACCTCCATGCCCAATTATTCATTTCATAATTCAACCGCTAATACTAAAATCGAAAAGGAATAAGGTTTGGTAATTAGCTTCGATTTCGGTACGATTCAATCGATTTATCGAACTATTTACACAATCATACTATTCATGATTGTATACTAGATATCTATCCTTAGATTAAAACTCGAACAAAATTAATCAATATTTGATTTAAGTTAATTTGAAAGTTAAGATCCATCTTTAATGTCACGCTTCGACCATGTGCTCGACACAACTAAACCAGCATATGACGCATTAAGGCCAACAATTGTCCCAATAATTCTTGACCAATTAAGTTTAACCCAATTAGTTAGCTAGTTTTTTGCTTGTACATGGTTCTAGATTCTCAAAATTCAATGTAAATAATTCTAGTAGGTAACTATAGATATTTAAAATGCTACATTCTAGATATGTCCATACAAATATCAAATAAAATTCTATAGAGCTTTATTCTTAGTCATTATATCAAGTTTATCTTCACCGTCCGTTTGAGAATGTAGTGTGTTAAACTACAGATTTTTTTTAAACGAGTATACATATGAAACGATATATAAAAGTCTAAATCGGAAGCATTTTTCAGAACATGACAATAATTTTGAACAAAATAAAAATAAGTAATATAAAATAAGTAATTTATAAAAATATTGTCTCTTTATGAAAATATAAAATCAACTTTACCGATTCAAATATACCACATTCAGACATACCACATCTATTTGTTCACAAACAAAATTACCCTCTATCATGGGAAAATGACTTCAAATAACACCCATTTTGCTAGTCTCTTTATTCATCTAAACTTCAAATTTCTAAAGAGTATGCAATAAACTGGTAAATCTAAACATGTATACATATTACATCCACAAATGGAAAAACAAGATACTTCATGGCCTCTTCAACTTCTTCAGCTGGAGTACACCACAATTTAGCAGTCGGATAGTACGCAAATTCATAGCATTCTGAATTTTTTTATGTACCAATAATCTATGCCCTCTCCTTAGGGTAAGATTAACAAAACTGACTTCTTCAATTGAATTTCTTATGCAATATGGAACAAGAAGATTAACATCAGGAGACCACTGGTGTGTTAAATCCATTTTAACAAGCATAGATTTGAGATTAGGAATGAACGACAAAAATTACAAACTGGAGAGTCCAACCGAAATACGTAATTTTCTATAGTATGAATCTTGAATATCATGGCAATAGACGTAGAAATTGACGAAGTAATACTGAGGAATTCCACTTCTGACAGTTGAGCAGAGAGCCGATGGAAATGAAGACCAAAAATGTTCATTTGATTTTGATTATAGGGATATGCGTCTGTTTTGTTACTCAAAACAATATTTTTCAATGTTGAATTTCCAAAAAAAAATCTCAACAGGTAACCCACTAGAAGTATAAAAGGTACAAAGTTAGGGAGAGTTGATGAAGATAGGAAATCTATTACCTATGCCCGTAGTAGATGATATCATAGTAATGAGCAATAGGCTTTTATTTGGACCATTATAAAGGTACCCTATATACAATCTATGAACTTTAATATTCTCAACAGGGGAAAATTGCAAGTAATAACAGTAGTTGTATTGCAAACAATTTCAATCAACTGATTTTAAAAAAAAAAATTGTTTTATCAAACTCTAACCGGGCCGAAGCATTCATTTCTAATGAATTCAATATTGAATGGCAAGACTTTAAGTTCATAGAAAGATTGGTAGTAACTGCTCTGTAGTAGACCCTTACATTTGGTATTTTCCTTTGAAGAATCGAAGATAAAACCCAATGATCGACTTTAAGTTAATGTATATTTCTTCATAAGATTGATATCAATATGAAAAACATTGTTGTGATGATTGAGAATATGGAGGACAAACCTAACCAAGTGATGAGGATACTCAAAGTGATTGTCAGAGATTACATATTTCGAAAGATATTACCAATTACCTTTCCTAGACAAAAGACAAAGCTTGAATTGCAGATTTAGCGCTCTTTAATGACATACATAGAATTTTAAAATCCTCGGGAAGAGAAGAACATAGATCATTAAAATCTCCAGTCTTTTGAACTCTCCACATAGCTAGAGATGAGGATTCTTGAATGACTCTGGGCGATGATCTTGAAAAAATATTGAATAGGCAGAGTTTTTTATTTTTTTGATAATTGTATTAGAGCTTCTTAAACAACGAATTAGAAAGTTTAGGGTGATAATGAAAATTAAATGAGAGTGATACGGAAAGAAGCGGGGTTTGCTTGCATTTTAAAGTAGGAAGAAATATAATCTTTTGTCCTTCAAAAATAAGTTTTCCAAGGATAGCTTTGGAAAACCGCCGAGAAATATCTGAAAAGATAAATTAAAAGTTTAAAGCGGAAGCATTTTTCAAAACATAGCAATAGATTTGATCATTTGAACAAAATAAAACTAAGTGACATAAAATAAGTAATTTATGACTCTTTTATGAAAATATAAAATCAACTTTAGCGATTAAAATATTTTAATCAAGGTTTTAAACAAAATCGAAAAAGAACATAAATCAACAACAAAATATAACTACTCTCCCAATAACTAGGGTGAGACTACAACCGTGATGACCTAATCGTAACTCGACTATTGTTTTCCAAAACACCTGAAACTGAAAAGAGTGAAACACGGAACGCATAAGTTGATCGTCTAATTTAGTGAGGTTGTGGTACGAATTTGCATGGTGATCCGTGGATGCAACATATTATATAACGTGAGCATGTTATTAAACAAATTAAGCATATATTCAAGACGAAAGAAACACGGAGTTAACATAACCAAGAATTGTTGATGCCATCCTCCACTTATCCTTCATCCTCAATCTGATTTACATCCAAACTCACCAAGTAAGGAGCGACTTTACTATCTAAAGTGCATCGACATGTCTTTGACTAAGTCCGTCCTTACTCTTCAAGTGTTCCTTCTCACTTGGATTGTAAGGCCAGGCCTACGGATAACCATGACAATCCCGTTGGCCCTTGCCGTCTTGGTTGGCATCGGGTTCGTATACCAATCAAAAGGGACCCACACATAATTGAAAACAAACGGAAACATAATATATCAAACAAATTTAACATATTATCAACATTTAGCAATTTATCGGATGCAATTTTGGTATCGTGATAATTTAGTAAAATATATTCGTAACTAGTAGATTCGGATGTAGCATATATTAGGATAATCATGTGGATATGCTAATAATTTCATGTGAGTAATGTCGAAATTATAAGTCAATCTATTCGTGACAACATGCAAGAAAAATTAGAATATCACACATGCTTTGATTATTAAGAGTCTAAGTACATGTTTGGACTCGATCTACTAGCATATTGGACCGACACAATGCTCACCTTTGTTGCTTAGTACGGCAACTAAAATTTCACAAATGAAAGTATCCAAAACCTGAGCAAGCACGTGTACGACTTAGAAATTATCTAATAACCTTACTTAAATATAATTAATGAAAATCCTATCACGAGGATTTTCTAAACTAACACGTCGCACACAAAAGCTTAGAACTTACGACATTAACTCCACAAAAGTAATTCTTTTCAAACTTCAAGATTTTTCAAAACTCAAAATATTAATTACATAAAAACAACACTAAAACAACACATTTTTCTCTTATTTTCCAGATTTATAGAATCAGCCCCTAAACTTCTTAAAAACATCAATTTTTGCAAAACTTGGAACAAACTTTAAAACAAATAATTTTTAAATAAACCCATATAAAAAAAAAAAAAAAAAAAAAAAAAAAAAACTGAGGCTTACGTCTCTTTTTACTCCAAAGTCTAAGCTCTAAAACCCCTCAAGTTTTAAAACCACCCAAAGACACCCCCATAGTTTTGAAAACATAAGAAAATCAACTCTCTTGTAAAAATAATTCAAGATCCAAATATCTAAGCAATATTTAAATATATTTAAGCACATTTCACAATAAAACTGAGATTAAAAATAAGTTTTAATAACTTTCCACCAAAACTAACATGAAGAAACAAAAAGTTCTTTTATCACAAATTTTCTTCGAAAAAATTTACAAAATCTTAAAACCAAGGTGAACGAAGCACTAATTTAAATCAATTAATCCAGAGTTTATAAAAGTAAAAATGTAAAAACAGCGACAAAACAACACGTTTGCCCCTCTTATTTTCAGATTTATAAAAATAACCCAAAAAGTTTCAAAAATTCCATTTTTGCAAAAACTCGGAGCAAACTTTAAAACAAATAATTTTTCAAGGAAACTATAACCAAATATCAAACAAAAACTGAGATTTGAAGTTCATTTTTACTCCAAAAATCGCAGGGCTAAACCCTTCTACTTTTAAAACATTTTAAAAATACCCCCAAAGTTTTGAATATTAAAAACATCGACTTTCTTACAAAAATAAATCAAGATCCATACATCTAAGAAACATTTCATCAAAACCCAATCAAATCCACATTAAAAATCTAATATTAAATATAAACTTAACATTTTTTCACAAAACTACAATATATAAACAAAAGTTCTTCAATATTTAAGTTTTGGGAAAAGAACACAAAATTTTAATTCTTTAAATAAAACCCATGAAAATCCATAACAAATCTGAAAATAAAATTTAGTTTACACTATAATAACATAGATCCAATTTATTCTTGAAAGCATTTATTTTATACTCCATTTTCTTTCTTTAAAGAACACTTTAAAAGATAATAAAATAAAATCCAATCAATTAAAGAACACAAGCATAGGCGGATCTTTATCGAAAGCAACAAAGGGGATGCAACTCTCTTCACTTTCAGACCTCCGATGGTGGTGGTGGCGGCTCCGATGGTGGTTCATAACAAAAGTCCTCAAAATCCTTACTTTTCATCAACTTCCAGCGATTGTCGATTCACTTCGGGATATCGAAACGACGATCCAAACGGTTATTATGTAGTCCCATGTGTGTAAAACCTTCAAGATAAATTTGGATATGATCCAACGGTGGACGAAGATGGAATGGTCGAAAAACTGAGGTTGTACTGTGCAAAGGCAAAATTTTTTTTTATAAATGTGTTGCCTCTTTTTCCTCTCTTCTTCTTAGGGATGGACGTTGGGTTCGGGTAACCCAAACCCGAACCGTTCCATTTTTAAAATACCCGAACGGGACGAGTATTTTTTGGGTTTGAGTACCCGAACTTAAAAACCTATATTTTTTTATGGGAATACGGGACGGGTTTGGGATTAGTCTCTCCAACCCTAAATACCCGAACCCGTCTATAGATTTTTATAATTATAATTATTATTTAATTAGAAACTTTACTTATATATCAATTACTTAATTAATTAACATCATCTAATAAATAATTTTTTTACTTTACACTAATATTTTTTAAATCGTACACTAGTTATTAATACATTAAGTTTGCTTTAGTTCTAAAAACTCTCGTAGTCTCTACGGCTCGACCACTTCTTCTTCTTCCCACCTATGCCACGGCATACAATAATTGTTTTTGGTTTTTTTTTTTGCTCAACAAATTAAATTACTACTACTACTAGTCTATTACATAAAAAATTTTATACGAAATATTGTAATTTAATTTTGTTAAGTGCGTGAAAAATTGATGATTTAAAATAATATGAGACTCATAATCCCGTCTCGTCCCATCCCGCAATGATTTGGGTACTCGGATTATTACGGGGCGGGTTTTAGATGAAATGTGTTAATCCCAAAATTTATTATACCCATATCTCTAACTCCAAACCTGTCCCGTGCCCACCCCTACTTCTTCTCACTAACTATATCTAAGTATTTTAAGTTGAAAAGAAGATAATGTGGGTTTGAGGGGTTTTTTATTGGACTATTAAATCAGATTTTTAGCGTATATACACATATACATACAATATGAAAATATGAGAGTATAATTACTCCACATTTTTCACCAATGCATGCCAACCTTGGGTGATGAGTTTCTCTATCCAAGGGCATGCTTGACAGCCCTTAAACTTCCAATAAAAGTAATTGTTATTTTTCTGCAGATATTTGAAAAGAGAAGGGGTGATTTTGCATTTTAACCCCTGAAGTTTTGGAAAAGTGTTTTTTTGTATTTTTTTGCGTAACCAAGCCCGATAAATTTTGAAAATGTTTTAATATTATTTTAAAGTAACTTATATGTTTTTAAATTAATTCAAAGTTCATAAGGTCACAAGATATAATTAAATTGTATATATTAGTTCAAATTAATGCTTAATTTCAAAAATAAAATGTAGCACATTAATTTGGATTAAAAACTCCAATCAAAAGGGTTCGAAATTAATTGGGCGTTACAATATAAATAGGGCAAAATCTCTTTTTTAAATTATCCAACTTTGCTAACAATAAAATAATTTGAAGTGTTCTTACAACCTTTTTACTTTCTTCCACAACTCACATTCTTAGTATTCCAAAAATTAGGTTGTTTTGGTCCCAAGTTCTTACAACCTTATTTGATTTATGTAACTTATATCTTTAATTCTCTTATAAATAATTTATATTTGACATAAAAATATATTATTATTAAATTGAAAAAACTAATATACATAAAGATAGGTAGTACTATCAAACTTACAATCTAAGAATTCCAAGTAAAGATAGGTACATAATGCAACATCACAAGGCATAATCATGCAAGGAAGTGAGGCCATCTCCAACCGAGCCGGCAACCAGGCATGAGGGGGGGTTGCCGACTCGGTTAGGTTGGAGATGAATCATGGCAATTGGGCGGGCAAGGGGGTAGGGCGGACAGGGAGTTCGGGGCAGGCAACCCGGCAAGCAGGTGGGCAACTATTGCCCGCCTGCTTGTCGACAGGCAAACACGCCTGCTGGTGCCTGCGGGCGCTGGTAGGTGCTGGGCCGGGCTTGGGCGGGTGGCTCGGGTGCTTTTTTTTTTTTATTTCATGAATTAAATAAATGAGATTTGTTGAATAATTTCATATATAATTGGACAAATACAAATCTAAATAAATGAGATTTGTTGAACAGAAATACTTAATTTAAAAATACACAATACAACTTAAATGAAAAATACAAATACTAAAAAAATTATTATGATTTTTATTAATTTTATTATTATTATTATTATCATCATCATTAAATTAAGTTTGAGTGGGGAAAGTTGTGAAATTAAATTAATGGATGTTGATTGCCCTTCGGTTGGAGATGAGTTTTTTAGGTGAATCGAAAATGCATGAGGGTAAGACAATTGAGCAATTGGGCAATTTGGCAATTGGGCAAAGGTTTTTGTTGAAGATGGCATGAAGGCACAAAAACAATAGGATCGGCCCTAGAATGATCAGCACATAAAGAAAAATGTGTTAAAGCAACTTTTATAGTTTTTACCTTTTTAGTAGTTTGTTAATATATTGATTGTATTTAAATGTGGTTTATGGTGAAGTCATGAAATTGAGCATCCAATGTTGCACATGCGGCATGCCGTGATTGTATTGTTACGACTTATTGTTTTTTATCTTATGGTTTGTCTTTTTTCTCTTTTAAAGGACGACAGGGTCACCTTGTCAGAAAAAATCAAAAAATAATGTATAGATGCTAGTTTTAAAGATAAGAAATTATAAATGGGATTATTGCATTTCTAGTGTAACAATTAATATTCATTAACATTTTTATCCCACATCTTATCAGGTCACACATTTGGTATCACAATTTTAATATTTGTGATAATTTTAGTCCACATGGACATCCAATTTCAAAATTGGTCTGGATTATCCCACATGTGGGCCACGTGACTTGTAACTTTTGAATTTTGACCCGGTTCAACCAAATTTACAAAAAACAAAAAAAAACTATCTGGAATTCTCCAACGCCCCCTCCCCATCGTCTCTCCATCCCTCTGCAAATGCTTTGGTTGTGTAGTTTCTAAAGAAAGTTTCTATGTTAATCTCATATAAATAAACAATGATATACAAAATTATCCTCCCAATGTTCAATTCTGCAAGGAGGTAGTTCATTATACCTCAGTCCACTACACCTTTGTAGGGCTATTAATCGGGTCTTGTGAGCCGAGCTTGAAATGGCTCAAACTCAAATATCGTCGGACTTAATTGTTATAATTCAATCTCGGCTCATAGTTTTCTAATTTATTTGTCTCAAACTCGGCCAATGTAACTTTTCGGGCTTGGGGTTATATCAGACTTATATCGGATTTGTTAATACACACAACTTTTACTTGACAAATAAAAAGTTATACATTATTGAAACACATGAATATGCTACTATTACTTAATATACTAAATCATATAAATTCCATAAATGTACTTCATAATATAAGATATTAAATAATGTTTAAAATGAAAGGTTGAATCACTGAAAACTTATGAAAATCTATTTATTTTCTTGGTAAATGCCCATTTTGCATCATGAAAATTCTTTGAGTTTTGAGATGTGTTTGATCATTATGAATGGGCAGTAGAGTTTTAAAGTTCGAAGACTCCAATTTATTGACATTTTATATTAACTTTCCTTTAATTTTTTAATTTTTTTGGGCTTTGGCCTTCAGTAAGTACGTGAGCCGTATATGGCTCAAGCTTTGTAAACCCCCACGCACACACATAGGAAGGTGGAGAGTTCCAAATTTCTTTTCTTATTTTTTTTTAAAAATTTAGTTGAACTGGGTCAAAATTTCCAAATTATAAGTAATGTGGTCCGCATGTGAACGAATTCGGATCAATTTTGAAATTTAGCGGCAATGTGGACCAAAATTGTCATCGAAATTGAAGTTGTGCCACCAAATGTGCCGGTCCGATAAGATGTGAGATAGAAATATCAGTGAGCATTAGTTGTGATACCAAAAATGCAATAATTCCAATGATAAATACTTGGTTGTTATTTTTTTTTTGGGCTTTTAGTGGTGGTTGGTTTGATGGTTTCTATCTTGTCAATCACACTAGCAACTCTGAGTGAGGGCAATTATTTAAATGTAGGCTTTGGGATATTATGTCATTAACACCTAATAAAAATCATCTCCCTTTACAATAATCTCAAGAATCTAAAATTCGAAATCTTATTTATTTATCCTGAATAAATCCTTAGAATAAAGAAATATAGCCTTGTGATTTTAATATATTGTACCACGTATACTTGATAATGTGATACCATCTATGATACACAAATATTTCAAAAAAATACAAAGTACTGTATCGGATACACGGGGATACGGATACGCGTAGGATATACGTGGGATACGTATCTGATATGCCATATGGCTTAAAATAAATAAAATTAAAATAGATACTTATCGGATATACTAGTTGGAGATCAGGACACTCCGGGGGGGCTTTTTATGTAATATTATGGGTTAAATTTAAATTATAATAAAATGATAAAGTTTTTAGAACTAAACATAAACGACTAGTACAACTACTCAGACACTTATTTAAGTCTATCTCCTAGGACATGAAATCTCAAATATGAATTTATTCCATTGTTGCAATATGTTAAGAATGAATTATGTTTGATTTTGTAGTTATATAACTTTTGTTTATGTTAAATTGGATTATTTTTTCTTCTAGAGCTTGAATTGAAATATCTAGTTGCTTATGTATAAATTTACATTATATTTTTACATCCGTATCCATGCCGTATCGTATTCAATAAATTTTAAAAATTCGTATCGCCGTATCCATATCGTATAGTATACATATTCCCGTATCTATATCCGTGCAACATAGGATACAACAAACACATTAAATAGATTACTCAGTTGGGATGGTCTATGGTGACTCTCACTTCAAAGAGAGTCACCAACAACCTTCTTCTTGGCCAATTAATTTTGGACATGTGTCCACATTACAACCTCAATAAACTCATTTACAACCCAACTAACCCTTGAAATATCTATTATACCCTTACTCTTTATTTTACAAAATTTCCAACTTACCCTTTTTCTATTTCATATATGATATACTTTATCACTTGTTTCACTCTAACGGAATTTTATCCGTCCCAGCGGAGCTCGGTACTTTTTTTGTGTTTGAGGAAGATTAGATATACAACCAAATCCTACATATTTTAGAATTTTAATTGATATACAAGATTAAATTATGTAAATAGCATTTTTATATTTATAAAATTTTGTATTACAATAAATTTTTATTTAATATTAGTTCAGTTTATTCGATAACTACTTAATTATACAAATTTATCAATTCTTTGAAATAAATATTAATTACAATTATCAGTTTTAGAATTTTATTTGATATTACAAATGATATTCAAGTTTTAAAATTCTAAAATAAATTATTAACACTATAAATAAACGCCAAAGAGCAAAATTGAAAAATCACCTCTAATTTTCAAATATTTATCTTGTTAAGTCCAATTTGAATTATGAAAGAGTCCTAATATTTTTTAGTTTAAACTAATCTAATCCCTTATATTTTTAGGCCCAATTAATTTACCAAAGTCAACATTGTTGACCTTAGGGTAATGTATAATTAGGTTAATAATAACCGAAATCAATAATTGGCTCGATTAACAATTCAAATTAAATTAAATTCAAATTGTGTTTTTTATTTATTTATTATATACATGTGTGAATCCGCTAATTTTATTTTTAAGACTATTAGGTTAAAACATGTAGCTAATGATAATCTAAAAAAAATCATGAAAGTGAAAAACCAATTATTTAAGTATACACTGTTGGGTTGAAATTATATTAGATTTTCTACCAAGTCAAATACAAAGCTAATAAAAATAATAAATTCAAATATATAATTCTTTAAGATAAATATAACATTAAAATGAATATTTTTATTTACAAAAATATATTATTCTCATAATGAAATGTTTTTCTACAATAATTGTACATTATTAAATATTTAATATTTTAAGTCATTTCTTATTTAAAAAAAAATTAAAAAAAATCATTTCTTAAAAGTATGCACCGGTGAAGCTTCACCGCTGCACCGGTGAAGCCTCAGTGTTCTGGTCAGAGACCAAAACTGAGGGAGAAGAGCTGCGTCGTTCTGGCCGCGACCAGAAAGGCGGCGATGTGCCGCCTCCGTACTGGTCGCGGCCAGAACAGCGGTGAGTGATGTGCCGCCTCCGTTCTGGTCGTGACCAAAACGGCGACGACCTTTCGCCGCCATACTAGTGCGACCAGATGGGAGACGACACTTCGCCTCCTCGTTGGAATAGGTACATAGAGAGGAGGAGGGTGGTGGTGGTGGTGGTATGGGTTAGGTTATGAAGAGAATTTGGGGGAGATGAAAAGAGTGGGACATTGGTATTTTGAGTATTTTTATAAAGGGTAATAATGTAAAATTCCTATTTACAATGTATTGTTTATTTAATTTTTGAGTGTAATACACAAAATATAGGGGTGATACACATTTGTACACATTTAATGGACAAGATAAAGTTTATTTTTTTTTCAATGGTTGAGATTGATTTTTTCTTGAGACCCAACTTTGAGTTGAGAGTCACAATAGAATTCCCCTACTCAGTTTGTCTAATAGTGTTATCAACAGTATTTTCAAGAGTTGTGCACATAGTGGGTGCCATGACAATAACGTATGTTAGCCGAATGATTAATGATTAACAAACAATTTGATATTTGAGCTTGTTTCGTGAGTTTATCTTAGCAGGAATTATTGAGAAGCCCAATAATGAAGGAAGACCAATTTTGAAGAAAAGGCTTGTACGCAATTGGAAGTTAGTTCATGAGAAGCCCAATTTGAAAAGTAGGCTCGTTATGATTGAAGATCAAGATCGAAGCCCCTAGCACCCTTGAAGGGCCCAATTTTCGATTCAAGAAAATTGTGGTCAACTTAGTAAGTAAATTCAATTGATTAAGAGAGCAAGAAAATTCTTAGCCCAAAATTTTCTTTAATAAATTGGCCCAACATCTTTGGCCCTTTTTCAAAAATTGTTTTGAACAAAAATTAGATGCCTTCCTTGTGCAAAAGAGCCGTAACTTTTTCTTATTAATTATGGCCGAAAATTGCTTTTTAATTAAGCCTAATAACTTTTGAAAACTTAATTATTTTTTGCTATTAAATTTGAATTCTCAATCAAGTCAACTTTTAAAGGAAAGATTTCTTCAAAATCATTTGACTTAGCTAGCAAGATAATTTGTCTCTAATTTTGTCTAGCTAATATCTTGCCTTGATTATCTAATCTTTTGAAAATATTATTCAAATCAATTCTTTTGGAAAGATTTTGTCTTCATCTATTTACTAAATCATGTCTACATTCATTGAAGACTTTGTCACATGTTTTAATCTTGCAAAATCATTTTAAAAGTGGCAAAATATTTTTTGAATATCAAAATCTTTCCCTATTGAACCAACTCCACTCACCTATAAATAGGGAGCCATACTCCATCGACCAAGACACAATTCATTTCTGAAAATTACTTTGCTAAATCATTTCTCCAAGCTTAAAGTCTTTGAGTGATCTTTAATTTTGCATAAATTATTTTTCTCAAAAGCTTTTAAAAACATTTTTTCTTCTTGCTCTTGAAATCTTGAATATACTCTTATGTAATAGAAGAAAAAAAAGAAGAGTGTTTAGTCTAGCAAAAATCAGCTCACTTTGGAGCATTTATTTGTAATCAAAATTTTACAATTGTTTTTGAACGAAAGTTTTGTACTTGCAAGCTCGTAGTGCGATAGGACTAAGTGTTCTAGCAAGCATGGTTTTTGTGCGATAGATAGGAATCTAGCAAGCACGGTTTTTTGTTGAGCGATAGGTTAGGCCTAGCAAGCTCGTATCGAGAGTAAGAAAAGAAATTTTGTAATCTCGTGTGGCGGAGGTTCGTCCTGCAAGCCACGTATCTAGTGAATTACCCAGGGGTGCTGGAAGAGAGGAAGTAGGCTGTTTTGGGCGCAAACCTCTATAAACGGTGTTTGCATTCTTATTCTATTTTCTGCACTTTACTTCACTGGAATTTTGAAATTAATCATATCGGAACTTTAAACTTGAAATTACTGGAACATTCAACTAATTGTCCTCTGGAACGAAACACATAAGAAAAAGTTATATACCTAATTCACCCCCCTCTTAGGTATCAACGTATATGCTGACAATAGCGAATATGCTGAAGCCATATTTGAAATTTCTGTAATATAATCATTTTACTTGTTTTAACAAACTGGTAGATACAATTGTAGTCTTTTACTATTATTGCGAATTTTAACACCACTTGAGATATATAATATGTGAGTCTATATTATTACAAAGCGGCTAAATATTCAAATGAAAAAGATTTCGCAAAGTTAATAAATCCATAACTGAAAATAGTTGCTAAATGCATAATTTTATTTTCATTTACTTATGGTTATGAAACACTTTACAACAATGATGTTCAATCATGACATATTAAGACTAATATTTGTTCCAACAATACTTGATCAATTACATTTGATCCAATAAATTAGTCCCAGTCATGCAGGGAAGTTTCAAAGACATTTTTTTTTGTAGTTAATATATCCCCACTTATGTATAAAATTCTAAATTAGAGAATTTTAGATAAACCCATAGAAATATCATGTAATTATCTAAAAAGTTTTAGAGGATTATTTTTAACTATTGTATTAAGTTATCTCCACCATACGTTTGAGGAGGTGGTTAATATAAATAAGTACATGACCTCATTTGTAAACTATCCAAATTTTCAATAACTCACATTCTTACTTTCACAAGAATTAGGTCTACATTCAAGAGTTCTTACATCTTTATTTAACTCTAAATAATTATTAAATTCAGAAGAAAAAAAACCAAAATACTTACCAACTTATAAATTTTTGAGGTCACTTTATAGTCGAGGGTTCAATGACACATTGTGTATAAAAAATGATTAGGGCACAAATAAATATCACAAAAATTGATTAAGGCATATTATATATAACAATTCTTAATTTGATTCTTCCGTCTAGTATCAATTTAGCATATAAAAAATTGAACTTGTTGAATAAATTCCTTTGTCTTATACAAGTAACCAGCTCGTCCATACATGTCAGCCATGCACCCATAATGTTCCAATTGAGGAACAACTTTATAATTCCCTATTATAATGGGTAAGTAAGTTAGTCAATTTCCTTATTGTTCATTGTGGCTACAAATACTTAATAAACTTAAAAGTATCGACCCATCAGGTTTGAATCCATATTTAATAAAATCAACAAATAAGTTGTAAACAGTTTCATCGCGATAACGCCAATTGTATGCTCTCATTAAAGCTTTCCAAGACTCTGTATCATTTTAATCCATTTGATCAAACAAGGCACGTGATGTATCTAATAAATTCGCGATTACTATTGTATGACAGTAAATTACTAATATTACTATTAGTTATAACAATAAATTCATTAAAATTATAACATGATAAATTGATTACTATTTGTATGGCCTTCAAAACTCCCGAATTCGAATATTCGAATACCAAAAAACAATATAGAGGATTACGAGTTTGCAAAGTTCACTTGTTGGTCGCTTAAGATTTCAAATTCAATTGGATGATCATTCAGACAGTGACGATTAAAGATTTCAAGGACTTTATTTCAAGTTGGCACTGAAGTCCTATTCTCAAGGAAAAGATCTCCGCCGATAAGTACGAAATCCACCTAACACGAATTTAGCGTAAGATAAACAATGATAATTCATAACACAGAGGAAGAAAGACCAAACATCGGACCTAGGTTTATATATAACACATAGAGGAAGAAAGACCAAACATCGGACCTTGGTTTACTTGAGGCGATCATTCTTCACTTTGTCAGCCATGTTTTGCGATGACTTTAAGGTAACATGGGGAAGGGAGATGAGACAGAGAATTGAGGATTCTTCCTTATTTTTTTTTTTTTGAGTGAATTGCACTTTTGGTCCTCTTGTGGTCTGACTTTATCACTTTCGTCCCTTTTAAATTTTTCCTAGCAGACGTGTCTCTCTTATCAATGAAGTGTATCACATTAGTCCCTCTTATCAATGTAGTGTAACACATTCGTACCTCTTAAATTTTTCGTAGCAGATTAGTCCATCTTATCAATGTAGCGTAACACATTCGTACATTAATTTTCGTCCATTTTAGGCAAAATTTTATTTTTGGCCCTCTAAAGTGGATGCGTTTCAAAATTGGCTCTTTACTGTGTGGTACCTCAACAATATACATCATTATTGTGTCATCATCATTAATTTCAGTCCTTATCAACGAAATTTTTTAATTATCGGCGAAAATAATCAATTTATGTCATATTTGATCGATTTTTTTTTTTTTGGGAAATCATCAATTTATGTCCAATCTGACCGAAAATTTTAATTTTAGCCAAAAATATCATTTTTCTAGTGAAACTTAAAAATTGAGAATTTCATATTCTGACTCCAAAATTTGCAAGTCCAAATCATGTGATCTATAACTTCAATTTTTATTTTAGATTAGAATTGTATAATGAAATTTGTATAAATTTCAGGCAAATGTGATGTGAGTTTGACCTATTTATTTCTTATAAATAAAAATAGGTATCTTCGATTTATGGGGGAACGAGCTTTAGCCGTTTTCATCATAAAATTGAAGTTATAGACCTATCACATGGTTTGGATTTGCAAATTTTGGAATCAGAATATGAAATTCTTAATTTTTAATTATCACTCGACAATGATATTTTTGGCTAATATTAAATTTTTCGATCAAGTTGGACATAAATTGGTGATTTTTGGCAAAAAAAATTAATTTTCCGGTCAAATTAGACATAGTTGATGATTTCCGGCGAAAATTAAAATTTTCCGGTGATAAGGACTGAAATTGATGATGATGACACAATAAATGACGTATATTGTCGAGGTACCACAATAAATGGCCAGTTTTGAAACGCAGCAAAAAATAAAATTTTGCCTCCATTTTAGGATGTATTTTGGATTTAAGAGGACGAATGTATTACACTACATTGGCAAGCGGGGCGAATCTGCCACGAGAAATTTAGAGGGACGAATGTGTTACACTACATTGATAAGAGGGACTAATGTGATACACTACATTGATAAGAGAGGCACATCTGCTACGTAAAAATTAAAAGGGACGAAAGTGATAAAGTCAGGCCGTAAGAGGGACCAAAATTCGATTTTACAATGTCAGGATTTAAAAAAAAATACTGAAATATTGATATAATGTCAGGATTTAAAAAAAATACTGAAATATTGATATATGTCAGGATTTTACAAAATAAACTGAAATATTGATATAAAAGTCAGGAAATTTCAACTTTTTTAATTATTAGGTGAGGAGTATATTTTGTAACACATAAAATGAAAATAACAATTTCAAAATTGGAATAAGAGAGTATATATATAGTTTACTAGTATATATGAACAATTAACGATATAATCGTCAAAAACAATGTTGACCTTCTTAGCCTTTCTTTATTACAGCCTACCCTTTTGTGAGTTGACCTCAATTCTCCCTTTTATTTCATCTTCCAATCTCTAAAGCAAAAAAGATTAACTTCCTAATCCCATTCAACATAGGTACACTGCTTCTTCTACTTTTTCTACCTTTTATCTTTTTTGCTTTTTGATCTTAAATTTCAGTAATATTTTCTCTCTTCCTTTGAATATTCTGGGTAATGGGTCCTCTTGTGTTCAATTAAGTCCATAGTAAAATTCAATCTTCTATGGTGTGGCATGATAAAATTTGGCTTGTAATTTAGTGCAATTTGAGCTAATTTTGAGGATAATAGCCTAAATGTTGTATTGCTAAGATGTTAAATATTTAAACTTTGTTATTTTTATGTAGTTTTTATAGTTATTAAGGCTCAAAGATTGGTGCTTTTGGTATCTGATTTTGTGATGCATAGTTGTGTCCTGTGAATTTAAATTTGGCATTTTGACACTGAGAAATCTTATGCTTAACTTATTGCTATTGGTGGAAGATTTTTTTTTGCATCATAAATTGGCTTGATATGTTAATTGACCTAGATGTATCAGCATTCAAATATGACAAAATGTGATATATTTAATTTGATTAGATCTGTCACTGGTACTTATTTCATTACCATTTATTTGCTATAATTATGTCATTTTTCTTTGTTTTCAATAGAATGGATAAAGTTCGTCGAATTATGAGTAGCGAGCCAAAGAAACCGACTCTAGATGGCTGCGAGAATTCTATATCTCAAGAACAGGGAAAGGTGATTTTAGTCTTTAGTAAAATCATTACAAATAGACATTGATTCACTTGATAAAAACATGTATCTTTGAGCAGGTTAATGAGGTAAGAAGGTTAATTGGGCCACAATCGGGAAAACTCGCCCTTTATTGTTCTGATGAATGTATTTTAAGATACTTAAGAGCAAGAAACTGGAATGTCAAGAAAGCTGTTAAAATGCTTAATGCAACTCTTAAGTGGAGACTCGAGTACAAACCAGAAGATACTCGTTGGGTAGTTTCACTTTGTTTCTGAATATGCTTAAATTTTCCGTAATCTTTTTAGTTTTTAATAGAATATAGTACCCTTACTGGATTAGGAGTTTATTTATTATCTTTGCTATTTGATATGTCTTTGTATTTGATGTAGGATGATGTTTCATCGGAAGCAGAAACGGGAAAAATTTACCGAGCAAATTATAAAGATAAGTATGGCAGGACAGTTCTTGTCATGAGACCTAGGTGTCAGGTTAAATCTAAAACTTTTTATCTTGTCTCTCCAATTCTGCATTTAATATAATTTCTTATGTGTTAAAAAGTAATGCAATTTGATTTTAATTTCATATCTTTTTCTTATCATTACCTTTTAAGATTGTTATTTATGATATGTGAATTTGGTATCCATTTAGACAAGACTCCATTTTCTTTACTTTTAGAGAAATGATCAATTGTTTGGTGATTTTCCTTACTCCTTTTTTTCTTTTTTTTTTTTTATTTACGGAAAACAGAACTCAAAATCGATAAAAGGGCAAATAAAGTATTTGGTTTATTGCTTGGAGAATGCAGTTATGAATCTTGATGAAGACCAAGAGCAAATGGTGTGGTTGATTGATTTCCATGGATTTAATTTGTCCAATATATCAATCAAAATAACGCGTGAAACAGCACATGTCTTACAAGAGCATTATCCCGAGAGGCTTGGCATTGCAATTCTATACGATCCCCCAAAGATATTTGAACCATTTTGGATGGTATATTTTATATTCTCTAAACCTTATTCTATTTTCTTGAATTTAGATGCTATGTGTGATATACTCATATGCCATCTTATTCTATTTTTCCAGATTGCGAAGCCATTTTTAGAGCCTAAAACAGCCAACAAAGTCAAATTTGTTTACTCGGATGATTCAAACACAAACAAGATCATGGATGAATTATTCAACATGGAAGTAGTCGAGTCTGCGTTTGGAGGCAAAGATAGTGATGATTTTGATATCAACAAGTATGCTGAGAGGATGAGGGAAGACGACAAAAGAATTCCTTCCTTTTGGCAAACTCCGACAGCGAAATTACCCTCGTCTACGGATTTAAAGTCGGATTTAGATGTCTCTGATGTAAAAGTAGAGAAGTGTACGTCGCGTGAGGATGATGATGATCATGAGGGGAAATTAATTAATGCATTCGAGCCTGTGAAGCTTTCATGAGGCACTAGAGATGTGTTGTAATTTAAGCCATGTATTTGTAATTGTTGTGCTAGAGATTGGGACATTTCACATCAGTACATTTTCCAGGATAAAAGAGTATTAGTATGATATTGTTCTGAATAATATTTGATGGGGCCAAATTAAATCAACACCATTGAAAATTCAACAAAATGTTACTCTATACGACAAAGATGAGGCAATTGTTTGTGATCTCTAACATGCATATATTTTTCACTGGTTCTTTATTTTAGAAGGGAGATTTTAGTATGTCCATTTTTATGTGCAGACCTCCATTAGAAAAAACACATTCGGAGTAAGCATAATGAAAACCATCTACTTTATTATGAAGAAAACCGAATGTATATACCAGAGATGAAAACTCCTACTAAATCAACATATCATTAATTAAAAAAAGAAAGAGTGAATCGCACTTTTGGTTCCCTTATGGTCTGATTTTATCACTTTTGTCCCTCTTAAATTTTTCGTAGCAGATGCGTCTCTCTTATCAATATAGTGTATCATATTAGTCCCTCTTATCAATGTAGTGTAACACATTCGTCCCTCTTAAATTGATAGTAAGGACTAATGTGATACACTACATTGATAAGAGGGACGAATCTGCTACGAAAAATTTAAAAGGGACGAAAGTGATAAAGTTGCCTAAGGGGGGACCAAATGTGCGATTAACTAAAAAAAAACCACATACAACTAGAATATTGATGACCATGTACTTCAACTTTGTAGTACAGGTCTTTCATACTAAATTTAGCAAGTACTTTTTTGATGTAGTTTTTCTGTTATAACTCAAAATGATTGAAGAGCAATTTCAATGTATCATTACTCCTAATACAGAAGACGCATGGTCAAATCTTTCATTGCAATTTTAATTTTGTTGGAGATCTTCTAATTTTATGAAATAAGCATATAATCAAATAAAACCATGACCACATGAATGATCTTAAAAGAACCTTCTGATAAAACTAGATACAAAATCCTTTTTATAATATACAAATTTTATGGGTTGATTTCTTATTTAATCATAAAAACCTAACTGTAAGCCTGATCATTAAGATAAACTCTCAAAATAGAAATAATAATAGTACAAGATTGCCTTCTATTTCAATTATATGCTAAATCATAATTATTCACTTAAAGGTTGAAACAAAGTTAACATCAACTTAAGCCATGAGCAAATGCATCATCTGGGCCGAAAGCATTTCAAAAGGTAATTCACAATTTATTCCATATGATGATATACACCAACAGAACATCATCACAACATGCCAAAAGTCTTTTTTATAGTACAACATTTATCAAGAGTCTAATTGCAGAGTTCAGATACCACAATCTATAACAAGACTTAACATGAGCTGGATTAAGCTGCATCAAAACATAAGGGACAGTAATCATTGTCCATATATATAATTTGTATGCCGAGAACTAAATCGCCTCCATTTACGATTGGAGCATCTCGTCTAACTTTTGCCTGTATTGAGCCAAACCCTGCAATTGTGATTCATAAGTAACAAGATTCATAAATTCACAAAAGTAAATAGGAAAAGGGAGTGAAAATGTAAGCACACTATTAGACCCCACAAGTCCACAACATAATACTTCATAAATTCGAACTTCTATGATTGACACAAAGGACTTAGTGACGGTTTAACCACAAAATCACTATACTCTACATATATTTAGAGTAACGAAGACTTGTTTTGAGATTTCCAGAGTAAAGAATTTGGTATAGAGTATCAAGTAACTTATGCTCGACATTTGCATAGCGCAAAGAGATAAAATCATCACACAGTTTGAAGCTCTTTACGTGCGACAAAGAAAAGTTTGCATTACCTTAGTGTAAGCATAAACACCTGCTTCAGTTGGTGCCACAGGACTACCTCTACGAATAAACTTTCCTTCTTTAGAAATGTAAAGCATTGGTATCCCAGTCGACAGTTCCAAGCTAATAACCTAATAAACCAAAATACCCATTTGGCAATAAGCAAAAGAAAGAAATGGTAACGCTTAAAAAATTAACTCAGCCAGTTTGAAATCGAACCTCTTGAGAAGTCAACTTGTCCAAGTACATAATGATAGACCTCAAAGAATTCCCATGAGCTGCAATCATCACATTTTTACCAGAACGAAGCTGGGGTTCAATCTGTTTCATGAAATATTCAGTATCACCATGTGTCACATTAAAAAGCCATAAGGGCAACATATTGAAGGAATTCTTTTTTATGATTCTTACGTATTCTTTGAAGTAGGCAACAGCTCTCTCAGCACACATTTCCAAACTCTCGCCATTTGGTGGTGGTATATCATAACTACGTCTCCACTCATGAACTTGCTCTGCTCCATATCTGTCAGCTGTTTCCTGCTTATTAAGGCCTTGTAATTCTCCATACCTATAGACAGTAACTCACTCGTAATTATAAAGATCATATATAACATGGTTTCGAAGGATGGAAGAGTTCTTCGGAAAATTAGTTACTCACATTCTTTCGTTTAGCTGCCAAGCTGTTACAACAGGAACACATTGCTTTTTGGTTTCTTCACTGAAGATTTGACTCCAGGATTTTGCTCGCTCGCTCTCATTGTGCAAAATAATCGGAACCTGCACATAGATTCATAGTGTTCATAGTGTTCCTAAGCAAGGAGTCAAATATGAAATAGCATAACAAATTTAAATAATTTAAAAAATTTCGAAAGAACCACATTACAATTTTTTATGTTGACAAAAAACTTTTAATAGCATACCTTCTTTCTACGGTGTTCAGTCATGGCAAGCATAGCAGTCATCTGAGCACGAATGAGAGCAGAAGTATAAATCATGTCAATAGGTATGTTGCTTATTCTTTTCCCAGCTTCAATAGCTTCTTCCACACCTTTCTCGGTTAGTGGCACATCAACACAACCAGTGAAAAGGTTCTTCTCATTCCACATAGACTCTCCGTGCCTAATCAGAATCAATGCAGCTTCACCTGTAGAAAATAAGGATAAAAAAAAAGATAATTTTTTTTTGTAGAAAGTCTTCATATTATATTGAAAATAAAGATCCTTTTTTCTTTGAAAAAACCCAAGAGAATAGAATTACTTGATTTTTTCTTTGACTCGGTTGTCTTGCCATTTGATGGGGTTGAAACTGGGTCAGACACGGTAGTCTGAGAAGCTGATGCTTGAACTAAACTAAAACTTCTCTTTCTAGAGCAATAAGTTCCTCTGTTCAAGAGAGCAATATCTAACTTGGAACTCTTTGAAATCAACTTAAAAGAAGCGCTTCCATTCTCGTGCTTGAGGCCAGAATGAGTAACGCAATCGCGAGATCGAAGTGTCCCAAATGCTTGGTGAAATGCAGTTGCAGCCATTCTAGTGTGAAACCAAGGTAACAAAGTATTACTAAATTTTGTATGTACGAGTATATAATCGTTTTCGACAAATAAAAAGTAAACCTAAATAGACTTTGGCAGGTCTTGGCAGGTCAGTTTTGCAAATAAATGGAAAGAAAACAAACAAAAATATGGACGCTTGGGAAAATTATATGGTCTAAATAACTCAAATTTCAAAAATCTAATATACTTAATGTCAAAATTAGATTGAGAACTAGACACAGAATACTCATTTCATTATCTGAAGAGAGTTCAGAATTACAAATGACAACATATAAACCAAATAATTGACTTTACTAGTTGAATACTATATATATATATATATTTTTTTTTTTTTTGGGATGGTAAATACATCGTTACATCAGAATTTATCCAACAATACATCATAATTACATCAGAATCAATCAAATTAAAGTACAATGGACTCAGCTTTGCCATTAGGCTATGGCCAAATTGGCTAATTACTAGGGGAATACTTACCTAAAAATCTATAAATTAAAAATTGAAAACTTTAACAACCTCTTTAATCCAAACAGGGTTATTGCTTATATAAGTCTCTTAGAACAAAATGTACTAGACAACATAATTGGAATTATCAAAATAAACATTAACCTATTAAATTCAACCTAATAACAATTGCAAAAACAGTCAGATCCATTCATATGTTTGCACCAATAAACACGCCCAAATCATAAAATCCTGGTAAAAAGAGTAATAAAGCAACACATCACGAAATGGGTATATTCTCAAATACATAACAGATATAGAAAAATGAAAAAGACCCAGTACAAAAAAATTAAGAAAACATGAAACTTACAGGAAAAATCAGGAAAGCTACTATTTTTGCAGTGGAAAATGAATTAAAGATCTAACCTTTATATATGTAAAAATACAACCACAAAGGAATCAAGAATTAAGAGGGGTGTCGATGAATCCGAGAGAAAGAGGAGTTTATTTCAAACAAAGGTGACGGGGAAAAAATGGTATTTGTATTAGCATTATTACATTAGTAAATCATCAACAACAGGTCATGCAATTATTTTGTTAGTTGAGAAATTAAGGGTTTTAATCTCTTGTTGTTGTGGGTTGTACTCTAGGGTACAAATTATTGAATTTCTAGGAAAAATCGAAAGATCGTGTAGCTGTTGAAAAGGGGGCAGTTGTTCGAAAAATTGGAGAAACGACCTTCTTTTCAGGTTGGCAATTTGGTGTCGGAAACGGACAGCAAAAACGTGGATCTATATGAAGTATGAAGAACTACTGCGTGTTGTGTGTGCGTAGTTATTTATAAGAGTTTGGTAGGTAGGTGTGGGGCAAATTATTTGGCTGTTTTTGATTGAAAACAACCTCACGTGTTCACAAAATTTTATTGAGTTTAATTTGATTTCAAAGTTGTAGAAATTGTGAGTTTCAATTTAACTAAATATAAATCGAGCTTGAATGATTTGATAATTTCACATATATTTTATTATTTTCTAACTTATTAAATTGAGTTTGGTTCGAATTTTAAATGCTACCAAAAATTAAAATTGTTTAATAATGATTTTAATTTTTACATATATAACGAGATGGGCTAAATGATGTTTCATTTAAATAAATTAAAATAATTTGGCTAGATATTAGAATTATTCTCATGCTGCTATAGTTTTATAGAGATTTTACCCTTTTCCTAAAGAAAGTTACATATTAACAACTCTATATTTTTTTCCTTTTATGGTAAATAAATTAATACATCAATTATTACATCAGAATCTTTTCAGTTATTATTGAAGTATAAAAGTAAATTCTAGAAATATTTTTTGCTTCATACTATTTTTCTTTTATAGTCGATTAACAGTTGAAAAAAATTCTAACAGAATAAGGTGATGTTTTTTTTTCCTTTTTACAAATACTTTATAAATGAAATAGTTATATAATAATATCCTATAAATGTCTGAGCCTCAAATATAGAAGCTCGCTAAAAGAAAGAATGACGATAATTATTTACCGTTTGTTATTTATTTTAAAGGTAGAATTATTTACTAGTTAGTCTTTTATGCTTCAAATTTTTGGACTTTTTGTAAATTAAAAATTTAATTCAAACACAATTATATGTTCTACATGAGTAGTTCAATATATTTTTTCCGAGTATAATTACTAATATTGAATTATGTGTCATAATTATAAGTTTGAAGATAGTAAATCTTAAATTTAATTGCATAAACTAGTCTTTGCAAACTAAATTTGCATAAACTAGTGAATAAGTAGTTTATTTCTATTTAGGGTACGTTACGGGTTTTGCGGTATTCAATTTCTAAAGCTTGTATCATACCAAAAATTCGATACGATTTTCATACATACCGACACCTACGATTTTGAGAAAGAAAATAAACTTAAACTTCATTACGGTAAGGTATGGTGTTGTATGTTATCGAAAATCATGTTAAACCATTGAGGCAATTTTTTTCTTTAAAAAAAACATCATTGGTATGGGTGCAAACAATCTGGTCTGTAGAATCGAATTACACACCGTTCAAACTTGGTTTGATTTTGTATCGAGCTTGAAATTGTGTTCGAGCTTGATTTGATTTCTTAATGAACCAAGCTCAAACAAACTTTTATCGAACGAACTTGAGCCGAATATCGAGTAGCTTGATATTTTTACATGTGTTTTTACATTTTTAGCATATCGAGTAAAGCCCAAACCGAATTTCTAAAGTTATTAAACGAGTTTTTTTTTCCAAGCATGTTTGATTTGTGTGACGAACTGAGCTCAAATGAACTTTATAGAACGAGCTTGAGCCGAGTATACTTTGATTTTCGACCATAAATTCATTGCTTCACTTTTTCATTATTTTATTGTGTTTTTTATATTTAGCCATCTCTCGGCTGAGTCGTCTACTTCAATATTTCAAATTTATCATTCCAATTGGGAAAGTCAATGGTCATTAATAGATTTAATATTCATACGAATTTAAAATTAATATATACCCAAACAATTTGTATAGGTTTATTATTGTGGATTTAAAATCTTTTGCTCAACATATCTCAGCGTAAAATATTTTAATTAATGCATTATAATGGTGTGAGACACATTTGACATCAAAGTAAAATACATAGACATAAAATAGAGATCAGACCCTTTACTGCTTAAAAAAGTTAGTTTATATTCTATAATAATTTTTTTTTTAAATATTCTTTATAAATCAACCAAAATACAAATTTAGTAGACAAAATGATATTTTATTTTATATATATATGTTTTTTAATAACAAAAAAAAAAAAAAAAAAAAAAACAGCACGAACAAATATACACTTTCATTGGTTTAATGAGTCAATAAAAAGTTTCAAACCAACCCTTTGGTACTCATAGGGACCTTACCTTTACAATCCTCCTAAAGTCTCAAACCATCCAACAATAAAAAAAATGAAATGAAACAAGATTAATAAAATAAAATGGCCATTTATGCATACATATTTAATTTCTTTACCACCTAACCTTTTTGTGTAGGGACTGATTTGGGTTTGGTTTTGATTCATGTGGCTTGTGCTTAATTGCTTTGTCTTATAATTCCAACCTACCTCTCAACTTTAAATGATCAACATTGAACAGCTATTCGGCTTAGCGTTTGACTCGTTTTACACGAGGGAGGGACACAATAGTACATACACATATCGATGGCTTTGAGCCAAATCAACTCAAGGAAAAAATAAGTATTTTTTTGTATCCGCAATTTAAATCTATTAGACAATTATATAATTGAATTTTGGTAAGATTTCTGCATAAGAATGTGAAATCTCAACTCCTCAAAATCTTCACCGCTCTTCAAGACTTCAAGTTTACAATAAGTTATCAATGAGTCAACGACTTATTTATTTATATCACGAGTTCAAACTTTTTTTAATGTTCACTCAAAAAAAATTGAAAAACAATTCCCTACACATTTCCCCACTTACTTTTAAGTATTTATCAGATTTCATCGTAAAACAATGATATTGCTGTGTATAGTACATTTGTACATAGATAACTTATATTATTGGGTTGGAATGTATATATCTAACATTTTTATCTGACACGTGATTTCCTAAGTAAGCGGATCAAATTCAAGTTAAATCCTATTCAAGTTCAATATAGTTTTCGCATTTATGGTTTATCAATTATCACCCGCTAACTTCCAATTTTTGTGAAACTAATTGTTTGTTTTAGCATAATACTAATGATTTTTCCAATTTAACATTTACTATTAATTTAAGTTTTTTTTTTTTATGTATTGTCTAAATATTTTTTAAGCAATCAAATACGACTAGGAAAATTATTTTAGCGATTGAAGTTTTTCAAGCGACATCAGGTATGTTATAGCCTATAGGTAGCATTACTAGGCTCAGCGTGGAGGTCCATAGTTCCCCTTCTGCTTCAAAATCTAGCTAAATCCAAATAAGATATTCGATTATAATAAGATAATGAATCCAAAATATATTCAATTGTGACATGCGTGAGTGACATATATATATAATCCATTACTCTATTAATAAGTTATAATGTGTAACTAAGAACAATTTTATATAATTAGACGATGTTATATGCTAAATCTTTGTAAAATAAAGTATAATATCCCATAGCACTTTCTGATCCGTATACAAACTGAATTCTCAATCTTTATTAATTTTGAATCAAAATAATTAATATTCTGTGAAATTAAATATATATTATTTTGATGAGCTAATGCCAATTTAACCCCCTTCCCAATTCATAAAATGTTCAATTTATTCTTCATAATTTGATAAAAGAATTTCAACCCTATAAAAACTCTAAAGAAGCAATTTACCTCCTTCAATAGGAGAGTGTATCATAATATTTATCATAACAAATGAGTTAAAATGCAACATTTATCATAACACATTGAAGTAAAGTGCCACATATAAGAGGGGTAGTTTTGTTAGATCGAATTTTTTTATGTTTAAAAATGTCAGGGGGAGACGGTGTGAAACTTTAATAAGATTATAGGGGGTAAGGCGTTTTTTTTCTTCAAATTACAGTGGGATAAATTGAATATTATGCATATCACGGGGCTCAATTATCATTAACTCTTATTTTGATTAACCTAATTTAGGTCAACTTCTAGACGTAGTAATATAATTTAAAAAGTAAGGACTTGTTTGGATTAGTTTTAAAAATGGGAATGAACTTTTTCAATTTTAGAAAAAAATATATCATGTAATAAAATTAAATCTATTACGATTAGAATAAATAAATTATAATAACTTATACTTTATTATAACAATGATGTTCACAAACACAATTATAACAAATGTTTTTAATTATTCAAATCTTATGATACATGGATAATGATAATAAGTTGTTACTATTAAACATGTATCACTAATTTGTCAACTAAAAGTTTGAAAGAAACCCAAACCCATTTCACGCAAAGAACCGATATCGGTTATCGACCCGAACTACACCCTGGCCCATTTTGGATTAAAGATCCGAAACATTAACTCTGATAAAAAAACCCTTCTGAAAAGGTAAATGGAAAATCACAACAAAAGGCACTTCGTCTTAATTTAGCATCCTTCACTACGCGCAGAGATGGTATTGCTCCCTCTCTATCGATCTCTATACAAGTTTTTAATTTAGATTTCGTTGTGTCCTTGTTTGTGCGTGTGTGTTCCAATTTGATGTTTGAGATTGATTTATTTGATTTATATACAATAAAACACAATATGCATCCTGGGAAATAATGTTTTTTTAATATCATGTGAAAATAAAATCTTCATATGTTTGATCTGGAGACTGTTTTTCATATACACTTGGGAATAGATAGAACTGCACGCATCGTTGGATTAAGCTTAGCTCAAAACAACATCTATTCTAAATGAATGTACTGTATCGAGTTGCATTACTGTCAGTAAATTGGAGATTTCTTATTTTCTCAAAAAAGAAATGGGGAGTTCTTATTGTCATTTGTGGCATTTAAAAAGATGTTTGAATAACGGAATATTATCCAGATTGCTGGATGAGTGAATATGTGAAGGGGCCTAAGATGGTTCAATAAACAATAAATAATTGGATATCTTAGAAGTTGCATAACCTTTTAGTTGTTGCGGGCCATTTGAATTTTTCCTTATTGTTTGGAGAGTGGAAATAAATGCTGTAAGAGGAGAGTATGGGTACGCGGGGGGGGGGGTGGGTGGTGGTGTGTGGAGGGGAGGGGTCAGCATACAGTTTATAGGCATCTGACAGTCATAGTGGTATGGAAAAATTATTTAAGATGTATCTTTTGTTTTGTATAAGTGAATATCAGAGTTGAGCTAGATTTTCGAAGTAATACACATAGGTTGAGAATGCAGTTTCTGGAGACTATCTTATTGGACTTTTGGTGACCTATAAATTGTTTTACATAGGTACGTTTACAGCCTGATCCTTTTTTGAATGAACTCACTAGCATCTTTGAGCGTACCACGGAGAAGGGCTCTGTGTGGGTTACACTAAAACACTGTAAGTTATCATCTCTATAGTTGTATCCGTTTTCAACTTATATCTTTAAAGATACAATGCTTATAACACATGAATATTCATTTAAAATCGACTGCTTCTTGTTCTATATCAAGCATCTGACAAGTCCAAGTTGCAAAGGAATAAGATGAAGACCTCTGGGGAAAAGATAGAGTTCAGATGCCTAATTCGAGCAACAGATGGAAAGAAGACTATTTCTACAATGGTATAGATTCTAATCACCCCTCGCATTACGATTCCTTTCTATTGTCAACTCAGTCTTGTTGAGATTCTGAAGAAGTTTGATTTTTGAAATAGACAATGTTAAGGTATTGAATAATGTTACCACATAAACATCTAGCTTAGTGTGCAAGGGATACTAGTTTGTCTAATATCAAATAGTAATGTCCTATAATTTGTAAGGTGAAGTTAAGTGTCTGCATGTATTACTTGGTTTTTGTCAGTCAGGTATTTTAGATAAGTTTCTTTAGGGTGCTTTGCAATTTGATGTCCAAACTTTTCAGGAAGATCCTATGTATGTTTTATGGTGCATTTTGGCTAATTTTATCAGCACATTCTTATTATTTCTGTTCAGCTGCCCAATTGTTGGTAAAAGATGAAACTATAACTGTTTAATTATTAAACTGCTGCCTCTAGAGTTATAATGTCAATTGTGATTTGTCAATTCCATTTGTTCATAGCAAGTGCTGAGTCAGGTCAGAGAAACTATTGATATTTATATACTTTTAAGTGTGACTACATAGACCTTTCTTCTTCTAATTCATTCAAATTCAAAGTGACTGTTGAAACAATGGTTAGCAGATGCATACAAATAATTGATTCATCATTTTGTGGTAGTACTCCAAGATCATTGGCTCAAGGCTGTTTGGAGGTTTAAGAGCCCATTTTACATTTTAAGAACCATGTTATCAGAAATATACCTGGAATGTGGTCTTTTTGATTTTCTGATGATTTTATTCCGTTAATAAAAACTTTTTGCATGTATTTCAGGAGGTCAAATGTCTCTTCATTTATGATCATTGAGTTCTACATTGTATATTTTTCATGTTTTTTATCCTTTTATGTTGTTTAAGATGGTCTGTAGAGATGAAAAATTGTTTCTTAAGTTTTTTTACTAAAAGTAATTTCTTCAAGTTGCCTCAACTAATGTGCCTTCATCTTGCGGTTCAGTTTTATCTGATTGGCTTTGCTGCTAAATTTGGTTTGCTGTGTTTATGTTGTTCAGTAGGAGTACTTGCTTTCAAGCTTCTCAGAATTTTTTTGTTTATTCTGCATAATTTCATGTGCAAGGTCTGTCCGATTGTGGCGGTTATTTCCAATTGTTGCTAATGTAGACTAACTTAGGAGCTGCATCATCTAATTCAGTTCCTTTTAGACTTGATTGTATTTAGGAAAGACTAAAAAATGATGTACAATTTTCTTGTTTTAAATTTGCTTTTTGCCTGAGCAGGCTTATAGTTAATGCACGATTAATATAATATACAAACTTTGCATGGGTGTTTAGAAGAGGAACTTTAGGGCAAGCTCATTGGAACTGTTTTCACCTTATGAGAATATATATAGAATTTGTTAGATGGGCTTCAAGGTTGTTAAGGTTGAGTTGTAAAAGTTCAGCTACATATACAATTGTCAGAATTAATCTTTGATGGACTTCAATAATTAGAGATTGTCTAGCACTAACTTACTAGAGTGAGTTAACTTGTGTAAATTAAAGTAGGCCCATGTTTTTCGTTTTTTATTGCTTTGTGTTCCTTTTATCTAGCATAAATATCTTCCTGTTCAGTTAGATTATACATCCATTTTGGATCATCTTTATTACTTTCTGTAAAAAAAAATCCATCCGTTCTTATCTCCATACGATTGTAATACTATTAAATTATGTAGCTACATCCAATTTTTACAAAAGCTTAAACAAAAGTATTTTGGAATTCGTTAGACGGGCTTCAAGGTTGTTAAGGTTGAGTTGTAAAAGTTCAGCTCCATATACAATTGTCTAAATTAATCTTTGATTGACTTCAATAATTAAAGATTGTCTAGCACTAACTTACTAGAGTGAGTTAACTTGTGTAAATTAAAGTAGGCCCACTTCCTCATCTATTAGTGAGACATGTCTTCATGATCTTTAGCTAATCACCTGTTTCAAGAGTAGGAAATTTTATTCACGACAAAAGTACTATTAGATTGGACTTACAATTTTTATTGGTGATGGTGATGCAGAAAAGTAATGAATCAAAGATGAACAATTTAGGGAATAACATGAAAATATCTATAACCATGAAGATAAACTATTTTCTCAATAATTTCAGGTCAAGGGTGTATAAGAAATTTCAAATTGCAAAGCTGTTTTCTGTAATGAGGTAGAGTGTCTTTTTTCGGAGTCTTTTCATGATTAGGTGTCAAATTGACATTAAATATGTAATAACTCTCTCGATCAGGACTATCAGTAGAAGAATTCAATTTTGCAACCTTTTGTAAATCTAGTGGTATAACTACTTTGATCTTCTTCTTAGAAAGATTATTGGAATTCCCTAGACAGAATATGAGGTTTTATCTTGACTTTGATAGAATCCAAAGTTTGTCTTTCCTCTAATTTTCTTAGGGGACGGGTCGTACTTGTATTTGATATGATGTGCAGTTGAGTTACTAATGCAGTTTTTACTTTATTATGTGCTTCTTTTTGTTTGTTTTAAATTTGCGTTCACATATATATTTCCAAGTTATGTAACCGTAAATTATCTCTGCTTCTTTGTCATAGTCCTTGGTCTTCTCTTTTTTGAAACTTTTGTTTGGCTAAATATTTATTTCCTGAATTGCCGCATTTGCTCATTAGGCCATTCAACTCGTGTATGGTCTATAAACAAGATCTGCTAGTTGAGAGTTACGATCAATTATCTCCCCTTCGATTAATAAGATAAGGAGAATGTTCAGTGAGTACATGCATGAAAGATTAAGCCATGTTGGATATATGTCTCATTTCTTTTGTTTTGGTCCTTGAATAAGGTTCCGTTTGATCTATATCTGGAATTTTTGTGTCCTCTACTTCGAAGGAAAATCATGTAATGGGGAAGACTTCTTTTATCCTAGCTCTTGAATGTTTTCCCCCCAAATATCTGAAGTATATGGTTGCTTTATTAAGAAGGCCAATGAAGTGCCTAAAATATTGTTTATTTCTGGAGAATTTGCCCATTTCACCACCCTTCTTATAGAACTTGTCAACTGCAAAATATTCTCATGAAATTCATACTTTTTGTTTGATTCTTTATTCTGGGATAAACATGGGATACATGTAGTGATGGACTTGAGGAGACCTCCATTTCTATGTATTGCATATCAAAATGCTGCTGAGGGTATATCTGGAATATAGAGCTAACCTGACGATACATATATATATTATGTAGAACATGTTTCCCTATGATTTGTAGAAACTTCGAACTACCAATCTTTCCATTGCTTAAAAAAGCGGTGTAGATAGAAGACACAATATACTCTTACGTTATTTAAGAAATTGATTTCCAGACTTGCCATTAGGGTCAGAAAAAAAATGGCCTACTTGTTTGCTATGTTTTTGGGGAATCAAAAGACTACTTATAATTCTTAACACCTCATTGTTGATCTCTACCATTACTCGAGGAAGAGACCATAATTTCAATTGAAGTACCATTGAAAGATGAGTTGTCACCCTCTAATTAAATTTCTGTTAGGCTTTTGTTTTTGTTATTCTTTTATCTCAGCAAACAATTTTTACGCGTCCTACTCTGCACGGGTGCTGCAGTGTTTAACTTATCTTCGTTGTAGTTTGTTTGTGACATGGGTTTTCTCTGGAGACAGGAGTCCTGAAAATAAAGTGTTAGTACATCATGTAATGCTACTTCTTTGTATAATTGGTCTACATGTTAGTTTCCTTGTATTTGTATTCTTAAGTACATCTCCTTGTCTTTACACCCATGCATAATTCTATTTTGATAACATAAATGTACAAAAATAATGAACACAAATGTTATGATGATTGAATCTGAAGAGGGTTACTAGATGGCTGGAAGTTTATAAACAGTCAAGAAAGTTTGATTTTCTAGCCACAATAGAGGGTAAATAAGTCATTTTACAATAAAGGTTTGAGCACCTAATTTATTTATTTTAGCACAGCAAGTAGCAGAAATTGTTAGTTTCATCACTTTCATGTAGAAAATTGTATTGTAATTGTACATTAGGTTTACTAAAGCATATTTGGTTGGATTGGACTTGCAGGTTGGAGCAAAAGATCATCAACGTTTTCAATCGAGCTATGCTACTATTTTGAAAACCCGGATGACTGCTCTGAAGAAGAGGGAGAGGAAGGAGAAGAGAAAGGCAGCCGACTCTGACAAGAAACAGGGTTCGAAGAAGCGATCTTCTGCTGCCAAAATATCAAAGTAACTAAACTAGATTTTGTTAGTTCATTCTCTTTTGATCTATGGCCTTCTTTATATACTTATTCTATTTCTGAGAAAGCTAAAAAAAATTTGTTTACATCAGATAATTGAACAATTTGTGGAAGATATATACAGAAATCCATTTTGACGGATATAAAAAACAGGAATTGAAATTTGAGCATTTTGATTGTGATTTTTGCGTTTGATCAAACTAATTTCATCGTGATTTGTTTTGGAATATTTTAGAGCATCGAAGCACAAGCAGATTTTTATGAGTAATGTGTATCCATATACTGTAGGCAAATTTACATTCTTAGCCCTATATTTTTGGATCCTGAACATTTTTGGTTCCTTATTCTACAAAATTGTATTTTTAATCTCAATTTTATATATTTTAATCAAACGATAAGTATTGTTTAAACTTGATTTATTATGTATAACAACTAAAAACTGAACATACTTCATGAGTTAAATTGAATCGCATCTTGAGAAATTAAATGTGATTTCTCTAAAGAGTTTGGAGAAAAATTATTTATGGGAGTTGTTTATGCATGGAAAAATTTAGAATGAACGTCAATCATGATATATCCTCAAATTCATTCTTCCAGGTATTAGTATATTGATGTGGATATTCCACGCTTCATCGGGTTATCGGAAACTGGAGAGGATGGATATTTATTTACTGACTGCTCACGTTTCTGTAAATGAGCAAAGATTTATGCTAGGCTGGTAAATTATAATAATAATCAACCAAATGTGAAAAATAAACAAAATACTGTGACTGTGAGCTAGCTATTATCGAGAAGCTTAAATTTGAAGTCGTGTAGTGTAACTTAGTCATGGGAGTTACCTTTTTTTATTTGTTCTATATGTGATAGTACGTTTTGACTTCATCCACGATTTTTTAGGTGTGCCTACAAAATGTATAAAGTATGTGCGGTCAGACTATGGCATTGTTCATCTTTCCTTAATGGTGTAGAGTTGCTCAATCAATTAGCCCAAAATACATTTTTTTTTTTTTTTGGATCTCGACATCCTCGAGTTCAAATTAATAGCCCAAGACTTCTGTGAATAACACTAGAAAGTTGGTTTTGATACAATCCGTAAAAACTATTATTCCCTTGATCTTGTCGATATTGATGGATTTTTGTCAATTAACAAAAAATGCTTAAGGCTCATGTTTACAAGCTACAAATGAAAATAAAACCTTTATTAACCATTCAAACCTTTAGTATCAGTATAGGTCTACGAGTCCAATACCGGCTCGGATGAAAAACTCACAACTGTGAAATTGCATATCTATACAAGGGTTCTTTTGATCGATATTTGCAGAGTTGATTATCCTTCACGAAAACTAAGATTTGAAATGGACTAATTAACTGGGCACGAGGAATCCTTGCCAATAAATAAATAGCGGACGAACTTAAGAATTTCAACGGAGTGAGAAATCAGAGAACGGGGGCTAGGTTTTAGTGAGGAGGAGAAATATAATTTGATTTGAAGTGGGTGACTTTTTTTTCAATGGTTATTGGTTAAAGAAGTCGTTAATGACTTCAATAGAAGTAAAAATAAAATATCACATATATATTTTTGATATTATCATTTCGATTTGATAAACATATTAGAATACCGAAACCAAAAAGGAATAATAATTACACTTTTTTTTTTTGTAGTTTTAGATACTTCCCCATTAATTTACAAAATTCTAAATTCGAAAGTTTTAGATAAGTCCATAAAATATCATGTAATTATTATTTATCTAATAAAAATATCTAGAGGAACATTCTTAGTTATTATATTTAGTTGATCTCCACAATCCATTCGATGAGGTGGTTATTATAAATAAGGACAATACCTCATTTGTAAACTGTCCAAGTTTCCCACAACTCGCATTCTTACTTTCTCAATAATTTGGTTGCCTTAATCTCAAAAGTTTTTACAACATTATATTATTATATGACTCTATTTTGTTCAACTTACAACTTTAACTCTCTTATACATAATATATGTTTGATTTTTTTTTATTAAATAAAAAAATAAAAAACACATACACCTATAAATTTTTCGAAGCCCCTCTATAATCGGGGCCCTAGACGAGGAGCCAAGTTGCTTAGCCATAAAACCAGCCCTAAACAAACCATTCATTTTCTAACAAATGTAAGTGGATTTCATTGTCAATTCTAAAGACTTCCTACCTCCTTGCATATGCATCTAAAGCTCCTATAGCCTACCTGTGTCGGACCGACCAACTCTCATGGTTTTGGAAAAATGCGTCGCTCATTTATAATGCCATCATCTGCTCTCCATATGTAACGGCCCGAAACCGGCACTTGTCTGCTACGAATAAAATAATAATAATATAACCTTAATAAATTTCCAATAAATGTAGTTCAGAGCTCTAACTATCTATTACAATACAATGATTCTCCCCAATTATCTCATTACATTTAACTTATTAATACAAACCCAACCTTCACCTGACATATTCTAGATACTCTACGGTAGACGCCCAACAGAAATTCGTTTCAGCTATGTTGTCCATCCTGCTCTATGATGAGATTCTGAAAAAGTGTTTATTTGAAAGCATAAGTTGCAAAAATAACTTAGTGAGACCAGTGCAAGAGTGCAATTGAATTTTATGCAAGAAACGATTTAGAAATCCATGAACTGCCTGTTAAATTGCAAAATCAATCCACAATAGTATAACAAATACGTTAATAACACAGATGAGATCACGTTCAATTACTCGTCAAAACGGCTAAACAACCACTCCACCTCGAAAGGATACGGAACGATCAGGGTAGGGATCAATAGTTAGCACGCCGATTAGATGAGGGATAAGGTACCACCTTTCCCTATAAAATTGGCAGACATGTCTTAGCCATAACAGGAGAGTCACTCCCCAAGGGGCTCCAATCCCTGGTTTGTGAATCCAGTCAATGGCAGAACTCTGGTAGCTATGTAGCCCCCAGCTACCCAGAATTATCCAGAGAATACTATCAAGAGAGAGTAGATGAGCGCGCAAATAACCATGCACAAACAAATGGTACGTAGGGTGAGATAAAATACTACCCCTTGGTATCATCCATCATTATAAGGTGAGATAAAGTACTACACCTCAATATTTCAACAATTATCACATACTGCGAGCAACGCACACAAATATATGGTTATCAGTTCTACTATGAACAATTAGTACATAGTGCGAGCATCGCAGACAGTTACTAACATGGATATAACAATCATAGTCATTTCAAATGCAAAATGCATATATACGATATAATTTTCTTTTGAAGCTCTTTCAGTTTTAAATACGTTTTATTGAGTCGCTCAACTTTCTCAGGGATGCTATTCAATGGTAGACAGATGGCCTCAAGTCCCGCTTATCGATTTAAACCTTCTAGCATGGCTTCGTAGAGGAATGACCTCGATCCATTTCATTTTACATCTCGATTATATAGTCGGATAATCACATATCGACTATTCTTGAGTTACCTACAACCAGCGTCCCAAATTCTATAAATAATGATTCCAAGATCGATTACTCTTCAAACTCCATACGTTGTTCTATTTCTTATTTGTCGTCTTGCCTTTTTTGTATACTGATTATTGAGAATGATTTAATCAAGTTCAATTAAACAAGACGACCACACATTGATTGATTACTTTCTCTAATTTGATTATAATCTTATTAGTGAATATTATTTTCATAGTTGTGTAAACTGGTTAACTCTATTTGCTTAGTCCTTTTTTTTTCTTTTTTTTTTTTGATAATTAGCTTTATTTGCGTAGTTGCAAACATGAAAATTCAATTAATTTTTTTGAAAGTTTTATTTATTTATTTTTGAACGAATGTTGTTTGAAAGTTAATTTATGATATTATGCAAGTTGTATACAAGCAGAGTAGACATTTAAACGTGTAGGTAATATATATCCGTTACAATTAAATCTGAAGTTATTAAAATTCCATTATTATATAACAAATGAAACAAGACAATGATGGGAACGAGTGGACAAAGCTAACGGACACTGTGCCTTAATTCTTTGACGTTTATTGGATCCGCAGAAGTATGGTTTAAACTTTAAACAATTTTTGTTTTAATTATTGTTAAAAATAAATAGAATACAAAAAGTTTAAGTACAAGCAAAAAGTAAAGTACATATAGGAGTATGATATACCTCCTTATCTCTTACACTTAACTTTCCTTTTCTATTCTTTTTTTTTTCTTTTCCCTCCACTTTGTATCACTTTATTCTTCTCTTCACAGAAAAAATTGAGGAAAATATAAAAAAAAATGTTGAATGCAAGCTATAATATGAAAATGAAGCATAAATTTGTAGTTTTCTTTTACATTTTTTCATGGGTATTCTGTAAATGTGATAGCCAAGAATTGCCATATAAAGCTGTGAATTTAGGTGGATGGCTTGTGATTGAAGGCTGGATGACCCCATCTCTCTTTGATGGCATTCCCAATAAAGATCTACTAGTAAGTCTGCATTTTTTCAACTTGATCTATTCTTAATTTTGTAGAATTTGATTTTTTTTTTTATAATTGGAAAATTAAGCTATATAGAATTGCCAAAAATTGCAAGTCATTTAGTAAAATTATCTAGTTACTGCATAATTGAATGTTTACTTAGCTAAATTGTTTGTTAGCAGTTAGCCCAAAGGCACCATTAGCTATATCCATGAAAGAAAAAGTACATTACTTTCCTTTCTGGATTTTTTTTTTAATCTAGAAAGTGTGGCCAAACTTTTGTCTTGATTATAATTAATTTGTGAAGAAATTTTTAATATTTTAATTTTTGAAGGGCAATGTAACTCAAAGAGTAATTTCATTTCATTCAAAATTGAATTGTCTTTTGCTCGGATTTTATTTGTGTTCTTTGTTAAGAGACTTAGCTTATATGATGGCTTTTCAATTTGATTAGGATGGAACTCAAGTGCATTTCAAGTCTGTAAAGCTCAATAAGTATCTATGTGCAGAAAATGGCGGCGGTTCATCTTTAGTAGCCAACCGCGCTATTGCTAAAACATGGGAGACTTTTCGGGTTGGTTTTAATTCTCTATGTTTTCACCATTTGAATATTTATACCTTGTTCAGATCTCTATTTATTAACATTATTATCTTTACTCTGTAGTTATGGAGAATCAACGAGACCACCTTCAATTTTAGAGTTCGGAACAAAGATTTCATTGGACTTACTAATTCTCAAGATCAAGGGATCGTAAAAGTATTGGCCAATGCGACTGAGCCCGGAACAAATGAAACCTTCACTATTGTACGGAATGCTGATAACCCTTTTAGAATGCGCATCCAGTCATCAAATGGCCTTTTTCTTCAGGTAAAACTAAGGGTGACATCTTATGTGAACAAATAGCCATAGTCAGTGTTTTGATTTAGAGCCTTTCTTTAGTTTAGAAGCATGTTCTTTCTTGTTTCTTATATGCATATATGTTTTGCATTGTAAAAGGCAGAAACGGAGAATAATGTGACGGCAGATTATTTAGGAAGCCTCAATGACTGGGGAGATGAAGATCCCTCCGTATTTGTAATGCATATTGTCAAGGACTTACAAGGAGAATACCAATTAACCAATGGTTATGGTCCAAATTTAGCTCCCGAAATATTAACGGTAAATTAAATACGAAAGCAACTTTATGTTATGTTCATTTTAACCGCTTTTCAAAACTCTAACATTGTCTGAGAATCACAGAATCATTGGAACACTTATATTGTGGACGAAGATTTCAAATTTATGTCGGAAAATGGTCTCAATGCCGTTAGAATTCCAGTCGGGTGGTGGATCAAGTATGATCCTAGTCCACCGAAACCATTTGTTGGAGGTTCTTTGGAAGCACTTAATAATGCATTCACATGGGCATTGTAAGGTTTTCGATCTCTTTTTCGATATTTTTGTTTTTATTATTGGCAAAGTATTTTAATTCCCTCTTTTTCGATTTTTGATTGCAGTAAGTACAATATGAAGGTGATATTGGATCTACATGCAGTTCCAGGATCACAAAATGGTAACCATCACAGTGGAAGCAGAGATGGCTTTATTGAATGGGGCGATTCCAGAATTAACGAAACTGTTTCCGTCATCGACTTTTTAGCACAAAGGTTCTAATTAAATCTCTCGTATGAAATAAATTCCAAGACTAAAACAACATTGTTTTCGAGCTAGATTAATTTAAATTAATGTATTATGGTTTAATTTAAGGTATGGTCAACATCCAAGTCTCGGAGCAATTGAATTGATGAATGAGCCATTAGCTCCCGGGGTCAGTTTGGATGGCTTAAAGAAGTACTATAAAGCAGGTTATGATGCAGTTAGGATGTATACTTCTACTGCTTATGTGATTCTATCAAATAGATTGGGAGAGGCAAACAGTACAGAGCTTCTTCACTTTGCCGCAACAAGCTTTTACAACTCGGTAATAGACGTGCATTACTACAATCGATACTCGGACTACTTTATGAACATGAATGGACAGCAGAATATCGATTACATCTATAAAACAAGATCGAAGCAGTTGCAAGAAATGACTCGTCCCGGAGGTCCTTTAACCTTTGTTGGTAAGTGATGAATTATTTTAACTCCGAGAAATTGTAGTATCTCCACATGACTGGGACTTCAACACTTTTGGTCCCATCGCCTTCTCTGGAAACAAAATTGTAAAACTGAGACAATCCTATGGGACCAAAAGTGCTGAACATAGGCTACTTTATTTTAAAGAAGTAAGACCAAAAGTTCAATCTTGTAAAGTGCGAGACAAAAAGTGAGGAAGGTCCAATTCGATGGGACTAAAAATGCAATTTGCCATTTTAAACCTCTAGGTTTTAACCAGATGTTGAATTTGGAATCCACCAAATATTGGAGTCATCATTTAACCAGATTGTATTAATTGGTATATTGCAGGAGAATGGACGGCTGATTTGTATATTGATGATGCTTCAATTAGAGATTATAAGAGATTTGCTAAAGCACAGCTAGATGTTTATGGCAAGGCCACGTTTGGATGGGCTTATTGGTCTTATAAGTGTGAACCAAAACATTGGAGTTTCAAGTGGATGGTCGAAAATAACTATATAAAACTATAATAATTTGGAATCATGCACCAAAGGTAAACCTATATGTGTGTGTATGTGTGTGTAGAAATAGTTATAAAGAAGAGAAGAAGATTTTATAGAGGCAAGCTATATTGTCATAGAATTATCCATTAAGTAAACAGTTATTATTGCATTACCTCTCTGTTAATGGTAAAAAAAATTCATAGGAAATGAATCTATAAATATTGCTTATTCCCAGAAATTTGGGGATCAAGCATCAATACATGAAAGATACTATTGAATATAATTATGGTTTTTGTTTAATTATTTTAGCAGTTTATTCTACTCCATAATTCGAAAAAATTAAAAGGTTTGAATTGCCAATAAAGTTGTCTTGGTGGTAAAACTGAGGTCCAAAGGTCTTGAAAGTTAGTTTAATTTGATGAAAAATAGTTTGTATTTATTATTCGGTAAACGGTAACTGTAATAATTAATCTGATTACTTATATTTTAATGTAATGGTATACTCCATAAATTCACTAAAAACAATAGTTCAAAGTAAATATTTTTACTGTCATGGGACAAAGAGATACCAACTAAAAGCCCAAACAGAGCTCATATTGGGTCAGAAAAAGATTACATCTTTATAAATAATCTGAGTTTGTATTACTGAACAAAAAAGAAAAATGTTTAGCAAATTAAATGAGGTTTGAATAAATTTTAATAGACTAGTTGATACTTTAATTTCTGCTCAAGAGTCGAGCATGTAGTGGATCTAAAAAGTTGTTAATCTAGACAATAATTGTCGGTAAGACCAATCTGGATCTGGATAATTTAAAGTAATCGAACTTGGACCAGATCTTTATAGACTGGACATGAATTCGACCCATTTAGTAACCATATTAAGCTTCTAAATTTGTTGGATAGGTATGGGCCAGTACTATCCAATTTCATGATAACAAATCAGTTTGTGCATTTGCATATATAAATAGCTCATTTTATTGGGCCTATGGTACATTTTGGATACAAAATGTCATTTTACTAAAACTTTTATTCCTCTGTTGCAATAAGGTCTTCACATTTATATATGTCTTAATACTTAAATGCTTAATCATTTTATTTTCCGTAATGAAAAGTTGATCATATGAATTCACATTTTTCAAATATAAAACAACGAGAGATTTGTCCATAAGTAAAGTCTATGATAAAATATGTATGAATAAATTCATTTATTACAAGAAGTATAATTCACAATTAAGGTCCATGGTGAAATTTAAAAAGTGAAAAGGTGAAAAATTTGATGAGCTATTGGCACTTTAAATAATTATAGTATACACCACTTACATTAATTAATGGAGATATATAATATGTTAATTAAAATTTCGTCCAGATGAGATAACATATAATATAAGTTTATCTGGACGAAAACTAAAAGCATTTCGCCACATCTTTATGGTCATTGGCTCTTGGATTATTGAAATTAAATTAAACAGGTGAACTCCCAAGTCTAGCTAATCTTAATTGTGAGTAGTTGCATGAAACTATTTGTGGGATATTTTTATTGGAGAGACATTAATATAAGCTAATGAAGCCACAAAAACAATTTAAGGCACTTTTTTTTTTAAAAAAAAAAGCTTGTAACTTTAAGATTTTATTAACAACGTAAAACTAGGGGTGAACGCGGTCGGGTTTGGGCGGGTTTGCATGAAAAAATCAACCCGACCCAACACGTGCGGGTTGCCAATTTTTTAAACCGCACCCGCGTTGTTATTTTCATAAACCGTCCGTTCCGGGTGGAATGGGTGCGGGCGGGTGGCGGTCGGGTTGGCTGGTTGAACGAAAACAATGTCATAAAATCTTGACATCCAAATATAAACAATTAAGCATATAATCTTAAGTTCTTCAAACAACAAATAAAATGTGTCAAATGTGTTCACTGTTAATTTTAAAATTAAATCCAAAAAGCAAAAAATACAAAACTATAATATAATCAACGATTTCTTACTAATTAAATCAATAGTTTCCACAAAAAAGAATATTACAAATCCCTACAAAAAAATTCATTACAAATCATCACTCACACATTACAAACAATAACAAATTAGTGAAGTTTCTTCTCAATTTTTCAACAACAAACTCTTTAGGAAATAATGTGCTAACATATTTGTACCATTAACATTAATATAAACAAGAAAGTTTAAGAAAGTTTGTTTATTCGTTCTTATTCATTTGTTAATAAATGTAATTTATTTCACACTTTTATTAAACAATGAATAAAAAGTACATCAAGGATGATTAAGTGCGGGTTGCGGTTGGGTCGGTTTTTTAACCATCAAACCCGTCACCCGACCCATAACGTGCGGGTTTACAAATTACCAACCCGTACTTGATTATTTTAAAAACAAAACCGGCGGGTTGCGGGCGGGTTGGAGCGGGTCGGGCGGGTGGGTCGGGTGGGACGGGTTTATGAACACCCCTACGTAAAACACACATTAAATCCTATAACTCTTATTCAATTTCAATTTTCGTCGTATGTATAATACATTTGGTCCTATAACATTCAATTCAAAATATTTCAATTTCTGTATTGCACTAACAAATTTGGTCCTAAAATAATGACAATTGATTTTTCCAAAATTAATGCTATCATGGGCGGAGATATCCCTTCTACATGCACGTGAACAATTATCTATTATTTTTCAACCCTAACATATGACAGATTATTTGGTGCATTCGCTCCATATATGAGATGATACAATGAACGAATGATAACTCAAGCAAGAGCTAAGTACGAAGATCAACTAAGTGAGTTGAGGGTTTTGATAATTCCAAACATATCCGTTGAAGAACAGATCAGTTACGTCATCAATCAAATTTATTGAAACATCTAAGTAATGGAAGCTTAATTAGTTGTGAATTAGCCTAAGTCAAGAATATTGAGGAAAGAGGAAGTACCATATTCAAAGACTTGAAGATTGAAGAATTAATCAGTATGGTTTTAACTATTAAGTCAAATGAAATCAAGTCAGCAAAGGAGTTCATTTGACAAGCAAAGTCAATAGTTGAGTCACAAATTTGATCAACTAAGTGACACCATCAGAGGACTAAAGTTCGAAGAGATGAGTCATTTATAATGGAACGGCAAATACAAGTTTAGAGTTGTCTTTATTGTCCTAGGATCAGAGGAGTCCCGTCTAATCATTAGAAATAAATTCAAAAATTTCTCGGACAACAGGGTTCATTAAATGCACCTGACAGATCTGTACAACACAGAGTCTGAACAGTGCAGAGTCTTCTGCAACATTTATAGTTGTTTGAAGTTGGTAGAAGATATGGGAGCATTCTTGGAATTATGGATCACATTTCAACGTATTTTTCTCCCCTATAAATAGTCGTGAATTCGAAGCTGAGAACAACCTTACACAATCTGAAATCAAGCATACACGAGAGCAAAATCACTAAGTTGTTCTAGGATAAATCTTACCTAGTTGAAGAAAAACTTAGTGTTTTAGTTTACAAAATTGTGAGTTTGTTTATGAGAGAATTAAAATGTAGACCTGAGTGCTTTGTGAGGAAATATTTCTAAGAGATTTATTTCTTTATAACTTTAGTAAGAGTGAAAATTCCACTTGAGCTTAAAAGTTGTAAAAGCCAAGTGTTGTATAAGTCAAGTATATTAGTGTATTGTCTTTCAACTTTTAGGGAAGAAGAGTGGATTAGAGAGATTACACCACCCTTGAACCACTATAAATTATGTATTTCTTAAATTTTTGCACTTACATTTGCACATCCATACGAACAAACTAGTCATCTGTTGATTTTAAAGGACTTAAAAAGAATTTTTCAAAGGGGTAAAATATTTTATTTACAAAATATCGTTTGCAAAAAAGTTTGATTTAAAACTACGTATTATTCCGCTCAAAAGCTCTGATTTATAAATTGATTTTAACTTTGTTGAACACTTGCATAGTTGAGTGTCTTGCTATGTTGTCAGCTTACTGCTAATAGCCGAGTGTTGCACTCTTCTGTTTACTTGAACATCCGAGTATATTACATACTTAAGATAATTTTGAGAAGTTTCAAAAAGTTTCAAAAAGATCTATTCACTCCCCCCACACACTCTAGACCATTTTGACCACTTGGAACCAACATATTAGTTTTTGCATATTAATACGCGATATAAATTATATTTAGAAGTTTACTTCTCATTAAATTAAAGATTAGGTGCAGTATGTTCTATGTATTGCACCATATCATCTGATACCTAATAAATTTTCCTAAAACATGTAAATATTTAGGGCTTGTTTGTTTGGATGTTCCCAAAATTATTTTGTGTTTGGGAAAAGTGAACAAACATATTATCTATTTTCTGAAATAAATTTATCATCTCTCAATTTTCTCAAACTACTCTCCCAAAAGCCAAACAAACAATAATTTTCTTATCATAAAAAAAAAACACTATACAAATTGTACTTTGATTTGACATAAAACAACCTATCTCTTATACTCCCTCCTTTCAAATTAATTGGCACATTTAATTTTTAAATACAATTTTTTCTTCTTCTAATTTTGCCCTTTCCTGGAAAGTTCAAGGGTCACCAATAAAAAAATGGAAAAGGTCGAAGAAAATGTATGAAGTAGCAGTTCATGACAAAAGTGATATCAATCATTAAAGAGGGCATTTTGACATTTTACCATAGAAAAATGATTCATTACGAGGTTTTTTTATACGTGTGAAAACAAGGAATATGATAATTAATTTGAAACGAAGGGAGTACAACTTATATTACATAACAAACATAATTTAACATTAAATCTTACACATACAACATAACTCTTCCGAAAAAATCTACACTTATTTCAAAACAACTCTTTTAAAATTCAAACAAACAGTATTACACAAATCAAAATTATTTCACAAACTTCCATTATTTTCCTTAAACTACTCTGGTAAACACCAAACAAAAAGGCAATTAAACTCTTTTCATCTTTTTAACTAAGAGTTAGAATAAAGGTAGACTACCCATTAATGATGAATAAAATAAAGATTGAATAAAAAGATTCCTATCAAAACTCGTGATCCCACTCCAAATAATAATGACTAATAAAATATGGAGTTGCTGACATAGCTTTTCCCCCAAAAACAATAATGCAACTAGTAATTAAATTTAAATAAAATCAACGGCTGAGATATCCTCCTCTGTTTCTGGCTCTCTCTCTGTTTATCATCCCAACAATTAATCTCCCAACTCTCACTCCTTTTTCTCTTCTCTTCTCTCTCACTTCACCAATTTATCTCCATCCTCCCAAATATATAGATACATATATAGATATATAGTGTGTGTCAGTGTGTGGGTGAGGAAAAAGGAAAATTACTAACTAAGATGATGTTAGGAAAGAGGGCACGTCCACCAATGAAGAGGACTACAAGCATGACGGAGTTTACTTTGGATTTCAACGCCGCCGGCGCTGAATATCAGCACCAGTTCGTTAACCCATTTAACGGCGACGGCGGATTGGATCAGCAGCTATTGGGTTCCACCGCCGCATCTTCTAGACCCCACCGCCGGAACTCGGGGGATTTTGGCGAAACAGCTAATTTCTTGAGGGTTTGTTCTCTCTGTAAACGCCGTCTTATCCCTGGTCGTGACATCTACATGTACAGGTATAAATATATTCCATATATATAATAGATGTAAGTATGTAACAAAATAAAAATGGGTGATTGATTGATCAATTGAAATGATTAATTAATTTTTATAATGTGATGAACTCATGTTTAAATTATTTAAATTATTCTTAAAAGAATCGCACATAATATATTTGACGCCCCTCAAAATTATTAATGCATTTTTAGTAAACTATACCTAAAGGAAACTTTAGTACCTATATGATTTAACTTATTTTTTATAAATTAAACTACCAAGTACAATATTATGTGATTTCACTATACTTATTTAATTAAGATTACTTTAAAATTCCTTGATCCTAAAATTTCCATCTTGACGTGTCCGAGAACAAGAATTACTGTTTCTAGAATAGATTATCTCTTCAAAACTACATAAATTAAGTGATTTATTTGGTTCATTGAGTTGTGAAATTCAAATTATGCACTTTTAAGTATATGGAAGGGTCAAAAGCTTTTGTAACATGCATAGTATTATTCTTCTTTGTTACTTCATAATTATATTTATTTCTGAAATAAAATTTTCTTTTCTTTTCAAGAGCATAGATATAAAATTATCTGAAAATTTCAGTTTTAACAAAATTCTACCACACACCAAAACTAATGGAATGAAACTATATAAAAGGACGAAATGAACAGTAACAAGATAATACTAGCTATTTTTCTTAATATTTTATATGCAAATTCATATTTCAATATTGTTATCAAGTCACATAAAATACAAATTAATATTTAATTGAAATTATTTAATTTTGCAGAGGTGATACTGCTTTTTGTAGTCTAGAGTGTAGACAACAACAGATGACACAGGATGAGAGAAAAGAGAAGTGTTCATTGCCATCAAAGACCAAGGAAACTGCCACCACCACCACCGCCGGCGGAGCCCAAGTCTCCGCCACCGGCTAAGATATATGGTGGACTTGATACTTGTTAGTAATGAATATGTATATCTATCGATGCACCCACGTTATATATATCCACGTACGATGATGTATTATATATGTATGCGGGGATGTGGTTATTTTTAATTCACCTCAAAAGTTAATTGACGAAATTTTGAAAATGTGTAATTTAAAATGTGGGATAGACCACTGTATGTATGATTGTGAAGAATGTACTTGCTTAGTACATGTAATCATGCATGTAAGTAAAATCAATGGAAGAAATTGACATGTACATTTCTTTTTTATAATTTATGTAGTCATATTCATCTTTTCTTCTAGTGTGAATGTAAAACTAGCATCCATTTTATAGTTGACAAAATCAAATATTGAAAATAATGTGAATTTTTTTATTTTAGATTTAACTCGATTTCATAATAAAATTTAAGTTCGTTTTGTTATACATATCAAATCAAGATTTACTAACATTTAATGTTTTACAACTTTTGAAACTAAACTGAGCTCCACCTCGACTCATAAGAACCCTTCTTTAAACTCTTCAAATATTTTTATAATTTATTTATGTTTGGAAATGCTAAATATGCAACTTATAGTTAAGCTTTTTCCTTGAAATGTTCTGAATCCATATGTAAAATTGTTTTCTATAATGTCTTCTATATTAATATATTCTCGTTGTCCATATTTGTTTGCTCCTATAGCTATTTTCTTTAATCACAAATAATAGACATTTTCAGTCGTCCTTCTCAAATCACTATGAAAACATTAATGAATTAGTTGTAGAAAAATATATTTAGTGATAATCTTAATAACAATAAGTACTATATATATTGTTCTGTCTCAACAATGATTCTGACTAATCTCAATTTATTTTCGGTTTTAATTTACAATATATCGTAACTATTAATATAAGTTTAGATTATTATTTACATGTTTTTAGTGAAAACTTAGCGTCAATAAAAATTACTATATATCAAAATATATAATTTAGCTAGTTATATAATTGCTATTATTGTCAATCTATTAATAACAGCCCTGTCAAGTAATATAATTATGTAATATAATTAAGAAAAAATTATATAATCACAATTATTTTATACAATACTTATCGAGATAATTGTATTTTTGGTATTGAGCTTTATGTCAATTTCTACTTTTGGTACCAAAGAAGTAATGCATGTCAACACATTTGATACCATAATTTAGCAGACCGTTCTACGTTTGGTACCACTGTTAACTAAAATTAAAAATCATCGACAAATTGGTGACATGGTCGTTTAGTCAGTTGCAAAATTAGTATAAGTTATGGTGCTAATTTTACAATAATTAAATTGACTTAACGGCCATATCGCCAATTTGATGATATTTTTTAAATTTAATTGACGGTATCAAACGTGGAATAATTTTTAAATTATAGTACAAAATGTGTCGACATGCAATTTTTTGGTACCAAAAGTAGAAATCGACCTAAAACTTGGTACCAAAAATGCAATTCCCTCATTACTTATCTCCTAAACCAAAAATGAGAAGACCCTAAACCAAAAATGAGAAGAAAACATAGAATTTAATTAGGATTGTTTTGTCATGGAGTGGAAGTAAAACTTTAGGGATGGATGAAGGAGTGAGTGAATTAAGCTGAGAGTGACGTGTGGTGGGGTTAATTTGTCCCACGAAAACGAACTGTGGTTGGGTTGGGACCATTATTGCAATTTACAATTAACACCCACTTTCGTTTCAATGGGGTACACCTAATTAATAATGCTCCACCTTATTTTCTCAAACTTTTATTCTTCAAATTTTATTGGATGAAAGCATGGGGAAAAGGCCATGTTGTCGTGCATGGACCTCTCACAATAATTTTTACTACTTCATAAATCTTTTCATGTACGTATATTATATATATATGTATATATACACTGTCAATCGAGTCAAGTTTATTTGATTCTCAGACCGGCTCAAATATATATGTCCAGAATGTATTTGGATTGGTTATAAAAGTTTTTGTTTTTATTCTGTAAGATAATCTGTATCCAAAAAATTCGATTCTCACGTAAATTTTATATAGTGAAAAACAAGTTTAAATTGAATGAAGATATTTTTCATGGAACATAATGTTATTTTCTTTAAAATTACCTTTCCATATACAAAAGCAATTAATGATGTGAGACTAGTCACTCTTAACCACACTACAAATCTATATAAAACTACAACGAATTGAAAGGAAGCAAGCCAATGAGGTCACAACTCGTTGGTAAGGTAAGGCTGAGCCTCAGAATCAAGAGGTCACGGGGTCTGCTATTAATGTGGATTTTCTTCCAATTAATTTTAATCAAAAGGTTATGAATTTAACTTTCACTAATGTGAATATGAGTTTTTTCCTAGTTTTAATTCTATTATTTGGTGATTTATTATTTTGTAATTTGATTGTAATTCAGTAAATTTTTGAGTCAACGATATTATTGTAATAATCGTTTCTCTAAAATAAATTTACTAAAGTGTGAAGATACACAAAGTGGTACGATCTATGGATGTCAAATTGGTCCACTAATTTGACAATTGTGGAATAAAATTATTTGGATAGAAATATATGGTGATGTTGGGATCGCTTCATCCAAGATTTTATTTTGTTCCTCATTTGATTCCTCCTTCAATTCATTGTAAGCATCTAATGGTACTTTATTTTTTTATTAACGACAACTTGGGAAATGAGTGTGTTTTTTGATTGCTTTGGAAGCAAATTAATTGCACCATACACTCTGCCGTGGATGAGGAAACAACTGGGACAATTAATAACTAATTACAAGAGCTGTACTTGATTTCATTTCACATCATTCAAAAATACTTTTTGGGAAAGTTTTTTTCTTTCTAATTTCATATTACTACTAAGCAATCACAGTTGTGCATTTAATTAATATGTTAGTAAACAATTAATTAGTCTTGATCCACTTGTGCAAGTGGGCATGTGTCCAACTTCCAATCTTAATTAAAAAATAATAATATCACTGAATTATGATGTTTAATTGGTTGGCTTTTGTGTAAAAATTATCAGGTGTGTCTTGTCCTTGACTTGCAAGATTCTTAATTTGCGAAAATTAATCCCAGATATGATATGAATGTTTATCTCTTAAAAATTGTAACAATGTGGATCATTATTTAGAAAATTGCATAATTAATCTCGTGATTATAGCTTGCTGGCATTTTAATCCCTTTTTTTTTTAATTACAAATGCCAGAAAACTTAGTTACATGAATTAATTGCGGGTCAGACTCTTCAGAGGACTAAAGCGCCCACGATCCATAGTTAATTACATGACTAATTTTGCATTTTTCCTTTAACTTTATGTGAATCAATTCTTCTGATTTGAATTATGATACATGGTGTAGTATTTTCGTAAAACTGGAGTTTGGAGACTTAGGCCATAATATTTTTCGTCTTCTTATCCTACTATTTATTTATTTATTTATTAAGTATGATATTTCTACTAAAAAAATAACCTATCAATTTTCTTTTGTAGGTAAGTTTCGTTTTCATTACTAAAATTTAAATTGGGAGATAATTTTTTAACCGAAGGCATGAATTCTAATTAATTTTTTCAGTACTAAATCATTCTTTTGTTGGTTAGTTTGCAGAAAGGTAATAGATGAAATTTTGCTGCATTTGTGAATAATAATTATTTGGGAAAAAAATTGCAAAATTAGTTTTATAACCCACTTGGCCACTTTAATCCTTTAAAAATCAAAATTCAACAAGTTGGTGGTGATTTTAAAAGCAATGCTCAAATAGGCCCACGAGGCCAAGTAGATGGTGAAATCCCTTGTCGAATATTATTATTAATTTTTTTTTGAGAAAAGTCGAATATTACTATTAACAACTAGCAAAATTGTCGTAAAATTAAATTATTCAAGATCACAAGACTTAATATATAAGCAATATGATGATATCTTGGATCCTTTTTCTTCTCCAAATAATGTAAACTTATTTGTAGCTTTCTCCCGAATTGATTATTGAAGGAGAAAACCAATGGAAAACGACGTAAGCAGAAGGTGTAGGGTCCGAAGTTTTCTTCTATATGAAATGAAAAATATTATGTCAATTTCAACTATTGCATTAATTATTAAATATTACTCAAAGTATTGGTGTTCCTACTTGTTTGGATATGAGCCATTTTTTATTGGCCATTTCCGGTGACCTTTCCGATTTTGAAAAGGTTTTTTTACGATTCCCACATCACAACGTAATTTCTTTATCATTATATGTCAAAGTTATGGACTTGTCTTCTATTTTATTATTGGAGTACTATTCATTGGCTTCCCGATTTGTATTATTTTTTATATTTGATCCCACTTTCACTTTCAAGTTTAGTTGTATTGGGTGGAGAATAGTTTCTTTCATTTCTTTAATGCCAACCATTTACTCATTAAAGCAAGTCTAACTAGAAGTGAGATAATTATTAAAATTTCATGCTCCCATCTATTAAATGAATTATGCAAATGCAATGGTTTGTCCCAAAATAGAAAGAGGGAAGAAATCAAAAGAACAAGCAAATATTTCATTTTTCTGTTTAATATCTTTCGAGACACGTTGTACATTTTCAACAGGAATTCCATCTTACTTATTTTTTCTTTATATGTATAAAAACTGAAGATAACTATAAATAACCAATATCGTTGATTACAAAGTCGTATTAGTATATGCAATTAGGGGTGTAAACATACAGAATATTAAGCTTAATTTGAATATCTTATTGAGTTTAAAACTGTGTTTGAGCCAATGTTTTCAGAACCGGACCGGACAGTGAACCGGTGAGCCAACTGGCCACTGGTTTTACTGGTCGAACCGGTCGGACCGCTGGTCGAACCGGATGACGTCATAATGATATAATAAATATATTTAATTTTAAAGTATATACAATATTCCTAAAATTTAAACATTATCCTACAATTGATTAAAAATATAAAAAATCTTAGAATATATTTAAATTAAATCACATAATATTTACATAACTTATATCATAATTGTAATATGATACTAATTTGCAAGCTCATATAAATATAATATGACTATATTTCTTTATAAACATTTAAAAGTGTAAGTTAAAAATACAACAAACTAAGAGATTAATAATTTTAAAATATGATTATGTATAAAAGTCTAATATTCAAAATCAAACTTGCATAATATATCGATTTGATTTTCAAAATTTGACACTCTTTATCCTAAAATAATATTGGAAAGAAATATCTTATAGAACAAATTTTAATAAAAAAATATTATTTGAGTATTAATTTTCATTGATAATGTGTAAAATGTTAATTTGAATTATCATAATCTAATTTATAAACAAATTTGGCTACAGGTTTTCTGTAATTTATAAAATTGTTTTGTACTAAAAATTCAACAAAAATGATGTAGCCCAACTGGTAAGGAAGTTATTATTCATGCAAGAGGTTGGGTGTTCAAATCCCACCTTCTACAAAAAAATTTAGTTTATTTTTAACATTAATAAAATTTAAAAAATCAAAAAAAAAAAAAAAAAAGAAATTCAAAATCGGGTTGAACCGGCCCAAACCGGTTCACCGGTTTTGGACCGGTTCAACCCGGTTCAAACTGGTTTTTGAGTCAACTGGTTTTAGGGGGTAAACCGGACCGGACCATCCTCCGGTTCGCGGTCGAACCGGTCGGACCGGCCGGTCCGGTCCGGTTTTAATAACATTGGTTTGAGCTGCTTTGATCAAGGTTATCAAACCGTGAATCGTATCGCATATCGTTTTCCATTCGTATCGAATCGTATCGAGATACATATCGTGTATCGTAAGATACATGATTAATTGTTATAAATAATATAAAATATATTCCTCACATTATAATTTTTTTTGTTACAAGACATAAAAATTTACATTTTAAAGTCAAACAAATCACTCAAAATAAACCAAGTTCCAAGTTCAAATTTTCAAGTCTTCAAACAATAATTAAAGGATGACATTCTTAATTTTCCCAAAATCCAAATTCATTCAGCAATAACCCTCATCCTTCACCTCCACACACACACTTCACACACTGTGACGAAATCCATAAGCAAAGCAAAGAAAGAAAAATGTTTCTAACTCAGCAACTTCCTGGAATCCATTCCCACTTCATGATTTCTTCCCTCATATCACATAAACCCAAACCCCCAAAACTCTTCCTAATCACCACAACCCTCTTATCCGATCCAAAACCAAACCCAAACCCGACCCCATGCCCAAAATTGCACAAGAACCGCACTTTTTTCGCTTCCAAAACCCCAATACAATCGAGATATTATCACATAATTATGAGTCTAGGTTGCTTGAGTTGTTAATTTATGATTTTGGTAGAGATTTTAAGGAAAAATTGAAGAAGAAATTGAAAGAAGTATGTAGGGATTAAGAAAATTGAAGTGTTCCAATTCAAAAAAACCGAAAGGGGATCGCGAAACCAGTTTACCCCAATTCTGCAATTGACCTCAATTGAGCATGGAAACGTAAAATTGAATCAAGGACAGTCGATTACAGAGCTCCAGGAGATGAAATACGAACAGAATTACACCTAATTCGAAGGAAATTCAAAATCGCGAAGAACCCTACCAATTGGGAAATTCAGCAATCGCAAAAATACGACCAGAAAACACAAAATTAACCTACCAGGAAGATGCGTGATGTGAAAACGAACAAAAAGAGTATAAGATTGTAAAAATCCGATCACAATTGAGAGAGATATGGCCAGAATTGTGATCGGAAAAATGAAGAACACTATCTCTCAAGGTGGAACCGTTCTCTGTTTTGTAACAATAGAAGGAATTCTTTTTTTTTTTTAAAGCGGGTCGGGAACCGGATCGGGTCGGGTTCGACCCGGTTCAGGAAAAAAATTCCGGTTTGCAAGTGTATCGCATGTATCGCTTTGGAATCGCGATACATGCGATACCGAATCGTATCGTAACGATATTTTACGAAACACGGTCCAAAACGATACGACGTCCGAGTTGTATCGTTTTATGTCTGAATCGAATCGTATCGTACGATTCGTATCGCGAATCGTACGATATTAACTACACTGGCTTTGATTGTTATACAACCCATAAACCAAGCGTGAAAAAACTCAAGTTGAGTATAAAGTATTTTTATATTTTTGCATTTGTATTATCAAATTGTAATAGACTCAATGCATAATGAATCAAAGCTCAAATGAGTTTGTCTCAAATGAACTCGATATTAATACTGAATAGATCAATTTGATTCTCATCTCCTAATACAATTTATGTAAACACAAATTAAGTGTTAATACACGAAGTTCAATATCACTTCAAATCAAAATAATATTAAGTTATCTAATTAAATAGGATGTGGGAGATATCTTAAGGATTTTTTTTTGTGATGTGGTGCACATAGGGAGAAGATTCCGTTTAGTTCTTAAATTCAAAGAAAAAGTAACTTCATGTTTTCATTCCTATCTCAGATTGTTATGAAAAAAAATCAAATTAAGTGAATCATATCCGTTTGTTGCACAATGCAGTGTGAAAAATGTCAAGGCTAAAACCAGTTTACTGATTTCTCTTTGTCCCAATTTTGTTTTTTTTTTAATAGAGAATGACATTTAATTTTGTCCCCTGATTATTTTTCATTATGGCAATATACATTCTAATTAGTTCACCATTAGAGATGTAAAAATAAGCCAAACTCAAATATTTTCATTTTGAAACTTATTGAGCAATCACATTTAAGTTTGTCCGTAAAATAAATTTGTTACGTAAAATAAACCAAACTCAAAAAAAAAATTAATTGTTCAATTTTTAGTTTCAAATGCTCAATTAAATCATAAAATGGCCTCTCTCTCTTTTTAGTTTCAACTCTATAATTAAAAATTGCAAACTACATTATTACTTTGACACCTGGGCCTTTGTTGTGGGACAGGGAGATGTAGACCATGTCTCAGGCCCATTAGTTTCAAAACGAATATATTAATTAGATCAGCTTGTTTGGGCCAGCTTGTGGGTCATGAATGCTGACTGGCCCACTTCTTGTACTTTGGGCTTTCGGGTTTCTGCACTAAACTCATGAGCGAGCAAGTAAGTATTCATAATTATTATATTAAAAGAGTTAGGTGCGTTTGGTAGGACTTAATAGGGAGTATTATGTCATATTATATGCGTTAATATGGGATAATACAACATTTGGCGGTATTACTCTAATATCGGGTCAAATGAATTAAATCCTTGTGACCCGGTATTAAGATTAGATTATAATCCACTCAGGTATGGGTGGATTAGTTAATCCGGGTTAATATGGATTTGATCAAATGTCACTTATAACCTCAAATTTACATATTACCTATTTTAACACATCATTAAATATCATAAATTCTTCTTAAATCTCTGAAAATGGAAACACATCTACATAAATAAATCACAAACTAAAATCTATATCAATTTACAATTAACATGGAGGCATTCGAACTAGAAATGAACTCTTACTCTTATATGAATTATACAAATGGCTTCGATGAATTGATATATCTTAACTAACATAATATGTTCAATTAAGTAGTGAAAATATATTAATATATGCTTAAACTCATAATACCCCCAAACATATTACAGTTTATTGTTTTAATGTAATATGACTCAATCAAATATTCTACCAAACGTATTTTTAATATGACATTCAACCTGACTCTGATCTAATTCATGTTAATCCCATATACTCTACCAAACGGCCCCTTATAGGATATAAACTAAAAATAAAGAAAAAAAACTTAAAATTATTGGTTTTTTTTTTTAGAAACTATACTACACTAACATATTTTTACAAAGAGTAATTTATTTTATTTTGACACAAGTTTTTAATTATTACTTGACAGAAAGTATTATGTTGCATAGATTTTAAGTTGAAAATTATGTTTTGAATTATTGAACTACAAAGCATAATTTTTTTAATAAAAAATATGTATATTTTTATTTGCAAAAATAAATAAGCAGATCAGTTAGGTTATGCATATGATTGATTTGGTAGGATTAAGTTCAACCCAATTAAGGACTCTATTTGCCTCTTTAAGTTTTGAACATTTTGGTTAATTTGTAGTACGTGATTTTGAGGATAGGATTAGGCTAAAAACATCATTGTGTTGAATTTTATAATGAGAGGGCAAATTCTTGTAATTATTGAAACGTTATGGGATTTGTAATTACATGAAATTTCATGAGTGTAGATATAATTATTGATGAGTGTGTTTTTGGTATAATAGTATTATATGTTGGTTGTCCACAGGGGCGGACCATAGTGGGGACTGGGGGGGCCATGGTCCCCCCAGAAAAAAAATACATTATCTACTTACATATGTATATGTTAACAAAAAAATGCCTTTGGCCCAGTGGTAATGTAACTTCAAAACTTTGGCAAAGTCCGTAGTTCAAAACCTGAGTTGCTCTTTCAATTATTTTTCCTTCAATGTCAATTTCCTATTTATCAAAATTTTATTACATCTCTATGTATGTGTAAATTAACTTAAAATAGCCTTTGGCCCAATTGGTATATTTTTCTCTTCATTTTCATCCAATTTCATTTTAATTTCCTATTTATCATCAACATCTAAAAGTGTCCTTCATCAAATGTCTATTTACGAAATGTTCTAATAATTTTCTTTGTATAATTTTTTATGGAATTCAATTCTATTTAGATAGATTATATTGTCAAACACGTGATTTCAACGTGGGAGATTATAACTATTAACACATTTAAATTATTATTAACATGATATTAATTATTTATTAATGAATTTGATATGCATTATTTATAATTGTAGCATAACTTTTGTGTTATGCACAATTTTACAATACTATTTTTAATGTATGATAAATTAAAAATTAACCGTATTTTCATGTCTTGTCTAAGCAACATTTATTTGCTTTTTGTCTAGCTGAATTGCATTTTGAACATTTTATATTTCAGTTTAAGAATTCGTACTCTTAAAAAAATTCTAGTACGTATATTTTTTCACCTTTTGTTGGATAAAATTATAGTATTAATTTATCATAATTTCCTTTTTTTTTTAATTATTTTATCAAAATATCGAGTTTGATACCTAAAAAATCTTCGGCCCCCCCAACAAAAGTGGTCTAGGTCCGCCCCTGGTTGTCCAGGTGTCAATATAAATACTGCTCTTCAATGTGAGGAGAAGCAGGCCTATCAAACCTTTCCTCGTTTTGTAAAGGGGAACCTAACATGTTATCAAAGGAGACTACGTCAAGTTAATACCGGTGGTGACCCGGTGATAACCCTCCAATGCCTAAGTCAGTTTCGAGATAAGAGTTCAATATGGCCGTTATGCTTAGTAGATTGTGCGTACCTTTTGTCTCATTAAAGAGAGATAGTTATAGTTGTAGATTCCACCTAACGGGTCGGATATGGATCGGGATAAGTTGTACAGGGTCGGATATGGATCGGGATATTCGATTCGATTCCATGGGAGGAGGATCCGAGGTTTTATAATAAAATAGTCTTTTTAGCAAGGGTGACGTGTACTATTTTATTATGACATGTTGAGGTTTAGAACTGGGCTCGAGATCGAAGGATTTTGAGGTGCAATCGACGTGCTTGGTCGATTAAATAGAGGATCACCGATATCGAGATGCATTGCACCTGACATCGATACCATTGATTATCAGGAGTCCTTGATGGGTTCTTTATTATAATCTTTATTTGACTGCCACGTCAGATTACGAAGACTTGACACATCAATTATCCCTAAAATAAATTTTTGCTTGGATTATAGCTTTTTGAAATTTTCATAAAAGCAGTTGAGAATTATGTTTTCTTTTGAGATAAAGGAAATGCCCAGAATGCCCCTTGGACGGCATACAGTTTGGCGTTTACACTGTCAAAGTGGCGTTATTACCAACCTACATTTTATTATGTCATAGTATATATTAGTGTATATTATAAAAGGCATAATTAACATATATAAAATGTGTATGTAATGCTGCATGCTTAGGATTAAAATGTGTTTCAACCTCAAAAGAGAGCTCACTAGAGAAGAGCTGAAAGTGAAAAAGAAGAAAGTTAAGGAAAGGGTAAAGGAGAAGGCAAAGAAGGAAGAGGAAAAGAAAGCCAAAGAGAAGGAGAAAAGGAAAAGGGAACAAATTGAGAAAAAAGAAAAGGAGAAAAAAATGCAGGCTCAGGAAGAAATTCAAAGGAAAGCAGAAAAAGAGAAAAACAAACGGGAGAAACATAAGGGCAAGGAGAAAGAAAATCAATCAAAAAAGATGCTTTTTTGAGAAAAAAATCAAGAAAAATGCATGTGAAATATTATGTTTTTTTTTTTGCTAGCGATATTGTCTCAGCAGAGAATGTTGTTGCCAAAACAAACTTTAATAACTCTTCAATTTGCCCATCCTATTTAAGGGTGATAAATATTAAACTTTTTAATTCCCATAATACCCATCATTACAAAGTTGGCAAGTTGTTAATTATTGCAACTAAATTTCTCCCTCATGAATAGTCTATCAATTTCCTTTTTTCTTTTCATCATATTTGAAAATATATCAATCGAATTCAAGGCATCTCAATCATCGTTAAAATCGTCTCTCAATTTCATGATCTCTTGTTTGCCATGGAAGTCCATGTCCATTTTTCTTTCATGTTCACTTTTCTTTTTGTGTTGAGGGCAACATGATCTTAATATTGAAAACATGATCAAGAGCTCTAGATCTAGTATATGAAGGATCAATTTTAAATTATTTTATTTACCTTTATCTATCTCTTTATCCGACTACTTAATCTTACGTGTGTAAGTTTTAAACTAAATTCTTTGATATTCGAGTGGTTTAATTCATTATGCATATCAAATCAAGTTTGAACAAATTAATGATAAATTTTAAAGTTTGATTTGAGCTCAATATATTTGAAAATGTGATAAGTTGAATTTGTGCTTGGTTCGATTACTGGTTTGAACAGTTTATTTAATAATTAAACTAAACTCAAACACACATTTTATTTTATTTTGAGTGAAAATGATAGCTTTACTCATAAATCATATTAGAAATTACAATGTCATGGATAAACTCTGGTAAAACACAAGAATCAAGCGTTTCTCTAAATGACAATTTTGCAATCTCATGAGCTACTTTGTTTCCTCAAACACACATGAATCAAACAAAAAAAACTAGCAAAAGAATTACAATTATTGTTTTAAGAATTGATCTAGGAGACTAATCAAAGTTGATTGTTATCATTCTCACGTTTAAAAATTTTAATTTGAGAAAGAGAATATATAGTTTATTCATGAGGGAGAAATTTAGTTGCAATAATTAATAACATACCAACTTTATAATGTAGTATTTATCACCTTTAATTAGAATGGATAAATTGGGGAGGTACTAAAGTGCATATCTCAAAGAGAGAAGATGAGATTGTCATAAAGAGAACTCAAACGTATTTACCATGTGGGCTGGACCGAACCATCACTTCTATTTGGGCCAAATAATAAATTAACTTTACCTAAGAAAAATTATACTAAAAACCTGAAAGCAAAACCTGTGTCAGGTTGGCGGTATAATTGATCAAGCCCAAGCTCAAGTAAATCTTCTCCATAAATAAAACTACACTTCTCCAAATTTGGCCTATCTTTCAACATGAAGATTTGTGTCACCAAAAGTTAAATTCAAGGGTGAAAGTTTATATTCATTCTCAAATACCTTTTTTTTTTTTTTTTTTTTTTATCTATTAGACTGTGATTCATTCTCAAATATATTGCTATGCCATCAAAAGTTAAATTGCTATGAATAAATTTTATAATAAAGAAACATAATTTTAATAAATATAAAAAGTAAACCTAGCTATAATGAATGACTTAATTGTACCTATAATAAGCTAAACTCCATGTCAACTAAACAACCACAAAAATCGAAACCATCTAACAAATGGCTCAAACTAAACATGGCAAACATAACCTAACAAAAAAACTAAAACCTAACTAACTAATTAAATACTTTTAAGGCTGTAAAGAAAGACACAAACATAACAAAAACAACTGAAAATGTTGAAGAAGTGACACTGTATGCTCCAGATTTCGGCGACGGTGCCGGAGCTAAGTGATGAGAAGCCACTGGTGGCTTAGTAGGTGCAAGTTTCGGAGAACGAACTGCTGGAGGAGGATTACCTAGCCGCATCATATTAAAAAATAAAAAAGCAAAATTAATTAATTTGTAAAAGAGTTGCAAAAAAACATTACATAAACCTCAAATACATAATTTAAGAGACATAGGTAAAACAAGAAAAAAATACAAAGAACTACTTAGAAGTTAGAACAACATTTTCAATATATATGACAAATGCACAATTTTTGCACTTATTCAACAAAATTTAGGGTTTTTTGCGAGTTAACTCCCTGTGATATGTCTAATGGGCAATTTACCTCCCTGTGAAATAAAAATAGGCAATTTAACTCCCTGTGAAATGAACTAATGAGCAATTTACCTCCTTGTGATATAAAAATAGTCAATTTACCTCCCTATGAAATGAAATAATGAGCAATTTAACTCCCTGTGATTTGAATTATAGAGCAATTTAGAGGGAGGCAATGTGCTTCTTTTACAAAAACACAGGGAGGTATTTTGCTATTTTTCTTATCACAGGGAGTTAAATTACTTATTTAGAATATCACAGGGAGGTATTTTGCCCTTTTATTTATCACAGGGAGTTAAATTGCCTATTTAGAATAACACAGGGAGTTAATTTGCTATTCACTCCAAAATTTAAGGTAGGAAGATTTAGTCAAATCCAAATTACTCAGACATAAGTTATTCATAAAAAAAAATACAGTAATAAATTTGTCATGTGATTGGTTAATTCTAACTAAATCATGTCCACGGGAAATAATGTGTTTGCCCCGGTGGATTCAATCAACTGGGGTGCTGGATGAGCGATAAGTGTGTATGAGAGGACAAAAAATTGTCCTCTTATACACATGTGTTTATCATCCAACCCCTATGGATATAATCCACCGGTGTAGGATGAATGTAACATCAACGTATTGACCAGAAATCATCTTAGTTTTCAGTTTTCACATATTTTATCAATTCATATATATATATATATATATATATAATTACTAGATAATCCTAATACTCAAGCCAATCACATATAATTAATCAAACACGTACCTGGAGGAGACGTCCCAGGAGTATTAGACACTGCAATTAAAATAAAAAAAAAATTATAAGTAAAAAAAAAAAATCATTGATATTTTAAACTATATGTATGAAAGAAAGAGAAGCATTACAGTTGCATTTACTGATTGAAGGAGCAGAAACACCACAAGCAGAAGGCAAATTTTCAGCCTTAGTCATATTAATATCAAGGCCCAAACTAGCACTAGTGCTTAAGGCATAACACATGCAATCAGGATTAGTATTAACCAAAGTTTCCAATCCCGAACAACACGAATAATCGGGCCCCTTTTCGTCGCCCCCGTTACCCAAGTACGACATACAATCCATCATATTGTTGATTAGAGTGCTACAATCAACCGTTTGGACCGCGGGGGCTCCCACCGGTGCTTGCGATGGTGCAATATGTGCGCCGCCACTCATCGCCACCAAAGCCAATGTGACCAAAGTACATTTAATGGTCAAGAAATTCATCATTTTTTCCCTTTTTCAAATTAAAGTAATGAGTTGTTCTTTTGGAGAAAAAGGAAAATTAATTAAGTAGTACGTACGTTCTTGTGGTGATTAATATTTTTGGCTATGGTTCAGCAAAAGATGATGGTGAAGTACTTATATAATGATGATGTGTTTGATTAAAAGATGAGGGATGAGGTCGATTTGGTATTCTATTTGATAAGATTTGATATGCTTTGAGTTGTTTAATTTACACATTCGGAAGAACTCTATTGTTGATGCATCTCTAATGGTACTAATTTACTTTTGTAAGTTAATAAGACTATGATCCAATTTTAATTTTTGTATAAAGACAAAAATGCCCTGTACTTTTTTTTGTTTGTTTGGAAAAAAAAAAGACACATTTTTACTGGTCTTTGTGGTAAGAAATTGTGAACTCAAGACATATAGTTCGAACCTAATCCTAGTGATTTGAATCAGAACTAAATGTGGGAAACTGGTGGATTGATTAAATTTGGACGTATCAAAAACTGGTTGAATACAAAAAAAAAGGTCACCTTTTATGTGTCAAAAACAGGCCCAGATAAAAATTAGTTGGTAAAAAAAGGGTTGGAACGAATTGTCTAATTGAGAGAAGGAAGGATTCCTTAATTTGTCTAGGGAAGACGACTTGGAAAAATAAAATAAGCAATCATTTAAATACTAAAACCAAGCAAACGCAAATAATTTTGAAACTAAAACTATCATTATTTTAAAATAAAATTATTATTTCATCGATTTAATCAATTTTTTGACGGTTTAACATGTTCTTCAACGTTTTACTTTTTTTCACCGATTTCGCGGTTATTTTATTGAAAAACCCATTTTTTGCCGATTATATATAATTAATGTTTCGCATGGACCGGTGTGAGCACTTCCAAAGACTTTTTGGAGTAATTGACCAATATTACATTCAAATACCTAAAATTGCAGCAATTAGTGAAAACATAAAGGACTAACTCTCCTCACCAGAGAAAAAAGTTGTCCCAAAACCGCGATCTAATAAAAGTTAAAAGACTAATAATCTATTTTAAATATGTTACGAAATGTTTCTAGAAGACATAGACACGTTTTAAAAATTCTTTCATAATCTCCTTTCTAACATTAATCTATATAATTCAACCAAACGAGTCCCTATATTTTATAGATCGATAAGCAAATAGTGAGGTACATAACGCTTGAAATATTTGAGAAAAAATTTCATGTTTCCTGAGCATGAGAAAAAGAAATAGTGTGATAATAAATATTTTTTATTTGCTATATTTGATAGGTAAATTTTATATTCTTATGGTTAGGACTGTCAATTGAGATGGACCTATCCAAAGTATGATGGGTGGACCCAAATAAATTGATCCGAATCCAAATAATTGTGAACCGGGCTGAATTTGATCCATTATATTAAACCTAATTAATTTATAAGCCGAATTTGAGTATAATAAAGCTCAATTCAAATAAAACCCGAATATATAAATATTTTAAATACTATTATTAATTATTGGTTTTTCAAGGCATAAAAAGAAATTTTATTGCTGAGCAAAATTCAAGTACATGGTGAGGTATATTATGTTTACCTTCTCAACTAAAGAAAATGTGTTTTAAACATTTGTCTATTCCAATATCTTCAGCATCACTTGTTGTAACCTCTGTTCTAGATCAGATTAGCAACAAACTTCATTTTCAGTTTTGGTATTATTAACAATCTGTGCAAATTTTGTGAGCCTCTGCATGAAATTATATACTGAAATTTCAAGAAAATGTCCCTCCTCCTTGAATCAAATTAATTATTTGTATTAAAGTTATAGTGTAGTATTAATTACTATTTTGAAATAAGAAAAACTTTTACAGATAACTCACTACTCACATATATCACTTATAACTTTGTAAACACATTGCCCAAGGGGAACTTAACAAAGGAAATAAGGAAAAATTAAAACAAACGATCAAATAGATTGGAAGTCTTGGAACATTACAAATTTTATTTAATGTTTTATATTATGGATTTCAATGTTGAAATTTATATATTCTTATGCATTAAGTAATACAACAATGCTATCACAGTCCATATTTCACAGACCAAAGTACAGCCGGTATTTTGCATTCCTAAATCAACTATTTTGACAAAGTTGGACTCTAAAAACTTTAAATTGTAAAAAAAGCACAAAGTAACAATGAATAAGAAAATAAACCCTGTTTATAAAATAATCAACACAAAATTATCAATTTCAAACATATCAAATCTACGAATCTTGCCAAGAAAATACTGAAAATATTATTTTAATATAAATGAAAAAAAATTAAATTAATGATATGATCCATAAATAATTATGAAGAAAATATAGACCCTATTTTTAAAGGATAAACCCTAAACCCTAAAACCTTAAAACCCCAAACCCTAAAACCCTAAACCCTAAACCCTAAAACCCTAAATCTAACCCTAAATTAAATATTATGTAATAAATCCTAAATTCTAGACATTGCAAATGCTTTTAAATTATGACTTTATATTTTTATTGTAATTTTTGAGATAATTTTTATTCAATATTGATGAATGATAAATTATCATTTGGAAAGTAATGATTTTTTTTTATATGAGTAATATCGTAAAATTTAGGTGATCTTTTGTAATTTTTGAAAGTTGAGTGGGTTGTTAATAGATTAAAAAGACCATTTGAATAAAAAACCTGTTAAACAGGTAGTAGGTAACAAAATTAACTTCAAAAGCATAAAACAAGGACTGTACAAAGGGCTGTGAAATTTGGACTGTGATATAATCATTTTCCTAAGTAATATTAGTCTATATATGGGCCATTTGGTAGGACCTAATAGGGGGTATTAGGTCATCATATTATATGTGTCAATATGGGATAATACAACGTTTGGTGGCATTGCTCTAATACTGGGTCAAATGGATTAAATTCTTATGATCCGGTATTAAGACTAGATTATAATCCACCCAGGCATGGGTGGATTAGTTAATCCGGGTGAACATGGATTCAATGAAATGTCACTCATAACCTCAAATTTACATATTACATATTTTAACATATTATTAAATATCATAAATTCTTCTTAAATATCTGAAAATGGAAACACATTCTACATAAATAAATCACAAATTAAAATCTATATCAATTTACAATTAACATGGAGGCATTCGAACTAAAAATCAATTCTTACTCTTATACGAATTATACAAATGATTTCGATGAATTGATATATCTTAACTAACATAATATGTTCAATTTAGTAGTGAAAATATATTAAAATATGCTTAAACTCATAATTCCCCCAAACATATTACAATTTATTGCTTTAATGTAATATGACTCAATCAAATTTACCAAACGTATTTTTAATATGGCCTTCAATCTGACTCTGATCTAATCCACCTTAATCTCATACACCCTACCAAACGGCCCCATATATGTGTATTTTAACAATGCGTAAATTTTCATTTGTCAAATATAATTTGTTAGTGTGACCAAACTTGTTATAAATTTAAAGCCCGAAAAATTAAATGAGCGGAGTTTGAGCTGAAATCCGATGGAGTTTGAACATGTAGTCCTAAAGCCCAATAATATTTGAGTTTGAACAATTTAAGGCTCGGCCCACAAAATGGATTGACATCCTACTTATGGTAAATAACTTATTTAAGGTACAATTAAAAAAAAAAAACTTATTTAAGGTATATTTATCAGAAGTTTAGTCTACTTTTATTTATCTGGAAAGATCCTTCGACATTAAGAAAAGAAAGAAGACATACGTTTATACCTATAGGAAAATCTCATACGCGTCAAATCCGCTTATAGTGGAGCAGGTGTATGCTAACTTCAATAATTTGGTTTCCTCAATAAATCTCCATAATTCAATTCTTCCGTGTCTATGATGGATTCCTTCTTCAAACAACGATTTAACGCTCCCAAATGGTAAGCCTTGATTTCCCTTTTCACTCTCAGCTTTATTGGAATAATTTAATTTTGTTTGTAAATCTGTTTTATCATTAGCTCTAGGGTTTTGTAATTGAGTTCGTACCAAATTCTTGAAAATTTATGATCGTGGACCTCATAGATTTGATCTCTGATTTTATTAGGATTATATAAATATGATAAACAATTTATGATTCTGTTGCTATTATAAATCAGTCTGATGTAATTTGCTGTTTAAATCATCGTTAATTTTTGGGACAATTTAATTGGATAGTCATCAGTGAATTATATGTGGATATGAACTCTGATTGTTGTTGTTTTTTCACCAATTTTACAGTAAAACTTTGCTGAAACTAACAATTCCTCGAATAAAGTTACTGAGGAATCGAAGAGAGATTCAGTTAAAGCAGATGCGTCGAGACATTGCCAAGCTTCTCGAGACTGGTCAAGAAGCAACTGCTCGAATTCGGGTACTAATATATAAGTGTTTTTCCTTTGATGATATTTCTATGATGTTCACATATTTGTCAGATAGTGTTCAATTTTTTTTTTTTTTTTTTGTGCCATTGAGGAGTGATTAGAGGATCATAAGGCTGCACTTTCGAGGCTTAACTATGGTTTATTGGGCTATTGTCTTTCTTGTTTAGGTAGAACATATCATAAGAGAAGAGAAGATGATGGCTGCTCAAGAAATTATTGAGCTGTTTTGTGAGCTCATTTCTGTTCGCCTTCCAATCATTGAAGCACAAAGGTATTCCTTATATTCAACTTTCCAACTCCTATTTAATATATAATGACAAAAAAAAATTGAATGAGTTCTTGGCCTTTGTTTACTATTGATGGATGTACGTTAATTGTTTTTGACAAGCTGAGTATCAACAATTTTGTCTCGAGTATATATACAACCGATATTCAACGATCTTAAGGTTAATATCCTATGTGGGCACTACTAGAAGTTATTTGTAAATTTGTAGTCTTAAGTATCCCAATTTTGATAATTCACAATTATATAGTGAATATAAGTTCTTTTGGAGACCTGTGTTTTGGAGTGCAAGGCTTTTAGAATCTGATTTACTTCTTTGGCTTTGCTAAGTATTAAAGAACACGATTGTAAAATAATTTTATTATCTTAGACAAAATTCTTTTGTTAACTTTATTTAGTCAATGGTAACATGCTGGAATGATTCAATGATAGACCTCATTCTGCCAGCCACTATTATCCTCCCAAATATCTCCTATAATTGATATAATTTTGTTTTTTTGATTGTTTTATGAGCCAATTTAAATGTTGTAATATTTTCAGGGAATGTCCTCTGGATTTGAAAGAAGCGATTTCTAGTGTATGTTTTGCTGCACCAAGGTGTGCTGATCTGACAGAGTTGATACAAGTGCAAATGCTGTTTGCTGGTAAATACGGTAAAGAATTTGTGGCTGCTGCAACTGAGCTTATGCCAGAATGTGGTGTCAATCGTCAGGTTACACAAACTTCCATCTCGTGGAATCTTATGGTTTAGTAGATCTAGCACATTTTGTTTTGGTGAATTAACAATATTTTTAAAATTTTAAATTGCAGATAGTGGAGCTTTTATCTATTCGAGCTCCTGCTCCTGATGTGAAACTGAAGCTTCTAAAGGAGATCGCTGAAGAGTATGAGCTCGATTGGGATCCAAGTGCTTCTGAAAGTGAACTTTTGAAACCACATGAAGATTTACTGGTAAGGATTACTGGTGCTTCTTTATTGAAAATATAGCATATGTAGTCTACTAAGTACTTTATCGTGAAATAAATAATTTGTTATTCTTGAACTAGACACATCTGGTCTTAAATTTTTCAGATTCAATTCTCTTACCTTTTAGGCTAGCTGTATTTCCTTTATCTTATCGGTGGATATGTGAAACATATTTGGTCATCTAGTCAAGACTGGGTCCTCTATCCTTTGAATCAAATAAATTTACTCTGAATAGTTAATACGTACGATTGGGGGAACCCCGTGAATTTGTGGCTTAAAATGACACTTTATTCAACTAATCTATATACATGTTATATATACAAGTAATTATTTTTATAAAATCAAAACAAACAATAGAAGTCTAAATGAGCCAGCTCAAAAGATGAAGTATCCAATTTTTTTAAGAACAGAACAAAATTTAGAGCTTCTACGAGTACATATGCTTCCAATATATCAAAACTACTTCTCATGAATAAAGGAGGACCACCATTTGTTTTCGTTATGACTTTCTAAACTTGTGAGTTGATAAGCTTTTTCATGTGGATGTCTGTATGCTATAGAAACTAGAGAAATAAATAATTCAATCAAATGAAATAATATTACCATGGTCATTGACTTTTTGTCTAAGACATAAGATAAAAAAAATGAGAATTTTCCAATCCGAATATTTTCTATCAGCTGTTTTTTCCATTTAGAGAAATAGATTAAATATATTAGATTTGAAAGTTAAATGTCTATTATTGTCATTAGTCGAAATAGATCACTTCTATCTTCTTGGTTAATGTTTGTGTCCTTTCCTTTTCCAGAATGGCCCATCACACTTTGTCAGTGGTTCCAAAATGCCCCTTCCCGATGAAAAGCATGATGAAACGACTACTGTAACAGAACCGGCCACCAATAGACACTCTGATTCTGATGAAGACTTTGACATCATAGATTTTCCAGAAGTTCCCAAGCAGCCCTTACAGTCAAATAAAGGCACCGTCTCAAAACCGGAGATGTTTCCTTTTCCCGCCTCTGCTTTATCATCGGAAATTGACGATCAAGAAGAACCAAATCAATCTGAAAGTAACAATTTTCCATCACACTTGGAGCCAGAACAAACAGTGCAAGAGAAATCAATTTCATCTGGTCCAGAAGAAGATAAACAGTTTGTGCCTTTCATGTCTCCTCCACTACAATCTTCTTTGTCGTTTCCTGTGAATGAACAAACTCCACCTTCCTCAATCTCAAAGAACAAGAACGACAACGTGGATTTACAGGAAGTATTGGCTAATGCCCAGGCAGCGGCTGAATCAGCCGAGCGGGCAGCAGCAGCAGCACGGTCAGCAGCTAGTATAGCTCGACTCCGAATAAGTGAGCTCGTGAAGAAAAATAATGAAGTCTCGGGTTCTACTGTTGAGAATCCATTTCATACTGTCGGACAAAGGGCTGATTTAGATAAAAAGAACTCGGTAGGTGATGATTTTGACAACGGATTGATTTCTCCGGGTCAAAATTACTCGAGTCATCAGCCAATGGCTCATCCCTCGTACGATGCTGCCAAAGGGGATGTTGACTCACACACCAGTGATCACCAGCCTCAAAGATTGCCTTCAATGGATGATGATACATATCTCTCCTACCCTAATTTATTTAAGACTCAGAAGTTGAATCTAAGCTCTCGTTCACAGTCGTTTAATGACTCCAAATGAGCAGTGAGTTTACTTTCTGTATGTTCATTTTGCTATAAAAGAAAAACTAAAATTGCGAATTCTATACATTTAAGTTACTTCTTGTAAATGAGGTTTTGGCTATTTTGTGAGTTAAGATGTACTGAATAAAGCTCTTCTCGTGCAATTACAGTAGTTGTTTCTATGAGCAATAATAATACTTGAAATTTTTATTGCAGACCCAACATGAAGTCTATTTTTTTTTTTTTTATCTATTAGACTGTGTATTTACAGCTCGGACCGAAGATTGCAAAGGGTATAGGTCCTCCCCAGTGTGATGTCTCCAGTAGGATTCGAACTTAAGTCTCGCCTCTGGGGGTCGCAAGTCACTACCACTTGGCTCAACCACCTTGGGTCATGAAGTCTATTTATACTTGTGTAGTGAATGGTCAAAAAGCGTATGTATAATTGATATGAATAACATTAATGATCACATATATAAAGTAGCTTTAGTGCATAAGAAACAGTAGTTTGATTTTGTTAAGCATTAAGTTTCCTAAATGGTGGTTCTATGTTTTTCCATTTCAAATTTGTCTATAATCAGTATCAATTTAAAGTCTTGATTAATTTCTTTATCAATTATAAAAGAACTGTTGACAAAATGGCTAGCATCACAAAATTTCCCTTTATAACTGTATATATATATATATATATATTCACATTCATGATCTAAAATACACATTATGTGTTGTAGTTGAAACAAGAAGAATCAAAAGAAGACAAATCAAATGTCAATACATTATAACAGAATTTATAAAATCTAGAAAAACAATTGTTAGGGCTTAAGTGGGAATTAAAATTACAATTTGATAGAATTTACTTTTATCTGAATATACGACTTACTTTTTAAAATAATATTGATGAATAGTTAAATTAACAACTTTTTGTATTAATAATAGTCATAAATAAAAAATATAAAAAATGTTACAAGTCATAAATGAGAAACATTACTCTTCTCTCGTTTATGCTAACTTATTGTGTGACTACTGATATTTATGAATATTATTAATATGAGGATGGAGATGGGAATGTCACCCGAACTTGAAACAGACCGCAAGATAGAATCTCACCCTGATGTAAAAGTTTGTATCTGGACCCGAAACTTGTTTTTAAAAAAGACTAAAACTCAAATCATGTACGTTTCTTAAAAAAGTTGCTGGGGCCATTGCAGGTCGGGTCTGGTCTAGACTTGACCCACCCGTTCATCCTTGCCCGACCCAATATTTTTCTTAAATTAAAGTAGAATATGAGTCTCAACTCGGACTCTGACCATAATGACTGAGTTTGAACCTAGACCCGATCAACAAGGCCTTCACAGGGTCCGGGTTCCGCAACCAGACCTTTGAAAGGTCAAGTTGAGAAATCTTTGAATTGCTATTGAGCACAAATTTATATGCATCATATATACGGTCAACATCTTTGCTAGTAATTGAGTGAACGTTCATTTTAAGAACTTGATTCTTTTTTTGAGCACGTAATTGCACTTGTCATAAAATTATGTAACATGAGATGGATATACACAAACAAAGGCATGGAACGACATGATTGATTCGTAGCCGATCGAAAAGAAAGATCCATCATTTAATCTTAAGTATTAATAGCGCATGTTCATGTTCCTCATCTATTTCCATGTACACGTGAATTCCCTCATTTCTGTCCTTACATTTAATGTAATATATATACTCTTCATTGAAGTACAATTAAATGTAGACAGATTGCTTGATACTTCTAAAATAATTGTAGATTGCTTGAAAATTCTAGAAATAAGTCGCCAACGATTCATGAAAACGGGTACTCCTTTTGTTCCATAAAATATCAAAGAAATAATTGGAAAAAGTCGGCGCATTTTTATTGACTTTGAATTAATTTAATTAATATCCATTATCTTTATATATGTTATACCTTTGAAAAAAGAAAAAGTGCAATCTTTTAACTATCTTATTATTTTTTAACATTTTCTTGTTTGATATTCAAATCTTAATTTGTTGTACATGTACACTAATTTCTTCAATCATATTTCATATTTGCAACTTCGCAATCTAAAAAATATTACAATAATTTTGTTCTACATTTCAAACATTATTAATATTAAAAATAAGAACAATAATACTAAAATTTATTTATCCGGAGTAATAATTAAGATGAAAATTTAGTTCATAATAAATTCAATACCTACTTATATTCAAAACAAAAACATCAAAGAAAAAGAAAGAACTTAACGTTCATATTATTTAATTCAATAGTATTTTATAGGACTCACGAAAACTCGTGACTCTTACAAAAGTACCCTCTTTCATAAGTAGCCGTGTTTCATGTGAAGTGCATCAGCTAGATGTACTTTCTACATTAAATCCAATTTTTGAATTTCCCCCCTCCAACATATTGTTATATAAACTTATAGTCCAAAATGTTCCCTTCAACCAAAAATTCCTCTTTTTTATTTTATTTCTACATGCATGCTTCGACTTCCATATCTCTCATGTGATACATCTTTCACAAACTTGTCTCATTTTATTAAAAATAAGAAATAAAAAAATAACCTGCAATTATGAAAATGTGCCAAAGTATTTCTTTCCTCAAGACATTGTCAATTGTCTCATTTCTCCTTTTGCTACTTACCACCGGTGACAGCCTTAGGCCTTATCATTGTAAGTTTATTTGTACGACATTCTCTTTTTAAATATGTTGTTACATTGTTTATTTATTTAATTTTACTTTGGCTTGGCCTCTATGTTGTACGGACTCTTAAGAAAGAAAAGAAAAAATTAATTAATTGGTTATTTCTTTTTGGCTACCAGTTACCGACCATGGGAAAGGCAATTACGTGAATGACCAAAGCTATATGCACACTAAGGTATGTAATGTTATAGTAACTATTTTCGTTCTAACACTTTTATTATTCCAGATATCTTTATATTGTGCGTTGATAGTGGTTATTTGGAAACTAGCAACCTCAAATTATTTTAAATTAAATTTATATAGTATTAACAAAAAAATAATATATAGTAAAAAAGGCCTTGTTTGCGACGCCACGTCTAAGGAAAAAGGAGCAAAGAATTTAAGGAAATAACGTATCAAAAAAACCAAATATAATTGTTTAAGAGAAGTAATTTTTTAATAGTGAATTTTACCTTACTTTACACATTTTGATACCAGGTCTTCTCAAAAGACACATTTGATACCTCAATGTGACGTTCCTTGACAAATTTAATTTGCCATCAAATATTTGAATCATTAAATTATGGTCGGGCCTTAAAGAGTTCAAAAATGCATAATGTATCTTTCAAAGAATAAAGCTTGATAATAATGTAATGGAATTGTTTTAATTTGACGGCAAGACTAAATCTGTCAATAGTTGTCTAATTGTGATATCAAATATAATTTTACCGAAGACTTGATACCGAATGTGTAAAGTATAGTGAAGTGTGGTATGAAAAGTGTAATATGAATTTTTTAGTATCACTAATTTCATTTTAATGCCCGTAATTACCAACGGAAATTAATGATTCACTAATAGATAACAATGTTGATGTTTTTCCGTGTTTTGCAGGAAGGAGGAGGGATAGGAATGGAGTTGTATCCCACGGGATCGAGCCTACCCGATTGTCTGCACGCATGTGGACCGTGCATGCCGTGCAGGAGGGTGATGATTAGCTTCAACAAGTGTGCCGTCGAGTCCTGCCCAGTCGTCTACCGTTGCATGTGCAAAGGAAGATACTACCACGTCCCTTCCAATTGACATTATTACTTTAATTTGCTGCCATGCTTGCATGCAAAAGAACACCTGATGATGGAATTGCATTAATTTTGATTTGCATGATCAGAAATTGGATGTTGTAGATTTGGCCAATAGTTATGTTTAGCAGTACTTGTTACATGGTTTATAGGGTTAGCAAGAGTTGTTGCGGAATTGATTTTTAGGTGCCATTTGGATATGTAAATAGAAGAGTTTCTAATCTTTTTTATTTGATTTTAATCACATTTTGCCAAGTTTATATGTTTGAATTAAACCTCATAAATGCTAGCAATTCAGTTCATGGGATCAATCAACATGGATTGGATTATGTACCATTTGGCAATTGGCAAGATGAAAATTGCCTAATCAAATACTGCACAAATTCGTATTCATCCATTTCTTTATAACTTAAAAGGTGTTTGAGGATATATACAATTCTCAATAGACCTTGAAAGTAATTAGGAGATATATACATACATCCAAGCAACATTAATACAACAACATTTTAGGTATAAAACTAATAAATAAATAAATATTCAAATTCTATTCTTCTTCATCCTTGTCAAGTTCAAGGCCCTCTGCAGCCAGAAGTTGGCCTATGATCTTTTTCTTATCTTCTTCTGCTTTTTTTCTCATTAAATCTCTTTTTCTTAGAACAAGTGTATGTCTCCTTAAAGTGTTGTGGAAGTTCTCCGTATACGCCTTTTTCTCTTTTACAAGTATCTTCCTTTCTTCTTCAGGATCAATCTGAATTTTCACTTGGTCAGGGCCAAAATTAAACCAACCAACTCGAAAATTAGCTGGATAAAGCTCGTTTTCGTTACACATTTATGAAGAGTACATACAATGCATATTATGTGACTTATAATAGAATGTAAAGATGTTTGGCAATTCATCGTTAATGGCACAACTAAATTCTACTTGTATTGACATTCTAAATGTGACTCCTATTGTTTCAAATGTGGCATGTATTTTCACTAGAAGAAAACATTATGTTTTTGCTTAAGAAGCATTTAACTTGAGAATGGGTTATGTACTACCATATTCTCCAGATGTAACATGCCGCAGATTTTAAAAAGCAGTGATTCGCTTAATATCTTGTTACCTATCATTTCGTAATGAACACGAAAGATATTTGGACTTTTTAGACAACATAAGAATAACCTCATACCTTTGAACGAGCAAGACGACGGGCACGAAGGTTCAGTTCGCGCTGCTGTTGTTCAGCCCAAGCTGCAATTGCCATATCACCCCTTTGGTCAAATGCTCTTCGCTTCTTCATAAGCCACTCCATCCATGCTTCAGATGCCTAATAATGAATACCAAATGATGGGTTATCCAGAAGAATAGTATATCAAATAACAGGAATAATCTGCACTTAACAACGGCACGCTTAAAGAAGTTTGTAAAATGCGGATGAAACTTCTTAAGTACTTAAAGTAACCAATTCAACGGGCACACACTGGTCTAGTATCCACGAAATAATATAACAAATTGGTTTCAAAAGCTTTTATCACAACTGAATCATATCATAGACTCATAAAGTATATTCCTTTATACAGTAATTCAAGAATTTTGGGGGTCAAAAACAAGTCCACCTAATCGTAATGTGTATTCCAATAATATCAATGAATAGTATTGGTGATTGGAGGCACACACGAAAAAAATATAACTGGCAGAAAGATAACTATCTCACCTTCAGTGGATTCACACGGTTATCTGTATCATACTTTTTTCGCTTCTCTTCATCTATAAGGAGCTCATAAGCTGCTTGAATCTTTATAAATCGAGCTTCAGCTGTTTCACCTTCCTCTAAGGTCCCTCTACCAGCATAAACTATAAATGGATAAAAATGTAAAGATTACTCAAGTATTCCAGGTCTGACAGAATATGTACTCTCTTCTCTAAGAAATAGAAAAGTCTAAAAGATGCATGTACTGAATACATGCACAAGTGGGATGAGCCAAATCAAGAACTAAGTTTAGTAAAAGATAGCTTCTCTTCTATTAATAGTTTCAAAGTTATATACCAAGAGTCCAGGTTGTAGTACAAAAAAATCACTATCTGAACGATAAATAAAAATTCCTAATACAAACATATATACATACATACACAATAATAAAATGCATCATTCAGAAGCCAATATTATTCTTCACCAACATTATAGAAAGCAAAGGAATATAATCCAATTAAAACGCAAAAATGGGCACTTATATTACAAAATTCCATGATAAGTAACGGAACTTTGAAGATAATGCTTCAAAATGTTTTTTTGTTTTATATATAAATTTATGGTTTTCCTGCACTATATGGGAACATGAAAGAATTACACCGTCTGAAGCCCAGGTTTATGAGAAATTCTATAATACAATACCCATGGTTATAAAGAGCTACTTTTTAAACATTAAATAAGTCATACTCAAACCCAAGGAAGTTTATTTTGTTCTGAATTACAAGAGAAAGTCCATGTGTCACACTTTTGACTCAACCCTGGTCTTCCTTGATGCAGATACCATAAAAAACTGATTCAATAGACATTAAAAAGTCGACTGTAAATACTATATGTAGCCCAAGTCGCACTTCTTGTCGCCATCATATTGCTCAGAATCTTCCCAAGAAGCACATAAAAGTCTGGCCTAAAGAACCTGCCGTGCGACTTGTTATCTAAGAACCAATAATCAACATGCAACACCCACACGCAATTTATAAAAGAGCTATATCAAAAAAAAATCTGTTGGAAATGGAGTACATTTTTTTGTTATGATTTATCAACCTCCTCCAAAGTTCCAAAGAGATTCATAATTTGCACCCAAATACTACAAATTTGAAATTTTGAAGCAGGGTACAAGCCAGTTAGAATGCAGTTTTATCTTGAAATGATGCACTGATCTACATATTATAAACCGTAAATTTTACCACACCGAACCCTCTTCACCTGAGCTTTTGCACTTGTTTCTTGGTATATTTTGACCATCACAGGTTTTTCATATATCAAATGAACTGGCTAAACGGCTAAGACATCATAAACTTCAATTTATGGATACACTCATCTGACAGTAACCAAATGCTTCCAATTAAGAGGATTCAACAATTTTTGAATACTTCAACTCACAATCAGAAACTTCGCTTTTCTCAACATTAAAGTACACTTCCCTATTCTCCCATCTGCTCCCTATATGTTGTATCCTAGTTATTTGTCTCTTCCAGCAGACCTCAAGTAATATCGCATTACATTCAAAAATTTCGCAGAATTTCCTGACTACCCTCCATTGAACCCGCACAACCACTCATGCCTGATACTCTTTAGTCTTTACATCTCACCAGCAAGACAAACAAGCCTGCTTTAAGTTTTTAACTCTAATTGAATAAAAGAGGATCTATCTCATACTGACTGGGAAAAAACTTATTACAACAGAAATAGATTAATGCAAAAATTTCAAAAAATTGGATTTTGTTCAATGGACACATAGCAGCAGATGACAGAAAACCTACCAAACCAATGCATGTCTTCATCTTAATTATGGCAAGCAATGCATCTACGCGTAATTAATGACTAGATGTTTAAAGTAGACGATGAAAAGTTAACGACAAACCATCAGGATGATAGAACTTTGCCAATCGTCTATAGGCTACCTTTATTTGCTCTTCATCTGCATTCCTCTCCAACTCTGCCATGGAAAAGCACCAGATATTGTGCATCAGTTATAAATGTATCATAAACACAATTATTTACAATACACTTGAATTGCAGGAAGCAATCTCCCGTAAGACTTGAATCAGAAGTCCCATACTATGAATTTTTTACTCCAACAAATAATGAATTCTAATGAAGTAGAAATAAGCACCAATCTAATGAATAGAGAATATAGCAAGAAAAGCTCAGATGTCAGAACTAACTGAACTAAGAGCCCCAGATAAATTAATAAAGTGAGAAACACTCAGATACACCTTCCAGTTGCCAAGTTACCCCAGTAAAAATTAAAAAATAAATAAAATCCTTCTTCAGCTTAAGAATTAGTAAAATGCTTCTCAATATTTAAAGTTTGAAATTCCACGGGTAATTAGATATAAATAGGGTGTAAAAAAAATGCACAAAACAATTGACAAACGAATAAAAAATAAAATATCACCATAACTCAATTTATTCAATCAAATAATTTTAAAAATGATGCCTACAACTGAAGAGTTATTAATATATAAAAAGGGAGCAACTTGTAAATATATACCAAGAGTTTCATATGGAGATTTGGTGTCTGTCCAATTAGAAGCTTTTGTAGCCACCATTCTCCGGTGCTGATTCAATCTCCCCCGCCGCCCTGCTACACTCACATCGTTCTTCTTCTCTACTGACTCAAACCAAACGGCAAACACCGACGACGACAATGTAGAGTGTCGATTCCTGAAATTAGAATTGCTAGGGTATTCAATTGAAGACGAAATCCTAACCATCGATCTGTAACAACATGCCAACGACGAGAACACGGCGTGGGGCCTACAAACCGCCTTCAAATTGCTCATTTCTTCGGAAATGAATTGAATTATTGGGTTTTTGGTTGAATACGTGAAGGAAGAAAAGTGGAAAATGTGAACATAGAGGAATCTATGTGGGGTTATTTTTGTGTTACATGATAGGAATATTAATTTTTCCTCTAAATTTTGTGGATCGTCTCGCTCCAAATAGGGGAAGTGACTTTTTTTTTTTTTTTTTTTTTCAAATTAACAATTTTCGCCAATTTTCTATGTTTCATTTTATATGGGCCCATATGTAGTCTGTGTTCAGCTACATTTCCTTCATGTAAATTTTTGTTTAAATTGGATTTGGTCCAATATGTTGAATTTCGTCTAGTAAATGTGGCCTTTCGAGTTTGAGAAAAATAATATCCGAGTTTACTTTTTATAGAAAATTCTAGGGTGACGTCACGTTATATGACGTAAGCTATAATAAATAGAATTATGACACCTCATTAATAAATTACCTACTTAACAGGTTACTAACAAGTCATTATTATACTATTACCATAAGTAGTTTTATACTTGTATTATACTATTATTTGACAACATTCATTGTAATATTTAACCACATCAATAATAAATTACAAACTAATAAATTATTATAGAAATAAATAAATAATTGTGCATAATAATATTTTATAATAAACGATATATAATATTTCGTGTTGAATAATTAATATTAACTTTTGAAAAAAGAATCATAATATATTTTGATACACATAATTTATATTTTAATACATATTGGATAGTACTAATTGTAATACTTCATTAATCTGTTAATACTTCGATTATATTTTGACTAATTTCAATTATCCACTAATTGTAAATCACAATATATTTTGACTCCACATATGTATTAAAATCGAACCAAAAGTGGATAATTGAAATTTCGAATATTCGAATCGTATTAATTTTAAGAATAAACAGACTTGGATATGATTGTTTATTATCCAATTTAATTTTTTGAAACGAACGATGAAGGGGAATATTTGAATTTCAAATATTTGAAACCTGATTATCAATTTACGAAGGTCAAAGAGAAACTTGATGTATTACCCATTATATATATTAATGTATGATTTGAACACCTGAAATATTTCATTGAAACGAAATTGATTATTTTTATAAAAATTATTAGTATATATAGATTTTCTTCTAGTTATTTATGTGATTCAAGTTGTTCGAACTCCAATTTGTTTGGCGTTTCCCAGAATTTTTTCGTGTTTGGGAAATGCCAAGCAAACAAGTTTTCTATTTTCCGAAATAAATTTTTCATCCATTAATTTTCTCAAACTACTCTCTCAAAAGCCAAACAAACAACAATTTTTTTATCTCTAAACAAAACCTATACAAACTCTACTTTGATTTGACATAAAGTAATCTATCTCTTACACAATTTATCTCACATAACAAATATGATTTGACATAAAGTCTACACATCTTACACCTACAACCCAACTTTTCCAAAAAAACATCCACCTACTTGGGTCGCTCTAAGGTGACTCTCAGCTGTTGAGAGTCACCTTAATTCCTTCTCAAGTGTATGGGGTGTACTTATCCAGCCATAATTTAAAATTACCCAAATACCCTTATATTAAAATATCTCTCTTCATCTCCATTATATCTATTTCTCTCATATTTTTCCCTCTCTCTCGTATTTCCCCTTCTCTGACTTCCCAATTTGAAACTTCTCACTGATGCCGCAAACATTGATGGTCAATCTCTCATTTTAAGGATTCCTTCATTTGAGCATTTTGATTAATCTGGGTAACCTCACACACCTGGCCACCATAACGGCAAGACATCATCGCCGTTCTGGTCGTCACCAACAGAGGCGGCCTCGCCGCCGTTCTGGTGCAACCAGAACAGTCTAGGTTGAAGACGATTTTTTTTTTTAATTAAATTTTTTAATTCCGGTGGCGACGTGAGCGGCAAGACTTCGTTTTGATTTGGTTGAAATTAGTGCGAAACCCTTTGTTGGTCGATTTGATTTGGTTGAAACTTGTTAAATTTTCATCTTTTTTTTGAAGAATCCCATTTTCAAATTTTGATTTCTTGAGCTTTAGCAAGAAGACACGAAATAGGGGGCTGATTTGAGTAAAGAAACAGCCTTCAACAATGGATGTCCTTCACTGGTTTCTGGCGAAGAAGATGAACAGTTCTCTTTCTCTTTTTTTTTTTTTCCTGAAATTCCTTCACTGGTTTGCGAAGAAGATGAACAGTTCATCTTTCTTCTTTTTCTTTTTTTCTTTTTCTTATATTTAATTATATAAAACAATATCTTAACTATTTTTAGAAAATAGGCAATGACATTAATATATTTAATGATATGCAATTATGTTAGAAAAATATTTAAATTATAAGGAAAATATATCTTTATATTTTATTAGCAAATAAATTAAGACTCGATTTTATTATTTAAGATATCCTTGTAATTGGGTTGATAGAAAATCGAATATTATGTTAATGAATCTCATAGTATCATTAACCCCTCTGTAAATCGATAATTAGTGAAATTTGATTTTTTCGTCACAAATGACTCCAAAATGAAAACTTAATTCCATAGTATCATTAATCCTTCCGTAAATCGATAATTACTGAAATTTGATATTTTTGGTCACAAATGACCGCAAACGGAGAAATAAATCTCTTAATATCATTAATCCCTCCGTAAATCTATAATTTGTAAATTTTGATGTTTTTGGTCACAAATGACCCCAAACGGATAACTAAATCTCGTAGTATCATCATCCCCTCCGTAAATCGACAATTAGTGAAATTTGACGTTTTGGGTCACAAATAACTTCAAACGGAGAACTTAATCTCATAGTATCATTAACCCCTCCGTCAATCGATAAATTATTGAAATTTGATATTTTTTGTCACAAATGACCGCAAACGGAGAACTAAATCTCGTAATATCATTAATCCATCCGTAAATCGATAATTAGTGAAATTTGATATTTTTTGTCACAATTGACCCCGAACGGGTAACTTAATCTTGTAGTATCATTAATGTTAAATGAAATTCAATTACAGGAAAAGAATGAAATTGAAGAAGCAGAAGAATGAAATTGAAGAAGCAGAAGAATGAAATTGGAAGAAATGTAAAGAGCCCTAATTCCCAAAATTGGTTAATTGAGTTATTTGTATTTTAGTTAGGTAGGTGTTAGGATGTAAACTTGTACACACTTTTCATTTTTCACTTCTGTAAATTTCCAGAATCAAGAATACACTTTGCGGTTTCATTTTCTTCTCTCAATATCAATTCATTCAATCAATTAGCATTTTACAAATTAATCAATTAACAATTAACCCCTCCGTAAATCGATAGTTAGTGAAATTTGATATTTTTGTCACAAATGACCGAGTCATCAATTTTTTTTAAATTATCGATATGTTTTGAAATTACGAAGGACTTAGTGTTACATAACCACCTAATAGACAATTTGATCGGAATAATGACCGACTCATCAAATTTTTCAAAATTATCGATGTATTTTCAAATTACGGAGGACATAGTGTTACATAATCATCTGATAGACAATTTGATCGAAATAATGACCGAATCATCAATTTTTTTTAAAATTATCAATATATTTTCAAATTACGGAGGAGTTAGTGTTACATAACCATCTAATAGACAATTAAATCGAAATAATAACTGACTCATCAATTTTTTTAAAATTATCGACATATTTTCAAATTACGGAGGAATTAGTGATAAAAGACGATTTGGTCGAAATAATGACCGAGTCATCAATTTTTTAAAAAATTATCGATATATTTTCAAATTACGAAGGACTTAGTGTTACATAACCATCTAATAGAAAATTTGACCGAAATATTGACCAACTCATCAATTTTTTAAAAATTATCGATATATTTTCAAATTACGGAGGACTTAGTGTTACATAACCATCTAATAGACAATTTGATCGAAATAATGACCGAATCATCGATTTTTTTAAATTATCGACATATTTTCAAATTACGGAGACGTTAGAGATACATAGTCATCTAAAAGACAATTTGATCGAAATAATGATCGAGTCATTAATTTTTTAAAAATTAACGATATATTTTCAAATTACGAAGGACTTAGTGTTACATAACCATCTAATAGACAATTTGATCGAAATAATGACTGAATCATCAAATTTTTAAAAACTATTGATATATTTTCAAATTATGGAGGACATAGTGTTACATAACCAACTAATAGACAATTTGATCGAAATAATGACCGAATCATCAATTTTTTTAAAATTATCAATATATTTTCAAATTACGGAGGAGTTAGTGTTACATAACCATCGAAAAGACAATTTGATCGAAATAATGACCGAGTCAATAATTTTTTTTTAAATTATCGATATTTTTTCAAATTACGAAATTTAAAAAAACCAAATCAAATGAATTTGTAATTTAAAAAATGAATTAAAATTTAAAAAAAAGAAAAGAAAAGGAAATTCACCATCTTCGAAAAAAAAAGTTGTGTCTTTTATTTAAGACGTGTTCTGTATTAATTCAGATTTATTTAAGTTTTTTTTCAGAAATTCTTATTAAGTCGTATTTTTTTATATTCATACTAGCTATTTCATATCTTTTAAATTTCAGACTTAAAAATTTAAACTAATCATGTTATAAAATTTTAAACTTTATCAAATCTTACAAAATCTTTAATTTTTCAGCAAAATTGAAAGTTTGAGGGCGATTTTGACCAAGGACAGAGCTTGGGGGCTGAATGTGCAAATATATCATCTTCCCCAACACAACTTTGTACAGTAACAATTGAACTTTGTACAGTAACAATTGAAGGAATGAAATACACATATAAAACCAATTTTTAATTCCTTCCCCATTTCAGGTGGTCGGAACAGCCGATTCATCAGCGCCGTTGACCTCCATAATTTGAAAATATAATTAAATTAAATTAACAAAAAAAAAAAATCGTCTTCAACCTGGATTGTTCTGGTCGCACCAGAACGGCGGCGAGGCCGCCTCTGTTGGTGGCGACCAGAACGGCGACGAAGTCTTGCCGTTCCGGTGGCCAGGTGTGTGAGGCGGTGATTTTTTGTGTGAGCAGTGTTGTGAATTTAGGAAGAAGAGAGAGAGAAATGTAAATTAAATGAGAGGGGTAAAATGGAAATAAAGAAGACTTGTAATGGGTGTTCTTGTCAATTCATTGTGTACATTATAAATTGCTAGGTTCATACACACATACACACCATACACCAAAAATAGGCATAAAATGCCGTGACTCTTGGATGGGCAAGAGTCATAATATAATACTCCCACCTACTTTATTTCTCAAACCTCTCTCAAAACCCAAACATACAACATTACGCAAATCGAGATTATTTCACAAACCTCCACTACTCTCCCAAATTACTTTCCCAAACGCCAAACAAACAGTCCCCAAGTTTTTTACACCAATTGTTATGTGATCCAACTTTAGTGTAAATCTCCCATGTATCGAGAGAGTAAATATAATCATGAGATCAAGAATACAACCGTAGTCGTTCGATTTGATTTCACCCACCAGATTACAGTTCTTATCTTATGAGTTATTAAGATATAATTGAGCATGAATGCATGATATGTTTTGTATTAAAATTTCACTTAAGAGTAATAAGATTAGACTACACGCTGCAACACAAAATCCAGTACTTCCAAGCAAATTTTACATAGTGAAACTAAATATGTTCAAACAAATATAATATATATTCTCGAAATGTTTATAACATATAAACTACCAAATCACTTACTACAAACTGTGAGTTGCATATATAAATACTTTAATTTTTCCATACATAAGGAGCGGCATTAAATATAAATCAATACTGACTAAGCAAAAATACCATTACATATTTCATTTACAGCATTACATTACAGAGAACAAATAACTACCTAATTTTATGTTTATAACAAAGCAGGTTCATGTGCCCGAGGACGACTAGTCCAAAGCGAGCTCAAAGCACGTAGACGTTGAAAATATTCCCCAAAAGCAAGTAAACCTTTCGCTGCTTGCCTTGTGGTCAAGATACGAGACATTTGCTGCAGAGTTTGTTCTCGAAGATGATCAGCCTATGCTCAAATCAAGAAACAAAATTCATATTACATATCAACAGAAATTGGAGAATAACACGAGATTATGAAAACTATAATTATATTATACCTGGTGTACAAAGCCTTCAAGCGATCCCAACTTTTCAATAGCTGAAACCATCTGAAAGCCGTAATTTCCAGGTCCCGCGGCAAGAATAGATATGCTCTGAACCAAAGTTTGTTGAAGCTTTTCCATTCCTTGTGAAAGTGCATCTTCAGCCTGTATACAAGAATGTTTTAAGTTGTTCAATTTACCCACTTGCTGCTCAGTTAACCGGTCAAGTTGAGGCATTACAACCTGTACAATAAAAACCCGAGTCAGTCCTATTCTCTTCACTTGCTAAGCCAAAATTTAAAACCAGGGCTCTATCTCATAAAAATAAAGTGTTAATCTTTCATGTGACATAGTTAACATTGAATATGCTATACTAAAAAAAACAAATTTAAAAAACTTACATTTAGGAGCTCTGATGGACGAAATCCTCCAATCCAAAGGAAAAACCGCTCGACTGAGGTTCTCCACATGCCGGATACCAAATAAAAAGCATCAGCTCTGGCGGCATCTCTTTTCATGCGGAAGAGGTTGCAATAATGGTTTAGTACGTTGTCCACAAGCATACGAAGCTCTATATCACCTACTATTGGAGACTGCAGTGCATTTCTGAGTTCAGAAATTTTTCGTTCTTGCTCATCAATCCAGTGCCCATATTCTATCTCAAACGCCGCAATTCCTTCACATGGATTTCTATTAACTTATTCAAATATAAACCAGTCTCAGAGCCATCAAAATGTAAATTAAAAGACATAACATAAAAACATTAATTATAAAAATATAGAACAACATCCTATGATTTCCCACTTGATACCTGAGTTTACAATTCCATATAATCCCATATTAGCATTTGCACCAGCAATAAGCATACCCTGCAATCATTTAGGATTTCAGATGATAAACGATATATTATGCTCGATATATAAAAGCGTAAATAAACACTGACAATTAATAAAGTTATTTTCCTTATTACCTGTTGTCTAGCTCTCTCGAGTTCAAGCTCAAGTTGGGCAAGCTTCAAACGACTTGTTTCCAATTGCTGAACGTAAGCCTATAAAAACAGATTGGTAAGAAACTAAACTTGCTTCTAAATGGAAGTGTAAAGGACATCATCGTCTTCTTACCTTCTTCCGTAAACGGCTTTTCTTAGCAGCTTCACGATTTTGTGCCAAGCGTCTTTGTATCTGTCATTAATTAGAAACCATTCTTTCATCCAACTGAAAACCATTCCAAATTAAGTGGAAAAAAATCCAATTAATCCTCTCACCTTCTCTGAGATGCTCTTCGATGTATGATTATCTTCAGTGTTCCCAAGTGATTTATCAGAACTATATTCAGCCTAGAATTAATATAAAAAATAATTCAGTCACTCCCGTGCAGCAAAAACATTAGTAATCCAAAGGACTTACGATATTTCACCTTGTCATCTATCTTTGTCTCTGATTCTTCAATTAGACAAACATCGGTTCCAGGGCTCGTATTACCTTCAAATGTATCATCCCACATGCTAATTTGGTGGAGAGGTTCATATAAACCCATCCTGCCTGACGGGACAAATTGTGACGTTGGAGTAGTCATACTTACAACCTATAAATCAAAATGGAAAATCCAAACACAAAACAAGAATGTCAAACAGGTCCTACAGAATCGATATAATAAGTCTTTTATGAGACTAAAATTTGTTAGACAACATAGTCGTAGAAAAGATTCTCAAACATTCAACCTGGTGATCAGCCACAACTGTCCTCATGCCAACAACTCTTCCACAGAGTCAAAGAATTATAAGTCCTTGCTGCAAACTTCAAATTTCTGTTTCAATAACTTTTTTGTGTTTACATTCAATACCCAAAAGAAAAATGATTTTTCATAGAAAAAAAAAGGAAAAAGATAACTTGAGGATAAAAGATAGGTAACAATTCAGAGTAAGTTGAAGAAAAGGAACCTGTGGTCCGGCACATAAGTTGAAGAATAATTTCAGCTAAAGGGAAATGAAATCAAGAAAGTGAAGACGATAAGAGAATTATGAGTCGGGGCTAATGAGAATCTTTGAATATAAAAAACATAGTTATAGTTCTTGAACAAGCAATGATTCAGGCGAAAGTAAAGCAACTGATAAAAAGATGAGACCACAACACTCATAACTTTGAATATAAAATTTGTAAAGAAAGGGACAGCTTTTGGTATGAACCACTTTTAAATGTGAGTATATATTTTGTGTGTTCCAATAAACCAACTCCAATAATCGATTTTTCAATTATAATCGAGTCATTTACATACATCGATAAGGCATAAGCAAAACGGAAACTGGAAACTAGATAACTAACTTGATAAGATAAAATTTACTTTGTCTGAAAGTGGCTTTAACACACAAAAGAGTCACCCTCATATTGATATAGTATAACATGGGTTGTGCACATGAGAGGCATTCTTGTTTTACTTTCCAATATTAATTTGACAAAAAAAAGTAGTAAAACAGGTGTAAAAACAGTAGCCTTTTATAGAGCCATGACCATATCCAAAACATGGAGTAATTAATAAACGAGCGACAAGTTTGATTAATAGTTCCCACCATTTCCCCAAAACATTGGGGGAGAACGAATCAGTAAGTGCCACCATTGCTAAGTGTTTTGTAAAGCAGCCATAAAAAGCTAGGAATTGGAAAAAAGGTAGTAGTACCTGATATATATTGTCCCATTTACACGCAGTAAAGTGATCAAATTATTACCCAAAATGATGAACCAGTGAAATCATCAATACGAATTTCGAAAGGTTGACAGAATAAATATTCTCATGTTATACGATATAGCACGTACGGACCTCTACGAAATCTATTGTGTATATTTTCATCTAATTTTATATTCACACGTACGTATACGTACCCTCGTATAAACACGACATGTAATTAATATGGTATTTAAATTCCACAACTTAAGACATATAACAACTTTGTCATGATCGAAAGTACATATATTACTTATCATAATGCCTAATGGTTGTCAGATTACCAACATACCTTTAATTTGAATTCTTCCGAGTTTGAACTTTGAAGGGCCATTTTGTGATCAATCATATTCATATGCAGTCGTCTATTGATTTAGAAATGGAAACTTAATTTTCTTTTTCCACAATTTCTAATGGCCAGCTCTTCAAAATCCACAAAGAGTCAAAAGACAAATAAAGATGTGGGACCAATATAATTTAGGAAAAGCAAATTTAATGACAGTATTGTTCTTCCCACATTAAGGTGACCAATATAATTAAGGTACGTAGGAACATATATTACTCTATCTATATAATCAAGCCACACATAAACAAATTTAATTTATTTATCATCAAAAATATTATAATGAATCTTTGAGGTGAATCTTAACAGAATCTCCTTAAAATCTCGAACGAATATACTATAGAATCTAAAAAACTTAAGGATTAAGCTTTTGTGCATGCTTTTTGTGAGATGTTGTTTTGTTCAATAATATATTAATGTGCACTAAATATGATTTTGCACTAAAATTATAAATTAAGAAGTCTGCATATATGCATCAGATTACCACAATATATTTAAAGAAAGGGAAGAATACAAAAATCATGAAAGATTTATTAAAAGGGAAAAAGCACTTTATCTGGATGTCATTTCTATTCTATGACATTATATCATGTACGTAGTGGGCGCTCTTTTGTAACATTATCTTCAGCTAAATTAATAACTGACCGTCTGACTGTGATTAAGGGAAAAAGTGCTCATATTTGGGGATAAATCACTACAACAAAAACATGATTTTCCGACGGATTTTCCCACGGATTTCAAGGAAAATCCGTCGGAAAATCCATTTTCCGACGGATTTTGAACGTCGAAAAATCCGTCGGAAAAAGTGGCGTGGGAAAACTTTCCGACGGATTTTCCGACGAATTTTCCGACGGGAGAATTCCGTCGGAAAATCAATCGGAAATTTTCCGACGGGACATTTCCGACGGATTTTCCGACAGGACAACCCGTCGGCGTTTTTCCGACGGATAGAATCCCGTGGGAAAATTAATTTTTGGAAAAAAAATTTATTGATTTTCCGACGGAATATTTCCGTCGGAAAAGTATTATTTTTTTTAAAAAATTAATTTTCTGACGGAATTGATCCGTCGGAAAAATAAAAAAAAAAAAAATTATTTTCAAAAAAATCATTTCCCCAATTAAAAATCTGTATATTTAAAAAAAAATCAGAGCACCAAACACAAAAATTAATCAGTTAAGAATCATATAATATTTTACAGAGGTCACAATCATCGTCACAAAATTGAATATTATGGCTTTGAAATTATTTAACATTATTCATCAATTAGTTAATACATAATTAGTTACGTACGTATGGAGGAACCAAATTCTTCACCCTAAAGTTCTAAAAAGTAAACCATAACCCCAATTTCTTAGTTATGCATGTGAAATTAGAAATAGATACCATCATTTGGCTCCAATTGCAATGCTTTCCTAAAACTATCTACTGCGCCATCTATATCATTAAGAGCTATGTGTGCCTGGTCATTAGGAAAAGGCAAGCATAAGTATTACATTTGCTAAAACAACTACAAGGATAAAATAAAATCATTCTAAGAAAAAAATCTTATTAAAAGATAGATTTATAAAACCAAGACATCATAATGTGACAAGTAGCATAGAAGTTCATGGAAAAAACCAACCTGACCCTGGCGGAACAATGCCTTCGCATTGTTTTCTTTCCCCGTCGCGCAAGGCAAAATCTGTGTCCAGAAGTTCTCCCTCCAAATCTCCTAGTTTTAGTTTGCAAGCCTAAAAAAAGATGTGAATAAGATAAATATTCAGTAAAACTAAAATGAAAGATCCCGGAACAGTAGAATCTCTCTTGTAAAAATAAGTACAGAAATTTCCGTTCACATTCTTTAAATATCAATAATGCAACATATTCCACACATCAGTACAAAGATTAAATATACAAAATCAAATCCATACGGTTCCAACAAGATGATTGACTTTAAGACTAACTATACTATAAATATTTACAAAGGGTAGATTAAAAACTCAGTCTTTGAATTCTAATTAATTATCACAATTCTTAGTGCCTTCTTTAATTTATATCAAAGTAAGCAAATTACCTATAAAAAGCAATAATTGAAACAAAAATTGGTGCTACATACTATGTTAATGGACAGTGGGCCAATTCAAAACAAAGTTCATTATTATTTAAGAAGATCTGTCTTAATTTCCTTCATTAAAAGACTAAAGAAAAAGAACTTAATTTCCTTCAACCGAACTCCCACTTTTTTCTTCGTACTTGAGTTCAATATTCAAAAAAACTTAAACTTATCATAGCAAGTGCACGATCAATCCCTTTAATATTTGATTCGTCCATAATCTATGTTTACTGAATATGTTTTCAAATGATGGCTAAAACTTGGTAGGACGGAATAGTGAATCTTTTTTCCGTAGAACTTGAAATTAAATGGACACCAAAAATTTCCTATTATACAAAACTGAAAATAAACACTTGTACTCCAAAATTTGAATTTCCAGACAAACATCACAAATCCAAACGAAGTAGAAAACAAAAATGAACAAACTCTCATGAATATGACACATCAATTCACACAAACCACACTGAATTAACCAAAAACACAACTATTGCATATATATAGCCTTCAACTTAATTAATTTTTATACTTATATAAGATTATCCATTATATAAAATCAACAGTTCATTATTTCTATTTTGTTAATTTCCTCCAAAATAATTTAATCATCCAAAAATAGACAGGATTAGAAATAGATACCCGGATTGGAAGCTACTTTGACCGAATTAGGGCAAGAATCTTGTGAATTTTGAATTTGGAGTGAGAAGTGAGAACAGAAATCCAAACGGCTTGACGGTGCGGTGGGAGGTTGGATTTGCAGCGGCGGCGCGGAGTGACTGGCGGCGCGTAGGGGCAAGCAGCACGGTGGGGAGCTTCCGGTTGCATCTGGGGCTCGGGGAGAAGTCCATGGGCTCGATCTCGGGCTGGGATAGGGTGGGCAGGGCTCGACGGCGTGGGGTTGTATTTGGAGAACGGGGCGGCGGTGGGAGATTGAAGAGCAAGAGTGAGGGATAAAGTGACAAGTTAGGGTTTGGCCCTAACTTATCCCGTCTTTTCAAAATAGATTTTTTAATTAATTTTTTTATTAAAATTTTCTATTTTTATTACACACAACATATATACTTAATTTTCTTTAAAAAAAATACTTAATTCTCTAGTCCCTTTTAAAATTAATTAATTTACGAGTTTATTAAAAAAATATTGTTTTTAATCGTATCCGGACATTGTTAATTTGGACTCGGTGAAAAATGAACAAATTCATGAAAAATTGGATGAATCGGTGAAAAAAGATATGAAATTTCTGAAATCACGAGTTAAATCGATGAAATTGTATTAAATGGTTGAAATTAGTTAAAAAGTGATTAAATCAATCAGTAATGGGTTCAATTGGTCAAAAAAATTCAAATTGATCAATTTAATGCATATACGTGTAAATCGGTAAACAAATAGGTAATATCGACCGAAAAAAGTTAGAGTCGATCGTTAATTGACCAAAGTCAACATTGTTAACTATATGGTTATGTACATTGAAGTTATTCGCAATCAGATTTATCGATTCTCAATTTGTAACGTTAATTGACCAAAGTCAACATTGTTGACCTTAGGTTTATGTAAATTGAGGTTATTCGAAATCAAACGTCATGACTTGGCTTGAAATTAATTAATTAGACACTAAACCGAAATTGGTGACTAAATGGTTATGTACATTGAGGTTATTCGCAATCAGATCAATCGATTCTCGATTTGTAATGTTAATTGATCAAAGTCAACATTGTTGACCTCAAGGTTATGTACATTGAAGTTATTCGCAATCAGATCAATCGATTCTCGATTTGTAACGTTAATTGATCAAAGTCAACATTGTTGACATCAGGGTTACGTACATTGAGGTTATTCGAAATCAAGCTGTGACTTGGCTCGTTATTAATCAATTAGTCACTAAATCAAAATTGTTGGCTATGTGGTTATGTACATTAAAGTTATTCGCAATCAAATCGATCGATTTATTACGTTAATTGACCAAAGTCAACATTGTTGACCTTAAGATTATGTACATTTAGGTTATTCGAAATCAAATTGATAGTTCGCTCTAAATTAATTAATTAGTCATTAATTCAATTTTTTTACTATATGGTTATGTAAAAACGAGTTAAGTCGATAAAAAAGATTTAAATTAATCAAATTATTGCAAAAAGTGGTTTAAATCGATCAAAATTGATGAAAAACGAGTCAAGTCAATGAAATTTGCAAAAATATGGACTTAAATATTTAATATTTTGATCCATATTTTGATCCATATTTTTGCAAATTTCATTGACTTGACTCGTTTTTCATCAATTTTGATCGATTTAAACCACTTTTTGCAATAATTTGATTAATTTAAATCTTTTTTATCGACTTAACTCGTTTTTACATAACCATATAGTAAAAAAATTGAATTAATGACTAATTAATTAATTTAGAGCGAACTATCAATTTGATTTCGAATAACCTAAATGTACATAATCTTAAGGTCAACAATGTTGACTTTGGTCAATTAACGTAATAAATCGATCGATTTGATTGCGAATAACTTTAATGTACATAACCACATAGCCAACAATTTTGATTTAGTGACTAATTGATTAATAACGAGCCAAGTCACAGCTTGATTTCGAATAACCTCAATGTACGTAACCCTGATGTCAACAATGTTGACTTTGATCAATTAACGTTACAAATCGAGAATCAATTGATCTGATTGCGAATAACTTCAATGTACATAACCTTGAGGTCAACAATGTTGACTTTGATCAATTAACATTACAAATCGAGAATCGATTGATCTGATTGCGAATAACCTCAATGTACATAACCATTTAGTCACCAATTTCGGTTTAGTGTCTAATTAATTAATTTCAAGCCAAGTCATGACGTTTGATTTCGAATAACCTCAATTTACATAAACCTAAGGTCAACAATGTTGACTTTGGTCAATTAACGTTACAAATTGAGAATCGATAAATCTGATTGCGAATAACTTCAATGTACATAACCATATAGTTAACAATGTTGACTTTGGTCAATTAACGATCGACTCTAACTTTTTTCGGTCGATATTACCTATTTGTTTACCGATTTACACGTATATGCATTAAATTGATCAATTTGAATTTTTTTGACCAATTGAACCCATTACTGATTGATTTAATCACTTTTTAACTAATTTCAACCATTTAATACAATTTCATCGATTTAACTCGTGATTTCAGAAATTTCATATCTTTTTTCACCGATTCATCCAATTTTTCATGAATTTGTTCATTTTTCACCGAGTCCAAATTAACAATGTCCGGATACGATTAAAAACAATATTTTTTTAATAAACTCGTAAATTAATTAATTTTAAAAGGGACTAGAGAATTAAGTATTTTTTTTAAAGAAAATTAAGTATATATGTTGTGTGTAATAAAAATAGAAAATTTTAATAAAAAAATTAATTAAAAAATCTATTTTGAAAAGACGGGATAAGTTAGGGCCAAACCCTAACTTGTCACTTTATCCCTCACTCTTGCTCTTCAATCTCCCACCGCCGCCCCGTTCTCCAAATGCAACCCCACGCCGTCGAGCCCTGCCCACCCTATCCCAGCCCGAGATCGAGCCCATGGACTTCTCCCCGAGCCCCAGATGCAACCGGAAGCTCCCCACCGTGCTGCTTGCCCCTACGCGCCGCCAGTCACTCCGCGCCGCCGCTGCAAATCCAACCTCCCACCGCACCGTCAAGCCGTTTGGATTTCTGTTCTCACTTCTCACTCCAAATTCAAAATTCACAAGATTCTTGCCCTAATTCGGTCAAAGTAGCTTCCAATCCGGGTATCTATTTCTAATCCTGTCTATTTTTGGATGATTAAATTATTTTGGAGGAAATTAACAAAATAGAAATAATGAACTGTTGATTTTATATAATGGATAATCTTATATAAGTATAAAAATTAATTAAGTTGAAGGCTATATATATGCAATAGTTGTGTTTTTGGTTAATGCAGTGTGGTTTGTGTGAATTGATGTGTCATATTCATGAGAGTTTGTTCATTTTTGTTTTCTACTTCGTTTGGATTTGTGATGTTTGTCTGGAAATTCAAATTTTGGAGTACAAGTGTTTATTTTCAGTTTTGTATAATAGGAAATTTTTGGTGTCCATTTAATTTCAAGTTCTACGGAAAAAAGATTCACTATTCCGTCCTACCAAGTTTTAGCAATCATTTGAAAACATATTCAGTAAACATAGATTATGGACGAATCAAATATTAAAGGGATTGATCGTGCACTTGCTATGATAAGTTTAAGTTTTTTTGAATATTGAACTCAAGTACGAAGAAAAAAGTGGGAGTTCGGTTGAAGGAAATTAAGTTCTTTTTCTTTAGTCTTTTAATGAAGGAAATTAAGACAGATCTTCTTAAATAATAATGAACTTTGTTTTGAATTGGCCCACTGTCCATTAACATAGTATGTAGCACCAATTTTTGTTTCAATTATTGCTTTTTATAGGTAATTTGCTTACTTTGATATAAATTAAAGAAGGCACTAAGAATTGTGATAATTAATTAGAATTCAAAGACTGAGTTTTTAATCTACCCTTTGTAAATATTTATAGTATAGTTAGTCTTAAAGTCAATCATCTTGTTGGAACCGTATGGATTTGATTTTGTATATTTAATCTTTGTACTGATGTGTGGAATATGTTGCATTATTGATATTTAAAGAATGTGAACGGAAATTTCTGTACTTATTTTTACAAGAGAGATTCTACTGTTCCGGGATCTTTCATTTTAGTTTTACTGAATATTTATCTTATTCACATCTTTTTTTAGGCTTGCAAACTAAAACTAGGAGATTTGGAGGGAGAACTTCTGGACACAGATTTTGCCTTGCGCGACGGGGAAAGAAAACAATGCGAAGGCATTGTTCCGCCAGGGTCAGGTTGGTTTTTTCCATGAACTTCTATGCTACTTGTTACATTATGATGTCTTGGTTTTATAAATCTATCTTTTAATAAGATTTTTTTCTTAGAATGATTTTATTTTATCCTTGTAGTTGTTTTAGCAAATGTAATACTTATGCTTGCCTTTTCCTAATGACCAGGCACACATAGCTCTTAATGATATAGATGGCGCAGTAGATAGTTTTAGGAAAGCATTGCAATTGGAGCCAAATGATGGTATCTATTTCTAATTTCACATGCATAACTAAGAAATTGGGGTTATGGTTTACTTTTTAGAACTTTAGGGTGAAGAATTTGGTTCCTTCATACGTACATAACTAATTATGTATTAACTAATTGATGAATAATGTTAAATAATTTCAAAGCCATAATATTCAATTTTGTGACGATGATTGTGACCTCTGTAAAATATTATATGATTCTTAACTGATTAATTTTTGTGTTTTGTGCTCTGATTTTTTTTTAAATATACAGATTTTTAATTGGGGAAATGATTTTTTTGAAAATAATTTTTTTTTTTTTATTTTTCCGACGGATTAATTCCGTCAGAAAATTAATTTTTTAAAAAAAATAATACTTTTCCGACGGAAATATTCCGTCGGAAAATCAATAAATTTTTTTTCCAAAAATTAATTTTCCCACGGATTCTATCCGTCGGAAATGTCCCGTCGGAAAATTTCCGATGGATTTTCCGACGGAATTCTCCCGTCGGAAAATTCGTCGGAAAATCCGTCGAAAAGTTTTCCCACGCCACTTTTTCCGACGGATTTTCCGACGTTCAAAATCCATCGGAAAATGGATTTTCCGACGGATTTTCCTTGAAATCCGTGGGAAAATCCGTCGGAAAATCATGTTTTTCTTGTAGTGACATACTGCAGCAACAAATTATTAAATTAAAAAGATCGAGTACTGAAAATTTAATTTAAGTTGTTGGGTTGGCATTAGTTTGTGGGCCCGAACCTCCACTTACGGGTGGCCTAGGTGGCGCTCTTCCTCTCCTTGCCGCCAACCCCAAAACAGCCGGAGGGTCTGCGGTGGCGGGAGGGTCGGATGGTGGATCCGACGAAGAAGAAGAGCCTTGGCTACTTGAATCTTCTTGATCTCCACTAGTACTCCCTTTCGTCTGATCAGATGGATCATGGAAACCTAAACACTTGAGCATAGCATTTAAGATTTGTTGGAAATAATTGCATGGATTCTCAAGAAACACGTTTTGTGTCGCCTTATTGCTTTCTCCTGATGCGTCTTCCATTTCCAGCTAGCTTCTCCTTAATTTTCTGGTTCTGCTATTGTGTAGTTAATGCTTGGTAGGTGGTGTGATGTTAAATGAAATAATGTGTTGGCTTCAAGTTTTGAGGGAGTAAATAAAGGAGAGAGAGAGAGAGAGAGGAATAACAATTTAATTCATTCATTTTTTTTCGAAGTTTATCTCATGCAATTTTGTCCTCCAGAATTGACGGTGGCACATGTACTATCTTCTATGGTCTTCTTTTATAATGTCCAAAATGCCCTTTCGGGGTTTACTTGGTAGTAGGATAGGTAGTTGGGTCTTATGAGTCGAGTTTTGTTACGTTGATTTAAACTAAAAGTATTTTATGGTCATTGACTAAAACGGTCACACTCAAATACTGTCAGACGACTTCATCATCATAAGTTCAAAATCAAATCATGTACTCCCTTTTTTCTCTCTTATTTTTCTTTTGGGATGTTTAAAAATAAGACTCGTTTTCATTGTACCAACAAAAAAAAAAAAATAAGACTCATTTTCCTAATTCTCATCAACAACCATTTTTATGAACACAAATGTAAAGTTTTCTAATTTTTTTTTTTTACTTTTACATAAATTCCATGTCAAAAGTAAAAGAAACAAAAAAATTAAGCACCGTGAAAGTGCTATTTATTAGAATTTCGGGAGCATATCAAATTTATATCGAACTACTTACTCCACATACATTAACTTTTTTGGTCCCACTCAAGTTTTTTCTGTTAGCATTTTCTTCTTTTAGGAGGAAAAAACATTTTTGATATTTCTATAAAAATCTCCTAATTATTTCATAATAACTAGAAAGAGATTATTTAATCATAAGAATATGATTCGGGCGTAGGATATATATATGCAATGCATACATAATATTTTATTTTTTATATAACGTTGTACGGTTTTGTCGAACATTCTCAACAATCCAAAATTTATATCTCACGGAACATAAATATATATTAAAACGGTTTAAGAGAAATTAATGGAGCAAAATACAAAAACACCCCCTATATTTTGTCTAACTCCCAAAAATCTCCCTGTGTTATTTTAACTCCCAAAAAACCCCTCATGTGATCTCAAATAAGTGCCAAATACACCCCAAAAAATGAGAGTGTGTTTCAAACGCCAAAATTGCAAGTATATGTTCACATTTTGCTTTTGATATGACAATTTTACCCTGACATCGAAAGATAAAAACACCCCCTATGCTTTGTCTAACTCCCAAAAAACCCCCCATGTGTCATTTTAAATCCTCAAAACCCCCCTGTGTTTGATTTTAAATACGACACTCGACCCAATTAGTATATAAAGAATAAATAAATTTTAAAAAAAAAAAAAACACATAGGGGTAATCTTGTCATTCCACCAAAAGTCAAAAATAAAATTATAAATATATACTACTTGGGTCGAGTGTGGTATTTAAAACCAAACGCAGGGGGATTTTCGGGAGTTAAAATAACACAGGAAATTTTTGGAAGTTAGACAAAATATAGGGGGTATTTTTGTCTTTTGTTCAAATTAATGACATGTTACTATAGAAGGCGAAATTGGGATTTAATACACGAGACGAGATACAAATTAAAATTAATCTATCTATCTCTGAGGTAGGTACCCTACCTGCTCAAAGAAGAGATGTCAGATAACAGGTTGTATTAAATACTATTTATTAACTCTCGTGTTTTTTCTTCTTTGTCTCATTACACCTACTCTCTTAATTATAAATTATCCCCCCAACTAAGATTCTCAGTTTAACACTTTTTTTTTTTGTATATAATATGTATGAAAATATGAATCGTAGTTGAAAATATGAAAATATAGATTATTTTTGGCTGCAGGACCAAGTGACAACATTCACTCAAGGCCAACAAAAAAGAGAATACCATTTAATTTGACGTGATTGATCATATTTGAAAGATTAGTTTCTACTTGTGAAAATGTCATTAGCAGGCATGGCCACATGTATGTACATGTGTGACGGATCTTATCTTAATTATTTCATTAATTATAGAATATTTTTAGACAACTTTGAGTTGGATCCAAAATTATTCCTGAAGAAAAAAAAAAGAAAAAAAAAGAGGGCATTATTGACCACATAAACATGCTTCATCGTTTGAATTCCAACACAACATTAGTGTTCTCTGTTGCTATTGTATGTGAAGCTTTGTTTAAATCGTCGTTGATGCTCTCTATTTTTTGTAATTGTTATTTTCAAATATCATTTTAATGTTTTTGAAAGAACAAAAATCAAATAAACAAGTAATTTTTTCTTAGGTGAAATGATTATATTTGAAACCGTTCTTAATCCTAGAAAATAATGTCCTGTTTATAATTTTTTTTGGAAAAAAATTCAAAATATTGGGCTAGGTTGAAGGAAAGAAAAAAAAACAAATTATTTTTTTAGAAGAATAACCGTGGACCGTGGTTATGCTGTATTACACGTTGGGCCAAATGATGGCAAAGAATATAATTGTCCTTTTGCTTGGCCAGAAAAGGCCATGGACCTAATATTTATTCTGGCTACAATGTCAATATTTTATCTTTGAGCCAGAATAGGTTTTGGGCTAATAATTAAAAAAAGAAGTTGTAAATTGTAATAATAATTTGGGCTCTTTTTGTTTTAAAATCTTCTTTCCTCTTTGAAGTGGGCCTCGTTTATTAGGACAAAACCAAAAGTCGACTTTATTAATAAAAATCATTTTATTTCTCTGAATATTTCCTTTTAATAAATTATAATTTGATATGCACTAAATTCTATAATTTTGTACAATTGCCTATCAAAAAATTCATAAATCTCAGAACTAAAAAAGGTGTGTTAAAGTATTCAAAATTAATATTAATTATATGTTAGTCACCACAATGCTTTGATGTATAGTGCACTTAGAGGCATATTTATATAATTATCAAAATTCTAAATATGTGCATTAAAGTAATTAAAATTCATATTTTTCAATTTGTTAGACATAAAAGCGGTCTAATCAGTACGACTTAGTGAATTATAAAGCACATTAATAAATGTCAAAATTTCAAATATCTGCATTAAAGTAAGTTGTAATTCACATTTTTTGATATATATATCAGTCACCAAAATGATCGACTGAATTGTATAAGTCTTTTAGAGCATTTTAATTGACCTAATAGCAAAAAATAAATTTTCATGTAAATGGGTTTGTAAGATATGTACTAATCAGTTAGTCGTCAAAGTGGTGCGATTAATTTAGAAAAAAAAAAGTGGTGCGTTAATATAATTTATGTTCTTACTTATTTAGTTGGTGTAGTGTGAGTGTGTGACAACTGTTGTACTCTAATTTACATTACGATGGTAATTTGTAAGTCCCAAATTGTCATGACAATAATGGTCACTTAGCAAGTTAATTCATTTACATGATTATAAAAATAAAATAAATGGAATTTGGAAAGTTACATTAGTTTGTTAGTCATAAATGTGGTCTTATCGGTATAATTAATAATTTTCTTATTCAAATATGACATGAATCTAGACCATTGTTTCAAATTTTATTATGGTAATATGATAGTGATAAAATAAAATATTACGTAAATCGTATATTAGCGATATTTCATAAAAGATGAGAACAACAATCAGGTACTAACTCTCAAAAATTTGATAGCCATATTAGCAATGAAATGTGAAATTAGTATTTACGATTGTGAGATTAATTATATTCGGATTCAAAATCCTTTCCATCAAAAAATATCAACATCAACGTGACAACTATAATTATATTAATAAAATTAAATAGACTATTACCTATGTTTTATATTTGATATGTTCTCAATATATAAATAATGCTACTTTTGGAAATTTTCATTAGAATATATAAATCCAGACTTAATTTGAAAGTTGCATACGTATTCAATTAATCTAGACTAGATTCTGATATTAGAATAAATCTTATTTAAAGTAATTCCATACATCAGATTATATAACACTAGCTCTTAATATTTAAGCAAAAGGATTGTACCTACTATAAACTATTTAAGTATAAGAGATCTTTTTCAAACCCTAATTAAATTTACTAACTAATCCGAGTAGGCAACAGCTCCATCCAGTAATAAACGTGGAAATAATATAATGCCGTTTTGCAACTTGCCAACGAGATTATTTCCATAACTAAAAAGCACAAAATTAACTTTCCTAAATCCTAATTAACTTCCCAAAGTTGAAATGAACGCGTAATTCTTTTTCCGTTCTAATAAGATTCTTCCGACACAGTCCTATCCTATAGCGGAAAAATCATACTCTTACCATAATATAAAATCTTACCCTAATAATTAAATTGTTCATTATAAATACCAAACACCAAACCATCAAAAAATACTATAAAAAATTATTCATACAATAATATTAAGTTCTTTTTTGTTTTTCAATTCACCAAGCCATGGTTCTAAAGACTCTCCACTCAACCAAGAAAACATTTTTTTACAACTTTTTCCCGACCAAAGCCGAAGAAGGGTGCGTAGATGCGAGAAAGCTCGAGTTGGGTTTACCCACTAGCCGCACGTTGATTGAAATACGTGATATTTTTCCACCTCCTGTGGTGGGTTCGGACAACCCTTGGAAAATAAGGAAAACCCTAAATCAGTTCGAGGTTGCCCAAGGGAAAATTGTGATACCGTTCAACGACATGTTTGAGCATGTGTTACGATATTGGACACTTAGCATGGCTAACTGGGTTACGTTAGGTCGAAGAATTGGCGTATCTTTGTTTGACGTTACACAAGAAGATGCACCGGTTAAATATCAAGGTAGCGAAGTTTATTTGAATATAGCTCCGAGTGACGATTACATTCTTTCGTGCTTTGAGGTGATGACGGATAGGAGCGTCAAGGTCAATGATGAGGTTATGTTGTATTGGGATGTGAAGGATTCTGGTTTTCATTTTAAGAAGGTGGAATAGCTAGCTTGATGAAATTATCTGCATTGTTATGTTTACTTATTTCAGTTTATTAATTATGTTATGTGCGCGAGTTTTGATTTAAAAGTTGTTGTTGTAAGCTTTTATTATTTAATATAATAGTTCAATTTCCTTTTAATTTTGGTGTAATAGCTTGATGAAATTTATCATACATTGTTATATTTTCAGATCTCAGTTTACTAATTAAAAATCATGAATACGCAAATTGATATATATATATATTGAGATTGGACTTGATTGATTTTGATGAAATGAAGTGGAACAACACGTCTTTAAATCAAGAATTCTCGTACTCAGGAAATAATCATTGAATTAGAATGAGACTATATGTTTTAATTAATCAAATTAAGTTACTACAACATTTTTTTTTTTGTGATTAATTATATTGATGGTAACTGCGAAGAAATGATGTTCAAAATAGATAACTGAAGTACATTAACTTAGCCAAGCAGTGAGCGGTTTCATTTCCTTGTCGATGTACATGACAAGTTTGGAAAGAATCTAGAGAGGAAGATATATTATTTTTTAAGTAATTTATCAAAATTCAAAAAAACCAGACAAATAATCGCATTAGGGTTAGATTTGTCCACTTCGAATCCACATTCCTTTGTCGTTATATGATTGAGATTCGAACGTTGGTTCCTCAAATCACTAACGATATCCAAGTTAGACATAAATGTGGTCGAACTTTAAATAAAAATACGGATCCAATGAAAAGTCTCAACCCTCAAATTATCACTACTATCTCTGTCTAAAAGTACATTGAATTCTCATATTCTTGTAAATAACGGGTACATTCAACCTATCTATGAAGAGTGAATAGCAAATTAACTCCCTGTGTTATTCTAAATAGGCAATTTAACTCCCTGTGATAAATAAAAGGGAAAAATACCTCCCTGTGATATTCTAAATAAGCAATTTAACTCCCTGTGATAAGAAAAATGGCAAAATACCTCCCTGTGTTTTTATAAAAGAAGCACATTACCTCCTTATAAATTGTTCATTAATTCATATCACAGGGAGTTAAATTGTTCATTATTTCATTTCATAAGGAGGTAAATTGCCTATTTTTATATCACAAGGAGGTAAATTGCTCATTAGTTCATTTCACAGGGAGTTAGATTGCCTATTTTTATTTCACAGGGAGTTAAATTGCCCATTAGACATATCACAGGGAGTTAACTTATTTTAGAAGCTCATAAAGTGTAACTTTTGCAAAAGCTATTATACAAAAATAATTATTCCTTACTTTAGGGGACGTAAGATGGACCACAATCTCACTTAAGGTGGAGAAAACCATAAACTCCTATTTATTCCATAACTATGAAAATATTACAATGAGTGCTTATATGGAACTCAAACCCAAACAACTAAATAAATATGAAAATAGACTCCTACGGAAATATAATAACTAAAAGAAAATAAACCTAATAACTATGGTAACATAATAAAATCAGAACCGCAACACCGCGAAAGAGTGCTACAACAATATTTATTGTATGATAGTCAAAGCTAAGAATTATATTTTTCCATCAGCAAGAGAGTGCTATTACACCGTTTATTGACATTATTGTAGGATCGAATTCGGGTTAGATTTGTCTATTCCAAATACACATTTATTTTTCGTCATTTTATTTATATCCGAATTAGACAGAACCATGTTGGATCTTCAAAATCACTAACAATATCCTAGGCTTTTTTTTTTTTTTTTTTTTATATTGGTTATTATTCCTTGGCCCATAATAACTCATGCAAATCTTCAAGATGAAAAGTTGTCATGAAAAAGAATTGCATAAAAACTTAGATACATCCTTTACTTATAAAATCACTATTGTTTTGTAAAATCATTATTGTGATACAATAAAGGAAATTGTTTGTTGTAACTAAATTGCAAACGTAATAAGTTTTTCAATATCAAATAATACATATTGAGAAAAATGGGATAAGGAAACAATATGCAATAAATGCCACTAGAAAACAGAAATGTCCGATTCACATTTCCAGTTAAACATACATTCCTAGAACTACTTACCAATGCAGAAATTGGCAAATATTTTGGACAAAACTTCTTCAGAAATATCTTCTCCACTTATTTGGCCTAGAGCCAAAGCAGCTTCTCTTAGGTCAATTGTCCAAAAATCAAGAGGTATCTCTTCCTCGATCGATGATTTCAACCTCAGAAAAGCCTCCCTAGCTCGAACAAGTTGCTCGCATTGCCTCTGATAATTAAATAAGAACCAAATTCAATAAATCATTTATCATAAAAAGAAAAAATCAAAATTATCAATCCTAGTGTTTGGTAATCGGAATGTATTTCTGTAGAGAACGCTAACCTGGTTGACAGTCCATTTACGACCCCCAGCAAGGATTTTATTTAAACCCACTAGCTCAACTATTGCAGATTCTAAGTCCGAGATCCCTTGACCAGTCACAGCACAGGTAAAAACGTGCTTGTTGAAAGAACCGGAAAGTGAGTCGACCCAGTCACGAGAAGAGGAAGCGCAATCTATTTTGTTGATTACAAGAAGTACTGGTGAAGTCGATGAAGATGCACTCTGGATTTGAAAATGAAGTACTAATAATTTAAAAGCCGAAAAATGAAAGAGATATCAAATCCCGTCGTATAAGGAAATAATGAAAAAAATTCAGTGTACCTTGTTGCTTTGAATCCTTTCAAAAAGTCTGTTGTCTTCTGAAGTCCACCCCTCGATTGCACTTATAGTCATGATAATGACATCAGCACCTATAGCAACTGCTTCGGACCTTTCGACACCTTTAAAGGGAATAACAGGAAGAAAAGAGAAGAGGAATTAGATTGTTCTCATATATTCCATGTAAATTAAATTTGAAAAATACTTTTCATCAACAATGCACCAATATAATCACAAAAGTAATGTTTTCTCGTGCAAGTATTTCTTATGTTGCCCTTATGGTCTCAAACGAAGACCATGAAATGAGCAATCGGATAACATATTCAAGAATATGGCTACCTAATGTAATGTTAATGGCGGAATAAGAATTTAATTGAATCGAACAATTAAAGAAACTCGATTAATTAACTGAAGAAAATGAAATCATATTACTAATTTTGTAAAACTTACCAATTTTCTCTACGAGGTCTTCAGTGTCCCTGATACCGGCTGTATCAAGAAGTGTGACTGGAATTCCACCGACAGTAATATTGGCTTCTATTACATCACGTGTGGTGCCGGCAATATTGGTAACTATCGCTCTCTCACTCTGTTTGCTAAAATGCAAGTTAAGAATATGCAATGAGGCATAGCAAAACATGACATGGAAAGTACTCAAAAGTTGAATTGATATTTGCATGCAAAAATCATGAGATTTTCGTTCGAACTATATATTCTAATAGAGAAAAGCGAAAAAATGAAACATACTTTGCTCCATGCATTAAGAAGGCTTGATTTCCCAACATTTGGCCGGCCGACAATTGCTATCTGAAAGAATATTAGTGTGGAAATATAAATATCGGCAAAATGTATGAAGTATACCAAAAGACAGGTAAAATGAAAGACAACTTACAACTATGACAGCATATATTACAAAAAACATAACCATCTAAGGAACAAGAAAAACAGCGAAGTTGACACTTAAAAACTACTCCCTTTGTGACTCTGTCCCACAACTTATGTTACCTTTTGGTTTGAGGCGGAGTTTTAAATAAGAGTTATAAAAGTAAAACTTTTAGATTTCTTTACATTTGTACGTTCGAAAGTAGTGTATAGAATTAATGGTGTTAAATCAATATTTTATTTAACAAAGTAGATTTAAGAGAGAGAAATTCATGCAAGGAAAATTAGCCTTGTTTTTGGAAATCCTATAATTTGAAATAGGAGTAAAAAAGAGGGAGTAAAGCAAAAAAGAGCGTAATATTGCCATGAAACTATGTAAAAATATACTACTCCATAACTATTCCCTAATCATTTCTTCTTTATATGAAAGTAAATTCATCAAAAGTACCTGCACTCCAGATTGCAAAAGCTTGTCATAGTTGGCAGTTTCTAAAGCACTATCGACCTCTTGCAGCATATTGTGTATCTTATCTATGGTTAGATTCAAATCAAGTGGTGGCATCTCATCTTCAAAATCGAGACGAGCCTCAATCTCGGTAAGCAACTCAATGCACTTGGCTCTTAATGATTTCACCATAGAAGAAAAGCCTCCCTGTCATACAAAAACATATAATGTATACAAGGATGCTTACATCATACCAACTAATATTAAAAAGAATTAATTGAATTTAAAAGATTGATATGATTGATACAAATCCAGACATACTTAAATGAAATATAATAGTATATGTAATAATACTAATAAATGACCTGTATTCCTTCGAGTGCAGCATCTGCACCAGCCACGGACTTGGCTGATATAAGTTTGCCCACATTCTCGGCTTGGGAGAGGTCTAAGCGACCATTTAAAAAAGCACGCAGAGTAAATTCACCTGAGGGAAAAAACAATAAGTTTCCGCAAGTGATATACTATCTTCGGTGTATTTATGCATTAATATGGAGTGAATGAAGGTGATCAATATAACGTGAAATTTTAATTGGTGTTATGTGTTGAATTTTCATTCTTAACTCTATATACTTCAAGATAATACTTTGATTTAAGCAAAGTTATTCAAAACATTCACTAAACTCTCCTGGGTTAAAGTTAGCATATTATTATTAAAAAAGATTTTTAGACTAATTGGTGTATTCCAATGCATAAGGTTCTCTCAAAAGAGATTTCGAGCTTCATATACTGCAAAAGAGAAGTTGCTCTCAGAGTCACGAGGCTCAGTCCATCTCCCCTACTAGTTATGAAAATAATACAGAAAAAGCTATTAACCCTCCCAAGAAAGTCTGACATAATATTTAACTCCATCCAGTGGTATCCAAATTCATTTAAAGTGGAAGAAAGTGTTAAATCTGCAAAATTGTCGCGAAGAAATTAATAAGAACAAAGAAAGACATTACCTGGTTCTGCAAGCCTGGCTCCAGCCTCAACACAAGCCCTCAAGACACGACGCAGACACACTTCACTACCGTGACACTGAAGCTCAACTACATCCTCACGAGTGTATGATTTTGGTGCCAACATGGGAACCACCAAAACCTAGTTAGAAAAAAAATAGTTTAGTAAAAAGCATTATCCAAGAAGACACATGTAATAACTGCATCTCATTTAAACTTATCTTGAAAAGGTTGATTTACTAAGACATATATAATAAGTCAAACACGCAACTTAGTAACAATTATATCAGGCCATTTTTTAACAGTACCTCATCAATGACATTACCATTAAAATCGAAAACCACACCATACTCAACAACATGGCTATTAGGTAACCATTCAGAAGTTTTTTTCCTCTTTCTTGAGATTGGTCTAAACACCCGCCCGACAATAGACACCGCAGTAGGGCCTGATAACCGAATAACCGAACAATCCCCACCGCACCTGGTGGTCCACCCAATGAAGTCACAATAGCTACAATTGTGCTCGAGTTCAAAACTGGCTCAGGAAAGCTCACTTCTCTGTTCCCCAAACCTCTCGTCTTTCTTCAATACTAATGTGTCCTCTGAAGTGAAAAGATAGAATATTCAAGAACCACACACATTATTCTATAAATCCTGTAGGAGTTTTGCCCCAAAAAAAAAAAAAAAAAAGATGAAAGAAACTTGCAAATTTGCAATGCATACATTAACTATTCATAGTCAATAGTCCCAGATGTTACTTAAAAACTCAATTTTTGTATGGTTTTCAACACGTCAATTACTCAAGACAATTATTTTGCGACTTTTGTAAAGAAATCACAGATAATGCATGTACTAACTTTTTGTTACCAAAAAAAAAAAAAAAAAGCCCAACTGATAAAGCTTCAACCTTTTCATTTTACCTCACTGCACAAAGTAATTTCTTAAATAAATAGATAAAATCCACAAAACCCATAAGCAAATTTTTACAAATTCCTTTAGGTTCTGTCAAAAATCACATATAGTGCATATATCAACTCGTTCATTGCCAACGAATCCCATATGGTATTTAAAACTTCAATATTTTCCTGGTCTGCAATAAATAGGCACTTAAAACTACTCCAGTGTGTGTGTGTGTGTGTGTTGCAGAATGAATTGAAGATAAGTTTTGATACAGACCTTTAGCAGCTTTAGTACTGTAAGAAAGGGGGCGAGGACTGTTTGGCTTATGAGCGGCGGAGAAGAGGAAATTGAGTTTTCTTTGAATTGGAATTGAGAGGAGAGAATTGTAATTGTGGTACCAAACTATATACCGATTCTCACTTGTGGTACCATAAAAATCGAGGTCGACGCATTTGGTACCACAATTTAAGAAATTGAATCACTTTTGGTACCACCGTTAAAATTGGACGTTAACTGATGACGTGGCAGTTAAGTTTTATTGCAAAATTGATACCATTACTTATGTTGACTGACAATTATACCCCTAACTTTTGAAGTTGTCAAAATAACCCCACATCTTCAAATTTATTGACAATTTTAGTCCACATTGTTGCCCAATTTCAAAATTGGCTCGAATAAGACCCGTGCGGACCAATTTAGAGATTTTACTTATTATATTTACATATTTATTTAACTAATTTAATTTTATAAATAATATTAATAGACCAAATAATACTTTAATTTAAAATCGATAAAATATTAATTAAATCTAAAATTTATATAATAATATTAATATATTTAATATTTATTAAAAAATAAAGTTATATATTATTAATAAAATAATTATAATTTTTTTTAAAAAAAAAAAAAACCATATCCTACCCCAACCCCATCCCCCCCTAACCACCCCCGCACCCACCCAAATCCCAGGCCACCGCGGCCTGGGACCGGCGATCCCAGGCCGGCGGCGGACTGGGACGGACGATCCCAGGCCGCCGCCGGCTTGGGGATTTGGGTGGGGGGGGGGGGGGGGGGTGGTTAGGTGGGATGGGGTTGGGGGTAGGAGATGGGTTTTTTTTTTAAATTATAATTATTTTATTAATAATAAATAACTTTATTTTTAATAAATATTAAATATATTAATATTATTATATAAATTTTAGATTTAATTAATATGTTATCGAATTTATGTTAAAGTATTATTTGGTCTATTAATATTATTTATAAAATTAAATTTATTATATAAATATGTAAATATAATAAGTAAAATCTCTAAATTGGTCCGCACGTGTCTTATTCGAGCCAATTTTGAAATTGAGCAACAATGTGGACTAAAATTGTCAGTAAATTTGAAGATGTGGGGTTATTTTGACAACTTGAAAAGTTAGGGGTATAATTGTCAGTCAACATAAGTAATGGTATCAATTTTTCAATAAAACTTAACTGCCACATCATCAGTAAACGTCCAATTTTAATGGTGGTACCAAAAGTGATTCAATTTCTTAAATTGTGGTACCAAATGTGTTGGCCTCGATTTTTATGGTACCACAAGTGAGAATCGGTATATAGTTTGGTACCACAATTGCAATTCTCTCGAATTGAGAGTTTGGGGAATATTGAACAGTTAAAGGTTGGGGAACAAGTGGAGCCAATTTCAAAAATGCCACATCCAAAAACACAATTTACACAAAGGCCAAAGGCCCATTTTTCAATTTAAAAAAAAAAAGAAAAAATATTAATAATACTTAATAACTCTTAATAATTGCAATTTACCCCTCAATTTTTTTTAATAAAACAAAAATACCCAACCCTCAATAACAAAAACAAAAAAAAAAACCTCTCCCTCTCACATTGAAACCGATCGGCTCTCTAAAAAAAAAACTCTCTTTCAATTTTTCTCTCAAATTCTTGCAAATTGGAGATGGCAAACACGAGGATAATCGATGATGGTGACAGAAACGCTCAAGAATGGCCATTTGGGGTAAGTTTTGAGCCTTTCTTTCTCAATTCAATTCAATTCGGCCTAAACTTACGAGTTCATGGCATTTGGCGTTTGGGAATCCCAAACGCCAAACGCCATGAACATTCATGGCGTGTAGCCATGAATTTGTACATGGCGTTTGGCGTTTGGGGTTCTCAAACGCCAAACGCCAAGAATATGTACTTGGCGATTGACGTTTGGTTGTTTCAAACGCCAAACGCCAGAACAGAAACCAAAATTTGACATTTTTGTTGTTGTTTGTTTTGTAGGGATACGCTACCTTACTCACATCGGCCCTACCAGAATTACCGCCCTTTCACTACGAAACTGTGGTCGTAGATGGAAGGATAACACAACGCACGGCATGGAGTGAACTTCCAGAGATTACAAAAATGCTACGAGCCGATCATTGGCGGATCATAGATGATTACCCCCAGATTGGGAGTTTTCTATGCCTAAACGAGAAGGGCAAATTTAAGGCATCGGTCTTGCACAGTCTGATGCTCCGAATATGCCTACGACTGCCCGATAAACAAAAGAGTAAATACGAATACTGGTTTTTGATCAAAGGAAAGCCAGTTAGATTCGGCGTAGAGGAATTTAGTCTGGTATCGGGGTTGCGGTTTGGGAGACTGAGTGATGCTGACTCCGAAACTATCGACGAAGGGGTTAACTTGAAGAACCGTTACTTTAGTCAGTGGGGGGAAATGAATGTTCCCGTTGATGCTGTCAGAACGAAGATTTCTTCAATGGTGAGTCGCAATGCGAATCCCGTGACCGTATGCAAGTTAGTCTTCGCATGGGTGATATCGGCATTGCTGTTACCCGTTCGGCCCATCAAATTGTCGGAGATGGAGTATTATATGTTAGCTAAAGAGTTATCCGACAGTGTTAGTCCAAATAACCGCAGTCCCAGTTATCGCCTATTAACTGAGTATTTCGGAGAGCTTTATGTGGTTGTTCGGGATGATGAGGGAGCTCCCGAATTCCTCAACCAGCCACCCAGCCCACCACCTGCTCCTGATCATGATCATGCTCATGCTCCAGCTCCTGCTCCTGCGCGCCAACAAAGGAAGCGTGTCCGAAGAAATCAAGATGGTGCCTCTACTTCTCAAGCTCAACCACAACCATCATCTTCGGAACCAAGATATGAAGAAGTTCCTGCCTGGGCACATGATATGGAGCAGAGACTGTGGGATCATCAGAACGAGATAGAGCAGAGACAGATTGCCCGTGAAAACGAGATAGTTGGGCAGCTGAATTCTATGCAGGAAACTCAGACCCAAATGCAAGTAACTCTGCATCGACTTCATCGAATGATGCTGAGGGATCGAGGGGATAATAATGTAGGGGAGGACGATGATGATGAGGATCAGGTTTAGTTGTTGTTTTTAATTTTATTGTTCTGGATTATTTTAGATTGGTTTTGGAATTTAATTGTTCTGGAATCTTGAATTTTATCTAAATTGTTTTTAGACTTTATTGTTTATTAGATTGGATTGGATTTGTGCAACTAATTTTATTATTGGATTTGTGTTTATTAAATTGATTTTGGATTGTTGATATATAATGTTTGATATGAATTCTTAATATACGCATTTTCAGGGTAGCGGAAGAGAATTCTGATCATGGTGATCTCGGAGTCGATAATGATGAAACTTCGGAGAGGAGTGAGCCAAGGCAAAAAAGAAGAGAAAATAGGATAAGATGGCCTAGTAGGCATGTAAGAAGTCCATATGCCCAAAATGTTAGGAAAAAGTAATTAGTTTTTTTTAATGCAAATTCGGGTTAAATGCAAATTTGTAGTGAATGAAAATTTTAATTTTGTGCAACTAATGGATTGAATAGCAATTATGGTTAAAATCGCAATTTTGGGGGTAAAATTGTAATTTTTGAAAAGTTAGGGACCAAAATGCAAATTCGGGTTAAATGCAAATTCGTAGTGACTGAAAATTTTAATTTTGTGCAACTAATGGATTGAATCGCAATTATGGTTAAAACCGCAATTTTTGGGGTAAAATTGTAATTTTTGAAAAGTTAGGGACCAAAATGCAAATTCGGGTTAAATGCAAATTCGTATTGAATGAAAATTTTAATTTTGTTCAACTAATGGATTGAATCGCAATTAGGGTTAAAACCGCAATTTTGGGGGTAAAATTGTAATTTTCGAAAAGTTAGGGACCAAAATGCAAATTCGGGTTAAATGCAAATTCGTAGTGAATGAAAATTTTAATTTTGTGCAACTAATGGATTGAATCGCAATTATGGTTAAAACCGCAATTTTGGGGGTAAAATTGTAATTTTTGAAAAGTTAGGGACCAAAATGCAAATTCGGGTTAAATGCAAATTCGTGGTGAATGAAAATTTTAATTTTGTGCAACTAATGGATTAAATCGCAATTATGGTTGAAACCGCAATTTTGGGGGTAAAATTGTAATTTTTGAAAAGTTAGGGACCAAAATGCAAATTCGGGTTAAATGCAAATTCGTAGTGAATGAAAATTTTAATTTTGTGCAACTAATGGATTGAATCGCAATTATGGTTAAAATCGCAATTTTGGGGGTAAAATTGTAATTTTTGAAAAGTTAGGGACCAAAATGCAAATTCGGGTTAAATGCAAATTCGTAGTGAATGAAAATTTTAATTTTGTGCAACTAATGGATTGAATCGCAATTATGGTTAATATGTACGTAGTTATGATTCACGGAGGATATAATGTTACTGTGAGTGTTACTTCTCCATTCGGGTGATAAATTGACCAAATCTTACAAAATTGGATAATATGTACGATTACGGAGGATATAATGTTACTGTGAGTGTTACTTCTCCATTCGGGTGATAAGTTGACCAAATCTTACAAAATTGGATAATATGTACGAAGTTATGATTTACGGAGGATATAATGTTACTGTGAGTGTTACTTCTCCATTCGGGTGATAAATTGATCAAATCTTACAAAATTAGATAATATGTACGAAGCTAGGGTTAGGGTTAGGATTTAAACGCCAAATGTCACTGCACATGACATTTGGCGTTTGTGATCAAACGCCAAATGTCAATGAATGACATTTGGCGTTTGTGAACAGTATACACCTAGGTGCAACTTTTTGCACCTAGGTGTATACTGCTGCATAATGTTTCTGGACAAAATACACCGCGGTGTGAGTTGTTACACCGCGGTGTATACTGTTGCAGAATGTTTCTGGACAAAATACACCGCGGTGTGAGTTGTTACACCGCGGTGTGAATAAAAAATGTTCATTCACTAAGAATTTGCATTTTGGTCCCTAACTTTTCAAAAATTACAATTTTCAAGTACATGCTAATAATAAACATCAATTACAACAAACATTGTTCAATAAACATCAAATACAACAAACATTGTTCACTAAACATCAAATACAACAAACATTGTTCACTAAACATCAAATACAACAAACATTGTTCACTAAACATCAAATACAACAAACATTGTTCAATAAACATCAAATACAACAAACATTGTTCACTAAACATCTAAGATTCACTTTCGTTATTGCCCGAACTCTGGGGGCGTTGAGGACACCTAGATGCGTTGTGACCGGTATTTCTGCAAATTGAGCACTTGTATTTTTTCTTCAAATTTTCAAGGGGAGAGGTAAATCGTGACGTTTTAGGCATTCCACGGGTTATGACGGCGTCTGGAGGTAACACTACTCTCGCCATAACATCATCAGGGATGTTCATCCATTGGTCTTTCGTTGGAACGGGTTCTATGAGCTCATAGTATGCTTGACGCGTATTTATGACCTTGTAGTATTGGCTAACAAGCTCATACACATACTGACCACTATCTCTTGGTCGCTTGTCCATGACAGCTGCAATTGCGTGCTCACACGGTATTTGCTCAATCTGAAAGACGCCACATGAACAAGTTCTTTCGGCAAAATCCACAATTCCAGACCACTCAGTAGATTCCACTTTCCATCTTTCATACCCTAATGCACATTTGCGCCACCTGGATGCATTTTCATATCGCTCATTTATCAAATCCTCCTTCGATGTAGTAAGTACAGACATCAATTTCCCAGCCTCCTCACGACGCTCTCTAAACCACTTTCCCATCAAATCAATAATAAATTTGAGGAAGTAACATATGGGATAATTTTTGGCATCTTTGATCCGATTATTAAGGACCTCAACATGGTTAGACGTCATTACCTCATATTTGTTCACGCGATGGTGGATTCTTGCCCATTTCTCAAACGTCACCTCGTTCTGTAGCCAATCTGCACATGCTGGACTCTTGGTTTTCAAGTAACCAAAAAATTTTTGGAACTCACTCTCAGTGTACGCGAAAGCAGCATTGTAAAAATACCCGGTTACCCCATCTCTCCCAAACTTTTTTATCAAGTTCGTTTTGAGGTGGAAGTAACATGCCCCATGATCAGCTAAAGGGTAAACATCTTTTACCGCTTTTATAATCCCTTTGCCCCTGTCTGAAACAATAACCAGATCGTCTATGTCTGGTACAACCTCTCTTAAGCACTCTAGGAACCAAGTCCAACACGCCCCATCCTCGTTGCCATCAGCTACCCCCCATGCAATTGGATAACAACGATTTTCACTGTCCGTTGCACTTGCAATTAGGACGGTTCCATTATATTTGTGCCCCATAAATGTTGCATCAATTACAATTACATTTATTAGGAAATGGAATCCTCGAATAGTCGCTCCTAAAGCCATGAAGAAATATTTAAACTTATTTTTGGAGTCCGTATGGATGCGAGTGTACGTACCAGGATTCTTTTGCTCAATCATGTAAGCATAGGCGGGTAAATCGGCAAAATTTTCTTCGAATGTCCCCATAATATGCTCTCGAGCAAATTGTCTCGCCCTCCAAGCTTTTTGATAGCTAATGCTAACATTTTCTTCGGCACGCATGAAGTTTATTAGTGCATCTGGTTTTGGGGGTTCATTGGCATTCAGATATAATCCTGACGTCCGTAAACCAACCATACGACTTGATGCTTGTCTATGATCGGCACCTCTATTCGATATCCCACAAGTGTGAACGTCTGTATATGTCCGAATAACAAATTCATCACCGTTCACTTCCTTAGTCGCATATATTCGCCATGGACACTCCTTTGTGGAACACCGAGCTATCTTCCTATCAGAGTCAGACTTATACGATATAAATTCCCACTTTTTACCTACAGCAGTTTTCGCAAGTGCATTTGTGAAATCTTTTTTGTTTCTAAACCGTTGACCAACTGTCCATCCTGATCGATCACTCCTCCCCTGACTAGAATTTGATCCCGAATAATTTCTTGCGACATAATCAGCGTTATCAAAGCCTTCATGGCTAGGTGGTTCGTAAAATTCTGGCGCTTGACCATAACCACCACCTATATCACCACCACCAACATCACCACCTACATCACCACCACCAACATCACCATTTACATCACCACAAACATCACCACCTACATCACCACAAACATCACCACGTTCGTTGTCAAAATTACGGTGTTCACCATTTACATCAGCACCAACACCAGCACCAGCATAACCACCTTCTCCGTCATAGTTACGGTGGTCATGACCAACATTACCACCTTCGTTGTCAAACGGAGACCATTGACTATATACAGGAGTACGACATAGTGGTTCAACTTTCTCCACTGTAGGTAAAGTTGGATTAGAGGCAATGATCTCCTCATCAACACCTTGTGCACTTGATCCTCCTATATCACATCCATCAAGTTGGTAATTGAAACTAACTTTGTCTATGATTTTTTTTTCTTTACCCCGGGTCATAAGTTTCTTCGAATTCTCTTTTCTCCCCGGAGTTGCCTCTATCCTCAGAATTTCTTCTCTCGGAGAAAAAATCAAGTACAAACTTAAATCAATAGAACTATGGGCATAGTGCTTTGTTATCTCCCAATCTTCTTCATCTGATACTTTTACTATTTCGTTATCACCACATTTGCGCTATATCTCAAAAATATCAGTATACCGATCTAAATTCAACTTCTCGTAAATTTTATGAACCAGTTCTTCAAACGAAATTCTCCTATCCACCATTATTGTTTTCACAGAATTTCTATCACCATTCCAATACCATTTATCATCCATTTGGCGTGTAAAATCACCGCCATATCGAAGATATATTATAATTTTGTCCATTCCTACAAGTAAAAACAAAAATTAATACACAAACTATCTAAATAAAAAATGCATTCTCGAATTTGAATTCTGCCATGTTGGCGTTTGGCGTTTGTTCATTCCCAAACGCCAAACGCCAAGAAGCTAAGCATGGCGTTTGCCAAACGCCAAACGCCATGCTTATCTTCATGGTGTTTGGCATTTGGCGTTTGCCAAACACCAAATGCCATGAAGATAAGCATGGCGTTAGGCGTTTGGCAAACTCCAAATGCCAAACGCCAAAAAACGCGAACATTTCAGCACGAACATTTTCTCCATTTTGCGAACTAAATCACTCAATAATACATCAAAAATTCAAGTAACTTGCAAATGCTTACCTTTTATGTTGTTCTTCTTCCTTTTCTTCAAGATTTAAGAGAAATTTGTGTGAAAATAAGTAATTGTGGGAGAGAATTGGGTTAGGGTTTGGGGTTGATTTTGGGAGAGAAATTGAATTGATTTGGTTGATTTTGAATTTTTAAAATTTTGGGGTATATTTGTTAAAGTTTAGTTTAATTAGGAAGAGTTAATTAATTTAGTTAAGTTGGTTAATTAATCTCATGGCCTTTATGAAATTTTTAAACATTTAATGGTCTTTTTGTAAATTAAACATTGTGTAATGGCATTTCTGAAAATTTCCCGAACAAGTGTAACGCTGCAAGTGAGAAAATAGGCAGCAGAATGTTGGCGTCGCAGCCATTTGCTCTCAATGGAAGTAGGAGATTGTAATTTTGAAATGTAATATTACTCCTTTAATGAATTTCTTATAATGATTTTTTTTTATTTTCTTCTATTAATCTTGTACCCGTTTATCAATTAAAAAAGACCATTTAGTTTAACATTTAATTGTTATGATTTATTAAATTTCGGAAAAGAAAATAAAGTTTTCCAAAACTTAAAATCTTGTTTGTGAAACTATGGTCCTTTTTTTCTTTGATAAATCACGAATTTTATTTAAAAAAAAAAAAAAACTATTGGGATGAAGTAGGAAAAGTATCAATAAGGGGGACAAAGGAATTAATTTAAAAGGAACAACATTTTTTTTGTCTATAAAAGCAAGAAAAAGACCAAGCAACAAGATTATGGACGGTTTTATTGGCATTCGATGAATATAAATCTCCATTTGGGTCATTCAACTCGATTTTGATCCAATAGACCAATCCAAGTTTTGGTCCCAATCGTTTATGGCAAAGATCGAATACTAACAGTCACTCTCGAACATCACTTTTTTAGCACCACGCTCATGAATTTACCTTCCACATCCACTCGATCCGCATGATCTATCCAATCGCTCATGTGTTAATATACTTATGAAGTTTACACCGGTGAATGGGAAGCCCTCGAAACTGAAGTCATGTATTCCAACATCGGCCAAACACTTTCAAAATTCGTGTATCTGTCATTAGACAAAATAGCATTAAAATCTCCCATACATAACGAAGGTTCCGTCTTCGCATAGATCAGTTAAGGAATTAATTAATCAATGGAACATCCACCAGATTCATATTGGTTTCATCATTATTGGATTTTCTTTTCCAATTTTACTTGCTAAATAAGCCCATCTTGATTATAAAAATGCAATCAGCTGTAAATAGAACCAGAGCTAGTGAAGTAAAAAATCAATCTCTTTTCATGGAAAACTCAAGCTAAGTGATACCGAGCAAGCTCAAACAATTTTTGTATAAAAGTAAACGGACATCTAAATGTGGTATTACGTTAGCAATCCTAAACACATACATTCATAGATTTTTTTAACACTAGACGCCATGGAGTAAATTAATTACAATCTGAAAAACGGAACCAAACAGGAAATCAACATGATAGTTAAAAGGCGAAATTATATTTACTTCATTGCAGCATAGAAGTAAAACATGCAAGAAATACGGTTGCAATTGCTGATAACAATGTTCATCTATGACAGAAATTACATTAATCCTACAAAAATAAGTGATAAAGCTTCCATAAGTTATAACTTATAATACCAGTAGCAAAAGGGAAACACGAAGCAATGTAAAAGTATCACCCAAAGAAAGTTAAGGGGGCGCAATTACTGCGCTTATAACCATCTTTTCTAAGACTTTAGAGCTCTTCTGTAACATTTGCACCAGTTCCAACATTGTTACGTCATTAAGAACTGTATCTGTAAAGCCAGTGATCTTTACGGTCTTCAGATGACATGCAACTAAATCCAATTTACCCCTTCGCAAGAATGTTGCAGCTCGATCACTAGTGAGTTTGAAGATGGATTTCTGAAGAGAAGAATGACAAGAGAGTTAATTAACAGAATACAAAATCAACCAATCGAGTTACTTTGATTATTAATTTACATTCACATATTGTTACGAATTCTACTAACATCATCAATGAAATAATGTACCTTTGGGGAAGAAGGTACTTTTATGACCAATGTCTCAAGGTTTGGAGAAGATTTTAACATGCCCACGATGCCAGGAATGATTCCTGTATGATCCCACGCATTCAGTGTCAAACATCTTCGCGTAGATAGTGGAAACTTTTGACTCTTCATTTCCATCGATGAGAGGACCTTAAACAAATACAGAAAACATAGACCAAGTAAGTAAATAAATATGCTTTGAAAATAGATTGGTTGCAATGCAAGAATATACCTCGATGCACCAAGGTCCCAATTCGAGGTCCTTAACAGACTTGACGCTTTCAATAAGTTCTTTAACATAATTCATGTCGCTGGGGGAGCTACAAGGCTCCAGGATCATCTGTCTGCGAAAGTCAAGATTTGCTCGGACAACAGACGAGATGTTTTTCAACCTAAACTCAATTTCTTCACCATAATCCTCCGAAATCGACAAAACCCGTACATATGGTGCTGAGATTTCCATAAATGATCCACTAATTTCTAAACCAACACAGTTTTCAATCAAAAGTGTAGTAAGATTTCGAGCGCAAATGTTCAAATAAGATAACCCCCAACATACTTTTAGATGCAAGACTTCCAAAACAGGACATCCTGATAATATGTTTGTCATTAAAGAATCACACAATTCCACCTCATCAAGAGATAAAGTTTTCAAACAACCCCACTCAATAGCCTCTCGAGGAGCCATAGCAAACCTATATATAGTTAAACTCATCAAGGACGAATATGAATACAGAATTTCTGGCAGCACATACAATTGCAAACTAAATTTCTGACATCTTAAAGTAATATTTTTCACCTTATTATTGATAAGAAATTGAAACCAAAGGTCAACAGAAGAAGAATAACATTCTTTATACCAGAAATCAATAGCAAACTTGTTCAAACGATGCCCGTTGCATACATCAAGCATCCTATCAACCTTATGCACCAATGTCTCCGTGTCCAAGAAAGGGTGGCAAAAATCAAGAACTGGCATTTCAGTCCAGAGATGTTGCCATCTTTTCGACAACAAACAAGTCATGGCAACTTGTTCTACGAGGAGGAAAGACAGAATGTGAAGGAGAAGGCAATCTGGCAATGCACTCAACCTATCCTCCTTTGCTTCTTCTTGTCCATTTGAAATTGATTTTGTTGCTCAATCTATCACCAACGCCACTTACGCTCTGCTTCGCCATGAATCAGAATAGATTAAGGGTTTTTATAAAGTCGATGTTTAACAAAAATAAGGGTTTTTATATAATTTATATATATGTTGAGGCACGGGTGAAACAGTCTATTGATGGGCTTTTTCGTTAATGGATCTACTGATGGGTTGGGGGTGAAATATTTAGGGACAAAACTAGGACATGATGATTTTAATTCGGATCCGATCTAAATCGGTCCGATTTATCAGAATATTTATCCGATTAAGGATTCAATGGATATATATGTTAGGTGTGCTGCTTCACAAGTTAGCAACCCTCATATATCAGGATTTATAGGGCTTGTTTGTTTGGCGTTTCCCAAAAAAAATTCGTGTTTGGAAAATGTCAACCAAACATGTTTTCTACTTTCTGAAATTAATTTTTTATATCTCTTTCTCAAACTACTCTCTTAAAAACCAAACAAACAATAATTTTATTATCTCTAAACAAAACCTATACAAACTATACTCTGATTTGACATAATTAATCTATGTCTTACTTATCTCACATAACAAACATGATTTGTACGTAAAGTCTTACACGTCTTACACCTACAACCTAACTCTTCCAAAAAAAAACCTACACCTATTTTATTTCTCAAACAACTCTCTCAAAACCCAAACAAACAACATCACGCAAATCGAGATTATTTCACAAACACCTACTACTCTCTCAAACTATTTTGAAAATAATTGCCAGAAACTCCTACTAATGTGCAGCATTTCACCTGTCTATGGCTGACGAGGATAGAATTCCGACTCACACCAGTAGTTGCTAAACTTGAAGTAGACGGAACTTTCGATTGAACATGTTGCCTGAAACAGAATTCATTAATACAAAGATCAAACACACAAGACAACATATATTAACAGACACATTAAATAAATTCACAACCTTGATTGAGATGCGTGAGACGATTGTGGAGGCGGCGGCGGTGGCGTTTAAAATTCGGAGGTCTTTACGAAATTGAAGGCCTGGGAGAAGGAGGGGGAAGCATTGAACAGAGATGACGGCGTCGTCTTGGTTTGAGAGCTCTCTACAACCTCTTCGTAAGACGGTATTCGTATCACAAACGACGTTGTATCCTTCTCCTTCTGTTTATCTTTTTTTTGACATTGTTGCTGATGCCGATTTCCAGGGTCGTCTTTGTTTTCCATTTCTTTTGTTTATTTCGCTTCTCAATATTTTCTAAACATAATTGCACATTTTAGAACGCAAACATAGATAATAAGGTTTCATAAACACACAGCAGAAAAGAGGAGAAAATTAGGGATTCAGACAAATAAAAATTGAAATTACTCAAAGGCCATTAAATGTTTAAAAATTTCATAAAAGCCATATGATTAATTAACCAACTAAACTAAATTAATTAACTCTTCCTAATTAAACTAAACTTTAACAAATATACCCCTAAATTTTAAAAATTCAAAATCAACCCCACCCAAAATCAATTCAATTTCTCTCCCAAAATCAACCCCAAACCCTAACCCATTTCACACAAATTTCACACAAATTTCACTCAAATCAAGGAAGAAAAGGAAGAAGAACAACATAAAAGGTAAGCATTTGCAAGTTACTTGAATTTTTGATGTATTATTGAGTGATTTAGTTCGCAAAAATGGAGAAATTTTTCGGACCAAAAAATCCCGTTTTTGGCGTGTGGCGTGTGGCATTTGCCAAATGCCACACGCCATGCTTATCTTCATGGCATTTATATGCGACTAAGGAAGCGAAGTGTGATGAATTTGTTATTCGAACATATAGAAACCTTCACACTTGTGGGATATCGAATAGAGGTGCCGGTCATTGACAAGCAACAAGTCGTATGGTTGGTTTACAGACGTCGGGATTATATCTGAACGCCAATGAAGCCCCAAAACCAGATGCACTGATAAACTTCATGCGTGCCGAAGAAAATGTTAACATTAGCTATCAAAGAGCTTGGAGGGCGAAACAAGTTGCTCAAGCGCAAATTATGGGTACATTCGAAGATAATTTTGCTAATCTACCCTCCTATGCTTACATGATTGAGCAAAAAAATCCTGGCACACGCACTCGCATCCATACGGACTGCGAAAATAAGTTTAAATATTTCTTCGTGGCTTTAGGAGCGGCTACTCGAGGATTCCATTTCCTAAGAAATGTAATTGTAATTGATGCAACATTTATGGGGCAAAGATATAAAGGAACCGTTCTAATTGCAAGTGCGACGAACAGTGAAAATCGTTGTTATCCAATTGCATGGGGGGTAACTAATGGCACCGAGGATGCAACGTGTTGGACTTATTTCCTAGAGTGCTTGAGAGAGGGTGTACCAGACAGAGACGATATGGTTATTGTTTCAGACAGGGGCAAAGGGCTTATTAAAGCGGTAAAAGATGTTTACCCTTTAGCTGATCATGGGCCATGTTACTACCACCTCAAAGATAACTTGCTAAAAAAGTTTAGGAAAGATGGGGTAGCCGGGTATTTTTACAAAGCTGCTTTCGCGTACACTGAGAGTGAGTTCGAAAAATATTTTGGTTACTTGAAAACCAAGAGCACAGCATGTGCAAATTGGCTACAGAACGAGGTGACGTTTGAGAAATGGGCGAGAATCCACCATCGCGTGCCCAGGTATGAGGTAATGACGTCTAACTATGTTGAGGTCCTAAATAGTCGGATAAAAAATGCCAAATATTATCCCATATGTTACCTCCTCAAATTTATTGTTGATTTGATGGGAAAGTGGTTTAGAGAGCGTCGTGATGAGGCTGAGCAATGGGTGTCTATACTTACCCCATCGAATGAGAAGTTGATAAATGAGCGATATGAAAAGGCATATGGGTGGCGCAAATGTGAATTAGGGTATGAAAGATGGAAAGTGGATTCTACCGAGTGGTCTGGAATTGTGGATTTAGCGGGAATAACTTGTTCATGTGGTGTCTTTCAGATTGAGCAAATACCGTGTGAGCACACAATTGCAGCTGTCATGGACAAGCGACCAAGAGATAGTGGTCAGTATGTGTATGAGCTTGTTAGCCAATAATACACGGTCAGAAATACGCGTCAAGCATACTATGAGCTCATAGAACCCGTTCCATCGAAAGACCAATGGATGAACATCCCCGATGAATTTATGGCGAGAGTAGTGTTACCTCCAGACGCCGTCATAACCCGTGGAAGGCCTAAAATGCACGATATGTATCATCCCTTGAAAATTTGAAGAAAAAATACAAGTGCTCAATTTGCAAAAATACCGGTCACAACGCATCTAGATGTCCTCAACACGGCCAAAGTTCGGGCAATAACGAAAGTGAATCTTAGATGTTTAGTGAATTTTGTAAGTTGTATTTGATGTTTATTGAACAATGTTTGATGTAATTGATGTTTATTATTGGCATGTACTTGATAATTCGTGTTCTATGCAAATCCGTATTGAATGAACATTTTAATTTTGTGCAACTAATGGATTGAATCGTAATTATAAATTTTTTATAAATTTTGGGGGTAAAATTGTAATATACGAAAGTTATGAATAACCTCGTCGCGGCGAGAAATTGGAGGCAGAGAGTTTTGCAATCTCTCTGCCTTTGGCGTGTGGCATTTGACAAATGCCAAATGCCACACGCCATAAAAACCCTAACCCTAAAACTATAACCCTAACCCTAACCCTAGCTTCGTATATCCTCCGTAAATTGTAAGATTTGGTCAATTTATCACCCGAAAGGAGAAGTAACACTTCCAGTAACATTATATACTCCATAAATCATAACTTCGTACATGTTGGTCAATTTTGTAAGATTTGGTCAATTTATCACCCGAAAGGAGAAGTAACACTTACATTAACATTATATACTCCGTAAATCATAACTTCGTACATGTTGGTCAATTTTGTAAGATTTGGTCAATTTATCACCCGAAATCATAACTTCGTACATGTTGGTCAATTTTGTAAGATTTGGTCAATTTATCACCCAAAAGGAGAAGTAACACTTACAGTAACATTATATCCTCCGTAAATCATAACTTCGTACATGTTGGTCAATTTTGTAAGATTTGGTCAATTTATCACCCGAAAGGAGAAGTAACACTTACAGTAACATTATATACTCCGTAAATCATAACTACGAACTTGAATTTAACACGAATTTGCAGTTTGGTCCCTAACTTTTCAAAAATTACAATTTTACCCCCAAAATTTTAAAAAATTCAATATTGCTATTCAATCCGTCAGTCGTACAAAATTAACATGTTCATTCACTACGAACTTGCATTTAACACGAATTTGCAGTTTAGTCCCTAACTTTTAAAAAATTACAATTTTACCCCCAAAATTTTAAAAAATTCATTATTGCGATTCAATCCGTTAGTTGCACAAAATTAACATGTTCATTCACTATGAACTTGAATTTAACATGAATTTGCAGTTTGGCCCCTAACTTTTCAAAAATTACAATTTTACCCCCAAAATTTAAAAAATTCATTATTGCGATTCAATCCGTAAGTCGTACAAAATTAACATGTTCATTCACTACGAACTTGCATTTAACACGAATTTGCAGCTTAGTCCCTAACTTTTCAAAAATTACAATTTTAACCCCAAAATTTTAAAAAATTCATTATTGCAATTCAATCCGTTAGTTGCACAAAATTAACATGTTCATTCACTACGAACTTGAATTTAACACGAATTTGCAGTTTGGTTCCTAACTTTTCAAAAATTACAATTTTACCCCCAAAATTTTTAAAAATTCATTATTGCGATTCAATCCGTTAGTCGTACAAAATTAACATGTTCATTCACTACGAACTTGCATTTAACACGAATTTGCAGTTTAGTCCCTAACTTTTCAAAAATTACAAAAAAAAAAAAAAAAAAAAAACTAATTACTTAGTAGATTTTTTGTTCTTGTCATTTGGGACATAAGGAGATCTTAACTAGGCCATCTTAGCCTATCTTCTCTTCGTTTTTGCCTTGGTTCACTCCTACCCAAATTATCATCACTATGGACTTCGAGATCACCATGAAGGCAATTATCTTCCGCATTATTACCCTCAGAATGCGTAGGTTCACTTCTACCCAAATCATCACCCTGAAAATGCGTATATTAATAATTCATATCAAACATTATCCAAAACCAATTTGTGCAACACAATCCAAAACCAATTTGTGCAAAATCCAAAACCAATTTAATAAACACAAATCCATCATTTAGATAAATACAACACCAAAACCAATCTAATTAACAATAAATTCCAATAATGTCTCTAAAAAAATCCAGAAAAATAAAATTCAAGACAACAACTAAACCTGATCATCATCATATGAGGCTCCTCGGTCTTCCAGCATCATTTGATGGAGTGTTTCCAGAGTTATTTGCATAGAGTCGAGCTGCCCAGTAAGTCTTTGATCTATCTCGTTCTGCTGATCTCTGAGGCCCTGCACCATCTCGTTCTGCTGATCTCTGAGGCCCTGCACCATCTCGTTCGTGTGATCTCTGAGGCTCTGCATCATCTGGTTCTGATGATCAGTAAGTCTCTGCTCCATATCACGTGCCCAGGCAGGAACGTCTTCATATCTTGGTTCCGAAGATGATGGTTGTGGTTGAGCTTGAGAAGTAGAGGCACCATCTTTGCTTCTTCGGACACGCTTCATACGTCGGCGCACAGGAGCAGAATCAGGAGCATCGGGGCAGCACCTTCTGCGGGAGCAGAATCAGTTAGGGCGGGTGGCCGGTTGGGGAATTCGGGAGCTCCCTCATCATCCCGAACAACCACATAAAGCTCTCCGAAAAACTCAGTTAATCGGCAATAACTAGGAACGCGGCTATTCGGCCTAACGCCATCGAATAACTCTCTAGCTGATACATAGTACTCCATCTCCAACTCCGTGTCATCCGGCCGTAGCCGTGGGATCACAGCCTGAAAAAATAAAAATATACAAGTTATTTAGAATAAATATTTCAAGTGATATGTCGGAAAAAAATTATTAATAAAAACGATTAACATACATGAACATTCTCAAAGAACTTGTCTATGGCAACACAGTTGGGCCAATTACCGCCCCCGATATCCCAACGTAACATTCGCGGATGTCTCGGAATAGCTGGGCCGTGCCTTGGAGAAAAATTGCCCTCATCGACCATGCATTCAATGGCTTCCAACATCCAAAACTGTTCACATTCAAAACATTATTCAAAACATCCAACATTTACGAAAAAATAACTAAAAAAAATACATGGAAATCAAGAATTGATTTTACAAACATACCAGTAAAATGTGTGGGAAGCCGCCCGCATTCCATCTACGGATGTCGTCATTGACACAGGTCATATGTGTCACAATACCATCAAAAGTTTTGGCCCATATCTTCTCTCCCCAAGGGTATCTCTCGCAAATCGCGAGATCGTCACATACCTTCAATATATACAAATTTTACAGTTTTGTTATTTTTAAAACTTTAAAGAAATAATAAAAATTAAAATTAAAGTTTACTTACCGCGAATGTTATGTTTTCAACCACTTTCATGGGCCGAAGGGGTACCAACAATGCCGATATCACCCAGGTGAAGATTAACTTGCATACGGCCTCGGGATTCGCATTATTGCGACCCAACATTTCAATGATCCTCGTTTTGAGAACATGAACAGTAACCTCCTGCTGCCCCCACCTGGAAAAGTATCGGTTCTTCAAGTTACTCCCTTGGTCGATACTTTCGGAGTCAGCATCACTCACTCTCCCAAATCGCAACCCTGATACGAGGCTAAATTCCTCTACGCCGAATCTGACTGGCTTTCCATTTACCAAAAACCAGTATTCGTATCTACTTTTTTTCTGCAGTCGTTCGCATACTCGGAGGATCATACCGTGCAACACCGATGACTTGAATTTGCCGTTCCCGGTTAGGTGTAGAAAACTCCCAATTTGGGGGTACTCATCTATAATCTGCCAATGCTCGGGTCTTAGCATTCTTACAATCTCCGGAATCTCGCTCCAAGCACAGCGCTGTGTTACCAATCCATTTACGACCACAGTATCATAGTGAAAGCAGGGTAATTCCGGTAGGGCCGATGTGGGTAAGGTAACGTATCCCTACAAAACAAACAACAAAAAAATGTCAAAATAAAAGTTCTGTTCTGGCGTGTGGCGTGTGGAAAACATGGGTGGCGTGTGGAAAACACACGCCACACGCCATGATCAAATTCGTGGGTGGCGTGTGGCGTGTGGCGTTCCCAACCGCGACCCTCAGAGGCGAGACTTAAGTTTGAATCCTACTGAAGACACCACACGGGGGAGGACTTATACCCTTTGCACTCTTCGATCCGAGTTGTATATACACAGTCTAGTAGATAAAAAAAAAACACTCCGCTCCAAACTTCAAACTCTCTTCCAAATTTGAGATGGTACACAACCCCAATCTTGCTATTTGTAAATAATCCGGGGATGATGGACGAAGAAGATCAAGCAAATGCAGATCCACATCACCTAAGTTTTTTTTTTTTTTTTTTTATTTCTGAATTTTTTTGTTCTTGGGTGTTTGACTTTTGGGCTGCCAAATGGCAAAAAGGCAATTTTAAAATTCACTCAAACTAAAATCAATGACAAAACTGAGGGTAGAAGAAAACAAAAAACATTTTGGGAGAAGGTCCATGCACCCATCATTCTCTAAATTAAATAAGAAAAATATTTTTATTTTAGACTTATAATCTAAAAATTCATAGTATGGACTTTCTTGTGCCGTCGTTGTCATGTCGACGAGGATGATTCTAAGAAACTGCCTCTAAGGGTAGCTTCGAATAATCCGAGTGTTAGCTAAGATGTCACAATAAATTAACAAAGTGAAACAACCATAATATTTATTTTGCAAAAGAAAAAACTCATCAAATTTTCTAACCTAAATAATTGTAAAATTGGCTTTACAAAGTGAAAAATTTGTCTTAAAATTCCTTTGCTTACATTAGCTCCAAAAGAAGAAATACAAGCGCGCCAAGCAAGAATCTGATCTTTGCTTTTGCGACTTTATTACTATGCTCTTGGATAACCATTTGCACATTCACTTAATGACAAGGATTCCATTAATATTTAAAAAAAAGAAAAATATTTAGTAATTGGGCATTATATACATGCCCCTTTAATTCATGACCTAATTAATCTAAAATTTCCCCTTCTGCTTCTGGATTCCTGAAGTAGAATTCTTAAACTTCATCAGCAAACTTTGGGGAACAAGTTTGAATAGCATCTGCCACTGTTAGAAAAATCTTGTCTTCGCCTATTGAATTCGCGAATTTCGATGTATATAACTTGTCCATCACAACCGGTCCAGGATTCGCAAGAACAAGCTGTTGAAACGCGACAATTACGCTATGTTAATGTAACTATGTATCTATAATAAGTAAGTATATCAATTGTATTATTTGTTACCTCAACCGATCTCTTCTGGAGACTTCTGTGCAGTTCTTCTAAAGCATGGATTCCACTCGTGTCTATGTCAGTAACGGCTACAAAGAACAAAAGAGAGGAGGATTTATCGACAATGCTCGAAAATCATTGGAAGAACGGTAAATATTAAATTTACTTACGTGACATTTCAACGATTAAATATTGAATTTGGGGAAGATTAGCTGCTTTTAGTTGTTCTTCTTCATCTGTTAGCCACCTAAGTATTCTGCACGAATATATAAATGTCAAAACTTAGATATCTTTTATGCAGCATGACAAAATTGAAAACAAAATCGACAGAAAACTAAATTACCTTTCCCTTATATAGTTGGAGTTTGAGAAGTAAATGGCAGAATCAACTCGTATTATTAGAACTCCGGGAACCTTACTTGCCTCCGGGTACTGTTGAATATTACGATACACATGTGTTCTCGGAATTTTTCCTAAAAGGGCTGTTCTTGGCCTTGTTACTTGTAATAGTAACTTAGCAAAAGATATAGAGACCTGTGTTTTAAAAAAATTAAATAAAATACAGAGTTAATAACATTTAAGTTAGTTTGATGAAACTTACTAGAAATGTTTCAATAATAATTACCGCGATCAAGAGACCAATTTCAACGGAAGCAAAGACCACACCAAAAAAGGCTCCCATGCAAGCAACGAAATCGAATTTATCAATCTTCCAAATCAAGATTGCTGCATCAAAGTCGATTAGGCCAAGGACTGCAGATATAATGATCGAAGCCAGGATAGCATTTGGGGTGTACTTAAAAAGAGGTGTGATAAATTGTAATGTCAAAAACACAACGATTGACATTATTATGTTGGAAACTGCAGTCTCGCACCCAGCCATGAAGTTTACCGCAGAACGAGAGAAAGAACCTGCAAGTATAGTAAAACAATTATTAAAAAAATACTTAGAAATGTTTGCACGTTTTAGATTTGTCTCATCGTTAATTAGTTTCCACGTACCTGTGGCGACATAACAAGATGTCATTGAGCCAGCAACATTCATTGCTCCAAGAGCAACCATTTCTTTGTTTCCATCTATATTATAGTCTTTCATTGAAGCAAATGTTCTTCCGATTGCAACAGCTTCCTGATGATCAATATTCCAAATTAGAAAACGTAAGTTTTGATGGTTAACTTATACGAATCTATTGAAAAATGTAAAAGTTGTATAGAAGAACTATCTTACCGTCAATGCAACCATGCCAGCTACTATGCCAATTCTAACGCCTTTCATTAGATAATCCCCGGTGAAATATATTTCATTCACTGATATGGGATTAATCCCTTTCTCTATATGTTTCACCTAGTCATCAAAATAACATTGCAAATTAAACTAATATATTTCAACGGAAAGATTCACCAAGTTAATGAGACAAGGGCTTACGATTTGTACTCCTTTCTCATCCGCGTGGGTAATGTATACAAAGAAGGTGGATAGAATGACAGAGATTAGAGGAGCAATAGCGGGTACCCAAAATAACTTCTTATTTTTCTTCCCCTGCATCATACAATATAACAAAATCCTAACCAAGTTGATAAAAAAAAATTCAAATCAAAAGATAAAGTTCGGACTCTTACAATGTATTTGGCGAATAGAAGAAACACGAGAAATGTTGCTCCTATGAGAATTGTTTGCCAGTTCCACTGGAAATACAATTAACATAATTAACGAAAATTTGCTAAGCGATTTTATAATTTTAACATGAAAAAACTTGCACAGAGAGGGAGAGAGAGAGCTTACTCCGTGGTGGGCTGAACTAAACACGGAATTCATAACCGAAATAATATCTGTATTCTTGGTAAACTTTTTGATGCCTAAGAACCCTTTGAGCTGTTGTAAGGCAATAGTTATAGCAGCACCGGCCATGAAACCAACAACGGCAGCATGAGACAAGAAGTCGATCAAGAACCCCAACCTATCAAGGACCAAATACTAATATTAAATGGCAACATTTTTTTAAATTGTTTTAATTCACAGATTGAAAATTATAGACAATTTACCTAAGAATGCCGAGAGTAGCTTGAGTTATACCAGCAAAAAAAGTTGTTGTAAACGCAAGCCTACGATACTCAAAAGCATTTTGCACGGGATCAATCTCGTTCTGAAGTAACGTTCCGAGCAACAATGACACAACAGCAACCGGTCCAATGGCTATATCCCTCGAGCTACCCATGAATGCATAAATCAAAGGTGGGACAAAGCTCGAATCTAATTAAATTCAAACATAACACATCAATATGTCAACAAAATATGATTTCCATCAGAATCATATAAATAAGACTAATATATTTAACTTACATAAACCATACTGGGGAGCCAAATTCGCAAGCCTAGCGTAACCAATATCCTGTTCCATTTAAACAAAGCAATGTAAATAATAAGCGACTAAATCAAAATTTCTACGACTATATTATTTATTCATACCTGAGGAATGCAAAGACTGGCAATGGTAAGTCCGGCGATTAAATCCCCTTTAAACTTAGCCAAATTATACCTTCGACCCCATTCAAAAATGGGAAAAACAGCTTGCAATCCTAGAACAAACTTCCGGGACTTTGATTGATCTTTAAAAGATCGTAAAGGATCATCAGCGAAAAATGTTTCTTTCAACCTGTTATTAAACTCATTCCACCATTTTTCCTTTGGAGGAACGCCAACTTTGTATGGTAAATTAGTTTGATTTGAAGACGATAAACTTCTTGAGTCCATTTCTTTCGTTTCGACTAATTCTTCAATACGACCTCCCATAAAAGACAAACACTACAAAGAATTAACACAAATGACAATCAGATTACTAATGTAACAGTAGAGGGTATTCGTTCATTCTTATATAGAGCCACATTAATAATAAAAGATAGGACAATTGAGTTGAATAAAGGTAAGGTACCCTGAAAAGAATGGACAGGAACCAAGTAAAAGAAAGTAAAGGCTCCTTTGATCTGATTGTTCATATTCCCTTTGAAAGTTCCTTCTTATATAATTGTAAGAAAGTTACAGGTATTAGACAGGAATCTAGATGTCTTTTTTAGTATGTACTGATTAAGAAGAAAACACAGATAATTAAAGTTTGATTTTTTGACTAATTACTGGTAAATTATCTAAGCAATGATATCATCAATACCACAGGGACTAATTAATAATTTTAGTTGCAAGTTAGTCTTCATGATAGTTTCAGGCATTGACTTTTCAACAGAATATAAAAGATTTTCACCATTCAAAGATTGATCCCAAATATATATCCATTGGTTGATATTAGTGACTAATAGAAACAGTTCTTTCAGCTATATATTTTTGACATGTTCGGCAAGAACTTTAAACACAATACAAGTGGCCCAGAAAAAACCAGAATAAAATAGAAAGAGGCATATATATTATTAACATGCAAACTTGAACCTCATATAATAATATTTAAAAGTAAATCTTGAATATGCTTCTAGCAGTGAACTCAGGAGCCAACTTATGACTTTTCTATACATTCCGTACATCACATGTTCCTTTGTCTTTAGTTGTTTTTAATTTCCAACAAATGAAGCAACCAAACATGATTAAAATTAAAAAAAAAAAAAAAACATGTAATTTACTTTAAAAACAAAATTACATCCAGATATTTGTAATTCTTAATGACCCAAATAGTCACTGCATGAACCATAGATCAAATTTTTTATTGTTATTTTCACCGAAAACACTGAAAAGATTCTTCAACAAGAATAAAACAGATCGAGTTTGATTATAACTTTTTCCAAGTGTTTCCTCTTGGAAAAACTTCAAAAAGGTCTCAATTTTTTTCTTTAGATTTAACTAACCAAAACATATCACGAAAACAAAACTTTTAATCCAGTGCATAAACTAATCTCACACAACACATGTCAAAGCTCCAAAAAACTATACATGAAAATGATTCTTCAAACATCAATAAAGTGGGAAGAAAAAAATCAACACCGATCACAATGATCATAATCTAAAGTAGTCTTTCTTTATGTCAATCAATTTGCAAATTGTAGGGCTATAAGAAAATCCCAATTTTTTTCCAATTTAAAAGAATAAAATCAAACCCATAAAAGTGCATATATCTCACCTCACTCTTCAATCACCGTTGTTGGTGGATACTATACCCCACCCTGCATTAACAAAATACAGTCAAATTTCAAGTTAATCAGCAAAAAAAAAGGCAAAAATAGAACCATTATTATAATATTATTAACAAATAGATACCTTTTTTAAGAAAAACAAATGTATACCTTTTTGCTTTTTTACTCGCACACCCAGTGGTTCTCCAATGGAAATATGAAACAATCACAATGATCACACTGATTACTCCTTAATTATCTTACACAACACGTCCAGGTTCAATGGATCTAAGAGTTTGCATTTTCCACCCTTTTCTCTCCATTTATAGGTTTGGCCATAAGAAATAAATTCTGGGCCATAATCATTGGAAAGGTGAGTGGAAAATATTAGAGAAATATTCAATTTTTTCAACTTATGATCTTTAAAAAATTGTCAAATAATGTATGTCGAGACAGCTATTTTCGAGAAAAGAAAAAAATTTGCCTCACGTGTGTTTTAAATTTTGAAAAATAAGAAGTCAAAGGAAGATGTAAAAATCGAGTACGTTTCTTCTTGTTAATAATGAGTTGGATCTGCCTTTTGTAAGGAGCAAGAGGTCAACGGGAAGCGGTTTTAATTGTTCCGTGGCTTTGGCCCACCCGATAATTTTGTACCACTGTTTGTAGACATCTAAGGTTACTGTATCTAGACACTATATTATACGACATATTATTTGTACAATCGCTGCATGGATGATGCGCTGCAACAATTGGTTGTGATTCATTTAAAGTTGGTATAAGATAGCTCCATATAATTATAACCATTTGTTGCACCACATAATCCGTGCAGCGATTGCACTAAATAATTCACTGTACAAATGTGCGTGTGAACATGTACTAATTTTAAATGTGAAAATTGTTAGTATGATTTTATGATTTTATAATTATTATAATTTTGTTTCTATTGTGTGTTTTGACTTTTGAGTTGTGAAATATTAAGAAGATTTATGTGTGTAATATTTTTAGATATTGTGAAGATTTGGTAAAGAGAAGGAACACGCAGAAAAATATAGGGCAAAAAAGGTATGTTGCTTCACTTTAGTGTTTCATGTTTTAATCCAATCATGTTAATTAGTTGTTATTATTATGAAATGTAAACAATGTGACGTTATGAATCATGTATTACTGTATTACAGAAATCATAATATTGAAGTAAGCAATTAAGGAATTAGTCACTACAAGCTAACTCATGTTTGAATTCATATTGGAAGAGGTTCTTACTTAATATATTCGACACGCCTCAAAATAAATTAAATCATTGAAAACCAATATATATATATATATATATATATATATATATATAGATATATAGATATATCGATTATGAATTAAATGAATGCTTATAAGATTTATTCCACTGTATTATTATATCAAATAACATAATATGAAATTAATAACATAACAATATATGATGCGAATGTATCGTATTTAATTTTACAATCATATATTGTAAAGTTGTGAATATAATATAGATTCAAAAAAGTTATATATTTGTTTAGGTAATAGTATGACCCAAATAAATAAAAATATTCTTACAATTGAGTAAGTAATTATACGATTGGATTCATAATATTGATAATCTTACAATATATGAAATAAAAGAGCAATGCATATACCATAGCACCATACATGCATTTCTTCTGCATAAAAGGATTAAATTATTAAATTGTCTTTCAATATTTAAGCTCAATTATTAGTTGCTTTGCTCTAAACATTCATTAAGGTTTTTGACAAGCGGATCGCTTCTATTTTGGCCCTTAGGGTTTGTTTGTTTGGCTTCTCTCAAACTTATTTTGTGTGTGGAAAAAACGAAACAAACATATTTTCTATTTTCTTAAATAAATTCATTGCCTCTCAATTTTCTCAATCTATTCCCTAAAAAGTCAAACAAATAACAATTTTCTTTTCTAAAAAAAACATATACAACATCTACTTTGATTTGACATAAAATAACCAATATCTTACATAACTTATCTCACATAATAAACATGATTTGACATAAAGTCTTGCACATCTTACACCAAAAGCCTAACTTTTTCAAAAAAAAATTACACCTACTTTATTTTTCAAACCACTTTTCCAAATTCCAAGCAAACAACATTACACAAATCAAAATTATTTCACAAACATTATTCACTACTCTCCCAAGCTACAATCCAAAGACCAAACAAATAGACACTTAACATTGAAGGTTACGTATATTAATATTTCCTTAACCTTATTGAATACTTCCTCTGTCCCAAATTATTTGTCGTTTTACATGTTTTCAAACATATTAAAGTACCTACTAAATAACCTCAGTTTTAGTGAAAAAATAAATTATATACCTAAGATACCCTTATTCTTAATTTATCTCACCAATAGTTATTTACACGTTATTCAAGTTTTATACTCTCTCTCTTACTTTTTCTCTTATATACCTAAAATATGTAATTAATAGTACATTGAAATCCTAAAGTGACAAATAATTTGAGACAATTTTTTTTCTCTAAAACGACATATAATTTGGGACAAAGGGAGTACTACTTTAATATGTTGTTTATTTTAGTTGGATTTTTTAATATAACATTTTGTGGAACTATGGTATATATAAGATATTTGATTTTAACCACAAAAAAAGTCAACGGTAAATTTGAATCACAAATTTCGGTCAAAATGTCCCTTAATGATGTGGCATTGAACATGGCATATGTAATTACCAAAAACTCATAAAATTGAAATTACTAAATTGCCCCATAAAAAATTATCAAATTGCCCTTTCATAAAAATGTATTATTCAGTCTCTTTGTTTCATTCATTTTCTACGTCTTCCTCTAAATATTCAACAAAATCGCCACCCCTAATCTACCCAATCGGCCCGACTTTTTGTGCAAACAAAACTCGTGGTTCCCTGACTCCTACCGCGAAGAGGCGTGGTTGCGGCAGCAAAAGCATCACCAAGATGTTGATGAACTCAAGGCTTGTATAAAGCTCGGATGGGATCGGGTTTGACTCCCCTGAAATGGACCAGCGGTTATCTGATACTTTCCCGGCTCACGGTCTTTACTACACTGTCAAGAATCACTACAACGACACCGTTTCGAAGCCTCCGCCCATCTCTCCTTTACCATTAGAATGTGATACTTTATCTCCCTTAGGAAGCCCCCACACCATTTTCGGCCCTGGTAATTTCACTTTATGTATTCTCTTTAATTTATGTACTATTAGTTCTTATTATTGAGTCTTTAATTCTTTGCTTTAAATATTGTTTGAAATTCGGGTTGTACTACTACTATGTTATTTTCTAAGCTTGTTGAGACGAACTCAATTCTATCTTCAAAATTTTTCTTTATTTGGAGAAGAAACGATACAGTGAAGATTAGCGATTAAGTGAGAGATTTAAAAGGATAATTTTGTCTTTAGAGAGATTTAAAAAAGGATAATTTTGTCTCAAGAAAATATATAATTTAAATTTAAATTTTAAGATGTCACATGTCACCAAGATAAATGTTATCGTCTGTGCTCCCCATCCCTCGAAATATCATTTTAGACGACCCCATTTTAGTTAGCCTTCTTGGTAAAGAAAAAAGTTAGTTCGTACATGCATTACAATTTATCTTGCTTAAATTTAGTCCCAGTACACTCCCTAAATTGAATATTCACGTGACTCTCTAGAAAATTAATTTATCCTCGTTTTATTATTTCTCATCTAAATTAAAAAGTGAAACTATATTTAAATTACTAATTATATTGTAATGTTTCGTATTAATTGACACATTCTTACTTTTCACACAAATTAAGAAATCTCATAATTATTTTGATAGTAAAATGTCTCAAATACCTTTTATAATGATGATTACTTTTTAATTTTTTATTAGTTAGTGATGACCATTGAGTTTCCCAACTCCAATGAGAAAAAGGGGCAAAATTGGAAAAAAATACTTCGAAAACTCAAACATGCCAATTAATTTGAAACAAAAAAATTTGACAAATGTGCCTATTAGTATGAAACGGAGGGAGTACATGATTTTTATGAATTAAAGAAGATCTTGTGCGACTTCAATTTTTATTTATTCAATTTTTTTTTTGAATTTTAAACTCGATAAAGTTTCTATCGACTCCATATTAATATTATACTAATATTTTTATATTCATGAACTAACAATGCAGGTAAAATAGCCCGAATATCATTGTCTTATTGTTTGCTATAAATTTGACACCGATTGCCTCGATGTGCAAATGGTTCGATATGATGTGTAATGAGTGCGGGCGTGCCAATGTTTGTGCGTGCAAACATAACGATTTAAAATTGGACATGTTGACATCAGTGTAGTAATAATTTAAATGTCCTGATAAGGACATATTGATATCCATGTAAAATGTCCTGATGAAACTGACTCCTAATCAATTGATTATGGCAGAGTAGGCAAACACTACCCTTAGTTCTTTTCCATGCCTGCCTGGCCGCAGGACTTAAATAATTTATGATAACCTTCCTGAAACGCCAAAATTTCATAGCCAATCGATGGCCTACTCAACCCATCAATGCATTTACAGATCAGAAATTGAGTTGATAATCAATCAGTTTAATTTGTATCGACTTGACTCAAAAGACATAACTAACATACTGACCATGCCTCAATGAAAATCACTTGACGTAAAACATACTTTAATAAAATCAAGAGATACGGGCCAAATACTTCCATATATTAATTAAAGATGAAAGAAATACATGTGTTTTAGCCTACAATGAGTTCCCCGATTTACAGATATTACAGAGTATGCAAAACGATAAACAGTCTCCTGTGTTGGCATATGTTTGCCAAACGAGTTGATGATTCTTTTAAGTCTTGAAAATTACTCATTGATTGGCAGGGAAACCCACAAAATGAGTTGATGTGTAAAACAGTGCAAGCTTGTTGACATAAGATAACACTGATGACAGAGAACCATCATCAATGGGTCGCCCAACCTTGGCAGATGGCTACCAATCGGGCTCCTGACCAGCGGATGGCCACTGGAGAGGGCATCAATTGAGCAGATGACTACTCAACCGATTGCTATCAAGCAGATGGCTACTTGACAGCGGACTCATCAAGCAGATGGCTACTTGACGAGGTTGCCATGTAATTACGTGGGCACTTACATGACGTTGCAGCGTGCTATTTTGCTTGATATCGAATGGTTTCGCTCGAGACAGCTTCGCTGACGGCGGAAGCAGCTTTGCGGCTTACTTTGAGCGGCGGTGCTAGACTTCAGGCGGCCATGTCCTGCTGGTTGCTGAGGATTGACGATTGATGTCAAGGAATTGACAGTGCTGACTGACGGTAGAAGCAGCGTGCGCTAGACTTCCGGAGAGGCGTTGAGCCGATTTCAGTGTAGACTGATTTGTTGATTGATTGAGTTGTGTCCTTGAATATGGCAGCCTTCTGATATTTATAAGCTCTGATCGGCTGATTGCTCTTTTCCCACTATCTCCACTACTTCCACTAATGGCGGTTATCCTCTTTCTTGTTCCACATTCAAATTTCAGCAGCAATTGGCAGTTGAGTTTGAATGGAGATCAATCTCCAGCTTTTATTATTCAACCAACTTTGAGATAAATGGGGGAAGTGGTTGTATTAAACCCAACTTAGCTATTTAGATGGCCATGGTTGTATTTATCTCTTTAATTAATTATCTTTTGATAATTAATTAATTCTGTTAGCTGATTTTGCTACTGGGCCGTTACACGTCGGCTGGGCCACATCTGTAAAGGTACTTGGGCCATCCATTAATCCGTGGCCCAATCCATTAATCGATCTACTTAATTAATTTGATTAGTTAATAATTAATTATTATGGCCTTATAGATTTAACTGGGCCTGTTCATCATTGTTTGGCTCTATCAATCATTTTCGGCCTTAATTAATTAATTCATTTATTAATTAATCCACATTGGGCCACCATTAAACCTTGATGTTATTGGGTTTGGTTTAAATTGGGCTTGCGGCCCGTTCATCATTTTTACTTCTATTGGGTCGGACCTTGGCCCACTATCGCTTACCATCCCATCATCGAGCCAATCATCCTTGACAATCCGAGGGTGATTTTTTGGGTACAAACACTTATTTTATTTTTTTAATAACTTAAATGACCCTCTCGATTCTCCAACCTTGCTTCTATTTTATTGTTTCGTGTATATCCAAATATTGTACCACTTTGAATAGAGAAACTTAAGCAACATTTAAGCTACTCTGCTATTTTGTGGTTTCGTGTTATCAAATTACTCACAACTATAAGACACTGGTGAAATTCAAATGCATTTATGCTGCATAAAACTACTCAGTGTATCTGGTTGGAATGGCGTCCGGATTCTGTTGAATTAATGACTTTCGAGTATCAAAGCCTTCACAGAATTCACAAAAAACAGACCAAAAGTGGGACCCATTTGGACACTTTTTAAAAGTTAAAACCAAGGGGCAAGAACCGGGTAGGAAGTAGGAACCAAGTCACTTCAATTCAGAAACGTCAAACCATTGAGATTTTTTTATTTTTTTTTTTCTTAAAAAAAAAAGGATTTGTGTCTAAAATTATCTACGTTAATATTTTATTAGTAAAAAAATATACTCCCTCGGTATTATTTATTTTGTTCCATTGGTACGATCAACTTGATTAAATTTATAAAAATTATAATAAATAATTTAATTAATATATTTTACTAATAAGTTGATAATATCACATGACATCATATATATTACTTACTCCGTCCCATTACTGTTTATCCTTTGGCACAACTCATGACCAGTCAATTTGACTAAATTTTAAAAAAATATAATAAATAATTTAATTAATATATTTAAATAATAATTTGATAATAGCATATGACACTATGTATATTAATATTTAAAATATTTAATACCCTAAAAATATGAATAATTTAACATAATAAGTCACTTAACATATTGAAAAGTTTGACCGGGTACTGTAGCTAATGGAGTAAAAATAATGGGACGGACGGAGTAATATTTAAAATGTTTAATACACCAGAAATGTGAATAATTTAATATAATAAATCACTTAAAAAATTGAAAAGTTTGACCGAATACTGTAGCAAAGAGAGCAAAATAAATGGGACAGAGGGAGTATATATTAATATTTAGCTCATTGTACCAATTAAAAAAATTACTCCCTCTATCCTAAATTATCTTTCGTTTTACATGTTTTCACACATATTAAGGTACCTACTAAATAGCCTCAATTTTAGAGAAAAAATAGATTATATACCTAAAATACCCTTATTCTTTATTTATCTCACCATTAACTATTTACACGTTATTCAATTTTTACACACTCTCTCTTACTTTTTCTCTTACATATCTAAAATATGTATTAATAGTGTACTGAAATCCTAAAGTGACGAATAATTTGGGACAATTTTTTTTCTCTAAAATGACAAATAATTTGGGACAGAGGGAGTAATAGACATCAACATGTGATTTGTTTAGCGGAAGAGACTAATCATTACAAAATAGCAAATCCGGTTTGAATCTCTTTAATATGTCCGACGCACATCAGAATTGATTAACTCATGCCTAAGACCTGAATACCCTTGAGAAACAAAAAAAAAACAAATTAACATACTATTATAGGAGATTATTGCTACATTTCACGTTAATTATTGCCAAATCTTTAGTTAAGGGAGTTATTGTCAACGTTTTAACTTTTAAGTGAACAATAGAGTTTTATCATTTTATTTCAAAGAAGAATTACCATATATTTCTCTAATTTAATGCTGAAGTATTTGATTACCAGAAAAAAATAGTTTTGTATTCCTGTTATAATGTCACCCGATTCCATCTTTCTGTCATAGATTCATAATTAGTAGATAGTGATTGAATTTAACTAAATATATTTATTTAGTAGACTTAGGTAATTATCTTTCTAGTTCATATACATGGCAGAGTTGTAGTTTATTCTGAATGTGTTAATCAAGTTCTTTGTGGACTAGTTCTACGTGAAATTGGTTTCTTTATAATCTATAAATACTAGGATCAATAAATAGTTTGTTAATAGAGAACAATGTGTATTATGGAGCACACAAGAAAACCCTAAAGAAAGAAAAGATATTGCCATTTGCCAGATGAGCAATTATTACACAATATATAATGTACTATAAGTTACAATGGATGACCTGATTCCAACTCTCTCCGTTTCCTCCAAAACACTAGTTGCTTGCTCTCTATCTCTATATCTACCGTACCACTGCAATAAAAATACATTACAATTGTGAAGGTGTAGACACTAGGAAATGGTCTAGAGTTCTTCATTTCTTCGAAAAAAGCCACAAAGAACTCCCTTTCGGGGTAAATAAAAAATACTGCCCTGTGTTATGCTAAATTTGAAAGAAATTATTCTGTGAAATTTTTATTGCGTCAAATTTCCTTGTGTTTTCAAAAACCCTGCAAAAAACACACAATTTGTAAAAAGTAGGTCGTTTTGGATCGACATATTTCAATAAATCATTTTTAAAATACTTAAAGTTGGTCCCTACAACTTCACGTGATATATTTTAAAATTATTTCTTAAAATATGTCGATCCAAAACGACCTATTTTTTACAAATTGGGTGTTTTTGCAGGGTCTTGGCGCAATAAAAATTTCACAGGGTAGTTTCTTGCAAGTTTAGCATAACACGGGCCAGGGGAGTATCTTACATTTTCACCCTCCCCCCTTTAACTGGCTTCAGCCAATCATTTCAGCAAAAAATTACACTCGCGAACAGTCGGTTGAAGCTCAAAATTCCTAGCCCGGGCATACACATCTACCGCATTCTCAAGCATCCTAATTGAAGCAAAAACCTTGACAAATGCATTTACCATGAAAGTAGATCCTTCCCTATCACTGGACCAATCTAATAAACCATATACCACCAGTAATCAGATCGAGCCCATAGTTTCGAAAATAAGAAACAATCTCCCTAAGCAAAGAATACACTTCCATTTGCATTTCCGCACACATATACATATACAATCATCTCAAAGCAGTAATTGATTGATCAAATCCACATACATCTCCACAATTTTCATCAATTCAAAAACATTGCCCATTTGGATGGGAGGATTTGAAATGAAGAGAGATTTTAAATGAATGGATTTGAAATTCCAATGATTTGAAATCTCTTGTTTGGATAATTTTGTTACAAAGGATTTGAAATCCATTGTTTGGTATATATAATAATATATCATTTACGGTATTTGAAATTTTCAATCATACCTTATAATTTGTTCTATGAGTTGATTCTTGCTCGTTATTTGTTGTTGATATCTGGATAAAATCGCATAAATCGATTTGGGGCAAAATTATAATTTTTGAAAATTGAGGGACCAAAAGTGCAAATTCGGATTTAAGAAAATCTGGGGCCGAATTGAAAATATTAATTTTCTGAAAATTCTGGACTGAATTGCAACTCTGGGTTTTTCGAAAATCTGGGGTCAAATTGCAATTTCTGAAAATTAAGGGACCAGAACTGCAAATTTGGATTTCTGAAAATCAGGGGCCTAATTGAAAATTTTAGGCCCTGTTTGGATGTATTTTGGTTCAGTTTCACCCACTTTGGATGAAAATTATTTTGGTAGGGAGTTTTGAATATTCTTTTTGAAAGTTGTGCGAAACAACTGAAAATAGACTTGGATGTATTTTGGTTGGAATCTTTTGTATGTAAGATAATATTAATTAGAGGAGTAGTTGGGTTGAAAATTGTGAGTTATGGTTTGGATGTATTTTGGATGTTGGAGTTTGAAGGTAATAATTAATTGGTAGATGTCATGTCATGTCATGTTAAATTGAAATAATTTATATTATATTGTGTAATAATTAAAGTAATGATTAAAAATATATTATTTTATGGTGAAATGATTAGAAGATAATTGAATGGATATAAAATAATAATTATGTAGTCTTGAGAATTGGGCCCAAAAGTTTGGGCTGCTGAAAATTGAACCAAATGATAACGCCGTGAAAACGTCGTTATTACCTATCTCTTTAAGCCCAAAACATCTTGTTTTGATCCGAGTTTCTGTTTGTCTCCGCGTGTTTTCGTGTCTTTTGTGCTTTCGGTCCCTTTGTTCGGCCTTTGTTAGTTTCTCGTGTTTTGTTCGTGTTCTAACTGTGTTTATCGGTGATTTGCAGGATTCGACGCATTGAAGCAATTACGGAACATTTCGTGCGTGGATTGCAAGTCACTTTCGACCGCGGGGGGACCTAAAGCGAAAGAAAGAACAAAAATCAAGGCTTTAGGCCCTGCCTCACCTCGCCGCCGCGAGGTTGAGGCTCGCGACCGCGAGTTGGTGGCAGAGAGTTGTTTAAACTCTCTGCCTCAACCTCGCGGCCGCGAGCTTTGAACTCGCGGCCGCGAGGTCCTGCCCAACTGAAGGCTCGCGGCCGCGAGATTAGGTCTCGCGGCCGCGAGGCCTGCTCTGTTTTCTGCGCATTTTGGAGGGGCTTTTTGTACATAACCCCTTTTCCCCCAATTGTAATTGAACATTCTTTAGGGGGCTTTTTGGTCTTAGTTACCATGATTTTTGGGGTAACTTAGGCATGAGGAACTTGTTGTTTTGCTAGGTTAAAGGGTTAGGGAGGAAATCAAACACAACTTCTACTTGATCACTTTTCATCTCTTTGCCTCCATTGAAGACTTCAACCTTGCTTGCACTTTTGGATTGAAGAACACAAGGGCTTGAGAGAGAAGTTGTATTAGATTTCATCACATAAGCTTATTCTTAACCTTGATCTTGTTTATTTTGTATTTATGACATTGTTTAATGTAATGAATATTGTGTTGATTAATATGAGTAGCTAAGCATCTAACTCCTAGGTTTTTATGGAGCTTATGATTGATCTATGATTGAATGATGAGTTAATGGTTGATGCTATGTTTATAAGTGTTTGTTAATCTAGTTTGAGCTTTTGTCAACTTGTGGTTAGGCCAACCATAGGATGAAATGGATTGATCTTTAATTGCTAGGCATAGTGGATTAAAGATTAGATTGTAAAACTAGGTTGTGAATTGATTTTAGGATAGGAATATACCTAGGTCTTTTCTTGTTCTAACAAGGTTTGGAATTAATGCATCACTTAGGCTTAATCCTTTTAGACATAAATTGGATTAGTCTATTTTGGTAGGTTCGTACGCAATTCGGAAGATACGTATGAATAATCTATGAAACCTTGAACAACAAACATGAGCATTGCTATCAATTTGTGAATCACTCAAGATTGGATCAATCTAAGTAACATGGAAATCTAGGAACCTTTATCAATTGAACCAAAGTATTGTATTTCTTACTCACTCCACTTTAGTTGTTTAAACAAACTACAATCTCATTACTATCACTCATATAAGTTCAAGTAAGATAATAGAATAGATTTTGATAATTATTCGTTTGATTCCTCGTGGGTTCGACACCCTTTATCACTTTATTACTTGTAAACGACCGTATACTTGCGCGATTTACGTACTCGTATTTGGGACGTAACAAGTTTTTGGCGCCGTTGCCGGGGATTGTAACGATTATTGCCAATTTATATTCTTGCGTATCTTAGCTTGAATTTGTTATTTACTTTGCGATCTTTGTATTCATACCTTTCTCTCAGTGTATGCCAAGAGCTTCGACATTACCCCTTGCTCCTGTTGATCCAGAGATTGAGAGAACCTTTCGAAAGCGAAGAAAAGCAAGGAAGAAAAAGGGTAAATCTCTACCCATGGAATATCAAGGAGTTAATCCGGCTATGGTGAACCCTATACAAATTGCTCCCGAAGAGCCAAATAATAGGAATCGACCTATTAATGAGTATGGTACACCTAAGTTGGATGAGCTCGGTTCTTGCATTGTCAGACCTACCATTACGGCACCTAACTTTGAGCTCAAGCCGGTAATGTTCAATATGCTAAATGCCGAAGGTCAATTTGGAGGTCATTCTAGTGAAGATCCTCATGCTCACTTGAAGAAGTTTATGATGACTAGTGATTCATTCATCATTGCGGGTGTAACAAAGGATGCCTTGCGGTTGATGCTATTTCCGTACTCATTGAGGGATCTCGCAAAAGATTGGTTGGATTCTCTACAATCCCAATCTATAACTTCTTGGGAAGATCTAACCGGGAAGTTCTTGAGGAAGTTTTTCCCTCCCCCGAAGACTACCAAATTGAGGAATGATATTCTAGCATTCCGGCAATTAGATCAAGAATCTTTATATGAAGCTTGGGAGAGATTCAAGGAGTTGTTGAAGAAATGTCAACACCACGGCATAGCGGAGTATATTCTAATGCAAACATTTTACAATGGGTTGCATGGACCTACTAGAGCTCTAGTCGATGCCACTGCGGGTGGTGCTATGCTTTCTAAGTCTTACGATGAATCGTGGGAAATTCTTGATACCATGGCTTATAACAATCACTCTTGGACGTCTGAGAGAGCAACTTCTACTAAATCTACTCCCGGAAGACTCGAATTGGATGCAATTATGGCATTGAGTGCCCAAATGGCGATTTTGAGCAATAAAGTGGACAAACTTGGCCAAAAGCCGGAAGTAGTCCAACAAGTACATGCCACGCCTCCTAGTTGTGTGACGTGTGGAGGAGCTCACACTTATGATATGTGTCCCGGAAATTCCGAGGCGGTGAATTACCTTGGGAACAACTATAGAAACAATCAAGGACATCCTCCATATCAAAACAACTATGTTCCTCATTGGCAAAAGCATCCAAACTTCTCTTGGAGTAATCCAAACAATGCCCAACAACAACCATATCAAGGAGGTCATCAATCCTCCGCTCCCCTCGGGTTTCAAGATAGACAAAAGCAACCCGTAGAGTCAAAGCATTCATGGGAAGATGCATTTGGTGATTTCATGAAACATACCACCAAATATATGGTAAATAATGACTCGAAGTTGCAAGACGTCTTTAAACATCAACAAGAACACTCGGTTGCTTTAAGGAATCTTCAATTGCAAATGGGGCAGGTTGCCCAAGCTTTAAGTGCAAGACCCCCGGGAGCTTTGCCGAGTGCAACCGAATCGCCGAATCAAGGTACAATTGAACATATTAATGCCATTTCCTTGAGGAATGGAAAACGGTATGAAGGTCCGGCTATGCCTAATGAAAATCCAACGGAAGCCGAGGAGACTCAAAACGGGAGTAAAGAGTCTTTGGTTGAAGAAGTGGAGTCGGAAAAGGAGGTGCCGAAAGAACCAATCATTTCGACACCAATTCCGGCAAGCAAACTAACACCTCCGTTCCCTCAAAGATTTCAAAAGAAAAAGGATGAGAAGCAATTTGAGAAGTTCTTGACTATCTTGAAACAGTTGCACATAAATATTCCTTTGGTAGAAGCTCTCGAGCAAATGCCGAAGTATGCGAAGTTCATGAAAGATGTGCTATTAAAGAAAAGAAGGCTTGGAGAATTTGAAACGGTTGCTTTAACCGAGGAATGTAGTGCCATGGTCCAAAAGAAGCTTCCTCCAAAGCTAAAGGACCCCGGAAAATTCACCATCCCGATTGCCATCGGTGATAAATACCAAGGGAAGGCCTTGTGTGATTTAGGCGCAAGCATAAACCTCATGCCTATGTCGGTGTTTAAGAAATTGGGTATTGGAGAAGCTCGACCGACTACCGTGACGCTTCTACTTGCCGACCGCTCTATCACGTACCCGAAGGGAAAAATTGAAGACGTGCTAGTTAAAGTCGACAAATTCATATTTCCGGCCGACTTCATCATTCTAGATTGTGAGGCCGATGAAGATGTCCCAATCATCCTAGGAAGACCATTCTTAGCCACGGGACAAACTCTCATTGACGTGTCAAAAGGAGAACTCACTATGCGTGTGGAAAACGAGGAGGTTAAATTTAATGCTTTCGGTGATATACCTAATTCCATAACCCCTATTGTTTGCTACATGATTGACAAGGTGAGAAAGAATGAGTCATGGAATGATGAGGTCCACAAAGAAATCAAGAAAGATAATCCGTTTAAGGTGGGCTCAAGGAAGAGGAAAAGGCATCGAAAGAAGAATCCGGATATGAGAAAGAAGATCAATTCGGAAGAAACAAAGAAGGATGAACAATGTTCTTCCAAGCTCCTAGCTTGCGGTGGCATGAAGAATGGGCCAATGAGAGTCAAATGGAGTCCGAAAGGGATTCAAAGTCACCCAAGCTAGTTTCAACGTATCAAAGTCGAGCTCACGACTATAAACAAGCGCTCCTTGGGAGGCAACCCAAGCCTATTGCTTTTGTGTTTTGTGTTGTTTTTGTTTTTGTTTTCGTTTTTCGTTTTCGTGTGTTGTGTTGTAGGTAAATGAGCGCGCTTAAAAGATCGAAGATTGACAAGCATAAATCGAGCGAGGCCAAGCAACAAACCTTGGATTGCGAACAATGTAAGGTGAGAAGTTGAATTAAATGTGTTATGTGATTGAAAAAAAAAAAAAAAAAAAAAAAAAAAAAAAAAAAAAAAAAAAAAAAAAGAAGAAGTTTCTGCTTAACCCTCGCCGCCGCGAGATTGAGTCTCGCGGCCGCGAGGTATTGGCAGAATGTTTGCCAACTTACGGCATAAACCTCGCCGCCGCGAGCTTAAAGCTCGCGGCCGCGAGGTGTTGGCAAAATTTTTGGAGTGGCTACGGCACAAATCTCGCGGCCGCGAGGTTAAGTCCCGCGGCCGCGAGACGTACCTTCTTTTAACACCCGATTACAACTCACACTTCTCCCTCACTTCACAATTTCAATTTCCTTCCTCCTCCCTCTCACAAAACTCTCTCAATCCAATCCCTCACTCTCACTCACTCAAATCCGTCTCTCCTTCACTCTCAATCCCTCCTCACTCACATAATCACCCAACTCACCAATTCACTCCAAAAGCCTCAATTCCCCCATCACTTAATCAAAAACCGAGTTCAACACCTTAACTTCAAAAGTTCGAAATTCTTCGACTTCAACCGATTTTGTGCATCAAAAGGTAAGTGTGGCTTGACTCTCATTGATATTGTTGTGTTGGTATTGATATTTTGGGTGGAAGTTCTTGCCATACATTCTTGAAAAGGAGTTAGTAAAGGGTTGCACACTAGGTGTTCGATAAATTGCGTGTGAGAAGTTTTTGCCCTCTTTGCTAGTGATTGGTTGTGGAGTTGCCGGGGCATTAGTTTGTTGAATTTTTGTGGTTGTAACACAAGTTTGGGGGAATTTTGTGCATTTGATAAAAAGGGAGGATACGTTTGAAGCAATGACGAGGAAATCAAAGGGTGCGAGTTCAAGTGAACCCCCTAAGAGGAAAAGGGAGCCGAAGGGAAAGAAAAAGGTGGTCGAAGAAGATTACGACACCTACAGGTTCTTATCCAAGCCGGCCTCGGATGCGTACACGGATGATAAGGGTTGGTCGTTCGTTACGGAAAGATTCGTGAGTTATGAGAAGGAGGCCTTTCCTTATTTGCAAGAGCAGATTGAAGCTAGAGGTTGGACCGAATTCCTGAAAAAGCCACCTCGTGATACCTTCGCCGGCGAGATCGTTAGAGAATTTTATGCTAACGCCGGTTGGAATAGGGACGACAGTGCCACAACCGTGAGGGGTAGGGAGATCAAATTCGATCCGGAAACTATTAACGCCTATTACAGGATCGAATGGCCTGCGAACCAAGACGATGAGCTCGATGAACTATTCAACTACCGTAGGAGCACTTTGGATCAAATGAAAGAGTTCATCACTTTGCCCGGAACAGTTGTTCGTGGTATTCCGAAGGTAGCACATAACCGCTTGACTCAAGAAGCCAAAGCTTGGTCATTGGTTTTGCTTTCTCACTTCCGTCCAGCCAAACACAACACATATTACGGTGAAGATCGCATCCCTCTACTCTATGCACTCACCCGGGGGTTGACACTAAACGTTGGTCGGATAATAAATGAGGTGCTTGAGGAAACCATTTCGAAGAAGAAAGCTAACATAAGGAGCTTCGTGTTTCCGCATCTCATTGACGGTTTGTGTAGAAATGCCGGGGTCGACTTTGGGGAGGTCAGCGAAGAAACTAAGTTGACTGGTCCGATTAACACACTAGTTATCTGCAAGACCTTGAAACTAGACTTCAGGAGTGCTTACACCGATAAAACCTACTCATTCAGTCAAGCAATTCAAGAGGGTCAGGCAGATCAAGAAGGTCAACCAGATCAGCAGGGTCAAGGCGGTCAGGAAGCGGTGCAGGTTGAAGGGCAGCCAAGCAGTCGGGAACATATGGGTATCCGAGATGAGATTCGTGGTTTGACTCATCTCATCCAAACCATGAGCGACAGACAAGACATGCTGGCTCGGTTCGTCTATGCCATGAGTGATAGGCAGGATGCTATGTTCCGTACAGTGCTCGGAGATGACCGATACGATGCCGTTCAGCAGCCCACTCTTCCTAGGCGTATAAATCTACCTCCACAGCAGCCAAGAGATCAAGAAGACGAGCTGCATTTTGATGATGAAGAAGAGCGTGCCCGCGATGCACGAAACCATTAAAGACTGGAGCAACCACGGGATGCATACAAAAGGGACGTTGGATTTAAATATACGCAGTCCCGTCGGTTTACATTGAGCTTAAAATGTTTTAATTCTATTCTCGTCTTGTATTGGTTTTGTTTTTACCTTTTGAGAGATGTTAGCATGTTTACTTGTTTAAATTCATAACTTTTGCTTGTTGGATTTAATTAGAGCCGTGCTCGTTCATTTATCGCTTTGTTTGGTTGTGTTTTGCTTTTGTTTTTGTTGTGTTCTTGTTCTTGTCGTGTCGACCCTTTTTCCGTCATTCTCAATTCACACAATGGGGACATTGTGCATTTTAAGTTTGGGGGAGTAAGGTCGCGCTTGTTGCATGCTAGGTCGACCCGCCAAAAATTTTCAAATTCTTATTATTCTTTCAGCATGCTCCACAAAAATTTGAGCACATTGGCTAAGACTATGTTGTATTGGAGGTGAATGAAGAACTTTAGTGATAATAGGTTCTAGGATTCCTTTTGTGTAACTTAGATTCTCTCCAAACTTTAGTTTGAAAACAAAGTGTAAAATGAACAAAATGAACTAAGTTTGGGGGAGTGAACCCTTTTCAAGAATGAAAGACATTTGAACACCTAGCTCTTAAAAGAAACGAGTAGAGAAGTTGCTAAAATGTATGCACTTCTATGTGAGAAAAGAAAGGCTAAGCCTTCAACTGATGAAATTCATGGCACGTTTTCGTAATTACTCTATCTCGTTGTAATAGTGCAAGCTTTGTAATAGAAAACCTTCGTACGCACAAAAGAAGAAAAGGAATGGTGCTAGTAGCCCACAAAAGAAAAAATGTTTAGAAGCACAAACAATCATCATAATTAGTGCTAGTTTTGTATTGTAATATCATTGTAAAGCACAAAGTGCTATGTTACCATTGTAAATCAAAAGAAAAAGCTAAGTATAGTGAGAAAGAGCTAGGGACTAAAATTGTTAACTAGTTCAAGAATAGGGACAACACTCTTAAAATGCCTACAACTTAGCTTCGTAATGTGATTTGAGCATTAAGTTTATAATCTACGGCTAGGAGAGATTCTTTGTGAGACACTAGAAGTCCGTGCAAATAGAGCCGATGATTTTAACCTATCGGGATGTATTCACCTTAGATAGAATCTAGCCGAAGCCATCACACACACACGTGGAGCTTGTTTTAAGAATAATTCGAAAGTGTTAAGCTTTGGCATTTTGATCTTAAGCATGCTTGTTCTTGTTCTTGTTTTGTTTTTGTTTTGTTTTGTTTTCTTTGCTCGGGACGAGCAAGTGTTTAAGTTTGGGGGTGTTGATAACGCCGTGAAAACGTCGTTATTACCTATCTCTTTAAGCCCAAAACATCTTGTTTTGATCCGAGTTTCTGTTTGTCTCCGCGTGTTTTCGTGTCTTTTGTGCTTTCGGTCCCTTTGTTCGGCCTTTGTTAGTTTCTCGTGTTTTGTTCGTGTTCTAACTGTGTTTATCGGTGATTTGCAGGATTCGACGCATTGAAGCAATTACGGAACATTTCGTGCGTGGATTGCAAGTCACTTTCGACCGCGGGGGGACCTAAAGCGAAAGAAAGAACAAAAATCAAGGCTTTAGGCCCTGCCTCACCTCGCCGCCGCGAGGTTGAGGCTCGCGACCGCGAGTTGGTGGCAGAGAGTTGTTTAAACTCTCTGCCTCAACCTCGCGGCCGCGAGCTTTGAACTCGCGGCCGCGAGGTCCTGCCCAACTGAAGGCTCGCGGCCGCGAGATTAGGTCTCGCGGCCGCGAGGCCTGCTCTGTTTTCTGCGCATTTTGGAGGGGCTTTTTGTACATAACCCCTTTTCCCCCAATTGTAATTGAACATTCTTTAGGGGGCTTTTTGGTCTTAGTTACCATGATTTTTGGGGTAACTTAGGCATGAGGAACTTGTTGTTTTGCTAGGTTAAAGGGTTAGGGAGGAAATCAAACACAACTTCTACTTGATCACTTTTCATCTCTTTGCCTCCATTGAAGACTTCAACCTTGCTTGCACTTTTGGATTGAAGAACACAAGGGCTTGAGAGAGAAGTTGTATTAGATTTCATCACATAAGCTTATTCTTAACCTTGATCTTGTTTATTTTGTATTTATGACATTGTTTAATGTAATGAATATTGTGTTGATTAATATGAGTAGCTAAGCATCTAACTCCTAGGTTTTTATGGAGCTTATGATTGATCTATGATTGAATGATGAGTTAATGGTTGATGCTATGTTTATAAGTGTTTGTTAATCTAGTTTGAGCTTTTGTCAACTTGTGGTTAGGCCAACCATAGGATGAAATGGATTGATCTTTAATTGCTAGGCATAGTGGATTAAAGATTAGATTGTAAAACTAGGTTGTGAATTGATTTTAGGATAGGAATATACCTAGGTCTTTTCTTGTTCTAACAAGGTTTGGAATTAATGCATCACTTAGGCTTAATCCTTTTAGACATAAATTGGATTAGTCTATTTTGGTAGGTTCGTACGCAATTCGGAAGATACGTATGAATAATCTATGAAACCTTGAACAACAAACATGAGCATTGCTATCAATTTGTGAATCACTCAAGATTGGATCAATCTAAGTAACATGGAAATCTAGGAACCTTTATCAATTGAACCAAAGTATTGTATTTCTTACTCACTCCACTTTAGTTGTTTAAACAAACTACAATCTCATTACTATCACTCATATAAGTTCAAGTAAGATAATAGAATAGATTTTGATAATTATTCGTTTGATTCCTCGTGGGTTCGACACCCTTTATCACTTTATTACTTGTAAACGACCGTATACTTGCGCGATTTACGTACTCGTATTTGGGACGTAACACCAAACAGGCTGAAAAATGAACCAAACAATGTTTGGTCCAATGAAAAAATGAAAGGCATGGCCCAAAATACATCCAAACACAGCCTTAATCTTTCGAAAATTATGGACTGAATTGTAATTCTGGGTTTTTCGAAAAATTTGGGGTCAAATTGCAATATCTGAAAATTGAGGGACCAAAAGTGTAAATTTGGATTTCTGAAAATCTGGGGCCGAATTGATTTTTTTTTAATTTTCTGAGAATTTTGAACTGAATTGCAATTCTGGATTCTTCGAAAATCTAGGGTCAAATTGTAATTTTCAAAAATTGAGGGACCAAAAGTGCAAATTCGAATTTCTGAAAATCAGGGCCCGAATTTGAAAATTTTAAATTTACTGAAAATTCTGGACTGAATTGCAATTCTGGATTCTTCGAAAATCTAGGGTCAAAATAACAATATCCAAAAATTGTGGGACCAAAAATGCAAATTCAATTTTTGAAAATCAATGTTTGAATTGAAAATTTTAATTTATGAAAATTCTGGATTGAATTGCAATTTTGGGTTCTTCGAAAATCTAGGGTCAATTGCAATTTTCGAAAATTGAGGGACCAAAAGTTCAATTCGAGTTTCTGAAAATAGGATCCGAATTGCAAATTTTAATTTTTTGAAAATTCTGGACTGAATTGCAATTCTAGGTTATTCAAAAATCTGGGATCAAATTGCAATTTCCAAAAGTATACAATTTGGACTTTCTTTTTAAGTGGATTTCAAATGACTAGGTTTTAAAAAAAAAATCAAATCCACTTAAAATTGGACTGAAATCCATTGAACTAAAATTCAGGATTTCAAATGAATAGATTTAAATTTTGTATCCAAATAACTTGATAGACTAGTATACGCTCCGTGCTATGCACGAACTTATTTTAAATCTATCTATATTGTAGTTTATGAGAAAGTATAAATATGAACAATAATGATTGGGGTTATTTTAAGATAATTATTGAAAAATTTAAAATTACAAAAAATAAATGATAAAACTCAAAGGTCAATAGTCTAACGAAATATTAGAAAAATTATTTGTTTGTGTCAACATATGAACGATGTAGTTAAAGATATACGCATATTGAATGAATTCAATACAAACTATTTGGTCATGGGAAGATATGTAATTATGCGGAAAGAGTTAGATCTTGCGCCCTCATTATGTTCATATTTACATTTGAAATATTCAATAATTTTGATATAAAGAACTTACTTAAATTTAAGTGAGACCATTTTTTCAGCACACTAATCTTCTAAATAAAAACTTATAGAAATATATTAGAGTGTAATATATTTTGATTACAAAATAGGATACATGTAATTAGATAAGTTTATGTATGTACATACCAACTCTTCACATGTAGAACATGTGCTACTATTTTAGTATAACATTCAACCTATATATAAAAATCAAGAAAAATTGCATGTTATTTGTTAGTACCAAAATTCTATCCATCTTCACTATCATTGAGATGCTTGATTTGTCATATGGCGCCACATTATTTTCACTACTCTCCCAAGTCCATCCTCCACCACCATGTTTATTCTCCTTGACTCTAACACCTTGTGGATTTCCCTTCTTCTTCAGTCTTAAATTAGCACTTGCATATGCCACACCATTCCTCTCCATTCTTTGTTTACATTGTCGCATCACAACCACCATTTTTCATGCCACAATGTTGCCCTATGATGCAATCATAACAACATCCCTACCAACCATTGCCATGTCGTTGCTACTCATTTTCTAAATAACAGGCTCAACCTGTAACCCCTTTTGTGTTTTTCTCTACAAATGGAACGTATAAAGAGTGAGATGAGATATTGAAACACCATAAATGAAATAATTGTTGATTATAAAGAAATTTGATCCATGTTCTTTCTTAAAATTATATTCAAAATTTTAATGTCACTTGTTTTCATTAACAAACATGATAGTTTCTTTGCATTAAAACTTGTACACGTAAAGTCAATCCTCAAAATTTTAATATATGAAACTTGCTTCTAAGACATCAACAACAAATTCAAACTACTTGACTATATATCTCACCCGAGTAAAGCTAGATAATCCATTACCTCTTGATGAACTCGTACTTTATACCATGATGATTATTGAGAAAAATTGAGGCCAATCTTTATTATCGAAGCGGACAACAGTTGAACCAGAGGACTTTAGAACTACAAAAAGATAAATAAAGTTATGATGCTCAATATGCAAATAGAAGAAAAGGATTTGAAATGGGTAAAAAAAAAATGCAAATGAACACAAATAAATTTTTGTCACAATTAAGTTCAACTTATTATTTTGGTAGAATTTTTTACCTCTCAGACCTTTTCTTCTATCTCCTCGTACCTTTCTCTTAACCACTCCCCTATTTCCCCTTCCAAAATTTCAAGCTTTCAACCATTGGACCTGCTCTTCCACATTTATATTACAAACTTCACATATATTAAATAATTTAAATTATAGGTTCTCAAAGCAATTGTAGAAGATGTTAATGTTAATAATGACATAAAAATCAAAATTCCAACTCTGTAGTCAAACATAAGGGTTGAAATATGCAAGATTTGTTGGTGAAAGGAAGTATATGAAAAGAAAAGGCAGTATGCTAATTTACCTTCTCCATCCGTGCATCCTCGTACTTGATAATATAAGGGTTGTTTAATTTTACTATCACATCCACCTGCAAGAAGATTGAATGAAATTAAAATCATTAAAAACTAAATCAAACATTGCTTAAAGTCACATTGATCACTAAATATATATGCTTAAAAACATCATTACTAAGGAAGGGTATGTACATGAGCATGCTTGTAAATGAACTTCAAACTACTTGACTATATAACCGCATAAATCCACGAACTGAATTTTATCATGAAGAACTCATACCTTGTTTTGTATACCATTATGATAATTGGGAAAAACTGAGGCAAATCTATATTATCCATGTGGACAAAAACTGAATTGGAGAACTCCAAAATAAATTAGGATGATAGAACTACAATAAAAATCAATATATTCATGATGCTCAACATGTAAATAAAATAAAAGATATTTGAAATGAGTACAGAAAAATGCAAATGAACAGAGGACTGCATTCTACTGCTGTACTGCATAACAAAATATCCAAATTGTGATTATATTCTAACTTACATCATCTCTCATGAGCATTTCTTCGAACATTTGAAGCACATAGTTGAAGCAAAGATTTTTTTTTTGAAGTTGAAAAATAGAAAACGGAAGTTAATGAGAAGTTGATATAGTTCTAGTCCTAGAGAGTTAAAAGGGACATGGCTATTTTGGTGGGATTTGGGGTAGTTTTCTTTTGAATTTTGGTGGGATTTGGAGTAAGTTATCTACTTATAATATATTTCACAGCGGTCTTTGACTTTAATCCATTTGTTTTGACCAAAATACTATTTTCTCCTTATTTTGATTTATTTTATTTTACTTCATAATTACCTATACATGTTATAACCACCTCCAACCCAAACCCACGTTTTTCTCCTTACTTTGATTTATTTTATTTTACTTATAATATAACTACCTCCAAACCCACGTACAGTCCCAAACCCACTTACAATTAAGTTTTTCCCATCTTCTTCTCAATATGTTTTACTCCTTTTTTTCCCATATTCTTCTCAGTTTTTGATGGCGTCTTCCTCATGTACATAACTTCTCACACAACTGTCATGTGATTTCTCCATACCACAACAGAGCATCTACGGAAATTGAGTTGGTATTCGTCTAATGTACATTTTCTTCCACTTCTTTTATATATTTTAGTATTTTTTGGGTTGATCTAATTTTGTCTATGTATCTTTTAGACCAAACACACAACCCAATTGATAATGGAGCTTCAATGAGTTCACAACATTGCATGAAGCTCGCGGTTGCACAAGTTATTTCTTAACAAACGATTCCGTTTCATAATGCCATATTTGATTGGTTAAGAAATTAATTTTTCAGTTTGATAATATTTTCACCTTTCCAATGTTGTACGCTTGAGTAACCACTTTATTGAAGGAAACATTTACTATGTTCGTGATGTACGTGTGATTCTAGCAGATAGAAAATTTAAATTCGTGCCTCACCACTATCAACTATTGTTTGGAAATGAGTCAAGGGTTGAAAATCTATTGCTAAATAATGATAACTTCTTACGAGATTTGAATTCCATCGTGGAACTGAAAGACATAGGAAACCATGTGAATTTTGAGGATCAATTGATTGGTAAGACAATATTTTTCTTTTGTGCTTTATGTTTCATTAAAAAAATTACAATTCACTAAATTGATTGCTCCATCACTGTAGATACTATTGGATTGGTTGTGTGTGTTACCAATTGTTATACAACATGTGAAGGTTTCTCAAGACGAGAACTCCTCATAATTGATACCACGTAAGTTTAGTTGTATTATAAGTAGATACTTCCATATGAAAATATTTTCTAACTTTTTTTTTTTTGTGTAGAATGACAGTTGTCCGTATGGTATTATGTGATAATTTTGCTATTGAAGAAGGTGAAACATTATTCCGGACACTTGATCGGAATAATATAATCTTTGCATGTGGAGTTATAGTGAGAGATCTTGAAGGTAGACGTCATATATTTGCTAGACAAAAGAATGTGTTTTTTATCTCTTAAAAGTCTAATTTTGACACAGGTTTATCCATATACACGCATCGATTTTCAAAACTTTACTTCAATACCAACACAAATTCTACATATGATCTAAAGAGCTGGTACATACAAACTACTTATGATTTATAATCTTTGCATGTGGAGTTATAGTGAGAGATCTTGAAGGTAGACGTCATATATTTGCTAGACAAAAGAATGTGTTTTTTATCTCTTAAAAGTCTAATTTTGACACAGGTTTATCCATATACATTCATCGATTTTCAAAACTTTACTTCAATACCAACACAAATTCTACATATGATCTAAAGAGCTGGTACATACAAACTACTTATGATTTATCTAATTTTCATGGACTTATTATGTATTTAGAATTAATTATAATTTAAATATTTGGAATTAGGATTTTGGAAGACCGTTGTGCTCAGAAAATGGTTTCATTTATACGTTCAAGTGGTTTCACTATATCTAGGTTGTTACAGATTTCAAATGCCAAACGAATTTGGATTCGTGAATATGGACATCATGAAGGTGTACGTAATTCCTTTCATTTTTCGTTGTAGTCATAGTTCAGTATGATTGTTTTGACATTTCCCAGTGCAGATTAAATTTTTTCGGATCATTGCACGTATTCAAAGTATTGATGTTGACGACATGTGGGAAGCACATTGCGTTAATTGTAGAGGTTTATGTGTATCTTCGTTCGACAAAGTGGTTTGTCTTACGTGTGAAGATGTGGTCAAGGCTAATTTCAGGTATTAATTTTTTTTTTTGATAAACTAATTTTTTTAAATCCAACTAGAAAAGGTTTGTACAAGATTTCAGGTATTGATTCATTAGATACATCCTTTTTTTAACTATTTATTCCTACATTGACACAAATGTATTTCTTTAGATTTCGTGTTCGTCTTACAGTAGCAGATGGCAGTGGAACTATGAACTTGAAATTATACGATGACCAAGCAAAATATATATTTCGCAATGAAGCTGTATATCTTAAAAAAATACAAGACCAGGTATAAATATAATTTTGATATTAGTTTTAGATTTAACACTAATCATAATGCTACTCTGACTTAAATACATGTATTACTCAGCAAAATGGCATCAAAATATTGAGGGAGAGAGTCTTTTCATTACTGCATCGTGCATTTACTTTTATCATCCCACTGCCACCGAAGTTTGCAAGGTCACATTTCTGTGCGGTGAAATTTGTTTTGACTGTTGACTAGTCTGAGGAATGCTCGCATCTTCCAAAGAGACGGCATATTTTAAGCTTAAAAAAGTAAGTCATAATTCATTTTCAAACCTGAAATCAAAAAAATGCTTACACTGAGAATAAATAAATTATTACATGCATAACTCGATTATATTAAACTATTATTAACATATCTTTTGTTCATTATGCAGGTATTAATCAACATTGATGGTGTGCAAATATTCCTATGTAGCTTAGATGTCCAGTGATATATTTATAAAGAATATAACTCCGTCCTCTATCTTTTTTGTTAATATTTAACAAAGTATTTTTCTTTGTATATAAATATTGTTATTTTCATTTTATTATTTTAACCATGTTGTACAATAGATATTTCTAACATGTTAAACCAGGTACTTAACATATATAATTTTTTAAATCCCGTGCATAGCACGGGACGTATACTAGTTTCTTAAAATTTTGAACTGGTTATCAATTAAAATAATTCAAAATTCTGTAAAATTAGTATTTGGTCAAGAGAACTTAATTGAAGTCAAAGACTGATCTCAAATATATATATAAGTAGATAGATAGATTTGACAAGGAATTTCAAATCCACCCAACCCAAATCCATCCATCCAAATGGGCCATGAGATGTTTTCTAGTCACCCTCCAATTTAGAGATTTAAACACTTTCGGGAAACACAATTCTTAAATTATTGTGGAGGAGTATGGATTTGATCAATCAATTACTGCTCTTAGAAAAAAGAAGAAGGCACCCTCGAGTTTCTATGAAGACCACCAAATAAGTTGTCACGAATCAGCTCCAAAAGACTGAAACTTTCACTCAGGGGGCCTAAAGTTAACGAAATTATTTGCCAAACACAAGTTGGCCCAAAAAGTCATATACTTAAAACACAAGTCTAGTAGTAATTGGTTATCACACTCAAGACTTGGCCCAAAAAGTCATACGTAGTAACGGCAATAAGTTTACATCTATTTGAATTATAATCAAAAACAAAATCCCAAATCATATTTTATATGCATTCGCTTTTTTAATAGAAACATTATACCATAGAACATAGTAATTTAGCTTCTTTCAAATTTTTTCCTTTTTCAATTTTTTTTTTACTCTTCCATATATATATCAAAACGGACATGTTTGAAATCTTATGATCTCATTACTAATGCATACAAAAATAAAATTTAGACATAAATCCCTACTTTTCACGAATATTGGTTCTTGTTTGTATTCCCAGCTTCCATTTCGAACAAACCATGTTCCCAAAGACATCTAGGAACTGAGAAATTTCCTCCGCGCCAAACTGATTTATTTATACCAGATAATGCAGCTAAAACAAACCAAATCAGATAATGTTTCATGATGTGCCAAAGAAACTGTAGAATTGAAATATAAGGAGGCCAAAGGAAGAGATGAAATATGAATAAAAATTTATCAATAATTTTGTGAAGCAGAAATAAAAAGGAAGAGAAATTCTCGTGTGCAAAATGCAACCATGTATTTGTCTAGTGTTTCTAAGAGGAGAATGAATTAATTTCCCAGTACCAAGCCAAATTTTCAATCTATTGAACACTGCTTCAATTTGTATGTTTACTTCCCAATCAATTAAAAGAGATTTGCAATCAATTTTTTCATTACAACTGACCTTTCATATTGGAACTGGTTAAATGTATAATAAAAGCAATCTCTACACAAAAAAATAACTATAACTTCAATCCATACTTCGGGAAAATTCTTGTCCAAGCCTGGTTTGGCCAAAATAATCCAACCACCAAGCAAGTGTATTGCACTTGCTTTGTGATTGGTCACTCTCCTGAAAGTTACACCCAATCCCAAAGCACCTTCCAATTTAGAGATTTAACACTAACAAATTGTGAAAGCAATTCAGAAACTGAACCAATGTGATATCCCAAAATATGTTTGCTTTAAATGTTCGAGTCCCATCGGACGTGTCAAATTATTATTTGCTTGTTTTTATGTTTGGATTGCCTCGATGTGAAGTAAAACAAGTGCGGGGCGTGCCAATATCTGTGCGTGCAAACATAACGATTTAAAATGGACATAATATGATGATACATATGAAATATAATGTCCTGATAAGATCCCGACTTCTAATCAATTGATTGCAGCGGAGTAGGCAAACTCTACCCCTGATTCTTTTCAATGCCTGCCTGGCCGCAACAATTTACGATATGCAATATTTATCATGATTATGATCAAGACCATGTGATCAGGATAATCAGTGAGTTGACAGAAAAATAACATTGATGGCAGATGATTACCATCGATGGATCGCCCAACCTTGGCAGGTGGCTACCAATCGGGCTCCTGACCAGCATGTGACTATTGAAAAGGGCATTTGTCGAGTAGGTGGCCACTCAGTAGATAGTTATCAGGCAGATGGCTACCAGACAACAAATTCATCAGGCATGTGGCTACTTGACGAATAGAATCGTGTAAGTATGTGGCACTTACATGATAGGTTGCAGCTTGCAACTGGCTTCAGGTGCACTTACATGATAGGTTGCAGCTTGCAACTGGCTTCAGGTGCGGCGGCGTCGTCGACTTAGATAGGCATTGTGTCTGATTCAGTGAAGACTAAGTTGTTTGATTGATTGAGTGTGTCTTTTGAATGTGTCATCCTCCTGATATTTATAGACCATGCTCTTGACAGTTTTTTCCTCCTGATGCTGAATGTCCACTTCTTCCACTTCCCTTTTTTTTTAGGCATGATCACCACAACTTTGACAGTTGCTTTGACTCATGTCTATTCTCCTGATGGTTGTTGCACATTTTGAATTTGTGTTCACACTTGGGTGGTTATTTCCAGCATGTGTCTAACTTCTTTTGAGATAGTTTGGGAGTTGGTTAAGATCAACTTATCCATAATTTCCCTCCAAAATTAATTGGTTACGTGGCCACTTTCTATAACTGATTTGGCCATAATTAAATTAATCTCTCAAGTAATTTATTTAATTAAACATGTTGTATTTGGGCCAATTTTGGACCTCATTAATTAATTAGGCCATAAACGGGTTGATCTTGTTGGGCCTGTTCATTATCAATGCCTTGTTGTCATTCCGTGTACTGACTGTGGGTTTGATCTGTGAGATCAAGGAGTTTGTTCAAGTTCCAACTCATTATTTTAAGGTTCTTATTGGGTAGTGGTACAAAATAATATGATAAATATGCAGTGAAAACTTAAGGAAGAGGAGCATGAGAATAATCTTTATTACTCACTCGGTTTTCTCTTTGCAAACTCGACTCAACTCTTCAACTCTTAACTCTAGACTATTTTTCTTTTTCTCTTTTAATTCTTAAAATATGAAAGATACTACTCATATTTATACTACTAAAGATCGTCCTACTCGATTTAGGAAACCAAAATTAGATCTAGATCACATTATATCTTTACAGTTCTTATCTCTATCTATCTTTAGAGATATTCCATATCTTTTGCCAACTAATGAGTCCTAATCAAGATTAACTTCCAACAGTGATGTGCATGGCTACACAAAATATTAAACAATATGGCCATCTCAATCATGAATAAAGTGAAAAGTCGAATGAAAATTATCATGAATTCTCTAAGTGGTGCCCAAAAGTGTTCTTTCTGGCTAATGTCAACGTCCATTAGTAATAAATATTTCCTCCTATTAATTCTGTATTTCAGTATTTATAAAGAGAAATGTTCTCCATTCTCATTTTCTCATTGCTAATAAAAAATACACCTGATATTCAATTTACATGGGATATTTAGTCTCAATATTCTCTCTTTTTATAAGTGGGCGAGCTGAATGTGTGGATAAAACAAGCCCAATACGTGACATATTAAATCCCAACTTTGTAAATTGCAATAATGTAGGTAAGGCTGAATAGGCATATTTTTCGGATCCTGTAGGTACCCAACATGCGAATAGCCCATACCGTGTGAGTTAAGAATAAATCTCAATATCCGAACAAGGACAACCGAATCCCATCATGACAGAAGATGACATACATTAACCTGAGACTCTGATACCATATTGGGTCCATATGGTTTGGGTCTAATAATTTATTAAGTATATAATTTGAACATATGTGAAGAAAACTGGAAATGTGTATATTGATCTAATAAAGAATTTACAGAGAAATAGTTTTGTAAACTGGACTTATAAAATGAATAATGAATCAATCTATCTACTCTACTAATTACATGAATATTTATAGATAAATATACAACGGCTAGTCAACTGCTTAACAGAACTATAAGCCGACTAATAAAAGGAAAAGACACTTCTGCCCTTCTATTCTTCTTTGATTATTATTCCAATTTAGGGATTGCTTCTTCTTCAATTTGGGCATTTCTTTGTTCCATTTTAATCGTTTTCTCCTCTTCGTTTCTTTGTTGATCTAATACTCCCCCACAAATTGGCAAGTGAATATCTTTCACGCCCAATTTGGATAAGAGTAACTGAAATGGTACCCTGGACAAAGGTTTCGTAAAAATGTCTGCTAATTGAGTTGCGGAGGAGATTGGGAGCAATTTGATGTGTTTGCGAGAGATGTGCTCACGAACGAAATGACAATCGATTTCGATGTGTTTCGTTCGTTCATGAAAGATTGGATTTAAGGCAAGGTGGACTGCAGACGCATTATCACAGAACAGAGTTGGAGGTGATTGAAGCTGGACATTCAAATCTTTGAGCAACTGGGTAAGCCATAAAATCTCACTAGTTACACTTGATATAGCTCTGTATTCGGCCTCTGCGGAGGATTTGGAAACTGTTTGCTGTCGTTTAGATTTCCAAGAGATGAGTGAGTTGCCTAAAAATGTACAAAAACCAGTAGTAGATCGTCTTGTCACTAAACAACTGCCCCAATCTGAATCACAAAATGCAGATAAGGAGATGTTAGTGAATCTAGGATAGAAAATGCCTTGACCTGGATTACCCTTTAAATATCTAAGTAAATGGTGTGCTGCTGATAAATGATTAACTGATGGTTTAGACAAAAATTAGCTAAGTTTATGAACTATGTAACAAATGTCTGGTCTTGTGATTGTAAGATAAATCAGTCTACCAATTAGTCTTCTGTAGGAAGAGGGATTAGGTAATAAGTCATGATCATCTTGATAGAGTTTAATATTAGGATCCATAGGTAGAGGTAAAGGCTTACTGGCTAAGTAGCCTGTGTCTTGTAATAGTTGTAGTGTATAATTTCTTTGGGAAATAACTAATCCTGTTTTAGAGTAGGCCAATTCAATACCCAAGAAATATCTAAGATTGCCCATGTCCCTAAGTTTGAATTTTTCACTGAGTAGGGATTTAGTTTCTGAAATAAGGTCCAAATTGGGACTAGCAATAATAATATCATCTACATAAACAAGTAAAGCAATAAAGGAATGAGAAGTACCTTTGGTAAAAAGGGAGTAGTCAGAAAGAGATCTTTTGAAATGCATGCTATTAAGAACTTCAGTTAACTTGTTATGCCACTGCCTATTAGCTTGTTTTAATCCATAGATTGATTTATTTAACTTACATACCTGTTTGATTGTGCTGGAGTTGGTAGTAAGTGTAGGAGTATAACCTTTAGGGATTTCCATATAAACATCCTCATGTAGATCTCCATTTAGAAAGGCATTGTTGATGTCCAGCTGGTGTAAAGTCCAATTGTTGGCCATTGATAGAGCAAGTAGGGCTCTAACTGTTACTAATTTGGCAAGAGGTGAGAATGTATCAATGTAGTCCACCCCTTCCTGTTGGCTAAAACCTTGGGCCACAAGCCTAACCTTGTATCTTTCAATAGAACCATCTGGATTGTGCTTTATTTTAAATACCCATTTGCAGCCAATTGGCTATTTGTTGTATGGTAAAGAAGTCATTGTCCATGTAGAATTAGACTCCATTGCCTTAAGTTCCTCTTGAATGGCTTGAGACCATTCAGGGAACTTAATGGCTTGCTTATAGGATGATGGTTCTGAAACTTGAGAAATATTTGAAATAAAAGCAGCATATGGGGTAGACAGATTTGAGTAGTCAAGGACAGATGAAAGGGGATAGATAGGATTAGTCAGTGGTTTTAAAGATGTAGTAAGGCAGTGGTAATCTTGTAGATAGGATGGAGTTTTAGTTGGCCTGTGAGATCTTCTAAGAGAGGGTTGAGGGGCAGGGCTAGGAAAAGTAAGAGAGGATGAGGGTGAAGGAGGGGTGGGAATATCAGAGGGAGTGGGAGATGATGAGGGTGGGGTGGAAATAGCAGTAGATGAAGGAATAGTGATAGAAGGAGTAGTATAGTTGTGATAGGGAAAATTATCATCAGGAGATGAGAAGGTAGATGGAGAGGGAGTAGAGGAAGAAGAAAGTGAGGGATCTTTGAAAGGAAAAATAGTCTCATGAAATGTGACATCTCTAGAAAGAAAGAACTCATGTGAGATATTGTCATAGCATTTGTACCCTTTGACACCAGGGGCATAGCCCATAAAAATACACTGTCTTGCTCTAGGTTAAAATTTGGTTTTGTGGTCAGGTAGGGTAGATGCATAGGCAAGACATCCAAAGGTTCTTAGAAATTTATAGTTGACAGATTTGTTGTAGAGCAGAACATAAGGACTTTTGTTTTGTAGGATAGGGGAGGGGATTCTATTCATTAAGTACACAGAAGTCATAATTCCTTCAGACCAAAATTCAATAGGTAGTTGAGATTGAAACATTAAGGATCTTGCAATGTTTAGCAGGTGTTGATGTTTCCTCTCAACCACTGAATTTTGTTGAGGGGTTTGAACACAGGAATATTGATGCAAAATACCAAGTCTTGAAAATAAATCAGTAAATGCAAATTCTGGTGCATTATCAGACCTGAACTGTTTGATTGTCTTATTAAATTGAGTTTGTATCATGGTAATGAATTTAGGAATAAGAAAAGAAACATCAGATTTCCTATGCATGAGATAAATCCAAGTAAACCGTGTGTGATCATCAACAATAGTAAGAAAATATCTATAGCCAGCATGAGAGGGGATATGATGTGGTCCCCATGTATCACAATGTATAAGATCAAAGGCAGAATCAGAAAAATGATTATTAGAAATAAATGGAAGTCTTCTTTGTTTAGCTAGAGGACAAACTTGACAATGTGTGTGAGAATGTGATGTTACATCAGAAATATGAAGATCATCTTTAATTGCATACATCCTTTTAAAAGAGGGGTGACCTAATCTATTGTGCCATAAGCTAACAGACACTGTATTGCAGGAAGCAGGAACTAAAGGAGCAGATGAGGAATCTGAGCTGAGAATGTAAAGACCAGCAAGTAAGCTACCCTGACCAATCATCTTGTTGTTGTGTATGTCATGTATGTAAATGTTAGTATCTGAAAAAGTGATAGTGTACTTTTTGTTGTGTAAAAGTGAACTGACAGAAAGTAGATTAAATTTAAATGTAGGAATGTAAAGTACATTGAGCAGAGTGATATTAGAGTTTATGTTAATATTACCAATGAAATAAACTGGAATGATAGTGTTATTAGGTAGGGAAACAGTAGTGTTTAAAGTGGGAGTTATGGTGGAAAACAATTTTATGTCAGTGCAAATATGGTTGGATGCTCCAGAGTCTATAATCCAATTTTTAGAGTTAATGTACTGAGAATGTAAAATATTAGAGAAAAAAGTACCTGATTTAGTAGTAACATTGAATGTGTTTGAGGTAGAGTCACCTGACTGAGGCAGAGATTGTTGTGTTTGTTGTTGAGTGGAGAATAAGCTAGATAGATAGGCATATTGATCTGGTTTTAGGTTTTTGACAAAGTCTTGGATACCAGATTGGTGAGAGTCAGGGAAAGTGGAGTGAAACTGGTTGGCAGTGGGAGTAACCTGCCTTGGGAAAGGGGGCCTGTAACCAGGTGGAAATCCATGTATCTTGAAGCAAGTGTCAATGGTATGACCTGCCATATTACAGTGAGTACAGAAGGGTATGTCCCTTCTTTTGAACTGATTAGGGAATGGAGGTCTAAAGGAGTTAGGTTGGTTTGGAGCAGGTGGTAAGTTAGGACGAGTATTGGTGTAAGAGTTAGGTGGTCTAGTAGGGTGGGAAAATGGTGGTCTTGAAAAGGGGATGGATGCTGGTCTGGGTTGGGAAGAAGGAGAATTTTTGACAGAAAATGCAAGTGAATGAAGATTAGGTGAATCTTTGGTAGATGATCTTAGAAAAATTTTCTATTCTTCTTGAATTACAAGAGATAAAGCTTTGTTTAGAGGTGGTAAAGGATCCATGATTAGGATCTGAGAACTAAGGTTAGAAAATGAGTCTTGTAGTCCCATAAGAAAGGTCATTAATTGTTCATGTTGAAAATAGGAATCTAACTTGTGGCAGGTACAGTCTGGTCTACAATTTTGGATTTCATCCCATAAGGACTTTAATTTTGTGAAGTAGGTGTTAACAGTGTCACTGCTTTGTGTCAATTGAGCCACTTCTCTTCTAATGGAAAACAGTCTTGGTCCAGTCCCTTGCATGAATCTTTCTTCTAATTCTTTCCAAAGATCAGAAGCTATGGAGTGGTACCTGATACTAGAATTAATTTCCTTAGAGATTGCATTGAAAATCCAGGCCACCACTATGGTGTTATTTCTCTCCCAAGTGTTGATTAGAATAGGGTCTTCTGTAGGTTTGGGTAGGGAAGAGTCTATGCAGCCAATCTTGTTTTTAACTTTTAGACCAAGAAGCATAGAATGACTCCAAGATTGATAGTTATTTTCTGTTAAGGGTTCAGAAACCAATTTCAAACCAGGCCCATCTGCAGGGTGAAGAAAATAGGGACTGGCAGGGTCCTCAAGAAGATTTCTGGTAGGTGTGTGAGTGAGTTGGGTTGTAATTTCTGGTGGTGTGGACATAGCTAAAAATTGATGTAAGACTAAAGAATTATAGGTAGATGATGAAAGAAGGTATGATATGTATAGATATAAGACAGAAAGTAAAGAACCTGGATATATGTATCCTGAAAGTGGAAGAAAATTATTGTATTGGACTGATATCTGAATTTTGTAGATGTCGGATTCTTTGTGATATCTGATGAATGTAATTACTGAATCTGGAGAATATATATGAACTGATCGTTTGAATGATGATATTGGAAATGATGATTTGTGAATGATGAATCTTGAAACTGTTTATGATGTAAAACTGATGATTGTGTATCAAGAAATCTGAATAATTGATGATTCTTGAATTCTGATTGCTAGAAAAGAAGAAGAGGAATGAAGTTGATGGATGGTGAATTGATAGAAACTGGATTGTTGAAGATGATGAAGAGCAGAGATGAAGACTAATGTGTGTGCAGCGGATTGCAAAGGTAGAAGATTAAAGGCTATTTGCTCTGATACCATATTAAGTATATAATTTGAACATATGTGAAGAAAACTGGAAAATTGTATATTGATCTAATAAAGAATTTACAGAGAAATAGTTTTGTAAACTGGACTTATAAAATGAATAATGAATCAATCTATCTACTCTACTAATTACATGAATATTTATAGATAAATATACAACGGCTAGTCAACTGCTTAACAGAACTATAAGCCGACTAATAAAAGGAAAAGACACTTATGCCCTTCTATTCTTCTTTGATTATTATTCCAATTTAGGGATTGCTTCTTCTTCAATTTGGGCATTTCTTTGTTCCATTTTAATCGTTTTCTCCTCTTCGTTTCTTTGTTGATCTAATATAATTCACCATAAAATTTGACTCAAGACGTGAAAATTGCACAAAATCTTATAGGCTTCATTTGGATTTAGGGATTTAAATTTGAAGAGGGATTTGGAGGAATGATTTCAAATGACTCCAATAACTATTTAAAGATTTGAAATTCATCCTATATAAAAGTGATTCAAACAAATGATATGAATTTGTTAATTATTAAGAAATACTCAATCTTGATATTCAACCATGTGAAATATTTAGTCTAAACATTACCAAATAGGAAAAATCAATCTCTCTCGTTGCAAGTTATACCTGTTTAAATGATTAAATGTGACAAATTAATGAAAAATGACTCATAATCCTATTAATACAAGAAAAAGTTGAAATTCCATTAATAGTGCCTGTCTATCACTTCCAAATTCCATGGAATCAATATATGTAGAAATTGTAGTGGTGGAGTTGGCCTTCAAAAGAGAGATAGTGGGTGGGCACTGTACAAGTAAAGCAACAAGTTGTAAGGCCTCACGAAAATGGTGCGTTTGATTTAACCCCAAGGGGACCATTAATTGAAGCTATAGGCCAAATGCTGCAGTCCCTTGTTCCAATAAGTGCATTGCCTCGATCTCCAACCAAATTTAATTAAACGATTTTACACTATTACCCTTCTGATCCAAATACGTGATGGAGTTCTAAATTCTTTTAACCTAATCCCATCTTGATAGAATTCAATCAATTCATGCCACTAGCTAGTAGGTAAAAAGCAAGTACCTTGATGGAATAATATCTTTCTCATCTGTTTCCCTTGAATTTTTTTTTTTAGTCAAACGTGATTACATTGTTATAAAAATAAATTTATTTGATTACTAGCAAAGTATAAAAATTGTATTTCTAACAAATACATAAATATCAACCAACAAGACTATTATTAAACGTTACATCAATAAATTTACATGAATACAAGTAAAGTACAAAAATGTCTATTTAACAAATACATAAATATCGAACCCAATACCTCTTGGGACATTAGCTTCGCCATCAGGCCAGACCTCTCGACTTTTCTCAGAACTTTTTTAGAGTTATATATTTCAATGTCCAATGAAAATAAGGCTTTGTCATAAATTATAAAATTGAGACCGCAAGACCTTGGACATCTTGGGCTTGAATCCCTTCGTTAGCGATCTAGTATATGTATTTGTCTATTTTCAAACTATTTTCATGTACATATAACGGAGTGAGTTTTTTAGCAATAATGTACTAAGTGACAATGTCCCTTTTGGCTTTTGCATATATGAAGTGACAATGCTTCAAATTTTGTCTCTAAAATAATTTTCGTCAATATATTAGTGACCATAACCATAATTAATTAAGTTGACACTATTGAAATTTAATAAATAATGATTAAAATACCTAAATCTTATCATTAAAACCTTGTCACAACATTTATTGTCACTAGGTTGTCACATAAAAAATAATAAATATAATATTAATATAAATCCTGATGCAACCCCTATAACAAAAGGACTCTGAAAAAAATAACTTGCGTAGGTTAGGATATCCCAACCAATATTTCTAAGAGGTAACCAGGGGAAAAATATCACCAATCAAGAGACAAATGGAAGACTTGACCCCACTTTCGAAGGCAATATCTAAAATATTTCATGCCGTTGAGCACATGATGAGGAAAACCCTATTAACCATTAGTGACATTCTCTTAGTGACAATAAATATTGTCACAGTGATTTAGTGACAACTTTAGCATTGTTACTAGCTGTTCTTTTAATTAGTAATTGGTTGTATAACCGTTTGAAAGACTAGTGGAATTTGACGTAGAAGTAATACCCCACATTTTAACCCTCTAAGTGCTATGTTCTTTATATGTTAATATTTACAACCAATTAACATGTGTTAGAGTCTAGTAGAAGTGACTAGCTAGTGATCGTCACAATGTATCGAATATTTGAATTCATGTTAGAATTTTCGTTGCGAGATGTTTTCACGTGCGCGTAATGTGTCTGATATATCTCAAAAGAGATCAAGCCAAATATATGACATGAATACTCTCGAAAAATCTAAAAATATGTAAACACCTTTTTTTTTTTTTAACTTTACTTTCAATTATTATTCATTGCATCTGCACATGCACTCAAGCAGTCTGGAAAGCAACTATTCGTTCCGATTTCATGGATTCCGCCTTCTTTTTATTTATTATTTCTATTTTCTTAATTCGTTATTCAATTATGACATAATTTGTACTCTAATTAATTTCATGGGTAATTTATTTTGTAAATTAGAGTAAAAAATTAACTTTATTATTTCACAAAATAGAACATGTTAATGATTGATTTTTAATTTATTGGTCAGTATAGAATTAAAACATCTAGCTTAGATCTTTTGCATTGTTTGACAACAAAAATAATGAAATCTTAGTTTTTGATCAAATGAATTTGGGTCCATTTTTAAGTAGATTTTAAATTCTTTCACCCGTCATTTGAAATGCATTTATTTACTTACTTAAGTTATTTTTCACCTATTTAGTTCATTAGTTTAATCTGTAACAAACTTTGGTGACTTCATTCATTTTACAGGTTTGATATTATTTTTTACCAATTTACCCATTTTGTATGGTTATAACATATATTGTCTTCTCATTTTTCATCAATTTCTTTTGTTTTTTCTGGTTTAAACTATTTTTCTTCTAATTTCATCATGTTTTTGTCGGTACAACTATTTTTTACTGATTTGGCTCGATTTTAGCAGTTTACCCTATTTTCACCTATTTCACACGTATTCATGAATTCCTCATAATTTTCATCAATTTCTCATGTATTTACTGATTTCACGAGCACTATTTTGACCGATTTCACCCATTTCTTCATTTCCTTACAAGTGTTCACCTATTTCACATGGATTTGATCTTATTGATTTCATCCGTTTTTACCAGTTTAACATATTTTCACCTAATTCACATGCTTTTTCACCATTTACACTTGAATTTTCATTGATCTCACATGTATATGTTTACCAATTTTACCCGTTTTATTCTGATTTCACTGTCACCTGTTTCATCCATTTTTTTTCACGAATTTCACCCAAATTTCATCGATTTCACATATATTTACCGATTTCACTCGTTTTTTCACTAACTTCGCCAGTGTCCACCAATTTCACATGAATTTTCATCGATTTTACATGTTCACCGATTTCATATATATGTTTTTTTAAATTGATTTCACTAATTTTCATCAATATCAACTTTTTTTCAAAAAAAGAATTCCATGAAAACTCGAGGTTATGCATGTCTTAATATTTTTGGAAACATTTTTCTTCTCTTGCCAAATAAAAATTAAGTACATAGCTAAGTGATATGCATATTTTATTCATTCATATGTGAAATGCGATTCTATTTTTATTTTTTTCGGTAGCAAAATAATATTTAAGAGAATTTGATATTATTATTTTTGTAGGACAAATAACTTTTTTTCCTTAAAAACATATTGATGCTAAATAATTATTTTACATATATATTTGAGGAGTTATTTAAAATAACAATGTTTATTTATTTATTGATTTATGGTTTCTCTTTTATGTATTATAGGAGAAGAAAATTATAAATGTTATGTAGAGATAATTCCTAAATTTTAGGATTTAATGTAGGCGATATATATAATAAGATTTCTTGTCTAATAATAAATCTTTGAACTTTTACAAGTTTGTCATTAAATTAAGTATCACTTTACAACTTAAATAAGGATATTTTAGTCCACACAAAAAAATTAAGAAATATTCATATTTTTATAATAAAAAAAATAGTAAAGATAGAGATATAGAGATAGAGATAGAGATTTTTAAAATTTTAATTATAATAATTTTAATTAATTAATATTTTATACAAACAAAAAACTTGTTAAATATGTATGTCGTACGTCTATACAGATGCAATTAGTAACTTTGAATAAAACAGTTATTTTTTTCATTAGTAACTTTGATTAGCTACTTATTTTGTTAAAAGTGACACGTCATGTTGGCAGTAAGAATAATTTCAAATATATTTTGTATCTATTTTTTGTAGTTAAATAATTCAAAATATAATAATTTTAAAATCTATCGAAATCAAATAAAAATAGTGTTTTAAATTACTCTTTGTGAAACATGTTTGTATAGAGTAGTTTCTTGAAAAAAATAAAATTGAATTTACAAAAACACCTTAATATATACTCCTATTAATTAATGATAAAATAGTGTATTTTTGTTTAAATTTTGGTCAAAGTTGACCAAAACTAGTCAAATGTTTATAATAAGCATTTTATTTAGAATATAATCGCAAAAAAATTATCTATATATATACATCTTAATATGAAAGATTTTTATAATTTTGAAATCTCATGAAGTGTAGATATAATTATCCCCAAAATCAGTGTATATAGAGGCAAAATTTCATTTTTGGCCCTCTAAAGTGGTTGCATTTTAAAATTGACCATTTATTGTGGTATCTCGATAATATACGTCATTTATTGTGTCAACATCATCAATTTCAATCCTTATCACTGATTTTTTTTAATTATCGCTAACAAACATCAATATATGTCATATTTGACCAATCACATGGCTTGGTATTGCAAATTGTGGAGTCAGAATATGAAATTCTTAATTTTTAAGTGTCACTCGACAAATGATATTTTTGGCTAAAATTAAAATTTTCGGTCAAATTAGACATAAATTGATGATTTTTGACAAAAAAATAATAATTTTTCCGGTCAATTAAGAATTCTGACGATAATTAAAAATTTTCAGGATGATGATTATTGTAGAGGTACCACAATAAATGACTAATTTTAAAACACAACCACTTTAGAAGGCCAAACATAAATTTTACGATATAGTCTTCATTAAGAATATGGAAAATTCTAAGGTGCCGCTGCGTTAGGTGCCGCTAATTATAACCAATAGAAATAAGACATGTTATTAATTAGTTATTTGTTAAATAAGTTATCAACCATAATATTACCACAATAAGTGGTACTATACCACAATAAGTGATACTATACAATATATTTAGCCACATCATATAGTAAATTATTTCCTAATAAATTACTATGAGAAAAAAAAAATGAATGTAACAATAATATTTTATAATAAATAGTATATAATATTTGTGTTGAAAAATTAATATTAAATTTTGAAAAATTGCATAATAACACTTAATGTGGAATAGATACTATATGATGTGGGGTCATCTAAATATATGAGATTAATATTATGTAATGAGAGCATGTACTGCCACACGTCAGTTATACCATAGAATATGATACACGTTGCGTGGTAATATCACCTAATGTGGAATAAATACTACATGATGTGAGGTCACATTAATACAATGTAAATGTGGGCCCGTACTGTCACATGTGATTTATACTATAGAATGTGATACACATTGCGTGGTAATGCTGCCTATTGTGGAATAAATACTACATAATGTGGGGTCATATTTAATACTATGTATTGTGAGTCATTACTGTCACGTGTGAGTTATATCATAGAATGTGATACATACACATTGCGTAGTAATACCACTTAATGTGAAATAAATACTACATGATGTGGGGTCATACTAAATATATGGGGTTAATACTATGTAATGTGAGTCAGTACTGTCACATGTGAGTTATACCATATAATGTGATACACATTGTGTGGTAATACCACCTAATATGGAATAAATACTACATGATGTGGGGTCACATTAATACTATCTAATGTGAGTCATTAATGTCATGTGTGAGTTATACCATAGAATGTGATACATACACATTGCGTAGTAATACCACTTAATGTGGAATATATATTACATGATGTGGGTCATACTAAATATATGCGGCACCTAACGCAACGGCACCCTATAATCCCCCTAAGAATATAATTATCCCCACAATATTGTGGTCGTTCAACCCATTTGGTCAACGAACAATAAGATCGCATCAATGAAAAGCATCTAATTCTAATATTGAAACTTGATTAATTCACTTTCACTTTAAGAACATTATTGCATAATTATCTGTTACACTGCTGATGTACGTACATGAATAATCTCACTTTCAGTTCTTATACTGATCAATTGTCATTCAACCACAAGTTTGAAGCTAACCAAAATTCATCATTAATGATCCTTTTTTTCAATAGATTTTCTGATTTAAAGATTTAGATGTGATGATCGTTTTTTCAAAAGATTTTCTGATTTAAAAATTTAGATGAAATGATCATTTTTCTAAAAAAAATCAACGTTAATAATAAATGTTCTAGGTAAAAAGCTAGTTAAGGAAAAACTAAATATGAACATGTTTTAAGTTTAATATCTACCGTCTTTTAGAAAATTGTTAATATAGCCTCACCAAGCAATGCAATTACGATTACATATATATATGCATCATTTAATTTATGAATCAACAATAAATTAAATAGAGAATATATATACCAAATTCTAGACTATAATATTTTACTTAGAACTAGAATATAATATTTTTACGCTTACTATCTTTTAAAAGTAAAATAAAAAGGTCTTCTCAACATTCTCGATCGATATTTATTGGACACCACGTCACATGCGTGTAAATTAACATGTGCCAAATTTTTAATTTTAATTTTAAAAAGGTCATATATTGTATTGAATACTTTTAATTACGATTACATCATGAAATTTTAATTTTATATAATACTTTAATTTGTCACTTATATATTGGGACTATTGCATTTTTTGTGCCACAACTATAGTCCACTGGCATTTCTACCCCGTAACTTTTCGGGCTGTCACATTTGGTGCCACAACTTCAACATCAGTGGTAATTTTGGTGCCAATTGAGGCCCAATTTTGGAATTGGCCTGAAATTCCCCAATGTGCGGGCCATGTGACATGAAAAATTGGGATTTTGACCATTCAACGTCTTTTTCATTAAAAAAAAATATCAAAATTCAAAATCTTTAATTTTTCCTATAATATTCACCAAACATTCACTTAATAAAATTGTTACCTCCCTTCTTCTTCTTCCCCAAATAAAAACATCCAAGTAACCTAGTTCTTGGTGGATGGAAATAATTTTTTATTTTTTTTAATGAAAAATGCTTTGAATGGTCAAAATCCCCAATTAATTTTCATGTCACATGGCCCGCACATGGGGGAATTTCGGGCCAATTTTGATATTGGGCTTCAATTGGCACCAAAATTGCCACTGATGTTGAAGTTGTGGCACCAAATGTGCCAGCCCGTAAAGTTATGGGATAGAAACGCCAGTGGGCTATAGTTGTGGCACCAAAAATGCAATAATCCCCTTATATATTATAACAAAACATACTTAAACTACCAATATATACAAACTGCCTAAACACTTCTCTAATGGACGGGTTATATACATTAGCCGTCTTACACAAACTAAGAAAACTTTTTTCTTAAGAAAACCATAACTAAATATACACAAAGTTTCAAACTAAGCATAAGCTATGGTTTATTATACTGTTATATACACAGTATACATAATTGTTACACATAAAAAATCATTATTATTATACTATGTCCTAGATCCGATAAACTGGTGAACCCAAGCTCGAATATGTTCGACCCGCCTCAAAAGAATCGGATCTTATACCTTAATACCCTCGGGAACACACACATAAAAACAAAACAAAAAACGATAGGTTCATAAAAAAATTGTACGTGTCTAGTTAATTTCATGGATAATTTTTGTAAATTAGAGTAAAATTAATTTTATTATGTCATAAAATAGAGCAAATTAACCCATTTTTTTACCTATTTAACTCATTAGTTTTAATCCGCCGGTTAACCCGTTATTTAGCCGGTTTCATTCATTTTCACCAGTTTAATGTTCATTTTTACTGTTTTACCCGTTTCTCTTTATCGATTGTAACCTATTATCACTTTTTTACGATTTTGTCGATTCCTTTTATTTTTTTATTTTAAATTATTTTTCTACCGATTTCACCCTATTTTTGTTGGTTAAACTCTTCTTTTACTGATTTCACTCGTTTTAAATAGTTTAACCTGTTTTCACCAATTTCGCACATTTTTTTCACTAATTTCACATTTTTTTTTACAAATTTCACCTAAAATTTCATTGATATCACTGACTATACCCTTTTTTACCGACTTTATTTATTTTTCACCGATTTCACTCGTTTTTCACTGATGTTGTCGTTTTACCGGTTTCATCATTTTTTTCACAAATTTTACCCGAATGTTCATCGATTTCATATGTATTTATCGATTTCAGAGGCATTTTTTACCTCTTTCACCCAATTTTCACCAACTTCGCCAATGTTCACCAATTTCATCTGAATTTTTATTGATTTCATATGTTTTCAAAGATTTCATGGATTTTTTTTTATCGATTTTACCCATTTCCCACCGATTTCACTAGTTTTTCATGAAAAGAATTCCATAAAATTCGAGGTTATGCATGTCTTGATATTATTGAATATTTTTTTCTTTTTTTTAGACTATTAAAAATTCTTTATATTTTGTTATTTCAGCCAAAATAAAATTATGTATTTAGCTAAGTCATAATTATTTTTTATTCTTTCGTATGTAAGATAGTTTTTTTTTTAACATAATGATATTTAAGAGAATTTCATTTTAAATTTTTGTATATAAAAGTTTATGACTTATGTTGTACTAAATCTTTAAAGTAACATTTTTACTTAAATAAATATTGATGCTAAAATATAATAATTTATATATAGGGGCTATTTAAAATAATAGAATTTTTTTATGTTTTTTTTTATCTATTCTAAGATAAGAAATTAAAATTATAAAAATTGATGCAAGAGAGAATTTATAAATTTAGGAGTTTATATAAGACATAAATATAATAAAACTCCATGTCTAAATATACATTTACAATTACTTTTACATGTTTGTCATTGAATTAAATAACACTTTTTACAACTTAAATAAGTGTACTTTAGTCAGCACAAAAATATTAATATTATTCATTCTTTAATGATAGTAGAGATTTGCTTAATATATAATGTTGTTATAGGTACTACACTAACAAAGATTATTCATTCTAAAAAAAATGGGTCGGTCGCCCTACCCAATTCATTTTAGGTCCAACCCGTATTTCACCGATTCTTGTTCGACCAATTTACACTGACCCATTTTCAACCCATCCAAACCCAACCCAATCCAACCATCGGTTTGCCACCTCCATGTGTGATAAAGAATCTTTAGTTAAAAGTAGTTGTAATATTTGTCCATCTTGTATTTAAAGTGAGTTGCAGTATTTATATCTTCAGAGTTCACCCAAACACTTCAAAAGCCCCATGGGCACATTGCCTTCACCTCACAACTTCACAATGGAGCTACAGCCAATGGACGTCGACACCACAGCCGTCTCCGGCCCATCGGAAAGGGCCAAATTGCTGCTCGCCTCGCCGAACCCATCAGCTCCATGGCAAGATCTCATCAGCTCCATAAAACAAACTTTTCTTCCTCGACCAAAAACAAAGCAACCTCGGCCTAGACTCTCTGTTCTTTTCTTACAAGCCCTGTTTCCAATTCTTAAATGGGGACGAAATTATAAAGCTACAAAATTTAAGAATGATTTGATGGCTGGCTTAACTCTTGCCAGTCTCTGCATCCCTCAGGTCTACTTTTTAATTAATTAATTGTTTCTTTCATTTAAGCATTACAATGTTGAAATGGGAATTTTTTTTTTTTGGCAGAGTATTGGGTATGCTAACCTGGCAAGACTTGATCCTCAATATGGTTTATGTAAGTGTAATCAGCTCAAACTAACACTTTTTATTTGATTTTTAATTTGTTTTATTAATTTGAATATTATTAATTCAGATACAAGTGTAGTGCCACCTTTGATTTATGCTGTTATGGGAAGTTCAAGAGAGATTGCAATTGGTCCAGTAGCTGTGGTTTCTTTGCTCCTTTCGTCAATGATTTCAAAAATAGTAGACCCTTCTGTTGATCCAGCCGCTTATCGAAGAATTGTTTTCACTGTCACATTTTTCGCCGGTACTTTCCAGGCCCTGTTTGGATTGTTCAGGTCAATTTATTTTCTTTTTCCGTTCACTCTTTTAGATTATTCGACAACAGGGAATTGAACCCGTGACCTTGACTCTGATACATACAGGTTAGGTTTCCTTATAGATTTTCTGTCACATGCTGCAATTGTTGGATTCATGGGGGGTGCAGCCATTGTTATTGGGCTTCAACAATTAAAGGGATTGTTGGGAATCAATCATTTTACATCAAATACTGATGTGGTCTCTGTGCTTGAGGCTGTTGTTAAAGCACTTCAGGACCAGGTAATTTATTTAGAAAGCCTTTTCTTTTTTCATTTTAGATAAGCTCAATTTCTTGGTTTACTTCATTGTAGGGCAATTGGTCAACTTGGAATTAATGTACAGCATATCCAACCATAAATTAAATTTGGTGTGACATATATAATAATATATAGCACACAAAAGAGCAAAATTCCAACTCCAACAAGTCATGCAATTTATGGGGGGTGTGGCATGTTCTTGGGTTGTGTGACAAATTTGCATCACCAAATTAGATATGACACACATTAATATTTAAAAAAAAAAAAAAAGAAATTATACATAAAATAAACAATTCAATCCCCAAACACCAATATTTATCTTACAGATTATTATTATAATTAAAAAGTTAAAGTACAATTGTTGGAGTCGACAGTATTGTGATAGAACAATATAGATGTTCTAAAGTTTCGAATTATAATTCTCTATTAGTTTAATTACTATAGTTTTTAAGACAGCGTCAAATGTACATTTTAATTGTTCTTTAATATGGCTATTGTGTTTGTTTTTTGCGACAGTGGTACCCGTTGAATTTTGTTCTTGGTTGTTCATTCCTGATCTTCATCTTAATGACCCGATTTATCGTAAGTATTTTGATTAAAAAAAAATAAAACTATTTTCAACATGTATAATTTTTTTAAAATATTAATTTCTTAATTTTTGTATGAAATAATTAATGCAGGGGAGAAGGAACAAGAAATTTTTCTGGCTACCGGCCATGGCTCCTCTATTTTCAGTCATATTATCCACTTTAATAGTGTATTTGACCAAAGCTGATAAACACGGAGTCAAAATTGTAAAACATTTCAAAGGAGGGCTCAATCCAATTTCAGTTCATCAGTTAAATTTTGGAGGTCCATATGTGGGTGAAGCTGCAAAAATTGGATTGATTTGTGCACTTATAGCTCTCACGGTAAGTTTTTTGCTAATAAAAAAATACCACATATATAGGGGGAAGTATATATTTTCGCATTTCATTAAATAAAATTGTAACAACGAATAAATTTATAATTAGGTACGAACCCGTCAATTAGACCAATCGCATGGAAATAATTAGAAATTTACTCTCTAATTTACTAGCTAGCCATTATATTTTATTTGTACTTTACAAACACAAGAATTAATGATGAATATGTTACTTGAATTTCTCAGGAAGCCATTGCTGTTGGCAGATCTTTTGCTTCTGTTAAAGGGTACCATTTAGATGGAAACAAAGAAATGGTAGCAATGGGATTTATGAATGTAATTGGATCTTTAACTTCTTGCTATACAGCAACTGGTGAGAAAATTTCTTTTACAAAAAACGAAAACATTATTTGCTACGTACACTTTGGTAGCGTACTTTGTTAAAGTTTACCTCGACTCACAATTTATAAAACGAATACAGGTTCGTTTTCAAGAACCGCGGTGAATTTCAGCGCAGGATGTGAAACGGTGGTGTCGAATATTGTTATGTCAATTACAGTGTTGATATCTCTTTTGTTGTTCACAAGGCTTTTGTACTATACACCACTTGCTATTTTGGCTTCAATTATTTTGTCTGCATTGCCTGGACTTATTGATGTCAATGAAGCATATAAGATATGGAAGGTGGACAAGCTGGATTTCGTAATTTGCCTTGGCGCCTTCTTTGGTGTCTTGTTCGGTTCTGTGGAAATCGGCTTCCTAGTCGCGGTAATTCACTAATCTTTTTCATTTAGATTTGTTCCACTTTATCTTCGTGATCATTTTCAAAATATATTGCAATGATCTGTAGAACTTCATTAGTTAACATGCATCTAACACGGACAACTAAAGAAGTCGATACGTACCCAAAACCCTAATCTTATATTAGAGTGTCATATTTAATTTTATGTTTGGAATTTAGTACACTATTTAAACAAAGTTGTACAACAATATTTTTTAGTGCTGAATTAATTGAAACAAATTATCTGCATAACATGATGCAACGGGTGCATAAAACATAACTTAACATAACTTTCCTTTTATAGTATGGGAAAAGGTTTTTGAAATAATAATTTTCCCAGGAGGAATGTCCAAAATTAATAAAATAAAAATAGGATAAATATATAAATATTATCCATCACAAAGTTTATGTGGACACAGTACGAGTGGATGCCCACATTGTGCATTTTTTTTGGTGTTGATAGCAGTTGACTTAGGTCAAAATATAGGTTTGATTCTGTTAGGAGAGACTTTGTAAATTGTGACAAGCACAAAAGTTAAGGTTTATAGAAATAATGCGTTAGGTTGTGTCAGTTCTGAAAAAAACTAGTCCATACTTTCAAAATGTCACTTTGTTAGATGATGCGTGTCATTATACAATTTTATATGATCAACACAAATCCATCAATAGTGGAGCAAAATCAAGCCCTTTTTATGAAATCAATTTCTTTGTTGAAAAAATGGTGAAAGAAATTTCAGATTTTGTAAAAATACGCGAGACCTAACTTGTCATTTCACTTTCTTCCTGGCTCTTTTTTTTTTTTTTTGAAAAAATAAAATAATATCTTCCTCATTCATAGTGAGGATCATTTAGTACGAAACATTTAAAATATGTCCAGGTTCAACGAATCTGAAACCTTCCTTCTGATTCTCCCCTATTCTGAAGTGGTACAATAATGGATAAAGGTGACCAGAAAAAAGTAGCTCTTTGAAATATGACAAAGGGCGTTCCTGGTCTGTGTCTAAGCACTGCATAAATAATGGATGTCAATTTAGAATCTCAAAACATGTCCAGGTTCAATGAATCTAAGAAACTCCCTCCCTTCAATGATAATCATCACTTTGTACCAAAAAAAAAAATCATCACTATAAAGGGAAAAAAAAGAAACTGGTTTATAAACTTACGGCCATTGATAAGTTTGCCCAACATGTATTCAAATTGACAATTTAATCCCACAAGTCATTAAATTGAAGTAAATTTGGGACTTTTTCTATCTAATTGAGTGAGTGAGCTTCTTTTGCGTTATGAATTTTATTGAAGAATTTTGATTATAATTTACAGGAAAAAGAAAAAAAATTAATATAAGTCATGTGCGAGTTGCATGACCCATGCAAAATCTTATTTTAGCTGAAGGCTCTTAATCACTATTTTGGTATATAAAAAAAAATCATGGTCTTCCTAATTGTGACTTTGGATCGGAACCAAAAAAAAATACCGATCTTACTAATTGCGGTTTTGGAACAATTTTTTTTGAAAAAACAATTGTTTTTGTCCCAAAATTCTAATTGCGATTCTGAAACAAAAATTCTTTTTAAAAAAATTTATGCTCTTCTTAATCCCGATTTGGGAGATTTTTTTTTCCTTTGTATGCTTTCCATAATTGTCATATTGGAACAAAATAAAAAAATCTTTTTTCTTGTTTCAAAATCCTAACTGCCATTTTGAAACAAAAATTCTTATCGAACTTCCTAACCACGATTAAAAAGATTAGAAAAAACAAAATTATCCCAAAATTTCGATTCGGAGGAGCAGATTTCTTCAAAAACAAAAATTGTTCCAAAATTGCAATTAAGATTCTTCTCACACTTTTAGATGAGAATAATTAATGAGAATAACATATTCTTAATTATTGAATATGCATTACGTACAAGTAATATATAGTTTAATTATTAATTTATTGCGTGCAGGTAGCCATCTCATTCGCAAAAATAATTGTGAATTCAATAAAACCTAGTACAGAAGTACTAGGAAAACTTCCAGGAACAGACCACATATTTTGCAACGTGGTGCAATTCCCCATGGCAATTCAAATTTCAGGCATCCTAATTGTTCGTATCAATTCAGGGACACTTTGTTTTGCAAATGCTAATTTCATAAGAGAAAGGTAATTAATATATAAACAATAAATTATTTAATTAATATTTCTATTGAAATTTAATTGTTTCATTCAGGATATTGAAATTGGTGGAGGATGAGATTAATGATCATGATATGGAACAAAGTACCAAAAGAGGATCAGGACTTCATGTGTTAGTACTCGACATGACTAGTGAGTAATTATATATATGACACGACTTTTTTTTTTTTTTTTCCCTCAAGTTATTAAATTTAATTAAACTTAGTTCCAACAAGAAAACAGAAAGTATTTAAAAGGAATTTGTCACAGTTTTTTTTTCTCCTAAAATAAAAGTTCCATGCATATGAAATTGAAAATATTTGCAAAATGTTTTTCTTTTAAGACTAAATAAACAAAAAAGATTTACTTAGTATTTTTCAAGCGGAATTATTTATTTTCAATATATAATATTAACGTAATGGTGTATTAAATAAATCATGTCATATTTGTCAAATGATAATTAATGGCTAGTATTGTAACGTACAGATGTGGCCAACATTGACACTTCGGGTATTCATGCACTGGAAGAACTGCATAAGCAACTAATTACGCAAGGAATACAAGTAAATTTTTTCACTCTTAATATATATATATATATATATATAATTACTATTTTCTTCAATTTTATTTAAATAAAAGTTCTAAGTATTTTTATTAATTAACTATATATATATTTACTGATTTTGCAGTTAGCAGTGGCTAATCCTAGGTGGCAAGTGATAAACAAAATGAAGGCATCAAAATTAATTGAAAAAATTGGATCAGGTTTTATTTTTCTATCTGTAGCTGATGCTGTGAATGCTTCTCTTCTTCTCAAAATGGACAACCTTAATAGTTGTTAATGGAACACATAATAATCCTATCTTACATGTTATGTTCAACATTTTAGTTTATGTATAATGTGATAGTATTTTTGTTGGCATGGTAATGCAAAATTGGTTAAATGCTATGAAGTAATTACTACTTGTCTACTTGCTATATTTTTTCTTGTAATTACTTGCTAACGCCTTAATTTCCCTTTATACCTCGAAAAAAGGTGATTTTGACATTTTGTACCTTAAAAATTAATTATCTCACTTTATACCTGAAAATATTTTAATCACTCCACTTTGCACCCCCGACGTCTTCAACCACCTTAATATGGTCGAAAAAAGCCATTGCAACTGCTAGGAAGGGCATGTCGGTATTTATGAAAAAAATTCCTCTATTTTTTATTGAACACATCATTTCTTTCTTGTGTTGATTGTTAAACGAGTCTGAAAATATTTTCTCTCACTCATAATCATAAATAGAGGAAAACATTTTCAATGCTCGCTCAACAATTAATTGAGGAGGAAATGTGTGTTCAGTAAAGAATAGAGGTATATTTTTTATAAATCATGACAGTTGGAATGACTTTTTCCAGCGACATTAATGTGTTCAAGACGCCAGCATGGTGCAAAATAAAGTAATTATAGTCTTTTGAGGGGCAAAATAAAGTAATTAATTTTTTTGGGTGCAAATTAAAGTGCTAAAGTAGTCTAATTTTGTAGTGCAAAGTGGAATAATTAAGCCACTTGCTAAATAACTCACATGGCATTACATAATATGTAAAAGAAAATGTCAGTTGTCAAGGTTTTTTTGGATGAATTGTATACTTTTGGGGTGCATCATTGCTCGAAAATAATGAAAATTTGTAATATTGAATCGCTAGATTGTCCATAAGGGAAAATAATAGAAAACTAGTTAAATCCAAACAAAAATATATAGAATATATTTTGCTTTCTTGAAACGACATAAAGAAATTGCAATTATTCGTTCAATAATTTATCGAATAAAGAGTTTGTATGTATTAGCTATATCATGTTGAATCAATGAGGCCGTTGGTAATCAAGACAAACTGAGGTCTCAGGATCAATCCATTATTTACCTGATTCATTTTTTACCCAACACATTTTTAGATCCATATTGAATGGTCGATTTTAGACCCAACCTTGTTTCAACCCACCCGAAATTAACCCAACTCATCTGTATGCCATTCTTAGATGAATTTATGTACATAGACCATCATGGATTCGGCTTCCAGCCCTAACATAATTTATAAAAAAAGAATTGGAACCAAAAAGCTTGCATGCTTGTATAGGAATTAGGAAAAGATATTGTTAATCTTTAAAACGATTAAGTTTTCATATGATTTTTTTAATCAAAAGTGTGAGAATCGAAGTGAAAAATATAGAGTAGATTTTACATGTACAATTTTTAGATATTTTTCAAAAAAATATTCATATTTAACTGACAGAAACATATTTTACCAACGAAACGAAACTTTAATCCATGTCTTTAAGAATTAATGACAAGAATTCCCTTATCCAAGAAGTACCAAGATCAATCAATACACAACGGTTTTAGATTTAATTGATGATGTCAAAAGTTCCAACAAGAAAATAAAAGAATGAATTTTCCATTAATTTTTTATATTGCAATTTTATCGTGGTCTTATACAAATAAAATGAATTGAATATCAATGCTAAAGATTTCATGAATAATGCCTCAACTTCCACAATTAAGATTTCATCTTTGGTGGTGATTTTTGACATTCTAGTTGCCACGGGAGATGTAATTGATTTAATACTATTAGTTAGTAATTATGGTGATCGAGTCTAATCTATCACGATATTTCATATTAAATCAATTACATCCCAAGTAGCAAGAACAAGAATGTGTGAATTTCCATGAAAAAAAAATATATCGTAATAGAAATCTTTTCTGAAGACTAATAAGAAAGAGAATGTGAAGTGAAATTTTTCTTGAGCATTTATATAACGTACAGATTGTTGCTTAAGATCTAAGCCACCGTCTTTCCTACTATTTTCATGGAAATAATCAGTTAAGAAATTAAGAAGAAGCTGGGTGTGTTTATCATTAATTTTCATTCTGGAATTTTCTAATATACACATATTTTTCTGTGAGTTATAATATCGTTATGTGATATTTTATTCATATAATTTGTGATTATCACTTACATATAAATATTATCTAGACAAATTATATATTGCACTTATCTAGCTTTTGAATAATTTTAAAGACATGCAGCATATGAGAGCTTGGTTATCTTTGAAATAAAATTTGATCAATAATTTGAATAAAATATGAATTAAGCATGTGATCGTATCAGGCTTCCCAATCTTGATGTTGGGAATAGGTTTGTAGCATCTGGGCCTTAAGTATAAGTTTATAACTACATTTTGGGCTTATCCTTGTAAACTAGTTAGGCTTCTATGTGGTAGAGTTTCAGGCATTTTATTGCATTGAAACTACAATTCCTAATCAATTTTCGTCTCGTCATTCTCTTTCTTTAATTAGTTTATACTTGATAAATGATCTCATCGGACAACTCTTTTAAGAGAAATAAATAATCACCACAAATCTCTGGATCGAGTAAAAATTATATGATAAGACTTTTTCTTAGAGCAAAAGACAAAAACACCCCATGTGCTTTGTCTAACTCTCAAAAATCCCCCTGTGATATTTTAACTCCCAAAACCCCCTCTGTGTTTGGTTTTAAATACCACACTTGACCCAAGTAGTATATACTTATAATTTTATTTTTGACTTTTGGTGGAATGACAAGATTACCCCTATGTGTTTGTTTTTTTTAACTTTATTTATTCTTTTTGAAAAATTAAGTATATACTACTTGGGTCGAGTGTGTCATTTAAAATCAAACACAGGGGGGTTTTGGGGATATAAAATGACACATGTGGGGTTTTTTTGGGAGTTAGACAAAGCATAGGGGGTGTTTTTGTCTTTCGATGTCAGGGGTAAAATTGTCATATCAAAAGCAAAATGTGAACAAATATTTGCAATTTTGGCGTTTGAAACACATTCTGTTTTTTGGGGGCGTATTTGACACTTATTTGAGATCACAGAGGGTTTTTTGGGAGTTAAAATAACACAGGGGGATTTTTGGGAGTTAGACAAAGCACAGGGGGTGTTTTTGTCTTTTGCTCAATTTTCTTACTAATAATATTATTAGTGAGTAGAACTCAAGGCTGTCAATATGGCGGATTTCAATCCGACTCCGATCCGAATATGTACCGATTTATTAAGATGTTTATCTTATTAGAGCTTCGATTGATGTGATCCGATTATAAAGATCGGCAATTCAAAATATGTGGAGTGAATATAGATCTAGGTTGATCCGATCCGTTATATTTCATATCCGACAATAAATAAATAAATTTTATATTCACATAATACACTACAGGAAAATTAAATTTTAGTGACAAAATTTTATGTGACAATATTAAAGTTGTCACATCTTATATATATGAATTGACAAGAACTCAAATATTGCCACTAAAATGGTTTTCATAAACACACTAGTGACAAGAATTGTATAAAAGTTATCACTATTGACATTTAGCGATACCCCAAAAGTGACAACAAAAAAGTTGTCACTAAACCATAGTGACAATAGGTTGTCACTAAAAGGGTGTCGTTAATTGTCAATAGTGACAACTTAAGTCACCATATAATATATTTTGTCAATATTGCACTTGTCACCATTATTATTATGACAAAATTAATATTTTTATCACTAAATACATACAAAGAGCTACAACTTCTACATTATCACTCATTTTTTTGTCACTTAAGCTCAATTTTCTTGTAGTGATATTTTATTAAAACTAGTGATATTAATAATATTTTATCATGAGTTTAATATGATGGTAGTTAATAATTTATTGATAATTTGTTTTTATGCTTATTTTCTTCTAAAAACATGAATAATGATTAAGAAAGTTTGAACATGTAAGCTATATTAATAAAATCAGTTAACAAACTTATTTTAGAAAAAAAAACTAATGTAAAATTTGGAAGTGAAGATTTTATTGTATCCGAAAAAATTCCATATCCGACCAAATCCAAACAAGATACGTTGGACTGGAGAAATGTAGATCCGAGAGATATCTGGATCGAATTAGATCCAACATAAATGGAGTTGAAACTAGATCTGGGTCGAGCCTGATCCAATCAGATTCCAACCCATTATTCTTGATCCCTTTACTTATGACATAAAGCTTTAAGTTAAAGCTGAGACCCCAGAACCAAGAGGTCGTGAGTTTAACTTCCACTAATATGGATATTTAATATTTATCAGTGATTAGCACTATGATATGACCTGGTTGGATCTACGTGGTTCAGTTGAACTACAAAATATATATTGGTCCGGAACATCTAGACCACGTACGATGTCTCTCGAGTAAAATTCATATGATAGTGCAACTTTTTCTCTATCTTTGTCTCTATTTCTATCTTTATGGCTTTTCTATCTCTTTTCTACTAATATAAGAGTATAAATAGTATTGTGTTGTCTTTTAACTCTTTTATACGAACTAAATTATCCCAATATGATTTGTATTTTGACATTGAATATTTAATATTTCATATAACTTAGTGAGATATTATTATAGTTTTTAAAATCTATAAAAATAAATTTAACATAATATCAACTATTTTCATTCTATGAAATTCTATAATGGACATTTTATCTCAGATGTGATATTGTTTAATAAACACTTTATCCTCTGTGATTTCGTCCATGAATATGAAATAATATAATATGACGGAGATAGGAAACCAATTCTACAAAAGTAAAGGGGTGTATATCAATATATTGTATTTGATTTATCACATATGGTAAATTTGACTTTAAAAAATAACACAAAGGGGTAATTTGCTATTAACTCAAACCCTATATATTTATAACTTACTTTTTCGTATTTATTTAATGACCCAAGGTATTTCAAACATATTGGCTAAAGTTTAATTAATTTGATAAATAAAAGGAAAAATTAAATTGATTACATGATTGAGCATGCAGTTGGATTATCATCACTGAACATTAAGGTATATTGTTCTTCAACTGGATTAAGAGTGGCGACGCCGGGTTCATTTGTGTCTCGAACAAGATTAGAGGGTGCCTTTTTGTCATAAACACCGGATGCATAGGGGTGGGCAATCATGTTGTAAGGAACATATGGCCACATTTCCACTTTCTTCCCGGTTGCTTTTGCTGCTGCCAAAACCTTCTTAGCCTCCACATATCCGTACACCGTTGCCTTTTGCTGTTTCCAATCCACTTCCACTGATTTTGCTCCTGCATAAAATTAACTTTATATATAGAAGGAAGTGAAATACACTTGCTTTCTGATTGGATAAAACTTCTCTAGCTTCTCTAGTGGTTGACGTTCTTCATTAGAGCGTATGCGGTTAAGATTTTTTTAAGGAAACAAATTAAAGAGGATGCATGCATGCATTCTTTTTCTCTTTGGTGAAATTACAGATAAGTTTCAATAATTATAAATATATCTTATTTCATTTAAAAGTTTGAAAACAATAACATTTTCACCCTTGTCATATCATTCATGCAAGAAAATATTAAAAAATTTAAAATGAGTAAATGAGTGATATAATTAATTTGCAATTGGTATATATATAGTACCTTTTACACGGGAGAGTACGTTCTTCATTTTAAGCCCACAGCCTTCACAGTCCATTCTTACTTTGAGAGACACAGTATTGAGCTGCTTCTTTTTCTTTTTCTTCACAAACAAATCAGACAAATATTCCACAGTCCCTATAACTCCCATCTTAATAAACTAACACAAAAACCAATATAAAATTAATGTACCAATTATCGAATTTATAAATTGTATGACTATATATATATATATATATGATATATGATATATATATATGGTGAGATGTACTTTTATGAATTTGTGAGAATGAAAGAATATCCACAGGGCCGGGCAAGAGCTACAGTAGTTGAAAATAATTGGTGAATGAGGTCTTGTATATATAGATAATAGCTGCATTTCCTAGTCATTTAATTAATTAGTTTCTAATTTGGATGGTTTTACTTTTATATGCATGTATTTTGTTAATTAATTATATATAGGAAGTTCATACTTAGTCTACAAGAAATGGGTAAAAGTTATTCTGGGTAAAGTTTTTTTGGAAAGCGACTAGAGCAAAAATGATGGACGTTACGTTCTTACTTCTCACTACCCATAGGAACAATAATTTACAAAGGCATGCACTTTAAAACAATCGTGGGTCTTTAAAATCCGTGTCCGTTTTTTATCCCACTGTTAATTTAATGGGCAAGTGAGCGACATGTGCTGAGTTCCGTCTGAAAAATGATGGCAAAACTAAATGTGTCAAGAGGGTATGAATCATGGTATGAAATGTATTTTTTCGAAAAGTTTGGTATCAAATATATTTTTTGGACTAAAATTTGATATCAAAAGTATTTTTCCCATTTAGGAAAGTAAACTTTCAATTTGAGTTCATAATTTGATATGAACATGAGTTGACGCTAATGTTTATCTTTGGAAGTATGGTTGGGCTAAATTAAAGTCTGTGTTGGGTACAAGTTAAATGAACCATAGAAAGCCCCTACTTAGATTTGACTGTGTACATAAAGCACCTAATAAAAAGTGATAATTACTTTTCTTTTCTTTTTTTGATAGTAATAAAAAGTGATAATTACGACAAAAGATCATTTATTAGTATTACATGATTAAGTGTATGTGTGGAATATTAATCACACATATTTTATATTTTTATACTTGTTAAAAGATCTATATGACATCAAAATATGATAAATGATCCACCTTGGACAATTACGTAGCAATAGAATCAACTAATACAGGACATTTTTCCATCTAATTATTTGTAAAACCCTGGCCGGTCCACTTTGACCTGACAATAACATTATCTTCGTTTACTATGTAGGCTTTATGGGAAAATTCTTACCTATATCTAGTTTGACCTTACTCAAAGTAATTATATGCATGGATTTGGATAAAACTTATAGGATAGCGATCAATCACAAATCAAGTGCAATACACTTGCCATGTGGTTGAACGAAATTGATCAAACCTGGTGTGGACAAGATTTTCCTGCTTTATGTCCTCCCAGAACCGACCTAACCAAACACAGCCCTTATACCATTGCATTCAATTTCACAAACCATGCTTAGAGAGTAGGTTAACAAATTACTCTTCCAAATAGCCAAAAGTAAACTAAAATGATCCTAAGTATATCTCTTCTAAATCTGATCATAGGTATTATTATAAATTTATGATAATACATATATATAAAATATTTTTGTTGTTTATCAAGGGTTTATTAATCTCTTTTGAGACGCTTTAGACACATTAAATGACTCATCCGGGATTCGAACATGAGTTTGCTACTTTATAGTTTACTTTATATATATATATATATATATATATATATATATAAATTCTTATAGCCATTTGGGGTAATGAAGAGTTGAAGACCATTATCTTGATTCAAGTCCCATTCAACTTGAGTCAAAGAATGCAACCATTACATTACAATGCTTTAGAATATTAGGTGTAGGAATCAAGTTCCATTTTTCTTTTATGCAAAAAAAAAAAAAAAAGATGCACCGGCCAGCCCACAACGTACCCTAAAAAGTTCAATGGCTTTGGGTTTGGGATCAGATCGATCATTCTGGCGTTTTCACTTCAATCAATCATCTTGTATGGCTAGCTTGCCACCTTTAAATCTACAATAAAAAACAAAAATTCTCTGCAGCCCATTCATATATATATCCAAGAATCTTGGTCCCCTCTATTCATATTTTGTGGATGTCTTCGTGACCAAGTATTGGAATTTCGTTTCTTATAGCGTGCAATTATATATATGTCTGAAATAATGTTTAAATACAAATATGAGCTTGAACGTGTTTATGGTTTGAGCATAATATTATTAAGGATAAATTACGAATAGCTCCCTGAGATAAGGTCTAATTATAAAAACCCCTCATATATTGAGTATTACGAAAACACTTCTATAATTTGTCACTCTCTAACAATTGACCCCTTACTCCTAAAAAGTTCTAACTTTGCGCTAGGGAGTTATTTGTAATGTTCGTAATATCATAAAAAAAAATATGGGTGCTAATTGTAATATTTCATAAATTGATAAAATTGTATAAAATTGTATAATTTCCCATAAAGTTTAAAAAAATATTATTTTTATTACATATTTATTAACAATTTAATTTTTATAATAAAAATTTTAAAAAAAATTTAATTGTATTTAATATATATAAGAAACTTATTTACACATTTAATTGAATAAATTATTTTATATAATTTAATAAATTTTATTATTATAATCATAAAAAGTAAATTAAAAAAATTATATTGGATTTTAAAATTTTCTTATTATTTTTAAAATATTCAATTTATTAATACAATATAGAAATTATTAATTTAATCAAATTTGTAAATAAATTTCTTTTATTAATAAAATTTCATTAATGATTTTTTTAATTTATTACTATAAAAATTAAATTGTAATAAATATGTAAAAAAATGTTGTTTTTAGTATTTTTGGTAACTTATCTGCAACTATACAATTTTTCGTAATACCCAATACGTGAGGGAGTTTTTCGTAATTAGACCTTACCTCAGAGGGTATTCGTAATTTACCCTATAATTAAGTATGAGTTCAAATACTTAAATATGTTTAGAGTTTTCTCCATTTCTTAGTTTATCTATGAAAGTTTAAAGGAAAATTGCAAAAATGGTCCTGTAACTACAACTCGTTGGCAAAAGGTCGTTTATCTTTTCGGTCTAACAATAAAGTCTTGTAACTAAAATAATTTGGCATTGTAGTCATATTTCGGCCCGAATTAGGATTTTCTTCCATTGTGTCTGCCAAGTCACCAGCCCCTTTCACGTGGAAAGCTGATGTGTTCTCTAATTATGAGAAAATTGCGAAAATGGTCTAGTAACCGGAGCTCGCTAGCAAAAAAAAGGCCTTTAACTTTTCAGGCTGACATTTAAGTTATGTAACTAAATTAAGTTAGCAATATAATTCTATTTCGGCCCAAATTTGATCTTTTTTCATCGTATCTGCCAAATCACCCACCCCTTCCACGTGGAGAGCTTAACTTAAGTGAATGCAAAAATGGTCTCATAACTAAAGCTCGCTAGCAAAAAAATCATTTAAAAATTCGGCTATGATGTAATTTGGACCTTACAAGTATTTTGAACTCGTTGGTTTTGATGTAATTTTGAGCTTACATGTAACTGTTGATCATATTAAAATGCTTATACCTTTGAAATCTTGGTTATAAGCATGTGTACTTGTGCAACTATAAGAGTTGTTGTTGAGCTACTTTTGAAGTATATGTTGAGCTTAATTGCATTTTTTATCGTTATTATTATTCGATAGTTTCGACTAAGTGTCTTACATGAATTCATTATATCAGACTAATTTGATTTTCAGTACTTAAATGTTATGTTGGTAATAATTTAGGTACTTCTTGAATACCATCGAACAATACATGTGAATCTGAGCTAGAGCGCACATCAGCAAGAGGTTAATTTTACGCGTGTAAGGAGCGGATGGATTGGTGGATACGGTGAAAAAACCCCAATTTGAGCCGAAATAGCACTAAATTGCTAAATAACTTTGATACATGCCAACTTGAAAAGTTAAAAGGATTTTTTTGCTAGCGAGTTTTTGTTACGGGGTCATTTTTGCAATTTTCCTATATGTTAGAGTACACAGGGGAGGGGAGGGTGACTGACAGTAGAAGAAAATCATAATTCGGGCCAAAATAGAATTAAATTGCCATTTTTTTTATTAGCGAGCTATAGTTACGGGACCAGTTTTACACTTTTGTCAAGTTTATAAGCTACAATATAACAAATGTTTTTTTTTTCAAAATCCGAGATCATATAAGATTTTCGTCGCTTGAATTTGAACTGAATATCTAAGGGTCCATTTGGATGGATGGATTTGAGCTGGGTGGATTTGAAATTCCTTGTCAAATCATCAGGTTGTTTGGATACAAAATATAAATCCATTCATTTGAAATCCTGGATTTTAGTCCAATGGATTTGAGCCCAATTTTAAGTGTATTTGAAATTCTTCAAAAAACTTTGTCATTTGAAATCCATTTAAAAAGAAAGCTTACATTATAAATGTTCTCTATTTTAATGTGGCTAAATAGTAAATACATTGCCACTCGACCCAGATGACTATAAATAACAAATTAATCCCAGAATTTTTTGGATGATACAAACTTACCCCTCAAGTTTCGGATACTTTCAAGAATTGCAATTTGACCCCAAATTTTCAAAAAAACCTAGAATTACAATTCAGTACAGAATTATCGAAAATTAAAATTTGCAATACGGGTCCTATTATCAGAAATTTGAATTCGCACTTTTGGTCCCTCAAGTTTTGAAAATTGCAATTTTGACACCAGATTTTCTAAGAACCCAGAATTGCAATTCAGTCCAGAATTATAAGAAAATTAAAATTTTCAGTTTGGCCCCTGATTTTCAGAAATTCAATTTGCATTTTTGGTCCCTCAATTTTTAGATATTACAATTTTACCCCAGATTTAAAAAGAACCCAGAATTGCAATTCAGTTCAGAATTTTCAGAAAATTAAAAAATTTCAATTCGGCCCCAGATTTCCAGAAATCCAAATTTGCACTTTTGGTCCCTTAATTTTGGATAATTGCAATTTGACCCCATATCTTAAAAAAAGACAGAGTTGCAATTCAGTCCAGAATTTTCAGAGAATTAAGATTTTCAATTCAGCTCCAGATTTTCAGAAATCCAAATTCGCACATTTGGTCCCTCAAATTTTGAAAATTACAATGTTGCTCTAAATCGATTTATGCGATTTTATCCAGATATCAACAACAAAATAACAAGCAAGAACTAACTTATAAAACACAGTAATAATATACAATTATTATATACGCATGCCCAGGCCTTTTCGTATAACGTTATGAAAAGGGCTTTGAATATAGTAAATTGGATAAAAAATTGGTTCAAATAGATGAAATTGGTGAAAACTTAGCTTAATCTTAATAAAATGATTGAAATCGATGAAATTATTTTAAAAACGGATGATAACGTAAAAAAATTATAAGTTAAATAGGTTTAAATCAAAATTTATTTCTAAATAAGTTTATATGTAGAGTTGTAATCGAAATTTAAAAATTATTAAACAAAGAATATTATTTAAATTTAAGTTAATACATTATAAGTTACGATTGGGAATTTCAAATACCGTAAATGATATATACCAAACAATATATTTCAAATGAATGGATTTGAAATTCTTTATAAAAAAAATTATCCAAACAAAAAATTTCATATGAATGAATTTCAAATCTTTGGAATTTAATTTGAAATCCTTCCATCCAAATAGGCCCTAATAAGGGTTATTAATTATTGAAAAGCTTTCATTGAGTTGATCCTGATTTGGTTTGTGAGTTTTTTGTGAAACTATTATCCTATATTTTGAAACAATTTCAATGAAATATTGAGATACTAAAATACTAGTATAATAATTTTGAAAGGAAATGGTTTGGCCCAACTCGGATGAGCCAAACAGGAACGTCTTGCTCTCTTCATTGATTACACAAGTTCTTATCTAGCTCTAAGATAAACGCTTAATATCATCGCTCCACTTACATGACATAAGAAATTTGATTACACAATAATGTATCTCTTATATTATTTCTCTTCTTCCATAATACCTGAAATAATACTGAAAAAATCTACAATTTTTTTCCGAAAACATGAAATTGAGAATATCCCAAAATATTTATCAAAGTATTTCCAAAAATGGAAACAAACAGAACCTAGAATTTGACCCTTTCATCTCTTTCCACACACCATTTCAATATGGAGTATATATTTTTATATTTATAAATGTAAAGCAACAAAGAGTACATTACACCCAAGGTGGTTGGGCCAAGTGGTTGTGACTTACGACCTCCAGAGGCGAGACTAAAGTTCGACTCCTACTGAAGACATCACACTGGGGAGAACTTATACCCTTTGCACTCTTCGGTCCGAGCTGTAAATACACAGTTTAGTAGATAAAAAAAAAAAAAAACAAAGAGTACATTACATGACATTTTTTTTCAAAATAAATTCGTCTCAAGAAATAGGCCCCCCAAGTCCTCAATTTGGAATTTGGAGCCCAAATCAATCAAACCATAAGCCCACACAAATAACTAGCAATTGCATCTCCAATCTAAAAACCCTAGCAATAAAACCCTAATCCCCTTCCAATAATCTGTTGCCCATTGTCGCTTCATCGTCGCCCTTCACCACCGCCGTCGCCGCCGCTTCTCTGCATCCACAATGGTCGCCGTAAAGAAGACGGTAAAACCCTTCTCCATTTTCTTCCCCTATCAAACAAACACATACACTAAAAATGTACACATTTAACAATTTCTGCTATTTACCTTTTTTAAAATTTGGTAAAAATTGCAGAAGAAGAACTATGAGAGCATAAGCAGCAGGTTGGCTCTTGTAATGAAGAGTGGGAAATACACCCTTGGTTACAAGACTGTTCTCAAGACCATCAGGAGCTCAAAAGGTTCCATTGTTATTACTTTTAATTTCCTTTCCTAAGATTCTAATTTTTTATAAAAATGTAATAATATAATATTTTGTGTTAAATGAAAATTACAGCAAAGTTGATATTGATATCTAACAACTGCCCGCCATTGAGGAAATCTGAGATTGAGTACTACTCCATGCTTGCTAAAGTTAGTGTCCACCATTTCAGTGGAAGTAAGTTTTTATTTTTTCAGCAAATTTTTGGTGTATGTTGATGTTTTGTTTTTTCAGGTAGATGATTAGATTGTCAAGTGCATATCCATTTTAATAAGTCTATCTCTGTGTTATGTAGATGACCAATTTAATTGTAATGACTTGATGAACATTGATCAATATGATTAGATTAGTTTTTCAGATTTGTATTTTGTAAGAAGTCTTTATTACATTTATTTTGGTCTTATAAGGTAATGTTAACATGTCTGTAGCATCAATTGATAAGGTCTGTTTGCTAACTTTTTATACTTAATTGATTTCACCATTTTCCATATAACATATAATGGAAATTTGTCTGGGTCTCATTTTTGGTATGGATATTTATCCTTTTGCAATTAGAATTTAGCTTCTAGTGAATACATTACTTTCGGGTTTTGGCTTTGTATGGAGTTTGATTGCTTAACGACTTCTTGACTGATCTTTGAACTGTGTAATGTGATCTATTGTAGTAATTTTGTGAGACATTATCTTATATTGTTCGGTATGTTTACAGAGTTTCCTATTATTAATGGTAATTTGTTTTTTGCAGACAATGTTGATCTGGGAACAGCATATGGAAAGTTTCATCGGGTGTCATGCCTCGGTATCATCGATCAAGGTACAATACCTATGATGTTTTTGTTGTTTTCTACTAAGTATTTTTCTTTATTTTTGCGTTTATATGTACTAATGTTACGACTTGGGTTGATAATTTCAGGTGACTCGGATATCATCAAAAATTTGCCTGGAGACCAATGAAATTGATGAAAATTTAAAATTACTATAGAACAGATAGATAATTGTTGATTAATCTTGGGATCTGCCTCATGTAGTAGAAAAATATTAACTGCATATTTGAGAAAAAAGATTTTCCTATTCTTATATGACGGTGAATTCGATGAACAAAAGGGTTTAAGCTTGTTCTACTTTTGGCCTTGAATGGTGGATTTTTTCTAATAAAATTTTCTTTAGCTATATTTGGTTCTTGGATGGATTTCAGAGAGTAAAATATTCGTTTCAATTGATTGAACACCTTGCTTCATTTTGTTTTGTTTTGTTTTTTTTTCTTTCTGTTTTATGTTACTGAAGTTCAAGAATTGGTTTATTTTTTTCAAATTCCACCTCTCCGTTTTTGTATTGTGTCATATATTTTCTCGTGAATATAAACTTTAAGTTTGACTGTTTCATTGTGATTTTTTTTTTTTTTTTTGTGTGTATGTATCAATTAGCCCCTTGACCAAAAATCCTGGATCTACCTCTGGACACAAGTTTCATGTATCTACACTGGACATAAAAACTTATAAACCTACACAAATGATGATTTTATGCAATCTACAAGAGATCTTATCTATTGTTTATCGATCACACTAAATGGAGAAGTATGGTTATATGACTAGAAATGTATTAAATTGTATTGTTATTTTTTCTATCTAGAAAAAAATAGATTGGAAAAAACTAGAATGTATAAATTAATCAATACTTTTGCATTTTAAAAAATATAAAAAAAATTTATTACAATGTTTTATTTTTTTATTTGTTTTTATAACATATTTCCACAAATTCAACTAATGCCTGGCCCCAAAATATCTGAGGCCCGTCCTGCGTATGGATACGGAGAGTGGTTCAGTATATTACATTTTATGTGAAGTAATACTTTTTTTTTATTTCGTATTTTTTTAAATTGGCCGTATAATATCATGTTACAAATAATTACAACATATAACATTTATGTATGTTTCTTTTCCATATGTCCTAACTAAATAAATAGAATTCAATATAGTTCCGTGCTATAGTCTAGTTTTAGTAATTTAACAAAATTCAGAATCTCAATAGTGTCGAATATGTCGAGGTATGTATCAAACATGCATATTGATTTTTTTTATTTAATTCAGATTTATGAACACGTCTTGTGCCATGTAAAATACGTATTATCTATATGAGAATATGCAATATTGTATTTTATAATATGTTCAAGTATCGTGTATCATAAATAAATTGTTTCGGATTTACCAAAATAATTTGAAGCTTAAAAAAAAAAAAAGAAAAAACTGAAGACAGCACAACATAACCAAACAAGGAATATGAGCTGCTTCCAAGTTGAAGAACCCTAAAGCTTCAATTCATGGCAGCAAAATCAATCAAGCATTCTTCTGCGCATTTCATTTCAATTCAATTCACACTGTGGAAAAACTCTTCATTTTCTCAGGTAAGACAAGATTTACCCTCTTTTATATTGACGAATCCATACACATATTCATGAAATGGCACGCAAAACTCTGATTTGCTTGTTTTCGAAAAACTATTATTTTTTCTGCAAATTCCGGGTTCCGTTCTCACTTTATTTCTCTACAAGTACTGAAAATCAACAGTCTGTAAACACCCCTGCTGTCTATGAATACTTGTTGCACAAACACGACTTCTCTCCCCAAGTGGCTTCACGAGTTGCCTCTGTTTTAACCTCTCTAAAAGACCCACAAAAATCCGATTCCATACTTATATTCCTCAAAGAAAATGGCTTTTCCAAAACCCAGTTGGAGAGAGTCGTGAAATCTAGGCCTGAGCTTCTCTCTGCTAATTTTGAGAAGAGCATTAAGCCTAAAATTAAGATTTTCCAGGATTTGGGATTTTCTGCCAGTGAAGTTGCCATGATAATCTCAAATGATCCAGCGATCTTGTGTTCTAGCATAGATAATAGAATCATCCCCTCATTATCTCTGTTGAAGGGACTGTTTGATTCAAATGTTGAAGTGGCTAAGGTTCTAAAAGGGTTCTAGACGATTCTTGTCAATGGATCTGGAAAATGTTTTGGTGCCCAATGTTGAGTTCTTGAAGAGCTTGGGCATACCCATGAATCAAATTCTTAGACAATTCTTAATGTCACCGTGGCTTTTCTTGTATAAGCCAGAAAATCTAAGGAAATTAGTTAAAAAGGCTGATAAAATGGGGGTTGATAGGGGTTCAAAAGTGTTTATGTATGCTGTTAGAGTATTAAGTACGTTGAGTGATGAGACTTTGGAGCTAAAGTTGAATACTCTCCTGGATTTGGGATTTTCGGAAGATGATATATTGAAGTGTTCAGGAATGCACCTCATGTGGTTGGTGTATCAGTGGAGAAGATGAAGAAAGTAAAAGAGGTTTTACTTGAGACCGGGAAGTACGATATATCGTCTATTGTTAACAACCCTACTTCACTTACGTACAGTGTTGAGAAGAGGTATAAGCCGCGGCTGCAAGTCTTAGTGGATTTGGAAAAAAGGAATTTGATTAAGAAATGGCCTCGTTTGTCAACACTTTATTCAGTGCCGGATGAAAAGTTTTTTGAGAAATTTGTTGCTCCGTACTTGGATGATGAAGTTGGTGAAGCATTCATTGGAAAGAATCCAGTCCATGGCAAAGGTGAGCCGAAAATAGCTCGAAAAGATGTGAAAAAGTTATGTGGGAGCTATTGAACAAAATAGGTACCCTTTTTTGTACAAGTTTTTAGTAGTTTCTGGTCCTTAGGTTATGTTTGGTTCTTGGATTTTGGACTGAAGAATGTTTTTCTTTGATTAAAATTATAGAAAATTGAGCTTTAATATTCGTTAATTTTGATTTTCCTAATTGTTCAAATCACTTGAATTTTCAAACATTGCCTAAAGAGTTGATGTTTCATTATCTGTAATACATAACAAACTTAATACTTTTTTAATCAATAAGGGCATCTCCTATGAGGCAAGGGGAGGGGGAAATTGGATTTAGAGGGGAAAAAATATGAAATAAAATGGTTAAAGGGGTCTTCAAGCTATTTTCCCATTGAGGGGAAATTTATCACCTTGGAGGGGTGAGGCAAGGCAATATTGATAGATGGAATTGATACATTGAGTCATTTGAGATGACTTATAAAAAGGAAAGGGGAAGCTGGACTTGGAATCTGAGGGGAAGCTGGACTGAGCTGAGGGGAAGCTGGACTTAGACTGAGGAGTCACTGGAGATGGCCTAACAAGGCCTTCTTGAGTGTGTCTAATAAGAAGTTTGATAAATGTAAACTAATATTTTTCTTTTGTGCTTTTTGCAAAGTAATTAGGAATGCTACACTGCAGTCACCTTTGTCACCTTTTGTCTTTGTTATGAATTTTAATTTTTTCCCCCTTAAAATTTAATTTTAAAAATAGAACAAAGGGTAAAAAGTATTTTTTGTATGCTCTAACTTTTTAAATGGCACGGGTTTCTTCCTAATTGAAATTTCATGGAGGGAATAATTTCACCTGACCTCGGAGTGTAAAGTAAATTAAATTATCATGGTTTTATTCTATAAAATTACCTCATTTATCATTATGGTATCTTGAATTCCTGCATTTTGTAATAGTCCTTATCTCATATAATCTATTTTACAACTCTCATTGACTTCAATGGATGTTCTATCACTTTGTTCTCATGTAATCAAGTTGAATGAAGTACAATTTTTTGCATTCTACAAGTTGAGGTGGATAATGAATTTTATGCTTTTTTTTTTATTTACTATTTTAGGGTACAAATCAAATTACAGGGGATGCTGAAACTTATATCAAAGTAGGTGAAGCATATCATAATAGGAAGCCATGGATTTAATGGTAATCAAATGTATTTTTATTGCATCAACAACTAATTACAAGATACAATTGAATAGTCAATCTAGGAGCTTCAATTGAGATCGGAGTTGACATAGTTGACTCCTGATCCATGTAGTTAGAGAAACAAGGATGAAGAAAGTAAATCGGATAAAAAGACGGACCAACAATGGTTGAAGGTTCCAGAGAGAGACGAGACATTGAGGGTTTGGGGGAGACGACGCCAACATTCAACAATTTTTTTTTCTATTCACTGCCCGTTCCCTATTTATTAAATTCTTGACTTGTTGCAAAATTACGAAAACACCCTTGGCTACTTAAAGTCGCATTACGCTTTTATTATTCCCACTTTTAGACTTGTATCAATACCTTCCCCTCAAAATTGTCCTTGTCCTCAAGGACATATAAAACTTCAAGAACATGCACTAAATTCAATATCTCATCATCAAAGCTCCAAATGCACATAAAAAACTTCAAGAACATGCACTAAATTCAATATCTCATCATCAAAGCTCCAAATGCACATAAGTAATAATAACTTTCATTTTGTGAAATAATATTTTGGTTGTTAATATCTACACAATTTTCTTGTAAAGACTAGTTCAGTTTTGACTTAATATCTTGTCACAATTTCCTTTGAAGTGGATTATTTTCAGGTATTTTATTGGGTAATTTCTTGGAAGACCTAGTGGGCAACTTTACCCTGTATAAAAATAGACATATTACACTCTATGAAAATGAAACGGACAAAACTGTTCCGTAATGTTGTATACACAAGGAGGAACTTTGGAGAAGTGCATCTTAAACTTAAATTTGAGTCTTTCAAATATTATGATACAATTTTCTTCATCAAACAAAAGCTACATATATCTTCTGAAATAGGAGTAATATATTAATTCTCTTTCAAATTTTAAATTCGAAACAAAAGAAAGAGATAAAAATGAAAAATAAAAAACCCAACCATAGCCCCTTGTTTTGGGTTGGGAAGACAGTGAGATTATTATATTTTTTTAAAAATCTTTTAATATTCAAACAATGGTAATTTAATTAGTAGATATGAAAATGAATTGAAATTAATTACAATAATGGGTTGAAATAATTGGAGAAAATAGAAATAGGAAGTATAGACTTAAAAATAGATATTAGTGTGATGTTGGACTGTCAAATTAATAATAAAGTTATTAATATATTAAATATGTACATTAATTCTTATTTAAATTTACTGATTAAGTTAACGTTTCAAGTCGATATAGAGAATTTTACATTTGTCTCTGTAATTATAATGTGTCGTTTGTAGAGAATGCATGGAGAAATGCGCTGGAATCTTAGGCTAACGTCACCTCGTCTCACTAATTACTATAAAAGGCAACGAGTGGAGAAGAAATCGATATTCCAATCTCTTTTCCGATCACGAAGTAGAGAGCTAAGATCAGAAACGCATATGCCCATTTCTCTTGCTGCAAGCATCATGTAATATGTTTGTCCGGATAAATTTAAATACATATTTGATTTCAATAGATGAAAATATATAGTTTAGTTTGTAGTTCACTTTGTATATTAATAATATAAATTACATTATTTTGTTAAGATATTAATAATAGCTTAATGGACCAAATTATGAAGCTCACTTCAAGTTAAAGATTGGATAAAGAAAACCTACAATAATATAGATAAATGCCAATAATTTTGGTCATAATCTATCTAAAAATTCCAATTTTATGGAATTCTGAATCTTAACATTCATCTGTTAGCAAGAATCAAGAGATCTTCACTTCAAACATATTGGTACCGTTAATAGATAATAAGGGTAGTGGATAAACACACGAGAGATTTAATCTCAGACCCGATATGTTGAAACTAGAAAGTATAAACCATTTTTTTTTCTTCTAATAATTAAGAAAAGAAAAAAATGCTTAGAAAAGATGAAGCTAAAAAAAATCCCGTTCTTACTTGCTAATTTCCACAATTTCTTTTGTTGTTGGTGTTGAATTAATGATGAGTTTGGTACCTAAGCAATGACATTCTATCTTGATTTTGCAGGTGGCCGGTGAAATGAAAATCAATTCTTGTATATTGAGGCTTTTGGTCATGTCCGAACATCAAACTATTAATACTTTTGAGATATTCAAACGCAAAAAATCAACAACTACATCAGATTATTATTTGCCATATATTATCATAAGTACTACTTTTACTGAAAATATGTCTTCCAAATATACTTTTTCAACAACAATATTGTTTACAATTTTAAAAATCTGTTTTAAGCTCGAGTAAGTGCCAATTCACAATTATTATTTTTTCTATCGAGCATGAAAGTTTTTTTAATGATTAAATAAAATAGTAATAGCAAAAAAAAGGCGAGACCCTTATCACAACAAATACTAACATAATTTCAAAAAAACAAATAGTAATAGTAAATTCACAAGATTAATCCTTTTTGTAACGAATGAGTAGTTCACAGTAAATTGGCCAATTATCAAGTGTAGTACATAATTTACTTTAAAAAGATAATCCATAATTTGATCATTTAATCACATAGGATATTTTTCAATCTGTTTACTATGTTTCTATAAGTTAAATAAGATAAATTACCAAAAAAATAAAAAATAAGATAAATTACTCAAAATCAATTCTTAGATGTCACTGACACTCTTTTCCTCCATTTGATACATCCACTGACCCACCCACTTTATATAAATCAACCACTATAAATACCCATTCTCCACCGTGCAAAAAATCAGTGCATCCAATTCAACATAAATTAAATTTTCATCTCCAATTAATTTCTTCAATTAATATTTTTTTTTTGGTAATGGCAATGAACATAGAAGAATTGGTCGACTACATCGGTGTTGAAAGCAGCATTGATATACGACTTGATGCCCTAGACAACCAGGCACCCCGACGGCGGAGGAGATCAGAGGAGGAAAATGAGTATCCACCACCAATGTTGTGGCTGGAGCGTACAATTCTTTTATCCCTAAAAAAAACCTATGCAAACTCTAATTTAATTTGACATAAAGTAACTCATCTCTTAAATAATAATCTCACATAACAAATATGATTTGACATAAAGTCTTACAAATCTTTACACCAACAACCTAGCTCTTCCCAAAAAACCTACACATACTTTATTTGTCAAACCACTTTTTCAAAATCTAAACAAACATTATGCAAATCGACATTATATCACAAACTTCTTTCATTCCCATTACCAAAAAAAATGTAATTGAAGAAATTAATTGGAGATGAAAATTGAATTTATGCTGAATTGTAAATGTTTCTTTGCACTGATTTTTTGCAAAGGGGATATTGGGTATTTAAAGTGGTTGATTTATAGTTGGTGGGTCAGTGGATGGGGTATTGAATGGAGGGTACGAGTGTCAGTGACAACTAAGAGTGTGATTTGGGTAGTTTATTTTTTTTTTTTTTTGGCAGTTTGTCTTATTTAACTTATAGAAATATAGTAAAATAATAGGATATTTTTCAGTCTTTATTCTATAAGTTAAATAAGATAAATTACCAAAAAAAAAAAAAAAAAAATAAGATTAATTACTCAAACTACACTCTTAGCTGTCACTTAACCTCTTTCCCTTCATTCAATATCCCACCCACTGACCCACCCACTTTATATAAATCAACCACTATAAATACCCAATCTCCCCCGTGCAAAAAATTAGTGCAAAGAAACATTTACAATTTAGCATAAATTCAATTTTCATCTCCAATTAATTTCTTCGATTAAATTTATGTTTTTGGTAATGGCAATGAACATAGAAGAATTGGTCGACTACATCGGTGTTGAAAGCAACATCGATATACAACCTGATGCCCTAGACATCCAGGCACCCCGGCGGCCACTACTGGAAAAAATGAAATTCCACCGAACATAAATCGATAGGAATTTTCATGACTTCCGATCGAAAATATAATCGGTTGGAATTAGGTTGTTGCGGCCGGGGTGCCTGGTTGTCTAGGGCATCAGGTCGTATATCGATGTTGCTTTCAACACCGATGTAGTAGACCAATTCTTCTGGGTTCATTGCCATTACCGAAAACATAAATTTAATTGAAAATTAATTGGAGAAGAAAATTGAATTTATGCTAAATTTTAAATGTTTCTTTGCACTGGGTTTTTGCACGGGGGAGATTGGGTATTTATAGTGGTTGATTTATATAAAGTGGGTTGGTCAGTGGGTGGGATATTGAATGAGGGGAAAAAGTTTAAGTGACAACTAAGAGTGTAGTTTGAGTAATTTATCTTATTTCTTGTTTTTTTTTTTTTTTTTTTTGGTAATTTATCTTATTTAACTTATAGAAACATAGTAGAAAGACTGAAAAATATCCTATGTGATTAAATGATCAAATTATGGATATTTTTTTTAAAGTTAATTATACACTTTGTAATTGGCCAATCAGCTGTGAAATACTCATTTATTACAAAAAGGATTAAGCTAGTTAATCAACTATTACTATTTTTTTTTTTAAATTATGTTAGTATTTGTTGTGATAAGGGTCCTGTCTTTTTTTTTTTTTTTTTTTACTATTACTATTTTATCTAATTATTGAAAAAAACTAACTTTCATGCTCGATAGAAAAAGTAATAATTTTGAATTGGCACTTACTAGAACTTATAACAGATTTTTAAAATTGTAAAAAATATTGTTGTTTAAAAAATATATTTGAACGACGTATTTTCAGTAAAAGTAGTACTTACGATAATATATGACAAATAATAATCTGATGTAGTTGTTTATTTTTTGTGTTTGGAGATCCCAAAAGTATTAATAGTTTGATGTTCGGACATGACCAAAAGCCTCAATAGACAAGAATTGATTTTCATTTCACCAGTCACCTGCAAAATCAAAATAGAAATGTCATCGCTTATGTACCAAACTCATCATTAATTCAACACCAACATCAAAAACAATTTGTGAAAAACAAAATGTTGGATGAAGATGAAGATGGAAGACATAAAGTGAAGGGAGGTTTTGATGATTTCCAAAACATCAGAATCAGCTAAGTATGGAAGCTTAGTAAAAACCTTCTAAGATATTTGACTAAGGAAGACTTATTCAGACTAGTCAAATATGGTCCAGAAGACTACTGATCTATTGCTGAGGAAGAAATCAGACTGGTGGACGATCAGCCGACTCAAATCAGATTAGTTCAAGTTTGGGATCAACCGAGTATACATCAGACGAGTAATTTCGATCAGCTAAGTGGAAGTAGATCAGAAGATCAGTGCAACGGTAATAAATGCACTTGGAGTAATAAATGATGAAGAGGAAGGGTATTAATGACAAATGATTGAAGAGAAACCTCGTATCAGATTGGTGCATTTAATGCGATCTGACAGCAAGTACAGCAGAGTGTACAGTGTTCAGTCGCAGGTAGCCGTTTCTGCAGGAAGGACCAGTACTCGAGGATTTGAACAGCTGTCGATCTCTCAACGGGCAGAAATTCAAATCTCCAAGTATAAATAGTTCAGTTCATGAGTTGAAGAGAACAACACCACAGAGACAACACACTTTGAGAGCTAAAATTCGAAGCAGAACTTCTCTAAGTCTCAAAACTCAAGAACAGAACACTCATCAGCTAAGTCATTTGTTGACGAAGCAAATAGAGAGAAAAATAGAAAATACTTGTAAAATCTGAGTGATTTTGTTAGGTTGTGTTGTGAGGAGTAGATATCAATCTTTGTGAGCGATATTACTTCAGAGATTAGGAATTTCTTTGTGATTTCCTACTACGAACTTGTGGCCAGTTCATCTGTTGGTTGGCGCAAGCAGAGTGTACTGTAATCTTTGTGACTATAGTATAACCCAAGATCTAAGTGACTTGGAAGAGTGGACTAAAGGATTTACATCCATATAACCACTATAAAAATCCTTTGTGTTTTTAACTTGCATTATTTTCTGCATATTTGAAAGAACAGTTGTAAAACACTTAAAAGGTTAACTGCTGAAAAGTTTTATAAAGGAGTTTATTTAAAAACTGGGGATAAAACTATTTCAAGGTTAAAGAAAACTACTTGTGAAAAACACTTGATAAATCCGCTGCAAGTTAGTTTATTTTAAACTCTGATTTTGATAAAATCAGCTGAGTGACATCAGAAGAGTGGTCAACTCTGCTGTTCAAAGCTTAGTGCTAGATCAGCTTAGTCTGCTTACTGTTCTCGATCAGCTTAGTCTGCTGAACAGAAAAGTTAGAAGTTTTAAAAGGCAAATTTTTAAAGAGGTTTATTCACCCCCCCCCTCTAAACCTCATCTGACCACTTGGGACCAACAAGTGGTATCAGAGCAGGTGGTTCATCTGAATCATCTGACTGATCAACGAGCTTGATCCTTAAGTGTTTTTCAAAGGTTTTCAAAGGTTTTCAAAAGAGCATCTTTTTGAAAAACAAAGCTTTTTGAAAAATGGATTGTATTAGCCTTGTTCCCCACATAGGCGGTATGAGCTTTGAGGACTGGAAAATACGCATGGAAATTTTCCTTGCTGCTTACAACGATAATATGTACAGATGCATAACAAAAGGTCCAATAAGGATTACCAAGACAATCAAAATCGATGGCGTAGATACTGTTGTTGATAAAGATGAAGAAGAGATGTCACCTGATGAAATCAAGTTGAAAAATCTTGATAAAGTTGGAATCTTCATCATGACTAAAGCCCTGGACAATGAAAGGTTTGACTATGTCAAACACTGCAAAACATCAAAAGAGATGTGGGACAAAGTCAGGGATATGAGTGAGGGAAACGAAGCCATCAAGGAACACAATCTAAGTGTTGCCATGGAGAAGTTTGATAACTTCAAAATGAAGCCTGGAGAAACCATTGAACAGATGAGTTCAAGGTTTACCAAAGTGCTGAACAACGTGTTAAAGCTGGGTAAGACATTCACAGACAAAGAGATCACTCTCAAAGTCTTGAAGGCGTTACCACCCAAGTTCAACATGAAGATCACAGCTATGGAAGAATCTAGGGATCTGGGGAAGATCTCTCTGACAGAGTTGTTTTCTGTACTCAAGGCGTACGAGTATAAAATACCAAGGATGGGAATAGAAGAGACCTCAACTTCTGGCCCCACTGCTGCACTGGTTGCTGCAGAAAGAACAAGAAGATCGTCTGGAAAAAGCAGAGAAGTGGACTCATCTGATGAGGCCCCAGTACTGAGCAAAAAGGAGTATACTGCTGACGATGTTGCGTTGTTACTGAACGGGTTCAAAAAGTTCTACAAGAGAAAAATGAAGAACAAATATAACAATGCTTCTACTTCTAAACCTGCCTCTAATACTTATGACATTAAGGATGACTATAAATCCAAAATGATGTGCTATAATTGCAGGAAATTGGGACACTTCATCAAGGACTGCCCATATCCTAAAGCGGAGAAGTACACAGAAGAGGAAAAGAAACAAAGAAAAGAAAGAAGAGAGAAGAGATACCAAAAGAGCAAGGTGCTGTTGGCTGAAGCTGAAAAGATGGCAGCCATCCACTCATCAAATACAGAATCTGGCACTTCAAGTGATGACTCTGTTTTTGACGAAACACCTGCACTACTGTGTCTCATGGCAAAGGAATCTGATGATTCTGACAATGAGGTAATGCTCTCTGAAAGTGAGCTTGAACTGTTTAACTCATTTGAGCAAATGATGAACAACAAAGTAGATGTTGTTAATGAGCTTGCTAAGCTTAAGGACGAGATGATTCTGCTGAAAAAGCAAAATGCTAAACTGAAACTTAAGGTTGAAAAACCTGACGAATCAGCCATGTATAAAAAGCTTTCGCATGAATGTGAATCTCTGAGAGCTGAATGTGAAATGTACAAGGGACAAATTAAAGAACTTGAAGCTAGAATATCTTTGCATAATAAGTCATCTGTTCCTAAGTCGTCTGTTGTGACAATAGATAAACCAACTGAACAGAGTACTCCCTTAGTAAAAGAAAGTTTAGAACTGAACAAAGCTGAAAAATTTATATCTGCTGATAATAGTAATACTGTCTTGTATGTTCAGACTACTAAACCCATTTCACCTGAGATTGAGAAAAAGGAGATAAAGACTCCTAAGGCTAAGAAGGGTAAAAAGCCTGAAACTGAAAAACAGACTGGTAAAACCAAACAGCAGAGTAGTCCCAAGAAGTCTGCTGATAAGAGTAAAACCAATCAGACTAGTAAAGCTAAGTCGTCTGTTAAAGAGCAAGTAAAGAGCAGATCTAAGAAGCAAAGAAATTACAACCAAAATGCTTACTATGGAAATGAGTCTTATTATGTGCAACCTGCTTATCCACCATATTATGCTGCACCTCATTATCCACCTCATTTTGCTGCATATCCTGCTCATCAAACAATGCATGCCTACCCTACTTATCATGCATCATATCCTGCTTATGAGCCTTATCATCATCATAATGATTATCACCATAATATGCCTGCTGATTATGATGTAAATGAAGTTGCTCATGCTCCTGCTAAGACTGCAAAGCCTAAGAAGCCTAAGACTTCAACATCTTGGGTTGTCAAAGGTGATACTAATCCGCCAGGACCCTCTCAATAAAGGGTACCTAAAACATTTTTATTTTGTTTTGTAGGTTAGGATTAGGAGTAGGAGTAAAATAGCGAAGAAATGGTACTTGGACAGTGGATGTTCAAGGCACATGTGTGGAGACATACATGAACTGGCAGATGCTGTTGCTGTAAATGGTCCAAGAGTTACTTTTGGAGACAGCAAAGAAGGCAAGGTTGTAGCTGTTGGAAAGCTTATCAAAGGAAACATAGAGATATCTGACGTCTCATATGTTAGTGGCCTGAAGTACAATCTGCTGAGCATAAGTCAATTTTGTGACAAAGGATTTTCCGTGGTGTTTTCATCAGATAAGTGTTATGTTGAACAAATTGGAACAAAGAAGGTTATTTTATCTGGAAGAAGACAAGGAAACATCTATGTAGTCGACTGGAATTCTGTGGACAAGAATTCAAACGTTTGCTTAGTGGCTTCTACACCAAGTGAAATCAGTTGGCTTTGGCACAAAAGAATGAATCATTTGAATTTCAAGACCATCAACAGATTGATAAAGAATGATCTGGTAGAAGGAATTCCAAAGACAGTCATGAGCAAAGACAAGCTCTGTGATGCCTGTCAGAAGGGTAAACAAGTGAAGTCATCTTTCAAAAGCAAGAAGCACCAATCTTCAACCAGAATTTTGGAGCTACTGCATATGGATTTGTTTGGCCCTATTGATCCAATCAGCAATGGTGGGAAGAAATACTGCCTAGCTGTTGTGGATGATTTTTCAAGATTTACTTGGGTAATCTTCATGAAGAAGAAAAGTGAAACCAAGGAACATCTTACAAATCTGATGGAACTGATCCAGAATGAGAAGAGTCAAAGAATTTTGAAGATCAGATCAGATAGAGGGACTGAGTTTACAAACTCTACTGTTGAAGAGTACTGTAATTCCAGAGGAATCAGTCATGAGTACTCTGCTGCCAGAACCCCTCAACAAAATGGAGTTGCTGAAAGGAGAAACAGAACTCTAAAAGAAGCTACCAGGACAATGATAGCTGAAGCAAAGCTGCCCCAAAGATTCTGGGCAGAAGCTACAAACACAGCATGTTATACACAGAATAGGTGTATGATCAACAAAAGTCAAAACAAGACACCTTATGAGTTATGGAACAACAGAAAGCCTAATTTACATTATCTTAGGATTTTTGGTTGTAAATGCTATGTTTTGAACAATGGGAAAAATCACCTCACTGCATTTGCAGAGAAGGCTGATGAAGCTGTTTTTGTAGGTTACTCTACTGTTAGTAAAGCTTACAGAGTGTTTAACAAAAGAACTTTGCTTGTTGAAGAATCTATTCATGTAGTATTTGATGAACCAAGTCAATCATCTGAAAAGAATCAAAGTGCAAACCCTGAGATATCTGCTGACTTTCAGAAATTGAATGTGGAAAGAAAGGAAGAATATGTACCCATCATACTACCCAACTTATCTCAAGCTGTTAACTCAAGTGCTGTTCAAAATCAGTCTGCTGATTGTCTAACAGAGGAGTTGCAAACAGCTGACAGACCAGAGACTGTTCAACAGACCACAACTGTTCAACAGACTACTACTGAGACTCCAACAGTAGTGTTGCAAGATCAATCCAGAGGACAACATCCAGATTTGCAACCTGATCTCAGATGGCTCAGAGATCACCCACCAGAGTTAGTGATTGGTGATCCCTTGGATAGAGTTAGAACAAGAAGGTCAACTGCAAATGAAACAATGTTTGTAAGTTTTCTTTCACAAATTGAGCCTAAATTAATTGATGAAGCTCTTGGTGATTCTCACTGGATTGAAGCTATGCAAGAAGAGTTGAATCAATTTGAAAGGAATGAAGTCTGGTACTTAGTTCCCAGACCTACTCATCAAAGAGTAATTGGCACTAAGTGGGTTTTCAGAAATAAAATGAATGAAGATGGTATGGTTACCAGAAACAAAGCAAGACTAGTTGCCAAAGGTTACTGCCAAGAAGAAGGCATTGATTTTGATGAGACATTCGCACCAGTTGCAAGGCTTGAAGCAATCAGATTGTTCCTAGCCTATGCTGCTCACAAGAACTTCACTGTCTTTCAGATGGATGTGAAGTCTGCCTTTCTCAATGGAGAATTGCAAGAAGAAGTGTATGTTGAACAACCTCCTGGATTTGAAGTTTATCAACAAGGAGATAAGGTATATCGTCTGAAGAAAGCTCTCTATGGACTGAAACAGGCTCCAAGAGCATGGTATGATACTTTATCTGATTTTCTTTTAATTAAAGGATTTCACAAAGGTAAAGTAGATAAAACCTTGTTTACTATTGAATGGGATAATCATATATTGTTGGTACAAATATATGTAGACGATATTATTTTTGGTTCAACTAACAAACAGATGTGTGAAAGATTCTCTAAGCTGATGCAGAACAAGTTTGAAATGAGCATGATGGGAGAATTAAATTACTTTCTTGGTTTACAAGTCAAACAGCTGCCTGATGGTATTTTTATTAATCAAGCAAAGTACACAAAAGATCTGTTTAAGAAATTTGGTATGGAAACTAGCTCATCTGTTACTGTTCCTATGTCTACTGGACTTCGTCTGGACAAGGATGAAGGTGGCAAATCAGTTGACATCACCAAATACAGAGGCATAATTGGGTCACTGTTATACTTAACAGCTAGCAGACCTGATATTATGTATTCTGTTGGGGTCTGTGCAAGATTTCAATCAGATCCTAAGGAATCTCATCTCTTAGCTGCTAAAAGAATACTAAAGTATCTCAAAGGCACTCAAGAATTGGGATTGTGGTACCCAAGGGAATCAGGATTTGAACTTATTGGATATTCAGATTCTGACCTTGCTGGCTGCAAAATTGATAGGAAGAGTACTACAGGTACATGTCAATTTTTAGGCAGTCGTCTGATCTCATGGATGAGTAAGAAACAGACTTCAGTATCCATATCTACTGCTGAAGCTGAATACATTGCTGCTGGAGCATGTTGTGCACAAATACTTTGGTTGAAGCATCAACTTGAAGACTATAATCTCAAGATCAGTGGAATCCCTATCTACTGTGATAATACAAGTGCAATATCACTTACTCAGAATACTACTAGTCATTCCAGGACTAAACATATTGAGATCAAACATCACTTCATCAGAGACCATGTTGAAAAGGGAAATGTTATTATTGAGTATGTTCATACAGACAACCAGATTGCTGACATTTTCACCAAACCACTGAATGAAGCTAGATTCTCCACTCTAAGAGCGGAATTAGGCTTGTTAAAATTGGATTCATAAGCTGAGGGGGAACCTATCAGAAGACTGGGTTCAACAGCTTACTAATCTGACATCAACAAGCGTTACACTTCAAGAAGGCTGACTCTCAACAGACTAGTTGACTGATGAATTCTTGAATTCAGGGGGAACGTGTAAGACTAGCGGTACCCTTGTTTTAAAGATGAAATCTTCAATGACAGTTAGTTGAAGAAGATTTGTTCTTAATTCTTGAAGATTCGAAGATTATTTATCTTGCTGGATTGACAAACAGCAAAGGAAGATCACTAGATATTGGCTTTCACTAGTGATATATTGTATCAGACAAGTCGTTTATCAGATAAGTATCACTTTACTCATCTGTTATTATTTATGTCATCTTATATTTAAAGTGATGTGCAAAAACGTTTTATCAAAAGCACGCTTTTATAAGTAACAGACAAGTGGCGTTTCAAATTCCCGCCTGCCTGACATAATTAATAAATTTTGAATTCCGCGATTCTCGCCCGCACGATTAAAAACTGACAGATCAAATCAAACCGTCCGCGTATAACACGGAAACCGAAGCATTTCGAAATCTATAAATCCAGATCTGATCAGAAGGGTTAAACCTTACGCACCCAAAATTATTCTAAGTGAAAAAGAAGTTACTAACTCATCTTTTCTGCCTTAAAAGTGTTAAATTTCTCTCAAGCTACTACAAATTTTTCAAAATGGCCGGAGCTGAAGGACGTTATTTGAATTACGAGAAGTTCTACTCTTCTGGAACTCCTCTAATGAAGGAAATCTTGGTCAAAATTAAAGAGGCATCATTGGTGAAGGTTTTGGAGGCTCATGAGGAGTATGTTTTCACTGAAGATGTGGCTGACTACTATGGATCTAGAAAAAATGACCTAACCAAAATGATTTCTGTGGCTACTGTCGGAGGTAAAACTATCTGTGTTTCACCTGCTGTTTTGAATGAAATTTATGGCCTTAAAAATGAAGGAGGAGAGGTATTTACCCTGGCTCAAGAAAAGGAGGAAGAATTTTGGTTTGTCTGTGCGAAGGATGGAGAACCAATGACTGGAAGCCTTATGAAAACTCAGCTGAAAGACGAGTTTCAAAGGTTTGATGATATCATTGCAAAAATTTTGGAGTGTTGTACGAGCTCCTTAGATGGGTTACCTAGGAGAAGGTACCAAACAATGGTTTGCATCTACTATGGGTTGGATGTTAACTGGGCTATTCACTACTTTTATCTTCTGGCGTTAAAGAAGAATGGACATGTGGTGATGATGAGTCATCTACTCTCAGCTCTGGGATGTCCATTGGTGAACGGGAAGACAGTTCACAAGCTGAAGGAAGTAAAGATGTATGAACCAGTTAAGATTGGAGCTACTTCTAAAAGAAAGGCAAGAGGAAAAGAAGAGAAGCCTGCTGCCAAGAAACCCAAGATTACCATCAAGACGAAGTCTGCTGATCAAACAGCAAACCCTGCTGTTGAAGCCAGATCAGTAGAGTCTGCTGATGCTGCTAACCAGATAGTCACTGAGGTGACTAAGGAAATCAGTGAGATGAGTACTGAAACATCTCCAGAAAGAACTGAGTCTGACGAACCAGTTCAGATTAAAGAAGTTGGACGAAGAACAAGAAGTTCAGTAAAGAGAACTGCTGAACCTCAACGACCTGAAGTTTTGCCCAAGCCAAAGGCAAAAAGAAAGTTAACTCTAGGAGGTCAACGAGTTACCTTCACAACTGCCCCAACTGTTCAAGTCAGAGAAAACCCTGCTGCTGAAAGACCAGTGGCTGCAGTAGAAAAAGCTGCAGAAGATGAGTCAGCAGTGGACCTATCTCTTGACAAGTCTGCTGTTGCTGAACAGCCAACTACTTCACCGGCAGAGGAGAATGTCCCACTCATTCATCCTACACCAACTGCTGCTGTTCCACTACAAGTAGTTGAATCACCTGCCGCCAGAAGGAAGAGAACTGGTAAGGCAAAAGTTAAAGTGATCACTGCTGCTGAGCAGAAAAAGATAGATGAAGCTGAGAAGAAAAAGAAAGAAAAAGAAAACGCTCGCAAACTTAAGGAGCTTGAGGCTCAGACTAAAAACATGTCTGAAGCTGAGAAAGCTGCTAAAGAAGCTCATGATTTGGCTATGGCTATTGAAGCCAGTACCAAGGATGCTCAAGGTCCAAGGTACAGTGGTGGAATCACAATTGGAGATCCCAAGAAGCCAAAGGCTGTTATGCCAACACCCAAGCTGCCAAAGAAGAAGAGATCAGAACTGAAATATGCTCTGAACATAGTTCAAAATGATCCTGAGATGTTCAAACAATTTGTGGCAGATCTTGAGCGGTATAACGACGTTTTGGTCCGTCAGAGTCTCTTTGTTAAGGAAAAGATAAGATACAACAGATGGAGAGAGTATCGTCTGACCAAGACAAAGGATCAAATAGTACAGTGGAAGGATTTTGCTGCTGAGGAAAGATGGGTCCTGCAATTTCTGGAAACTGGATGTCTGAGGCAAGCATTGGATTCAGACCACTTCTTTGATATGATTCACTATCGAATGAGGAAGTTGGCAAAGTCTGAAGCCAAGTTGCTACAAAGTTCTGTTCCTGAAACTCCTGCTTCAGATGAAAATCTACAGAACAGAATGGTCAAGCTGGCATTATCTGTAACTTTGGAAGTATGGGCAAAGAAGACCAGACATCAGAAGGGTCAACCCAGCTCAATGTTACCTATGCCAAGCTTACAACAGATCGTCTTTGGACCGGCTATCAAAACATATGAAGACTTACCTGAACAGACAACTTCACCATTTACACCTGCTCTTATATTTACACATAAAACTGTTGTTGCTGATAATGGTGTTGATGTTGTTACAGAGATAAATGAGCCAACACAGGTCCAACAGAAGATTGCTGAAATCTCAACATCATCAGAGAAGTTGCCCCAACAGCAGACTACTCTGACAGATGAACCAAAGGAGACTGATAAAACTCCTGAGATTGCTCAAGCAAGCACAGCCACTCCATCAACTTCAACAGACTTGCAACCAGCTATTTTGGAGTCCATCCATCAGCTGATTGCCAACTCAATGAAGGAAATGGAAGACAGACATAGAGAACAAATGAATACGTTTAAGGAAGTAGCCTTAACTATGCTGTCTGCTGCTGCTGAAAAAGTCCCAAAGGCTGCTGATCCTAGCCCTCTGATAGTGGAAGAAATGGCAAACATCAAAAATGAAGTACAAGCTATCAGACTGGATGTGGAAACATTTGGTGCAAGGGTCAAAAACAACACAGCTGGTTGGAGGGACATTAATGAAGTTGTTGCAAATGCAATGGAGGCTCATGAAGTAAAAGCTGAGAGCATGCTGAAAGCATTCACTACTTCAGCTGACTTGATTCTGAGTTCTCAGATTCAACTGTGTGATCAAGTGGATCTTACATTCAAGAAGATTGAATCCTACAACACATTGCAGCAACTGAAGAGGGAAAATCATCTTCTGACGGTGGATAAAAACATCAGACTGATTTGTGACGCAATTAACATCACTCCTGTTCTACCTGAAGAACCTGTCTACCCTGCTGATGATGACAAAAAGGGGGAAGATGGAGATGGAGATTCTACAACGAAGAAGAAGGGTGCTGATGCTAATTTATCAGCTGAAGTTACTGAAAAGATAACTGAGGCAGACAACGATGCTGATGAAGAGCCCAAAGAACCAGTAAAATCTGATAAGGAGATTGCTGCTTCCAAGGACTCTGCTGCTGAACAGTTAGATCCATACGTCAAGTACAAAAGAATAGAGGATCTCAAAAGAAGATTTGAAATGCTTGAACAAGATCTCTCTAGTTCTGAACAAGAAGATGAAGACCCTGAAAATGAAGAAGAAGGAGAAACACAAGAAGAGAAGAAGGACTAGACTAAGTCATTAGACTAGGTCTCTTGTAATCTTTTTGTAAAATTTTACTTTCTGTTATCTCATCTGTTGAACTTGTAACCTGTAATCAATTGATATAATCTATAAAAGTTCAAGTTTCCAACAAATCATTTCTATCTCAGAAATTTTTGAGGACTTAAACTTTAGCTTTAGGAACAGGTACTTAGCTGAAGTTTTGTCATCATCAAAAAGGGGGAAATTGTTGGATGAAGATGAAGATGGAAGACATAAAGTGAAGGGAGGTTTTGATGATTTCCAAAACATCAGAATCAGCTAAGTATGGAAGCTTAGTAAAAACCTTCTAAGATATTTGACTAAGGAAGACTTATTCAGACTAGTCAAATATGGTCCAGAAGACTACTGATCTATTGCTGAGGAAGAAATCAGACTGGTGGACGATCAGCCGACTCAAATCAGATTAGTTCAAGTTTGGGATCAGCCGAGTATACATCAGACGAGTAATTTCGATCAGCTAAGTGGAAGTAGATCAGAAGATCAGTGCAACGGTAATAAATGCACTTGGAGTAATAAATGATGAAGAGGAAGGGTATTAATGACAAATGATTGAAGAGAAACCTCGTATCAGATTGGTGCATTTAATGCGATCTGACAGCAAGTACAGCAGAGTGTACAGTGTTCAGTCGCAGGTAGCCGTTTCTGCAGGAAGGACCAGTACTCGAGGATTTGAACAGCTGTCGATCTCTCAACGGGCAGAAATTCAAATCTCCAAGTATAAATAGTTCAGTTCATGAGTTGAAGAGAACAACACCACAGAGACAACACACTTTGAGAGCTAAAATTCGAAGCAGAACTTCTCTAAGTCTCAAAACTCAAGAACAGAACACTCATCAGCTAAGTCATTTGTTGACGAAGCAAATAGAGAGAAAAATAGAAAATACTTGTAAAATCTGAGTGATTTTGTTAGGTTGTGTTGTGAGGAGTAGATATCAATCTTTGTGAGCGATATTACTTCAGAGATTAGGAATTTCTTTGTGATTTCCTACTACGAACTTGTGGCCAGTTCATCTGTTGGTTGGCGCAAGCAGAGTGTACTGTAATCTTTGTGACTATAGTATAACCCAAGATCTAAGTGACTTGGAAGAGTGGACTAAAGGATTTACATCCATATAACCACTATAAAAATCCTTTGTGTTTTTAACTTGCATTATTTTCTGCATATTTGAAAGAACAGTTGTAAAACACTTAAAAGGTTAACTGCTGAAAAGTTTTATAAAGGAGTTTATTTAAAAACTGGGGATAAAACTATTTCAAGGTTAAAGAAAACTACTTGTGAAAAACACTTGATAAATCCGCTGCAAGTTAGTTTATTTTAAACTCTGATTTTGATAAAATCAGCTGAGTGACATCAGAAGAGTGGTCAACTCTGCTGTTCAAAGCTTAGTGCTAGATCAGCTTAGTCTGCTTACTGTTCTCGATCAGCTTAGTCTGCTGAACAGAAAAGTTAGAAGTTTTAAAAGGCAAATTTTTAAAGAGGTTTATTCACCCCCCCCCCCCCCCTCTAAACCTCATCTGACCACTTGGGACCAACACAAAAAGTAATGTTTATACTTTCTAGTTTCAACATATCGGGTTTAGTTTTAAGATTAAATCTATAGTGTGTTTATCCACTAGTGTTATTTTATCTATTAACGGTACCAACATGTTTGAAGTGAAGATCTCTAGAATCTTGCTAACAGATGAATGTTAAGATTCAGAATTCCATAAAAATGGAATTTTCAGATAGATTATGACCAAAATTATTGGCATTTATCTATATTCTTGTTGATTTTCTTTATCCAATTTGTAACTTGAAATAAGCTTCATTATTTGGTCCATTAAGCTATTATTAAGATCTTAACAAAATAATGTAATTTATATTATTAATATACAAAGTGAACTAAAAACTAAACTATATATTTTCATCTAATTGGAATCAAATATTTAATTAAATTTATCATAACAAATATATTACCTGTTGTTTGCAACAAGAGAAATGGGCATATGCATTTTCTATCCTAGCTCTCTATTATGTGATCGGAAAAGAGATTGGAGTGTCGATTTCTTCTCCACTCGTCGCCTTTTATAGTAATTAGTGAAACGAGGTGATGTTAGGCGAAGATTCCAGCGCAACATCCATGTATTCTCTACAAACGACACGTTGTAATTGCAGAGACAACTGTAAAATTCTCTACATCGACATAAAGCGTTAACTTAATTAGTAAATTTAAATAAGAAACAATGTACGTATTTTTTTATTTAATACTTTTATTATTAATTTGACAACCTAACATCATACTAATATCTATTTTTAAGTCTATACTTCCTATTTCTATTTTCTCCAAACTATTATTGTAATTAATTTCAATTCCTTTTCATATCAACTAATTAAATTACCTTTGTATAAATATTAAACAATTTTTTAAAAAATAAAATAATCTCATTGTTTTCCCAACCCCAAAACAAGGTGCTAAGGTTGGGTTTTTTATTTTTTGTTTTTATATCTTTCTTTTGTTTCGAAATTTAAAATTAAAAAGATAATCAAAATATTACTCCTATTTTAGAAGATATATGTAGCTATTTGAAGAAAATTGTATCATAATTTTTTAAAGACACAAATTTAAGCGTTAACTTAATTAGTAAATTTAAGTTCTCCTTGTGTATACATCATTATGTAGCCGTTTTGTACCTTTCGTTTTCATAGAGGGTAATATGTTTAGTTTTATACAGGGTAAAGTTGACCACTAGGTCATCCAAGAAATTAACCAGTAAAATAACTAAAAATAATCCACTTCAAGGAAATTGTGACAAGATATTAATTTAAAACTGAACTAGTCATTACAAGAAAATTGTGTAGATATTAACGACCAAAATATTATTTCACAAAATAAAAGTTATTATTATTTTTGTGCATTTAGTGACAACAGTTGAGGTGTAGTCACAATGCAATAATTATAACAATTACAATAATTACTGGAAGTTCTTTGAAGTTGTCTGTGATAATTTTTAGTGACTATATAACAATTAAAATTATCATTCTCGAGGATTAATGACATCATTTCAATGAAAATTTAGTGATAATGTATATTGTACAATAATTTAATAGTAAGTTTTTTTATTTTTATTTTCCAAGAGTTTAATCCCTTTCGAGGTGCGTCGGAGACATTAAATGAGAATTTTTCCAATAGGGATTCAAATATGGGTTCACTACTTTGTAGTGACTAGTCTCTTCCGGGAGATCAACCACCTGACACAATAATATAATTATAGTATTTTGGACGTGACACGTGTTTGGGGATATGGCAGTGAAGGATAATCTTGCTTCCTCGCCTACATCACTTTTATCTAAATTTGATGTAAGTTTTCAACCTCCATCAAGCGGCGCAACTCGACACTGCTATTGGTATATGTTTTTGTTTTCTTTCTTTCTAAAATACAAAATCTATTGAGAGAATTGCAATTTGCTATCGAATTTTATGTCAATTTCATCTTTTGGTATCAAACAAAGTCAGGTCAACATATTTGGGTAAGATTTTTTTATTTATTATAATAATTTTATTAAAAATATATAAATATTATTATTTTAATATATATTAAATATATGGATTTTAGATAATTCTGTTTTGTTAAATATTATTCAAAATGTGGATTAAAATGGCTAGCAAATTTGAAGATGTTGAGTTTTATTGCCAACCCGAAATGTTATGGGAAAGAATTGTTAGCGAGCATAAGTTATGGCATAAATTTTGCCATAATTGCAACTGAATTAACATTCACGTCACCTACTTAATGGTGAATTTTGAATTTATTTAACGGCGGTACCAAATGTGAAACGATTTGTTAAATTATGTTACCAAATGTGTTTACTTGAATTTGTTTGGTATCAAAAATCGCAATTGACATAAAGCTCAGTATAAAAAATTGATATAAAACTATGTAGAAACTAACATAAAGCTCGGTAGCACGTGTTGGTGGATGTGGCAGTGAAGAAGAATCTTGCTTCCTCGCCTACATCATTTTTAGCTAAATATGACCTAAATTTTCAACCACCATCAAGTGGCGCTACTCGACATAGCTATTGGTATAAGTTTTTGTTTTCTTTCTTTCGAAAACTGACATAAAATCGATGTAGAAAGAATCAAAAAATAAAAATACCAAAAAGAGAGAAAAAAAAGGCTCAAGTCTGAACCGGCGGCTCTAACCTGGGAGCATCCACCCCACCACCATTTTCATCATCAGGACCATTAATCTCCTCCTATGAATCCTTCGCCGCCTCATCATCTCCACCGTCGTTTAGGTGAATGAGATTCAATACGAGTCGACCATTGGACCTGAAAGCCTCAAAATATTCGTGGCACTTTACTTTCTCTTTTGTTATCACTATCCTTCCGTCGCTAGTATAGTGTTTGTGCATTACCCACGCAATATGCGACGGAAGGTTTTTTGTACGGGCCAGCCACTGAATTGGTGGTGGATAATCCTTTTCTTCCTATGATCTCCTCCGCCGCCATTGTGACTGGTTGTCTGGGGCATCAGGTCTTATATCGATGCAACTTTCAACACTGATGTAGTCGACCAATTCTTCTCTGTTCATTACCATTACTGAAAACATAAATTTAATTGAAGAAATTAATTGGAGACGAAAATTGAATTTATGTTGAATTGTAAATGTTTTTTTGCACGGGGGAGATTAGGTATTTAATGTGGTTGATTTATATAAAGAGGATGGGTCAGTGGATGGGGTATTGAATGGAGGGAAAGAGTATTAGTGACAGCTAAGAGTGTAGTTTGAGTAACTTATCTTTTTTCCTTTTTTTTCTGGTAATTTATCTTATTTAACTTATAAAAAGATAAAGATTGAAAAATATCCTATGTGATTAAATAATCAAATTATGGATAATTTTTTCTTATAGTTAATTATAGACTTGTTAATTGGCCAATCAGCTGAACTACTCATTTATTACAAAAAGGATTAAGCTAGTTAATCTACTATTACTATTTTTTTTTTTTAAATTATGTTAATATTTGTTGTAATAAAGGTCCCGTCTTTATTTTTACTATTACAAATTTATTTAATTATTAAAAAAAATAACTTTCATGCTCGATAGAAAAAGTAATGATTGTGAATTGGCACTCACTCTAGCTTATAACAGATTTTTAAAATTGTAAAAAATATTGTTATTGAAAAAATATATTTGGAAGACATATTTTCAGTAAAATTAGTACTTACGATAATATATGACAAATAATAATCTGATGTAGTTGTTGATTTTTTTGCGTTTGGAGATCCTAAAAGTATTAATAGTTTGATGTTCAGACATGACCAAAAGCCTCAATAGACAAGAATTGATTTCCATTAAACCAGTCACCTGCAAAATCAAGATAGAAATGTCATTGCTTACGTACCAAACTCATCATTAATTCAACACCAACAACAAAATAAATTGTGAAAATTAGCAAGTAAGAACTGGATTATTTTTACTTCGTCTTTTCTAACCAGGTTTTTTCTTTTCTAAATAATTAGAAAAATAAAGTTTATATTTTCTAGTTTCAACATATCGGGTCTGAAATTAAATATATCGTGTGTTTATCCACTACTGTTATTTTATCTATTAACGACACCAAAATCTTAGTTTGAAGTGAAGATCTCTAGAATCTTGCTAACAGATGAATGTTAAGATTAAGAATTCCATAAAAATGGAATTTTTAGATAGATTATGATCGAAATTTGTGGCATTTATCTATATTCTTGTTGGTTTTCTTTATCCAATCTTTAATTTGAAGTGAGCATCATTATTTGGTCCCTTAAGCTATTATTAATATCTTAACAAAATAATGTAATTTATAATATTAATATACAAAGTGAACTATAAACTAAACTATATATTTTCATCTAATTGAAATCAAATATGTATTTAAATTTATCAGAACAAACATATTACCTGTCGTTTGCAACAAGAGAAATGGACATATGTGTTTCCTAGCTCTCTACTTTATGATCGGAAAAGAGATCGGAATATCGATTTCTTCTCCACTCATCACCTTTTATAGTAATTAATTAGACGATGTGACGTTAGCCGAAGATTCCAGCGCAACATCCATGCATTCTCTACGAACGGCACATTATAATTTGAGAGACAACTGTAAATGTGATATCCCAAAATTTTAAATAAGAGTAATATGAATTTTAAATAATTTTTTTAAAATTAAACAAGAAACTTAATTTATTAAGTTGGATTCCCAACATTACATTTAATTGAACTTATTGGGACTTATTTGAAAAGATAATTAGAATTGATGGGTTTTATGATTGTTATAATAAAAACTAAGGACCAAATTTAAAGTTGGGTTTAATAATTTGAAAGGCGGTGGAAACACTCTACCTATATTAGTAAAATTACACGTACACTAATGACACATTTCATGCACCAATTAAATATCCACCTATTAAATTTCTACTAGCATTTGCCCCGTGCTATGCACGGTTTATACACAATAATTTAAAATTATATTTTAATTGAAATAAATTTAACAGTAATTACTTAATAATTATTGACTTTTATTATTTATATAGAAACTAAGGCGATTAATTTACCACACTCAATCCATAACAACAAAAGGCGCAAAATGCTACATGTTTTGTAATTCTAAAGTACAATGGTAATTCTCTCAAAAAAAAAAAAAAAAACTACTATGATAAGGTTTTGATCAGTTCTCAAGACCAAAAATAAAAAAATATAGAACTGCGGAAAAAAAAAACTAAAACTTTAATTGAACTTTTCTATAAAAAATTAATCATATAAAAGTATTAGCTATTGCAATAGATTATATCACTTGAGAAATTTCGAGACATGTTGGACATATTATATGAGAACCTCTTCGTACGGATATACGAATTTGAGTTCACCACTTTGTGAAGGGTTCACTTCAGAGACAATAAAATATTTGTTTTACAAACCTCTACGTATTTCAAATTCCAAAATCCGATAACATTTCATAAAATATATAAATTTGATTTATTTGATCATGAATATAAAATTTAAATGATAGTGATACATGTTCAAATTAATTAAAAATAACAAACTCTAAGTTTTGAGTTTTCCTACTTCAATCTCAAAGATTATTATCTAATTAAAAAGTCAATAAATGCGTAAAAGTTACAATGACAAAATAAACTAATTCAAAGCTTTTGTAATAACATAAAATTGAAAATTATGACTTCAAAATTGTATTTCTCAAAAACATAAAAAATTATTACACAACAAAGAAGCACCAAATATTAATAAACTAAACCAAATTAAGAATTTTGATGAATCAAACACTAAATATTTGAATTAAGTATAAATGAAACCTCACAACTAAGCAAAACAAAAAAAGGAAAATGTTCCCATATAAAAATCTTAAAATCATATAGGTATATTATATGAATGGAAAAAAGAAAGAAAAGCTAATATTCTTAAGATAGAGCATATTCATATGTAAAGTATATAAACACAAAGTATATTAATTTTAAAAATTAAATTGGCAGAAGAATTATGAAGAAGTAACCATTCAAATCATTAGGCGAGACAAATACAATTCTCAAACTCCAAAAACATTAAACATAAAAAGTAAAAAATAATAATAATAAAAAAGAATCAAGATGAGCCAAATATTTGAAATATTTATACTAAGAGAAAAATTAATAGAATATGAAAAAAGAATAAAAATATATAAAAAAATTATATGGACATGTAATAAAACATATAACAAACAGGCCATCATCTAATAGCCATAAAGTAGTTATGTTAGGAAAAATCATATTCAACTTAAGTTTAAAAATTATTAAAAAACATAAATAAATAAAAATAAACCAATAAATATAAAAATGGGATTTGATGTAGAAAGATCATCGAATATGAAGTTCAAAACAACTTCAAAGTCGCCCTGCAATGAAGGTGTAGAACAAACAATGTTAGATTTTTAGTTTGAACAATTGAATCAATAGAAATAAAAAATTCAACATGGACGATTCAAATTAATACTCTAAGTTTTGTAAAATATAAAATAGGGTTCTTATATATATATATAAGAGTTGTTATATGTAAGTAGTACACTGACTTATGGTAAGTAATAGCTAAATTTAAGGGAACAATTAATGAATTTATTAGGCTGATTTTAGGAATTTAAAACTTTTAAACTGAAATAACATTTTGACCTTAATTATGTCCGTTTATAACAACTCTAGCCTAATTAATGATCATTAGTTACATCCTTACTTAAATTACGTGAGTATATATACAATTTATATAGTAATAGACTTCATTACATTAATATTTAGAAATGACAAATAATAAAATTTTATAGGATTAAAAAAAATCAAAACTCTAAAAAAATAGGATTTTGGTCAAATTAACCATATGGGTAAAAATGAGAAAAATAAAAAATGTTGTTTAATTGAGTAAAAATTAAAAATCATATGAAACAAAAGAATATTAGTCAACAAAAAATAAAATGACTAAATTAAATAATATATTGTACTATATTGATAATCTCCTTTTAATACGAATCAGAAAAAAGAAGACAGGTGTGCCATTTGAAAAATTAAAAAATTAAACAAAAACTATTCAAGAAAATAAAGTGAAAAGGTTAATAAAATGTTTTTGAACGTCAGTTCTGAAATATTCGGAAAACATAAGCCAAATTCAATCCATGTAGAAGTGAGTAAAAATATATATATTAATACAAACATAGACACAAATAATAAGTTAAAAGAAAAACACATGAAATTAATGAAAAAATTGTATATTAGAAAGTAGAAACTAAAAATCATATATATGAACCGAAATAAGTAATAAAAGAGAAAAGTTACAAATAAATATAAATTGCCTTATTGATACACTTATATGAAAGTCGCAATCAGAAAAGAAAATTAAGGTGTGCAACTTAAAATTTTTAAAATAAATAAAAGCTATTGACAAAACAATGGAAGAGGGTGCCAAAATCTCCATGGGCACCAATGTATGAAATATGAAAAAGAATGAAGAGAATATATGTATATATAGATATCATAAAAGTGTAGTCAAATTCAATATTTTGAAATTTTCCTAAATTTTGGGGGAGGTTGAGGTTCTTAATTGATATAATTGCTCCTTTTGTGCAAATCAATCAATCTCAATTAACATATTCCTTATTTAATGAGTAGGTTATATTTTTCAAATGAAGAAAGTCTCAAAATTTAATTTTAAAGGAATAAAAGAAATTCAAAATTCTGAAAAAATAGTATTTGGTCAAATTTGAGCAATTAGGGTCAAAAGACACCCTTCAAATATATATATGTACTAGCTTAAAACCCGTGCTATGCACGGAATTATAATAGTTATTTAGTACTCATAAGATTATATATAATATTATATTAAAAAATTATAGTTTAAGTTCACCACAATTTTATTAATTTTTTTAGTTTCTAAATGATTTTATTAATTTTTCATTTTTAATATTTTTGTTAGCGCAACATATATATCTTTGTTTCTTTTTGTACTTTGATATAATTGGATTTTATTTTTTATATTTATACATGGAGTTCATTTTTTTTCTCTTTTTATTTCTTTTCTTGTTCTTTTAAGTAGTTCATTTTATTAATTTTTCTAAGTTCACCTAAAAGTATATAAAACATGACTACTTCACCTAAAAATATATAAAACGTGGCTAGTTCACATATATATTTAAATTTCACTTTATTACTTATAAAGTCAAAATCAAAGAGTGAACTTGTTTGGTTAGTGGAATTTTTTTTCATGGATCAATGATGTATTTAATGTTATAATATAAGTACTTGTATGATAAACTTTTGGCTTCTTATTTTCTTTGCTTCAAGTCAATTATATGACAAAATTTAATTGGAGTTCTAGTTGAAAGTATTTTGATTAAAAAATATTATACTTTTTCTTGAAATGTACTCATAACTTTTAACATGAAAACTACCTGATTATAATCATACTAAGTTATACGTGCATAATATAATAGAATTTATATTTTGTGCAACATATATTTTTATGAATCTAATAGAGTTGTGTGGCAAATAAAAAAAATTAGGGGTGTATTTCCATTAAAAAAATTATTTTCTACCCCTAGTTTTCATTCTATAATATAATATAATATAATTTATATTTTGTACAGTATATATTTTCATGAATCTCATAGAGTTTTGTGGCAAATGAAATATACGGTGTATTTCCATTAAAAGCTATCCTACCCTTAGTTTTCATTCTATATTTCAAGTTCATTCCTAAAATTAGAATAAACTCCGAGGAAAAGGAATAATATTTTATTAAAAAGAATTAAAATAAACTCTCACAAAATTTGATAATTTAAACTTCTTAAGAAATTTATAAATAACAAAAATATATGTAAATGAACAAAAAGATTGTGTAAATACAAATAAAGTCCCACGAAAAGCAAATATCTTATGAAAAGTAAATATTTATTCAAATGGAGTAATGTGAAAGTTCTGAATTTAAACTTGCACTACTCAAGATGCTCCAATAGAATGAATTGTGGCGCAATATTTTCGAATATTTCAAAGCGTCCATTTTTTTTTAATATTCATAATATTTTTAACCTCTAAAATTTGAAACTTTCGATCCAAAATATGATCCAAATGACCTCAATTAAACATGCAATTATAAAACAACACTCGGACGTCAATGAACTTTCTAGTTATAATTGACTAAAAAAGAAAGAAACTACTTAAAATCTCTAATTTTTTAATATGACCAAATTAATTAGCAAAGAAAATATATTTTATTACAAAAATATAAATTAAGCCCAATCAAAGAACAAAAGAGATGAATTTGTTTACAAAAATCAATCAACAAAACTATAAATTAAGCCAAATCAGAGAACAAAAGAGAGGAATTTGTATACTCCATTATAAGTGTCTTTAGTTAAAGATAAATAATGATCAACCTCCTCTGATCACGATAATGGCTGAAAAAAAAAAAGAAAAGTCAACAATTAGTGTATTAAAAACAAACAATGGAGGCAACTCATATAAAAATTATTATTAACAATGCAAATTGGTCGGAAAAAAAATGAACAATAATATTATAGTATGGACTCATTAAGCACTATATAAACACATTGATAAAAATGTAATTAGATTAGAATACGTGAAATGCATACCAGCTTCTATGAAACTTGTTCTAATGAAAATATAAATATTAGAAGTTTCTTTAGTTGAAGATAAATAATGATCACCCTCCTCATATCGCGATAATGGCTGGAAAAAAGGTTAACAATTGGTGTATAAAAACAAACAATGGAGGCAACATAAAACATACTATAAACTGAATGCAAATTGGTTGGAAAAAAACGAACAAAAATAATACAGTGAAGAAAAACATTATAGTATAGACTCATTAAGCACTCTATAAACAAATTAATAAAAATATAATTAGATTAGAATACGCAAAATGCATACCAACTTCTAAGAAACTTGTTCAAATGAAAAGATAAATATAAAACTATTCTTTATATCAATACATTATATATATTAGTTAGTGTTCACTACTTAATTATGAAAGATAAATCAATTTCCGAAAATTAAGATTGTTGCAATTAAATTTATTTTTATGAAAGAGAAAAAAGGGTATGATATTCAATTGATTTTGAAATTGCCGAAAATTTGGTTAAAATTTTGAATTATGGAAGATAAATCAATTCCATAAATTAAGTCTATTGCTGACTTTCTGGAAAGGATTTAGAATTTTAAATATGTTAGTATCTAATAAAGGATTATAATTGGAAAGAGTTTTGTAATTAATTATCTCCTTAAATTACGTGAGTATTAGTTAGTGTTAGTATTGATATTTAGTTTCAACATTCCTTTTTTTCTTTTGGGATTGAAGTAAAAGATAAAAATAATTTTGAGAGATGGCCGATTTTAAATGGAAAGGTTTTTGTAGTTATCTCCTTAAATATGTGAAACGTGAGTATTAGTTTTAGCATTAATATTTAGTTTCCACATTCCTTTTTTTTTAGGATTGAAGTAAAAGATAAAAACGAATTTAAGAGATGGCAAATTAATTGGGAAGGATTTTGTAATTATGTCCTTAAATTACGTGAGTATTAGTTAGTGTTAATATTAATATTTAATTTCAACATTCCTTTTTTGCAGGGCTGAAATAAATAATAAAAATGATTTTAAGAGATAACCAATAATAGAACTTTGTAGATTTAAAAAAAAATTCAAAAATCTAGAAAATTAGTATTTGGTCAAAGAAACTCAATTGGGGTCAAAAGACACCCTTCAAATATATATATGTATTAGATTAGATTAGATTAGATTAGATTAGATTAGATGTTTATCCTTTAAATACAAATGGATGTACTCATAATTTCCCTTTTTTTCAACCTTAAATACACGCAGCTAATTATAACAAGCCGAGGAAGTCAATTTTTGATGACTCTTATTTTTCATTGCCACATGTCCTATAGATACTAAACATGGTAAACATTATCACCATTAATTTTATCCTCTTTAGGACTTACTGTATTGAAGCCCCAAATACCTTGGTAAGCTTTCCATTAATACACACGTCCACGGTCCACACACACTGACACACAATATTCCAAATACTCATGCTAAGAGAGACGACAAGGAGAAGAAAATAGAAAAAGGATAAAGGTGGGTTTATTTTCTTTTCATTTCATTAGGCCAATGAGTAAAAATTTATTTATCCTTTAAATTGACCTATCAATTGCAAAGTTTTCACACACGGGTTAGTTAATTTGATGTGAGATTATTAAATAAGTCAATAATCCTTGCTAAAAGAAAATAATCTGAATGCTTAGAACATAATTAGTTTTAATGAATTCTATTAACTTACGTGGCCGGATATTGAGATATAGTTATATTGATGATTTGAATGACATTTAAGTTTGGGTTGGCAAACCAAGGAAGGTGGGTTCTTTAATTGAATCTTAAGCTGGGTCATTTTCTTTTCTTTTAGTTTTAGTTGAATGAATATGAATTTGAACTCTAATTGATTTTTGGGCTTAAATTAATGTATTGCAAAATATAGTACAAAGAAAATGTGCAAACTAATTAAATCAGACGTATTAATTTCTGGATGTGCATAAATATTTTAGATGAACTTACTCTATTAATAATAATGGACAAGTACACCTTTAAGTTTGGATTAATTTAAGTAGTGTTAGACCATAAATAAATCTTTGTGAACTAGAAAGTAGTTGAGCCTAGTAACCCGGATTATAAAATCTGGAAATTTCTGGACTATAGTTAATTCCTCATATTGATGTAATTAAGTTAATTGTGATCATGTGAGTTAAAAGATTTTCCAAGAAAACACACTATTACTAGCTATTGCTAATAAGTAATTCACTTGAACTTATTAAGCATGTTAAATGAGCTAGACTTTGAGTACCTTTATATATGTATTTCGAAAATATAATCGGGTATTTAAATCGAATTTGGTTAAGTTATATTCTTTTTGTGATTATCTAAATTAGCTCGACGAAAGAGATATTGAACGATAGATGGAATTTTAGGAGAAATCGAACGTAGAATCAGTTTTGATGTTATGGAAACGCTCGTTGTAGGTAGTTCGAGATTAGTCGGTATGTGACCGATCGACTATAGAGTCAAGACTTGGAAGGATTTGACGCGATGTCATTCCTCTATTGAGTCAAGCTAGTTGGTGAAAGCTATAATAGGTCACGAGGTCAACTATCTACTGTCTACTGGAGAGTAGCGTCTCTAGCCTGAGAAAGGTGAGTGCCTCAATAAAACGTTTATATAACTGAAAGAGCTTCAAAAGAAAATCATATCGTATATATGCATTTTGCATTTGAAATTACTAATATTGTTATATCTATGCTTGTAATTGTATGCCATGATTGCATTATGTACTACTTGTTCATAGTTGAATTGATAATTTGTCTGCGTTGCTCGCGGTATTGTGATAAATGTTTAATAATGAGGTGTAGTACTTTATCTCACCTCATAATGATGAATGGTATCAAAGCGTAGTACTTTATCTCACCCTACGTACCAATTGCCTGTGCATTATTATTTGCGCGCTAATCTGCTCTCGCTTGATGGTATTCTTTAGATAATTCTGGGTAGCTGGGGCTACAGAGTTACCAGAGCTCTGCCGTTGACCGGACTCACAAACCAGGGATTAGAGCCCCTTGGGGAGTGACTCGCCTGATTCGGCTAAGACATGTCAATGCCCATTTTATATGGAAATGTAGCACCTTATCCCTCATCTAACCGGCGTACTAACTATTGATCCATTCCGTGATCGTTCCGTATCCTTTTGAAGTGGAGTGGTTGTTTAGCCCGTATTGACGGGTAATTGAATGTGATATCATCTGTGTTATTAACGTATTTGCTATACTATTGTGAAATAACATTGGCTTTGAAATTTAATAGGCAGTTCATGGATTTCTAAATCGTTTCATGCATAAAACTCAACTGCACCCCTGCACTAACCTCACTAAGTTGTTTTTGCAACTTACGTTTTCAAATACTCTTTCGGGTTTTTCAGTTGGACGTCAGAGTTATTAATTTAGGTAATATAAATGTTGGGTTTGTATTAGAAGTTTTAATGTAATGAGTAAGTTGGGATAATCATTCTATTGTAATAGATAGTTAGAGCTCTGAACTACATTTATTGAAAATTTATTAAGGTTATATTAATATTATTTTATTCGTAGCAAGCAGGTGCCGGTATCGGGCCGTTACAGTAAAATTCTTTACATCTATAATGACTTGAAACGTTAACTTAATTAGTAGATTTAAATAAGAATCAATTTACATTCTTTAATATATACTAAAATAATACTATATTTATATATTTTCAATAAAATTATTATAATTAAAAAAAAAAAACTTACCCACATATGTTGACTTGAATTTGTTTGATACCAAAACATGAAATTGACATAAAATTCGATAGCAAAAATTCAATTCTCTCAATACATTTTATATTTTAGAAAGAAAGAAAACAGAAACATAGACCAATAGTAGTGTCGAGTAGCGCCGCTTGATGGTGGTTGAAAATTTACTTTAAATTTAGGTAAAAGTGATGTAGGCGAGGGAGTAAGATTATCCTTCACTGCCATATCCTCAAACACGTGTTATAACCAAAATACTATTATTAAATTAGCAAGATTATCCTTCACCGCCATATCCCCAAACACGTGTCACAACCAAAATATTATTATTAAATTATTGTACTAGGTTGTTGATTTCCCGAAAGAAACCAGTCACTACAAAGTAGTGAACCCATATTTGAATCCCTGTTGGAAGAAATTCTCATTTAATGTCTACGACGTGCCTCGAAAGGATTTAAATCTTTGGAAAAAAAAGTTACTATTAAATTATTGTACAATATATGTTATCACTAAATTTTCATTAAAATGATGTCATTAGTCGTCGAGAATGATAATTTAAATTGTTATATAGTCACAAAAAGTTATCACTGACAACTTAAAAGAACATTCAGTAGTTAATGTAATTGTTGTAATTATTGCATTGTGACTACACTATAACTGTTGTCACTAAATGCACATAAATAATAATAACTTTCATTTTGTGAAATGATATTTTGGCCGTTAATATCTACACAATTTCCTTATAGTGATTAGTTCAGTTTTGACTTAATATCTTGTCAAAGTTTCCTTGAAGTGGATTATTTTTGGGTATTTTACTTGGTAATTTCTTGGAAGACCTAGTGGACAACTTTGCCAGGTATAAAAATAGACGTATTACCTTCTACGAAAACGAAAGGGACAAAACGGCTTATGTAATGTTGTATACACAAGGGAAACTTTGGAGAAGTGTATCTATATCTTAAACTTGAGTCTTTAAAATATTATGATTTAAGTTTCTTCATCAAACAATAGCTACATATATCTTCTAATATTGGAGTAATATATATTAATTCTCTTTTAAATTTTAAATTTCAAAACAAAAGAAAGAAGTAAAAATGAAAAATAAAAAATCCAACCATAGACCCTTGTTTTGGGGTTGGGAAGACAGTTAGATTATTTATTTATTTTAAAAAATCATTTAATATTTAAACGATGGTAATTTAATAAGTAGATATGAAAATGAATTGAAAATATTACAATATAGGTTGAAATAATTGGAGAAAATAGAAATAGGAAGTATAGACTTAAAAGTAGATATTACTATGATATTTGGCTGTCAAATTAATAATAAAAGTATTAATTAAACAAATATGTACATTGATTTTTATTTAAATTTACTAATAAAGTTACGCTTCAATTCGATGTAGAGAATTTTACAGTTGTCTCTGCAATTATAACGTGTCGTTTGTTGAGAATGCATGGATGTTGCGCTGGAATCTTTGTTTAACGTCACCTCGTCAGACTAATTACTATAAAAGGCGACGAGTGGAGAAGAAATCGATATTCCAATCTCTTTTTCGATCATAAAATAGAGAGCTAGGATTGGAAATGCATATGCCTATTTCTCTTGTTGCAAACAACAGGTAATATGTTTGTCCGCATGAATTTAAATACATATTTGATTTCAATTAGATGAAAATATATAGTTTAGTTTTTTGTTCACTTTGTATATTAATAATATAAATTACATTATTTTGTTAAGATCTTAATAATAGCTTAATGGAACAAATAATGAAGCTCATTTCAGGTTAAAGATTGGATAAAGAAAACCAACAAGAATATAGATAAATGCCAATGATTTTGGTCATAATCTATCTAAAAATTCCATTTTTATGGAATTTTGGATCTTAACATTCATCTGTAAGCAAGATTCTAGAGATCTTCACTTCAAACAAATATGTTGGTACCGTTAATAGATAAGATAACAGTTATCCAACACACGGTAGATTTAATTTCAGACCCGATATGTTGAGACTAGAAAGTCTAAACCCTTTTTTTTGTTTTTCTAATGATAAAAAAAGAAAAAATTGCTTAGAAAAGATGAAGTTAGAAAATTTCAGTTCTTACTTGTAAATTTTCACAATATTATTGTTGGTGCGAATTAATGATGAGTTTGGTACGTAAGTTATGACAGTTCAATCTTGATTTTGCAGGTTATTGATGAAATGAAAATCAATTCTTGTCTATTGAGGCCTTTGGTCATGTCCAAACATCAAACTATTATTACATTTGGAATCTCCAAACGCAAAAAAATCAACAACTACATCAGATTATTTTTTATCATATATTATAGTAAGTACTATTTTGACTGAAATTACTTCTTCCAAAAAATATTTTTAACAACAATATTTTTTACAATTTTAACAAATTATTATAAGCTCGAGTAAGTGCCAATTCCCAATTATTACTTTTTCTATCGAGCATGTAAATTAGTATATTTTTTCAATAATTAAATAAAATAGTAATAGTAAAAACAAAGGGGGTAATCCTTTTTGTAATAAATGACTGGTTCACAGCTGATTGGCCAATTACCATGTGTATTACATAATTATCTTTCAAAAAAAATATCCATCATTTGATCAATTATCACATAGGATATTTTTCAACGTTTTTACTATGTTTCTATAAGTTAAATAAAATAAATTATCCAAACCACACTCTTAGTTGTCACTAACACTCTCACCCTCCATTCAATACTCCACCAACTGACCCACTAACTATAAATCAACCACTCTAAATACCCAATATCCCCCGTGCAAAAAATCAGTGTAAAGAAACATTTACAATTCAGCATAAATTCAATTTTCATCTTCAATTTTTTTTTTTTTTGTAATGGCATGACCAGGGAAGAATTGGTCGACTACATCGGTGTTGAAAGTAGCATCAATGTACGACCTGATGCCCTAGACAACCTGGAATCAACCGCTGTTGTGAGGGGCGGAGAAATGGTTACCCCGCGGCGGAGGAGATCAGAGGAGGAAAAGGAGTATCCTCCACCAATGTCATGGTTGGCGCGTACAGAAAACCTTACGTCGTATATACCTTGGTAATGCACAAACACCATACTAGCGACGGAAGGGTAGTGATTACAAAAGATAAAGTAAAGCGCCACGAATACTTTGAGGCATTCAAGTCCAATGGTCCACTCGTACTGAATCTCGTTCTCCTAAACGATGGTGGAGATGATGATGATGATGATGATTCAGTGGAGGAGATTAATGTTCCTGATGATGAAAATGGTGGTGGGGTGGATGCTCCTGGGTTAGAGCCTCCGGTTCATACTTGAGCCTTTTCTCTTTCTCATTTTTGTATCTTTGTTTTTTGACTCTTTTGGCCATCGATTTTGTGGAAATTTAGGGTGAGTTTGGCCCAGCGGTGGGAGCTCTTAAAAGCACTTCTAGACCTCCATTGTGATTTTTGAAGTGTTTGGCCCCAATTATAGAAATTATTTTTAGTCAATCGTGATTTTAATGGTGTTTGGCCCCTAATATCATAATCACTTTTGGGATCTCCAGAAGCTAAAAATCAACTTATTTCAGAAGCTACTAAAGTGTTACTTTTGCAAAAGCTATTATCCAAAAGCAATTATTTTATAATTGAATTTTATCATAATCAATTATTGCCAAAATCCATTTTAGTAAAATTAATTCTCCTATAATTGATTTTCGAATCGCTAGGCCAAACTCACCCTTAATTAGATGGTTCTATTCGATTTTTTGGGCGTGTTGTAACTTTTGACATTTATTTAATGATATTTCTTTTTTAAATGGTATTATATTATGATATAATAAATCAATTGATTCCTACTTCAAGAAAATTCAGATATGTTGCAGTAATTTATTGGAGATTTCTATAGATTCAACTCTATGAGAATTGTTTTTGAATTTAGATTTTGATAACCTAAATTTGTACAAGCAGATGCACATATGTTGGCATTAGTACTATAAATTATAATAAACTTACAGTAAGAAAAAGTTTGTAGTTCAATTTATATAGTAAAAACTAATTTTAGATAAATATTCTATTTCCTTAATTTTGTAGATTCTTTGAATAAGGAATTATGAGGTGTCAATAGCAAATTAACTCCTTGTGTTATTTTAAATAGCCAGTTTAACTCCCTATGATAAATAAAAGGGAAAATTACCTCCTGTATTTTTATAAAAAAAGCACACTGCCTCCCTCTTAAATTTTACATTTTTACAAGTGGGTAAAATGCTCATTATGCAATATCACAGGGAGTTAAAGTGTCCATTTATTAATATCATAGGGAGGTATATTGCCTCTTTACGCATATCACATGGAGATAAAGTGAGATGGATATGTTGTTAATGGTAAGGTTATATTGATAATTTTTTACATGAAAATGAAGTCGATCAGTTGCATTATAGAGTGTGTGTGTGCGTGTGCAATACATCCACTAACAATGAGGTAAATTGCATATTATTTCATATCACATGGAGGTAAATTGTTCATTATTTCATTTCACATGGAGATTAATAGCATATTTTCATATCACAAGGACGTAAATTGCCCATTAGACATATCACATGGAGTTAACTTGTCAAAAACTCAATTTTGAGAGAAGATTATAATTTCACAATCGATTTGCCTAGAACATTGAATTCGAAAAAGGAAATATTTAACATCGCCAAAGTTTTTATACAAGAATCCTATATAGAATATATATATTTTTATAGAGAACTAATTTTTCAAAAAAAATTAAGAAAATATTGATATGGAACTATTCATACAGCTAATGCCCAATCTTTTTTTCCTGTAAATTAGTAATGCTAGAGTTCTAGATTATAGGATGAATAATATACATATCAAAATCTTAACCACACCGTGTATTGTAAAAATAAATCAAGTTCATTGTCATAACAGTAATTAAATTTAATCTGTTTAGAGATATGTACAAAAAGAAAAAACAATAAGAACGATATCGGGACAAAAATAATCTAATTTGGGCATATCTGAGATGTGTGTTTATAAATCAGATCTTTAATTTCAGATTATTCATTTTTTTTTTTTTTTTTGAGAAAGATCTTTAATTTATTTAAGATCGATAATGAATAAGTTTCCCTTGTAAACAAATGATTTCTAGCTTTCATTTCCATTTATAAATAATTAATGCCATAAATTGACTAAGGTGGTAATTTCACAGCATATAACAGTAGGGCTAAAAATCAAATCAAACTATTCGATACTCGGCTCGAACTCGTTCGATAAAAGCTCATTTGAACTCGGTTCGTCAAACAAATCAAACAAGTTTGAACAAGATTTCTCGTTTGATAACTTTTGAAGCTCGGCTCGAGCTCGAGTCGATGAGCTAAAAATTTAAAAAACACTTGTAAAATATTAAGCTACTCGATACTCGGCTCGAGCTCGTTCGTTAAAAGCTCGTTTGAGTTCGGTTCGTTAGGAAATCAAACCAAGCTCAAACACAAAATTTGAAGCTCGATAAAATTCAAACCAAATTTGAACAATGTATCGTTCGATATTAATCGGCTCGTTTACATCCCTATATAATAGATTGACAATAGGGTAATTTCTCTATCCGTTATAAAATAGATCTAGACGATGATGAAAGAGCACTTTATGATTTTTCTTAAATATTTATCATCAATTATTACATCATAAATCATTTTAATAATTGTCCAAATTCAAAAAAATTCAAATAATAAACAACTATTACTAGTAATAAACTATAGCAATTAGCAAATACCCAGTGTTAAACTCAAGACCTGGGAATTGAACTCAAGATCTTGAGGTCCTGGGACTTCAGCTTTGCCAGCAGTCAGACAAATACGGATTGATTTAGGCTCGATTTTTCTTGGTTTTGGTTTCGGAAAGATGATTAGTTTTTAAAACTATATATTAACATTTCGGACCGAAGAGCACATTGGGTATACGTCTTCCTCGATGTGGTGACTCAAGTAGGATTCGAACTTAAGTTTCGCCTCTGGGGGTTGCAAGTCACCACCACTTGGTCCAACCACCTTAGTACTTGGATTATGTTTGGAGTTAGGGTTCGAAGGAAAAAATAAGTGATAGATTAAACATATAAGCAAAACTTGTGCTCAGACTTCATTTGGAATGTGTTTTTGACCCTGTTTCAGAAAATCGCAAAACTGAGTCAAAAGTTTTCCATATAGAACTCAAGTCCAACATTTACTTCAACCGCAAGGCCACTTAGAGCATTTCTCACCCATAACATTTATTTTGAAAGTTAATGGCAATTTACCCCATTAGATTTGCATAATGTCCAATTTATCTTCCTGTGAGTTAAAAAGAGCAATTTAACCCCTTGTAATCTTATAAAAGTTTCACACCGCCTTGCTGACATTTTTAAACATAAAAGTATGAATTGACAAAACTACTCCTCCTATATATGGAACTTTACCCCCTTGTGTTATGATAAATGTAGCACTTCGTCTTCCTATGCTATGTTAAATGTGACAAGTTACCTTTTGTGTTTTGATAAAAATTGTATTTTACCCCTATGTTAGAAAATAAAAATGCATGTAATCTATTTGGGCTAGTGTTGGAGTGAGACCGTTATCGAGGATGCAACATGGAAAATTAATTTGGACCAGATGACCCAAGTGCTAATTTCTAGGGCTCGGCCCACAACTGAGAAGATTGGGCAGAATCCACATTTTTCTTGTGATAGGGTCTTCTCTAAGTTGCTTTGATTAGTACAAATACCACGCATCGTCACCAAATTGTTCAAATTATGTTTGTATCTATCATGATTTTTAAATTGAATCAAACATAATGAGCTTTAATTGAATAAATATGGATCGAGATTAATTACTCTATGTTTTCACATGCGCTATCATTTTATACTGAATTCCTCATGACAATTGTAATGCTAATTTACCCATGTAGCCCTGTGAAAAATTTGAAAGATCATTCCGCCTCCTTCCATCTAAAGATGCCGTACATGCATTTAATTTGCGGATGGGGGCAAGTTGATTTACATAAAATAACACATGGAGTAAATATTTCACCTAAAATAACACCGACAACAATCTTGTAGACATATAATAACAAGAGAGGGTAAAGTATATATACGTAATAACACTAAAACTATTAATATTAATTATTTCATTCACCGTGAAACAAAAAACGATTCTTCAGAGAAGACTGAAACGTCGAGGTTAAATAACACAATGGGAAAATTGCTAACAAAAAATGACATGAAATTCTATCCCAGATGGGTTTGAACGAACTCACGTAACTACATAGCAAATGCAAAATATTGGATAAAACTTCTAGTGAGTGACTAATTCAAAACAAGTGCAATACATTTATCATGTGGTTGGATGAATTTGGTCCGGTCAAGTCTGGACAAGAACTTTCCAAATAACACACATGGTAACCTGTAGCACATAAAACACCGCATAAAGATGAATTACTTAACCTATAATAACACATTGAGATAAAATATATAACAAAAAATACCTCAAGAAGATAATTTTTTTAATATAAAAATACATAGGGTAAATTGCTGCCAAAAAAAAAATCTTCATAGGACAACAATATGAGGGTACTTATATATTGGAGCGGAAAATTCCTAGGCAATGAGACAATGTAATTTAACTTAATAAACACATGTGAGTAATGTGCCTATAGTTGTTTGAGAAGGGGGTAAATTAAATTCAACATTACAAACGTCATGGATCAAAATTTTAAATTCTTTAAAATACTTGGACATCATTTTTTAACTCGTAGTATAGTCTCCGTTCTACATTTTTTATCCTGTGCAATTGTTTAGTTTTGTAGTTTCAGTCCCTAAGATGTTATGTGATCTAAAATGTAAATATTTTAGAAAATAGGGATACAAAACTGAGGTTCTGTTTGTTTGGTGTTGGGAGTGTTGTGAAATTTTGGTTTTACACTAAATTTAAATAAATCATAGTTTTGAAAATAAACAACTGATATAATTTTATAATATGATATTTGACATATAATAATTAAAATATATAAAGCGACTGGCCTGTAGAGGAGTCACGCCACTAGACGCTGTCCTAAGAAAGTGATTGCCTCCCCTCGTGCAGGTATTGGCGGCTGATCACAATCCCAAGATAAAACCCAAATGGCCTCGCCGACATCCTCATCTGTGAGCACGTTCACAGGAAGACAAAGAACCAGACCTTATCTCTAGTGCCCAATAACAATATAGAAAGTATTTTGTGAATGCAACCTAACTAGTGAGTGTGTGTTCCTAAGACCCTAGGACACTCCTATTTATAGTGTTCATGAGAGACCTTAATGGTCAAAATATTAAGGGCCACATAATGGCACATTAAGGGGATGTTAATGCAATTGATGTTACAAAATTTATTTTAATTATTTTGAAGTTTAAAAACTTCTAAAATTCCAACAATCCCCCACAAGTTTTTAAAACATCAAAATATGCATATAAAATAATTGGGCACTAAAATACTATGCAATGGGTGCAGGAGCCTTCCGGGCTTGAACCTACACTTAGTGTTGATGATTTTCATTTGAGGAAACCATAATGGCGCAAGCGCTTTGAATTAGGTCCCTTGGTCAAACTTCAATACATCACACACACAGTATCGACATCGGTCTTAGTTCGCGGGTTAGCGCGTTAACGGCCATGCGCTCGAATCTTGATTCTCATGAGAGTTTCTAGGGTCAGCCCAAACCCATAGCCACGGCCCCATGGCAACTCTCACTTAGGTGAAACCTCCAAGGGTATGTGCGACCTATACCCTGCGGAATTCCCGCCTCGATCTCATTAAGGGTTAAACCCAACCGTAATATCACACTATGAAACACTATCACCATAGGGATGGGAAGGAGGTGCTCTCCTATAAATTAGTGTTAAACGAGTCACGCATTACAGGTTGTTCCTACCCATTGAACCTTCTTCATGGGATCTCCAATCACAAAGGTTGGGTTACTCCTGGAGGTGACTCCCTTATGGGCTTACGCCCATCCCCCTCGATGATAAATGATCTAGCCTTTATAGCTAATCATGAGGCAAATTTTCACCTCGTGAAATTTTTATATTTTGCCTCTTTAATTTTAATTTTTTTTTTCATCTATTCAATCATATGCGATATGCATCGCATTATGATTTTATTAATAATTCTTTTGACCTCATGCACGTGCACCTGTTACAAAATCAACTCAACAAAAGTGGTTAATAGATTAACAACAGTGAAATCAAAAGATGATTATCACAAATTCCTTTTATATTTTAGGAGTTTTCACCTTGTTCTAACATAAATTTAATTTCGAGCCTTTCCTATAATGAGAATAATTCTCAATCTCCTCTTTCTCATTGTGAATTTACGAGGTTGAGTCTCATAGTTCATACTAATTTAGACAACAATTATGTAGGCTAAAAATTCATCTTTGATAAAATTTATATTTCATGATCAACCCCCACATTTCTCAAGATAAGGTGAAGAAAACAATTGAACAATATAATTTCATATTCAGATACACAGTTATGCTCCAAAATAAAGTTTAATTATATGCACAACTCTTCATAAAAGACAAATACATGGAGCCAGTATTTAGATATGATAGATATCACATAAGTTTCCAGAACCCCCACAATTAAGGACTTATAATTCAAGATTAAATTAGACAATAAATTATTACTTAAATAGTTTCTTCAAAGAAACCTTCATGTTTATTGAATTTTTGGATTAAATTAATCCTTCACATAGCAGGGCATTCCTAGATATCATGGAGAAGTCAAGTTAAATATAAGTAGACGTAACCTCTAATACCTCATTATTAGGGACCCTTCATTGTTGCACATAATATTAGACAATTATATACCACATGATGTTATCATAAGATAATTTCATACATTAACTCATATTTAGAGAATTAAATTGGTTTTAAGGACGAAAGTATTAAAAGTAACTCTCATGTTATTCATTCAAGATGTTTTCATTTATAACATTAAAAGACCTATCACCCATTGGAAATGCATTAAACTCTTTTGCAGTAATGATAGACAATAATGTGGTTCAAATAATGAATAACTTATCATGTCAAATGTTGTAATCAAGGTATATAAACACATACATACCTAATTGTGCCAATGTTTATTACATCATTCAAAGCATTATTTCAACTATGACAATTATAGACATAATATTTGCCATCAACTCTAAATTCTTTAGGCATAGAACGTTGAACAACAATTCTACCAGAACATGTATAGCATGTAACTTCCAACTCACATTTAACCGATATTAAATAGCTGAGCTAGCTAAATTAATTAAGATCTTGAGTCACCAATCTTAATTCCACTAATATCTAAATAGGTTAAGAAACAATATGACGGAGTATAATATACTCTGCATATTCTTTTCCTTTATATATATTTAAGATATGATTAATATAATAACTTCCACATTTTGAGAATATCAAGAGTAGCATGCTATTTTTGTTTTAGAAGTGTTGTTAAAAGTAACTCCCACAATCTCTTTTGTCAATTATTATGTTTTTTTTTTTTTTAACATAAAATCAATTAAACTGAGGCCGTTTATACCTTATCACTTAAGTAGGCATAAAATAAACTAACAAGCATGTCAAGATTATTTTTTTTTTTTTAATTTTTAATTCCAAATTGTGCATAGAAACAAAAAATCTTCTCGACATACAAACTGCAAGACTTATCTACATTATATTCATTTCTTCATCCAAGTTATATAATAACTGATTTTGTTTTTAATTCAATTAATATCATTTTCAGCATATAATATACAGTATAAGCATAGAGAAAACATATATCACCTCTACATGATAATCTTGTAGTAATAAATTCACCATCAAATGCCTGCATTAAATTATCTTCCTCCAAATATATAACTGTGTGTTAATTGCATTGATTTCTAGGCACTCAAATGCTTTTATAACAATTCAAAAGCATTGATTTTGCCATTGAAAATATATGTAACTCCTATTCAATATAAGTGGATAATAATTCGGTGCAAATAATGAATTATATTAAATTTCACATTCCACAGTTAACATCTTATCTCATCATATGTTATAAAGAAAGGATTAACTGAATAAGAACCATACCTGGTTGCCCAATTATCCAAGTGCTTTGGTTACTAATTCATTATAGATTGAACCAACAATATTAGACTAAATGACTTCAGAATTTGGAAGAATACAATATTTAACCTTCTAAATAATGACATTGATTATCTAGCAATCAAAGTTTTTTCTTTTCCTTTTAAATTAATAATGTAACAGCCACATTGGTTCATCAAAAAGTCCACATTGAAAAGCCATTAAATGCCATGATGTAACGTACAAATTAATATTTTCAAATTCAATCATAGTTTATAGGCATAAAATTCTTTTTAGTATAATTGCTCAGTACATTTCAATAAATGCCAATGAAAATAAATTTAAAACATAATTGGGTTTAACATACATAAACACACAATTAGAATCATCATGAATATCCTCAAGACCTCAAGCAACATTTAAATCTGACTCGTTTCAGAATTACATTACATTACTTTATTTTATTTTATTTTATTTTTAAAATATTTTCCTCTCTAACATTGAAACTATTATTTCTATATTATATTACCTTCATATTTTATTTTTTCTATTAAATCGAAGAATTAAAGAATAGATCCCGTTATAGAACATAATCTGACTGTATGCATTTTTTCTTAAGCTTTACATTATCCTATTCTCATTATGAAGCCACTACAAGAAAACTGGGCTTCACCTACGACAGATTCCGTTGGTGAAGCCTTGATTTCTGTTGGTAATCATGCGTAGCGACGCTTTTTTTTCGTTGGTTAATTCGTAGGTGAAGGCCCCGTAGGTAAATGCAGCAACAGTTTTTTTTTTCCGTTGGTAAATGTTGCGACGGTTCATTTTTGTTGGAAAAAGCGTTGGATGAACGATCGGGCCCGAATATTTTTTGCGACAATTTTTGCTGTTGGAAATGCGTAGGAAAATTACTAACTGATTTCCAACGGCAGAAATTTGTTGGTATTCTGTCGCCAATCTGTTGGAAACATTGTGACGGAATATAGCATCAAAAATATTCCGTTGGTTAAAATCTGCTGGTATTTTGTCGCCAATCGGTTGGAATCATTCCGACGGATTTAGCATCAAAATATTTTCGTTAGCTTATTTTTGTCACTAATTTGTAGGAAATTAGTTGGAACCTAGTGACAACTTTTTTGTTGCTGGTTCCGTTACTAGCAATCGGGTCGGAGCAAAAAATTGAACCTCGACTTAGCATTGACTCAGTCATTCCTGGGCGCGCCTAAGCCTCTGACCCGGGCGCCCAGGTCTCGCCTGGGCTTGGTTGAGGCGCCTAGGCCATGCTTGGTTTTTGTTGCTGATTCTGTTACTAGCAATCGGGGCCGGAGCAAAAAATTGAACCCCAACTTAGCGTTGACTGAGTCGTTCCTGGGCGTGCCTGAGCCTGACTCGGGCCATGCTTGGTTCTGGCCCAGGCGCCCGGGCCACTTCATGGAGCTGCCTCGGGCGCCTCGGTATCGCCTGGGCTTGGCCTAGGCGCCAATGCCACGCCTGGTTCTGGCCCGGGCGCCCGGGCGACTCATGGGACTGTCTCAGGCTCGCCTGGGCTTGGCCTAGGCGCCTAGGCCACTCATGGGGCTGCCTCGGGTGCCTAGGTCTCGCCTAGGCTTGGCCTAGGCTATGTGCGCCCGGGCGACTAGGCAATAAATTTTTAATTAACTTGTTGGATGTAGGATTTGAACCCTTGACCTCATATATATACATATTAAAGGATCAAACCAGTTGAGCTGGACATCTTTGTTGTATTTTCATTAAACAATTATATATATGAGTCATATAAATGTTTATTTCATCAAATTTTTCAATAATTTAACTCATTTTTCATTAGTTTGATCGATTTAAATCATTTTGAACTTTCCCACGGTTTTCATCAATTTTTTTCACTAATTTTGTTGATTTAAATATTTTTTGACCTATCTAACATGTTTACTCACCGTTTTCACCAGTTTAACCCCTTTTTTGACCAATCTCGCATATTTTTCCCTAATTTAATAAATTTAAGCTATTTTTTACCGGTTCAACTCATTTTACACCACTTTCATCGATTTAGACCATTTCTGACTGAGGTATCCGATTATTCACCGATATCATAATTTTTTTTCAATTTCATGATTGAACCCATTTTTTCATTGATTTCACCCATTTTTTCACCAATTAATTGATTTAATTTTTGTGCCGATATAACTAGTTTTCCCCTTAATTTCATCAATTTTAATCATTTTGACCAATTTAACTAGTTTTTCCATCGTTTTCATCCTCTTTTTACTAGTTTTATCGATTTAAATTATTTTTGACCGATTTAACTCGTTTAATCATCGTTATCACTAATTTCGTCAACTTAACCAATATTTTTTTAATTATCACTAGTTTTTCTCACTAATTTCATCAATTTATATCATTGTTTTGCCAATTTGACTCGTCGATCTAAACATATTTTGACCGATTCAACCTATTTTATCATCAATTACACCGATTTAAAACGGTATGGTCTGATTTAACTCATTTTTTCGCCAATCTCACATGCTTTTAACTAATTTCATCAATTTACCCATTTTTTCATCGATTTCACCCATTTTTCATGAATTTTATCGATTTAAAATATTTTGACCAATACAACCCTTTTTCATCGTTTTCACCCATTTTCATCGATTTTCGCCATTTTCGACAATTGTTTTTTTTTCACAAATTTTATCAACTTGATTTGTTTGACCGGTTTAACCGTATTCACCCATTTTTCACCGACTTCACTTGTTTTTAACTAAGTTAGCTGATTCAACATGTTTCAAAACAATTAATGTCTTCTTTTTTTTACCGATTTCATTCGTTTTTACGAATACTTCATCAGTTTTACATGTTCCTTATATGTTAAACCCATTTTAAATCGAATTCACCAATTTTTTTCCTTCAATATAATAAAATCATCTGTTTTCAATGACTTAAACCATCTTCACCATTTTTTCCACCAATCTACAGATTTACACATTTTTTCACCGAATAACTTATTTTTTCACTAATTTTAGCCAAGTGTAAAATTAGTGAAAATATATGAAATTTATGAATCGAGAAAAATTTGGTTAATCCATTGGAAAATGAATTTAATCATTGAAAAATCTGGTTAAATCGATTGAGAATGAGTTTTATAGGTGAACAAGTGAAAACATCGATGTTATAAAATCGGTTAAAAGTGCTATAAAACGATGAAATTAGTTAAAAAATTGATGAAATCGGTGAATTTATTGAAAAAATATGTTAAACTGATTAAAACGAGTATACCTGATAAAATTATTGAAGAAAATGAGTGAAGTCGGTAAAAAATGAGTTAAATTGGTTAAAAATTCGATGAAAAACTTGTTAAATCGTTAAAAATGGTTAAACTAGTGAAATTGGTGAAATAATCGATGAAATCGAAGTAAAAACGGGTTAAACTGATTAAAAATGAGGAAATCGATAATATCGGTTAAAAATGGGATATACCGGTGAAATTGGTAAAAAAAAAAAAAGAAGTTAAAACGACGAAAAAATGGGTCAAAATTAACGTGAGTTTGATTGGGTCCAATTTGAATGTGGATCCAACACATAAGGGTGATCCATGTGGAGGGTGGTTGGTGACCGGGTGTGGGGATGGTTGGGAGGTGGCGGAGGATGGGGTGGTGTCCGGGTAGGGGTGGGGGAGATTGGACAATTGAAGTTTACAAATATTTTCTTCTTTAAGTTGATCCAGTATGTTTCCACAATTTTTTTTATGGATCCATAGTGGATCGGATCCAGCAGATTTGACCGTGTTGAAAATTTAGTGGATCCCATATGGATCGGATCCGGCAGATCGATCCATATTACCAGCTCTATGCCGAGGTGATTTATTAATGATCTTAGTTACAATGTAATTGATTAAGTGTAATTGCATTTACTCTACGTTCCTAGAAATTTGATTAGTTAGACATAATTATTATCTTTGGATTGGGGAGAAATATCTTACTTCAAGAAAATCTAATTTATTGGTTCTTGTATCATAATGCTTAGATATAAAATCACTTAAACTTTTGTGTGTTATGAAAGAGAAGTAGTGACGTATTTTTTTCACCGAAATGATTTCACTACTATGGATCATCTTTCCCGACAACTTAATAACAAATGTCATACATAGAATATTTTTTATTTCAAAATTTCTTTGGTAATTTGTTGTTATTATTCGTGAAACATATTTCTATCGTTGGTTTTGTTGCTGTTCAGTCACACATTTGTTACTAGAGCTAAATAGCAACGAAAATTTTCCGTTGGAACAATTTCATCGCTATGGATAACTTTTTCCTACAACTTAACAACCGAATTCCTATGAAAAATATTATTTCTCAATTTTCTGTTGGTAATTTGTCGTCATTATTGGCGTAACAAATTTATGTTGATGGTTCCATCGCTATTCAGTTACTAAAATCTAAATAGCGACAGATAATTTTCCGTTGGAATGATTTCGTCGCTATGGATAACTTTTCCCTACAACTTAACAACCGAATTCCTACAAAAAATATTTTTTTTCGACATTCCGTCGGTAATTTGTCGGTGTTATTGAAGGTAGATTTTTTAATTGAAATTATGTTGGTATTTGGTTACTAATCCGTCACTAATAGCGACAAATTTGTTTTCGTTGGAATCATGTCGTAGGTGAAGCCCCCTTTTTTTGTAGTGAGCACACCCACTATAGATAAATATATAGGTAATAGGAATTAATATTAGATGATTCTCAAGGTTCTCTAATGTGCCGAAGATTAATATTAGATGATTCTCAAGATTCTCAAGGTTCTCTAATGTACCTGAATAATTATAATAACAATGGAAAAATCACACTTTAGTTATCTGTGACATATACAAGCTTTGATATACAAGGTTTCATCTTCTAATATCCAATGTATGAGGTTCCAAAATTATAAACTCACAAAATACAAAATTTTATGCAACATATTTTAATCAATCAGTCAAACAAAATTTTATACATTAATTTGACGTGTTATTTTCAAATGATGATCGCTTTAACACTCATATATCACGTTTAACACAAAAATAATCAGATTCACATAGGCCAATTAGCAAGTAAACTGATTATGTCCAAACCATGAAAACACATCAGGATTCACGTCTGAATTAAATAAAATAAAATAATTTGGATTACAAATCATACCTGGCTTTGAGTCTCCAATTAATTTCATACCTCTAAAATTCTCTCACAGATATATACATGCTCCTTTTTATATATACCAAAATTTTTTACAGTAACTTGATCACTTTTCAAATCACCTCCAACTCTCCGAATTTCAACAAGCAAACCCAGCAAGTTAACTTCTTCAGTTGATTAGTCCATCTCCAGCAGGTTGTATTCATATGCAAAATAACACAATAAATTAAATCAAATTGGTAATCTAAATTTCACCGTTCATACACAAATCACAAAAGATCACTTTCTTAGATTGTTGTGAAATTTTGGTTTTACACTAAATTTAAATAAATCATAGTTTTGAAAATAAACAACTGATATAATTTTATAATATGATATTTGACATATAATAATTAAAATATATAAAGCGACTGGCCTGTAGAGGAGTCACGCCACTAGACGCTGTCCTAAGAAAGTGATTGCCTCCCCTCGTGCAGGTATTGGCGGCTGATCACAATCCCAAGATAAAACCCAAATGGCCTCGCCGACATCCTCATCTGTGAGCACGTTCACAGGAAGACAAAGAACCAGACCTTATCTCTAGTGCCCAATAACAATATAGAAAGTATTTTGTGAATGCAACCTAACTAGTGAGTGTGTGTTCCTAAGACCCTAGGACACTCCTATTTATAGTGTTCATGAGAGACCTTAATGGTCAAAATATTAAGGGCCACATAATGGCACATTAAGGGGATGTTAATGCAATTGATGTTACAAAATTTATTTTAATTATTTTGAAGTTTAAAAACTTCTAAAATTCCAACAGGGAGAGTAGTTTGAAAGATTAGTAGAAGTTTGTGAATTAATCTCGATTTGCATAATGTTTGTTTAAGTTTGAAAAAGTGGTTTGAGAGGTTTTTTGGGAAGATCTAGGTTGTAGGTGTAAAACTTTATGTCAAATCATGTTTGTTATGTAAGATAATTGTTTAAGAGATGAGTTACTTGATGTAAAATTAAAGTAGTGTTTGCATAGATTTTTTCAGGGATAAAAAAATTGTTATTTATTTGGCTTTTGGGAGAGTACTAGAGTAGTTTGCAAAAATTGGAAGATGATAAATTTATGAGTAAACACTACGAATGGTCCTCCTTATCATTATTTTATTACAGAGTGATCCCTCTTGTGTTTTTTTTCCCGCATTAGTCCCCACTATGAATTATTTGTTTCACTTTGGTCATTTTCAGGTGGTCCAAGGTGAACTAAAGTGTCAAACAGTTTTATGAGGGACTAAATTGATAAAGAAACATATTTATGAGGGACTAAATTGATAAAGGAACAGTTTTATGTGGGACTAAATTGATACAAAATAATTTTATGAGGGACTAAAGTGTAACACTATAAGTAAAAGACCCATTGTAAATGAACAAAGTGAAATAAATAATTCATAGTGTGGACTGCCATTATGTAAAAAGTTAACGATAAGGAGGCCCATTAATGGTGTTTACCCTAAATTTATCTTAGAAAGTTAAAAAATCATGTTTGTTTTGTTTTTCCCAAACACGAAAATAATTTAAAAAAAAAACCAAACATACAGGCCTGAAGTTCCGTCATTATTTGTGACACTTATTTTGCTATTCTGAGCTATGCCTTACGTCTTCAATTTGGTGCAGTTTCGGAAACAACAAAGAGAAGAAACCTCCTTTATAAATACTTTTTGTATTTTAGAAAGAAAGAAAACAAAAACATATACCAATAGGTGGTTGAAAATTTACATCATATTTAGCTAAAAATGATGCAAGTGATGAAGCAAGAGTTCTCCTTCACTGCCACATCCCCAAACACGTGTTATCAAATTTTATGTCAATTTCTACATAGTTTTATGTCAATTTTTGGTATATATTTTTATGTCAATTTCAACTTTTGATACAAAATAAATTCAGATAAACACATATGGTACAATAATTTAACAAATCGTTTCATATTTGATACTGCCTTTAAATAAATTCAAAACTCCCGTTAAGTTGGTGACGTAGCCATTAAGTCAGTTGAAATTATTGTAAAATTGAAGCCATAACTTATGCTCGCTAACAATTCTACCCCATAATATTTTGGGTTGGCAATATAACTCTACATCTTCAAATTTACTAGCAATTTTAATCCACATTGTTGCCAATTTCAAATTAGCTCGAACAAGACCATGTGTGAACAGATTTGAAAAGTTTACTAATTATATTTACATATCTATCCTACCAAAAAAAATATTTACATATCTATTAAACTAATTTGATTTTATATACAATATTGATAAATAGAATAATATTTTAATATGAAATATGAAAAATAAAAGAAAATCGAATTATTTAATATCTTTATATTTGATAGATATATTTCTAATAAAATTATTATAATTAAAAAAAAAAACTTACCCAGATATGTTGACTTGAATATGTTTGATACCAAAAGTCGAAATTGACATAAAATTCGATAACAAAATGCAATTCTCTCAATACATTTTCTATTTCAGAAAGAAAGAAAACAAAAACATATACCAATAATAATGTCGAGTATCGCCGCTTGATGGTGGTTGAAAATTTACGTCAAATTTAGGCAAAAGTGATGTAGGCGAGGAAGCAATATTCTCTTTCACTGCCACATCCCCAAACACGTGTTACAACAAAAATGCTATTATTAAATTATTATACCGGGTGATTGGTCGATCTCCTGGAAGAGACTAGTCACTATAAAGTAGCGAACTCATGTTCGAATCCATAATGGAAGAAATTCTTATTTAATGTGTTCGACGCGCCACGAATGGGATTAAACCCTTGGGAAATAAAAAATATTATTAAATTAATGTACAATATATATTATCACTAAATTTTCATTAAAATGATGTCATTAATCGTCAAGAATGAAAATTTAAATTGTTATGTAGTCACTAAAAGTTATCACTAACAGCTTAAAATAACTTTCAGTTACTATTGTTATTTTTACAATTATTTCATTGTGACCACAGTAAAATTGTTGTCACTAAATGCTCATAAATAATAATAACTTTCATTTTGTGAAATAAAATTTTGGTCTTTAATATCTACACAATTTTTTGGAAGTAACTATTTCAATTATAGCTTAATATCTTGTCACAATTTCCATGAAGTGGTTATTTTCAGGTATTTTACTAGGTAATTTCTTGGAAGACCTTGTGGGCAACTTTACCCCATATAAAAATAGACATATTACCCTCTACGAAAAAGAAACGAGCAAGACGGCTCCGTAATGTTGTATACACAAGGAGAACTTTGGAGAAGTGCATCTAAAACTTAAATTTGAGTCTTTAAAATGTTATGATATCATTTTCTTCATCAATCAATAGCTACATATATCTAAAATAGGAGTAATATATTAATTCTATTTTCAAATTTTAAATTGAAACAAAAAAAAGAGATAAAATGGAAAATAAGAAACCCAACTATAGCCCCTTGTTATGGGGTTGGGAAGATAGTGAGATTATTTTATTTTATTTTTAAAAAAAATCGTTTAATATTTAAACAATGATAATTTAATTAGTAGATATGAAAAATAATTGAAACTAATTACAATAATATGTTGAAATAATTGGAGAAAATAGAAACATGAAGTATAGACTTAAAAATAGATATTAATTAGAACTATGTTTGGCTGTCAAATTAATAATAAAAGTATTAATTTATCTAATATGTACATTAATTTTTATTTAAATTTACTAATTAAGTTAACCTTCAAGTCAATGTAGATGTAAAGAATTTTACAGTTGTCTCTGCAATAATGACGTGTCGTTCGCAGAGAATGCATGGGTGTTGCGCTGGAATCTTCGGTTAACGTCACCTCATCTCATTAATTACTATAAAAGGCGACGAGTGGAGAAGAAATTGATGTTGCAATCTCTTTTCTGATCACAAAGGCTAGGAAACGCATATATGCCCATTTCTCTTGTTCCAAACAACAGGTAATATTTTTGTCTGGATAAATTTAAATACATATTTGATTTCAATTAGATGAAAATATATATTTAGTTTTTAGTTCACTTTGTATATTACTATTATAAATTACATTATTTTGTTAAGATATTAATAATAGCTTAATGGACCAAATAATGAAGCTCACTTCAAATTAAAGATTGGATAAAGAAAACCAACAAGAATATAGATAAATGCCACAAATTTCGGTCATAATCTATCTAAAAATTTCATTTTTATGGAATTCTTAATCTTAACATTCATCTGTTAGCAAGATTTTAAAGATCTTCACTTCAAACTATGATGTTGGTGTCGTTAATAGATAAAATAACAGTAGTGGATAAACAAACAATATATTTAATTTCAGACCCGATATGTTGAAACTCGAAAACATAAACCTTATTTTTTGTTGTTCTAATTATTTAGAAAAGAAAAAACATGGTTAGAAAAGACGAAGTAAAAATCATCCAGTTCTTACTTGCTAATTTTCACAATTTTTTTTGTTGTTGATGTTGAATTAATGATGAGTTTGGTACGTAAGCAATGACATTTCTATCTTGATTTTGCAGGTGACTGGTGAAATGAAAATCAATTCTTGTCTATTGAGGCTTTTGGTCATGTCTGAACATCAAACTATTAATACTTTTGGGATCTCCAAACGCAAAAAAATCAACTACTACATCAGATTATTATTTGTCATATTTTCGTAAGTACTAACTAATTTTACTGAAAATACGTCTTCCAAATTATTTTTTTCAACAACAATATTTCTTTCAATTTTAACAAACTATTATAATCTCGAGTAAGTGCCAATTCACAACTATTACTTTTTCTATCGAGAATTAGTTTTTTTAATAATTAAAAAAAAACAGTAATATTAAAAAATAAAAAAGGGACCCTTGTCACAACAAACACTAAAATTAATTAAAAAAAATAGTATAATAACTAACTTAATCATTTTTGTAATAAATGACTAGTTCACAGCTCATTGGCCAATTACCAAGTGTAGTACATAATTATCTTTCAAAAAAAAACTATCCATAATTCCATAATTTAATCACATAGGATATTTTTCAATCTCTTTACTATGTTTCTATAAGTTAAATAAGATAAATTACCAAAAACATTAAAAAAGTAAAAATAAGATAAATTACCCGAACCACACTCTTAGCTGTCACTGACACTCGTACGCTCCATTCAATAACCCACCCACTGACCCACCAACTATTTACCAACCACTATAAATACCCAATATCCCCCATGCAAAAAATCAGTGCAAAGAAACATTTACAATTCAGCATAAATTCAATTTTCATCTCCAATTAATTTCTTCAATTACATTTTTTTTTTTTTGGTAATGGCAATGAACAGAGAAGAATTGGTCGACTACATCGGTGTTGAAAGCAACATCGATATACGACCTGATGCCCTAGACAACCAGGCATCAACCGTTGCCGTGAGAGGCGGAGAAATGGTTTCCCAGCGACAGAGGAGATCAGAGGAAGAAAAGGAGTATCCACCACCAATGTCATGGTTGGCGCGTACAGAAAACCTTCCGTCGCATATGCCTTGGGTAATGCACAAACACCATACTAGCGATGGAAGGGTCTTAATAACAAAAGAGAAAGTAAAGCGCCACGAATACTTTGAGACGTTCAGGTCCAATGGTCGACTCGTATTGAATCTCGTTCTCCTAAACGACAGTGGAGATGCGGATGAGGAGGAGGAGGAGGAGGAGAAGGAGGATTCAGTGGAGAGGATTAATGGTCATGATGATGAAAATGGTGGTGGGATGGATGCTTCTGGGTTAGAGCCGTCGGTTCATACTTGAGCCTTTTCTCTTTCTCTTTTTTGTATTTTTAATTTTTGATTCTTTTTGTTTGTGGGATATTAATTAGATCGTTCTATTCGATTTTTTGGGCGTGTTGTAATTTTTGACATTTATTTAATGATATTTCTTTTTGAAATGGTATTATAAATTGTTTAATAGAAAATTCCGATATATTGCAGTAATTAATTGGAGATATCTCGAGATTCAACTTTATGAGAATAGTTTTTGAACTTTGATTTTGAAAACCAAATTTTGTATAAACAAATGCACATTATGTTGACATTAGTAGTATAGATTTAATTGTTGGTCATACAATATATGAACTTGCAAGAAGAAGAAAGCTTGTAATTTTGAATTTATATAGTAAAAACTAATTTAGATAACTATTCTATTTCCTCAATTTTGTAGATTCTTTGAATAGGGAATTTTGAGAGAAGGGCATAATTTCACAATCGATTTCCCTAGTCTTACACTGAATTTGGAAAAGGAAATATTTAACATCACCTTTGTTTTTATACAAGAATCATATATATATATATATATATATATATATATATATATATATATATTGATATAGAACAATTTTTCGAAAGAAAGAAAAAAATATTGATATGGAATTATTTCAAACAGCTAATGCACAATATTTTTATTCAGTCAATTAGTAAATGCTAGAGTTCTAGATTATAGGATGAATAATATACGGTATCAAAATCTTACCCACACCATGCATTGTAAAAATAAATCGAATTTACGGTCATAATTAAATTTAATCTGTTCAGTGATATGTAAAAAATAAAATAAAAAAATAAAAAAAAAAAGAAGAATGATATCGGGACAAAAACAGTCTAATTTGGGCATATTTGAGATATGTGTGTTTGAGCATAAATCTTTAATTTCAGAATTTTTTTTTTAGAAAGACCTTTAATTTAAGATCGATAATGAATAAGTTTCCCTTGTAAACAAATGATTTCCAGCTTTCGTTTCCATTTATGAATCATAAATGCCATAATTAATTGATTAAGGTGGTAATTTCACAGCATATAACAGATTGACAATGGAGTAATTTCTCTATCCTTTATAAAATATATTTAGACAATTATCAAAGAGCCCTTTATTATTAAATTTTTTTAGAATATATTTATCATCAATTATTACATCATAAATCATTTCAATAACGGTTTAAATACAAAAAATTACCAATAATAAACAACTACCAAATTCTAGTAATGAATTAGACCAAATACCCACATTCATGAAGTTGAACTCACGACCTTGAGGTTATGGGAGTTCAATTTGTCAGTGATTGCCACTAAACTACAACATCATTGACCGCTTCATGTTTAATCAGTGCAATCAATTTGCTTCATCAAATTCTAAATTAATATCCAGACAATAATGTCCTTACATGCAAATTATCCTGAAAATTTTCAAAATTCTTTTTTTTTTTTTTTTTGGTTAATTTCTTTAGTAGAAATTGTACTGATGATTTTATTAGAAATTTAATACTGTATATAAGTGAGTGAGAAGGTTTCATAGCTATTTTTCTTAATAATATTAATCACAATCCATACGCACATCTTAAGTATTCACATAATTTATTAAGCAAAATGATTAATTCAAAGATTTTTTTTTTAATCAAATTAATTATAGCCTAGAGTTAAAATTTCTTATATGAGGGATGAAGGAGAACTGATACATGGTATTGCAATCATAATTAAGGTACGATTGGAGGTACCAGAATGTCCCAGCATGGATCCTCCGATACTCAGCTGAGGTCAACCGGCAATAATAAGAAATGTGCATATTTGTTTCACTTACTACTATTTGTTTTTTTATGAATGGCTCACTTAATGCATCGTTAGGTCTACTTGAAGTACTTATGGTCAATATATGAGTTGGTGTTGGCTCGATTTCGCTCGGCATGGTTTCAAGAATTTATTTGAATGATTTCACTGAAATCATTGAAGCAAAATTTGGATTAAATATAGATTCGGGATTTGAGAGTTTAAAAATTTGAGAAATATTTAAAATTGTGTTCAGTTTTCTATGTTTGAGGGGAAAAATAGGTAATGGACATCAAATCAATAGTTTATGTCCAATAGAGGGGTGTTTGTAAATGTTTTTAAAAAGTTTTTTTTTTTTTTTTGTGTGTGCATAAAGCACTTTGATAGTGTTTGCAAGTAGGTGCGTTTGTTATTGCTTCTTCAACTGAAAAGCATGTAAAAACATATTAGCAAGAAGCGGCTAAGGAGGTGCTTCTTCTAGGTGACATTTTTGTAATAATTAAAGTTGTTTATTTTTTACATATTTACAAAAACTTCCTACTTTTGAATAAAAGTACTTACTTTTTACTTTAGTTTTAAACAACTGCTTTTGGGTTTCCAAAAGAAACAAAACTGGGCTAACACCAATTTACATAGAGCCTTAACTATCATTGTCCCCACCGAGTTATTTACTACATTTTGTTAATATTTGAAAAATAAATTGTCCAGTAAGATTGGACCCACAATAATGTTTTATTTAATATTTTACAAAATTATAACAATTATCTAATATTTTTGAAAAATCTTTTACGTTTGATCCTACACTTTATAAATGAGCAATATTTGTCATTTCACTCATTTCTATATTTTTAGTTTTTTTCATAGGGATTATCTCATCACTTCAACATTTTGGGCCAGACATGATCCGACTTCATCAAAACTTCAAACATTTTTGAAAACTTGAAATTGAAAAAGAAAAAAAAATTGTGAAGTACGAAACCAAAAGTATTGAACATTCAGTTCCATAAAATCAAAAATGCATTTTTCCTTAACTTTTCTTTATTTTCCTTCTCTCATGTATATCAATATTATCTAAAAATGTCAAGGTGTAGCAATTTTTTGATATTCTTATTTTGTCCATAATACTTAAATTAATTTAATTAAGTTACTTTGAACTTATTCACTTATCCCATTACATCCTTTAAATAAAATTTAACTTTTACTTTTTTCCAGAATGAAATCCTTATTTTTTGTGCTTAAAATTTTTAATGTAGCGAGTGATGAGAATGATTTTTCTAGAAGGAAATGAGTGCTTTTTTACACCATTTTTTCTCCTAATTATGTAGTTTTTTAACTTCTCCATTTCTCCTATTATACACTTTTACATTTTTTTGGATCAACCCTGTAAAAAAAATCCTATTCTTTTGTGCTTAAAAATCTTTTTTTCGGCATCATTTCAAAATTTTACATAAAACCATAAATAAGGTAGAAACAAACCGCATGACAAATTGACAACTCATTGTATATAAATGTGAAGTAGGCAAATTTTGTGTTTTGGTAGACAACTCATCATCGATAAGCTCTCTTCCAAAATTGATTATGCAGCTTATTTTAAAGGGTGGTTTACACTCAAACCTCCTGAAGTTTGGTCATATTACAAGAAACCTCCTGATGTTTCAAAAATTACAAAAAAATCTCATGTGGTTCAACAAGTCTTACAACGACAATTTCTATAGGAGTTTTCTGTAATTACAATAAACCTCAGGGAGTTTAAGTGTAAATCACCCTGTTTTAAATAAAGGCCAAAACTACAGGTGAATATTGCATCAGATGCATTTATTATATTATTTTTACACCAACGTTTAATACAGGAAGGTTTTTTTAAAAATTTATTTGTCTTCTTTTGAGAGTTTAAATTACTCTTTTTTTTTAATTTTCTGGCAATTAATTTGTATATATATATATATATATATATATATATATATATATATATATATATATATATATATATATATATATATATATATATATATATTCTCGGTCTAAAACAAATTATGACATATGTATGTTTTTTATTTTCCTCACACTTTTTACAAAAGGTTCTTATAGTCCCAACTTTAACAAATTTAGTGAATTTTGGTGTTACTTATGTTTTGGACGAAAGAAAGGTGTGTGCCGAACACAAGCCGTTAGTTTTCACGCAGGAACTAGGGGTATAAATGATCACGGTAATATTGAACAATACATTATTAAATTTTGTTTTGATTTTTCTGTTAAGTTGAAAATTGTTATATAATTTGATTTGATTGTTGAACAATTGAGCTCGAGTAGTTTCATATTTTATCATTTTTTTATTTCTGTACTTAAACTGAAAAAAAAAATAGAAACATTTCAAATTTTACACATTAACTTTTAGTGGATATTTCGAATTTAGTACATATTTGCAAGGGGGGGGAAGAAGAAGCCCAACCAATCATGGGCAATTTTGACAGGTGGTATATACAATTAAATGTTAACTAGCAGATGTAGCTGTACACCATCTCAGTCTATAATGTACGATTAAGTACAATTATTATTATCTGCTATAAGAATATATGATGGTCGGATGTCCAATTAATAATAAAGGTATTAATTAAACAAATATGTACATTGATTCTTATTTAAATCTACTAATTAAGTTAACGTTTCCAGTCAATATAGATGTAAAAAAATTTACAGTTGTCTCTGAAATTATAACGTGTCGTTCGTACAGAATGCATGGATGTCGCGCTGGAATCTTCGCTAACGTCGCCTCATCTAATTAATTACTATAAAAGGCGATGAGTGGAGAAGAAATCGATATTCCGATCATAAAGTAGATAGCAAGGAAACGCATATGACCATTTCTCTTGTTGCAAACAACACGTAATATGTTTGTCCGGATAAATTTAAATACATATTTAATTTCAATTAGATGAAAATAAAGTTTAGTTTCTAGTTCACTTTGTATATTAATATTATAAATTACAATATTTTGTTAAGATATTAATAATAGCTTAAGGAACCAAATAATGAAGCTCACTTCAAATTAAAGATTGGATAAAGAGAACCAACAGTAATATAGATAAATGACACAAATTTCGGTCATAATTTGTCTAAAAAATCCATTTTTTTGGAATTCTGAATTTTAACATTCATTTATTAGCAAGATTCTAAAGATCTTCACTTCAAACTAAGATGTTGGTACCGTTAATAGATAAAATTAAAGTAGTGAATAAACACACGATAGATGTAATTTCAAATCCGATATGTTGAAACTAGAAAGTATAAACTTATTTTTTGTTTTACTAATATTAAAGAAAAGAAAAAACTGCTTAGAAAAGATGAAGGTAAAAAAATCCCATTCTTCCGTGCTAATTTTCACAATTTTTGTTGTTGTTGGTGTTGAATTAATGATGAGTTTGGTACGTAAACGATGTCATTTCTATCTTGATTGTGTAGGTGACTGGTGAAATGAAAATGAATTCTTGTCTATTGAGGATTTTGGTCATGTCCGAACATCAAACTATTAATACTTTTGGGATCTCCAAACGCAAAAAAATCAACAACTACATCATATTATTATTTGTCATACATTATCGTAAGTAATACTTTTACTGAAAATACGTCATCCAAATATAATTTTTCAACAACAATATTTTTTTCAATTTTAAAAATCTGTTATAAGCTCGAGTAAGTGCCAATTCACAATTATTACTTTTTCTATCGAGCATGAAATTTATTTTTTTAATAAATAAATAAAACAATAATAGTAAAAAAAAAAGATGGGACCCTTACCACAACAAATACTATCATAATTTAAAAAAACAAATAGTAATAATAGATTAACTAGCTTAATCCTTTTTGTAATAAATGAGTAGTTCAAAGCTGATTGGCCAATTAACAAGTGTATAATTAACTTTTTTTTTTTTAAATTATCCATAATTTGATCATTTAATCACATGGGATATTTTTCAATCTTTTTACTATGTTTCTATAAGTTAAATAAGATAAATTACCCAATATATATATATATATATATATATATATATATATATATATATATATATATATATATATATATAAATTACTCAAACTACACTCTTAGTTGTCACTGATACTCTTTCCCTCCATTCAATACCCCACCCACTGACCCACCCTCTTTATATAAATCAACCACTATAAATACCTAATCTCCCCCGTGCAAAATATCAGTGCAAAGAAACATTTACAATTCAGCATAAATTCAATTTTCATCTCCACTTGATTTCTTCAATTAAAGTTATGTTTTCGGTAATGGCAATGAACAGAGAAGAATTGGTCGACTACATCGGTGTTGAAAGTTGCATGGATGTACGACTGATGCCCTAGACAACCAAGCACCCCGACGGTGGAGGAGATCAGAGGAGGAAAAAGATTATCCACCACCAATTCCGTGGTTGGCGCTTACAAAATACCTTCCGTCGCATATCTCGTGGGTAATGCACAAACACTATACTAGCGACGGAAGGATAGTGATAACAAAAGAGAAAGTAAAGTGCCACGAATATTTTGAGGCGTTCAGGTCCAATGGTCGACTAGTACTGAATGTCATTCACCTAAACGACGGTGGAGATGATGAGGCGGTGGAGGATTCAGAGGAGTAGATTAATGGTCCTAATGATGAAAATGGTGGTAGGGTGGATGCTTCTGGGTTAGAGCCGTCGGTTCAGACTTGAGCCTTTTTTCTTTCTTTTTTTGTATTTTTATTTTTTGATTGTTTTTGCCATCGATTTTATGTCAATTTTAGAAAAAAGAAAACAAAAACATATACCTATAGCTATGTCGAGTAGCAGATGGTGGTTGAAAATTTAGGTCATATTTAGCTAAAAATGATGTAGGAGAGGAAGCAAGATTCTTCTTCACTGCCACATCCACCAACACGTGTTACCGAGCTTTATGTTAATTTCTACATAGTTTTATATCAACTTTTTATACCGAGCTTTATGTCAATTTCGATTTTTGATACCAAACAAATTCAGGTAAAAACATTTGGTAACATAATTTAACAAATCGTTTCACATTTGGTACCGCCGTTAAATAAATTCAAAATTCACCGTTAAGTTGTGAACGTTAAGCCAGTTGCAATTATGGTAAAATTGATGCCATAACTTATGCCCACTAACAATTCTACACCATAACATTTCGGGTTGGCAATATAACTCAACATCTTCAAATTTGCTAGCAATTTTAATCCACATTCCCAATTTCAAAATTAGCTCGAATAAGACAACGTGCGGAAAAATTTGAAGATTTTACTAATTAAATTTACATATCTATTAAACCAATTTGATTGTATATACAATATAATAAATTGAATAATATTTTAATATAAAATCTGAAAAATAAAACAAAACTGAATTATCTAAAATCTATATATTTAATATATATTAAAATAATAATATTTATATATTTTTAATAAAATTATTATAATTAATAAAAAAAATTACCCAAATATGTTGACCTGAATTTGTTTGATACCAAAAGATGAAATTGACATAAAAATCGATAGCAAAAATGCAATTCTCTCAATACATTTTGTATTTTAGAAAGAAAGAAAACAAAAACATATACCAATAGGAGTGTCGAGTAGCGCCGCTTGATGGTGGTTGAAAATTTACGTCAAATTTAGATAAAAGTTATGTAGGCGAGGAAGCAAGATTATCCTTCACTGCCATATCCCAAACATGTGTTACAACCAAAACACTATAATTATATTATTGTACCAGGTGGTTGATCTCCCGGAAGAGACTAGTCACTACAAAGCAGTGAACCCATATTTGAATCCATGTTGGAAAAAATTCTCAATTAATGTCTCTGGCGTGACTCGAAAGGGATTAAATCTTTGGGAAATTTAAAAAAAAATAACTTACTATTAAATTATTGTACAATATACATTATCACTAAATTTTCATTAAAATGATGTCATTAATCGTCGAAAATGATAATTTTAATTGTTATATAATCACTAAAGTTATCACTGACAGCTTAAAAAAACTTTCAGTGATTATTGTAATTGTTACAATTATTGCACTGTGACTACACTACAACCGTTGTCACTAAATGCACATAAATAATAATAACTTTCATTTTGTGAAATAATATTTTGGTCGTTAATATCAACATAATTTTCTTGTAATTGACTAGTTCAGTTTTAACTTAATATCTTGTCACAATTTCCTTGAAGTGGATTATTTTCGGGTATTTTACTGGGTAATTTCTTGGAAGACCTAGTGGGCAACTTTACCCGGTATAAAAATAAACATATTACCTTCTATGAAAACGAAAAGGACAAAACGGCTACCTAATGTTGTATACAGAAGGAGAGCTTTGGAGAAGTGCATCTATATCTTAAATTTGAGTCTTTTAAAATGTTATGATACCATTTTCTTCATCCAACAATAGCTACATATATATATTCTAAAGTAGGAGTAATATATTAATTCTATTTTCGAATTGTAAATTGAAACAAAAAAAAGAGATAAAATGAAAAATAAGAAACCCAACTATAGCCCCTTGTTTTGGGGTTGGGAAGATAGTGAGATTTTTTTTAAAAAAAAAAAACGTTTAATATTTAAACAATGGTAATTTAATTAGTAGATATGAAAAATATTTGAAATTAATTACAGTAATATGTTGAAATAATTGAAGAAAATAGAAACATGAAGTATAGACTTAAAAATAGATATTAATTAGAACGATGTTTGGCCGCCAAATTAATAATAAAAGTATTAATTTAACTAATATGTACATTGATTTTTATTTAAAGTTACTAATTAAGTTAACCATCAAGTCAATGTAGATGTAAAGAATTTTACTTGTCTCTGCAATAATGACGTGTCGTTCGTAGAGAATGCATGGGTGTTGCGCTGGAATCTTCGGTTAACGTCACCTCAACTCATTAATCACTATAAAAGGCGACGCGTGGAGAAGAAATCGATGTTGCGATCTCCTTTCTGATCACAAAGGCTAGGAAACGCATATGCCCATTTCTCTTGTTCCAAACAACAGGTAATATTTTTGTCTGGATAAATTTAAATACATATTTGATTTCAATTAGATGAAAATATATAGTTTAGTTTTTAGTTCACTTTGTATATTAATATCATAAATTACATTATTTTGTTAAGATATTAATAATAGCTTAATGGACCAAATAATGAAGCTCACTTCAAATTAAAGATGGGATAAAGAAAACCAACAAGAATGTAGATAAATGCCACAAATTTCGGGTCATAATCTATCTAAAAATTCCATTTTTATGGAATTCTTAATCTTAACATTCATCTGTTAGCAAGATTCTAGAGAACTTCACTTCAAACTAAGATGTTTGTGTCGTTAATAGATAAAATAACAGTAGTGGATAAACACACAATATATATAATTTCATACCCGATATATTGAAACTAGAAAGTATAAACCTTATTTTTTGTTTTTCTAATTATTAAGAAAAGAAAAAACTGGATAGAAAAGACGAAGTTAAAAAAATCCAATTCTTACTTGCTAATTTTCACAAATTTTTTTTTGTTGTTAGTGCTGAATTAATGATGAGCTTGGTACGTAAGCAATGACATTTTCATCTTGATTTTGCAGGTGACTGCTGAAATGAAAATCAATTCTTGTCTATTGAGGCTTTTGGTCATGCCTGAACATCAAACTATTAATACTTTTGGGATCTCCAAACGCAAAAAAATCAACAACTACATCAGATTATTATTTGTCATATACTATCGTAAGTACTACTTTTACTGAAAATACGTCTTCCAAGTAATTTTTTTCAATTTTAGCAAACTATTATAAGCTCGAGTAAGTGCCAATTCATAACTATTACTTTTTCTATTGAGCTTGAAAATTAGTTTTTTTAATAATTAAAAAAAACAGTAATAGTAAAAAATAGAAAAGGGACCCTTGTCACATAACATTAATTAAAAAAACAAATAGTAGAATAACTAACTTATTCATTTTTGTAATAAATGACTAGTTCACAGCTCATTGGGCAATTACCAAGTGTAGTACATAATTATCTTTAAAAAAAAAAACTATCCATAATTAGATAATTTAATCACATAGGATATTTTTCAATCTCTTTACTATGTTTCTATAAGTTAAATAAGATTAATTACCAAAAAAATTAAAAAAGTAAAAATAAGATAAATTACCCAAACCACACTCTTAGCTGTCACTGACACTCGTACCCTCCATTCAATACCCCACCCACTGACCCACCAACTATGAACCAACCACTATAAATATCCAATATCCCCCATGCAAAAAATCAGTGCGAAGAAACATTTACACTTCAGCATATATATTCAATTTTCATCTCCAATTAATTTCTTCAATTACATTTTTTTTGGTAATGTCAATGAACAGAGAAGAATTGGTCGACTACATCGATGTTGAAAGCAACATCGATATACGACCTGATGTCCTAGACAACCAGTCCGTGAGGGGCGGAGAAATGGTTTCCCGGCGGAAGAAGAGATCAGAGGAAGAAAAAGAGTATCCACCACCAATATCGTGGTTGGCGCGTACAGAAAACCTTCCGTCGCATATGCCTTGGGTAATGCACAAACACCATACTAGCGATGGAAGGATAGTAATAGCAAAAGAGAAAGTAAAGCGCCACGAATACTTTGAGACGTTCAGGTCCAATGGTCGACTCGTATTGAATCTCGTTCTCCTAAACGACAGTAGAGATGATGAGGAGGAGGAGGAGGAGAATTCAGTGGAGGAGATTAATGGTCATGACGATGACGATGAAAATGGTGGTGGGATGGATACTTCTGGGTTAGAGTCGCCGGTTCATACTTGAGCCTTTTCTCTCTCTTTTTTGTATTTTTAATTTTTTATTCTTTTTGCCATCGATTTTGTGGGATATTAATTAGATCGTTTTATTCGATTTTTTGGGCGTGTTGTAATTTTTGACATTTATTTAATGATATTTGTTTCTAAAATGGTATAATGATATTATGGTATTATAAATTGATTAATAGAAAATTCCGATATATTGTAGTAATTAATTGGAGATATCTCGAGATTCAACTTTATGAGAATAGTTTTTGAATTTTGAATTTTGAAAACCTAATTTTGTATAAACAAATGCACATTATGTTGACATTAGTACTATAAATTTAATTGTTGGTCATACAATATATGAACATGCAATAAGAAGAAAGCTTGTAATTTTGAATTTATATAGTAAAAACTAATTTTAGATAACTATTCTATTTCCTCAATTTTGTAGATTCTTTGAATAGGGAATTTTGAGAGAAGGGTATAATTTCACAATCGGTTTGCCTAGTCTTACACTGAATTTGGAAAAGGAAATATTTAACATCACCTTAGTTTTTATATATATATATATATATATATATATATATATATATATATATATATATATATATATATATGTTGATATAGAACTATTTTTCGAAGAACAAAAAATATTGATATGAAATTATTTCATACAGCTAATGCACAATATTTTTATTCAGTCAATTAGTAAATGTTAGAGTTCTAGATTATAGGATGAATAATATACGGTATCAAAATCTTACCCACACCATGCATTGCAAAAATAAATCGAATTTACGGTCATAATTAAATTTAATCTGTGCAGAGATATGTAAAAAATAAAATCATATAAAAAAGAAGAATGATATCGGGACATAAACAGTCTAATTTGGGCATATTTGAGATATGTGTGTTTGTGCATAAATCTTTAATTTCAGATTTATTTTTTTTTAGAAAGACCTATAATTTAAGATCGATAATGAATAAGTTTCCCTTGTAAACAAATGATTTCCAGCTTTCGTTTCCATTTATGAATCATAAATGCCATAATTAATTGACTAAGGTGGTAATTTCACAGCATATAACAGATTGACAATGGGGTAATTTCTCTATCCTTTATAAAATATATTTAGACAATTATCAAAGAGCGCTTTATTATTAGATTTTTTTTTAATATATTTATCATCAATTATTACATCATAAATTATTTCAATAACTGTTCAAATACAAAGAATTATCAATAATAAACAACTACCAAATTCTAGTAATGAACTAGAGCAAAATACCCACATTCCTGGAGTTGAACTCAGGACCTTGAGATTCTAGGAGTTCAATTTATCAGTGATTGCCACTAAACTACAACCTCATTGACTGCTTCATGTTTAATCAATGCAATCAATTTGCTTCATCAAATTCTAAATTAATATCCAGACAATAATGTCCTTACATGCAAATTATCCTGAAAATTTTCAAAATTCTTTTTTTTTTTTGTGAATTTCTTTAGTAGAAATTGTACTGATGTTTTTATTAGAAATTTAATACTGTATATAAGTGAGTGAGAAGGTTTCATAGCTATTTTTCTTAATAATATTAATCACAATCCATACTTCGGCAAAAATTCAATTTTCATACCATAGAATAGGCCAAAGTCCATTTTCCATACCAATTGAACGAAAATCATACCAAGCCACACTTCCGTCTGTTTTTTAACGGAAGTGCTACGTGTCCGTTAAGTTGACTTGAAATGGAAGTATGATTTTCGATCGATTAGTATGAAAAATGGACTTTGGCTTATTCTATGGTATGAAGATTGAATTTTTGCCTCACTTTCAATTTTAACTGTAATCAACTTTAATTTTTACCATACCTTTTCATCTAAACAAATATTGCAATGTATATGAACGAATAGGACATACAACCTTTAGTAGGCATTATATTTTACTTTAAGTATCAAAATACTCCGATACGGATAGCTAAAAAATACGACTACTTCTCCACTACCTTAAACTAATTCTAGGCGGTTTTGTTTATCTATTAAAATAATGTTGCATAGTTATATATTCGAGGTCATACAAAGACCTGCACAACTTTACTCTGTTTGGTATATTAAATTAAATTCGTGTATAACTATATAGGTTGTGTTCATAGTTACTAATTAGGGTCTGTGTCCAATATTAATGATGGATTACTTCATGGAAGTAGATAATTACCAATGAACTTATACGTGCAGTTCTCACATTAGAATGGAGTTTTTGATCAATGTAATCGATCAACATTACTAGCTAGCAAATGGGTGTGATGGGAAAAAAACTATTAGAGCTTGTCAAAGTTGATAGTAGCAAAGACCATTCAATGTTTACGTTGGATCATATTAAAAGTGTAATACATGATTAGTTGAGTAATTTGAAATGTAAATTTGATACCATTATAGGAGGTAAAATACCGGACTTCAAATTGGGTCGATTTATAATCCAAGTCAAATTATCCTTAACTTTTTTACCCAAAAAAAGGTAGAAAAATATTTCTCAATCAAATAATTTTACTTGGTGAGACTGGACAACAAATGTTTGAGTGGTTAATAAAATAAATTGAATTATATATATATATATATATATATATATATATATATATATATATATATGTCTGTGTCTAATTAAATAAAATATGTGGCAAAAAATCATTTTTCATACCATAGAACATGACAATTTTCATTTTTCATACCACACGTGCCTCGCGCATGAGTTTTTTTCCCGCTCAAGGCGACTTAACAGACCACGTGGCAGTTCCGTTAAAAAACTTGACGGAAGTATGATTTTTGAAACGTCCGTTTATTCTACGGTATGATTTTCGTTCGATTGGTATGAAAAATGGACTTTGGCCTATTTTATGGTATGAAAATTGAATTTTTGCCCAATCCATACGCACATCTTAATTATTCACATAATTTATTAAGCAAAATGATTAATTCAAAGATTTTTTTTTATCAAATTAATTATAGCTTAGAAGTTGAAATTTCTTATATGAGGGATGAAGGAGAACTGATACATGGTATTGCAATCATAATTAAGGTACGATTGGAGGTACCAGAATGTCCCAGCATGGATCCTCCGATACTCAGCTGAGGTCCACCGGCAATAATAAGAAATGTGCATATTTGTTTCACTTACTACTATTTGTTTTTTTATGAATGGCTCACTTAATGCATCCTTAGGTCTACTTGAAGTACTTATGGTCAATATAAAAGTTGGTGTTGGCTCAATTTCGCTCGGCATGGTTTCAAGAATTCATTTGAATGATTTCATTGAAATCATTGAAACAAAATTTGGATTGTATTGAAGTGTAAAATTCCTTTATATGTGGTATATTGATGTGCATAAAATGAGAGAAGATCGTAAATAAATTGTGTATATTAAATTGTGTATCTGAAATTATATTCACAAGTGTACAACCCTACTCTATATATATACATTGACCAAGGGCAGAAAAGGAAAAATCCTATATACAAACTAACAGAAAAACGGTTAATAATAATTATGTAAATTACAAATATACCCTTATATCTATTTAGACCTAACGGTTGATAACGCCGTGAAAACGTCGTTATTACCTATCTCTTTAAGCCCAAAACATCTTGTTTTGATCCGAGTTTCTGTTTGTTCCGTGTGTTTTCATGTCTTTTGTGCTTTTGGCCCCTTCGTTTGGCCTTTGTTCGGTTTTTGTGTTTTTGTTCGTGTTTTGATCGCTTTCTCCGTGGTTTGTAGGTATTGACATCTTAGAGTGATTCGGAGTTGCGTATCAATGATGCGAGTCGTTCTACCCACCCCGCGAGTCAAGCTTGAGCTTCAAAGAAAATAGAACCCGAAGCAAATTTTACAAGAATGAAGATAGCTACTCACTCAAGCATGCACAACTTTATCATGGCCGATCCAAATAAGCTTAATTTTGGATATGTTATAGATGAGTGAGTTAGCTACGCTACGGACTTTATAGATGAGTGAGTTAGCTACGCTACGGACTATGAGAGAAAAGAAAGGCTAAGCCTTCATTGATGAAATTCATGAATCATTTTTGTAATCACTCTATTTCATTGCCATAGTGCAAGTTTTGTAATGAGACGTTCAAATGAAATGCACAAAGAAAAAGAATGGTGCTAGTAGCCCACAAAGTTAAATGTTGAGAAGCACAAGCAATCTTCATCATTAGTGCTAGTTTGTTATTGTAAAATCATTGTAAAGCACAGGGGCTATGTTATCATTGTAAATCAAAAGAAAAAGCAAAGTATGGTGAGAAAGAGCTAGGGACTAAAATCGTCAATTAATCCAAGAATGGGGATAACACTCTTAAATTGCCTATAACTTAGTTTCGTGAAGTGATTTGAGCATTAAGTTTGTAATCTACGGTGAGGAGAGACTCTTTGTCAAACATTAGAAGTCCTTGCAAATAGAACCGATGATTTTGACCTATCGGGACGTATTCACCTAAGATAGAATCTAGCTAAAGCCATCACACACACACATGAGCTTGTTTAAAGAATAATTTGAAAGTGTTAAATTTTGGCATTTTGATCTTAAGAATGCTTGTTTTGTTCTTGTTTTGTTTTCTTTGCTCGGGGACGAGCAAGTGTTTAAGTCTGGGGGTGTTGATAACGCCGTGAAAACGTCGTTATTACCTATCTCTTTAAGCCCAAAACATCTTGTTTTGATCCGAGTTTCTGTTTGTTCCGCGTGTTTTCATGTCTTTTGTGATTTTGGCCCCTTCGTTTGGCCTTTGTTCGGTTTTTGTGTTTTTGTTCGTGTTTTGATCGCTTTCTCCGTGGTTTGTAGGTATTGACATCTTAGAGAGATTCGGAGTTGCGTATCAATGATGCGAGTCGTTCTACCCACCCCGCGAGTCAAGCTTGAGCTTCAAAGAAAATAGAACCCGAAGCAAATTTTACAAGAATGAAGATAGCTACTCACTCAAGCATGCACAACTTTATCATGGCCGATCCAAATAAGCTTAATTTTGGATATGTTATAGATGAGTGAGTTAGCTACGCTAAGGACTTTACGGATCCGTATTCGGAGTTCGGAATCAAAAGATATGCTGCTCGGAAGGAAGTGCGGCAGAGCAGGAAACCTACGGCCTGTTTCTCGCGGCCGCGAGGTTCAGTCTCGCGGCCGCGAGACCCCTGCTACCAGCAGATATTTTCTGCGGGAAAGGCAGGGGTTTTTTGTATAATCCCCCTTTGATCCCACTTGTATTTTTAGGCATCTTGGGGGACTTTTTGGCCTTAGTTGCCATTGTTTGGAGGGTAACTTAGGCATGAGGGCTTGTAGTTTTTGCTAGGTTAGAGGGTTAAAGGTGAAATCATCACAACTCCCACTCCACTTTATTCTCTAGCCTCCATTGGGGAAGAACTTCACTTGGACTCTCCATTGAAGATAAAAAGGCTTGAGGGAGAAATTGTTGAAGATTTCAACCACTAAGCTATCTCTAACTCTTAATACTTTGTTCATTTACATTTATAACTTTGATTAATGTATTGGATGATTTATTTAATGCTATGAGTAGCTAATCCTTCTTTTCTTGGATTTTATTGATCTTATGTTTGATTCTTGATTAGAGGATGAATTAATAGTTGATGCTATGCTTGGATGTGTTTGTTAATCTAGTTTGTGCTTTTGTCATCTTGTTGTTAGGCCAACCATAAGATGAAATGGATTGATCTTTAATTGCTAGACATAGTGGATTAAAGATTAGACTATAAAACTAGATTGTGATTTGATTTTAGGATAGGAATATACCTAGGTCATTTCATGTTCTAACAAGGTTTGTGATTAATGCATCATTTAGATCTTAATCCACTTAGACATAAATTGGATTAGTCTACTTTGATAGGTTCGTACGCAATTCGGAAGATACATATGAATAATTTTATGAACCTTGAACAACAAACATAAGTGTGGTTGTCAATTGTTGAGTCATTTATCTTGAATTGAACTAGGTGACGTAAAATCCTAGAAGCCTTTACATATTGTTAAGTCAAGTGTTAGTTTCATAATCACCTTCGTCTTAGTTTTAATATCATAACCACCACCACTTTATCAAACTCAACTTACAAATCTAAGTAGAAGTAACAAGACATTAGTCGGTAGTTAATCGTACAAGTCCTCGTGGGTTCGACACTCATTTATCACTTTATTACTTGTAACGACCGTATACTTGCGTAGTTTGCGTATTAGTATTTGGAACGCAACAACGGTACAATTGAATTGGGAATACTTCAATTTTCCTTCAGCTTATTTCTTCATTTCGTCTTCTTCTTCAGTGAGTTCATTTTCTCTGTTATCAATTGAAGAAGAATTTTCCTTATATTCCAATACCCCCCCCCCCCCCCCCCCGCAAGCTTGAGTGTAGATGTTTCGAACGCCAAGCTTGGACAAAAGATTCTGAAATTGGATTCGAGGAAGGGGCTTTGTAAATATATCTACGAGCTGGGCTGAAGAACTGATTGGCATCAACTTCAGATGATTTCTGGCAACGTGTTCACGCACAAAATGTAAGTCAATCTCTATATGTTTGGTTCTTTCGTGAAAAATTGGATTTTGTGCTAGATGTATTGCAGATGCGTTATCACAATAGATTGTAGGAGGTAGTTGTAATTGGACTTTCAACTCTGTTAGAAGTTGTGAAATCCATAGTATTTCACTAGTTATTGATGCTAAGGACCTATACTCTGCCTCTGCTGATGATTTAGAAACAGTAGGCTGTTTCTTAGCTTTCCAAGAAATTAGTGAGTTGCCCAGAAATGTACAGTAACCAGTGGTAGATCTTCTAGAATCCAAACAGGAACCCCAGTCCGAATCACAAAAGCCAGTGAGTTTACAATTGGAAGACTTTGCATAATATAAACCTTGTCCAGGGGTTGCTTTTAAGTACCTTAAAAGATGATGAGTAGCAGTTAGATGTGCATTAGTAGGATTAGAGACAAATTGACTTAACTTGTTGACTGAATATGAAATGTCAGGTCTTGTGATGGTTAGATAAATTAGTCTGCCAATTAATCTCCTATAAGGAGTAGGATCAGGAAGTAAATCAGTTTCATCAGAATGTAAATTGTTCTTAGAATCCATAGGAATGAACATAGGTTTACTAGCAAGATAGCCTGTGTCTTGTAAAATTTGGAGTGTGTATTGTCTTTGTGACAGTATAAGTCCAGTTTTAGAATAAGCTAATTCAATGCCTAGGAAGTATTTTAACTTACCTAAGTCTCTTAGTTTAAAAATAGAACTGAGTTTAGATTTAGTTTGGCAGATTAGATCAGTGTTAGGGCCAGCTATCAATATATCATCAACATATACCAAAATAGCAATAAAAGTAGAATTAATACCAGAAGTAAAAAGTGAATAATCTGACCTGGATTGGGTAAAACCCATAGATTGAAGAACTGTAGTGAGTTTGTGATTCCATTGCCTACTAGCTTGTTTTAGGCCATAAATAGATTTTTGCAGCTTACAAACTAGATTACCTGAGTTAGAAGGCTGTGTGGATGGAGTGTAACCCTTTGGAAGAACCATGTAAACCTCTTCATCCAAATCACCATTAAGAAAAGCATTTGTGATGTCTAGTTGGTGAAGATCCCACTGTTTTGCCATAGAATTAGCTAAAATAATTCTAACAGTAACTAATTTTGCCACTGGAGAAAAAGTGGTTGTATAATCAATACCTTCTTGTTGAGTAAACCCCTGTGCAACCAATCTAGCTTTATATCTTTCTATAGTGCCATCTGATTTTCTTTTAATTTTAAAAATCCACTTACATCCAATAGGTTTCTTGTGAGGTGGTAGATTTTGTACTGTCCAAGTTTTATTATGTTCCATAGCTGAAAGTTCTTCATTTATTGCTTGAATCCATTCTGGTTTTTGTATAGCTTGTTTATATGTAGTAGGCTCAGAAATGATTGATATGTTAGATAAAAATGAAAAATGTTGAGGAGAAATGTTAGAATAGTTTAAGACAGAGGATAGGGGATACTTAGTGGTGTGAATAATGGAAGAATTATTGCAATGATAATCTTGTAGGTAAGTAGGGGGTCTATGTTGTCTCCCAGATTTTCTAAGTAAAGGTTCAGGGTTAGATGAGGAAGTATGATCAGAATGTGTAATATCAGGAGATTGAGGTGAATCATGGTGTAAATGATGTTCATTGATGTCCATAGAAGGGGAAACATTTTCATGGAAGTGAGATAAGTCAGTATTGCCTATAGGTCTAACTAATGATGTGTCTTTTGTAAACTGACTTAGGATGGATGCATCATGAAAAGGAAATACAGTTTCATGAAAAACTACATTTCTAGAAATGAAAATGTCATGAGTATTTAAATCTAAAAGCTTATAACCCTTTGTACCAGGGGGATATCCAATGAAAACACACTTCTTTGCCCTAGGATCAAACTTAGTTCTGTGATCTTTAAGTGTAGATGCAAAGGCTAGACAACCAAAAACTTTTAGATGATTATAATCAATGCTAGTTTGATATAGTTTATTGTAAGGACAATCATTATTAAGTAGTGGAGTGGGAGTTCTATTCATGAGGTAAACTCCTGTGAGGACACATTCATTCCAGTAAGCTATGGGAATTTTAGATTGAAAATATAAGGCTCTAGCAATATTCAGAATGTGCTGATGTTTTCTCTCAACCACAGCATTCTGTTGTGGTGTTTCAATGCATGAAAACTGATGAAAAATACCCAAATCAGAAAATAAGTTTGTAAATAATAACTCTTGAGCATTGTCACTTCTAAATGTTTTGATTGTAGATTTGAATTGGTTCTGTATGAATGTGATGAATTTTGGTATGATATGTTTTACATCAGATTTATTTTGCATTAAAAAAAACCCATGTGAACCTACTGTAATCATCCACCAAAGTTAGAAAGTATTTGTATCCATTATGGGAAGGGGTTCTATAGGGGCCCCATATGTCACAGTGTATGAGATCAAAGGCATGAACAGATATATTATTATGAGCTATATAAGGTAGATTCTTTTGCTTAGCCAAAGGACAGATATCACATGGAATTTTATCAAAATCTGCTATGCTAGGAAAGTTCAAAACATTCTGTAATCTATGTAATCTACTTAGAGATGGATGTCCTAATCTGGAGTGCCATGTAGAAATGGACACTTTATTACAATAAGTTGATGTAGTGGGAGTATTGTGTTGTAGGAGATATAGTCCATCTAGGAGGTCACCCTTGCCAATCCTCTTCAAAGATGTCTGATCCTGAATGAAAAAATGGTCTTTCTTAAATATATGCAATAGTCTGAGGAGTGCAAGAGTGACCCAACTGATAAAAGATTGTACTGAAAACTAGGGACATATAAAACATTGTGTAAAGTGATGGATTCATTTATAGTAACAGTTCCTTTAAAAAAAGAAGGAATGATAGAATTATTTGGCAAAATAATACTTGTGTTAAAAGCAGCAGTAATGTTAGTAAAGTATAGTAGATTATTACAAATATGATGAGAAGCACCTGAATCAATGATCCAAGAGCTAGTAAATGAATTAGATTGAAAAGCAGTAGTTGAAGAGCAGATACCTGTATGTGATGAAGGGTTGGAGGAGTGAGAATGCTGTGGGGTGGTGGTGGATGTTGAACTAGTCTGAGACCCATTGAGTTGATTGGAGAAAATTGCTGATAATTGTGTAAACTGCTCAGGTGAAAGAGTGTGAACAAAATTTTGGAGAGTTGATGGAGGAACAGGGGAATCTGTGTTGATATTGTTCACTTTTGTGTTGGTGGGGAACTGATTTCTTGGTGGAGGAGGTTTGTAACCTGGTGGAAATCCATGAAGCTTAAAACAGTTCTCAATTGTGTGACCAGGTTGCTGGCAGTGGGTGCAGTATGGTCTGCCTGGTCTTTGGAATTGGGGTGAATAAGGTTGTCTAAAGGAGGGCCTAAATGGTGATCTGAAAGGCTGTTGAGAGGGAGTGTATGGTGGTCTGAATTGTAAATTTTGATTTGGTGGTCTGAAGGGAGGAACAGAAGTGGCTGATCTGTTAGAAAAAGCCATAGAAGAGAGTGAATCCGATTGCTTGGAATAGGAGTGTAAACTTCTTTGGGTTTCTTCTTGAGAAACCAAGGAATAGGCTTTTGTGACAGTAGGAAGTGGATCCATTAATAGGAATTGACTTCTAGTATGGGAAAGGGATTCTTGGAGTCCCATAAGGAAGGTTAGGAGATATTCTTTTTCAAAGTATTCATTAAGGTTGCCACAGGTGCACTTAGGTCTGAAATTAGTCAACTCATCCCAAATAATTTTCAACTTGGAAAAATATGCATTAACAGATAAACTTTGTTGTTGTAAATTCATCAGATCTCTCTTCAATTGAAACATGCGTGGACCACTTGCTACTTCAAATCTTTGTTTTAATTCTGTCCAGACATCAATGGCAAGAGTATGGTATTGCACTGTATGATTGATTTCTTTTGTGAGAGAGTTGAGTAACCAACTTAAGACTACTGTATTACTTCTGTCCCAGTAATTTGCCATGATTGGATCATCTGTAGGTCTAGTAATTGAGCCATCAATAAACCCCAGTTTATTTTTAACAGTGAGAGAAAGGATCATGGCTCTACTCCATGATTGATAGTTACTTTCATCTAATTTTTCTGAAACTAATGTGATGCCTGGTCCATCTGCAGGGTGCAAATAGAACGGGCTGGATGGATCCTCTATTTGGGCCCTTGGGCGTGAAGATGAAGGAGTGGATATGGTGGTGGAATCTGAACTCATTTGTATAAGGGAAGAAAGGTTTTCTTGAATGAAGTAAGATGAATAATTGGAACAGAAATCTAAAAAAAACTTGAATGTGAGTAGATTGAATTAATGATATATGATGACAGGAAGAAAAAATTTGATCAAGAATCTTGAAAGAAAATAGACTGAATCCTTGGTATATGATAAAATCAGGAGAGAAAAAAAATGTTCAGATATGGAGATTAGAAGAATACCAGAGAAAACTGATTTGAAAGTGAATATCAATGATGTAGAGAGGAGATCCGGAATGAATCTTGATTTGAACAGAACAGAGAAAAAGAATGAAGAACTGCAGAATTTGGATGGAGTCTTGAACAGCAATCTGAAAAATGATGTTCTGATGTTGCAGTGGAAGAACAGCAGTGGGAGATTTAATCTTTTACTGATACCATATTGAAGTGTAAAATTCCTTTATATGTGATATATTGATGTGCATAAAATGAGAGAAGATCGTAAATAAATTGTGTATATTAAATTGTGTATCTGAAATTATATTCACAAGTGTACAACCCTACTCTATATATATACATTGACCAAGGGCAGAAAAGGAAAAATCCTATATACAAACTAACAGAAAAACGGTTAATAATAATTATGTAAATTACAAATATACCCTTATATCTATTTAGACCTAACGGTACAATTGAATTGGGAATACTTCAATTTTCCTTCAGCTTATTTCTTCATTTCGTCTTCTTCTTCAGTGAGTTCATTTTCTCTGTTATCAATTGAAGAAGAATTTTCCTTATATTCCAATAGATTGAATATTGATTTGGGATTTGAGGGTTTAAAAGTTTGAGAAATATTTAAATTGTGTTTGGGTGTCGATGTTTAAGGGGGAAAAATAGGTAATAGGCATCATTTGATTCATTTCTATATTTTACACATTTGGTTCATAGAACAGTGTATTTTTTTTAATATATAGTTTTGGTCTCATAGGGAATATCTCATAACTTCAACATTTTGGGACAGACATGATCCGATTTCATCAAAACTTCAAACATTTTTTAAAACTTGAAATTGAAAAAAAAAATTGTGAAGTACGAAACCTAAAATGTTGAACATCCAGTTCCATAAAATCAAAAATGCATAATTTTTTCTTTATTTTCCTTCTCTCATGTATATCTATACTATTTAAAAAATAAGTTATGTCAAGGTGTAGCAATTTTTTGATATTTTTATTTTGCCCATAATACTTAAATTAATTTTACTAGGCTACTTATTATTTATTCACTTATCCCATTACATCTTTTAAATAAAATTTAACTTTTAGTTTTTATCAGAATGAAATCCTTATTTTTTGTACTTAAAAAATTTAATGCAACGCGTGGTGAGGATGATTTTTCTAGAAGGAAATGAGTGCTTTTTACACCATTTTTTTCTTTTTAATTATGTAGTTTTTTAACTTCTCCATTTCTCCTATTATACTCATTAACAAAATTTATCTTTTACTTTTTTTTTTTATAAAACCCTAAAAAAAACCTTAGTTTTTTGCTTTAAAACCTTTTTTTCGGCAACATTTCAAAATTTTACATAAAACCATTAATCATGTAGAAACAAACCGCATGACAAATTGACAACTCATTGTATATATAAATGTGAAGTAGGCAAATTTTGTGTTTTGGTAGACAGCTCAACATCGATAAGCTCTCTTCCAAAATTGATTATGCAACTTATTTTAAATATGAAATGGTGAATATTGCATCAGATGCATTTATCATATTATTCTTACACTAACGTTTAGTTCGTGAAGGTTTTTTCAAAATTTATTTGTCTTCTTTTGAGAGTTAAAATTACTCTTGTTTTTTTCTTTTCTGGCAATTAATTTGTATATATATATTTCGGTCTAAAACTAATTATAACATACGTCTATTTTTTTATTTTCCACCTTACACTTTTCACAATAGGTTCTTATGGTCCCAACTTCAACAAGTTTAGTGAATTTTTTTTTTTTTTGGACAATAGAACTCGCAGCCACCGAAGTGCATAAGGTAAACTCCGCCCTCATGCATTAGCTCACAAACCACATGAGAGATGTAAACCACACTAGACAAACTAATCGAACGAAAATCATACTTCCGTTTCAAGTCAATTTAACGGACACGTGGCACTTTCGTTAAAAAACTGACGGAAGTGTAGCATGATTTTCGTTCGATTGATATGAAAAATGAACTTTGACCTATTCTATGGTATGAAAATTGATTTTTTGCCGATTGAAATTCCATTTTGACCAAAATGCTATGTTTTAGTGAATTTTATTTTCCCCAATTGAAAGTTAAGATGGTTTTCTCTATATGCTTTCAAATTGGCTTATAATGTGAGCTGAAAATACAAGTGCAATGCTGGTTGACGACGATAAGGTTCCTGAATTTGTCGAGATTTTAGTACATCCAACTTCAACTCAAGGAATTGGTTTTCAATTTTTATTTATCTAGTTAGTACAATATTTAAAAGCCTGAAACAAAATTTTGATGCATAGTGCAAGCTAATGTATATGACCCTAATTTTCGCTTCCATACTGAAAACAATCACAATGACTTTTCAGCAGCACCAAATCTCATGATATCTTAAGTTCTGAATGCTCATCTTTTCCCTAGCTCTACATGATGTCGTAGACTCGAAATCAATACGAAACTATAAAAAGGAATAGAAACTGAAATGCACGAGTACATTCATCTGTAAGTTCCAAAAACAATAATTTTACACAGTCAAACATAATACATCATCACCAGAAACCAGACTAGTTAAACGAACTCAGAAAATCTACACGATAACATGGCTCATAGCAGTCGAACTGTCGAAGCATTACATATCTTAAAATAACAAACACAATACATCATCACTATATATACATGATTACATGTCTCATGGCAGTCGAAGCATCACATATTTTACAGCAACAAACACAGTACATCATCACCATAAACGAGACAAGTTAACCGAACTCATAATATATACACGATTACATGTCTCATAACAGTCGAAGTATTCCATATCTTACAACAAACACAACTTTTGTGGCTGATAGTAGAGGGAACTGTCAACCACTGCTAACTACATCTGAAATAGAACAACAAAATATTTTATGTAAGTCAAAGGAACTGAGCAAGGGAGAAGTGAGGACTTGTGCATGGAAGTTCAATACTAATGTTTCGTAATTTGTCAATATAGCAATCCTAAATTAGCGAAGCACATTTTTTGGAAAAACCTATTTGGTTTATGCAAATCTAGTGCAAAAATTATGAATAAAGAAATTCACTTTCACATCACCACTTTGAGTCGTAAACATTTTTCTATTTCATTCCTTAAATAGGAACTTCGTTTCAGAATATACCTTTGAATAGTTTTCTGGAGGAGCGAGATTCTTGAACTGAAATCTAGAACACAAAATTCCCGAAAGTAAATGAAATGGTATACTGAACTGATTTTCAAGATGAAAGTTGGAAAAAACTTTTTCCTTGCAGGTGGCAAAAGGTGCCCAAAACAATAAGAAACAGAGTTGTGCCAAAGTACATGCCCCTCAACTATGAATGTTACTTTGAACCCTCCCATTCAAAAGTTGTGAAAGAAGAAACTTACCCATGGGCTAAAAACAGGCAATGCTTTCAAAACAAAAACTCATTTCCATAACAACGGCATTAATGCTCAGAAACACAAATCATTTAATTACATGATAAAATTTCACTAACACGAAGAATCTCAAACTAATAATTTTCCAAAATAAGCAACTTGACAGACACGTTCAATATCATCAATTCTTCTGGAACAGGACAATGCATGCACATTTTTTAAGATGGAATATTTTTAGATGCATATAATTCGATTTCAGAAAAAATAAAACCATGGTTTTAGTCCTCACCTTAGTCAAAAGACTCAAACTTCAACCGAACCTAGACCTCATCACTGAGTCCCAAGGTTTTGTCCAGATAATCCATCAAAATCACCTACATGGACAAAATATGTTTAATTAGAAATGATCCCAAAAACTGTGCACATCTATAATCGAGTCTGTAGTTTGCTTATTCCCAAAACAATTGATTCATCAAACTCCTAATTATCTTTGTTTACTCTTTCTATTCATCCTTGATATTATCAACAACTCAGCTAATCTAAATATTAGCTTGTAAGTGAAAGCTAAAAACAACCTATGATATGGTTAAGTACTTCGAGTAGTTAATAAAACTTCACGTTAAAAAGATTATGAAAAAATTTAAGTATCAAAACTAGTGACACAATTAATGTTCTCTATACAAGGAATTTAATACTGTGGCAAGTTATACTATTAATCCAAACTTTAGGAATCACTTTTTCCTTAAACTTTTAGTTTGATAAATTTTGTTAAATCCACAATCACTTACTATTATAACAAGCTAACACAAGAACATAACAAGCATAAAATGTCTTCTCCAAGTGGGCCGCCTTCTAATACCTCCGTGTGTTGTCGGAATGTGCTATCTTATTTTGACTCCTCATCCCTCTGCTCGTTTTTTGGACTCGCACCCTTATCGCCCTTACATTGAATTCTTAAAACCAAAATCAAGCCCCAATTGCACCACCGCAGCACTACCACCTCGTATGATATTCCTTCTCCTTAACGTTTAACTCTTGCACTTCAGCACTTATACTAATAATTATAATTTTATTATTTCCTTTCCCTTAAACTTTAACTCTTGTATTTAATTATACTAATAATATGACAATCTCTCCTCCCCCAAAAGAATATAGCTGTCCAAAATCCTAACCTGTTCGGAAGAGGTAAGGATACAGTTTACGCATATCTTCTTCCCGTTCCCACGTGGATTCTTCAGTCTCATGATTTCTCCAAAGGACCCTGTTTAACAATATTTTCCGAGTTCCTAATTCTTGGTTCTTTTGGTCTACAATGCGGACTGGTCTTTCTGCATAAGACATGTCGTTCTCCAGCTTTAGATTCTCATGCGATATTACATGAGAAGGGTGTGGGTGACATTTCCTTAGTTGAGATACGTGAAACACATTGTGTATGCTTGAGAATATGGCTGGTAAGTCTATCTTATATGCCATTTTCCCAATTCGCTGTAGGACCTCGTAAGGTCCCAGATAACGAGAGCTTAATTTTCCACCTTTACCAATTCTCTTAAAACCCTTTTGAGCTGACACTTTGAGATACACTCTGTCACCCACATCAAACTCCAAATCTTTTTGTCTGTAGTCAACATAACTCTTTTGTCTACTCTGAGCTGCTCTTATCCTTTGCTTGATGAGTTGGACCTTATCAATGGCTTCTTTAATAGCCTTCGCCGTAAGCGCATTATGTGTGCCATTAGACGAGGTTTTCCACTCATCTAGATCCCAATGCAGTGGAGATCGACATCTCCTCCCGTACAAGGCTTCATATGGTGCCATCTGGATTGTAGAGAGATAGCTATTGTTATAAGCAAATTCAATCAAAGGCAAGTGACGATCCCAACATTCGCCAAAATCCATGACACATGCACGTAACATGTCTTCTAAAAATTTGATAACGTGTTCCGGTTGTCCTTCTGTCTGTGGGTGAGCGGTTGTGCTAAAGTGCAACTTTGTTCCTAAATTTTCTTGCAACTGTTTCCATAACCTCACTATGAACTTAGGATCTCCATTTGAGACAATATTGATTGGAACTCCATGTAGCGTAATGATCTCTTTCTTAAAAATCTCGACAAGTTTCTCAACTTGATAGTTTGTCCCAACGGCAACAAAATGAGCCGACTTAGTAAGTCGATCAACTATGACCCATATTCCATCATATCCGCCTCTGACCTTAGGGAGTCCAACGACAAAATCCATCATTATCATGTCCCATTTCCAGTCGGATATGGACAAAGGCTGAAGTAGTCCAGTGGGGCGTTGATGCTCTGCCTTTGCTTGCTGACAAGTTAAGCAATGTTGTACTAGATTCGCAATATCCTGTTTCATTCCGAGCCACCAAAAACACTTTTTCAAATCTTTATACATTTTAGCTCCTCCTAAATGTATTGCATATTTAACTTTGTGCGCCTCTTCTAGTATTTCTTGTTTTAGCTTGCTCGGAACACAAATTCTTTCCCTGAATCTCAACATTCCCATCTCATTGATGCCAAAATCTGAGTTTGAGTTTGCTGACATCTGCCTCTTATGTTCCTTGATCTCCTTATCTTCATCCTGTGATTCTATAATCCGATCACATAGATCAGGTCTTATGGTTAGACCCGCAAACAAAGGTCGTGAAATGACTAACACAAGCTCTCGTAACTTGGTCACCTCCTCGCTTAATCTAGAACCACATAAATGAGCTATACTAACATTGCGACTTAACACATCAGCCACCAAGTTAGCCTTGCCTGGATGGTAATGAATAGTGCAATCGTAATCATTCAAGAATTCCATCCATCTCATTTGTCTCATATTCAAATCCTTCTGAGAGAAAACATACTTCAAGCTCTTGTGATCCGTATAAACCTCAAAAGTTGCACCATAGAGATAATGCCTCCACTTTGTTAGAGCAAAAACGATGGCAGCTAATTCCAAATCGTGAGTAGGATAATTTTGCTCATAAGGTTTCAACTTTCGAGAGGCATATGCTATGACCCTTCCATTCTGCATTAGTACACAACCTAATCCTTCCTTGGAAGCATCTGTGTAAACAACGAAGTTGTTAGTTCCTTCTGGCAGAGCCAATACAGGAGCTGTAGTAAGTCTGTCCTTTAACTGTTGAAAACTCACTTCACACTTCTCATCCCATTTGAAAACACATTTCTTTTGAGTCAATCTGGTTAATGGGGCAGTAATCTTTGAAAAATCCTTTATGAATCTTCGGTAGTACTCGGCTAGTCCCAAGAAACTTCGTACCTCACTAGCATTTTCTGGCCTTTTCCAATTCCGGACAGCTTCTACCTTGCCTGGGTCTGTTTCAATTCCTTTGTAAGATATAACATGCCCTAGAAAGGCAACCCTATCCAAAAAAAACTCACACTTACTGAACTTGGCATATAACTTATGGTCCTTGAGAGTTTGTAGAACCATCCTTAGGTGCTGGAAGTGCTCCTCCTCTGAACTAGAATATACCAAGATATCATCAATGAAAATCACCACAAACTTATCCAAGAAGGGTCGGAAAACACGATGCATCATATCCATGAAAGCAGTCGGGGCATTTGACAATCCAAATGGCATAACTACAAACTCAAAATGCCCATACCTAGAATTGAATGCCGTCTTAGGGATATCTTCTTCCTTAATCTTAAGTTGATAGTACCCTAGTCTCAAATCCAACTTAGAATAAACCTTAGATCCTTGTAACTGATCAAACAGTTCATCAATGTGAGGCAAAGGATACTTATTCTTGACAGTGACACTATTAATCCCTCGATAGTCAATACACATTCTTAAAGACCCATCCTTTTTCTTAACAAATAATACCGGGGCACCCCAAGGAGAAGTACTTGGGCGGATGAATCCTCGATCCAATAATTCTTGTAACTGATGTTTCAATTCTCTTAGTTCAGCAGGTGCCATTCGATATGGGGTTTTAGATATAGGATTCACACCTGGTAAGGTTTCAATGACAAACTCAACCTCCCTATCCGGTGGCAAAAAATCTAATTCTTCCGGAAAAACTTCAGGATATTCATTAACTATTGATACATCTTCTAATTTAGTCTTATCATTTAGTTTATTTATTAAGTAAGCTAAAAATCCCTGTCCACCACTCCTCAATATCTTTCTTGCTTCCAAGGCCGATACTGAAGGTACTCCATCATATTTTGTCCTCGATGCACCTGATTCCAAAAGACTAGTATCTTTAAGTTCTATAGTCTTCTCTCGACAATCCAAGCGAGCATGATGTCGATAAAGCCAATCCATGCCCAAAATGACATCATACCTAGAAATCCATAACTGAATTAAATCTGCTGGATACTCTGTTTCCCCAATCTTAATCTGACAGACTTTATATACAACATCGGTAACTTCAGTTATACCTAGGGGAGTACCAATCTCAAAAGAAAAAGGTAATTTGGTAGGTTCTAGAGCTAATTCAGTAGCAAAAGGTGTTGAAATAAATGAATGAGTGGCTCCGGGGTCAAATAAAGCATTGCCTTCTTTATTGGAGATAGAAATCTTACCTTCAACTACTGCAGTAGGGTCTGAAGCATCACCACCTCCAAGAGCAAATGCTCGGGCATGTACTCGGGGCTTTTTAGCTTTTCCTGAAGAAGGGCGACCACGGTTTCCTGCCACGCTTGATGGGTTGCTAAACCGAGGGCAGTCACGGATGAAATGCTTATCGCTACCACACTTTACACACTTACCATGTTTCTTCCAACAGTTTACTTCAGAGTGCCCAGGATTTCCGCAGTGAGTACAACTAGTATTAGCCCCATTGGTTCTCTGGTTGCTTCCTTGAGTTAACTTCAATGGTTGGTTAGAAGGATTCCCAACATTTGTTCTTTGAAACTTGGATCCTTGACCTGTTCTCCTTCCACCTTGCCAATCTTGATTAGCCGGTCTTGCCATCTTAGTCTGATTTTCTAGTGCTTCCAATTGTTGAATGCCAGACTCAATGTGCATGGCTTTCTCCACAGCATGTGTGTAGTTGACAATATCAACAGCAAGTATGGCCCATTGTATCTTGGGCTTGAGTCCCGAAATAAACTTCTTAGCTTGTCGTTCTTCGTCTCCTAGGTAGTGAGGAGCGTATTTAATCAACCGATTAAATTGAGCCTCATACTCAGCAACTGTCATGGTTCCTTGAATCAGATTCATGAAATCTCGTTCCCTTTGATCTTTAACTACTTGCGGGATGAACTTGCTGTTGAACTCTTTAAGAAAGCTTGCCCAAGTATGAGGAGTTTCGTCTCTGGTCCACTTATGCTCCACAATCCTCCACCAATGGTGTGCATCTCCTTCAAGTTTGAAGGATGCAAAGCTTACTCGTTGTTGATTAGTATATCCCATGACCTTAAATATCTTTTCAATTTCCTCCAGCCATTCTTCAGCCTTTTGATCATCCGGCTCTCCTGCAAACCTCGGTGGATGAAATCGCAGAAACCGCTCAAAGTCTTGGTCATTTTCCCGAGTAGCCTGCTTGGGGCTGTCGTTGTTACCTTGTGTCTTCTGCTGGCAAAATCGTAGAAATTCCTCGAAAAACGCAAATGTTTTCTCTCTTTGATTACCTTCATTTGTTGGAAATTGAGGAGAATCTACAGGTTCACTTGCCTCAACGTGTACCTTTCCAGCAGATTTCGTTTCTCGGGTATTTTGAGATTTCTGGTCCTGGGATCGTGTCACGGGGTGTTTCCTAGGGGGAGCCATTCTTCAAACAATAAAATAAAGTTAGATTTCCTAGTTGAATCAAAGTTGAAATAATTATTAAACAAAATTAACATAACTAATAATTTTACATTACAAACACACTCACAAAAAGGAAAATCTTCCCATGCCAAGAAGTAATACTCAAACACGCAATTAGTCACAATAATCACAAAAGAATCAAAGCCTAATAATGCACCAAAACTTTTGCTAGTTCGTCAAGAACATTAATACGTAATATAGCATTATTTTTTTCTAAATAAACTCCAAGTGTAACCTTAAACAATCATTCTATTTTTGTCGCAAAATCCATTCTACCTCCCAATATACGATCCAGAAACATAAAAGTTCCCTTTCATATGTCGCAATCAACACAAATCAATAAACAAATTCATGATGAAACATAATATAAACATTACACTTGAAGCTTTGCATATACTGAACAAAAACACAACTTTTCTTTAGCTGATTATCACATTTATCATTTTTAAATTCCCAAATCAATCAATTTATCAAATCCCTAACTATTTTTCGTTCCTACTTGCTAATCATTCTTCATATTGTCTATAACTTAGCTAATCTAAAAGTAAATTTCTCTAAACAACCTATAATATGATCAACCTTGACTTTACCTCTTTTACCCTTGAATTGAACTCTTAAACTCCTTCACAAATAACCAAAAAAAGCCTCTAATTGCACCTCCAATTAGCAATTAACCTCCATGAGTCTCTCACACAGAACTAAAAATGCTCAATCGTCTGCCCAAAATTCGTCCTCAAACACTCTTAAACGGAGCAAAAACCACCCATTTATTCATGATGTGAGTGTGAGTCGAATGCGTTCGTATTGAGTGATTTAAAATAAAGAATTCTAAGTGTCACCACCTAAAGGCGAAATGAAGTACACTCGTCCAAAATGTGGGCTCACCGAGATGATCAAATAAGCTTGAAGAATAATTTTTCTTTTCATAATTTCTCAAGTTAAGTTCGAGATTGCATAATTTGCATTGATAAACTAGAAATTTAGAAAATAGTATTAAGATATTTTAATACTAATAATTTAATTTTATGTGTAGTTTCTTCTTAGCATTATTCGAAACATAGGGGTATGTCAAAGTGTTAGTCTTAATATTTCTTAAATATTAGTTAATTACTCGTCTAAATTTGTAATTATGAGCTTTGAACTCGGACTTGATGATTTGACATTACCAAAGTAGCTTTATTTCAGGAAATAATAGTTCGGCGCAACTGCTTGATCTGGATTTTTTGTTTCATGTGGATTTGATTTTGAATCTCCTCGGAGAAAACTACTTTGATCTCTAGAGACTTTATTTTCTTCAAAATATTGTTGATATTTAAAAACATTAATTTGATGAATTCACACCTTAATCTAATCTTGAATCAAATAATACAATTTTAAAAATACTGTATGGGGTCGCTTCTGTAACTGGACGCTAAAATTTGTTTCGATTTTCTCAACGAATGACTTGAACTTTGTTTTGAACGTCTTGAAAATGAAGAAGTTGGCATAGGTAATTTGCAGACTTCTATTCTTGAATGCATGATTTGTTCTACTCCAATTGTGAGTGAGTTGATATTTTGAGAATGCCTAACTATATCGTATTATGTTGGCTTCTGCCACATTCTTTTGAATATTTAAAATACACAATGACTATATTAAGGCAAAATATTTGATTTTATGGTAAATTACGAATCCCCTGATGTAAGGCTTAATTATAAAAATCCCTTTAAGGTTTGCCACCTTTTTACAATTAATCATTTGTTCCTAAAAAGTTTCAATTTTGCACTTGATTGTTATTTTTAATGTTTGTAATATCTTATAAATGATAAAATTTGGGTGCTAATTATTATCTTATAAAATAGAAGAGATAATTATATATTTACTACCAAAATAATTGATATAATTTATATTGCCCATAATTTTTAATAAATATTGCCAAATAAACAAAAGGTATTTACATATTAAATTGTATAATAATAAATTAAATAGAATTTTAATAATTATATTTTATAAATATGAACAAATTGTTTACACATTTAGTTAGATGAATTTATTTTCTAAATTAGTTAATTTAATAAAATTATATTGTATTATAAATAAGATATTTTATTTTAATAAAGTTTTTTTTTGTATTATAATTACAATATTTATTGAAATTTATGGGCAATTATAAATTATATCAATTATTTTGGTAGTAAATATATGATTATTATTTTATAATTTATAAGATATAATAATTATCACCCAATTCTAAAATTTGTAAAATAATATAAACATTACAAATAACCTCCAAGGGCATTGGAACATTTTAGGAGAAAATAGTTAATTATAAGAAGGTGACAAACTTTAGAGGAATTTTTGTAATTAGGCATTACCTCTGGAAATATTCGTAATCTACCCTTGATTTTATTTTATTTTCTAGGGTTATTATATATGACACATGTTACCATGTGAAGGGGTGTTATGAGTAGATGTCAAACTATTTGCAATATACATCAAGTAAATTATCTAAGTGACATTTGTGATAGATCATTTTATTTTATTTTATGAAAATCTATTTTATTCGTTGTAGTTAATATATAAATGAAACACATAGTACTCGAAGAATGCACTCCATCGATCATACATTGATCAGAATTGAACTCAACAAATGAATCAAAGAGAAATAAAAAATAAGAATCCTAATTATTATAAAAGAATATATACACAATTACACATTGATATCCAACCAAGTACAACTAGAAATAGATTACATTAAAGTGCTATAACTAAGAGAACATTAGTTCAATTCCGATAAGCTAGCTAGACCCTTTTTATTGATTATATATATATATATATATTCAAGAATCTGAAGAAGAAGGCACTGTATTGGGATGGATTTTCTTGAAAATCAACATGGAGAAGCAACCACCACCAGAAGCACAAGCAGAAGCACTATTACTGCTTTTACCTTGATAACTAATTATTAGTTTTTCTTGAGAAGATTTCTGCTTATTGTCATAAGTACTTTCCATCTTTTGCTTCTTCATCTTCTCCTTGTGGAGCTTTCTCATTCCGTAAGCTTCAGCAAGACCAGCAGTAGCAGTCGACATAGTGATAGGAATTAATTAAATCAGGATTTATGAACTTAAGATGTTAAATCCCAACTGAGAAAGGGGTGTATATATAGAGATTTTTGTGAACTTGGACTCCAAGCAATTAAATAATTCAAACGTAATGCATGACCTGAGCAATTTCAATTCAATTTAATTCTTGAATTGATGTGATGTGAAATGATTATTTTCTCTGAAATTTGGAGTTATTTCGGTCTCTAGTTTAGGAGTTGTGTTTTGACTTGACCTTCTTGAGCATGGGCTGAAAAAAGGAAAGTCTTGAGTCGGATAGCTAGGCTGTTTATGGATAGGTTTTTGAGGCTGCAGGCCCGATAAAATTGTGTGGGTCGAGTTTGACCCGTGATATACGAGCCAAACTTTTTGACCAACTTTGCAGCCCATCTACCAAACAGCCGTAAAAGCAAACAATCTACACAGTATAATAGAAGTATTATATTTAAATTATACTCGTATAAAATAATGATTTGACACTAATTATCTATCGACTTTATCATTCAAAATTAATTTAAATCATATTGCAAAAATTTTGAATTCTATAATTTTATCAATATTTAACTATCTAAATACTTCAAATTATCACAAAAAAAAAAAAAAAACTATTGAAATATTTCAATCAAAATCAATACAATTTGTGTTTCAAGTATTTCGCTAATTAGTTAACTCAAACCAATATGCTGAACAAAACCAACATAAACCTATTTGAGCAATCTTTTGTCTCACCAGATAACAGCATACTCAACCATGCTTTATTCATGAAAAAATAAAAATAAAACTGTTGAGGTGGCATTTTTATAAATGATTCAAACTCAATTTGACAATTCTATCTCGATATTTACTATAAAGAGGAAATTTTTTGTTTGGATACGTAGTTCCAAAAAATAATGGAAGTAAATAAAATTTGTGTTAGAATGAATACCATTAATATTGTTATAGTATATATTTATTTTATTTATGTACATGTGCGATCAGCAATGACGTCGTGCTGATAGAAAATAAGTTGTCCATTTTTCAAATAGTTGAAGAAGTATGCAAATTATTCTTTGAAAGAAAAAAACAGAAGAAGATCTAGTAAGTAGTAGGCAAATTGAAACGTAAATCCTTACATCCTATATTTTCAATATAAAGATCTAATTGGGTCCACCGCAGTGACCCCACACGAGTGTTTCTATCTTACTCACACTGGCAAACATACTTCAACTTGCCCCTTTATATTTTTACGTGAACAAATCATAGCATAGCCAATGAGACTGTGCAGTAACAAAAATGAGTACTCAAAATCTCTTGATTCAATGCTAATACTTGGTGTTAATTTTTTTTCAAAATTTGATTAAAATCGAATAGATTTATAATTTAGTGATGTTGATGTATTAATGTAATTCATGTTACTCCAAAAATGAAAGAAAAAAATCCAAAATATATGAAATAACTCAAAAAAAAAAAAATTAATTAAAGTTCAATAACAAATACTTATAATTGAAAGAGTTTTTTTATTCTTAATTCAACATTACTAACAATTAAAGCAATTAAAAATTATCTTCTTTGGCTTGTTATATATATGACACCGGTAACAATAAAATACTTCGGTCGTATCCTTTTTTTTCTTATTCATTTAACTTCACAAATTATAGGCTCACATACATGTTTCGAAAACATTTGATCTAAAACTAATTCAAATTTGTGCTCCCAAGTCCCAACTAATATGAGAATATTCAAATCTGAGTCCGAATACAATCTGGTGAGCTCCAATAAGTTTACGCGACACAAAGACAAAGGACAACTCGAGATTTGGTCGAGGTCTCCAAATTTGACAATTTTTCTTTTTAATAAAGTTATTTTTCGGTCAGAAAAATAACATAATTAATGTCGTAAAATTAGGTCATCGTAAAGATAATTATGAGATTAGTTATAGTTATAGAACATTTCTATCATGGAAGAAAATCTATGGAAATCCGCATATCACGCCAGCTGGTTTCTTGGAGTTTAACCCAGCCAAGGTATGACACAAGTTCATTAAGTGCTTCAAATACACTGATTATGCTTTCAAGTATACCTTACCCTCAAAAAAAAAAAAAAAGTATACCCTAATGCCTTGTGCATTAGAGTGACTTTGCGGTTGATGTACTCCTTCAAGAACCTTAGCAACAATGAAATTCAGTTCGCCTCATCGATAAAAACCATCAAAACGACATTTCGAGTATACGGGCTTTTGTAGCGAGTTGAACAGGTTGTTTATGAAAAAGTTCACTTTGACCTTCCTAGAAATTGATGAACCACAATTGAATGTGGTATATGTGTGTCTCGTGAAGACACTCTTGCCTGGAAAGTGGTGGAACAAGCACGCTCCGGAATGCCAAAGAGCATGCATGAGCTCATGTCAATTGGCCAAAAGCACGTTCAGGTGCAGGAGTTGGCCATCGGAAAGAAGAATGTGTGCGAGGCAATGCAACCCAAGATACAGAAAGATTTGAAGAGAGATGACCAGCACAAATTGGGCATCAGGAAAGATCAAAAGGAAACACGTGGAGAGCTAGTCCATCAAAAGACAAAGTGGAGGTTTGACTCCACTTCTTGAACCACGGTCTAATATTTTCTATGTCATCGATCACAAGTCATGAATGCTGAAGAGTCCTTACCTCGCGCCATTCGAGCGCAACTCAAAAAATTGCAAGTGTCGTGAGCAAAAAAGCACGACACTAGCTTAAGGGCGAGAATGAAAGACTCGTGTGAGAGTTGAGCACCAGCAAGAGTTCTATTATTACTTCTGCTTATAATAAAGTACTGCTACTGCCTATGTGAATCATGCATAACAGTAGATTAAAATGTAATGGACAATCAGAACCAGAGATCTATACATAGCATATGGAAGAGTACCGAGACAAGGTGCAAATTTTCCCCCTAAAACATTGAGGGGGAAAAGAAAAAAGAAAGTCAAATGGCATGAAACTTGCCCCTTCAATTATAAATTTCAAAAATTTATATGCACAATTCTTGTTTTACACACGTATATATTTAGTTCTACAAGTTTCCATCTTACAAAAGACGGGGTAGTAACCAACTAACCATACCAGATTTCCCATATAAAATGAGCAGAATTTAGCTGGCTTTTGTTTTCCATTTATGTAATTCTTGTCCTTTCAGTCAATAACGGATGACGGGAGGATATTACAGTAGTACCAATGAGAAATACTAATTACCAAGGCTGTGAAAATCTTTAGCCACCGGTACACCATTAGCTCAAAAGATCTGTGTGCTTGGTTTGTCCTAAACCACACCACCAATCACAGCTCTGGCTATTATCAGAATGGGTTTTCCAGAATCCCCTTGAAATAACTGTAGTGCTAAAGCTATTCTTCAGTTTCTTTATGGAACTTTTAAGTCTGCAAAATTCTCTGAAGAGGACTCGTTGTTCCACTTAAAATCCCCACAGGCAGTAAGAACAGTCGAGAGAATGTAATCATCCACAGCAATGCCCTCAGCTTGCATTCGATACATGAGCTTCAAAGCCTCGCCACAAAGCCCATTTTTTGCGTAAGCTACAATAATTGCCTTCCAGGACACTAAGTTCCTCTCAGGCATGCTATCAAAGACTTGAACTGCCTCCAAAAGATATCCACATTTTGAATACATATGAACCAAAGCACTGCCCACAAAAACATTGGATAATGCAGGGCTCTTATTTATAGAGGAATGGATCAATCTTCCATGTGTAATGTTTTCTAGCTTTGCACATGCTTTCAGTGCTGATGAATAAGTAAAAGGGTTTGGTTCTACACCTTCATGCAACATTTCCTTGAGGTACTCGAGGGCCTCATATTCATGACCTATGCGAGCACAGCCAGAGATCATTGCAGTCCATGAAACTACATCTCTATCAGGCAAGTACTGAAGGACCTTAGACGCAGTTGTATACTTTCCGCATTTACAATAGAGCCACACAAGTGCACTTCCTATGAAAATATTGTCTGGTGCAAAGTTCTTCAAAATTTGAGCATGCACTTCTTTTCCAGTTGATAATGCCCTAAGTAAGCCACAAGCTCTAAGTATGCAAACCATGGTTAAGTTGCTAGCAAAAACCTTTAATCTTATCATCAAGCGGAAGAGCCTTATGGCCTCTTCACCAAGACCATTATGAGCATAACCTGCTATAATCGTGGTCCAAGTGATTGCATTTCTTCTTTTCATTCTATCAAAAATGGTCCTTGAGTCCGTAATCTTCTCACACTTCGCATACATATCCATCAACGAAGTCCCTATGTAAACATCCCTATCATATGCCTTCTTAACAATGGTACCATGTAACTGTTTCCCGAATCTTAATTCTTTTTCTTCACCACATGCATTCAGTATACTACAAACAGTAAACTCATTTGGGTCAACCCCGTCAGATAGCATTTGGCCTAACATTACGAAGGCATCCTTGCCCTGTCTGTGTTGTGAACAAGCTGTGATCATAGTTGTCCAACTAATCACGTCCCGCTTATGCATTCGGTCAAAGACATGGAAAGCACCATCCAAATCGCTGCATTGAGCATAAAAATGCAAAATAGCACAATCTAATATCACATTACTCACTCGACTCTTTATTATACAAGCATGTAATTGCCTACCAAGCTCATAATCAAATGTCTCGCTGCACAAATTCAACATGCATACATATGTCTGTGCATTCCCGCGGAAACCACAATCAACAAACTCACTGAACAACCTCAAAGCCTCGTCTCCACTACCATATCTCTGGTAGCCATTAATCATTGCAGTCCAGGAAACTACATTTCTCTCCAACATATTATCAAACACCCGGCGAGCAGCCACCAGATCCCCAAATCTTACATAAACACTGATCAAGTTATTACTAACAAAAACTACAGGATCTCTCATACACTTAAAAATAACAGCATGGAGTTTCCTAATATCTTCAATCCTAGAATAAGATTGAAGCCAATAGCCAACCGCAGCAGAGTCTATATGCTGTTCGACTGAACTAGCGTCGCGTAAAATCACATTGTTGCTATCATCTACATTCACAGATGTTGCAGAGAGAGGTTGACAAGATGTCGAAAGAGGCAAGTTCTCGGAAAAACTTCGGAAGTTTAGGCTGTGACTCTTGCCGGTATTGTTGTGACCTTTTTTTTGTTGGGGTTGCTGGAAAGGTGGTTGGCTTTGATACAAAGTTAGGTGTGGAGATATATACGATAGCGATAACATCTGAAAGTACTTGACGTTTGATTTCCAAGGTGTAAACTTATGCAGTCTCCTTCCTAAGACGAAAATGCAAAAAAATCATCAAAATCTAGTAAATGTTAGAATACTAGGGCTCACATCAATCTCAAGCAAGTAATATCCCACTTGTTTTCGGAACATGTTCATTTCATCGGTGTGATTCAACAATATCTATAAACTGCTCATAGACCCTGGACTTATTGAACTTAAATCATTACTATATCACTGGTCAGAAAACAATATTTATTCTACCAATTCAATTTCACCAACAGAAGTTTTTTTACCAGTTAAAAATGACAATCATAGTAACATAACTACTTTAATTAAACGGAAAAGGCAAAATTGGAACTTCACCTAGTTATGACACTGTGTTTCCAACACAAGCATAGCTAACAGAATAATTGTCAAAATCATTTCTAGCAGCAACTATACAACGCATTCATGAACTACTTTGAGCAAAATACGCACTTAAAATCAGAAAATAAAGCTGATATAACAGCATAAACAATCAAAAGGGCGTGCTAAATTTCGAAATTACATTGCGAGGTAATTCCGCTGTACACATAACTCATAAATACACACACAGAGAGAGTGAGAGAGAGAACCTGAGAGGTTGAATGAGAGGAAAGGAGTAGCAAAAAGAGGAGCAGATGTTTTGCCGCCACTGATTTTAGATATTTTCAGGTATACTGATGATTTTCTACATATTAAAACTTCGGGCCGAATTTGAGCATTGGCCGGGCCTCATAAATTAGAATTTCAGAGCATTTAATAAAAACCTCGAAATATTATTATAAATATTTAATAAAAACAATAATGTTTTTATCAATAATAAATTGTGGAGTAGGACTTTCTATTGGTATTTTAATATCTAGGGAAACAGTGGAGACTCGTGAATATGTGCATTTTCTCCTATCATATCAATTTGTGCGTATTTTTCCGTCCCTAAACATTTATATTTTGTGAATTTATTCTGACAAAAAAAAAAAAAATGGGCATTTAAACCATTTAAAGTTTCATTTTTTTGTGCACATCAAACGTACATAATAAAATTAAAAGTATTACTTCATGCACGAAGAATTAATGTGACTGATACAAAAAAGGACAATTTTGTTTACTCTGTATAATTAAGTTTTTGTTTAAATGGAAATTAGAGTACTAATTTTTCCAATCACATGTTACTAAATGAGATCTGTGAATATAATAAGTTGATGGTTTCAATTTTAAAGTGCTAACATGTTGTGGATATCGAATCTTTTAAGGTATAATCTAATTTTAATTTGACATAGATACTGTTTGAATAAAATAAGGAGTAATACGTTGTATTCGATTAGGAAGGAAATTCTTTTGGGGTGTCCGATTTCCCTGTACCCAATTGCAAAATTTTACAAAATATTATGATGGATGATAGCCTTCACAAGTTTCTTCAATATTGGCTCAAATCTCTAGTGAGAAGATTAACATCAGGAATTCAGGAACCAACAAGTGATTGATCTAGTAGAAGGGACTAGTCACTACAAAGTAGCGAACCAATGTTCAAAGCTTTGTAATGTGCCCGACGTGCCTCGAAAGGAATTAAATCATTGAGAAACCAAAAAAAAAAAGATTAACATCAGGATCATCCCATCTAGCGATATTGCCAGAAATCAAATAATTGTTGCAGAGCATTTTTTTCTCAAATATCTTTACCCTAAGTCAAATGTTAATGACTCTAGAGTCTTGAATGTTAATAAGTTTTCTCTATGAAATGTCACATTTTTTAAATACTAGGCTCCATTATTAATAAGCTATTAAATTTAGCTCTTGTCTAATCAAGTTACAACTATTTAGGACTTCATGGAAAAGCCTTCAAGAGTTCTCTTGCTCCTAACCAAATTACCATACCACCTCTCAAACTAAAACCTTACTGGTTGAACCTTTGTCTACACTCCCAACATATGATTGTTCTTCTATGTTACAAAATAATTTAAAAATAATAAGTCATTTTATCTTTCCTTGGAATCTGGTAGTACATTGGAAAAAAAAAGAGTTTCATACCCTAAAGTCATAGTTCAATAAGCGGAGGAGCTATTCAACCAGCATCAACTGAGCATATATGACAGCAGCACTAATATGAAACAAGTAGAGCAATCAAAAATGAAAAGTTAATAAGTGCAATAGGGGTATTTATTTCACCCATAATATGCAAGTATGACAGTCAAATACTAGTATATCAACTTTATGGTTCATATTACTTATAGGCTCATCTGCCTTTTCAAGATTACACAAAAATGTGTAATCCAAAGAGAAAAGTTGTGCTCTAATGATTTAATCCCCAGTCATAAGGCTGATATATCACTTTCAACTGAGTTTTCAAAAGCAATTCAAGCAAGGCTTGCGATTCAGCAACCTCCAGATAGTTTGCCGCATGCTTCAAAACCTCAACCTCATTCTTGCCAAAGTCCACACTGTACCTGCAAAAGCACAAAATATTTATTACACAAGTTCAGAATATCTCCTACGTTTTCTCCATCTTTGATTTACTTACCATCTCAGTATTGAACTAACGTAAGCGACATTGGCAATTGCATCAACATATAGTCCTCCAGTTCTAAGAAAAATCGAAGCAGCCTCCATCAACTCTTTATCTATGTTTCCTGGTGAGTAGCATTGAAGGGCGGGCCCAGATCGCGTACCATAAACCAATGCAAAATGCACAAGTGGCTCCGTATAAGGAAGTGCTACCTGTTAAAAGACAGAGAGAGCAGTCAAGGGTATTATCATGTGTAAAAGAAAATAATTATCTACATGGCCAATTAGGTAGTTCTCTGACCTTTAATCGTTTATCATTCACTCCAAACGGCTTAATGAGATTGTATGGTGGTCTCTGATTACCCCTCAAAATGCCATTGTAGATAGCTGAAAGTGAATAAGTTGATCCACCAATGACATATTTGAAGTCTCCCAAAAACTTTCTTCTTTCCAGTGCTCCAGTGGGATGGCCACACACCAGTATAGCATGAACCGCCATCATATTGAAGAGATTAATGAAGAAGGAGAGCTTCTCCTCTCTAGGCATCTCGTACAACTCTACTCGTTGAAGCTCCTCAACTATCCTCAAGTACCTACAGTCAAAACGAGAAGACTAATATCATGAAAGAAGTGCTCTCTCATACACACACACATGACAACACTCGCATGAAATAGAATCAAGTTCACAAAATACTCCATTGTATATCAAAAAGCTTTAGCAAACCTGGCAAACTCTTCGCTCCCATGGATGCTTCTGTAATCAACATGCTTTCGATCTTCAGAAGTATAAGCTTCTAATATTGCATAAACCAAGAATCTAAGCCTAGATGAGATTTCTATGATGGGTTTTGGTTTCACTTCACTAATGCCCCTTGGGATGTTTTGACATTGAGAGATCAGAGGATCATCATCCAAGAACCGATACAAGTGATTTCCATCTTCAAATATGTTCTCACTGAAGAATTCCCAATAAAATCTTGTAAGCAACACAATAGGAAAGAGAATTCTGACAATATATATCAAGAAAGAGTGTGGAGATATCACATTATGAGGAAGAAAGTACACAAAATATCTAACTAAACATAGAAAAACAAGAATTTTAGAGAACTCACTCGACAACATGTTTGAAGAAAAGTTTGTTTGCGAGCTTTCGACCAAATTCAACAGCCTATTCGAAGTCATAAGAAATATTTAGAAGAAATAAAGATGAAAGAAGAAAGGGTCAGATACCTAAAAACACTAATCTAACAAAACATTAAACAAATTAAAAAAGGGGCTACTTTTTCGACTGAAATTGAAATAAAGAAGCAACTAACCTCTTCCCTCTCCAAATACTGATCTTCTGACAAGAAGTCCACAGCTTCTGAACCAATAAAGCAATTACTGAACCTGCGCATTTTGTAAAACCTATCCTTCACAGTAATAGATCCTTTCATTTTCCGAACAATAAGAGCTAACTCATCAATAGCTCCACTACTTGAAAGGTCATCCTCACCGGATAGTGGTGGTAAAGGAGCTTCATACGATGGGGTTTCAGTGACAACATACTCAATCTTCTCTGCAAGTTTACCAGACTCTTCTAGACTTTTCATTTCACTCCAGCCCCCAATTAAAACCTCGTTAAAAAAAACCTTAGGAACAGCAGAAGAACCAGCAATCTTCTCTAGTTCCAGCTTTCTACTAGGATAGACATCAATGTTGATCTCAACATATCTGAATCTTTTTTGGTGAAGATACTTTCTCATCTCTTTGCAGTCATGGCATCCTAACCTTGTATACAAGATAATCCTTCCTTTCATAGGAATATGTTGGGTTATGTCTTCTATGTGGTTCTCCAGTTCTGCTTCACGTGACCCAATAAGGTTAAGAGGATTCCACATAGATTTTTGGGAGACTTCTTGGCCTCTAGTTTGTGGTGAATTATTATCAAATTCCTTATCCGCATCAGTAACTTCTTCTCCATCTTCACTTTTCCCTGAAAGGCGACGCAACACAGTTGACACTGCCACTAAACTCTTTTGCCTTACAAAATTTGTGATAGCCACTGCTTTTTCAGGCCAGACAGATTCACTGTTAAACGACCGTGAAGACAAACTTCGGTTCAGGTCCATTCCAGGAACCTCGGTTCCATCAAAGACCGGTTCCTCTTCCTCCTCGTAAGAAACTTCCTCTAAATTCTTCTTAGTTACTTTTGAATCCTCATCACTGTGTTCTGTTATGTCCAATGATTTAATTGCACTAGGTGATTCAACTTGCTTTTTTTTCTGAACACCATTTGCATTTTCCTCTGGATCTTTAACTTGTGGATTATCCAGTTTCCTTTCCTCGGAACTATTTTCCTTTCTCTGCTCATCTTTCTGAACAATGGGCATATCTACCTCAGTTATATCTGATGGAGGTACAGCAATTTCTCCCCCGGATGTTATTACATTTCCCAAATTGTCTGCTAGGATATTTGGTGCATTCACTGAATGCTGCATATCCTTATTTTCACTTTCCTTCCCAGAACCGGGAAGGATCACTCTATTTTTCTCATCGTAATCTTCTTTCTCCATGCTGCAGGAACTTTATCCAATACATAAATTTCGTTTTCAGAAAATAACTGCTAAAAATGCAATTTAGAGATCATAGTTCCTGCAAAAAATTACAAAATCAGCTAGATAAAGGATAGATTGCCAAAACAGCTCTAATATCTTGCAATTGTTAAAAGTGTTTTAAATATAACTCAAAAAATGCAAAAATGCCAGTATATAACCATGCATCGAGCTTGTTATGTACCATATTATAACTATGCATCGAGCTAGTATGTGTAATAATAATTCTAAATAATCACATAACCCCTTCAAGAAACCAAGTTCATTTCTAAATAACCCCACATCTACATGGCTATCACAATAATATACTGCCGGAAAAAAATTTCATTTGTCCATATTTCTTTGACGTACGACATGGTTCTTAAAGGGGTTTTAAGTAATCTTCTACCGCCCATCACATCAACAAGCCTGAATTTCTTTAACCATGAATGTGAAATATTATGTATGAGCACACTGAAGACATTCAATTGCAGCTAAAATATATAATCATTATATTCTGGGGACGGCATTAAAATCCCCAAAAGGAGAAATTAGTGACATTGTCACATTGGCATAATACCCATTAATAACACAGAATACAACTCAAAATAGGATTTAACATATACTAATAACAACATTAGAAAGAAAGAAAGAAATAATACCAACATCAATTGCAGCATATATAACAAAATAACTAAAGCCATAACATATGGGAAACAAAAATGAATTCATGAAAGCAGTTTAATCATGAAAATATATGGAATCAATGTTGTCCCTCAAAAAAAATAAAGCAAAAACTCAAAATGAAATTGGATATATCAGAGAAAAAGAAAGACTTACAGATCTGAAAAGCTTTCAAATATGAGAAGAAATGAATGAATTGGTGGTTTACTATTGACGTTATATTGCAAAAGGGGAAGAATTTAATGTATAGAATATGGGTTTGAAGAAAAAATGAAGACTAGGAATTGAAACCGTCGTTTTGAGATTTTTGGGTCAAGGTGTAAAAAGGAAAGGAAAATCAGACCACTTACGCTAGAAGCGGGAAGTCCTTGTTTAGAGAATCCTTTTTTGCCAAATCAGCCCTCCTATCTACTACTAATTATAAATTAACGCTTTAAGAAATTAATATATGGTTGATGAAGTTAATTAGTCTACTTAATTATGGTTTAGACTTTAGATGTAGTGTTCGATAAAATCAGTTTTTTTTTCAAGTACTTCTTAAAGATATTTTCAAAATTTAAGTTCAAATCTTTTTTTAAGACATTATATCATATGCTTTAGTTATTTTAAATTACCAAAAAAATACTAAAATTTTTACTATTAGTTTGCAAATATCAAAATGGGAAAAAAATTAATATTACAAGGTAGATTTTTTTTTTTTAAGTTTAACTAGCTGCGAAATGCAGCAAACTGATAAAAAAGATTGCATGTGGAAGAAAAGAGAATTAGCCCTAAATTGGTATGATCTTCCGGTAACTGATTACGTAATTAATGTATTGTTTTATACGAGGTAGGTTAAAATATAAATATTTACATTCCGTACACTTCAAATAACTTTTTATACGAAAGGCCATCTCCAACCGAACCACATTTCCAATTGCCCAATTGCCTCTTTGACCTCCTTTTTGTCCAATTGCCCTTGTCCCCTTGCTCTTGCCCTTGTCCTCATGCCCTTTTGACCCACCTAAAAACTCATCTCCAATCGAAGGCAATCATCTTCCATTTAATTCAATTTCACAACTTTCCCCACTCTTACTTATTTTTTATTTAAATTATATTGTGTATTTTTATATTAAGTCTTTTTGTTCAACAAATCTACTTAAGTCGCATTTTTCGTTATTATAATATAATATTTCGTATTTTTAAAATTTAAGATATAAAATAAACTAACCAAAAATTGGTCTAGTTTATTTAATTTTTTTATTTGTATGAATTTTAGGAACATAGAAATTTTAAATTTCACAATTTAAACTAATCATTTTATTAAATCTAACACAAATAAAAATAAATAAAACTAATTACAATTCATTTATTAAAAATAAATAAAAGTTAAAATTTAACTAAAATCAAAACATAAACTAAAAAAAAATAGAAGCAATGGGTGGCCGCCAAGTCTTTAAATTGCCTCCATGTGCGTATGCCTGGAGGCAATTGGGCAGTCATTCCTTGACCGCCCAGTCCCCTCCTGCTTGTCGCAGTCCCCTGCCCGCCCAATCCCCCGAAGAATTTTACCATCTCCAATTAAGCACTGCCGGCAACCCTTTCTTATGTCCGGTTGCCGGCTCAATATGAGATGGCCTAAGGCCCCTTTATTTTGTCAAAAAAGATGTGGAAGAATTTTTATGATCCTTTTTTGGTCCAAATCAATTCATGGACGCATATGGAATTATATTGATGGTCCTTTATCCGTTTTTTTTTACACATGGTCCTTTATACTATTTATTTAATAAACACAAGCAATACAGCTAATTTGACGAAAAACGAAATACTAAAACAAGTACGGTATATATATTTCCTCTTGGGTGTCTTATATTTAGCGGTTAATGGTGCGGATTTCCATCCGAATCTGATTCGATTAGACATTCAATAATTTGATCCGATTATAAAAATCTGTAATCCAAAATTTGTGGAGAGAATATGGATTTAGGTTGATCCAATATGTTAAAGATATGTGTATGACAATAAATAAAAAAAATCATATATGTAGATAATGTTTTATATAAATAAATAATATTTTAACATCAATTTAAGAAAATAATAGTTAATAACTCGTTCGTAAATTCATTTTTATGCATATATTCTGTGACTCCCCGCTCTCCGGGTCGGGTCCTACGTGGCCCATCCCTGAGTTTGGGATCGTCTGGCGCGGGATAACCCATCAGAGTTGCTAAATTTTTTTTTTTTTTTGGAAACATAATGACATAAATAAAGCATGCAATAAATTCAAAAGGCTCGATGACACCGCTATACATGGAGATGGGGCAAACATATTGTCATACAAGTAACCTCGCAAGCCTGTGAAGCATAAATACAATATTCAAAATACATCAGTCAACCTTAGAACAAGGCGACAACAAAAGTAGTATATTAGCGAAAGCAAATAAGATAAAAAGGGGACAATCCCGCAACGACTAATTGGATCCCGAAAACTGACTCAACGACTCAACCATCATAACCCGAAACTCCAGCATCTGAAAAGAATGATAAAAGGAACGCATAAGTTGATCGTCCAACTTCGTGAGACTAGTGCATTGTGCGTATGACGCATAGATGCAACATACATATCGGGAGCATATAAGCAAATTAAACATATATCACATATATAAAATCAAAGCATAGGGTTCAAATAACCAAGAGTTGTTGATGTCGTTCTCCACTTACCCTCCATCCTTATTCTGATGTCCATCCAAACTCGCCAAGTAAGGAGCGACTTTACTATCTGAAGTGCATCGACATGGCAAAAAGTTCATCCTTACTCTCCAAGTGTTCCTCCCTACTTGGATTGTAAGGTCAGGCCTACATGTAACCGTGACAATCTTGTCGGCCCTTGCCGTCCAAGTTGCCATCGGGTCCATATACTGAACAAATAGGGCCCATATAAAATCAAAAACGAACATAAAGTTAACAAATCAGCATATAAAACATATATTTACATTAAACAATTCATGGAATATCATGATAGCTAAGTGAAATGTATTCGCAGCTAAGTAAGTTTATATTCGAATGTAGCATCTATTAGAGTAATCATTATGCTAAGTGATTCATACACGTCAACATATTTAACACGTGATGATGTTTGGATTATTTATAACATAAGTACATGCTTAGACTCGACCTACTAGCATATTGGACTAACACACAAATGAACACATCGCTCAGGTGTGTTGCTTACGATACTTGGAAGTTTCTTGGTAGAACGGCGATTCGGATCATGTACATATTTACGCAGCGTTTAAGAATTTAAACAAGAACTTACGATCGACTAAATGAATTATTTGGTCGATCTTATAGTCGTGTCATGGCCGAAATGAAACCATGATCCAACTTGAACTAATTAGTCCGGTTTAGGGGTTCCTAGAGCTACGTGGTATGGAAGCCACAAATAAGGGTTTATAAAAGCCCACGAAAGTTCTTTAATAATTCAACAACTACTTTACTTATTTTCAACTAAAAGGTTTAGTTTAGATGTTATTTTCTTTAGGTTTAAACTTCATTTCGAATTTTTCAAACACCTTTAAGTTCTTTAATTATTTTAAAATAGGTATTCATTTAATTTCAATAAATTAAAGTTTATTTTAGAATTATTTCTTTTTCTAAATTTGAAAACTTTATTTATTTACTAATTTTATTTTTGAATTAATTAAATTCAGAAAGATATTTAATCAAAATTATTTTATTTTCAAATTATTTCATATCCGAAACTTATAATTCAAAATTATTTTATTTTATTTTCCCAAATTTTGAATTATTTTATTTTTAATTAAGAATTAAAATTCGCTTGAAATTATTTATGTTTTCTAAAATTATTATTTAGTCATGATCTAACTCAGATAAATAAATATTTTATATTTTGGAAAAGGGGTTTATTATTTATTTCAGAAAATAATTATTTAAAAAAATTATTTAATTATATTTTCGAAATTATTTATCATTTTTCTTTTTCATAATTTAATGTTAAAAAGTAATTATAAAATTTATTTTAATACTTACAATTTTATTTTGAAAGTTTAATTATTAATTACAGAATTATTTCAAAGTTGATTTTAATTTTATCGAATTTATTTTATTTTCTAAAATATTTATCATTAATTATGTTCCTTAATTATTTTCAAACTCTTTTGTTATCTAATAAAATTTATTTAAGTAAATCTTATATTTTCAGAATTATTACTATTATTTTCACAATAACACTTTAAAATAAATATTAAAACTATAATTACAATTTACGTATTTATTTTCTTAATATTATGTATTATTATATTTTTCAAAAATTATTTATTAATTTATTATAATTACATTTTCTTTCCTTTTTTTGTTTTTAGATGTGGGTTGGCCCTTTAGTTGACTGTAGTGCAGCAGGCTCAAAATTATCTGGCCGCTGCACAGAGCAGCAGCCGGAGTTGGCCCGCCGGCACCCCACCATAAAAATTCATAAATACTCCCTTATTTTTATATATTTACAAAAATAGCCCCAATAAAAAATTTTAACACCCAAAATTTTCACAAATTTTTCAAATCTTTCACAAAAATCTTATAGATCTTTAATATGGCATATTTTGTGTAATTTTATTCATTTAAATCTTTGGAGAAAATACACTTCTTATGTTCAAAAATTTCAAAAAGATCATATCATGGAGAAAAATCTATTATAAACTCCAAATCAACTATCAAATTACATATAAATGTAAAATTATTTTGAACCCAAATTATAATCATCAATAAATCTGAAAATTAAAGTTATGTCATCAACTAAGGTTTTAAAAGTGTTTCAAAATTATTTTCATGAACATAGGACTTAGGATTTTCTAACAAAAATTAAACTACACTTAAAAGAGAGTTTTGAGGATACCAACACTCCTTGCGGGTGGTTTCGGTGGCGGGTGGGTTGCGGTCCAGCGTGGTGCTACGACATCGATGGTGAAGCGGTGGGGGTGGTGGTTTCTCCTCCCACTTACTTCACTTTCTCACAATTAACTCTTCACCTCTTCTCACACTCTTTCTCTCTATAATCCTAACTTAGAACACGGATACTGAGGTTCAAATGGGATGAAGAGAGATCTGAAACTGAGAATAGAAAGGTGTTTATATACATCTTGAGAAAGTAGGAAGACATAATCAGTTTTCAAAAACTAACCAATACATGTCCACCTTGGGTAAAGAAGGCTCTCCTATCAGTTGCAATCAAGTATCGGGCGGAATTTGCACTTTCCCCTCTGAAGTTTCGAGAAAATGCATTTCTGCCCAATTTTTTAATTTTACACAATTAAGTCCAAATATTTTTCAAAATGGGGTATACTATTATTTTAAATTAATTTTGAATTTCAAAATTATTTCAAAGTTAATAAGGACATAGGAGATAATTCAATTGTACATTTTAATCCAAAGTAACACTTAATTTTAAAAAATAAGATGTAGCACATAAAAATTGGATTAAAAAATCCATAAATACAATTGAAAATGTCCGAAATTTACGGGGCGTTACATTTTCATCTGAAAATAAAGTATTAGTAAAGAAAGTTTGAAAATATAATGTGAGCTAAATTAAATAAATCATAAAGTTAACAAACTTGTTTTAGGAAAAAAAATATCGGTGTAATATGATATCCGACCGAATCCGACCAAGATCCACTGAAGTGAAGAAATTTAGATTTGAGCAAGATCTGAATTCGATATGAATCCGATCCGACATATATGGAGTCGGATCTGGGTTGAGCTTGATCTGACCGAATGTGACCCATTGACAGCCCGATTTGAGACTATATGGACCTCATTCTCGTGTGTACGTACATTCGGTAATTATAGTTTGGTTTGGTACATAAGTTCAAACAAATATAATAAAATTAAATTAAAAGTGCGATAATAAATATAATGTATCTAAATTTTGAGATTCTATGGAATCTAACAATGTATGTTATATAGTTATATTTGCGTTAATGCCGAGTTTGTAAGTCCAATTGTAAACTCACTTTCTCAATTTGTTTGTAATTTATGGTATTGGATTTGTTTCTTCTAGTGTCTGGAAGTTTCTTCAGTAAAGGGTAATTAATGTTGAGTAGTTTTAAATCATTGTTCCCTTTGGTTTTCAAATACATTTCATAGCTGTTAATATTGTTTGACTAGCTTTAAGTCATTTCCTTCTAGAGTGAAATGTCTAGATTTTGATAGAAGCAATTCTTTAATTGTAGCATTTGTTTGTCATGTTCAACTTCTTGTAATCTCTTTTGCTTCCAATATAGTCAATAGTGTGTTTGAACCTTCTTATCAGATGGCATAGATATGTCCAAAATGTGATTTAGTTGATATAGATTTATGGTGCAATGCGCTTTTAGCCAATACCTTTCCAATTTTGTAGTGATTGGAAAAGTGATGTATATTGTTGACATTTTTCTTGTATAAGGGTATGGCTTCATGTTGCACCAATTATTTCATTGATCTTGCTATAAGGTGAATCTTTACATTTTAAATATTTTTTTGGTTAATCACCTCTCATGTGAGCAGAAAATTGAGAAAATACCATATGTGGAATATCTTTTATCTTTGATGCCACGCTTGTTTGACCATGGAGGCCCCTCGTCTGAAGAGGTGAGATACACATTACCCTTCTTGGTTTGTTCGTTATTTGTTCAGACCTTTAAAGAAGTCTTAATATTAGACATTCACCAAAAACTTTGTTACATAAATAGAGGTCCAGAGATTTTGTACCGCATATCAGATATCGTGTGGTCTGGTAATTCTTGAGATGCGTTGAGAAGCACACACATTATCATGGGTTTTGTAGGAAAGGAATCGACATTGTTGTAAGTCTCAAAATTTTACTACCAAACTAAAAATTTTAACATTTCTCATAATCCTTGTATTGGCTATGAGGAATATTAATTCAATGGTAAAATTTGTAAATATTATAAACCGAAAAGAAAAGGAAATTGGAGAATTTTAATATAATGGCTTTCATACTTTGTGTATTTCATTCCACTGTATTTATAGAAGATACATATAACAAACTATAGAAACGTAAGGAATACAAAATATGTTGTACAACTAACTTTGTTGAGTCAAAACAGAATGAGATAAATCTGCATATTTGATATGATTTTATATTGATTTTCTCAACTGCTTTTCAAATGCTCTAACACCCCCCTGCAAACTCATGGTAAGTTGGCAGATCATGAGTTTGGACCGTAGAAATTGGAATCGCTTTGCTGTTTGGCCCTTTGAAAACATGTCGGCTATTTGATCTTTGGTAGATATATACTTCACCATGACATCTTTGTTGACCACTTTTTCTCTAATGAAATGATGAATTTTTTTCTAATATAGCCTTCTAGACAAAAATATTTCCCAATATGACTCAAACTGAAAATATTTTCCTAAATGTACCTTTTGCGATAAATCGCAGTTGCCAACTGCGATTCTTCAGTTAAATCGCAACTGCCAACTGCGATTCTTCGGTTTATATGAAATTGCAAAAAAAAAAAAAAAATTAACAAGAATCGCAGTTGCTAACTGCGATTCTTGTTAATCATAAAAAAATTAAGAAGAATCGCAGTTGCTAACTGCGATTCTTTCCTTAATTAATTTTTTTTTTCCGGAATTTATAATCTCTGATCGCCATTCCTCTCATTCATTTCAATTGTAAGAAACGGCATCAAATAAAACCTCTTCCAAGTCTAAACTCATCAATCCATAGAAAAGGAGGAAAGAACAAAATCAATCCACCCTCTCACGCTATTCTCATAGAGAAAATAGAAAAAGAGGTAAGAACAAAAAACTACGATTTTCGAGGGTTTCATTGTTTTCTTCAGCAGACCTTTTGATGCAGTATTTTCTAAATTTTGCTACACTAAATGATCTATAAATTTTGATGTTTATTCTCTTTGTAGGAATTGTGGTATCTGAGCATTTTACATAAACAAAGAAATCAAATTGTAAATTGGATGAAGATGAATGTGAGAAAGAGTCTGGGAGGAGGTTTGTGAGTTTTCTTGGATAAAGGATATGGAGTGTTTGTGATGAATGTATCGAGGTTTATATAAATTCCAAAAAAAAAAAAAAGATTAAGGGAAGAATCGCAGTTAGCAACTGCGATTCTTCCCTTAATTAATTTTTTGATGATTAACAAGAATCGCAGTTAGCAAATGCGATTCTTGTTAATTTTTTTTTTTTTTTTTTTTTTTTTTTTTGCAATTTAATATAAACTGAAGAATCGCAGTTGGCAGTTGCGATTTATCTGAAGAATCGCAGTTTCCAACTGCGATTTATTGCAAAAGGTACATTTAGGGAAATATTTTTCAGTTTGAGTCATATTGGGAAATATTTTTGTCTAGAAGGCTATATTGGAAAAAAATTCTGAAATGATAGTCAATTTCCACATGTTTTGTCCTAGCATGAAAGACAGGATTTGAAGCTAATGCCAAAGCCCCAACATTGTCACACCAAATAATTGGGGGTAATGAAAGAAATAATTTGAATTCCTTTAGTAACATTCGGATCCAATAAGCTTCAGTTGTAGCCAAAGCCATGATTCGATATTCCGCTTATGTGCTTGATCGTGAAACAACTCCTTGTTTCTTAGCACACCATGATATTAAATTTTTCCCAAGAAAAATACTAAATCCAGTTGTGCTTCTTCTGTCATCCGGGTTACCTGCCCAATCCGAGTCACAATAAACATGAATATTAATTGTAGAATGTGAATAAAAAAGTCCATAGTCTATTGTTCCCTTTAAATATCGAATGACCCTTTTTGCTGCTGTCCAATGCGACTCTATTGGGTTATGCATAAATTGACATAACTGATTTACGGCATATGAAATATCAGGACGTGTAATAGTGCAATATTGTAGGGCTCCCACTACACGTCTATATTCCATAGGATCCAATAGTAATTTGCCATCATTGCAAGAGAGTTTTGGTCCTGAAGTAGTTGGACGCGCTAGTGGCTTTGCTCCTTGCATTTTAGTACTCTCAAGAAGGTCAGATATATATTTTGCTTGCCGAAGATGAAGACCTTCACTGTTACGTTTTGCTTCAACCCCAAGAAAATAACTTAATTGGCCAAGATCTCTAATATGAAAATTCTCCTTCAAACTTTCAATAAAGGATCTAATAGTTGAAGTGCTTGATCCAGTGACAATAATGTCATCTACGTAGACCAAGACAAAAAAAATTAATGTGCTAGTGCAAAGAGTGAACAACGAATAATCGACTTTTGATTCCTCAAATCCAAGTTCTAGCAATTGTTGAGATAGCCTTCGAAACCAAGCTCTTGGAGCTTGTTTGAGCCCGTAGAGAGATTTATGTAAACGACATACAAAATCTGGTTGACTTTCATCAATGAAACCTTGAGGTTGTTCCATATACACCTCTTCATCAAGGATGCCATGTAAAAATGCATTGGACACATCCAATTGTTTGATAGGCCAATTGAATTGAACAACAACTGATAATACCATTCTAACCGTGGTTGGTTTAACTACTGGAAAGAAGGTATCAAAGTAATCAATTCCACATCTTTGATCAAAACCTTTTGCTACAAGCCTAGCTTTGTAGCGTTCGATGCTACCATCCGGGTGTCTTTTAATTTTAAAAACCCACTTATTTCTTACTATATGTTTGCCGTGTGGCCTTGGACAGAGAAACCATGTCCCATTTTCCATCAAAGCATCAAATTCACGCCCCATAGCTTGTCTCCACTCGGGTTTTGTTACTGCTTGTGTATAGCAAGTTGGCTCAGATTCAGTCAAAATACTAGTTAAACAATAGAAAGGATGCCGAGTGGAATAAAATGTTTTGAACCCAGGGAATTCTTTTGGTTTTGAATTTCCTGTTTTGGAACGAGTCATGATAACATTTTGTGGTGCTGGTTGAGGTTCATGATTGGTTTGCTCAAGTGAAACGGGTGGTTCCATATTTAGGTAGGTTGGGTTTTCAGACATTAGGACTGGTGAGGACTCATTATTAAGCAGAATGGTTGCAGCTTGGGCTTCAGGTAGTATATTGTTTGCTCAAGAAGTTTTAGATACATGCATTGTATTATTTTCACAAGCTGTTTGTGTTTAGGGGATTACATTGGCTGAGGTGTTGGAATTAGTAGGGATTTCAGCTAATGAAATTAAGTGAGACATAGGAAACTAACATGTCGACGTCATGCTCCCCTGGTTTGAGGAAATGCAGCTTTTATCCTTTGCTGGAAATGAGTTTTCATCAAACACTACATGCCTAGAAATGTATATTCTACCCGAGTCTAAATCTAAACATCTATATCCCTTGTGTTGAGCAGCATACCCGAGAAAGAGACACTTTTTGCTTCTAAAGGAAAGCTTGTTATTCTCACATGGTCTAACATATGGGTAGAAAGCACATCCAAATGTTCTTAGTGAAGAATATGAAGGCATTTTTTTATGGAGCATGAAGTAAGGGGATAGATTTTTGATGGTTGGAAGTCGATTTATGAGGTAAACCGCTGTAAGGAAGGCATCGGTCCAATACTTATTTGGTAGTTGTGCTTTAGCTAATAATGTCAAATCAGCTTCTTGAATATGTCGATGTTTTCTTTCGGCAATTACATTTTGTTGCGAAGTGTAGGGGCATGTTAATCTATGGTATATCCCATGTTTTGTTAAAAATAGTTTGAAATCATTTGAAGTATATTTTCCCCCATTGTCGGATTGTATTTGTTGGATTTTAGAAGAGAATAAATTTTCCACAAAATCTTTATATTGTTGAAAATTAATAAAGACATCAGATTTAAAACGCATGGGATACATCCACGTAAATCTACTAAAATCATCTACAAAAATTACATAATAGTGATAACCACCATTTGAAGTTATTGGAGATACCCATACATCGGTGTGAACAAGTTGTAAAGGCTTCGTAGAAACTCGGGTAGAGTCAACAAAGGGCAATTTGGTCGCTTTTCCTAATTGACAAGAATTGCAAAAATCTAGCTTATTTAAAGACTCAGAGAGAGGCAAATATTTGCTCAAATAATCTAAAGTGGATTTGGCAGGGTGCCCTAGGCGATTATGCCAATGTTCCAATGATGTTTTTATTCCTAACTTTGCAGTGAAACAACGCATTTTATTTGAGGAGCTCATCGGCCAGCAAAAGGATAAAGTCCATTTTCAACCAGTCCTTGAAGCATGATGCGACCCTTCTTGTTGTCCTTCACACATAAATCAGTTCCAGTTAGGATAAAATAACAGTCATTGTCCAAACATAATTGATTAATGGATAAAAGATTTGCTGCAGCGTTTGGGCAATGAAGAACATTGGTAAGTTTAAATGAACTATGATCAAATTTTAGAGTTGTATTACCAGTATTTTTAATAACCAAACCTGAGCCACTGCCAACTTGAACAGTATCATCACCCTCATAGGAAGCTTGGTTTGTTAAGTTCGCTGCATTTGCGGTGATATGAGCATTGGCGCCACTATCCGTGTACCAAATATTCTGATCATAGGAATTATTGGCTTCGACAGCCATCGCAGCGAGATCAGAAGGTGGCAAACGTCCCTGAAAAGAGAAATCAAAGCGATGATAGCAATCAAGTGCAGTATGTCCTCTCTTACCACAAATTTGACAAGTTGGTCTGTCATTTGGTTGTTGATTGATTTGAATAGTAGAAGAAACTTGATTGCCTTTGTTTTGAAGTTGTGATTTGTGGTTTTGGTTTCCTTGAGACAAAGGGTGCTTTTCCTTTGTGGTTTGCTGTAAATGCATAGTGTTGATCATGTGTTGATTGGTGTTGTGCTTCAATGAGAGTTTCAAAGCTGAGAGGTTCATCTTGAAAATCATCGAAGGAAAGTTCTTTGTCTCGGCATGCAAGGTTGAATGTAGTGATGAAGGGAGTAAATGTTGGTCGAAGTCCTCCCAATAGAAAGCTAATAAGATCTTGATCATCTGTAGTCTTCCCTGCGGCTGCAAGTTGATCAACAAGATTCTTCGGTTCCTCCATGAATTCAGTACAAGATCGATTGCCTTGAGTGATGGTCTGAAGTTGTCTTTTGAGAAGAGCAATCCTCGACCGTGAGTGGATGAGAACCTAGTGCGAAGTGCTTCCCATACTTGTTTGGAAGTCTTCATTCCATAAACAGATGAGACTAGCTTCTCAGTAATAGAAGCATATAACCAACTTAGAACACATGTGTCTTTCTTTAACCACACTGTGTAAGATGGGTTGGTGGTGGTTCCATCTGAGAGAGTTTTGGATGGAGGAGCAACATCTCCATCCACAAGATCAGCAAGATCATGACTCCTCAAGAAAACCATAAATTGAATACTCCATGGCAAATAGTTGGGGCCGACCAATTTTCGGGATACAGGTTGAGTATTGGCCTGAATATTGGGTTGAGAAAGTGGGGTATTTTCGTTAGAGTTGGAGGCCATTTCTTTTTTTGTTTGAATGCAGAAGCTATGTGAGGATCAGACGTGTGCCTTTGAACCAGCTGATACCATGTAAATATTATAAACCGAAAAGAAAAAGAAATTGGAGAATTTTAATATAATAGCTTTCATACTTTGTGTATTTCATTCCACTGTATTTATAGAAGATACATATAACAAACTATAGAAACGTAAGGAATACAAAATATGTTGTACAGCTAACTTTGTTGAGTCAAAACAGAATGAGATAAATCTGGATATTTGATATGATTTTATATTGATTTTCTCCACTGCTTTTCAAATGCTCTAACATTTTGAGACTTATAGCAATGTTGACTCCTTTCCTACAAAAACCATGATAATGTGTGTGTTTCTAACGCATCTCCAAGAATCACCAGACCACACAATATTCAATTTATATAAATATTCAATTTAGAAGAACCTTTTTTTTCTCTTTCTTTAGGTTATGACTTTTTAAGGCATGAAGTTGGAGAAAATCATAATTGTCCTCTATTAAATTTGACCTTGATTTTATCATTGAACTTAAGGGTGGACATGAGATGAGTTTGGACAAGGGGAATGGGCATGTAATAAATTTTTTGAACAATTAGGTCTAGCTATTTTATTTTCTAAGTTTTAATATCTCTCACAAAATATCACGTAAGTTCCACTCAGAAAGCCAATACTATCGAGCTCTGAGGATGCCTCTTGGCTCTTACACTATCCGACAAAAAATTCTTATTCAAATCAGGTGAAAATTTCATAAGCTTTGTGGTTAAAAATTCGCCACATTATAAAATTATGATAAATTTAAAAAAGTGATGATGGGATGAACTCCCGACCTCAAGTTCTGAACTTTTTTAGTTCTGCTTTAGGGAAGAACTTTTCGGTCTTAGTACTTCTACTTCCATTAATATACTATCTCATATTATCTGGTAACTGATTATTTTTGTCTTTAAAATAGGATCAATCAAATATGACGTATTCACATAGTAAGTGTAATTATACTTTTTAAGTTTGTTATGTATATAGTGTAAACTTATTATGGGATTAAATAACACTTAAGATTGATTAATTACAAGGCAAATTATACTTTCCTTGTGGTAAACAAGCCAAATTTGGACTATGATTCCCTAATAAGATTAAGTTTTTATATTTTAATAGTGATTGCAACTCATTAAAATTATTATTATTTTATATTCATCCCAGTATATAAAATTAACTTGGCTACCGAATGGTCCAAACTCCAAAGCCACATGTACATACCACATAACTTCGTACGTGGACTGTATGGGTATGCCAAATAAAATTAAAAGATAAGAGCTTCAATCCAGCACATTTAATACGGCTAAATCTAATTCAAAGGGTTATAATATTCAAAACTGTAGCCATCTAAAGTTGAATTAAAGAATCTGATTCAGCATTATTTCATTAATTAGCATCTTTGGTCAAATTCATGTAGCTATGACCTTAAGTCTTAACTATATAGCCATGCCAATTTCTAATATCAATGTTCCCCATTGACACAGTCACACAAAATGGGAACTCTAGATAAATTATTTGCTCAACCTAGAAAAACTTTCCAATTTTTCTTATCTACAATCATTCCTAAAGTTTTAATCTTGGCTGTAATAATCACATGTATTATGTGGAAATATTACAAAAGGGTAAGTTTCCATTACAAGTATAGATCGCTCATCGATACAAAAAGCTCGAAATTTGTTTGTAGAAGGGATATTTTAAATACTTGTTCGTCACAATGTGTGATTTGCTTATCAGAAATAAGTGATGGTGAAGTGGTCAGAGAAGTACATGAATGCAAGCATTCGTTTCATGGAAATTGTTTGGACGAATGGCTAAGATGTGAAGGAGCCGCCACCTGCCCACTTTGCCGGAGGGTGGTGCTGCCGCTAGATATGGTGGCGGAATATGAACGGATGCAGAAACAAGGGGAGAATAATGTGTTCGAGATTGAGTTGGCTCTTTTCTTCTTGTCTACTTTGCAACATAGGAGGTGTAATGAGTTTTTGTAGAACCAGGAGTCTAAAATTTGTGAGAGATTTGAAGTGAAAACTGAAAATATAGCAATTGGAAAATCTTAACCCATTGATATGTAGACATTCGCCGACGAGGCCTTAGCCAAGTGGTTAAGGATAAAGCTTCATGATCAAGAGGTCATGGGTTCAACTTCCACTAATGTGGGTATTTTTTCTAGTTTAATTCTAGTATTTTCTTTAGTTTATTGGGATTGTCTCCCATGAGTTCAGCAACAAAAACCTTACAAAAGGTCAGGAACAAAAAAGTCTTGAATTGATTTTTATAATATATTTTTATTTTTGGGAGGTGACCGACACAACGGGTCATTGTCCCCCTACACAACCGGTCATTGTCCCCCTTGTGTAGTGTTTGTTAACTTTATATCATTAATGAAAATTACTGTATTGTCCTTCATAAAAATTTACAGTGTCGTTAACAATAGATTTTTAATTTCACCGATTCTTGACATTTACTTGTTATAAAAAATTCTGATTATTTTTTTAATCTAATTCCACTTTTGGATTCTCCACTCTAGTGCGATCATTTGCACATCTCAATTGAGCAATTTGGTTCAGTTTTGGGGGTTTTCTTATTTCTACGTAAAAAAACCATTTGAGCTCTTAGGAATCGATTTTTTCAATTTTGTTGTTGATTGATGTTCCTTCATCTACAATTAGAGTTTATTCATCACTTTGAGGGTAAAATTTCAGAGATTATAGTTGATTGTAGCGATTTGGGTGTTCATAGTTATTTTTTACTTCAAATTGTTTTGTGATCAAATTGCGATTTCTGGAGGAGTAATTGATTGATTTATCACTTCTAGATCATTACTGGAACTGTTTAGAGTTGATTTCGTTGATCAATTCTGGATTTAAACGATTGCAATATTGGAATTGAATTTTTTCACGTAATAGCACTTTGAGGGCCTGTTCGTTGAATTGGCTTATTTGCGGCTGACTTAATCCAATTCCTCTTGCATTCCAGTTCGAAATTGCCTATACTGAAATTGCTCTTGCTTCAGTTCTTTCTCACTGGTTGTTGTTGTGATGGTGTTTCAGTTAGTGTTGGAATGAATTGTGGGAGATAGGGGGCTGCTTGCTTTTAGTCAGGGAGTTTTTTGCTATTGGCAGGTTTTTTTTTGCTAATCTCTTCTTGTTTGCTTTGTAACCGGTCTTGTTTCTTTTGAAGTGTGATTTCAGTTGTTGGTGAGTGACAATTGGACTGATTTCCCTTCTTTTTGAGGTCAATGAGGTGGAGTTTGTCGATGGGGGTTATGGATCTTTTGGATTGTGGGAGTCCTTTTGGATTGTTCAAATCCAGGGGGCTGTTTGCTACTCCAGAGGGCTGTTTGCTCTTGTTTTGAGTTGGTTGGGGTGTATTTCAGCTGCCTGTTTGGATCACTTTCGAGGCAGGGGGTTATTTGCTAAATTTGATTAGTACCTTGTATTTGCTTCTGTTCATGTGCGATTTCAGTTTGTTGGTGGCATTTGGATTAATTTCCATTCTTTTTGAGGTTGATGAGGTGATGTGTGTCATGGGGGTTTAAGGTTAGCATCCGGTTATGGATCTTTTGGATTGTGGGAGTCCTTTTGACTTTAGAAGACATAGCTTGCAATGGTGGTGTCTAAATTTGTATTTGATATATGTTATTAAATCTAAATAGATCTAAACTTATATTTTTTTTTAGGTTCAACTTAAATAAATATTTTAATTATCTAAAGAAAGATACAAAATTTATTTAAATTCTCTTGTTCAACTTTTGGATTTTTTTTTTTTTTTTTATTTATGACATGAACAAAAATGATAACTTGAAATTGCATATTTGTTTATTATAATTTAAAATTGCAACAAACATTGCTAAATTTTATTTTCATTTAGTAGATGTATACTAAAAAAATTAAACTAGATGGTTATGTAACACTAAATCCTCCGTAATTTGAAAATATAGCGATAATTTTAAAAAAATTGATGAGTCGGTCATTATTCCGGTCTAATTGTCTATTAGATGTTTATGTAACACTAAGTTCTCCGTAATTTAAAATATATCGATAATTAAAATAAATTGATGAGTCGGTCATTATTTCGATCAAATTGTCTATTAGATTGTTATGTAACACTAAGTTCTCCGTAATTTGAAAATATATCGATAATTTAAAAAAAATTGATGAGTCGGTAATTATTTCAATCAAATTGTTTGTTAGATTGTTATGTAACACTAAGTTCTCCGTAATTTGAAAATATATCGATAATTTTAAAAAAAAATTGATGACCCGATCAAATTGTCTATTTGATGGTTATTTAACACTAAGTTCTGCGCAATTTGAAACTATATCGATAATTTAAAAAAAATTGATGACTCGATCATTATTTCGATGAAATCATCAATTTTTTAAAAATTATCGACGTATTTTCAAATTAGGGAAGAATTATTGATACATAGTCATCTAAAAAACAATTTGATCGAAATAATGACCGAGTCATCAACGTTTTTAAAATTATCGATATATTTTCAAATTACGGAGAACTTAGTGTTACATAACCATCTAATAGACGATTGGATCGGATAATGACCGAATCATCAATTTTTTAAAATTATTGATATATTTTCAAATTACGGAGGATAATGTTACATAACCATGTAATAGTGATTGGAATAATGAGCGGGTCATCAATTTTTTTTAAATTATCAATATATTTTCACATTACGGAGGATGACCGACTCATCAAATTTTTCAAAATTATTGATATTTTTTCAAATTATGGAGGACATAGTGTTCAATACCATCTAATAGACAATTTGATCGAAATAATGACCGAATCATCAATTTTTTTAAAAAATTATCAATATATTTTCAAATTACGGAGGAGTTAGTGTTTCAACCATCTAAAGAACAATTTGATCGAAATAATGACCGAGTCAATAATTCTTTTTTAAATTATCAATATTTTTTCAAATTATGGAATTTAGAAAAAAATCAAATCAAATGAATTTGTAATTTGTAATTTAAAAAATGAATAAAATTTTTAGAAAAGGAATTCTTTTAAAAAAGAAAAGAAAAGGAAATTCGCCATCTTACAAAAAAAACAGTTGTGTTTTTATTTAAGATGTATTGTATATTAATTAAGATTTATTTAAGTTTTTTTTCAGAAATTCTAATTAAGTCATATTTTTTATATTCATACTAGCTATTTCGTATTTTTCAAATTTTAGACTTAAAAATTAAAACTAACAATATTTAAACTAAGCACGTTATTAAATTTTAAACTTTATTAAATCATACAAAATCTTTAATTTTTCAGCAAAATTGAAAGTTTGAGGGCGATTTTGACCAGGGACAGAGTTTGGGGACTGAATGTGCAAAATTGACCATCTTCTTCACCAAAACTCCTCCCACCACAGCCACCTTCACGGCCACCACTTTCCTCACCCTCCACCACCACCACCAAACATCAATCCTAAATCTCCTCTCCCCTCTCCACATAACAGCGAATTAAAAAAATAAACTAAAGATATTCAAGTGGATCCAAATTCAATTGAACAAAAAATGTTTCTCTTGGATCGGCGGGATGGCCTGGGGCAGGGGATTTGGTGATGGGTTGGGGGAGGAGACGGGGTAAAGGTTTAGATTTTCCAAGGATTTCCTCATAAATCTGAACAAAAAAACTGGGCAACAACTTTACTGTAAATCAAAGAGAGGAAATTTGTGCTCAAATAAGGGAGAAAATTATGGCCAATGACATGGGAAGGAACTTACTGAACTTAGAATCCAATTATCACTCTTCAATTCTCACGCAACTATGAATTTGGGAAGAAGAAAGATGTACAGGGGAGAAAGATAGAATACGGTATCTTATATCTAATATCTAATATATATATATATATATATATATATATATAGGAGAATGGTTTTTTGACCAAAATCCTGTTATTTTGACTAAATAAAATTTTCTTAGAATTTTGAATTATTTTTATTCTGAATTAGTTTTATAATCAGAGCATTCAATTAAAAATTGTTTTATATTTTTTCTATTAATTTAAAGTTATGCAATTACATATAGTCATAAATATATTAATGACATTCATTTCAGAAACAAATTTGACCTCCAATTTCTCGATATAGTTTCATAGAATTAATAGAATTTTGAAAAATGCTAAATCAACTGAAAAAACACAACTTAATTTGAATTTAATGGCCTTAATACCCTCTTTAAGCATTCACAATATACTAATTAACTTAATCAACTCTCACTGAACGTAACTTGCCAAATCATATACCCTCTTTAAGCATTCACAATATTGTAGCTATATATATATATATACTAATTAACTTAATCAACTCTCACTGAACGTAACTTGCCAAATCATGTCACCAAAATCACGTCCCATTCACAATTAATGGTTGTTAATGACATTTTAAATTTTTCGCCATATAAAAAAAGTTTAGAGGCCCCAATTCTTTATTTTATTCCTTGGCTCATTGTATTTTTCATTTTCATTTTGATCTTATGCACTCTTTCTCTCATGTATTCATCTCCCTCGCTTGCATATTTTGGTTGATATAATTCATATTCTATATTTACTAATGTTTTCTCCTTCTGGTGATTTCAGGAACATACTCACTTTGTAGTTGGATTTAAATGACGATTTAAAGCAAAATATGCATCCACCAAGAGCAACTGAAATATGATGAATCATAATATGGAGGTATCAAAACTGAAAATTGTCATGTTCAATGTTTGAGTGAATTTTGTTAGGCTTATTTGGAATTTTAGTTTATCATAAGATTTTCTTTTTCCGATAAAGATTTCATTTTTCTAATTAAAATTATTTTAGGCTCACTGTATTTTTCATTTTCGTTTTGATCTTATGCACCCTTTGTTTTTATGTCTTCATCTCATTCGCTTGCATGTTTTGGTTGATATAGTTCATATTCTATATTCACTAATTGCTTCTCCTTATAGTAATTTCAGGAACATACTCACTTTTCATTTGAATTTAAATAACGATTTAAAGCAAAAATTGTATCCACCAAGAATAATTGAAATATGATGAATTATAATTTGGAGGTATCAAAATTGAAATTTAATGTTACTACTTTTTCTACCACTACACGTTTTTATAGTTACATTAATTTAGACTAATTAATTAACAATTGAAATTATTATTTTTGCCCAAAAGTAATACGTACTTTATGAATTGGTACTTCTCAATCATTCATGATTTGATTCTCCTAATTCATAATTTGCAGATGTCTAATCAGAAGATGACAAAATTTATAATTTAACAAAAGAATAAAACTATAATTATAAAAATCATTTTAATTTGTATTTAATTTGTTTATTTTTTTTAAGGGTTATGAAAATCTCCTTCACGTATTGGGTATAACAAAAAAAACCCTGAGGTTTGTCACCATCTTATAATTAACCCCTTACCACGGAAAAGTTTCAACTTTGCCCCTAGATGGTTATTTAATATCTTACAAAATTAAAGGTTGTGTGCTAATTATAATATCTCATAAATATGACTTTAGCATAAATACATTGCTCCAAAGCTTTGATCTCATTTTCTCCACTCATTCGACGGTTTTATATATTTGGTAATTTCATTTCTATATTGTTATTAATCACATGCATTTTTTTTTTATTTAAATGGTTTTAACTTCTTGATGATATAGATATTTTAAGAGAATTATCAAGTGAAGGCTTCCTTTCACAACAATAGGGTTGTGATTAATTTTTTGTTTTATTCTTTTATTCATGTTTATCAATATTTTACTTCATGTTTATCAATATTTTACTTCATGTTCTTATGAAGTTTGATTTCTATGAAACTGATTATGATTCCTTAATTTTATTTATAGGTATGGAAGAATTTGAAGTTTTTTTTGCGGCAGGAAACCTTGAAGCAAAATGATGTTTGTAATTTTGAATGGATTGTTGCTAAAAAGTGATTATTTTGTCTTGCATACTTATAGGTCTTAGAATTTATATTTGTAAAATTCTATTAAAGATTTAATTGCGTTGTACCTATTAGAAATAAGCCGAAATTAACATGAGTTTTAGGAAGTTTTCATCCGAAACTTGAATCAAGATATGGAATTGAGTTGCCCCAGAGCTTGAACTAAGAGATGAATCCTGATTGCCATGAAAGATATTGGAGCTCCTGGTAATATAGCTCTCGAGGGGTTTCAGGTTTTAGCGGAATTACATAAGTAAAATGTTCTTGCTCGAGGACACATCTTATTTAGCATCTTTTACTCGACTAAACATGAAATAACAATTATGTATTTGTGTTCTTATACAATTAGGTGAATCATATTCTTTTATAATATTTTTTGTCAGAGTGAATGTACTCTAGGAAGGGCATTTTACAGTGATTGACTCAAACATAAATTGTTACAATTTCCATTATCTTTTAGAAAGAAAAAATTTGGCATTTGTGAAATGGATTTGTTAGGCTGTTTTCTATCTTATTTAAAATACTACTCTTTTATCTCATGAGGACTGAAAGTGCATATCATATAGGGCAAAAATATGTCAAGAAGAAACTCAAACATGTACTATTCACTAGCTCTAAATAAACTAACAGCCTTTAAAATGAACTCAATCAAAAATTTGGATATTGATTAGGTGAACTATTTATGTATTTATCGTTGCATTTTTCCTTTTCATCAATTTTAATTACACTATTATTATTCACATTACTTTTGTTTTCATCAATTTTAATTACATTGTTATTATTCATACCTTTCATTTATTCTTTGTAATTGAGTTTTGGATAACTCATAAAATAATCATCATAAGAAAATTTATTTAAAAATTTAATGTGATTTTGTGCATAGCACGGGAATAAGCTAGTATGATTTATGGTAGGTGGGTAATTTAATATGAGGAAGAAGGGTAATTCAGACATTAAAAACACAAATTCTCAAGTTTATTAATAGGTTGCAGGTCATTTTTTGAACACGTGGCAGCTAGAGAGTGAGACCTTAGAAAAGGTTGAACAACCTGAAACTATCCGGAGACAATCCCTAGTTTAGGGATTACTAACATTTGTAATTAGTTTACTTTGATACAAATATGATAGATTCGATTCATAAAGTGTTTAATGTAACGATGTATTCATCATCTAAAAAAAATGTACACCCCTCAATTGTTTTTATTTAAATTAATCACGCATCGTGACAAATCCAATAAATTTGCACAATTAATGGGAACTGAACCTTCTTGTTAACTAAAAATCTAATTTTTTTTTTTTAGTGAAAAAATCTAATTCAAGCCTAGATAAACAATCAATTAAAGTGAGTTACATCAATCAACACAAATTGTCAATATATATTTTTATTTACTTTTGTGCTCTGACTATGGTTCTTACATTTTTTTTTTCATTTTTTTTTTGTTTTCTATACTTTATTTTTGAGGATGAAATGTTGTTACAAAATTATGCTTATTTAGTAAATTTTCAATATATTAAGGTTTGGCGATTTACATTGTTGTGGTTGATTTAGCCGTCTAAGAGTATGGCTAATGGGATTGGTCGACTCTTACCGTAGTTGGACTCGTCGAGTCTGTGTTCAAATCGAGTTTGGAGGATCCATAAGAAGCAATGTTTTTGTAGGCGAACTTCGACCAGGTCCGGTTACATGTCAAGACCGATCCTATAGGCTTATTGGCTTAAGTAGCACCTTTTTTTTTTTCTTTCTAATGACAAAATAATCCTCTAATTTGAGGAATCATATATATGATTAGCTGAAATGAAAGTTGTTTTAATCCAGGGGTTTGTAGTGCAATTTTTGTTCTAAAGTGAAAAGAATCCTACAGCGACGTCGTCGTCCGAAGCATTGCAAAATCACATCCTCTCAAAACCCTAACAATAAAAAAATTCAAAATTCTCAGAAAATGGAGTCTGTATCTGCTCTACTCAACTCGTACTACGCCGTTTCTTCGGCTCGACCACTAGCTTTAACTTCCAGAAACTTCTCACCATATCTTTCTTTACACAGGATTTCACGAAGAAATTCTTCAGCTTTTTTAGCTTCTAATAATAAATCCACAGGTACACGAATTCAATGAACTGTTTATTTTTTCTTTTTGCCTTATGAACAATTTTTTTTTTTTTTTAATTCCTTCAAGTAAAATATACAACATTTATAATTTTTTCTTTGTTGAAGTTGTATTTGGAGGTTATTTGGTATAGAATTTAGCATTTCAAAATCAGAGCTTTTTTGTTGTGTACTTTTGTAAATTGACAATTATTACCTATTTTTGTATTAGCTGTCTTCATTTGCTGTTATTTTTATGTTTAAGTACCCCATCCGTCTCAAAAGTTTCACTTCGTTTGCTGTGGTGCAACTGTGCGAAGCTAAACCTTTTGGTCTTTTAACTTAATTATCACGATAACCTTTTTACGATATCCTTTTAAATTTTTTCCGTTTTGAATATATTTAAGTTTAGAACTTGTAGTGTTATTCAATGTTTTCAAACATTAACTATGTTACAGAGCTAGTTCCTTTGAAAAATAGTCCATCTCGGTTGTTCTAAAATAGTGAGACAGATTTAGCATATTTTTTATATCTATTCATAGGTTTATTGTGACCAAAACAATGTCTTGTAATGGATGAAATGAAGGGTAAGGTTAGATTATTGCTCCTTTTGGTAGTCTACATGAGTTTCCTGATTTTATTTTCCTAATCTTGATGAGTAAGGAATTTTATGTGACTTCTGTATGATATTTTGATTAAGGGAAGCTCTAATGCCCTCTTTGTGTTGTAATCCCAACCCACTTGATGACTATAATCTTTTCCATCCAAAAATATTTAATAATTTGTTTATGAATTCTTGTATGATGTTGTACTTTATGGCTAATGCGTGCGGTGTCCTTGGAGGCCCTTCATGTAGAATTTTTTTAATCTCTGTAAGTTATGGATTGACTCCAGAAAGATGTTTGTCTGGCCTTCTATTGTTCCTGTTCCATGTTTGGTATTTGTATGGTGGTAACATTAAACTTGTTTATCCACAATGTTTTATGTCAATGGTCGTAATTTCGATCAACCATGATTATTAAGTTTTGTAAATAAAAACTATTTAGGTATTATTACGGCTTATAAAGTATCCTCTGAATGCAGGCTTTCTCTTGCCATGTGAAACATTTAGGTTATGTAGTTCATCTCTTGCAGCTGGAGTTGGTAATACAACTGCAGTAACAAATGAATCGTCTGAAGGGCATTTATCATTTGGTAAACAACCCGATCTTGAAGCTAAAGATGAACCCAATAATAAGAACAACGAAGAACGAGATGATAAAGATGCTCGTTGTGAAAAATTGGGTGATAGTAAAATGCTTCGTGTTTGTGATAAGCTAATTGAAGTCTTTATGGTTGACAAGCCTACGCCAGCTGATTGGAGAAGGCTATTAACCTTTAGCAAGGAGTGGGATGATATCCGACCTCATTTCTATAAACGATGTCAGGACCGATCAGAGAGCGAGGGTGATCCTGGAATGAAACACAAGATACTTCGGCTTTCAAGGAAACTGAAAGAGGTATCATTCTTCATCTTAAATGATATTTTTGGTTTTTCAGTTATCATATTGACAGTGTATAGTGCCTTGTTTGTATGTCCTTAATGAAATAGGGCTAGGTTTTCCCCGTTCAAGTTAGAAACAAAGATTCACTTCCAACGGTCTTCTATAGCTTGTGCTTTTCCAATAAGCTCATCTCTCCAGCTTAATTTGGAGTTAACTTTAAGATTTTTTTCCAGATTGATGAAGATATTCAAAGGCATAATAAGCTTCTTGATGCAATCAGAAGCTCGCCATCTGAGGTTGGTGAAATTATAGCCCGGCGTCGTAAAGACTTCACAAAAGAATTTTTTGTTCATCTTCATACAGTGGCAGAATCATATTATGATAATCCCGAAGAACAAAATGGTAAGGGTGTTACCCATTTCCAGATTGTACAAAATTTCCGTGCTTCAATAACTCAATTACACTTTCTGTACTACATATGCCAGCCTACTCGAGGAGTCTGTTTAAGAATTTCGCACTTTGTAGGTTTAAGTTTTAATATAAAAATATTCATACTGCTCATGTTTCACTTCTCTTGATGATTAGCCGTGGCAAAGCTTGGGAATACATGTTTAGCTGCTGTGCAAGCTTATGACACTGCAAATGCAAGTATTGAAGCTCTAAATGCTGCAGAGTTGAAATTTCAAGATATAATTAACTCTCCATCTGTGGATGCTGCTTGCCGCAAGATAGATAGTTTGGCTGAGAAAAATCAACTCGATTCAGCATTGGTTCTCATGATTACAAAAGCTTGGTCAGCTGCCAAAGAGTCAAACATGATGAAAGATGAGGTGCAATTATCTTCCCTTGTTCTGCAACTTTCCTTTTTTTTACTTTATTTAAATTGAATTAACATACAAGTATGCAACTCCATTCCCAGGTGAAAGATATATTGTATCATTTATATAAAACATCAAGAGGTAATCTTCAGAGACTTATGCCAAAAGAAATAAGGATACTTAAGTATTTGCTTACAATTGAAGACCCCGAGGAGCGCATGAGTGCTTTAAATGATGCTTTTACTCCTGGACAGGAACTTGAAGGACAAGACCTAGACTGCCTTTACACGTAAGACTTTTGAACCTTCAACTATTTGTAAATTTTCTGGCGCATATAATCATCGTTCATTTACATTGTCAACTGATTTGAGGCTTCATTTAGATTGGGGGTATTTGAGGCTTAAGTATTTTAAATCCATATTACGTGTTTGGATCACTGTCAGGGTCTTATATGGAAGAGTTTTGGCCCAGTCTCACTGGTCTCGTGAAATTGGGTCAAAACTCTTTCATATAGAGTTTGATTAAAACTAATGAGACTCAACCAAACTTACCTGAGACCTTTGCCCAAACCTCTTGAAACCAGTGCCCAAACCTTTTGAAACCTTCCAACTTATAAAAGACAATGATTTGACACTTACCACCTATTTTTTCTCTAATAAATAAATGAAGTTTCAAAGGTTTCACCCAAAGTCCCAAACCACCTAAACCCTTTTTTTAGAACCAAAACCCCTGAATATGAGGGAAAACAAACCCAGCCAAACTACTCCATACGGAGCCTGTATATTTCAGATCTTTATACTAATCCTTTCTACAATTTCAAATTCCTCGATCTTTGTCTTTGTTTAATGTTGACTAATATAGAATGACAATGTTTGTAATTATAACAGGACACCGGTTGAGCTGCATACTTGGATTAGGACTGTAGTGGATGCATATCACTTCAGCAGAGAAGGGACTCTCATAAAAGAAGCAAGAGATTTAATGAATCCAAAAGTAATCCAAAAGATGGAAGAGTTAGAAAAGATAATACAAGATAAATTCATGTGAGCATTGTATTCAATAATCCATACCCTTTCTTCGAAGAATCATGGCCAGGTTCCAGTTTCAGCCTTCGGGTGATCATAAAAGCCGTGAGTAGACGGAGTGAGCTTTTTTGAGCTGGAATATGCTGATGTACAGTTGCATATTGTGTCCTATTTATTGAAATTAATGACATACGTTGTATAGTGGTTCAACATTGATATATAAGAGTGTTGATTAGAGACTTTGAATAAAAATTACTTTCCCTTAAAGAAATAAAGACTACCATCTCAAATAAGTGATACGATGAATTATCAAAAATAAATAAATAAGTGATACGATTAAGTTTCAATCACGGTATTTTATGATAATAAAAATGCAAGTATATATGAAGTTTCACTTATTTCAACCTTTTAATTAATTTTGCGTCAAATAATGTGTTTGGTTAGTATAGAAGAAAAGTTAATTTTATTTTTTAGTATTCAAATTGCTAGAAAAGCAATAACCAATTTTTTTTTTTTTGTGAAATAGAAAAACAATTACCCAATTTCCCCCCTTTTGTCTTAAAAAAATAAACATAACAATTTTTTTTTTATAAATTAATAAACATATCCCATATTTCATATTTGGTTAGAAAATTGATATTTTATAAATAAACAAAGAACAAGCCTTACTCACTTAAGCAAATTATAGATGAAGGTGAATCAAATTTCCAAGTGCGTCATTATTGTGAATTCGCATTCCTCTTATTAGGGCATCTCCAATGGAGACCCTATATGGGTCATCAAACCCATCAACTTCCAATTTGGGGACTGAAATCAGAAAAGGTGAGCTCCAATGGAGGCCCTATTTCAACCATCAAATTGATGTCAACAACCTCTTGCCATCAAAGATAGGGCCAATTCTTCTTGACCCCAAATTTTGGTAGGAAACTTTTCATACTCCAACTTCCAAAGAGACTCAACAACGGTAACAGTTTTTTTGAAAAAGATCCGTTTTAAATTTTTTGTATAAATTAAACATCACTTTCAACAAAAAAATTACACTTGCAAATATAGATCTGAATTTTTAAAAAAAATACAGAAAATTAAAACGAAAAGAGAATTTTTTTTTACAATATTCAATCTGAAATCTAAAAATCTTATCTATCTTGATATAATATAAAATATATTATATGGATAATAAATATGATCATATACCTTGATATTTGAATTCAAAGCGACACGTGGCATCGGAAAATCTTATCATGATATAATATAAAAAGTTAGCAAGATATAATGTTTGTAATATACATTTTAGTCTCATTTTTATATTTGATTGCATTTCTAAAAGGGTTCAATTTTGTTTTAGTATCAATTTGACTTAATTTTAATTGTTTTTAAAATTGATGTTTCATTTTGATGGTTGTGCATTGGAATATAAAATATTTGCAGGGGCCCCATAACACTGTAGCAGTCCTCAAATGACTATTTGATTACCCACTTTGATGGCTTAGGATTCATATATTTGATTTGAGGAATGAGTTTTTCTGTAAGATAAAAACGACAAAAGACTTGACCTCTTAATCTACCAAAAATGCCATATGGTTTGTATAGTGATATTTTATATATATAAAAAAAAAGGTGATATTTTTAAAAAAGTTGGTATATGTTTAAGATCAATTTAAAACCAATATATTTAAAATGTGTTTCCAATTTCTAACCATGTGTTAGAATTTTCTTCTGAATCATTAAGTTCACTGTATTAATTCGACAAAACTGAGCAAAGCGCAAAACTGATAAACTTGCACAATAAGTAGATTATTAAGATGTAAATTCAAGCAAATTTTCAAATTGCGATATTCAAAAACTTATTTAATTTCCCCCAACTTATTTGATTTCCCCCAAAGCAAAGCTGATTTCTGGTTTTCTACTGTCAACACTCAACCATAATCACGTACAGGGCATATTTACGAAACCCTAACTAGCTAGGAAAGTCAAAATCCTCATAATTTAGGATACAAATCTGATTATCCGCGCACAAATGATGAAAAAAACGAGTAGCTGTGCGGTATGCGAAAATCACAATCTCGCTTCTATTTGCCCTGTTTGCGTCAATTACAGGTCAAAATTTCACTCGATCGTCAATTTTCGCTTTAGTTTGTAGAACACACTATTATTTTTTGATTGATGAGTATTTGGTGCAGATTGAACGAGTACAATTGTAATTTGAGATTATTGAAGAGTAAGAGAGATGCATTGTACTCGAAATTGACTCAAGTTCTCGTGTTTAAGGTATTATTCCAAGTCTCAATATGGACTCTCAGTGGACAATCAAATTTCACTTGATTTTTATTGAAATAATCCGTAGGTTATGGAGATAAAGTGAATAATAATAGGTATTTTTGTAGAGATATTTGGTTTCATTGTATTTATGATAAGTTTTATTCTTAAATTGTTAAACTTCCTTGATTGAAAGCCATTGTTATTATTTGCAGTTGCAGTTTTCTAGTCTAGAAGACAATATGTCAACTTTTGAGAAACTTGTAACAAGGAGTTTATAAAGCATTGTAAAGAAATGAACTTGATTTATAGTAATATATACTTTAATTAACCTCAATAGATAATACACTGGATTCATTCGACCAAATTTTATGAGCTGCTTTATATGTTATTTCATCAATAATATTTAGTCATGCCCTATTAATTGCGTTTTTGTGTTACATCTCTTAGATTATGCGATATATGCCTGATTTAAACTGTTCGATCAATTAGAGGGGTATCGCGTAGTTTTTTCTTCAAAACCAATTTGAAACATGTTTCAGGGTAAAGCTGATGATCAACACAGTTGGAGGGTGCTTCAAAATGAGAAATTAACAAGATTGAGAGATAAGCTTCGACTTCGTAAAGAACAACTTTCACAAGGTTGACTGACCTTCCATTTCACTCAAACACGATGTTGGTTGCATATGATTTTCACTTTAAGTTTTCTTACCGTATAAGTAATTGATGTGTTCAGGGAAGGCTAAGATTGATAAGATGTCTGGTGATTTAAAAGTCAAATATGATTTGCTTGAGTCAGCAATTAGTACGGTACTACAAACAGCTATTCCTATCCTTTTACCTTTTGATGGTTGCTTGTTTTGATATCTCTTCTTACAATCTATTTCTTCTGATTCATCTAGCATACATGGATATTCTGGTATTAATCACTAAGGGGTTTCTGTTTGATATGTATGACAGTTGGAAAAGAACCGCGTGGAACAAATTGAGAAATATTATCCTAATCTTATCTGCACTCAGACTTTAGGGCATGTGAGAAGCTAGAATTTTGCTGTTTAATATTTCTTTATTTTTTTTATTTACCTTGAATTTAACTTTATGGCTGAACTACTTTATAATGCTCAATACCAGATGGCAATTACCTCTGAGCGCCTCCATAAACAATCTGTCATTATAAAGCAGATATGCAAGTTGTTCCCTCAGCGCCGGGTACTTTTCGTAATTATTATTCATTTGATTGTGACCATACATACATACATACTTATGCCAATAATTAACACATTGTCAAATATCATAGGCATTTCATCTAGTTATTTGCACTAGCATATAGTTTGTATCAGTTCTATAAGTTGACCTTTTAGTTCCAACAATTTCACCAATCAATGTTTTAGAGGCAAATTTGCCTAGATTTTAATCGTGATTCTTTTTGTAAAGGTGTATTCATGGCTTCCTGTTTTGATGCCTAAGCATACTTTAACTTATTGAACAATATGCTTAAACAAGTTTAGAGGTGCAATCCAACTTTTTTTTTGGGTTAAGGTTAGGTCCTTCATGTCCATTCAGTATTATTGCTTTAATATAGGTAAATATAGAAGGGGAGAGACAAGATGGTTATAGCGGCCAATATGATACCATATGCAATGCCCTCTTGCCAAGAGGCTTAGATCCCCATTCAGTTCCATCAGATGAGCTCGCTGCATCTTTGAGGTAACTTCTCACTCGTGTGTGATCTTTTATATACATGTTCACTGATAATTCTGTTGAAAATTATGATATCCAAATGAGATTCAGGTTCTTCATTAGCTGCTCTTGCATATCGGTATCTCTGTACATCACTTCTTGTAGTCATTTTTGTGTGGATAATAGTTTTATTCTCCATCAGTTTCTACGTGTTTGCTGCCATCAAACTAGTTCTGCTTTCTTGTTAGTTGATCTTTTACTTGTCAAAAGTAAGACTGGCTTGCATGAAGCTGTGCATATTGTGAACACACTAAAGTTGTCTCGATTGTATTTCCTTTTAACCACTTATCTTTACTTGATAGCAAAACTATTCGTATTAGTTTGCTCGAAATTGTCAACCAGTCTTTATGGGATTGAGCATATGCTATTAACCTCATGTTAATATTTGTAATATTCATATTAATATGCTTATGTTCTTTCTCCACTATTGATTTTATCAGGCCCTAATATGCATTATAATTGTCCATGTATGGTTATGGATCACTTAGTTGAAAATTTTGGAAGTGTTAGTTTGTGTGACTCAATGTCTAAATGAAATGGTTAAGATTCTGATGTAATAAACTTACTCCCAATAAACTTCTCTGTCTAAACTAACTGTATAAGTACATCTAAACCAATGTCTCTGTTTTCTCTTCTTTAAATTTTGGAAGTGTTAGTTTGTTTGACTCAATGTCTAGATGAAATGGTTAAGATTCCTGATGTAATAAACTTACTCCCAATAAACTTCTCTGTCTAAACTAACTGTATAAATACATCGAAACCAATGTCTCTGTTTTCTCTTCTTTTTGGTAACATCATATAGTGAGTGGCTATTCATCCATCTACTGCAAAGTCGTGTCTGTCGCAAGTTTTGTGAGCTAACTTATATTGGTGTCTCATAGCAACTTGGGGGCTGTTGATTTAGTCTATTGGGCAGCAAGTACAATATTCTAAAGTAATATGGGATATAGATTGCTTAATAAGCTTAAACTAGTCTCCCACTTGTCTTTTGTACATCAGATATTATAATTTTGTCTAGCCGTCTCTGCAACTATGATCACTTACTATGATAATTTTATAGAAGTTGCAGAGTTGTTTTTGCAATAGGAAAACATCCACCCATGGTGTTTGATTGATTTATATTATGATTCACTGATTTTCATTGTCAATGACTGAAAGCAGCTATATGGTGCAACTCCTAAACCTTGTTGTTCACAATGTTTGTGCTCCTGCGCTTCATAACTCTGGATTTGCGGTATGTTCAGAAGTACCTTCTCTGTCCACTGACAATTTTAATTATTTATTGTTGTTTTTGGTTTTGTGGTAATTGCATTTGACATATGAAGTATAGTTAAGAACATCTCACCAAGTTTTTTCAAATGAATTTTAAGTTGCGAAAATGGTGGAGAAAATAGAAATAACAAAAAGTGGAAGCCATTGCTTTGAACATGCAAGGGATTGCTTAAACATAATTTAATTTGTGAAAACTTAGATGAATACTGCTTTGAAATTTGAGCCGATAACTAAATGATATAGAGTATATTATTTGTTAAAGCATTAGAATTCAGTGTTCATTTGTTTGTATTTTTCCTCATTTCCTTTCTCCTGTCCCTCTTCTTCTTGTTTTATCTTACTCATATATTTGAACTTAGGATTCATGTTCATATGATTTTTGGAAATATTATCATGTTAGAACATATTGTATCAGGGTTCTTGCTCTCGAATATGGCAGCGGAATACATACTGGGATGCCCGTCCATCATCGAGAAGGTATTCCTTTTGATTTTATAGACTGAAGTTTACAACTTAGGTCTCTGCTATCTCACTATACGTTGGCTGTGCTGTTCAGCAGTGAATATCCGCTTTTTATTCCTCGCCAAAACTTTTGTTCCACTGGAGGTGAAACTTCATGGTCTGAGAGAAGCTCAAGTAATTTTGGGGTTGCTTCAATGGATTCAGAGAGGAAACCTCGCTTAGATTCCTCTGGTAGTAGCAGTTTTAATTATTCCTCTGCTTCACCACACTCGAATGAAATACACAATGATTTGCAGAAAGGCATATCACTCCTCAAGAAAAGTGTGGCATGCATAACAGCATACTGCTATAACTCATTGTGTTTAGAAGTTCCCTCGGAAGCATCTACTTTTGAGGCATTTGCGAGGTTATTGACTACACTTTCTTCTTCCAAGGAAGTTCGAGCTGTTTTATCTTTGAGAATGGCGTCATCAAGGTAGAAACCTCATTCTTCCACATAGATCTCAAGTTCACATTATGCATACAATTACTAAAAGAATAAAGATCTTTAGTCTAAAGTTCTCAGAAGAATATTAGCTTGAAAAATTGATATAAACAATTACAAGCGACAGTTACTGATTCTGCTATGTGAACTAGAACTAATCGAATCATTGTAATAGCATAGTCTCAGCCTGTGTGATGAATAATTTTTATAGTAATTTTCAAGTTGTGGGGAATTCCTGTAATTTATCTTCTATTTTGGAAATCTACATTATGTTGATGATTACTGATGTATTTGCAGATCATCGAAGCAATGCCAACAACTGAATAAGTCTGTATGGAACGTGGAATCCACCATTTCATCAAGCACTTTAATGGAGAGTGCACATGGGATGTCTATAGCGGTATAAGTTTCAAACACCATCTGATTTTCTGAATCAAATGTTCTTCTTGGGTTGAAAAGTTGAGTGCAGATAATGTAAATATATACACCACTTTATGCTACTGTACTTGCTAGCATTTTCTATTCCTCTCTTGGTGTTTCTCCCTCCTTTCTCTTCTTCGTCAATAAATGCATGTTTGCACTTTAGGCTGGTAATAATCAAGCCTTCATGACTTTACCTTGTTATCATTAAAAATCTGACATGTAGAAGAACATCTGGTAAAACGATCCTGCAAACACTGCCTTCCCTATATGTTTCAAATATTTGTTTTTAAGGTCATCAGTATTCAGAGTTGAGGTTTCCTTTTGGTAGTATCCACATGAGCCAAGGATAGTGAAGGGAGCAAACAGTGGCAGGTTTGGTTGAACTTTAACTTTCTTTCTGAAATAGGTATAGCAAAGTTTGGATCCATTATAACTTAAATTTAAAGCTTAGTTGTCTGCCCATCTTTATATGAATGAAGGAGCCCTAGGATTTCAAAAAAAGGAAAAGCGTATTTAGGTGATAAAATATAGTTACTGTTACCGCAAACTGCAAAGGGTAATTGGATAAAATCCAATACCCAATCTCCTAAATTGGTGTATATTTATTGCATTATGTCATAATTCAACTCCAAAATACTTACTAGCTTGCTTGCTGTTACAACATACCTAAAGCTGTATTCTCTTTGTGGTTTCGAGAAGTATTTTATTCTAGTGTTTAGTACTGGACACTTCAATTTACTTAAAAGCTGATTTATTTGTGCAGAGAAATGCATTTGATAATTATCTTCCAAGCTCTGCTGGCAGTTTTCTTTATGCTAATGAATTCTCTGACATGAGAAAGAATGAAAACTTAATTGAAGGATGGGACTTTGTTGAACATCCTACTTTTCCGCCACCCCCATCACAAACTGAAGATGTAGAGCATTGGACTCGAGCTATGTTTATTGATGCGACAAAGAAATGATTTCAACTGCTAATTGAGTACAGCGCCGGCCCAACATGTTAGGGACCCTAGGCGAAATTTCAATTCGGGGTCCAGTTCTACCAAAAAGACCAAAAAGTAGAGTTTTGAGTCTTTTTTGTAAATTTTCTGTAAATTAATATCTAAAATTTGTAGCTTGATCTAAACTCATTGAATAAGTTATATATCAAACTTAATTTTTAAGGTGATCCCAAATACTGGCACCTCCATGTTCCTTGTATGCCTCCAGATCCTAAAATCGGTATTATGGGTTCATTTTGTAAATCGATTGTTTGATAATTAGCTTCGAACTATTTGCATAATTATACTCTTCATGATTGTAAATTAGATATATATGCTTAGATTAAAACTCAAATAAAAATTTAATCATTATTTGATTAACGTTAATTCGAAAGTTAAGATCTTGGTATGTTAGAGCATCTCCAATGCTGGGGGCATGGTTAGGAGTGGGGATTAAATCATCTTTGGGAATGGGGCTGAGAATGGGGTGGATGAGGAGCTTGAATCCCAGCCCCTGGGCTTTCACTTGCTGGAGTGGGGCGTGTTGTATCAGGTGGTGCCTCCTGAAGCCTTGTCTTTTTTTTTTTTTTTAATTGTTGGACTTAGATCGTGGCTGGCAACCCACGATTTAAGTCCCTAATCTATTTTTTTTTTTCCTGTGGTTCATTGAGCATTTTTTTTTTTATAATTAAGTTTTACAAGGCTAAATTTTTTGTCACACTTTCCTAAATAAGTTTTTGTGTTGAAATTTTAATAAATTATAATTAAAATTAAATTATCAACTTAATTTTAATAAATTACAATTAAAAATAATCCATCTTTGATTTAGTTGGATATATATTTAATACGATATTTGAAAATAAATTTCAATATGATTCAATTTAATTGAAAATACATTTTAACACTTAAACAAAATATGATTTAAATTTATCCACAATTTAACAAACACTTAAGCAAAATACGATTTAAAGGAAAATACATTTTGACAAACAAAAAGGCGTTAGAGGATGCCTATAATGAAAAATATCGAATTATGTCGATGGATTGCTCTCATTCACTCCAGATACAAAGTTGTATTAGAGGAATAAAAGGAAAGAAATACAACAAAAAAGTCTTACAAGGAACTTATTTGGAGGTTCGTCAAATGAAGGCAACGACGAACAATGGCATTATTAGTTAGAAAATTGTCGTATTCAAGTATCCATGTTGTTTTCCGTTGTTGTATTTCATGTTATTTTCATTTGTTGTATTGTTGTACTCCCACTGGAGTTTAATCGATGTTATTATTATTAATTTTACGATTTTAATATTATTATTATTTTAATTATATTATTATTATTATTATGATTATTATTGTTATTGTTATTGTTATTGTTATTATTATGGTGAGAGTGTGGAAGAGATGAAATTAAAATTAATTGGATGGGGAAGCCCCATGAATGGAGATGACTAGACAAGGGTTGGGGCAGCCCCTGGACTTTCAAGTCCGAGCTCAAGCCCCAGGATTGGGGATGCCCTTAGGTATGCTTGTTTTTGCTCTGCTTGGTACGCCGAAAGTTAAGATTTATATTAATGTCACGATCTAACCATGCGCCCGACACAACTAAATCAGCATATGATGCATTAAAGTCAATAATTTTCCCAACAATACTTGATCAATTAATTTTGACCCAATTAATTAGCTAAAGTTATGTATGGAGGTTTCTAGATTCTCAAAGTTCCATGTAAATAATTCTAGTAGGTAGTTATAGATATTTCTCCATGTACACAATTATGGATAGATCCATACAAATATCTAATAAAATTCTATAGAACATTATTCTTAGTCATTACATCAAGTTTATCTTCACCGTCTGTTTGAGAATGTAGTTATATAAATAGGGCGAAGTCTCATTTTTAAATTATTGAACTTTGCTAAAGGTAAAATAATTAAAGTGTTCTTACAAACTTCTTACTTTCTTCCAAAATTCACATTCTTACTTCTTCAAGAATTCGGTTGTCTTGGTCCCGATAGTTCTTACAACTTTATTCAATTTGTGCAACTTGCATACTTAATTTTGTTATAAATAATTCATGTTTGACAAAAAATATATTATATCATTATCAAATTGAAAAACTAATTATCTGTATAAAAAAAATTGAGACCATCTATGGTCAGGGGTCTAGACGAGGGCCCAAGTTGCCTAGCAATAAGGTCCGCCCTGATTGAGGAAGTAGCACTTGAGCTTAAATAAGTCATACCAAATCCCTTTAGTTTGATTATCTGGTTCAAAGATTTGTTGAGGAAAATAGCAAATATGACACTTTTTGCGTCAAATGAAGGTATGAATTGTTATTTACTATATAAATTGGTCAAAATCTACCGTTGTATTAATTTGCAAGAGTTCTATTTCTCTTATCACAGTTCTATAAATTACCAATTCTCATATTTCTTTTATGAGCAGTGATGTCATCTATTTGCAGGCAAGTGTATGTACTATGAAGAGCTTTATGTCATCTATGCAGGCAAGGGTATGTACTAGGAAGAGCTTATAAAGATTTTAAATTGAGTCAACAATTACTTGATGTATTTACACAACGTTTAGTGTAAATATTGAAGATTGGTTAAAATGGTTAACTTGAATTTTCATATAGGAGTATTACTTTATATGATTTGTATCATATAATATGTACAAAATGGAAATAGTTTAAAAGAGCTGTTTGTTTTATTATTATTGCTAATGACAAAAATATAAGAAGATGTGTTTCTTTCTTGTTGGTGTTTCCCTTTTGATAGCATACTTCACATTTCATGTCAAATTGTCACCAAATTCTTAGAGTAGTTTTCCTACTTCCTATCTCAAATGCGTACAACAGGGGTAGAGCTCGCGTCCAAGCCCTCATACACTGCGTGAATTGATGAAGGTGTTTTTGTTGTAATAGTATTATATATGTTGGTTGTCCAGCAGTCAATATAAAAATTGCTCTTCAATGTGAAGACAAACATGTCAATCAAGCTTCTCCTCATTTTGTAAAGGGGAACCTAACCTATAATCAAAGAAGACTACGTTAAGTTAATACCGGTGGTGACCCGACGATAACCCTTTGATGCCTAAGTCAGTTTCAAGATAGGAGTTCAAAGTAGTAGTTATTGTTCTTAGTAGATTGTACCGGTCTTTCAGCTTATTAATGAGGGGTATTTATAGTTGTAGAATCCACCTAACGGGTCGGATAAGTTACATAGGGTCGAATACGGGTCTGGTTATCCGATTCGACCCTATGAGAGGAGGATCAGAGGTTTTATGGAAAATAGTCTTTTTAGCAAGGGTGGCGTGGTCTTTTTCCGTGTTTATATATCGAGATAGGATCATCGAGGCTGATAGATTCCGTGGCTTAATCGACACGAGTGGTCGGTCTGTGGCGAGATCGAGATGATCTGAATACGACATCGGTACTGTCGATTATCTATGGTTCTTTAATTTAATATTTATTTGACTGCCATGTCAGATGACGAAGACTAGGTACATCATGAATAGTGTAAACGAGTAGATCAAACACATTGTTAAGTGTGCTTTTGAACAATTCATTTTAATGTTAAACAAATTGGTTCAAACAGACTTTTATAGAGCTTAACACCATTCAGTCTGATATTATTACATATGCCTTGTTATTTTTATTTCAGTCAACCTCTAACCAACGTTTAAAAGTTACCAAATGATAAATCTTGTTTATCTTTGTTTTGTTTTACCGACTCTGAGAAGTTATCAGAATCCTAGAGTAAACTTGATTTGTTAAGTAAACTCATCTGAATCCTAGAGTAGCTTGATTTTTCTAACATGCCATTTGTGAAATGGTAATTACTTCCAAAGTGAAAAGAAAACTGAACTTAACAAACAAGAATAAGGAAAAAAAACTGAACTTACATGTTTAAGTCTGCCGAGAGGCATTAGTGTCAACAATGTCGTAAAACTTAGAAATTTAAAGCGTACACATAAATAGATAGGATTAGCTGATTGAAAAGACTCTTCTACTGCACTTAACGCTTTACTTCTTCCTCTTCTTAGGTGGTTGAAGTTCCTCTTCTTCATCCTCTTCGTCATCATCCTCGGGCTCCTCTTCTTCGTCTACTTCTTCCTCGTTTTCACCGTGACCATCACCATCGTCATCATCATCATTATCATCATCATTATCATCATTCTTGTCGTCGTCATCATCATCATCATCGTCATCATCATTGTTGCCGTTGGCGTCATCAACTTCGTCTTCATCTTCTTCCTCGTTCTCTTCACCAGCTCCACCAGCTGCTCCTCCGCTGCTCTTCTTGGCACCACCATTGTTATCGGGATTATTTACGTGTCCTTCTCCCTCTTCAGAAAAGTCGCCCTCACCGTCTCCATTACCACCAACCCCATTGTCACCATCTTCATCTTCATCTCCTTCATCACCATCAACCACTTCCAATTGGCCTTCTATTGCGCTCAACATCAACAGTTTCACAAAATTTTGGAACTGTTGGATTGTGTCACCATATTAGAATCATAAAATTGTCCAAAAAAAAAAAAGAGCAACATTCAACATTGATATTCAAACAAATTGAATTAAATTTAAATTTAAATGGTAATAATTATATATTGTGAAATTATGAGCAATGTATTTTCATTGTTAGACTCAACATGGTATAAAAAATTGAAGCATTTTGAATTTCGCCACACAATTGGGTCTAACTGGGCCCATATGAGTAACAATTTCTACAATCCACCGGATAGACCAAGTCCAATTCAGTGATTCGACCCTGTATTCTTACCCGCTAGTTGTAACCCATCACAAAGTCCAAATTCTATGACAGTAAGTAAGCATATCCAAAAGGAATATCCGAATATCTTAGCACAAAACCTATTCATTTTCTATTAAAGTAGTAGTATATTATTCTAAAGACAGAAATGTATTGGGCTGGTCCCAACTCCCAACAATATTTACTAAAGCAATTTATAGGTCATCTCTAGCGGTCCTCTTAAATTTCGACCTCTTATCTTAAAATGTATTATACATTCTCACTTTTTATTCTGCGCTCCAACAACTAATTTATATTTTAATAAACTACTTTTAAGCAACAACATCACTTTATTCTAACAATTAGTTTATATGTTAACATACTACTTTTAATTATTGTTTTAACTAAATAATATTGATATATTTTTTTATACTTATTTATTTAGTTTTATAATAAAAATACTTTGTAAAAAATGTTGATTTTTCTTATTTTGAAAAAAATTCCTATTACATGATAATGGACATATTCAAACACTGCCTTTAAGAATAAAAAATAAGGCTGCGTTTGGCTATTTTTTGCATTAACCTGAAAATCAGATTTCAGGTTAATGCAAAAAAAAAGCCACCCAAACGAGTCCGTGAAAAAAAAACTAAGGGCCGCGTTTGGATTGCTTTTTTTGTATTAACCTGAAAATCAGATTTCAGGTTAATACAAAAGTTAATACAAAAAAAGCAATCCAAACGCGGCCCTGCTTTCAAAAAAGTTGAAAAGAAAAAAGAAAAAAGAAAAAAGAAAAAAGAAAGACGGCAAAAGTTTTGCATCTTTGTACTTTACTGCATAAACGTTCCAATATACACTTCTATATGGCCTCTTGTATTTTTGTAAGAAATTTATCAGCACTCCGTTGGAGATGCTCTAAATGCATTAAGATTGAAATTATATTTTCTTTAGATATGATTTTTTTTTTGAATTCATTTTGATCACAATTTTGAGTTTAGTTAAGTGTTTGATATTTCTAATATATTTATACATATATATATTTTTTATTTAATGAGTCGTATTCGAAATAGGCAATTACCAATTGATAAAATTTGTTATGAACTTTAGTAAATTAAATTACACTCAAATATTTTTGTCACTTAAATAAACTCGAGTCACGTTTGGATATAATCAACTTCACTTGTACTTGACTTTTAGTCACGTTTCTGTGTGTTATTATAGTCTTTTTAGTATATTTACTATTTTTTTATATATAGAAACAATTATTCTAAAGTATTATTGTACTCTTTTCTAAAAAAGTACTACATTATACTCACGCAAAATTGGTCTAGCTAAGAATTTTCCTTACCAAATAAATAAAGTTATTAGTACTACTGGGCTAGGCTTGTAGCCGAACTTATAATTATTTTGGGTAGGGCCCAACATTAACCAACCCGGAACTCAAACAGGCATGTAATCCTAATTAATCCCACCTTTTGGGTTCCGAGACGAGGAAACAATGATATTACAACTACTCCTCTAACAGGCGCACTTTAGCAAACCTGAATATGCTAATAAATTGATTTTCCCTTTTCTTTTTAAGAAAATTCAGAACAATATGACAAAAACTTCTTTTATAATATATATATTTACCGGTGGAGAAAATATCTAACGAATTTTATATGACTCACTTGTCAACTCCCTCAATTAATCAATTTACAGTAAAAAAAATCTCTATTTTGTGAAACCTATTATTTTAATTAAAATTGTATAAAGTGTTAATTCATTTATGTATAATTCTTTATTAAGTAGATCAAAAAGGTTTTCCAAAAAAAAGAAAAAACATGAGTTAATTAATACTGGTTCCCCCCATATAATGTTGTGTTTTGCACAAATTGTAGATAACATTTGAAAATCAATTTTTAGATAAATTTAAATATTTCTCAATAAGAAAATAAAAGAGTTGACGTGTTTAGTTGTTACATCATGACTTTGTGAAGGGATAGTTTTAAGGAAAAAGTTTATATTCTATAATAAAAAGGAGACTTTTTTCGTCCATAAAAAAGAAATTGAAATAAAATAGTTTTGAACAAAAACTGAAGTCTAAGAAATATTTCAGCCATAAATTTTTTGAGGGAAGCTATTTTATATTAATGATAAGCTGTTTATGCATATACTAATTAATAATAATTACCTGTGTTAAGTAGAGGTGTTGAGCTTTGACCAGTAGAAGGAGAAGGGAGGACACAGTCTCTCCAGCGCACGTTAGCGAATCCCGTGTAACTATCACTTCCATATCTTTGCACACAATTTTGTCCTGCCCAAAATCAGAAAAATAAAAATAAAATAAAATAAAAAATTAAGAACGTTAGATCTGCTTCGTAGAAAACAATCCAAAATTATACTGACATTTCATATCCATTAATTATATCACTCGTGTTTTTATCACTAAAAAAATAAATATTACTCGTATTATTTATTTATGAAATTTTGTACTACTAATAAGTACTAACTTATTCTACGTAATAATGATAAAGAAATTGCACGAAAAATGAAATTGACAAAAAAAAAAAAGATTAAAACCTTACTTGTTACAGAAAATTTCATGCATAAAATGAACAGGAGAATAATTTGCAGATAAAATGATGAACTATATATAGAGGAACAAGTTATTAATAAGGAAAGAACATAGGAAAAGCTTTATACAAGGAAAATGAGCTGTGGAGTTAATTTTTGTCTTTTTTCTTGTGTGTGTGTGTGAGAGAGAGAGAGAGAGAGAGAGAGAGAGAGAGAGAGGTGCAAAAGAAAACCTCAAGTTAAGCTGTTAAAGCTGTTCTGAAATCAAACTACCATGAAAGAGTATTGAATCCTGCTCCCATTTTTTGCCTTATGCTGTGTGTGTGAGAGAGAGAGAGACTGACCGTAGTTAATGTCTTGGGTTAAGTAGAACGGGCAGAAGAGTGTGTGTGTGTGTGGGTGTGAGATGAGAAAGTTGAAAAGGGTGTAGGGTAGTTGAGGAGGGGTGGTATTGTAAATTTGTAGTAGTATTCTATTTTTATGAAAGGAAAAGCTGAGGAGGAGAATTAGAATAGTATCTAATGCTTTCTTCCTACAAAAGAAGGATTTTCACTTTTCATATTTTCACTCTCACTTTCTCCTTTTCTTTTCTTTTCTTTTGTTTTTTAAATACAAGAAGAAAAATATTCTTTTAGCAGTGGTTGAAGTAAATCACTATTTATTTTTATCAAGTATTACAATATATGGATTAAATAAAGTTAATAAAAAATATTATAATTTCTTAAACTTTTTTAGCTATGATTTTTTTTGGGTTAAATGGCACTATCTATATGTGAGTGGAATATATTTCTAGCTCTAAATTCATCAAGTAAGATAAAAATAGCATGACATATAATTTATTAATGTCTGGTTTGTGCATGTTTTGGATTTATTTAAATTAATAAGATGAAAGATAACCTAAGCCAGTAGGGCCGGACTCGGACCGGATTAGGGCAGATCCGGATCCCAGATCCGGATCCGAGTCCGATTTCCACGTCTTCTATTCGGATTCGGATTCTAATTCGTGTGGATCTTGAAAAGTAGCAACTGGATCCGAATTCGGTGGATATCCAGGATCCGGATAAATTATCCGGATCCGTGTAGCATATTTAGCAAAAAAAAATCTTTCATTTTTCTTCAAATCACTTGTAGATTCCACCATCATGAATTAAAAATGTAATACTTTACTTATTTCATCAAAACTGTTATCTGAAAATTGTAAAAGATGGACTATGGTGAACAAATATGAACAACAAAAATTAGAAAAAAAGAATAAACAAAAATATGAATAAAAAAAGATAGAAAGTAGAAAAAAGAAGAAGAAAACCCAATATTGAGTAATGGAAGAGAAAAAAAAAATTGGAGAAAAAAGTAGAGGGAGGGTGGCGGCTACTACATAGATGAATGGTTAGGGTTCTGATTTTTCTTATTAAATAGCTTAAATTAATATGTTGTAGGCCCAATTAGTTACCAGGTCAGTCCAACATCACCTCTCATGCATTTCTTTTTAAGATTATTTTTAATATAGTAAAAGATTTTAGTGGAAAATAGATAATTTTATTTTTATTTTGGTTTAAATACATAATATATAAACAACATATAGTAATATATATCGGATACGGATCTATAACGGATAGGATCAGCCTAGATCCATATTCGCTCCATATAATTCGGATTACGAATCTTCTTAATCGGATCAGGTCCATCGGATTTCTAATCGGACAATTATCCTAATAAATCGAACCGAATTCGAATCGGATCCGGATTGAAATTCGCCCCCATTGACAGCCCTACTAAGCCTGCCATAATACGGGCCATATATGGGTCGAGAGCTAGGTCCACTGGACAGGACTATCAGGCTGATTTCAATGCTTGATAAATTCGTTTTAGTCTCTTTCCAAACTACTCTGTTCTTGTCTTATCACTTATGATTTGATTTAATTTTAGGTATGTTGTTGATGAATTATCAATCATCTTATAATTTAATTAATAATTTTAACCATTGAGAAAAATTATACTGTTGCTAAAAAAAAATTTAAATTCTATGAACAGAATTCTAATAAAGAAAGAATTAAATGAAGGGAAAATTATACATAAAAAAATTAAATTAACGGAAAAGGGAAATTTTGTGAAAATGTATAAGATGCTAAAATGCAGTTGAACTTGTCCGTCTCAATTGGTATCTTGGTGCAAATGTTGAATTTGAATCCAAAATAATTTCTACTTCCTGTACACAAAAAATTGGAATAGCAAAATAAAATAAAGTTGGATTACAATCAGTCTATGAAATATAAGGAAACTTGTTACACAATTCACTTTCACCTATATTTATTTAATTTTTTCAAATTTCTAACATAAAAGTTCCAAAGCATTAATCATCAGAAAATACTAGGCCCAATTTAAATATAATTTTGTCTGAATTTGATATTTCGACTTGGATGTAGTTTTGGCGGAAATTTTCAAATTATAAATAAGAATATGACATGTGGTTGTTGAGAAGTTAAGAAGAAAAGTAAGTGTATATATTTATGTGTCATATAAAGAGTATTATACTAGGAAGCTCCATGTCGGGCAGATGATTCCTTTTATGACCTTTACCATAAATAAGAATGAGTCGGCATATCAAATTATTTTGTGGATTGATTGAATTTCACTACATCATTGTTAAATAAGTGGAAAAATAGATAGATCAAATTATTGATGAATTGGGGATGCGGATAATATTTAGATGTTATTTATTTTATATTATTGTTAAGAAGATAAAATTTATATATACACACAAGTAATACATAGAAATTGTACATGTAATAATTATTTCGGGTAATAGATTAATATATATGCTTAAATATTTAAAATATGAATGCGGTAATTAATATATGTATATTTTGACATCTACATGTATTTAATCGCATAAGCACTAGTAATTTAATTACATGTGATTGCTAAAAAAAACTCACCAAAATTGGGATTTTTATAGGAAGAAATTTGTTTTCGAATTACTAATTCAATTCTCTCTTTCCTTTCTCCTTTTATATATTTTCCAACCGCACGTTTCAGTATGGCTACCTTGTTATGACTTCACTCCAATCACTAGTCCTGTCTTCGATCAGCTAAATTAATATCGATGGATCATTTATCATTCATTCATTCGTTGAATCATTCATTTAAAGTAAGAACTTATCTCATGTCAGTAGGATTGTAGATTGTCGTCCACAAAGACTTCAAAGAGCTACAAGACTACAACCACCTTTCAAATGTTAAATCTTGATGAGTCTGTGTATAGTTGATGCAATGCAAAAACACTCTCAAAGCTTCATAATAATAAAAGTGGATATATATTATATGGTTTTGTATTTTATTTTTGTTAAATAATCTTAAATTTTAAGAATTCATTAAGTAGAAAAGTTAATTTAATTTTATATTTCTGAAAATTAAAATATAAATTTAAATTCTAGTAAAAATTATTTTATGTCAGTAATGTAAAATTTTTATTTAATTAAGAAATGTATACACTAACTATATTGTTTTCTTTTTATAATATATCAATATTTATACTTATGTCAGTCATAATATTGGTTTTCATATATTTTAAAGAAGCATATACTTTTTAAATAATCTAAAATTTAAATATACTTTCCCTTCATTACAAATACACCCCTTTATAAAGACATGAATTCTTTTTTTTTATCAAATTCAAAGTTAACATAGATTGGGGGTAAACTGGACATTTTAGTACAATCAAGTAAGAAACTAACAGAAATAAAATAAGGGCTTAAAATTTGTAGCAATATAACATGTAACCAAAATTGAGGCTGTTTGGAACCAAGAGGATTACCTTTCTCTTTTTCAGCCTATTGTTTGTTGTCTGTAATTGCAATACATTATGCTGCAATTGATTTATGTAAGCCTACACAATTCATGGTTGATTAAAAATGCAGTATAGGAAAATACCAAACCACATATAAGAAATAGTAGGAAACAAATTGATGTATAATAGAAGCGGAGGTAGACCAATTTTAGTTCACAATTTTTTCTTGGGGGGCAATGTCCCCCTCAGCCCCTTAATAGTTTCGCCCCTGATGTAAAATGTGGTAAGAACAACTAACCTGTTTCGTTGCCCTTGACCGTGCAGCTGATTCGCGATTCTTGATCATCCTTTTCTGTCTCCTTTCAATAGTTTTCGCCATTACTTCATCTTTAGAACCGCGCTTACATTCATTTTTTGCTATTGCCACTCCTTGTATTGGTTCTGGCATTTTAAGTTTCTCATCCAAAAAACCAAGATTCAAGATCTTGTTCTCAAAATTTGATTTGACTACAGCTTCTACCGGCATTGGCAAGAGCATTTCTTGTTGCCATGGCCTAAGGGGCACTTGATTCATAACTAAATTATGTTCATTTTTTCCTTGAGCATTTATGGCACCGTTACTCATAAGAAATTCTTCGAGTGATAGATCATCTTGATTGGATATCGGAAATGAAGAAGAAGAAGAAGAAGACGACGATGAAGTAGGATTTTGCATGAATTGGCAGCTTGGTGTCATATTCTTATTGTTTGGTTCATCATGATCTAGGTTATTGAAATGTTTGCATATGAACTCATCAAAGGTAAGATTGTATAAAGAGGTTTGCTTTAGTGAAAAAGCTGGAAATTGATGCCCTTCAAATATTTTCTTTGGTGGCTCCATAAACTATAATCAATTTTCTTTTTCCTCTTTGGCTAATTAATTCTAGTTAGTCGAGGAAATATATAGAATTTTCCAGGGAAATGAAATGCTTCAGTATTAAAAAAGTTAATCACAAATATAAATAATCTTGTGATCAAAATTTTCAACAGGAATAAATAAATTGCTTGAGTTTTGTACATATTATCAATGTCATCTGTGTCAAAGTTCTGCTAATTGAGATTCAGAGCTTTTGTTTCATTTTTGGGTTTTTTCCTCTCTTCTGTTTTTCTTCCCAAAAGATTTGGTATTTATAATTTTAGTCTATTCAAAATCCCATGAGTTTAGTTTGTTTGTTGAGATATAATTAAGACCACCTTTTATACGTAACAGATGTGAGGAACAACTAATGCATAATTGAAGATCCATGTTTTTTTCTAATTATTACTAATTCTTCATGTGAGAAAGGATGAAATAAGATTACATTGTAATTTTTCAATGATATTAGTTTGTTCTTATCTTTTGTATCATATAGTTATTTTCCAAGGACCCTTAATTTTGATTTTCTGAAAATTAAAATGTTTCTAATGAATAACAGGAGATGGGTTTTTTTTTTTGTTTTTTTTAAAGATTATTAGATCGTATATGATGGGCTCTTAAACCTTAATGCAAGAGATCAAGTGACATTCCTTCTTCCTCGGGCTTTCTTCAACTGGCCACATTATTTTTCACTCGAAAATGAATTGGCCTTTTCATGATGAGATTGTTTGGGCTCTAAGACTATGCCTCTTCTCACTTGGGTTTAATTTAATTTAATCTATTGAAGCAATTGCCTTCATAAGATATTAAACAAGCTGTATAAAGGCTCTAATAAAATTGTTAGTCCAAGTAGGTTGTCAATGGCTGGATTTCAATCTGAATCCGATTCGAGTAGTCCAACCCGATTTATTAGGATATTGATTCGATAAGAGATTCAATGGATATGATCCGATTAGTCGATTACAAAGATCCGAAATACGTGGAGCGAATATGAATTTAGATCGATCCGATCCGTTATAGATTCATATATGACAATAAATAAAAGAATTTTTTTTCATATACATAATGTTTTATTAAAGTAAATAATATTTTACCATTAGGTTAAAATGATAATAGTTAATAATCCATTCATAATCATATTTTTATGCATATTTTCATCCAAAAATATGAATAATAGTTAAGAAAGTTTGAACATCAGCTAAATTAAATAAAACCGTGAAGTTATCAAACTTGTTTTAGGAAAAAATATTGTGCAAGATTTGAAAATGAAGATTTTATTGAATCCAAAAAAGATTCGATGGACTTGAGAAATCTAGACCCGAATCCGTTTCGACATAAATGGTTCCAAATCTGAGTCGAGTCTGACCCAACCCGAATTCGACCAATTGACAACCTTAGTTTTTTTCATTATTAAATATGAAAGAAATTCTTGCATAGACCTTGGTTGTAAATGCACCATATCATAATTTATGAGAGCATGACATCATCAAAATATGTGATGTGGTGCATTTACAACCACAGTCTGTAAAAATCTTATAGACCAGGTCCATGCAAGAATTATATCCGACCTTTTGGTGGACATGCTCACTTCCCTAAATCTCGAGAGAGATGTTTATATACTATTCCATTTTCGTGTTATATCTTGATGTCACACACATACGTATGTTAAGTTGCTAACAAGTGTTTTGATTTAAAAGTTATATGAGGCCCATACATAAATATGTATGACTTAAAAATGAAATAAATTGTATTTTGCCTAATCGAGTGTTCATCATTAATTCATAGTTAAAACAAGTTGTTTAAGTCATACAAAAAGATCTCTTACAAGGAAATTAAACAATTAACTTAATGAACAAATTAGTAATAAGAATAATTGGTTCAGGTGCATCTTGTGTTGGTTTAGGGCATCTCCTATGTTGGAGTGGGAAGCTGGATTTGGATTTAAAGGGATAGATTTCATTAAGTTAAATGATTAAAGGGGCTGTCAATGCAATTTCCCCTTGATGGGCTGCATCCATCGCATGGAGGTGTGAGGCAAGGCAACATTGCCTTGCCTCACACAACGATCCAGCACTTGTTGGGCCAGCCCAGCCAGCAGGTGGCCGACACTTGTCGGCCACCTGTTGACCCTTTTTTTTTTTTTTTTTTTTGTTTTTTTATTTGTTATTTAATAAAAATCCTTTTATTTTTTAAAAAAAATTCCTTTAAAATATCTAATTAAATGAAATGTAACTCTTATTTAATTTGTGTATTATTTTTAAAAAGTTAATTTTTAGTTTAAAAATGTAACTCTTATTTAATAAACTCAAATTTAATTTATTTTGTTTTAATTTAATAAAAACCTTGTTTTTTTTAAAAAAAATCCTTATTTTTTACTATTATTGCTATTATTATTATTATTATTATTATTATTATTATTATTATTATTATTATTATTAAGTGAGAGTGGGGAAAATGAGAATTGGAATTAAATGTAATTGATAGATTGAGTCATTTGAGATGACTTATAAAAAGGAAAGGGGAAGCTGGACTTGGAATCTGAGGGGAAGCTGGACTGAGGTGAGGGGAAGCTGGACTTAGGCTGAGGGCATCACTGGAGATGCCCTTACTTAGAGACCTATGACTCAAGTAGTGCCCTCACCACTTGTTGGTTGCACTTTAAAATTTGAGACAACCCCCATACTCCAATTTGGAGAATCAATTCGAGTGGCTTAGATTCATATCGCCAAAGTTTGAGAGAAAAAAGTGAGAATTAATCGAACAAATATTAGAAAGACAAACATTTGGCCGAAAATGTTTTAACTATGAATTTGAATTAAACATGAGAAAAACTCGCACCTAACACTACAAGAAAAACATGATTTTCCGACGGATTTTCCCACGGATTTCAAGGAAAATCCGTCGGAAAAAGTGGCGTGGGAAAACTTTCCGACGGATTTTCCGACGGGTTGTCCTGTCGGAAAATCCATCGGAAATTTTCCGACGGGACATTTCCGACGGATTTTCCGACAGGACAACCCGTCGGCATTTTTCCGACGGATAGAATCCGTGGGAAAATTAATTTTTGGAAAAAAAATTTATTGATTTTCCGACGGAATATTTCCGTCGGAAAAGTATTATTTTTTTTAAAAAATTAATTTTCTGACGGAATTAATCCGTCGGAAAAATTAAAAAAAAAAAAATTATTTTCAAAAAAATCATTTCCCCAATTAAAAATCTGTATATTTAAAAAAAAATCAGAGCACCAAACACAAAAATTAATCAGTTAAGAATCATATAATATTTTACAGAGGTCACAATCATCGTCACAAAATTGAATATTATGGCTTTGAAATTATTTAACATTATTCATCAATTAGTTAATACATAATTAGTTACGTACGTATGAAGGAACCAAATTCTTCACCCTAAAGTTCTAAAAAGTAAACCATAACCCCAATTTCTTAGTTATGCATGTGAAATTAGAAATAGATACCATCATTTGGCTCCAATTGCAATGCTTTCCTAAAACTATCTACTGCGCCATCTATATCATTAAGAGCTATGTGTGCCTGGTCATTAGGAAAAGGCAAGCATAAGTATTACATTTGCTAAAACAACTACAAGGATAAAATAAAATCATTCTAAGAAAAAAATCTTATTAAAAGATAGATTTATAAAACCAAGACATCATAATGTGACAAGTAGCATAGAAGTTCATGGAAAAAACCAACCTGACCCTGTCGGAACAATGCCTTCGCATTGTTTTCTTTCCCCGTCGCGCAAGGCAAAATCTGTGTCCAGAAGTTCTCCCTCCAAATCTCCTAGTTTTAGTTTGCAAGCCTAAAAAAAGATGTGAATAAGATAAATATTCAGTAAAACTAAAATGAAAGATCCCGGAACAGTAGAATCTCTCTTGTAAAAATAAGTACAGAAATTTCCGTTCACATTCTTTAAATATCAATAATGCAACATATTCCACACATCAGTACAAAGATTAAATATACAAAATCAAATCCATACGGTTCCAACAAGATGATTGACTTTAAGACTAACTATACTATAAATATTTACAAAGGGTAGATTAAAAACTCAGTCTTTGAATTCTAATTAATTATCACAATTCTTAGTGCCTTCTTTAATTTATATCAAAGTAAGCAAATTACCTATAAAAAGCAAAAATTGAAACAAAAATTGGTGCTACATACTATGTTAATGGACAGTGGGCCAATTCAAAACAAAATTCATTATTATTTAAGAAGATCTGTCTTAATTTCCTTCATTAAAAGACTAAAGAAAAAGAACTTAATTTCCTTCAACCGAACTCCCACTTTTTTCTTCGTACTTGAGTTCAATATTCAAAAAAACTTAAACTTATCATAGCAAGTGCACGATCAAGCCCTTTAATATTTGATTCGTCCATAATCTATGTTTACTGAATATGTTTTCAAACGATTGCTAAAACTTGGTAGGACGGAATAGTGAATCTTTTTTCCGTAGAACTTGAAATTAAATGGACACCAAAAATTTCCTATTATACAAAACTGAAAATAAACACTTGTACTCCAAAATTTGAATTTCCAGACAAACATCACAAATCCAAACGAAGTAGAAAACAAAAATGAACAAACTCTCATGAATATGACACATCAATTCATACAAACCACACTGCATTAACCAAAAACACAACTATTGCATATATATAGCCTTCAACTTAATTAATTTTTATACTTATATAAGATTATCCATTATATAAAATCAACAGTTCATTATTTCTATTTTGTTAATTTCCTCCAAAATAATTTAATCATCCAAAAATAGACAGGATTAGAAATAGATATCCGGATTGGAAGCTACTTTGACCGAATTAGGGCAAGAATCTTGTGAATTTTGAATTTGGAGTGAGAAGTGAGAACAGAAATCCAAACGGCTTGACGGTGCGGTGGGAGGTTGGATTTGCAGCGGCGGCGCGGAGTGACTGGCGGCGCGTAGGGGCAAGCAGCACGGTGGGGAGCTTCCGGTTGCATCTGGGGCTCGGGGAGAAGTCCATGGGCTCGATCTCGGGCTGGGATAGGGTGGGCAGGGCTCGACGGCGTGGGGTTGCATTTGGAGAACGGGGCGGCGGTGGGAGATTGAAGAGCAAGAGTGAGGGATAAAGTGACAAGTTAGGGTTTGGCCCTAACTTATCCCGTCTTTTCAAAATAGATTTTTTAATTAATTTTTTTTATTAAAATTTTCTATTTTTATTACACACAACATATAGACTTAATTTTCTTTAAAAAAAATACTTAATTCTCTAGTCCCTTTTAAAATTAATTAATTTACGAGTTTATTAAAAAAATATTGTTTTTAATCGTATCCGGACATTGTTAATTTGGACTCGGTGAAAAATGAACAAATTCATGAAAAATTGGATGAATCGGTGAAAAAAGATATGAAATTTCTGAAATCACGAGTTAAATCGATGAAATTGTATTAAATGGTTGAAATTAGTTAAAAAGTGATTAAATCAATCAGTAATGGGTTCAATTGGTCAAACAAATTCAAATTGATCAATTTAATGCATATACGTGTAAATCGGTAAACAAATAGGTAATATCGACCGAAAAAAGTTAGAGTCGATCGTTAATTGACCAAAGTCAACATTGTTAACTACATGGTTATGTACATTGAAGTTATTCGCAATCAGATTTATCGATTCTCAATTTGTAACGTTAATTGACCAAAGTCAACATTGTTGACCTTAGGTTTATGTAAATTGAGGTTATTCGAAATCAAACGTCATGACTTGGCTTGAAATTAATTAATTAGACACTAAACCGAAATTGGTGACTAAATGGTTATGTACATTGAGGTTATTCGCAATCAGATCAATCGATTCTCGATTTGTAATGTTAATTGATCAAAGTCAACATTGTTGACCTCAAGGTTATGTACATTGAAGTTATTCGCAATCAGATCAATCGATTCTCGATTTGTAACGTTAATTGATCAAAGTCAACATTGTTGACATCAGGGTTACGTACATTGAGGTTATTCGAAATCAAGCTGTGACTTGGCTCGTTATTAATCAATTAGTCACTAAATCAAAATTGTTGGCTATGTGGTTATGTACATTAAAGTTATTCGCAATCAAATCGATCGATTTATTACGTTAATTGACCAAAGTCAACATTGTTGACCTTAAGATTATGTACATTTAGGTTATTCGAAATCAAATTGATAGTTCGCTCTAAATTAATTAATTAGTCATTAATTCAATTTTTTTACTATATGGTTATGTAAAAACGAGTTAAGTCGATAAAAAAGATTTAAATTAATCAAATTATTGCAAAAAGTGGTTTAAATCGATCAAAATTGATGAAAAACGAGTCAAGTCAATGAAATTTGCAAAAATATGGATCAAAATATTTAATTTTCCCGATTATATATTTCAATTTATTATTTTTTATAGACGAAAAATAATTTAAATTTTATTTTTTTCTATTATGTTCTGACGGAATTTTTCCGTTGGAAAATATATAATATTTTTTAATTATTTTTCGACAGATAAATTATGTCGGAAATAATTAATTTATTATTTTTTATAGATGTTTTCCGAGGGGTATAAATCCGTCGGAAAATAATTTTTTTTTACTTTTTTTAATCATTTTCCGACGGATAAAATCCGTCGGAAATAATTTATTTATTATTTTTTATTGATATTTTCCGACGGATATAAATCCATCGAAAAATAATTTTTTTATTTTTTAATTTTTATTTGATATTTTCCGACGGATATAAATCCATCGGAAAATAATTTTATTTTATATTTTTTCCGACGGATAAAATCCGTCGGAAATAATTAATTTATTATTTGTATTATTTTTTATAGATAATTTCCGACGGATATATATTCCGTCGGAAAATATTTAATTTTTTTATTTTTTCTATAAGTTTCCGACGGAAATTATCCGTCGGAAACCTATCTCCTTATTTTTTTATTTTTTTTCAATTACTTTTCCAACGGAATTTATACCCCGTCGGAAATTCTGTCGGAAATTCCCGATGGATTTTGGTCCGTCGGAAAATCCGTCGGAAATTCCAAGGAATTTGATCCGTCGGAAAATCCGTCGGAAATTTCCGACGGATTTTCTTCCGTCGGAAATTTTCCGTCGGAAAATCCTGTTTTTCTTGTAGTGTGTAGAGTTTGTTCCAATCTCTTTCACTCACTATCTCACACACGCACGCACGCACGCACACAGTTCTAGGCTATGTTAATTGGGATTGTCTATCGTGACTCTCGGCTGTTGAGAGTCATGAACGACTTCAATTAAATTGTGCCATTTGTCACAACGTACGTACCCTACTCAAGCATAAAATACCCAAAATACCCATACAATTAAAAAAAAATAAAAAAAATTGCATCCATCTTCCCCACCCGACCCGCCACCACCCCCCCCACCCCGCCTCCCTCCATCTTCCCAGGTCGTCGTGACGGCCTGGGAACGCCGGATCCAGGCCGGCGACTACCTGGGGAGAAGTTCCCAGGCCGTCGCCGGCCTGGAACGAACAATCGAAGGCCTGCGACGGCCTCGGGAATTTACTTCCAGTCCGGCAACGGCCTGGGGACTTCTCCCCATGCCGTCGCCGGCCTGGAATCGTTGATCCCAGGCCGTTGCCGGCCTAGGATCGGCCGTTCCGACGGCCTGGGATAGAGGGAGTGGAGGCGGCGGCGGGTTGGGTGGGTGGGTTGGGTTCTAGGGTTTTGGTTTTTTTTTTTTTTTTTTTTAATAAAAAACAAAATAAATATTTTTATATTTAAATTTAATTATAAAATTAAAATGTTAATAAATATTTGTAATTTGAAAATTGTTGTATTGTAAATTAATGAATAATTTAAAAAAAAATGTTCCAATAAAGAATTTTTGTAATTACTTTTTTCATCACAACAATAAAACTTGAGTATATATTTACAATATTTTTTATAAAAGATACTTGCAAATTGTAATCAAGTTCGTTTCAACTACTTTGCAATTACTTGAGTTGATATTGTAAAAATATATGTCAAAAATTGTAACATTAAATATTGAAAATGTTGTAACACTAAGTACTCCGTAATTTGAAAATATATCGATATTTTTTGAAAAAATTGATGATTCGGTCATTATTTCGATCACCGTAATTTTAAAATATATCGATATATTTTCAATTTACGGAGGACATAATATTACATAACCATCTAATAGACAATATGATCGGAATAATGACTTAATCATCAATTTTTTAAAATTATCGATATATTTTAAAATTACGGAGAACTTAGTGTAATATAACCATCTAATAGACAATTTGATCGGAATAATAATCGAATCATCATTTTTTTTTAAATTATCAATATATTTTCAAATTACGGAGGACTTAGTGTTACATTACCATCTAATAGACAATTTGATCGGAATAATTACCGAATCATAATTTTTTTTTAAATTATTAATATATTTTCAAATTACGGAGGACTTAGTGTTACATAACCATCTAATAGACAATTTGATCGGAATAATGATCGAATCATCATTTTTTTTAATTATCGATATATTTTAAAATTACGGAGAACCTAGTGTTACATAACCATCTAATAGACAATTTGATCAGGATTATGATCGAATCATCATTTTTAAAAAATTATTGAGTTGATCGAAATAATGACCGAATCATCAATTTTTAAAAAAATTATCGATATATTCTCAAGTTACGAAGGACTTAGTGTTACATACCCATCTAATAGACAATTTGATCGAAATAATAACTCATCTCTTGAATATATCGATAATTTAAAAAAAACAATGATTCGATCATTATTTCGATCAAATTTTCTATTAGATGGTTATGTAACACCAAGTCCTCCAAAATTTTAAAATATATCGATAATTATTGAAAAAATTGATGAAAGTGTATCTTTTTAAGTTAAACATATTCAATTTATATATATAAACATTCAAATTTGTTTATGTTTATAAATTCAAATAAACATAAACATTGAAATTTGTTTTTATTATTTTAATGTTTTTATATTTTACTTGATAAAAAATATTTTCTATCAAGTAAAATATAAAAACAAATTTGAATGGTTATGTTTATTTCAATTGATATACGTAAACATTCAAGAGATGAGTGATTATGAGCTGAGTGATCAAGAGTTGAGTGAGTGATCAAGAGATGAGTGATCATGAGTTGAGTGAGTGATCAAGAGATGAGTGGTCATAAGCTGAGTGAGTGATCATGAGCTGAGTGAGTGATCAAGAGATGAGTGATCATGAGCTGAGTGATCAAGAGATGAGTGGTCATAAGCTGAGTGAGTTATCATGAGCTGAGTGAGTGATCAAGAGATGAGTGATCATGAGCTGAGTGAGTTATCATAAGCTGAGTGAGTGATCAAGAGATGAGTGATTATGAGTTGAGTGATCAAGAGCTGAGTGAGTGATCAAGAGATGAGTGATCATGAGCTGAGTGATCAAGAGATGAGTGGTCATAAGCTGAGTGAGTTATCATGAGCTGAGTGATCATGAGCTGAGTGATCAAGAGATGAGTGGTCATGAGCTGAGTTAGTTATCATGAGCTGAGTGAGTTATCATGAGCTGAGTGAGTGATCAAGAGATGAGTGATCATGAGATGAGTGATTATGAGTTGAATGATCATGAGCTGACTGATCAAGAGATGATTTTTTTTTAAAAACATTATCTCTTGAATGTTTATGTATATAAATTCAAATAAATTGAATATGTCATTATATTTTCTATCAAGTAAAACAATAAAAACAAATTTGAATGTTTTTATATTTTACTTGTTTTTATTATTTTTAATTTTTAATGTTTTTAATATTTTTAATGTTTTTATAAAAAACAAGTAAACATAAAAATTCAAATTTGTTTTTATTATTTTTTATGTTTTTATATTTTACTTGATAGAAAATATAATGACATATTCAATTTATTTGAATTTATATACATAAACATTCAAGAGATAATTTAAAAAAAATCCATCTCTTAATCACTCATCTCTTGATCAATCATCTCTTGAATGTTTATGTTTATAAATTCAAATAAATTGATTATGTCATTATATTTTTTATTAATTAAAATAATAATTTGAATGTTTTTATATTTTACTTGTTTTTATTATTTTTAATGTTTTTATTATTTTTAATTTGTAATGTTTTTAATATTTTTAATGTTTTTATAAAAAAAAAGTAAACATAAATATTCAAATTTGTTTTTATTATTTTTAATGTTTTTATATTTTACTTGATAGAAAATACAATTACATATTCAATTTATTTGAATTTATATACATAAACATCCAAGAGATAATTTAAAAAAAAAAATTCTTCTCTTGATCACTCATCTCTTGATCATTCACTCATCTCTTGATCACTCAGCTCATGATCACTAATCTCTTGAATGTTTATGTTCATAAATTCAAATAAACATAAACATTCAAATTTATTTTTATTATTTTAATGTTTTTATATTTTACATGATAGAAAATGCAATAACATATTCAATTTATATACATAAACATTCAAAAGATAATTTAAAAAAAAAAATTCATCTCTTGATCACTCATCTCTTGATCATTCACTCATCTCTTGAAATACACTTTCCTAAATTTAAATATTTTTCACAAGCCTTGCACATGTTTATAAAATTTTATAAAAGCCAATAATGTTTTAGAAAAAATATTACAAATATATCAACTCAAGTTTTATTGGTATGATGTAAAAAATAATTAAAGAACTTATTTGTTGGAACATTTTTTATACTATTTATAAATTTAACATAATTTTTTTTTAAAAAAAATATACATAATAACATTTTATTTTTTAAAATTAAATAAATATATTTATTTTGTTTTTAATTAAATAATTTTTTTTAAAAAAAAAAACCCTACCCCCCATCCACCCCACCCCACCCCGCCGCCCACACCACCCCGCCGCCCACCCCACCATCCCCATCCTCATCTTCTTAGCCTGGGTTCACCGGATCCAGGCCGGCGAAGACCTGGGGATAAGTTCCCAGGCCGTCGCCGGCCTGGAGTTAAACTTCCGAGGCCTGCGATGGCCTCCGACTTGAGGCCGTCGCAGGCCTCAAGCTTTACTTCCAGGCCGGCGACGGCCTGGGAACTTCTCCCCAGGTCGTCTCCGGCCTGGAATCGGCGATCCCAGGCCGTCGGGGACGGCCTGGGAAGGTGGTGGGGGTGGGGTTTGGTGGGGTGGGGCGGGGGTGGGGCGGGGGTGGGGTGGGGCGGAGAAGATGAAGTAGTTTTTTTCTTTTTTTTTTTTTTTTTAATTGTGAGGGTATTATTGTCAATTTAGGGGTGTACGATTTAATTTGTGGGTTCATACTCTTTTACCCCACTTCTTATACCATCATACACCCATGTACACTTATGTACAATTTTAATAGCCTGAAGTACAAATTTTTGAAGCATGATTTATTTTGACTCTTGAGCAGCCAAGAGTCAGGATAGACTTCCCTATGTTAATTAATTAGGTGGGTGGTGTTTGTTTTTTCCGTTTGGTATCTTATTTACGTCCTTATGTATATGAAGCTATGTACGTAGTTGTTCTCCATCGCTTAATTTCATGTGCATGTATAATGTTAAAAAAATATGTGATTGAATTTGTGTTATGAAATTATTATTTATATTGAGAATATACAATAAGATCGCTTAATGTTTATTTTGTATACTTAATTCGTTGATATGATGATGGTCTTCATATAGAATTGCAATATAAATTAAACATCCATTTATTGGACTTAATTAAAATATATATGAAAATGTTTATTAGCGTTGACGAGAATTTCTTGCTCATGAGAGTTGAATAAGCCATTATATGAGGTCATGAATTAATAATCACTGGTTGTCTGCCGTTCCTTATATTTTACAATTTTCTTCAACACAAGATCTATGCAATTCTCATGAACATTAATCCTCACAAGTTCCAAAATCACTTAATTCAAGAGAATTCATAGTATTTTTCTTTTTTGAATATCAAATGCCCTAATTATCTTCTAATAATTAATCTTCTTTTTCTTTAAGAATAAGACCTAGATGTTTATGCGATAAAAGAGAAGAATTTTCTTCAAAGTTTTTGGTTATTTTCTTGTGTCCATCTACAAACTCTCTTTTTGAGGAAAATACAAAATACCCTTTGTATTTTTCTAATTAACTGAAAATCTCCTTTATTATTTTTATTAGCGAAAATCCTACAGGCTACATTAATATTTTATTAGCAAAAATAAATTTAACCAATATGAAATTTAAAAGTTAACCGTATGAGGTTTTCTACTATATTTTTAAAGAGAATATGGAGTTTGTGCTAGTTTTTTTAGTTCATAACGGAGTTATTGCCATTTTTTGTAAGTGAATGGTTACGTTAAGAAAAAACTAACATATTTTGCCAATGAAATAACACTAAGCGTTTTTTGCCGACTAGTAAACACACATGGTATTTTTTTAATCTTTTTTTTCTCTCTCTCAAAGTTATCTCACATAAAAGTAAAAATTAACAATATTAATTAATTCACGACTACTATTTTCTAGGACTCAATGTATGAAAGTACCTACCTTAAAGTTTTATATATTCAACTGTTATTTAAAACTTCAAGTTGTTCAGTCAAAAAAGAGTAAAAATACTGGAAGGGAAATATAAACATAACATGCACAGTCAATTCGTCACTTCTTTGGTAAATTATTTCAAGGTCATTTATTGCTAGTAAGGGAAGAGAAATAGATAATACAAGTATGACTTTCCTCTATTTTGAGGAGGTCGGTGTAGGAAGGACAATTAATTCCAGGGTGCACCGTTGGAAAATGTTCTTTTTCTGTAGGCAATATATAATGGCCATGCATATATGATTTTAAAACGATTGAAAATATTATAGCTGCATTCATGGTGAAAACAAATGACAAGTTGAATCTGTAGCTAATTCATCAATTCCTCATAGATCCCGAAATTGATAATCCTGAATCTAGGACCCAAATAGAAAAAAGGATCTCTTGATTTTTAGGATAAGTTGAAATGTTTAAACCAGGAAAGTTGGGGATCCTTAGTGAGGAGAAACTCTGTCCTAATTTTTATTCTTAGTTTAAGAATTAGAATCCTTCTGTAATTACATATATTGAAAAACACCCATCAAAATTGATGACTTAAAGAAACATGTAAACAGTTAAATTAAAGAATCCTATGGCTAAGTTCTTATTTGTTTGGTCTTTTGATCACCATTACTAGGCTTTCAACCATTTAATAAAAGGTGGAAAAAAACTTTAACAAAGCAACAAACACCATAAGCGTCACCAAAATTGTTGCGTTTTTCAAATAGAAATGTTGATGGACGAGGAATCAAAATAAACTGTTTGGCATTGTTCTTCGGGACTAGGTCAATTTTCGCCATATGGAAGCTTTGGCTGATAGACACTTCACCTTGGGGAAAACAAACCCCGTCTTCGGAGGATTTCCATCAACAAGGGAATTTTCATAAATTTCTTTACATTCTTGAACAACCTGTTTTCACATTGAAAATAATCATCAAGGACGTGAAATGTTAGTACACACTAAAGCTAGCAAAATGGATCATCTCATGGATCGACCCGGATCTGACCTAACCAGATCTAACCTTATTTCATATATTCTCTCCCGTTAGGTTTAACTAAAATTAATAAGAGAATTTTACAGATCAATAATGGGTCGAGTAAATGAAACACAATTTATTTATAAGAAAAGAAAAACCCAACATCCTAAGGTTGGCCGAGGATCCAACCCTTTCCACCCCGGCCCGATTGGACCAACTATTTTTAACATGCACACAATATTTTTCATCAGACCCCCCATATGCCACACTTATTATTGACGTATCAAACCATGCATCAACCTTTAGAATAAAACATCTCTATAATTCAATCAACTTTTGGGTTCAAAATGTCAGAAAATGATCATGTTCTATATTGGTGACTTAATTGTCCCCTTTATTTCATCGATTGCGGTTAAGTTATGCGGTCCTCGTCTAATATAAGTTGAAGAAAAAAATGTTGCATAGAATGCATTCACATATTTTAATTAACATGGTAGGCAAAGACATTATAAACATTTTACCTCTTTGGCGTCTTTCCTAGGTATGCCTTCACGTAAGCTCACAATTTTTTCAACCACTTCTGGCTGCATTCAAGAAAGAGAGGTTGATAACAAAAACATATGTGAAGTTCCAGAAGAGGACAATGTAGCAATAGATATATAACTTATTATTTTCACTTACAGGACAATCTGGTTGATGTTCAAGAATATTTGTGTACACAAGCGTGAAAGAATCTGGGCTCTCTGATGAAGCAAGTTCTCTTAAGTCACATAGTACCCTTCCTCTGTTTTCGACTTTCTGCAACATGTGATAAAGAAGTTGATAATTAAAACTTGGATATCACCTAAAGAAACATATACTCAAAAATCTTGAGAGATACTGAGTAGATATGGAGCCTAAGTGTGACCGCACTGAACATACATTATAGTAAATTGCATTAGTTTGTCTATACTCGATTTACGCAAGTTCACGCATAAGCGGTACTCAAGTATATTTATGATTTGCATCAATGCGCAGGGAAATTTAGATAGGTGCAACTATTATTCGATTAGAAGATGTTTGGTAACAAAGATTAAGTGAAGTAAAATCTAGTCTTTTTAACAATATTTACCTCTTGTTTAGTAGTGTTGATAAATAAAGCAGACAACCTATACACAAATGATAACCTGCTACTATTAGACACTGATACAAATATACCTATCATGTCCAACTATGTGATATTTATTTTCATGGTCCAATAACAAACTGAGATGGTAAATTTTCCTAACTATTTTTGTAAGTGCTTCCTAAATTTATTAACTTCAACTAATCATGCTTTATACATTAATAATAAACAAGTCCCATAATTATACTATCTCACATAATTAATTTTCTCATTATCCTATAGTTGCTAACTTGCTATCAAATGAGAAGTTATTGTTTTATGGGGAAGTCTGATTGCAAGGTGTGAGAGGATTGTATTATTGTTTCCATCAAAGTGCAATGGAGCTTACCGGAGCACTTATATACTCCCGGAAAAAGTCCAGGAGAATTTCTTCATCAAGCTTCATCCTTTCGATGGTCTCTTCTTTTATATAATTTTTCTACAAAGCAGACACAACTGAATCAGGGCCAGGTGGATAATAACTAAAAAGTCCATTCTCTAGATTCAATTATGAATCGTTCTCATGATAGGAACCTGGACAAGCAGATGATCAACATAGACAATAACTGTTTCTTCAAGGCAGGCCTCAATAAATCGCCTGAATGATCTTTCTTCAATGTACCTTCATGCATACGATACATATTGAGCAAGAATAGTTTAAATGAGTCAACTCGAAAAAAAGACAAGTCATTTACTGGTATTGCAGTTATTATGTACTATTTAATGGATATACCCAAACTGACTGGAATAACTTACATCTTAACATCTGTAAAGTAATCACGAAATGTTGCAACTAGGTATTCCGTGACCTGTCCTTCCAACCAATCTATAATATGAAGAACAACAAAAATCAATCTGATTCGTTCAGTAATTGTTTGTGTGTAACAAGCTTGAATTTGACGCATCCAAAAAGGATAGTCGGAATATGTCAATTTAAGATATGAAGTGGTAAAATAGAGGAATCAGAGACTTTGGAAAGAATTGAAATAGAATAGAAGAGCTTAAGTTTCTACACTAGATCATTTTAAGTACAAGGTGCTAAACCGGAGCTCTCTAGGAAATCAAACAGAATCTTTTCTGCCAGCCTTTTAGATTAGGAGCCTGCTGTTCATTATGTACCTTTCAACATATGCATAGAGTACGACATGAAAAAAAAATAGTCCTAATATAAATACGTGTAAGAGCGAATCTCTGTCAAGTGACAAGTTAAGCAAATCCCGTTGTGTGCAATTCTTGTACTTAAAAGTCGAGGATCTAACAACTCATGCGTGCATTATTTTGCTAGCAGTACTCCAAAGGAATGAGTTTCAAAATAGGTGGGTACAGTGAAAGGTGATTACCTTTATGATATAGCTTTATAAACAATTCCTGAACTCCAGGATCTTCAAATATGACTCTGACGGTTTGATGAACAGCTTCCTATGTGGATTAGCAAAAAATCTTGACATTATCCACTCAGTCAAACATGGAAAATGTACAATGGAAATTCGAATCAGCAAAAAATGATGTTGAATCTAGGTACTAGTCAAGGTGCCCTAGCATTGTCCGGCCACATGTAAGGAAATGATATCAACTTAGCAAATCTACTAGAACTATGCTGTATATAATGGATGTAATAACTGCTAGGCAATCATAGGGCGTATTAAGAAATTGAAGAAAGATGGATAGGGGAAAAAACATAGTGATAAGGTAAATCAATGTGACAGCCTTCCAATGACTCAGGGTAGCCACACAAACATGCAGAAAAAGAATGAGACTAACCGCGGCATCCAGATATAGAAGATGTTTAAAAGGCAAGGACAATGATTTAGTTCCAAAAATTAGCCTTTAATATCAATCTAGAATGCTCCCTGAAAAAAAAAATATAATACTATTTTGGGAACATGCTATAAAGAAAATTCAAATGTCCTGTACCCATTCTTAGGCAAATATCATTTTGGCATACAAGCAGAGTAATCCCAGAATAATGTGTTATTAAAGATGAATAATAAATAGCAGTGTCCATAGAGCAATAAAGGAAATAACAAAAGGATAAAGAAAATGAACCCAATATCAAAAACATTAATATTTATAAACCATCTGTTTTTTTATATTAAAAAAATATAGTTTGCCAAAAAAAAATCTATCTATAAAGAAGAAATAAATTAGAACTAACACAAATGATATTGCAGGGTGCAGAAGGTAATCTCAAAGTAAAAAAGGAGATGCAAGCGTACCTTTGCAACCTCTAGAAAACCTTTGCAAGTATCCTCAAAATTAACCTATATAAGTGATCAAGAAGCGATTTCAAGAAAGATTAGCATTGTTATTTGAACATAAAATAAGCTTAGGGAAGCAGAAAATTAAATCGATATTTTATTCTCATAAACACTGTATATTTTAGTGGCAGTCGAGAGAAGGTTTAGACACGAAATGAATAGAGAACTACTCAAGTACAGGATTTAGAAGATTTCGGCCACTTGCTATACACTCTCACCATATCCACTGGGTGGATGCACACTGCAGTGACCAGATTCTTTCCAAATCAGTAACCTTGAGAGGGTTATACAGTTTCTCAATTGATCAACATAACTGTTTTCTCATTGGCTTCATTTATTACATGTTGACCAATGGTTCATTGTTTGTAATTTGTTTTCTTTCTCATGGCTTTGCATTTTAGATTAGAAGGAACAATGAAATTATCCTGCAATACTTAGAAACTAGACGTTCATCTTGTTATCAAAATGACCATGGATGTATACAAGGTGACCATTGCAAATGCTTAACTATAATACTAAAATTGCTTAACTATAATGATAAAAACTTGTGCATACGCACGCATAAGCAGTAATTTAATCAGAAACCGAGGGCCAGTAAATAATGATATTTGAAACTAATATTCATACAGTAATTTATTCTAAGGTTGAAGTTAGAATGTTGAATCAAAGTTAACATAATACTTGGACAAAAAAGGAAGAAAAAAAACTTTGACAACTCCAAAACCACACAAGGGAAAGAATAACAAGGCAAAAAGACATAGTATTGAATATCTACTGCATAAATAAGTTTAGCCCTCTGACAAGGGGCAAAAATCTCAGGTATTATGTTCACCTGCTCAGCATAATTCTGTGGGAGAGCTTCAAGAGTGCCAGAACTTAGCTCCATTGAAAGATCATAGCAGCGAAGATTGTTATTAATCTGACATGAGTTGATTGTATGACTTAGACATAATGATCCAATGATTATTTAGTGTATGTATCACATGTCTAATGTTTGCAGAATTTACATACCATTGCACATAAAGCTTCTAGACCAATTTCAGAAACAGGTTCTTCCAATCTTTGCCTTTGAGATGCTTGAAAATCAATCATTACCTTAATAGAGAAAAAAGAAAAGCTTTCAGTCTTCCTTTCATTTTCTATATTTAGGATCATAAATCTTACCGTACTTCAAATCTTCAATATGTTTGCTGGTTTACCAAACAACTTTTATTCTCATAGATATGCAGAATAATGAATATACCTAGATTAGAACCTGTCCTCATTTTTTTTTTCGATAATCCTCATTGAAGTCATAGTAAATGGGGAAAAGTGATCCATGATGTGAAAGTTTGTGAAGACTTTTGCTCCACATATTGGATAGCAAAATTTTAAACTGACCTTCTTTATATATTCATATTGATTAAGCTTAATTATTTTTGGAGAGTCTCTTTCTGAACTATACAAGAAATGCCGTTTCGAAGGAGAAACAATTCCTTCTTCAATAAATATGCAAACATTTAACTTCAAATGCATTAACTGGACAAGATCCATCCCTAGGTTTCCTTTCAAATCATTTCGCAAATTTGTATCTTTCAAAATAAACATATGGATGAGTGAAGGAATTAGTAAATATAGAATCAAGACGATGCAAGGACAAAAGTATTTTAAGTGCTTAACATACTCAATGCTACCATTAGTTGAGTCTAATTCACGTTTTGGTTGGAACAAACATATGCCGACTAGTAAACTTGCTTCTGTGTAATTTATCAATGGCAACCTCACAAGATCTAGACAGGAGAGAAAAAACAGAGTATCCAAACACAATGTTTATGTCCGTGTGCATGAATAAGCAATGGAAACAGAGCAGAATCGAGCCATATCTAATAACTAAAGATAGGGGTGTAATTGTAAACGAGTTGAGTAGTGTCGAACGACTCATTGTTCAAGCTTGGTTTGAATTTTGAATGGAGCTTCAAATTGTATCTGAGCTTGGTTTTATTTTTAAACCAACCGAGCTTGAACGAGTTCGAGTAGAGTATTAAGTAGCTTGATAGTTAATGTATTTTGTCAATTTTTTTACTTATCAAGCTCGAGCCGACCTTCAAAAATTATCAAACGAAAAAAGTTCAAACTTTTTGACATGTATGACGAATCAAGCTCAAACGAGCTTATATCGAACGAGCTTGGTTTGGTTTTCAGTCCTACCTAAAGTACTGTTTGAAGATCATATCATGTGGCCTACAGATATATAGGAAAAATGAAGATAAGCTTAAAATACTTAGAAGGAAAATGAAAAGGGTTCTGAAATCAATAATAAAAAGGATAATGAGAAAACAACATTGGGCATGATATATGAGCAACAATTTCAAGCACGATATTGCCTTTTCTCAGATATGGTACATACGAGGGATTTTATGGCTTCAGAGTACATGAATTTTGGCAATCTAATCAAAGTGATCACAAATGCAGGTAAGACAAGAACAGCGAGCAGTGATTAACAAAATTAAGATTGTTGTACGCAAATTAATATAAATGGTGAAGTTGCTAGTAAAATACGAATTGGAGTTGAACCTACCTGAATGATAGCCAAAGCAATTCTGTATAGCATGACATCAGTGCTATTTTCTCGTACAATCTGTACTTGCTCTCCAAGGATGCGAAACAAATCAACAGCAGCTGGCGTGTACAGCTTTCCTTCGTCCGTTTCCTTTGGTGGTTGTACCTTATCAGCCTCAAGTATATTCAAATACCACTTCTACACAACGAAAGGAGGCCTCATTCAATTATTTGACCAGATAAGGTATATTGGAATGAATAGAAAACAATGAACTGGTCTCTTGTTTAATTACCCTCGTTGTGGCTTGCATTCGTTCAACATAGGCATTCATAAGGGGATCCATTGCACCGCTCTCAGAACATACTTGAGCCAGAGACTCATCAACACCAAGTTCAATTAAACTATCTTGGTATTCAACTACCCAGCCAGTAACCTAATATTTGAAGCAGTATTCACATCAAAGCAGCTCCATTATAACATTGCTTAGCCAATAATTAAAGATCACAGAATAATGGAAACAGAAGCTGAAACGTTAACAAGAATTACAGCCACAAAGAAGAATTAATGATGCAAACCTTATATGCAAGATTAAATTATAGTTGCAGAAAACAACACTAATGTAGACAAGCCATTATATTTTGTAAGAAATCTACGAATGGTAATTTCCCATTTGGATCTAGGATTCAACATAAAAAATTAAGGAAATGTAGAAAGCATGGAAAACTGAATTTTATTTTTACTCTGCTTTTGGACACAATAAGTATCAAATTCTAAAGCATATAAAATGTAGATTGATATTATGAAAAAAAGAAAGAAGTTTTTAGTGCAAATTAATTAGATTATCTCATTAACATATTAAGAAAAGCGTTCTCTTTATTTTTCTTGTGCTACCAAATGACGGAAAAGGTTTTCCAGGGTTCAAACATAGTAAAATTCAAAAGAAAACTGGTGATGATTGAAGTATCAAGTTACCCTCTTGCACTAGACTTCATTTACAGCATAAGGATTCCTAAAAACTCTTGAGAAAGAAGGCATCGATGCCAAAGGTTAAGCATATTCTTCCATTTCATTTTCATGACCTCAACAATTTTGCCACGATGTTTCCCACAACTGAGCTGCCAATACGTTGAAGTAAGCCACATTGGAATGTAATTTACTCGAAATTACCTTTTCCATTTAAATGGAGACATGGTACAACTGGCAAAGAAAGCTTTTGCTACAGTTATATTATGATGACTGGTCACTGAGACCATCTTATGGATGATTTAGCTAAAATACGCCATTTTTTTATTACACCTTCATTATCACAAATGTCATTCTTTCTCTCTCTCTGTGTGTGTGTGTGTGGTCGCGCGAAAATAAATAAAAAATCCTTTAAGAGAACAAAACATTAATTACTTGAGAACTCTTCAAAAACCCAGTGTAGGAGAAAGGCAGTTCTTCAAGTAGGAGAAAGGCAGTTCTTCAAGCATAAAAAATGGTTGAGATGATGATCATGCATATAATAAAAAGTGCAGCACCAATTGAGGTATTATTTATTCAAAAATACTTCAAGTAGTGGTAATAGTTTCAGATGAAAGACCTTTAATATCTCTATATTTGTCAGATCATTAGCTCTGTCACTGAGTAGTCTCAGCCACTGAATAAACCTCTCAGTGTAAAGATTCACCATAAGCTGGAATATTTCGTATCTGAAGGAATGGTAATTTGAATAAGGAAATCACATTATCATGGAAATAAATAAACAAGTCTAACAAAAAAAAAATGTACCCTCCTTTCAGGGTTTAGAGTAAACCAGAATGTTATCATATTTAACATGACATGGCAAACCTAGGAGGAAAGCAAGGAGCAACATGGTCGTATATATCTCCAAGTTCTTCACCAATCTGACATTAACCAAAAAGTTCATTACATTATCAGATACTTCAAAGAAATACAGAATTGCAAACTTGATGAGGCAATACAAGAGAAGATAAGAACTGCAAAGAAAAGAAACACAACCCAACACTTAAGATGTAGGTAGATTGAAGGGCCTAAAATTGACTGGTTTCACAAACAATAAACATGTTCCTTATTTGTCTTAATAATAGGAATGAGAAATACACTTTGATTACCAGATGAATTCATTGTTTGACACTTATGTTGGTTATTATTGGGTCTAGCTTTAAAACTGGGCCATTTTGGTAGAATCTCTAAGTCTATTTATTGAACAGAAGCTTGGCTCAAATATGTTTCATTTAGAGGTTATTCATGTGCCACTTGCAGTCATGAACAGTGCACAAAACACACGAGGTTCATAAAGATGCCAATCAGAATGTAGTGATAACAATTTCCCTACCACTTACATGAAGGAATCAGATTGATCGTTTCAGTTAAATACCAACATATAAATCATGACAAGAAGTAATACCGTTCGAGCTTCCTCTATAGCTCCTATTAGGTCTTCGAATACAAGCTGAAAGGCATATCATTATCAGGATACAGATACAAAGATTATCATACACTACTAGTTTGGTGCCTATGACAGAAGCATCACAAATAATGAACCTCAGTGAGCAATCTATTGAAACGTGCTTCAACAGACTTCCTTATTTCTTCATAACATTTGTCTTTGTAGCCTTTCCCTTGAACCTTCAACTTCTGCTGTGTAAGATTTCTAGAAGACGATGATGTAGTTGCAGATTTTCTGAAGGAAAACAAAAAATAAGATTTACAAAACGACGCAAAATTGTTTCAAACTATTTATATTCATAAAACACACAGTAGGTAATCATCAGGCCAAATGCTTATCCATTAGTTGATAAGGTAAACATACTGGGCGTTTTTCCGAGGATTTGCTATAGATGCCATTGCACCACCTCCTTCAGCCTCAGCTGCTTCTTCAGCAAGCTGTTCATCCAGAATTTCTTGCATCTCAACAACCCTTTTCATTTTAAGGAGGAAAATGAAATGATGCATTAGCACCTAAATGAACCAAACCATCAGGCTCTTATGTCAATTTGTCCCATTATATTAGGCATACCTCAATGCGCGAACAAGAGTTTGTGGGCTGTAAAAAAGATATATGTGGAAAATGAGCAGCAGCACAAAATAGACAGTACAGTTGTTATGCTAACCACATAATCGAAAGATATGAAGGGAACTCATAGTGTGATTAACACTTGCATAGTTTTTGTACACCATAAGGTAATCAATTAAACAAACTGATTTATGATTTACAAGCACATGGCCTTCAAAATTACATACTCTTATTTCTTTTCTATGACCTGCATGAATAATATCCCATTTTCTGTTAAGGTAATCTTATTAACAAAACCCAGTGCCTAAAGTAGTAATGTCAAACCATTATTCCCAACTACTATCTTTAAGTTGAAAAAGTGAACATAACCTAAATCTTTCAACTCTCATGTGAATTTCGTTGACAATTCAAACATGAAAGTTCGCTGTTGAGCATACACAACAGCAAGTACTTATACTACTTACTTAAATGATTATACTGCATTCAGCCGCATACAATCATGTTTATGTTATTCATGGCCAGAAAACCAACTATGTGTATTGCTCGAGTAGTTTGGTAAGTAAGTAATTAATCATTGTCATGCATCCATTCAATGGGGGATGTGTTCAATCTTTTTCCTTCAGTCTGAATAGATAATGCATAAAATCCACCATCTTAAACCCAAATATGTCAGATTTGTTTGAAATTCATGCATTCAAATCTCAAATAAGATGCTTCTAAGCAGTTTATAACTTTCCCACAGGTAATGGCTATGTATTGCCAGTCTCACGAAGTTAAAACATTTTCATGGGTTACGGCGATTTATTGCCAGCCTCACAGGAAAACTAAAGTACATCAACAGGGTACTAAAACTTGCAGTCTAGGCAGTTCCTCTTCCATATTAGTGACCACTTTCTTTGACCTTCTTCACAATATTCTAAGTAATTCTATTTGCAGTGCTCTATAGTTGCTGGAATTAGTACAGTGTAGCTTAGATCGCTTTTTCAGGCTAAGTAAATATTCACAAATGGAAAGTCATTTACCTTTAAACTCAGTAAAGTATCAACAGGGTACTAAAACTTGCAGTCTAGGCAGTTCCTCTTCCATATTAGTGACCACTTTCTTTGACCTTCTTCACAATATTCTAAGTAATTCCATTTGCAGTGCTCTATAGTTGCTGGAATTAGTACAGTGTAGCTTAGATCGCTTTTTCAGGCTAAGTAAATATTCACAAATGGAAAGTCATTTACCTTTAAACTCAGTAAAGTAGAGTTGAACTTTTCAGAAACTTTGATTGGAATATTTTACATCAGAATTATTTGCCAGCTAATACTTTACTATATACTCTTCGATTATATCCTTGTTAAAAGACAAATCTGCTGTCTGGATTCAATTTTGTATTGAAAGCTACAAGAATTTTTTTCACTTTTTCTACATCAATCTTATGCAGTACTTACAAGTCCGACATAAGTCACAATAGAAGCAAGAACTGCATCAGTAAGATTGAATTCAAACTTGATTATAAACATGCAGCAACGTCCAAGCATATATCCTGAGCGAAATCCTATTAATCGCATAAAAAGGAGTATTCTTAATTTGTACAACACCACCCTCACATTACACCGTACACCCAAAGATACAGAAGAACCTGCAGCCTACCAAATTACTCAATATCTTTAAGAAAAGACAATGTTGTGATACAATGTTGGGGGCAAATTCGTGATAATAGAAAAATGTGGTTCAACAGTCAAAGTCTATAATGAAATTGGCTTAGCAATAGTTTCTTCTATCATCTTTATCCAGATAATGAGCGAGTGAACATGGCCTGGACATCCCTCGTCCTTCTAAGGATCTAATGTCGCTTATAATACCAGGTCAAGATGCCTACAATATTTTCGATATAATCATGTCATATCTTTCCCTGTAAGTTTCAGCTTAAGAACACAAAACACATGATCTCTGTCAGTTTTCGAGGCATTTTAATGTGACGACCACTTATTAGCTATGAGATGTCATTAAATGGCTGTTTGGTTGCAGCTTGACATGATTACTGACACCAGGCTGGCCTGAGATCCTTTTACATGTATTGCTTTCACTACAACATCATGACTACCAACATATTATGCATAATTGATGCTAACAAGTATCTCAAATTCTCAATACCAAAAACTAAATTTAGTAAATTACAAAACCTTTGTTTTGAAACTCCTCCCTGGAGAAGAATGTTGAGGTGGATAAAAGTGCATCCCTTTGCAATTATACTCCATATAACCATTTATAGTTTATAGTCTTTTACTTAATATTTTCCAATTGTTCATCAATTCCATTTGCACATCCCACAATTATATCTAATGGTCTGAACTCTTGGCACAGGATTGATAGGTACTTGGTAATGAGCTTGTTTTGGTACATTAATTGACCACTAAAACTACGGCTTAAGCTACTAGAGATTATTTCTTTTAATCAATGTCTTCAACAGCTACATCATGTCATTAAACCTGCTCTTATAAGTTATACTGTATCAAGTTACTTTATAACTGGAAGCTTAATTAGTTAAAGAAAAGATAACTGTGATCTTAACATCTTCAATATCGTGCATCCAAAGAGAGGTACATTATGCTCGACCAAAAAAAAAATGGGTTGCCCATTTACCCAGCCAGTTTATGTTTAGTGGCATTCCTCAGTTTTACCCAAGAAAATATGAACATGCTAGTCAATAAAAAAAATTAAATTAAAAAAACCCTCGAGATAAGGATACCTTTGTTTAGCAAGTTTAAGGAAGTTGGAAACATGACTCCATAATGTCTTCTCAAATGTCTCCCATGTGCTGTCTATATCTTCAAAGTACTCTCTGCGAAATTTTGTACATAACATATCTTAAATCATATCGAAAGTAAAACAGCTCATTTTTAAAATTAAGAAAATCAGGAGAGTATCACAATGTTTATATTAATATATTACTCACTCTATATATTTGTACTTTAACACCATTAGCATATTGCTTCAATTACATGGTTTGCCTTTTTATCCCAATAAAGATAAACATTAGGAATGTGAGGGTTGTAAAAACAAAACAGAAAATAATAAATTCACAATATTTGCACTATACTGTTGGAGTCGCTAAAGCTAAAGAACTTCTGCGAAGTAAAAGAGTAGTTGCTGATGTGACACAAAATGCCAGAGGTCCCCTCAATACTGGACAAGTCGAATAGTTATTTGATCAAGATTCAACAGTTGTAGGAACTTATCGCGAAACATAATTTTCAAAACAGAAACTTTATGACAATGAGATAAAGGAAGTGTTTCTAACCTGAGCCGACCAACCTCCTCTTTATGAGATCCCGCAGCTGCTAATGCAAACCTTCGTTTTCCATCCAGTGCAGTTAACCTCTGTAATTAATTAAAAATAAATAAAAAATCAGTGGCATAGCTTTGACCATGATATCAAATGTTTATTTCATCAAACACATCAATAGTCTATATCCAAAAGAATGTCAACCTCATAGGTGTTAACAAGTTCCTTGTCATCACTCAAAGAATTGCTTGCTTCAGCAGCCTCAATAGATATTGACATCATACCCTCCACATCCTAACCAAGGACAATGAAGTGATGTGGGCATGGATAAGAAACAGCTGAAATTTAGATATAGACAATCATAAATGGAACACTAAAAAGAATAAACTATGTACAGAGAGACATAGCTCCTTTGGACAAGGACACAACGGTGCAATGAAATGAATATTCCAGTGGCAAGACTATAAGGGAGTGAAGATAATGTATTCCTACATTGAACAGTTGACTTTGAATGAAGATATACTACACTCACCTTCAGAGTTGTGTTTAGGTTATTCCTCGAATTACTGAGGAGCTTTATCTGATCATGATTTTCAATCAAGGTTTGGCATTCTTGACATAACCTGTTACAAATAATAGTTTACATCAGTCTAAAACATTAATAGGTTACCGCATCAGATTCATTGTTTTGCCTAGAATATAGAGCATTGATCAAGTATGCTGCGTCGTCTTCGTACTTATCAATAGACACAAAATTTTCTCTGAGATGGTTTATCGTCTTCTGAGATAGGGACAGTGATTCTAGACCTGCTTGTGCCTGTTCAACCTGGACCCAGAAATTCAAGTGAGTGACAAAGTTACAGATTCAAGATAAACTCGGAAAAATACAGTTTTTAAGGTTGTAAAACCATATGTTTGAAGCAAACTGAAATGAATCATAAGTATTAGAGTTTGGAAAGATAACTAAATTATACATTTACAGGCTGAGGGCTTACCTGTTCAGAGACCATTGTACTGAGTTGTGCATCATTTGCCTGATACCAAACCATAACAAAATTGTTAACCTCTAAAAGTAGAATAATTTTCTTCATATATTGAGCCATCATAAGAGAAAATGCAAAGGAGCAAAACTCAGTAATTTAAAAGATCTTAGTCCAGAAAAGCAATGACAGAAGATACTACCCATCGAAAGAAGCTACCTCACGCACTGTTACTTAACAAAAGAGTTATACTGGCAAAGATCGACTAAAGCAGTAGGCTGGAGACTAAAGCTCCCAACCTTCGAAACTCTATTTGAAGCACAGATCCACGATATCTTATGATCAAAAGTAATTTCTATTCCTTCACGAAAATTTACAGAAGGAAAAAGAAAAAGATCAATGTAGTTAATTGGAATTATCTAGCACGCATCAGTATCAAATACTAACATCAGATTAGAGAGAGCAAAGAGGTATTGACTGATAAATTCATGCCTATGTGATTATTATCAACTTATGATGACATGAAAATAAAATGTTCAGCATAACATTCTCTAATAACTGATAAATCAAACTGACTCTCATGTGATCTCCGATTCAATTCCCACGCCTCTTTAATATTCACTCCTGAATTAAACTAACTAAGCTGATGATCCTTGCGTAAACGATTATTACGAATTAAAAGACAATTACATTCAAATTTGTAGAGAGTTTTCGTCAATTTTAATTCCAGGCACACTGTTAAGCTAAAAAATCTAGTAAGAACGAACGAGATTCATTGAGAAAGTGAGAATCAAACCTGTTGACGAGCAATGTAATCGGCCTTAATAGAAGCAATGGATTGAAGGAGCTCCGGCAGTGGTAGAAGCTTCGCCACTTCTCTCACCGCCGCTTCCTTCGCTTCCACACCTAGATCCTCCAAAATCATATTTGCTCTCCCGCTGTCCAGAGTGCTCGGCCACTCAAATTCGTACAATTAGTTCATATGTACCGGAATTTCGAAAGTAAAGCGAAAATACTGGGACTCTGGTTCGATCTTGACTAGTTAAAACGGGTTATGATCGTACTTATGGGTTTCGGTTAGTGGAGCAGGTAGCATGAAACCGAAAAAAATTCCCAAATTGTTGATCAATCGAAACCAACAATTTCTATTTGCAATTTTTTTTTAAAAAAAAAAAACCTTGACTGGTAAAACATACCTTCAAATAATAATTCTGATATTTATATTTACTTTTTAGGGAAATCAGTTACTAGATTTAAATGGTACCTATACAGAGTAGAATAAGTTAGAGGGAAACAAGTTATTATCTCAACAACAAAAAAAAGTTATTTAAAATAGGAACCTTTCATTATTACTTCTTAAAAGGAAAAAAAAAAAGTAAGATATTAAAATATATTATTGTCCAGTTAGAAATAAGATTATTAAAAAAGGACAGGCATACATAAATTATATCCAATACGAGATGCGAAAAGTTTGGGTAGTCGTTTTTTTTTAGAGAAGTCGGATCTTCATCAATATCATTTGAGTTACATTTTATTTATTAGAAGTTAATATTGCTATATTATACTAATTTAATATTGATATGGATGTATGATCTGATATAATTCATTTATTAGAAGTTAATATTGCTATATTATACTAACTTAAGATTGATATGGGTGTATGATTTGATATAATTTACTATTTAAGTTGGATTAATATATGGTGAGATATATGGCATTCACTTATTGAAAAAATACTATATCGAAGTTATGATCTGGTTGATAACATTTTATTTATTCCACATGATCAAGTTTTAGAATGTGAATACACTGCATGATTGTCTCATAATTGAGTAATATTTTCCAGTGATTTAGTAAAAAATAGAACATGTATAAGTATAATTATCTTTTGACTGAGTGATGCTGTTTTTGGCATTTTGCACCTGAAAATGTAAAGTTCTGGTACTTTGCATATTGACTTAAATTTTTTGGTACTTTGCATTCTGTAAATACAATTTTTTGACATTTTATACCTTGATGTGTATTTTGGTGAGTGGAGGGTAAAATAGCCATTTACAAATATTTTTGGCACTCTTCACCCTGAAAATATAAATTTTTCGCATTTTACCCACCGACATTAAATTTTTTGCACATGTTTTACTTTAACCAAAGTACTAACTATTAGTGATTAGGTAAGAACTTTTTTTTATAGTTTTACAATTCTTAAATTTAAAAAGGTAGTAGCTAATAATCATATAAATATTTATAGCGTTTACCAACAGTTGATTGGTCTAGTGGAAGGGACTAGTCACTACAAAGAATCGGACTCAGGTTCGAATCCTTGTTGGGAGAGTTACCCACTTAATGTGTCCAACCTGCCTCGAAAGGGATTAAACCTTTGGGAAACCAAAAAAAAAAATTATAGCTTATATTTTGTAGAAATATTTAGGAATTATTACATGTGATTTTATAATTAAAATATCATGAAACATGATAAGGTGTTAGATTTATAAACATATACAATGTAAAAAATCTAAAGAATATATGAAAACAACACAAAAGTATTGTCTTTTTTTCTTGATTTAAGTTTTACTGAGAGAAAATGCTAAAAGAAATTTTTTTAAATTAAAATAAATTAATAATAACATGTTTATGATTTTTTTATAATTAACATGTTTAAGAATTACTATGTCACAAAAAATACTAAATAAATTGATTATTTTATTTAGAGAAAAAATGTTATAAAATCAAAATATCTAAATTTAATCTATACCTTTATTTTATGGAAACAAATAATATAAAGGGTAAACACCACTTTTGGTCCCTCTTATCATTAACTTTTTACAGAGTGGTCCCTCTTATGTTTTTTTTCCCACTTTAGTCCCTACTATGAATTATTTGTTTCAGTTTAGTCCCTTTCAAGTGGTTCAAGGCGGTTCCGGTAACATGTGATATGCACATGAGGGCAATTTCGTCATTTCAAGTAAACTAACAGGGATATTTTCGTCTTTCTAATTTAAAAAAAATATTTAATCTCTTACAAACTAGGCTTTCATTTCAATCGAACTTAATCGTCCATTTCGTTCCAAACTAAAGTTTTCTCCCAAAATCTTCTTCAAACACCAAAATTGCTCACCAATTAAACAATATCTCAAATAGTCTCAATAGTGAACGGACGAAAATGCCCTAAAAAATATTCATATGCATGTCACGTATTATCGGAACCACCTGATGAGGACTAAAGTGAAACACATAATTCATAGTAGGGACTAAACTGAAACAAATAATTCATAGTAGGGACTAAAGTGGGAAAAAAAACATAAGAGGGACCACTCTGTAAAAAGTTAATGATAAGAGGGACCAAAAGTGGTGTTTACCCTAATATAAAACTTTTATACATTGTATGATTATGTATGAATATCACAATTAATAATGAGTGCCCATCTTAGAACAAAATGTACACATAATTTGCCCAGACAAAAAAAAATTAGTACGGTTATTTTGTGATCAAACTCATCACCATGATATCTTTTTCTTTTGTTCATGTATGATTGTTGTGCATGGAGAATGACTATTTTATCTCTCCACTGACGACAAGAGCCTTTTCAAAGGAAAACACATTAAGATGTAAAATGTCAAATAAATTATATTTCTAGGATGCAAAGTGCAAAGATTTTAAAATTGTGATGAAAATGTCAAAAGCTTATATTTTCAAGGTGCAAAGTGCCAACATTCTATATTATCAGGGTGCAAAGTTTCAAAATATTCAAAAATAACTATTTTACCTTCCACCACTCACCAGAATATACATTAAGGTGCAAAGTCTCGAATACATTGTATTTTCAAGATGCAAAGTACCAAAAAATTTAAGTCGGAATAAAAAATGCCAAAATCTTACAATTACAGGTGCAAAATGCCAAAAACTCGAGTGACGCAACCAATTAGAATTTGAATTGGAATTTTGGAGAACTTTGTTAGGAAAATGTATATCATACTCTCAAGAAAAATATTATATTTTCAACTTTTATGCGATAACACCAAACCATTGACTAATGGTACTTTAGCCAATCAAATAGCTAGCAATATTTCATATGGTGTATGTGGTAATAATTAAAGGAACAATAATAAAATTGTAATAAATAGTTCTATTATTAATAAACTTGTTTGTGTTTACTTGTGTGAAAATAGTAATTATGAGGGTAAATCTATAAAAATAATTCATTAAAAGCATACTCTGTTAAAAATTAAATAAATACTCATCTTTACTTAATATAGCCTGAGTCAAACATATGGTCAATAAACCATTATCCCCAATCACATTACTAAATAATTAGAAAACTGAAAGTACTTTCTGTAAAAGACTAAAATATAAAGAATACAATGCTATTAATTACAAGAAAACTATTGCTCAGATTCAATTTGGTTGCACCGACACAAAAACACAGCAAGTTTTGATTAATCAATATTCTAAAAAAATTTACAAATAATTTAATACCCTTACTTTATGTGTAAAAATATAAGTATGTCGGTCTGAGTTTGACTAAAATTTCCTATTAATTGCAAGGATAAACTCTCATAAGTCGTAAAAGTTTCATTGATTATTTGTAACATTAGATTTCATATGTAGCATCATTTTTCTTTCTGTTTACACCAATTCTTTTACTCTTTATAACTCTATAAAATCCAAGAGAAAAACAAAATTACTGTCTAGAAAAAATATCTATTTTCAAAATGTGGACTCTCAAATTTGTGTTTATCATACTATTAGCTAATTCCCTCTGTTTGGAAGCAGCTGGATTTCGTCGCTATAGTTTTGTCGTGAGTGCACCTTTTTTCTTCTTCATTTTCTTCAAATTTTAACACTTTCACCAAAAATATATCGTTAAAAAAATTCTTCCCTTGGGTAATTCTCAATGTTTTGTAATTTTGAACATAACAATTTAATGGCAATCCTATGATATTTATAATGTTTAGTTTATTCCTATGTGATTTGAAAAAGAGCAATTTCCCATTCAGCTAGATAGTGTAATTGACTTGTCGAAATTGAAAATGACATGAAAAGTGTTTTATAACACAGAGGGACATTTGCCACATTTATTATAACCGAGGTGGGTAGACTGTCACATGATCATAACACGGGCAGGTAAAGTGCCACATATAAAAATATCATAGAGGCAATGTGAAACTTTTATAAAGTTAAAGGGGGATAGAGTACTCTTTTCTAATCACATGAAGGTAAATTAAACATTATAAATATTACATCAGGGTAAATTGTCGTTAATTCGAAAAAGAGTATAATTTTTCTAGCGTCGTACTAGTTAAAGAGACTATAGACTATAGTGATAAACGTGGAGACGAAAAAGTAAAATTTTTCTTTATATATTGACTCTTTTAATTGAGTCTTTTGTGATAATTAATTTGCATTGCAGGTGAAGGAATCCTCATACAAGAAATTGTGTGAGACAAAGAAGATTTTGACAGTGAATGGTAAATTTCCTGGTCCAACTATAGAAGTTCATAAAGGGGAGACAATAGTTGTGGATGTTTATAACAAAGGAAAATATAATATCAGCATTCATTGGTAAGAGTTTAAGACCAATCCTTAATCTTGATTTCACTTAATTATGCCATAGCTAGACGTACTTGTTAGAAATCTAGATCATGTCAACATTATATATACTAGTGTATCTTCAACACGCGTCACCGCGTACTTTTAATTATGCAGCACGTATTTACTCGTGCATTAAATTATTTAAGCACACAAAATAATGATTTCTTCATGGAAAAAAGTAAAAGTAAATTTTATTTAAATGGGATAAGTAAAAAAGTTGAAATATTAAATAGTTAAATTAATTAAAGCACTATAAGAGCAAGATAGGAATACCAAAAAATTGTTACACCATAATATGACTTCTCTTTATAATAGTAAAAAAGATAAAATATGAAAAGATGGTAAAAAGTCACTTAATTAAATTAATTAAGATTAAAAAAGTAAAAGATAAAAATGTCATGGGAATTTGTGAAGAAGTTAAAAAGAAACAAAATTAAATTAATTTATATATTAAGGGCAAAATAGAAAAATCAAAAAATTGCTACACCATGCAATGGCTTCTCTTTATCAAGCATTTTGAAGACTGCACATACAAATTTGACATTTACATTCACCAGCAAAATGAATACTTTAGCCATTATATGTCACGTTTTCATAATATGATAGTATGAGGCTAGCTTTTGCAATTGCTCCGCCATATCCTCAATTTTTTTTTTCAAATGATAATTTATTGAGTAAAAATTCCCTTTTGTTATTCGATTATCAACACTTTAAAAATATTATTAATCAATTTACCCTCATATAAATATACTCAGGAAATGAATTGAAAGAATAAATATGCAATAATATATTAAAAAAAATCTTCTACACTTCACATTTGAATATCACTAGCTTGTGATTTCAATTTCACACCAAATAAGTTGATATAGTGATACTTGTATAATTAAAACAACACATATTGAAATTGCATTTCTATAAGAAAATTTATATTTGCAGGCATGGAGTGAAACAACCAAGAAATCCATGGACGGATGGGCCCGAATATATTACACAGTGTCCAATCAAACCCGGAAACAAATTTAGCCAAACGGTTATTTTTTCCGACGAGGTAGGGACGCTTTGGTGGCACGCCCACAGCGACTGGTCTCGAGCCACGGTGCACGGAGCTATTATCATCTACCCAAAGCCTGGAACCTCATACCCCTTCCCCAAACCTCAAGCAGATGTTCCAATTATAATAGATACATAAAAACAACATCTATGGGTATAAGTGTCTTTTTCCCAATAAATCATGAAGAATAGTCGCACTTACAGTAAGTGAATCACAATGAGATCGAGGGGGTAAATATTTTTGACTTGATAACATAGGAATTTTTCTACAAATTAGAGAATATACATGATGTATTTATTTTTGCATTTTTACTCATTTGACTTTGACATCCTTTTAATATAGGGGAATGGTGGAAAGAAGATATTTTAAAAGTTCTGGATGAATTTGTTGGATCTGGAGGCCAACCAAAAGACTCTGATGCCTATACTATAAATGGTAAACCTGGGAACCTATATCCCTGCTCAAAACATGGTATGTATTATCAATTTATCATTACCAAAATGACTCTGAGATATATATATATATATATATATATATTTTAAAAAGAAAATCATTTGCTTTATAATTATTATAAAAAAAACTGTGTTATTTTTATTACCAAAACCCGTGCTAATTTTTGTGCTCGATCTAATTGTTTGTAATTTCTCGACTGCAGATACATTCAAGTTGAAAGTGAAGCAAGGGAATACATATCTTCTCCGTATAATCAATGCTGCTCTAAATGAAGTTCACTTCTTCGGAGTAACAAAACACAATCTGACAGTTGTTGGAGTAGATGCAAGCTACACCAAGCCATTGACAAGGGACTACATAGTCATAAGCCCCGGCCAGACAATGGATTGTCTATTACAAGCCAACCAAGCGCCCGGTTCCTATTACATGGCGGCTACTGCCTACGTAAATGGCATTGGAATCAATTTCGACAACACAACAACCACAGCAATCCTAAAATACAAAGGGTATTTTGGTCAATCAACATCACCTTCTTTACCTACATTTCCTTCCTACAATGACACTTCTGCAGCAACAAACTTCAGTTTTAGCCTCAGAAGCTTAAATTCTCGACTTTATCCAATCTCGGTCCCTTTGAAAATAACTAAAAGAATCATTTCTACTATATCTGTAAACGTATTCCCTTGCCTTAAGTACCAAATATGTGAAGGACCAAACGGGACGCGATTGGCTGCAAGCATTAACAATATAAGCTTTGTGAACCCTTCAATTGATATTCTAGAGGCTTATTTCTATCAAGTTAATGGTGTGTTTGGCAAAAATTTCCCTAGCTTTCCACCTTTGGTGTTCAATTATACTGCAGATGTTATACCTTTGGAACTTGAGATACCGAAAAAAGGGACACAAGTGAAAGTTATTGAGTTTAATTCTGTGATGGAGGTGGTTTTTCAAGGGACAAATCAGGTTGCAGGGCTTGATCATCCAATGCATTTACATGGATTTAGTTTTTATGTTGTTGGATGGGGATTTGGAAACTTTGATGAAGCTAAGGACCCTTTGGACTATAATCTTGTCGATCCTCAACGTCGTAACACTATTATTGTGCCGAAAAATGGTTGGGTCGCAATCAGGTTCAAGGCAGATAATCCAGGTATGTATTTCATTTTTTTTTGTTATTTATTCAGTAGGAGGCAATTTGAAGAATGCATTAGTTCATTGCTCCACATGTAGCATCTAATTAAGTTCCCAATTACATTCTTTTTGGAACAGGGGTGTGGTTTTTGCATTGCCATTATGAGCGGCACCTGACTTGGGGCATGGAAACAGTATTTATTGTAAATAGTGGAAAACTTAGGACCGAACGTGTAATTCCGCCACCGCATGACATGCCACCATGTTAATTCTGCAAGCTGCAAAAAAATCTTCCCTACATTCAAGAAATTTAGTTATCATAACATTAACATATATATCATTCTTAATTACAAATTATTAATTGTTCTTGTCTTAATAATTTATTTGAATTTAATGTACAATGGGTGGACATGAAGATCTATTCATGACAATATTATATGTACACATGACAGTACTGAAGCTCATATTAGTTAATTTCTAGTGCTCAGAGTTGAAGTCATAAATAAGGGGAAAATGCATATTGCTACCCTGTGATATCGAAAACCTGCAAAAAACTACCCTGTGAAATTTTTTTTTGCACCAGACTTCCTTGTGTTTTCAAAAACCCTGCAAATTACACCCATTCCGTCTCCCTCCGTCAATTTTTTGACGCACGTGTATTCTACGCGCCAAAAATTCGATTTTTTTTGTTTCTGACGTAATTTTTCATTCAAAATGACAAGAATACCCTTGTAACTTTGAATCTTTGCAGAAAACTTCCTTGTATTTTTTAAAGTTTGCATAAAACCTCCTTGTGTTTTTTAAAGTTTGCAGAAAACTTCCTTGTGTTTTTTAAAGTTTGCGTAAAAGTTCATTGTGTTTTCCACCGTTTGCAAAAAACTTCCTTGTACTTTTGGAAGTTTGCGTCAAACTTCCTTATGCTTTGAAATGTTTGCAAAAAACTTCTATGTTTTTCTTAATGTTTGTAGAAAAGTAGCTCATATTTTTTAATGTTTGCGCAAAAAATTCTTGTACTTTTAAACGATTGTTCAAACTCCCTTATACTTTTATACTATACCCATAATTTTGTATCTTTTAAACTTCGCACATAATATCTCTTCTTTTCTTTGTTTGTTCCATATGAGAAGCGAGAGAGAAAAATTAGTGAGTTTTTGTAATTGTAAAAATATAATTTTTTATTAATATATAAGAGGTAATTTAGGCAATTCAATTAAAAATTAACGGTGTCAATGATTAACGGAGAATGGGTGTAATTTGTAGGGTTTTAGAAAACACAAAGAAGTCTGGTGCAAAAAAAATTTCACAGGGTAGTTTTTTGCAGGTTTTCGATATCACAGGGTAGTAATATGCATTTTTCCCGTTTATAAAAATATAATTTTTTTATTAATATATAAGGGGTAATTTAGGCAATTCAATTAAAAATTAACGGTGTCAATGATTAACGGAGAATGGGTGTAATTTGCAGGGTTTTTGAAAATACAAGGAAGTTTGGTGCAAAAAAAATTTCACAGGGTAGTTTTTTGCAGGTTTTCGATATCACAGGGTAGTAATATGCAGTTTCCCCCATAAATAATGATATATGCATATGGTTTTAGGAAAATTGAATTTGTGTTATGGTGTAAAGAGACGGAATTGGTGCAGTTAAACCAGAGAATTACGCTTTATTCATAACACTTTGTCACTTTATATATTTGGTGTTAAGTCTCTCCGAAAAACATATTTGATACCACAATTTGATGACGACAACAAATCTAGCTCTTAATCTCAACCGGCACATAACCTTAACTGCATCTATAACAAGTTGTGTCTTCCTACTAAAACTCGGCCACTTCTTCTCCGGTTTCCCACCTTCAAATTCGATGCTCCCCACCAATCTAGAAAACTCCTCACCATTAAAGCTTCTTGAGGAAGCTCAATATTAACCGTGTGTCGTCCCGATTTTACAGCAGTAGAAAATGAAGCCTTGTTTTCCTCGAACAGGACTACAAAGTCGTGTAAATATAAAGTTCCGTTTGTTCCGACTATAGTTACATCCATAGTCAAGTTGGCCAAGAATGAGACGTGGAGAGTCGCGAGTTTTCCATCTTCCCATTGTAAAGAAGCACTGCAAGCTATATGAGTACTGCTTTGTTGAAAACTGTACCGTGCAATGCAAGTGCCGATTTGGGTAATTCGAAATCGGCGGCCCATAAGATTGACCTTATGGAGTACCATCCGGCGTTGCCTAGAGCACCGATAGCATCAAGGTCTGGTTTTACACGAATGTCGTTTTGTAGAAAATCCTCCTTTGCTGCAAATGTGAAGCAACTATGGACCTGCAAAATAACAAGAGAATCGACTTAATTTAGCACTAGATTTATATTTTGCTTAATATTCGGAAAATATATATCTTAATAAATGCAGAGTAGACAAAGCAACACATGTACATACTCATCCAGTAAACAATGTAATGCCCTGCAATAACCAAAACAACTCAATAGATTTCTTATCAAAACAATATTTCAACAATTTAACTCCAAAAACTCACCATTTTAGCTCGCAAAAACACTCATAATTAATAAATCACTCTCTTTCTGCTTGTTTATATAATTTTCGGTTCATATTTAATTTCAAGGCGGAAACAGAGTTAATTAAATTCTGCATGGTAAATACTTGCATCAACTTATTTGAAGGCACACTAAAGAATAAATGTATAAGCTTATGAGCGAAACCACACGAATTCAATAAAAACAAAACTAGGATTAACAATTGGACTTACGGATTTAAGTCCACCAAAAAGCGAATCATCAGATAGAAACTCCTTCATTTTGGCCGTCCGTGGATTTGTCACTTTCTCCCTCTCTCTTTTACACAAACTTATATATTTAATCCAATAATAAAATTATAATTTTAAAATTATAATATTATTCATTCTGCTCCCAATTAGCCAATTTATATTTTGTGCAACAAAAAAAATCTCTCATTCGCATAAAAAACACTGAGTGGAGGATATTTATTTGGCAAATTCTTACATTGACCGGGTTTGATCGAACACAAAGTAATTATATGGCAAGTGCAATACACTTGTTTTGTAATTGGATGTAACTCTCAGGAAAGTGACAAATCACAAAGCAAATGCAATACACACTTACTTGGTAGTTGAATGAGATTGGTCAAGCCAGACTTGGACAAGAATTTTCATGTTAGAGCTACTCTTCTAATAATGATTCTCGTATTGAGAGTTAATAGGGTTTAATGATAAGTTAACCCCCTGTGATTTTAAAATGATTCACACTGTCTCCCTAAAAAAAATTAAGTTTTCAGAAAAAAAAAAATTTGAATTGACAATAATACCCCTTTTATGTGGACCATTTTACCCCCCTAAAGGGTAATTTCATCTTTCACCCTATACATTTCATGTCGACTTTCATAATTAGATACTCTCTAACTCGGGGAAGTAAATTGCTCTTTTTAAAAAATCACAGGGGATAAATTGCTTATTTTCAAATCACAGAAAGGGTATATTGAACATTATGATAATTACATGGGATAAATTGTCATTAACCCGTTAATAGGGATATATACTAGAGGAAATAAATTGCAACATATAAAATTAATAAAAACAAAATTTAAAGTTTTCCTAGATTTAAGAATTTTTAAAGGTAAACACAATACATCGTAATCTATCCAACAATACATCATAATCAATCCATTTATGTCAAAGTACAATAAATAACTATTATTGTTCTTAAAAAAATATTAGCAACAATACTAATAAATAAATTAAAAAAAAATCCACATTAATTTTTCCAAAATTAAAATTAACTTTGGGCTAATTACAAAATACAATACAGTATTTCATAGTTTTGAATATGTACTCCTACTAATTATCAAAAACAAAAACAAAAAAGAATATGTACTCCTATTGGCTATGAGTTTCACTTTGATTTGGGCTAACAAGATTTAGTGTTCTGTATTACTATGAGTAAAAGGCACGTTATTCGTCAAAAGATTCTTGTTCCATTTTGCTTCTATTGGGATAGATAATATCATATGTATCCAAATAATTAATAAACCGCTAATAACTTGGAATTTTTCATGTTGGACGTGGCGAATCTAAGAGTGGGAAGTGTCACGAATATTCAACGTGGCTTCAAGCAGATAACGCCACCACATAATTTCATGCATGCACTAAATAGGCCGGATTCGTGTGAGAAATTATTTGATACAACCATTATATAGAGCATCAAAATAAACGGTTGTAATTTGATCAAACTAGTATTTGCATTTCAATACATAGTAGTGATGAGATTATGGAGTCAACATTCCTTTAAATTTATGGATTGAGTTTAATATTCTCTTTGTGTTGTGCCATGTCATCCATACAACTGATGCACCAAATAATTTTTCTTTTCGTGTAAGAGCATCTCCAGCAACAGGCATTAAAGTCATTTTTAATGCTCCAACTGACAAAATGAAGAAAAAACTTGCTCCAGCAATGGCATTATCTCTGCACCTATTTTTAAGTCCACTCAATTTTGGCATCAAAAGTAATGCCTTTGCAAAGGCATTACTTTTTGGCTGAAAATTTGGGCAAATGTTATGTTTCTCTCCAACGGGTATAATTTGAAATTTTGCAACGATTAAAAAAATTCCACTATAAAATTAGCCACAATGTTTCAATCAAACCACACAACTTCTAGAATCTAATACAAATTTAAGAATCAAAGAAAGGTAATTTTGTTCATACATCAAGCAAGGGTAGTTTTGTTCATACCTCTTCAATTTCGATTTCAATTTCTTCAATTTCAGTTTCAATTTCTTACTTCAATATCTTATCGCTAAAAATCCTTAACATACTGACACGTGGATATAAAATCTTATCGGTAAAAATCCTTAACATTTTTTAACTTAATTATTTTTAATTTAATTTTCTTTACTTTTAACTTAATATGAAGTTAACTTAATTTTTTAAATTAATTTGAAATGATGCTCCATTTTTAATGCTTATTGCTGGTGCAAAAAACTTTTACGCATATATTAAAATACTTTAGCAGACATTAAAGAGTGATTTGATGCTGTTTTTTTATGGTGACTGTTGGAGATGCTCTAAAGCACCCATATATACTTTGGTGTAGGGTGCATAAATCTCAGACGTACAAAAGCAAATTAAAGATGAGTTCAATAGGACCGTGGCATGGCGGCGGTAGAAGGGGTGGCGGAGAGGGGTGGAACTTTGGGTCGCCTTTCTCTTCTGATTTATGGAACCCATGGGATTTTGGTGTCGGCGGCGGGATGAGCAGGGTTGGTCGTGGTCGTGGTGGCGACACAGGTGACGATGTCACTGCCCTGGCCCACGCCCACGTGGACTGGCGTGAAACTGACAAAGCCCACATCTTCCGTGTTGATCTCCCCGGTCAGTCATCTTTTTTTCTAATCTTTCATTTCTTTAACTTATCTTTAAATTTTTCTTACTAGTTCGAAATGAAATTATTAGAATAATTTTTTATTTAGTAATATTTCATTTGATGCACAAACTTTTCAAATACTTTTATTTGTTTGAAACCACAACAAAAAATTAAGAGGGGTAATACTTTTTAGCAATTTCTTTTGTAATTTTTTTATTCCTAGATGGTGTAAATTTAAACAATGAAGAAGAAAGAAAAAGAAGTAACAATTATAGGGTGCGCAGTTGGATTTTGTGCATTTTTTTCAGAAGGGTGCATGTTAGCAAAATTGTTACTTGCAAAATTAAGTGGGTCATTTGATGGGTTCTACTGCAGGAGTGACAAAAGAGAATCTGAAGGTACAAGTAGAAGATAACAACATACTACAAATAAGTGGTGAAAGAGTTGTAGAAAAGGAAGATGACAATGATAAGTGGCACAGGGTGGAGCGCCGCCGTGGGAGCTTCTCGAGGAGGTTTCAGTTGCCGGAAAATGTTAATGTTGATGCAATCAAGTGTGGGCTGGAGCACGGTGTGCTTACTGTGGATGTGCCGAAGAAGGAAGTGCAGGAGGAGGAGAAGAAGAATGTTAGATACATAGATATTGCTTAAGAAGTACTACTTGTTCATTTCCCCTTTTTTCTTCTTGTTAGTACATAGTGTAGTGTGTTTAATTATGTGGTTTATGTATCTTGACTATGCTGTGTAAAATGGCTGTGAAAATATGTTTAGTTGTGAATAAAAAGGAACAAGTTAAGAATATCATGTATATATAGAGACAAATATTTATTTATTTTATTGCAAGTAAGATAATGTATTTTTTGAAGTTTAAGAGAATAAGGTTGATAAAGTGAGATAAATTTAAATGTTTTCAGACTGTGAGATAAAGTGAGTAATCATTCTGGCAGACTTGTTTCTATTCTGAGGACAATTTTTTGCAAAATGTCCTTTGTTGTTACAGATGTAACATCGATCTGTCTTCTTGTTCCTGAATGATTTCTTCTTGAAGAATCTGAGACGTCCCTTCTTCTTAGAAGATTCTTTTTTATGTCCTTTGGACATCTTCTTGGGATGGCATGAACAATTATCTTTGGATTTGCATTTAATCTCCAGATGAGATTTCTTGCAAGCTTTGTCAAGATTCGTTTTGTTTTTCAACAAGGATTTGAACAGAGTTTGTTGCTCACAAAGCTTTTCAATTGTTGCAATTGCCATCTGATGGATTTCTCCAAGAGTGAGAGTATTGATGTCCTTATGTGCAGCTTCAACGAACCTGTTGAGTTCTTGATGAATCTCTTTAGGAAGGGATGCAGCATAGACATGCTTGAGATTAGGATCATTGCTTCCATTCAGAACATAGTAGAGTTCTGACATTCTTTTAAAATGAAGATCCAAATCTTTTCTTTGTAAGGAACATCACTTCATGGCAAAATAATTTTGTTGTGCTAGTTTATCATAGATAGAACTATCTCCAATAAATTCTTGATGAATTGCTCCGAGTACACGAGATAATTCTGCTTGGAAAAACTGCATCTGCCTGTATTGCCCAAGTGCCAAAAACCATTCTCTTAGAGTTCCTGTAAATCTTGATGCAAATTCTCTTATTATAACAGGAAGTCTGTGCTCTTTGGTTTTCTGTAAATCTATCCAAGCTGCAAAAGATTGAAGTCTTTCTCTTCTTTTGCTGACTGGAATATCATCAAATGTAAACCAAGGGCCATTGGATGGTTTAGCAGGTGAAGTATCCACTTGAGGTGGTGGAGTATCTTCCATTGTTGTTTCTTCCTCAGTTTCAGAAGGTTGTTGCTCTTGATATGAAGAGGAAGATGGATCAGCCATAAGAATCTTTGAGATGTCAGCAAAATCCTTTTCTGTTTTAGAATTTTGGCTAGAAGATTCTATGGAACTGGAGGATGACAAACTCTCATCAGATGTTTCAGAGGATTGATCTTGCTCAATCTCTGTCTTAGGAAAATCTCGGATCATGAGAGATTTGGGAGTGTCATCTACTTTGGCTTTGAGTTTTTCTCCTTTGGGTGGCACAGTCTTTTTAGACTTTTGTTTTACTGGAGGTTCCTCAAAGGGAATATCAGATGCCATGGCGAATTGTCTAGAATATCCAGAAGTTGATTTTGGTGGTTCGAAGAAGGATAAGGATGGTGTTTGTAAGAAAGGAAGATTAGGATTAAGCCTTCTCTTTCTATCTTCTTCCATATAATGGAGATCCTTTTTCAACTTTCTGATCTCTGCTTCTTTCTGATCAAACTCAGGACCCATAATATGTTGGGAGATAAGATACCTGAGTTCTTTGTCAAGAAGATCGATTCTGGCAACAATTCTGGTGTAGATCCTTTCAAGTTCTAAAGTGATGGAATCAACTTTGTTAGAGTTTTCTTGAACTTGAGATAAAACATTTTCAACTTTTGAATCTATTTGAACCAAGGTTTTATTCTGTACTCTGGAATTGGAAGTGTTCCAATTCAAGACTTCTTCTGCCGGAGTCAAATCTGGAATAGTCCTGCCATCAGAAGTTACTGTGGTGGAAACAACATATGGCCTAGTGGTTATTGATCCAGCTGTATTTCTTTCCAAAGGAGGAAATTCTGTTTCATAGTTATGAAACATCATACAAGGTTGAACTTGTGGGATAGCTGGAATAACAGGCGGCATAGATTGTCTGCAAGACTTTCTTTGTTCCTTTCTCAGGATTGCCAGAGCTTCATTATAACAAGGCAGTGGTTGAGTACTTGGAGGTGGATCTAGATCTGGATCATCAGATCTGTTGTTTCTGCAAGAAAGACGTTGTTTTCTTGCCTTTCTTCTTCTTCTTCTTCTGCTGGCTTCACTTTCATCATCATCGTCCGAATCGGATTGTTCATCACAAGAACATCCTGGATCACATCTGGATGGGTCAACATCCCATATGAAGTGACCATCAATTTTGTCTGTGTAGGCATGAGAACCATCAGGACTAAATGATGCTATAGGGATAGGAATCCTAGATCCATTCCATCCTATAGTTTCTCTGGAATCATTCACTGGTTGTATCATCAATTGCTTATTGAAGATGGGTTTAGATTTGGAAGTAGTAGCTTCCTCCTCCTGTGGTAGTTTAAAGATAGTCTTTGTGCGACCATCTGTCATCTGCTGGAACTCGTAATTGGTGGATCTGATAGGCTCATGAGTCTGTTGAAGAGACTCATAGTTTGTTATCCATTCAGTAGGCATAAGAAACTCCAATTCTCTTCGAGGGATTTGCCTAGGAACTTGGACAATGGTTGGCGTGTTAGATCCAGATTCTGCAAGAATCATTAAGGCATCTGGAGAACCAGATCCTTGAAGATCGAGTCCATGGTCTTGTAGACGATATACCAATTGATGATGGAGAGTTGCTGTAATTGCTGAGGCAATTTGTTCTGCACCAGTGATCTGAACTTGGATCTTTAAAGCCGTGGAAAGATTTCCATCGTTTAAAGACATAGCAAAGTTGGGGAAGTAAGTGAGTACAGCACTTCCGTTGTTGAGAGTAGTGACGACTGTCCCTATGACAGCATGTTCATATCTGGTGAAGCGAGTGTCTAGAAGAGCAAGCCTGGCTGTGACAGGAAGACCTTTTCTTCCTTGATAGGAAAGTACTAAACGAACTGCTCCAAAGTGGAGATGAGTGTAACCTTCTCTCTGCCAAGAGCTAATGAATTCCTGAGGAATATTGAGAGTGACATATTGCTCTTTTTTGGAGTAGGGGAGATCACATTTATCTAGCTTAGAGGTTTGTACAAATTCTTTTGTTTGAGGTCTGTTGGAAGAGATGAGGGAACAGATTCCTCTCAAGGAACCTCTTTTTCTGTAAATATTGTACGGACTTAGTAATGGTGGAACAGACTGTTCTACAACTGCGGAATCAGGGATGGTAGTGTATTCTACAAGGTTTTCAATTTTACTGGTAGAGTGACGAGGTAGAGATAAAGACGAGGACACAGAAATAAGTTGATCTGCAGATAAACTGGGAGTAGTCATGTTTATATGAATTCAACTAGTTCTTCTTCTACCAACTCTTCAGGTAACAAGGTTAATATACTCTTGGGGCTCTTTTGAGAAATGAAAACATGGCTCTGATACCATCGAGGGGCCGGGAGCCCTGCAACTCCTTAACAACAAGATCATTTTGACAAATTGCCTCAGCAATTACAGCAACTCTCCATCATCAATTGGTATATCGTCTACAAGACCATGGACTCGATCTTCAAGGATCTGGTTCTCCAGATGCCTTAATGATTCTTGCAGAATCTGGATCTAACACGCCAACCATTGTCCAAGTTCCTAGGCAAATCCCTCGAAGAGAATTGGAGCTTCTTATGCCTACTGAATGGATAACAAACTATGAGTCTCTTCAACAGACTCATGAGCCTATCAGATCCACCAATTACGAGTTCCAGCAGATGACAGATGGTCTCACAAAGACTATCTTTAAACTACCACAGGAGGAGGAAGCTACTACTTCCAAATCTAAACCCATCTTCAATAAGCAATTGATGATACAACCAATGAATGATTCCAGAGAAACTATAGGATGGAATGGATCTAGGATTCCTATCCCTATAGCATCATTTAGTCCTGATGGTTCTCATGCCTACACAGACAAAATTGATGGTCATTTCATATGGGATGTTGACCCATCCAGATGTGATCCAGGATGTTCTTGTGATGAACAATCCGATTCGGACGATGATGATGAAAGTGAAGCCAGCAGAAGAAGAAGAAGAAGAAAGGCAAGAAAACAACGTCTTTCTTGCAGAAACAACAGATCTGATGATCCAGTTCTAGATCCACCTCCAAGTACTCAACCACTGCCTTGTTATAATGAAGCTCTGGCAATCCTGAGAAAGGAACAAAGAAAGTCTTGCAGACAATCTATGCCGCCTGTTATTCCAGCTATCCCACAAGTTCAACCTTGTATGATGTTTCATAACTATGAAACAGAATTTCCTCCTTTGGAAAGAAATACAGCTGGATCAATAACCACTAGGCCATATGTTGTTTCCACCACAGTAACTTCTGATGGCAGGACTACTCCAGATTTGACTCCGGCAGAAGAAGTCTTGAATTGGAACACTTCCAATTCCAGAGTACAGAATAAAACCTTGGTTCAAATAGATTCAAAAGTTGAAAAGGTTTTATCTCAAGTTCAAGAAAACTCTAACAAAGTTGATTCCATCACTTTAGAACTTGAAAGGATCTACACCAGAATTGTTGCCAGAATCGATCTTCTTGACAAAGAACTCAGGTATCTTATCTCCCAACATATTATGGGTCCTGAGTTTGATCAGAAAGAAGCAGAGATCAGAAAGTTGAAAAAGGATCTCCATTATATGGAAGAAGATAGAAAGAGAAGGCTTAATCCTAATCTTCCTTTCTTACAAACACCATCCTTATCCTTCTTCGAACCACCAAAATCAACTTCTGGATATTCTAGACAATTCGCCATGGCATCTGATATTCCCTTTGAGGAACCTCCAGTAAAACAAAAGTCTAAAAAGACTGTGCCACCCAAAGGAGAAAAACTCAAAGCCAAAGTAGATGACACTCCCAAATCTCTCATGATCCGAGATTTTCCTAAGACAGAGATTGAGCAAGATCAATCCTCTGAAACATCTGATGAGAGTTTGTCATCCTCCAGTTCCATAGAATCTTCTAGCCAAAATTCTAAAACAGAAAAGGATTTTGCTGACATCTCAAAGATTCTTATGGCTGATCCATCTTCCTCTTCATATCAAGAGCAACAACCTTCTGAAACTGAGGAAGAAACAACAATGGAAGATACTCCACCACCTCAAGTGGATACTTCACCTGCTAAACCATCCAATGGCCCTTGGTTTACATTTGATGATATTCCAGTCAGCAAAAGAAGAGAAAGACTTCAATCTTTTGCAGCTTGGATAGATTTACAGAAAACCAAAGAGCACAGACTTCCTGTTATAATAAGAGAATTTGCATCAAGATTTACAGGAACTCTAAGAGAATGGTTTTTGGCACTTGGGCAATACAGGCAGATGCAGTTTTTCCAAGCAGAATTATCTCGTGTACTCGGAGCAATTCATCAAGAATTTATTGGAGATAGTTCTATCTATGATAAACTAGCACAACAAAATTATTTTGCCATGAAGTGATGTTCCTTACAAAGAAAAGATTTGGATCTTCATTTTAAAAGAATGTCAGAACTCTACTATGTTCTGAATGGAAGCAATGATCCTAATCTCAAGCATGTCTATGCTGCATCCCTTCCTAAAGAGATTCATCAAGAACTCAACAGGTTCGTTGAAGCTGCACATAAGGACATCAATACTCTCACTCTTGGAGAAATCCATCAGATGGCAATTGCAACAATTGAAAAGCTTTGTGAGCAACAAACTCTGTTCAAATCCTTGTTGAAAAACAAAACGAATCTTGACAAAGCTTGCAAGAAATCTCATCTGGAGATTAAATGCAAATCCAAAGATAATTGTTCATGCCATCCCAAGAAGATGTCCAAAGGACATAAAAAAGAATCTTCTAAGAAGAAGGGACGTCTCAGATTCTTCAAGAAGAAATCATTCAGGAACAAGAAGACAGATCGATGTTACATCTGTAACAACAAAGGACATTTTGCAAAAAATTGTCCTCAGAATAGAAACAAGTCTGCCAGAATGATTACTCATATTCTTCAGCATACTGAGACTACACTCGATGATACTGATGTTGAATCTCTTTTCTCTGAACAAGATGAACAAACTGAAGAGAGCCTCTTTGCTCTTGAAGAAATTGTGTCAGAAGAAAAGTCCAGTTCATCTGAGTCCGAACCAGAAGCAGAATACCTTCCTATACTACACTCTGTTACTATCAGCCAGGAAGCTATTCCACTCTATAATAATATTTGCATCTGTTTTGTTTCATATGAACCCAAGACTAAAGCCCAGTTGGTTCATGAAGACATAAAACAAGACATAAGGTTATTAACGGGCCAGTTCACTGAAGATAAATAAAATAATAAATGGGTCACTGGATATAGTATAAATATAATTATTAAAAGTAACCTAGAAATATTGTCACAGCATTAATTGTTGTTGTCAGAGTAAAAATAATATATTTTTGAAAATGCCCTCCTATTCAATTGGTAACCAATAATTATGTTTAGGGATAAGAGATTATGGTTAATACGTTTTTCAAATCCAGAACACTAATTGAAGATCTTCCGTGATTAATTTCTTAAACATAAAAAATTACTTCTGCTTTCTTACTCAACCATGGTGGTATCACCCATCGGCGGCCACCATTAACAGGATTCATAGACAATAGATAATAGTTGAGGAAAATTAATTGAAATAATCTCTGTTATTTTATCAACTCTAGACAACCAAATAAAATGACCCCTTTTTTTTTATTTTTTTCTCGTGGAGCAGGAAGAAAGTATAAGGAAAACAACAAAATAAATAATTAGGAAAATGGGTAGCTTGATTTAAGGAGAGAGAGAAAAGAGAAGTATAAAGTAACTAAGATATTATACTAATATTGATTAAATGTTGAGGGTATATTAAGGAATTAATAAAAATTGCTCTGACAGCAACAATTATTACTCTGACAATATCGATAGCCTTAAAAGTATTTCCTTCCTTTTTTTTTGGTGATAAAGAAGTAACTACTCTATTACAATAAGTCTTCTCTTAGTAGAGGCAAAATAAATTCAGGGGCCTCTTCCCACAAAACAACAGCTTCATCCAAGTTGTGTCGTTTCTTTGCTAGTGCATCCGCGCAAACATTGCTACTCTGTCTCTTGTGAGCGAGTATTTCCTTCCATGAACGACTATACTTCTCCATACATTTTTAATTTCTTTTTATTTAATCCTCAAAAGCTCATCTGTTGAAATAATCACAAAAATTTAGAAAAGAACTAGAGAACACACCTATTTAATATAGTGTTAAACCCGAAAACACACCTTTAGTGGCAAATTTTCATTTTTGACCCTCCAAAGTTGTTGTATTTTAAAATTAGTCATTTATTGTGATAGCTTGATAATATACGCTATTTATTGTGTCACAGTCATGAATTTCAACCTTTATTGCCGGAAAAAATCAATTTATGTCTTTTTTAACCGAAAATTAACAATTTATGTCCTATTTGACCTAAAAAACAAATTCGCCAAAAACATCATGTGTCGAGTGATAATTAAAATTGAGAATTTCAAATTTTGACTCCAATATTTGCGTTCAAGTTGCGTAATGGGTCTATAACTCAATTTTTGATGGAAAAACGGTTAAAGTGGCTCCAAAAATCGAAGATACCTATTTTTATTTATAAACTAATATACAATATGAATTTAGCAATACATATAAAGGAAATTTTGCTTTTTTTTGGTACCACGTGATAGGTCACTTTGCAACTTTGATACCATTGAACACGAAAATGCAAATTTAATACCACATGATAGGTTTTCATTGCACATTTCATACCAAGACCAATTTTCTGCCGATTTAATAACAATTTACCCCCTATAAAATGCACAATATTCAATATACCTCCTTGTAATTTGAAAAATAACATTTTACCCACTGTAATTTTATAAAAGTTTCACATCACCCTGACATTTTTATGTGGCATTTTACACCTCCCCCCCTCCGTTATAGTTTACCATCATGTATTATGATAAATGTGACAATTTACCTCCTTGTTTTATTAAAAATGCGACAATTTACCCCCTTATGGTACCAAAATATTTTTCATACCAACTCTCAATTTTAGCAAGTTATACTATCCGGCTGAAAGGGGTAAATTGATTCTTTAATTTTTTTTATAGAGGGTAAATTGTTCTTTTTCAAATCACACGGTGTTAAATTGAATATTATGCATTTTATAGGGGTTAAATTCCCATTAACTTTAGAGAAAAAATGTACGGTATGAAAGTTACAATTAAAACCTATCATGTGGTATATTTCAAGTCAGATAAGACATAAATTAATAATTTTCAGCAAAAATAAATAAATTTTCCAATCAAATAAACCATAAATTGATGATCTCCAGCAATAAGGACTAAGATTGATAATTGTTACACAATAAATGACATATTGTCAAACTACCACTATAAATGACCAATTTTAAAAAGTAACACCCTTAGGGCAAATAATTTGCTAATGTTTAGTTATAACTTAGTATGGTACATTTGTTTGAGCAGATAATTAACAAAATGCACAGCACTAAAAAAAAAAGGCCAAACCACCCGGCCTGACCCAAACCCATCAAAATCCAACCCATTCACGACCCATTTAGAAGGACCTGATTTTGACCCATCTGACCCCAACCCGTTCATTTGCCACACAATATATCACATGTTATAAACCTTTAATTTTTAATTAACTATATTTGAATATTTAATTATAACTTAGTATGGTACATTTATTTGAATATATAATTAACAAAACACACAACACTAAAAATAAACAGGCCGACTCGATCCGATCCAAACCTGTTAATGACCCCATTCAAACCCCGACCTGTTTGCCACCCATTTAAATGACCCGATTTTGACCCGACCTGTTTTCGAGCCGCCCGAACCCAACCCTGCCCGTTTGCCCCCGCCCCCCTAATCTGCACACAATATATCACATCTCAAAAACCTTGAATTTTCACTTCTACATTTCCAACTCATATTTCGGTTTGAGACCTAAAAAAGAGTTCCCTTTAAAATAGAATTTTTCATCTTAAAACTATCTTCTCAACCACTAGTGTTTAGAGCACAATGTAAATATATCGAAGAGTTTCAATTTTTAATTCTCACATAATACTCCAAACCTAACTAAAAGAACTAAAAGGGCGCAACAAACTTCTTTTATTTCTCACCTCAAACTCCAAACCAAACTAAAAGGGCACACGAATGGCGGGAACGGAGTCAAAGGGAGTATGACCTAACATTTACAACTTCAACCCATCCATATACATCTCACATTTTTAAACTTGAATGATTTATGACATCAAGCGTTCATGCACACACAATTCAATGAATGCCTTCAATTACCACAAATTCCAGTAAGCCACTAGATCAAAACTTTCCATTAACATAATACTTTTATAGTAATGGGTTAATATTGAAATAATATCCACAACATAGCACACATAACTCCAAGTACAGAAAAACATAGAAAACCATTCACAGATTTGCCTGAAACTATTGAAGTTGCAGAGATATTGTTACCTGCAGCAACAACATTCATATTTCTGGCATTTATTAATCTTACCCTACTGAAGCTAGACATTCTTTCAAAAGCTTTATTTACTATAGCGCTTTCAGAAGCTGAAGCAGGAGTTGTTGGTATAGACTCCACAAAGGCCCATAGAGCAGAAGAGAACCATGAGTCTGTACCATCATCATCCTGTTTGTCGCTTCCATTTTCATTTGCTCCGGTACAATGATTAACTAAATCATTATTTTGATTTTGATTATGTTGTACCAAACCTAAAACATACCAAAATGCGAAAATATCAGTAAAATAATCTAATATTATTTCATTAGAAGAGCTCTTGAAGCTGGCTCAAACTCCCCCGTTTCCACTTGGGTTTTAGAGTTTTCACCATCTTGAAGATGACATGGTCTTCCCATACCATCCATCTGTTCAAGAGCTCTATCAGATTAGTCCAACAACAGAATTACAGGTAACATTGAGAGAAAAAATGTTGCACAAATCATAAAAAAAAACCGAGTAGTAAAATCAGAGATACATTTCTAGCAGCTCAAAAATGGAATCAGTGGAGTCTGTACTGATTTCAGTACCTGAAGTTGAAGCTATAAATCCCTGATTTGCATTTGAGGCAGTTAAAACACTGCATCTTTGATCATCTGACCACAGCTGACAGCTGAATTCATTTGCATCATTATATTGTGGCTGCAGCTGGTAATTTAAAGTTCCATTCTCAAGATTGTTTGTGTATGTGCTTGAATTTGAATTTATAACTCCAATCTCCAAACTATTGACAAATTGTTGAGAAATTTGCCCGGATCCGCAAGGCGCCTGTTCATGGAGTAACATGGGTGCATCTTGGTATAGATCAAACTCACATAAACCATTGAACTCGTCAAACTCTGCCTTATATGAATTATACACCTGTCCAGCAGGATTTTCAGTGGCTGGTTCTGGACCAATCAGGTCATTCATTTCAAGGAAATCTTCAAGGAAATCCTCTTCAGTTACATGAGGAGCTTGTACATTAACATTTGGAGCAGAAGTGACCTCTGGTGCCTCAGAGAAATGTAATTGAGTAGTGCCTGACTGTGTAATGTCAAAACTAGCTTGTACATTAGGTTGCTGACTGCATGGTTTGAGAACTGGTAGACACAATTCCCTTAAAGAATTGTCAAATAAGGTACTCTGAGTCTTCAACCCACCAGCAAAATTGTCCAGAGCATAGTCATTAACATCAAGGGGCTCATCAAGTAGAGACTCATCTGCTATTTGATTCAAGAATTTATCAATATCATCTAGTGAAGACTGTGGATTAGTATTATCAGTAGGCAAAACTGCATTATCTTTCTTTACTGGCTCAATTGGGCACTGAACTTCAAATAAGTCATCAGCCCATTCCTCTTCCTTGAAGGGTGCACCATATTGTTCACCATTTTTTGGACCAGCCCCACTTTTCTTGTACACCTTGTACAGAGCATAGTAGTCCTGGGGAGTATGGCATCTCTTAAGCTCCTCTTCATCCATGGTATATTCGTGCATTACCCAATCTGTACGTTCCCCACTAGGTGCCCGACCTCTATAGAACACCAGAGTTTTCTTTATCCCAACTGCTCGAGAACCACACGTGATGACACGGTCTTTCCCAGTCACTTTCCAATATCCATGTCCTGTCGCGCGGTTGGACCTTGCTCCATTTGGATACTTCCTATCCCTTGGGCTAAAGAAGAACCACTGCCTGTCCCCAGTTTTCAATTTTGATAACCCTGCATTTTAAACACCAAAACTCAGTCAATAAAGACACCAACACAAAAAATTATTAAGTACTGCAAGATTAGTTGCTAGTGTTTCGGCAAATACACATCAAAAGATCACATTTCAGCATGTAAAACAGAAAAATACAGTAAGTATAAATCGAGCTCAAGCTTAATTTGAAGCTTGATAAAAAAACACAGCAGGTTGAAATTAAGCTTGAGCTCGATTTGATTGCTTAACGAACTTAGCTTAGAAAAGCTTGTCACTTTTAAGCTTATCGAGCTATGACATAGCATCAAAAGTCATTAAACAAAAAATATTGGGCAAGCTTATTTGATTTTTATAACTAACACTTTCAGCGAACGGACTAACTATGAAGTAGTTTCAATGGATTTTTTTCATTCTTATATGTACATATCATTAAAGTCCCATACATACCATATCTCACAATTAAAGCCAAAACCCAGATTAAATCAGATAATATTACAAATCCCTAACATAAAAGACAAACTAAATCAGCATATTAATAATCGATCGCAAAATAATAATTCAGAAACGCAGAATACAGATTAAGTCAACGATCAGAAACTCGTAAATTTGAAGAATTAGGGGAAGTGAACAATAAAGTAATACTTACCAGGCAACTCTTCAGGATCGCACTTGTAAACATCTATTTCTCCGATGACATCTAGACGGTGTCGTTTTTTGCAGATCTTCTTCTTTAGATAGTAAAGCACCATTTCCTCATCGGTGGGGTGGAATCTAAATCCCGGTGGAAATATCTTTCCGTCGCCTAAACAATCGGAACTTACCATTTCCTTTTTCCTGAGAAACAAAATTGATGAAGAAAAAACAAAATTGAGTGTGGAAAATGGAAAAGTTATGACTGACCAAGCAGCCGGGTGAGAGGAAAAGAAAAGAGAAAGGGAGTGGAGGAAGGAAAAGGTGATTTTGGTCAAAGGGAAATTTTTTATCAATTAAATTTGGTGTGGGCTACAAGTTTCGCGGAAATGCGAGAGAGAAATGCTTGGGTGGGTGAGAAGTGCACTGAGCTTAGTGTGTGGATGAGCATTGACTGACTTAAGATAAATGACAGATTTTTCATAGATGACATGGTGCAAGTGTGCAACAGACTAGGAAAATTTTAGATTGATATTTCCGTACAAGTGCACAATTGAAACGATATCACAGAGTTAATCTTAGCGTAAAATTTGGGACTAAATAGAATCTCCTCAATATGTTGCACTATAACATCCATACATCAGATGCATCAAATAAAAATTTCAAATAAAAGATACCATTGTGAATTGAGTTGTTATAAAGTAAAGATTATGCAATTTCTATCATGTAGTTATGTATACATATCATCTGCATTGCATGATATAGTTGGTTCAAAATTTGTGGACTGCAAATATGTTTGATAGAGTTGGTTTAAAGTTTTACTCAATTAGATTAAAAAAAAAAAAAAAAGTTATAGAGTACATAATACGGATATAAGCTACTTGAATTTAAGTATGATTTGATTAATTTCGTCTAAAGTTATATTCACTCGAAAATTTGAATTGAAATATAGTTTCAAACTCGATAAAAAAAAGTTAAATTCAAATGAAAAATATGTTTAAGGACCCTACTAGACTCAATTTACATGTTTAGTTTATAGAAAAAAATGAATGATACTCATGTTTTGAAAATCAGCACAAAACTACAATGTGAAATTTATATTGCACCAAATCATTTTGTACGTTTAGATTTTCTGCACAATCTCCCTTACTCCATTAGTTGTCTAACGTCACCAAGTTTTAATTGATATACTTAAAGTATCCCCAATATATAAGGAGATTATGTAGTTTTAAAAACTATAAGGGTATTATGTGCTAAGTTTAAAAGTACAAGGGGAGTTGTGCTCAGTTTAAAAATTACAAAGGGATTCCCCGCTAAGCTGAAAAAGTACAAGAAAAATCGTATCAAAGTCGCGTCATGCTTGTCACAAAACTGGCGAAAATGGATGGACGGGAGATTCTATGCAGAGAAATATAAAGTATAATGACTTTGATGCAATAAAAAATTTACAAATGAGTTTTATGCAAGTTTCACACTAACACATAGGAGCATCGTTCATTTTCCTCATAATTTATAGATTAGTAGAATATTGTTTAAGTATTAGTCTATAATTTCTATTTTCAGTAGGTGCCAAAGAATTTGGGGCATGGGGCATGGGTAATTACTTGAGCACATTTATTTGTTTAGACCTTTGATAGTAGATGATTTTAATTGATACCATTTTTAGTAAATAAATAAATATGCTTGTTATATTATGATCAATTATTCCATCTAAGTAATGGAGGTAGTATTTTTAGGTGAGTCAATATCAATATAATATAATTAAGCCATTAAATGGGCCAATATAGCTTTTATTTCTGGAGAAAAAGAAAATGTCACATATTAAAGTCACAAAAGAAACTTCTTATAGCCCACGTAAAAAAAAAGTAATATTGCTACGACTATTTAATTTGTCACTGTGATAAATAAAAAAAATCATCAATCTATATATGAGTCATGATCATTCCTATTAATATATATTAGTTCAATATGTATTAGAAAAATGAGTCAATGTATTATAACATAAGAAGCATAAGAAGAATCAAACTGAATTTTCATGTATCAAATATATATATATATATAGGAGAAGGGTCTTTGACCAATTTGGACTGAAATTCTTTTTTCTCCTAATTTTGAATTATTTTTAATCATAAAATAGTGCAATTAGTTAGTTGGCAAGTAAACATTTATGGTAAATCCCATTGATTATTTCCGAATTTTTGAATATTTTAGTAATGATTTACTTCCCTTTATATAAGAGTAAACTATTCTTAATTTTCATTAATTATTCTTAATTTGTCATTAATTATTTGGAAGGTTATGTATTCAAATTTTTACTTCCTACAAATCATGCTAAATATTAGGAATTCTACAAACCATGGAATATTATATAATGCTCATAACTAGGTTGTAGTTTACAAAAATCCTCTCGGCTGCCACCACCAAACAATAACCATAGCTACCTTTATTTGCTCATCAAGTGGTTTAGGTACTTAATTGATATCTTAACTATTATTTTCATATTTTTGTAGTCTTTAGCAAAGTATGTCATACTTTTCACAAGGAAGGTGTGCGTTTTGAATTTGTTGAGTATTTTTATTAAATTTTATTCTTTTTTTTTTATCACATTTGAAGATCTATATGTACATTTTTTCATATTTTTGTAGTCTTTATCTATTATATTTCGTAATCATTATTTTCATATTTTTTTAGTCTTAGAAAAGTATGTCATACTTTTCATCAGATATACGAGGAAGGTGTGCATTTTGAATTTGTTGAGTATTTTATTACATTTTATTCTTTTAATCACATTTGAAGATCTATATGTACATTTTTTTTCTTTCACATTTTTGTTTCTTTGTCTTGATTTAAAAATATTAGCTATTTATGATTTTGTTATTCTTTCTTTTATGTATTTTTCGAATTTTCTATTCATATGTTTTCTGATTCTCAATTTAACATTCTCTTATGTAATTTCTATTAATTAGATAAGGATTTCTTTTTCACAGATATCTATATTATCTATGTACTACATCTTTTAGTTGATGATTATATATTTATGGAGATATACATTTCTTGCTGTAATCATTCAAAAAATTCAAATTAAATCACTCTCTTATTATTCGTTGATTTAAAAAATTCTTCCTCTTTAATCTTTAAGTTTCAATTTCGGAAGAAAGTGCTTCAAGAACAACAAAAAGAAAATAGATTTTTACTGATTAGAGGTTCTTTCAAGAAGAAGTTAAAAAAAATGGTCTCTTCTTGGTTTTAAAGAGTATCATCATTCAAGGTGGAGAGTATATCTTTTTGGCTATTTCAATCTAATTTTTTTGATTTGAGTCGTTGGTAAATTTATTCACAAAATTTTATGGGGTATTATATTCTACTTAGCTACTTTGAGATAATTTGGTCTATTGTAGATTATAAATAGTAATTTATTATTGTGCTTTGGCTAAAGTGAGGTTTTTCGAGATTTATTTAGAATTTTCCAAGAAAATTATATACTATTCGTGATCTACTCTCTTTAGCACATAATAATTAGCTTGATTTAATGATCAATTAGTTTTGTAATGATATTTATTTTCTACCATTTTCTATAGTTTGTTTGTGAGACTAACTAACTAATTTACTATTCCTCTATATACTATCATAATTGGATTCCTATAATTTTTAAATTAATTATACTACTATATTATTTTCATTTAGTATTTTCTTCTCCTTCTATTTTTTATATGGGTATTTTTATGTTTGCTATTTTTTACATACCTACATCAAATACTAATTTTCAATTGTTTGGATATACTCACTAGATACATTTCTTTCCCCACTTTTTAAGGTTCTTTTAATTTCACTTTGTCTAAATCACGTGTTTTCAGTTTACATATACATGTCCTATTACCTAATAAATATTTTCTTTAATTTTATTTTCTCAATACTAATATTGTACAATAGTAAATCACATATTTCTTTCTTTTGGATTTAATCGATTTTAACTTTTTGATAATATAAATATTTTAAGAGAATCTTCCTCTGATTTAAGACATCAATAGGTTTGACATTCGTTTTTGATTTTATATTATTTTATTATATAATATTATTTATGGCTGTATTTTTCTATATATTTGCATTAATATGTGAATTATATGAAATTGATTATGATTATTGCTTAATTTTGTTTTATAGGTTCGGAAGAACTTGAAGTCTTTGTTGCAGAGAATCTTGATGAAGCTAAGTAATATGTTTACATTTACAATAATGAAACCCAAGTGTTTGGGAACTTGAACATATCATATCATATGAACCAGAAACAGATATAGTATTAAAACTTTATATATATATATATATATATATATATATATATGTGAACATTATTTTATTATATATTTTATATATTTGTATAACGGGGAATCTAGTCACAAAATGAGAAAGAGCGAGGACATTTATTATGCGTACCATGCCTATTATTACCATCACTCCCCATCTCCATCCCCTTAAATTCATGTTTCCTTCTCAATACAATAACAAACTTTAAAACATTCCACCCATCGTAGTTCTTAAATATACACCTCTTGCACTATCACCATGAGAATTATTCCGACTTAATCTACACGACTCATTCCCCCTACAACTATGACTACCAACTAACTCTTCCGAGTCAGGACCCGTTTTATTACAAGTCCTTGTCCAGAAACCATCACAGTCTTTATTGGAACTTGCATTGACCAAGCAAGAACCACTCGTCTCAGCATCTGAAGAGTACCGGTCCAAATCAGCAAGTGGTGAGTGCCTCAAGTGCAGAGGAGATGGAGAAGATGACGGTGATGATGTGTCAGAGTCGGAAGAATTTCTCCCCGGTCTACGCAGATAGTTCCGTAAGTCACCCAACATTTGATCAAAACTTTCATCAGTGCTAGTAGATTCTCTAGTACTGCTCTCTGTGCTGTGGGATCCAGCCTCGGAGAAGAACGTCGAAGAATGTTCACTAGAAGAGTCGTCTTCTGAATTTGCTATCTGAGAAGGATTATAACTTCTCGTGTGATTCAGGTAAAAGCAATCACTGCAAGTCTGATGGTCCCATGGTTCGGCAAGATGTTTACAAATCGGGCTTTTAGCTTTTCTTAGTCTTCTTGGGGCACGTGGTGAGCACCTAGTTAGGAAATTCAATTAAATTTTCAGGGACCAAATTGGTGAGGCACAGATGAAATTACAGAGAAGATAAAACTATTAAGAATCTTACCTCGCATAGAGAAGCATGTATGCTCCTTTAGACAAAACCTTTCCAAGGTCCACAGCTTGCACCTACAACCATGATAAACAATAGATATAAAAGTTAAAAAAAACCCGGTGATTATGTCATTAAAGAATCATGCAAGTTCGTACGAAATCTGTTTATGTTGTTCAATAAATTTTTACATCCATCAGATAGATTAGTTCCAATGATATGATTTACAACAAGTGGAGAATATTGGATATTAAGGAAGCTGTCAGTTTCCAGAACTATACCCTAGCTATAAATAAAATGTAAATGAAACATTGACTTGCAGAAAAAATGGTGCTAATCACAGTTATCAATAAGACCAACATTCATCTATATTATACCAGAGTAGTGACCATGAGCACTTGCAGCAACCGACCGCAGGTCTATAAATGGCTTCATTTGAATTATGGGACCTGGACCCAAGTATTTCAAATCCATAAAAATTGTAGCACTTGCTTGGATCCTTCTGATTTTTTGTGGATTTCATATTCTTTATTCATTATGTACTGTTCTTTATATCATAATAATGAATTCCAAATCCACCCAATAACGGAATAATGAATTTTTTTCTCCAAATCCTTCTTCAAATCCATTCAATACAAATGAAGCCAACAAATTTTCTTTCTTAGTGAACAATAAAAGAGAATATAGCAGAATGAAAGAACTTACTTTACTGTCATCAGCTTGGAACCACCTTCCCAGGTTATTCTTTACATAACACACATAGTGACCAGAAAAAGAGGCATTCATGATATCCAAGTGAACTACTACCCCATAAAGCGCATAAATTGGGGACTTATCACTTGTTCCACTCATGTATGGAGCTATATTTAGAATCTCTGGAAACTTCACTGCCTTGTTCAACTTCCCGAATTTTCCCGACTATAAACACAACAGTATAAGCAACTTGTATAAACACAAAAAACAACATAATAAAGTAAATATTTTACTTGAACTTACCTGAAATCTTTTAAGTGCAATAGTAAGAACATTAGGAGCATCCAATATTCTCAGCTTCTTTTTGGCTTTCTCATAGGACTTGCATCTACCAAATAATACAATGAGTTCAGTGTCCTGTGTCTATTTAAACCTAATTTCAGAATGATGTCCAGAGAATGGAATTGCATGCACTACTACATAAGTGTTGAGTAACAACAATGTCCAAATAACCTAAGATCTTATCTTAAAAAATTCTTTATCTGTTCCCAATCTAATGGAAAGTGATTGAGTATTGTTGAGTAAAAAGATTCTGGTTTACTAAAATTTGACAATGAAACAGGAAAGAATAAAGAAGCTACGAAACCCAATGGTAAAAAAAGGTATGATTGATCTCGTAATTAGCAAGCAAAATGAAACTCCGCTCTGATCTGAAAATTTCAAACCACCAAAACAACTTGTGAATAATTCTTTAAAGTGATAGCTTGTCAATAAGTAAAGCAATTCAGACATCACCGCACGGCTGTTGCATATGGTACCTTATTTAAAAAGCAAAACAGAGAGAGAGAAACAGAATGAAAATAAATAAAAGAATGTATTATTGAACCACATATATGTTACAATTTAACGCACAAGGTTATCATGCATAGTCAATCCCAAGGACATAAATTATATTCCTATATAAAGTAAATGATTACGAGAAAACCACAAGTGGCCCAGATATATTACTGTTTCACACACAAGGTTATCATGCAGAGTCGATCCCCAAAGAGATTAAAGTAAATGATTCCAAGAAGCAACCACGGAATTAAGAAGCTCACAAGGAATAAGAGAAAATTATCACATCAGTTTACGTGAAACAGGTAACTAAAGTTCATATATCATGGAATAAAATAACAGAAAGCCAATACACCCATGACCATAAATAAACTAGTTCTGGTTCATATAACTGATCAACATACCTGCCACAGTGGTACTTATTTTCACCATCTAAAATCTCGGAGCGAGTGAATTGACATAGGGCATCTTCGATAGTTCCTATATCTCCTCCTATCTCAACAGTAAGATCCATTATTCTTTCATGCTGTTCAGATTTGCTTCGACACCTCATGCACTCAATCTGCATATAAAGATAGTTCTAAAATATCTTCTCAATAAAGCTCTCCATCTCATAATATTCTAGAAATCTAAAATAACCTTTGATCGGAGGTAGCCCCCAAAAGTTAGCCCCATGAGAGTAGTTTCTTCACCCAAAGAGCTTGGCACATTATTCCTGGCTTCCTTTACGCAAATAAATTGCATGGCATCGATAGCATATCTGTAGATTCAATACATGTTCAAATGTATTTGATGATTGTTAAACAGTTAAACTGTAAAACATGATTTCACCTAAGAAGATTTTAGGTAAATAAATGCTGACTCACCGGAGAAATTCATGAGCGTCTTCTTCCTTTCCATTACCCAAATGGCTTCCCAGACGCTGCAATTTAGATATTATATGTGCCGGTGATAACGGAGAATAGCCTTCCTTGGCCTTCTTAACTAACGCTTCAAACTCACAGGTGAAGCACCATTCTTTGTTTTCACCTGATATGCAAGACATAAACAAAGAAAATTATATTGGTAAAATTAAATGAGATATTACAAAAGTTGATTTTACAAAAAAAAGAAGCATGTAGCAACACAAAAGACTATCCAAAAATGAAGTTTCACAGGATTTTTTGAGCAAATACGGCAAGATAGAGCGACTTACAAGCATTTGAATGAAGCCCTTGGAGGAAATAAGCAGTGAGGGGAGGAGTGAAAGTCAAACACTGGAGAACAGCATTTGCATAACAGCTGCAGGAGATTTGAGCAGAAGAAAACTCATGTTGGCATTAAATTTAACTCTAATAACTCAGCTAACAGGTATGTCAGAAAGCATCACCATCAGTCAAATAAATGAATTTTCTCAGACCCCGAAGTAACAGTGGATACCAATTTATGCATGACAAACAAAATCCTCAGCATAGTAGAACGTATCAAATGTCATAATAGTGAACGTAATTTCTACTATGATGTACTGTAATATGAAACTAGACACTGTTGTTGCAGCACATCAAGTAAGAATATGTACCCCCTTCATTATTTTGCTTACATAGTTTGATGTGGTGATAGGTAATTAAGTACAGAAAACAAATTCAGATCAAACTTAAGATAATCTACGTTTCTGTGAAAAGTTATTCACAATGCAGTATTGCATTATTCACAAAGAACCAGACAGCAAACTCACTTTATCAAGAAACTTATTAAAATACCTCCTCTGCCCCCATTATTTTTGCTACCATCTCTTTTTTTAGGATGTGCTAAGAAGCTAACTTGAATGAAATTCTCCCTGGTGTACTCTTCTATTTAAAAAGATAAGACTATACTATACTAACTACCATCCACTACTTCCAAGGATAAAAAAATTAAAAATATCCAAAATTTCATTTATAAACTCTTAAAAAACACAGAAGGAAAAAAAAAATGGGACTCAGAGGGTATAATATTAGAAACTATTAATATTATTAACATCTTAGTAGGGTTATACAGCCTAGAAGTAACGAATTTAGTTATTTGATTAGGGAAACCGGCAGTACCAACTGAAAGCAGCATTCTTGTCTGTATCGAATACAGAACTGAATTTGATACACAATGTAACATTTTATAATGGGGAGGCAATTTCACATGAAATATATACTTTTCTATTGAAACTGAAAAATAAAAAATTGTAAAAGTGCATTAACACTTATTACCACAATTTAGTAGGATAACAAATCAGTCTAGAAATTGCAGATACCATTAAGCTAAAGCATAGAACTTGAAAAGGAACCAATTATATAGAGCACAAATATAGGTTCAGTTCTCAATTTGCCAAAATCAGGAAAACCTACGTTGAACTCACCTATTACCACAATTTAGAAGTCCACGGGGGAATAATTCAACCTTTTTCCAGTTATAAAGCTTCACAAAAAGTTCGTAGGAAAATGAAGCCTGTAAAAACAAAACCAGGTTAGCTGCTCTCAGTTTCATTGATATAACAAAAACGGGTACAAAAACAAAGGAAGCTCCAGCAAACCTCATATCTTCCCGTAAGCACATTTCCAGCACCTAAACTACCATGCCCAATGAAGTGAGATGGTCTGAGTTGGTCCACGTCTTTCCTCGCCAATAAATTAGTTTCGCTCCTAGAATTTCGCTCATGGCTACTATTCTCTAAATAAGCAGCAGCAACCCTACAAACTCGTTCATTTTCCACAGAATGCACATCCAAATCACTGGTGGAGGTGCTAGAGGACAACTGAGCTTCAGAAGCTCTCACTTCCCGAGAATCAATTACTAGACATTTCCCTTTTTTTGAAATATCATTTGTGCCATCAATTTCATTGTCCCCTGGTTTAGACGACAAAGATTGCAAGCTACTAACTTCAACATCTTTACTTGGTACATTCCCTTTAGGCTTTCTATGTTCGTGACAAGAACTCGAGGAAGACAACTTAGCTTCTTCCATCTTTGAGATGCATTTAACTGAACCATTGCTGACACAAATATTGTTAGACAGTTCGCAACTGAAAAATAATGGTTCTGCGAACTTCAAACCATCTTCATTCACTTCTGATGATGCAGCTTCAGCAGTTGACTTCTTGGGTATTGATGTAACTGGACGAGGAGCATCCTCCATGAACTTGTTCATTTTAGAACCTAAAACTTCCGCACTGACATTAATTCTACCCGAAGACGAAAAACAAGAAGAGCGATGATTCAACATTTTAGCATCATCCAACTTATCAAGAGCATCTATTTTGGTTCTAATGGGTTCAACCGTTCCCTCCCAGAAACCAGAAGAAGGTGTAGAAGGTTCAGAAAGTGAATGTTCTTCAGAGCCAGCACCACTACAGTTTGATGAAGTTATATTTTCAGACTGTTCATCTGTGTCAATACAACCAGACTTTAGCATATTTGACACACTGGAAACAGCAGCACCATTATCAGGATTGGCAAATATAGGTTGCTCTTGTAAGAGTGGCTTCATTGACGACATATTGGTAGAAATACTCTGCCTGCTGAATTTATTAAGATCATCTAAATTGCTATCTGAGGCAGCTGACGTGTCACTTGAAATGTTGGATGAAGAATATTCGCCGAGAAGCGTGTTAACTGAAGCCTCCAGATTCATATCAGTTCCTTTCACGTAATCTTCAGTGTCAACTTCAGTGTCATTCTTCCCCCTAAGTACATGAAGAGTGGGACTCGAAAACATCGGTTCACCAGAAGATGATTCGTTTGGGTTAGTAATATGACATTTTCCAATTCCAATAGCATTACTGGTGCTTTCTGTTTCATATTGCTTAGACTTCTTGGGAAAAGAATGGACTCCTGTGTCAGAGTTTCGGTCAGTAGAAAGTGAGTGACATTTTTCCTTGTGACCTTGACGCCAATGGATTATTTGACATTTTCCAGAGCTGCAACATTTTATAATGAGAATAAATTCACTTTTAGATCCTTAAAGCACATTATACAGTAAACAAAAGCATCATAAGGAAATAGTAGTGTATACCCAAAAAAAAAGTTCTTTTATATTCAACATTTACCCCCCCCCCCCCTCCAAGCATCAGAATAGTAGGCTATCAAACCACTTCCAATCTTGAATCGGAAAAATTACAGTTAGTTCAAACATCTAGTTATCCCATTTTGAACAAGCTCAACCTTGTAAAAGTTCCATTTCCAACAGCAATCATTACATTTAATGATTGTAAATGGCGAAAACCACCTTTTAAATAGAGTTCCTACAGAACAGAACTCTAAATCTTCATATGAATCATAAAACCATAAAACACTGAAGTTCTAAATCTTATACGGACATGTAAATTTAGCGTTCATGCTAGAAAACTAAATATCCAAAGAATTTCCTATATGATTAGAAAAAGAACCTCTTAAGGTCCCAAGTTTTACAATCGCAAGGAACAAAAGGGTATTCATTAGTAAAAACGTCTTTAAGGACAATGTTATGGGGGAAAGCATAACCAAAAATTATCTTCAATAATTGTTATGGACCACAGGTTGATGGAGATGAATGCAATAGTAGACCAATAGCACCTTGCAAGTTATACTAATACTATAAGAGAGCAAGAACAGGGAAAAAGGTTAAGAAGCAATCTGTCTATGATAGATGAAATCTACCATTTGAGTCATATAATTAGGGAATCCTTCCACTTGGCAAGGCATAAATGACGGAGATCATGAATCTTGGCAAAATATCATAAGGTTAAAGATGGAGTCCGAGACTCCCAGTGACAGATGGACTTAAATATTTAAACATGGAGGCATTAAACCTATCAAATAGCAAATGAAAGTGGACCTAGAGGAAATACAGAGATATTTATTACAAGGCAGATGGCGAAGGCTATAATCAAATGGTTGGTATTGATCCTGGAATAACTTTCTCACCAACATCCATGCCAAGATCAATAAGAAAAAGATTTTACTGGTTGATGGACACCGTGATTCTATAGCTTGACACAAAAAAATATTAGTTGGTTATGACACAAATCAATTCTAGGTTTATGTACATGGATAAAAAGGATGTTGTAAGTTGAACAAATTTTAGGCAAGAGCCAAAACTTCAGAAACAACAGAAACTTAAATCTAGAGAAACATCAAAAGAAGTTGTGTGGATTTGTTATTCTATTCAAGTCAAGAACTTCGTGTTTGCCTTGACATGAATCTCCTACCACTACTTGTTCTAGCAGCGTCCAGCATGCAACCAAACCCATGTCACGAGAAATCAGAACAAATTGATCAGGTATCAGAATAAATTAATAATAAAGGAGATGTTACTATCACTTAGATGACTGAAGAGCTCAAAATCTGTCGACACAATTTTTACCACAAAGTGTTTTAAGCATACTTGTGATGAGTTTCAAAGAGGGGTTGGGTAGGAATTGCAACCTCAAGATCTACATACCAAATAAATAATATTCTAATCCCACAATTAGTGGTTCCATCTTGACTCGTGTTAACATCTTAGGTAACTATGACCATATGATGTATGTACACAGATCATGCTAATAATTAATGAATAGCAGAGTTGTATGACATTTCAATTTCTCGCAGATACTACTTTGCCAGATTATATGTCTAATTAGGACTCATGCTATTAGACTCTGCAATGACTAAATCCATCATTGAGATAGAGAACTGGATAATAAGTAACATCATAAAACAAGGACGTGCATATAATATGATTCATTAAAGGAGGATGCACTAGAGTGATCATTGTCATTTATAGAATGGTTCTAATACAAATTAATAATCATCCTCTGAATTTTTGTATGTTATCAGTAAGCATATCAGTTTAATGGTTGTTTGTAAACACAAAGCACGATGCAAACATGCAGACAAAATCAACATCTCAACTAAGAAAGTATATTCAAGTGATATTCTATTACCTATCATAAATTCATACTTGATATATCCGGCCGGATATTGTTATCATATATATACACAGACACACACAGACGTAGATACATGCAACATCTCAAATATTTCCTCCAGGGCGTCATCACTACCTCAATGCAATTATGCGTTTTCGTTAGCTACATGAGGTAATACTTCAGCTGAATAGAAGTAGTGTGGCACATCGAGCAAATAGGAAAGGAATATGGAAGGAAACGACACCTCCAAATCTATTCTTAATTAGTAAAATTCATATAAATCTCATTTTACGGATTTTTTTATATTCCAACATAACTCTCTAGTAGTGAACTTTCCATGACAGATCCAGTCCCACTCATTTCTGCAAAACACCAGCCGCTTTAACTTAGTTTCAGATGGCATTTGACAATTAATGGTTATCCTTAATTCCGACATTGCTAGTGAACCTTATAATGGGCAACTATAACACACATAAATGAAGCTTCATGCAAATTCCAAATGTGTCTCAGACTAAGGTTATTTAAGTCATCTATACACCAAAGTACTTTTTTTCCATCAAAATTGATTTGTATAAATCACTCAAACTCCAAACATTTCAGACTAGGCTTCATTCAAGTTATCTATACACCAAAAAAATGACTATCATTCCATCAAAACTAATTTGTATAAATCACTCGAACTCCACGTAGCTTAGACTAAAAGCTTCACTCAAGTTATCTATACACCAAAAATAAATTTACTATATTTCCATCAAAATTGATTCTTATAAATCACTCGAACTCCACGCATCTCAGACTAAGCTTCATTCAAGTTATCTATACACCAATAAAAATTACTTTATTTCCATCAAAATTGATTCGTATAAATCACTCAAACTCTACACATAACTAATCAAACCTCACAATTAGCCAAAAATGTGTGAACGACACAAGATAAACAACAACACAAAAAAAATAGAATTTAGGGTTCATCAATCAACTTACCAGTAATGAACAGATTTACACTGCTTACACCGTGTCGTAGTCGGACAAAAACAAACCTCACACGGATACTGCTGTATTTGCCGCCCTGGAGAAGATCCAAACCCTACCGTCGCTTCCTCCTCCACCACCTCCGCCTCCTCGGAAACACCATATCCATGTCTACTATATCCAGAAGCTTCTTCAAGCTCAGCCCTAACCGCTTCTTCCGACGCAAAAGCCATACGCCTCCTGATCTCCTCCCTCCGCATCAACATGCGCCGCCATTTCCAGCGAACTACCAACAACCCAACCACCACCGCCGCCGCCGATGCCACAGCACTGTACAATAATCCTAGATCCCCTTCCAAAAGCATTTATGCAAATTGAAATAGAGCATCCAAAAGCCCTAATTATTAAATATACTTACATTACCTAAAAAATTGAGAAATAAGAAGAATAATTATTGACTGCTGAGATCGAGAAATCAGGGATTTTCTCGTACGGAGAGAGAGCGCGTTTGTGTGTCGGAGAGAGAAAGAAAGTGCTTTATTTTACGCGAGAAATCTTGCTGAAGATTCTTTGCGGTTGTTTTTTCCTTTTTACTGTTTTAATAAATATAGTAAATTTCCTTGTGTGTATTCCTTCCTCAAATATGAAGAAATCTTTTATTATGTAATAATTTATTGAGAAGGGAAGAAAGTGTAACAAAGTATCTTTTTGTAGCACACTTTCCTCTTTTAATTTGTTATTAATAAGCATTTTATTTGGGATTTGCCATAAACAAAAAATTGAAGCGTGTATTTTAAAATTTAATAGTGATATATCATATACAAGAATATTAAATGACTTTTAGGATTATTTAAACATATATCAAATAATATCCAATCCATAGTAGTTGATTTTCAAACACATAAAGCTTGAATGAGCCGTAATCGTTGAATACCTAACTGTTACATGCAAAATGTATGTGGTCGTTAAGCAAATGCATGTAGCCGTCGTACAAGTACTGAAATGTAAATAAGTATATAGTCGAATCCATAACCAAACTAGTGTCTACTAACTTTAAAAAAATAGGTTTAGGCAAACAATACAGAAAAATGACTTATATTAACTAATAATTAACAAAGTACATGATTAACCTCAATCGTCTAAAGGCATAGTTAACAAAGTTGGATTTTCACGGAAACTTAATAGTTAAAAACTTCTAATATTCTCTCTTGTCGAGCTTAATTATGCTTAATTACATACTTTCCTCTAAGTAAATTACTTATGAGCTTAATTATTAGCCTAAGATACAAAAACATTGTTTACACTTTGAGATCCATGTTTTCATAATATAGCGGGGCGGGGGATGGAGAATCCTTTCAAATGGAATTGGTCCTATTAATTATTTAGTGTTTAATGATCTTAATATATCTAGGAATGAATGATTTGAGCATAGAGATTAATTATATTCTTCATTTCTTTAAACGAGCTGGAATTAATTAATTTTGGACGTACACTTTCCGAACTCAAAAAATTACTCTCACAATACATGCCTTTTTTAATTCAAACTCTATTTTGGTATGCTCGTCTCGTTATTAATTATTGCTCGTTCAACTCATAATAAACCTACAAGACAAGTACACGCAATAAGTCTCTAAAACTACTAAAAATCACACTCCAAAAATATTAACTAAACCCTAAATTAGGACACTTTACTTAAAATAACTACTTTGACTATATAAAACACTTGGGAGAACTGTGTAGCTTCATTTTGATATCTTTTATATATATATATATAGGAGAATGGTCCTTTGACTTCAATTCATAAATTTTGACTCAATTCTTTTTTCTTAGAATTTAGAATTTTTTTTTTATTGTCAAAAATTTATTGATTGGGTAATCTCTTATCTACAAGCTGAAAGTTTTTCAAATTATAAATTGAGTTTAGTTCAAATTATCTTAGCTAATTAATTGATATGCTAAATTTATGCCACCGAAATAGTTTCCTTTATGAAGAAAATAGAATTGGAATATGAATTTAGGGTGAGTTTGGCCTAGCGATTCGAAAATCAATTATAGGAGAATTAATTTTACTAAAATGAATTTTGGCAATAATTGATTATGATAAAATTCAATTATAAAATAATTGCTTTTGGATAATAGCTTTTGCAAAAGTAACACTTTAGTAGCTTTTGAAATAAGTTGATTTTTAGCTTATGGAGATCCCAAAAGTGATTATGATATTAGGGGTCAAACACCATTAAAATCACGATTGACTAAAAGCAATTTCTATAATTGGGGACAAACACTTCAAAAATCACAATGAAGGTCTAGAAGTGCTTTTAAGAGCTCCCACCGCTGGGCCAAACTCACCATTAATACATTATAAAAAAGCACGTTACAAGTTTCAAGGATTTTCAAATTTTAAGTCAATTTTAGTTTAAAAATATCTTAACTAATTCTTAATTGATATGCTAAGATCATGCCCCCAAAATAGTTATCCTTGATTACGGAAATTAGTATATTTAGTTCATTATAATAATCAACTTCTTAATCTAAACTATTGCTCGGAACATTGGTCAAGCCTTTGCTCATTGTTTAGTTTCATATCCTTTTTTTATTCAATGATTTAATCTACTTTGTTTCTCTATTTTTTTTTCTTTCTTTTATATTATAGACTAACCATTTTTTTTCAGGTTCGTGTTTGAACATCTTGAACTTTTGCTCATAATAACATTCTTTGTGCCTTTGCACATTCTTTTAATTTCATATCCATTTTACCTTCGATTATTTAATTTACTGTGTTTATATTGTTTTCTTTTATTGGGTTTTAGACATCTTTAGATCTAATGAATTTTTCTTTTTATGCAGAAGAGTTTTCAGTGAAATGTCATTATCGAGAGTTTAAGACACAAAGATTAATTCTACTTAATGAATTGTAAGTTTTCGGTTGGTAGCATAATTTTGAGTGTAACATCATTGAATTTTTTCAAATATTAAGATAAAATCTAATTTTTTGAATAATTTATATCGATATTTTTTATTGTCTTACAACCAAATAACATATATGAACATTGATATTTTGGAATAGAGAGATTTTAACTGAAAACTAAAGGTATATAGTTTTGGAGAAGGGCGAGAGAATATAGTCCTACGCAATGACTACTTATTGAAATTGACACGTGACAATTAGCTTCAATTTATCTTTTAATTGTTTAATTTTCTTGAAATTTATGTGAAATTTATGGTCTCATATGGATTTTAAGACTTTTTGAAGTTATTTCATGAAACTTATGATATTCATCATATTGGTTGTTTTTTTTTCATTTTTTTAGAATTCATCGATTAGTTATTTTCTTCTTCAAATTCATCTTCAATGTGTTTTTTTTCAGTTTCAAGTGGTCAATTTTGTAATTTTACATGGATTTTAAGACATTTTTTAGGTTACTTGAGTTTTATGATATACATGTTATATTTTTTCCTCTTTGCATTATTTTTTTCCTTCTCCAAAAGTTAATTTATTAATAAAAATATTCATGTTTATTAAAACTTTATGCTTAACAAAAAAAATTTTTTTTAACGCATATACCGCTACCCACAACTACTTTGTGGTCTCATGTCAAACTTCCTAGCAAGTCGTCATGTGATGTCTAGGTCATTATTGTAATTCTAAAAAATAGTCAACAAAGGTAAAATGAGTATTTTATTATAAATTTTAGGGATGAAGTCACACGGTAAAGGATACCAACATGAGAAAACAAAAAAGTAGGAGATGTTTAAATTATTGCTGTAACCAAATGGAATATTTATGTAATTTCATTAAATCTTAAGGTGCATGTAGACAATTGTCTCTAGCAAATAGCTACAAGTTGGGTTACTTTAAGCTTTTTTGTCAAAATTATATCACAATTTATCTGCAATAAACTAAAACAAAAATCCTACAATGGATAAACCATTGTAGTACTACAATGGATAAAACCTATTGTAGTACCCAAAAAAATCACAAGACACTATCAAATGTATATAGACAAAAATAATACAAGTTTATGATTATCCATTAGGTTACAAATATATATAAAGATTACTTACTAGCATTATGCATGATATATTGTGAACACGAACTGATCAAATGTGATGTAATTTTACCTTCTTTCAATTGAGACTATCACACACTTTGAAATTGAGAGTGGACATGAAAAGTTTTGATTAGAAAGACAAAAGTACTCAAATTTAAAGTATCACATTTATCATAATATAAGGGTTAAGTGTCACATTTATCATAACACATGGGGTAAAATACCACATTTATCATAACACAGGGGATTAAAGTGCCACATTTATAAATCGATTGGGTCAAACTATAGTATATTCCCCAATAGGGATAGCACTATCAATTCGTATTTTTTTAAATTTGAAAATATCAAGGAGGTGGTGTGAAACTTTTATAGGATTATATGGGGGTAATTTTTCTTTTTTCAAATTACATGAAGGTAAATTGAACATTATTCATATCACATAGGGATAAATTGTCATTAACCCTTTTTTTGCTCATATTGAAGAAGGAATTTTAATAGTTTTAAACTTTTAATAGTTAAGGTTTAGATAATTCATAACTATAATCTCACCAAAATGGTATTATATAAAATAATAATTTAATGCTATATTGTGCATAGCACGGGAGTAAGCTAGTTAAGATTTAAGACGTGTCATTGACATTTTTTTGGAGGTTCACAAAAGGCAAAGAATAACATATATAGAACTCATCGTGTCATAGAAGATGATGAATGGTAGAATTTTCCAAAATTATTTCGTTTTCGAGAAATGTCAACCAAATATATTTTTTACTTTTTGAAATAAATTTTTCACCTTTTAATTTTCTCAAACTACTCTATCAAAAGTCAAACAAACAATAATTTTCTTATCTCTAAATAAAACATATACAAACTCTACTCTTATTTGACATAAAGTAACTTATCTTTTACCCAATTTATCTCACATAACAAACATAAGTTGACATAAAGTTTTACATATCTTACACCTACAACATAACTATTCCAAAAAAAATATATACCTACTTTATTTTTCAAATTACTTTCTCAATACTCAAATAAATAACATTACGCAAGTCAAGATTATTTTCCAAATATCCATTATTCTCCCGGATTACTTTCTAAAACACCAAACAAACGGACCCATAGTGTTTGGAAAAATAATTAAAAAGAAAGAAGACTATGGACCTGTTTGTTTGGCGTTTGGGAAAGTAGTTTGGGAGAGTAGTGGAGGTTTGTGAAATAATCTCGATTTGCGTAATATTGTTTGTTTGGGTTTTGGGAGAGTGGTTTGAGAAATAAAATAGGTGTAGGTTTTTTTGGAAGAGTTGGGTTGTAGGTGTAAGATGTGTAAGACTTTATGTCAAATCATGTTTGTTATGTGAGATAAATTGTGTAAGATATATGTTACTTTATGTCAAATCAAAGTAGAGTTTGTATAGATTTTGTTTAGAGATAAGAAAATTGTTGTTTGTTTGACTTCTGAGAGAGTAGTTTGAGAAAATTAATGGATGAAAAATTTATTTCGAAAAATAGAAAATATGTTTATTTGGCATTTCCCAAACACAAAAAAATTATGGGAAACGCCAAACAAACAGGCCCTATAGCATTAGCTAGTCTGATTGTGATGATGGTGATCAGAGGGACAGCAAATCTGTACTATAAAGAAGGTGGGGTATAAAAATGTTTAATATTACTGGATGGAGAAATTTCTAAGTCCTCGATTGCATGGAGAAATTGTAACGTATATGGAATTTTGGGAAGATTCTTCTATAGACCCGGTCCAGGAGTGTGGTCTACGTTTTTTTCTTTTTTTTTTCTTCTTCTTTTTTTTTTATTTTTCATTCTTTCTTTTTTCTTCCTTATAACTAATATTCTTTTACACAATTCAAACACATTTATATACTTTGTGTTGCAAACTTATAATATATTGTTCCTATCAAAATTTTATTGTACACTACAAAAAACTTAAATTTTAGTAACAAAATACTAAAGGACAAAGTGATAAAAATTTAAATATTATCACTAAAATGATGTACATAGACACATTAGTGACAAGAAATGTAAAAAAATTGACATTATTGACATTTATAAACACCCCAAAAGTGACACCTAAAAAGTTGTTACTTAATTGTAGTGACAATATTTATTGTCACTAAGTTGTCTCTAAAATGTTGTCATTAATTGTCAATAATGACAACTTAAGTCACATACATTTGTCACTAATAGCCATTAGTGACAATTTAAAAATATATTTTGTCACTATTGCACTAAAAATATATTTTGTCACTATTTGCACTTGTCACTAAATATAAAAAAATGACAATTTCAACAATTTCATTTAATATTTTGTCAATAAATTCATTTTTCTTGTATTGGTGGTCTTCTTTTATGTATTCTGTATTTTTCGTAATCGTTCAGTGTTGTTGTGGTTACATGTTTATTTATTTTTGAAGATGTGAATTCGCAAATTCATTGTGTCATTTTGTACTATAATTTATTAAATAATTAAGATAGATATTTTATTTTTATAGAATTAATTTAAACATTAAACATTTTTAAAGAAGAAATAATGCGTGGAAAATGCAATAATAATTTTGATAGAAGCAAACATCATATTGAAAATTTACAACACAAAATATGTCAATGTTTTTTTAATTGAATAAGAGAATTTTAGTTATTAATGATGAAAAGGAAAAAGAAAAGAAGAAGAGAAAAGAAAAGAAAAAGAAAATAAAAATAAAAAACCTGGACCACATGGTCCAGGAGTTAACTCCTGGACCAGGTCCGGGGAAGAATGTCCCGGAATTTTGGTTCAAGTGCGTTTAGAACTTCAGTTTGGATGTGACAGTTTTCACCTCACCAAATTCAATCACTTCAATAATCAAATAATAACATAATATCGAATTTTTTTCCAATATAGCTTTCTAGACAAAAGTATTTTTCAATATGACTCAAACTGAAAAGTATTTCCCTAAATGTATCTTTTGTGATAAATCGCAGTTGGCAACTGCGATTCTTCAAAAAAATCGCAGTTGCCAACTGCGATTTATCAGTTTTTACCCAAAAAAAAAAAAAAAAAAAATTACTGAGAAATCGCAGTTACTAACTGCGATTTATCAGTAATTTTTTTTTTTTTTTTTTTACTTCTAATTTACAATACTATGTGCAATTGTTTGAAATTAAATATTTTTGACATTGGAATCGAGAAAATATTTATATATATATATATATATATATATATATATTTTATACTATGAGACATCACAAGTATATTGCAAAATACCATGTTAAAATAGGAGAGAAATGTTGTAGGTTAAGTCATTTGTAACTATACTTTTTCATAATTAATGTCAACTGAGTCAGATTACATATAAACTATTCTCATAAGCTCATTGCAGTATACTAGTTTACATGTTCTCGCCTTCACAATAACTTATTTGATTCCTTAAACATATATTAAGATTGTGTTGGAAATCAAAACGGATCAAATAGTGAGATAAGTACATAAATTTACAAAGGCACTTGATTGAATACAGATGGTTGTCTGATAGGCAAAACGTTGTTAGTGATGAATAAAAAAAAAATTATGCTAATTTACCTACTCCACTCATGCATCTGTAGTTTATCATATATATAAAGATTCATTAATTTGGTTTGGATGTCAAAGACATCTGCAAAAATATAGAATGAAAGTGTAATTATTCCTATCTAAAATAAAAGCACTACGATTTAAGAGATGTTGTAATGATATCCGATGATCAATTAAGTTAAACATTTTCTCGATTCCAATGTCAAAAATATTTAGTTTCAAACAATTGCACATAGTATTGTAAAAAAAAAATTAAAAAAATAAAAAAAAAAATAAAAAAAATTACTTTTATCAGTAATTTTTTTTTTTTTTTTGTAAAAACTGATAAATCGCAGTTTGCAACTGCGATTTTTTGAAGAATCGCAGTTGCCAACTGCGATTTATCACAAAAGGTACATTTAGGGAAATACTTTTCAGTTTGAGTCATATTGGGAAATACTTTTGTCTAGAAGGCTATATTGGAAAAAAATTCCATAATATCAATTAATTTAATTCAGAGGAACATATTTTGACATCTATTAGGCTGTCAACAACCTAATTATCAAAAAAAAAAAAAAAAGGCTGTCAACAACCAAACCACAGTCATATTTTCAAACTCAACTCACAATTTAATTAACGTTATATTAGATTTAAAATATTTTAATAAAAATACATTTTTTGTTTCAAGGAATCTTCGAAATAATCAATCAACATACTTTTCACTAAAACCAAACCAAACTAAAATATGTCCAAACACGACCTAAGAGATTAGTGATTAGACCTGGATTTGACAGAGAGTTTAAGGAATGATAAATGTAAGGACAACTCACTACAAGAAAATTGAGGATGAGTGACAAAAAATTGAGTGATAATGTGAAAGTTATCACTCTTTGTATGCATTTAATGATAAAAATATTGGGCATGTTTGTTTGGCGTTTGGGAAAGTAGTTTGGGAGAGTAGTGGAGGTTTGTGAAATAATCTCGATTTGCGTAATGTTGTTTGTTTGGGTTTTGAGAGAGTGATTTGAAAAATAAAGTAGGTGTATGTTTTTTTGGAAGAGTTGGGTTGTAGGTATAAGATGTGTAAGACTTTATGTCAAATCATGTTTGTTATGTGAGATAAATTGTGTAAGAGATAGGTTACTTTATGTCAAATCAAAGTAGAGTTTGTATAGGTTTTGTTTAGAGATAAGAAAATTATTGTTTGTTTGGCTTTTGAGAGAGTAGTTTGAGAAAATTAATAGATGAAAAATTTATTTCGGAAAATAGAAAATATGTTTGTTTGGCATTTTCCAAATACGAAAAAATTCTGGGAAATGCCGAACAAAAAGGCCCATTAATTTTATCATCATAATAATGGTGACAAGTGCAATAGTGACAAAATATATTTTTTACTTGTCACTAATAGCTATTAATGACAAATATATGGTGACTTAAATTGTCACTATCAATAATTAGCGACACCCTTTTAGTGACAACCTAGTGACATTGTGACAATAAATATTATTTTTTGGTTGTCACTTTTGGTGTATCGCTAAATATCAATAGTGACAACTTTTTTACAATTTTTGTCACTAGTATGTTTATGAAAACCATTTTATTGATAATATTTGAGTTCTTATCACTTAATATATATAAGAAGTGACAACTTTAACATTGTTACATAAAATTTTATCACTAAAATTTAATTTTTTTGTAGTGACTTTAATATGTTTAGTTAAATTATTCATTATTTTAATCACGAGACATGAATAATTATGAAAATATTATTACAATTATTATCTCAATCATTACACAATATAATACTATATATTTCACCTTTGGAGAAATCTTATTTGACATCATCATCAATTATTCCCTTTCAATTCCAAACATCCAAAAACCAATCCAAACTATATCTCAAATTTTTAGAACTCGTAAACTATTATTTTAATAATATCTTATCGTCTCAATATTCTAACCAGAATCAACTCAAATCGTGTTTCAAAATATTTCATGGGAACTCCAAACTAAATTTTGAAACAATGAAATAAGGCCAAAAGAAGTAAAAAAACCAATCAAGATGAGCCCTTACTCTTAACCATAATATTCTTGTACCCATCTTTTCCTAATTGGAGGTTCACCATAGATGACTATCGTAATTAGGGGTGAACATTCGGTAAAATCATACCGAATTTTGGATTCAGATCTGTTCAATAATTTCAAATCTTGTACCGTATGTCAAATCAAAAATTTCGATTTGGTTCAATAGATTCCCAATCGGTACGATTCGGTAAAAAAAAACCGAAAACTTTGTTTGTGTTGTAAATAATATATAATAGTGGGTATTCCTATTTAGTATTTATATAGTTTAGGGACTTATTCTGTAATAGTTATCCACTATCCCACATCCCATGTATTGTGGGATTTGTAACTTCCCATGTAACAGACTTGCTTATTTAATAAAATCTCTCCCCTCCCCAAATTAGATCCCCCAATTCTCTACACGTTTATTTTTCTCTGTATTCTCATATCTCTCTATACAGTTATCATTGCTCAATCTCTTTACATATAATCACTAAACATAAGAGTTATATTAAATAATTTACAACACGTTATCAGCACGATAGTCTCTTTGTGATCGTGGAAGGAGATTGTTGTAGGAATTTTTGTTCGGGTGAAGAACGAACTTTCGTGGGTCTATAATTCATAATCCTTGGTGCTATTAACAATTTTCAGGTAAGCCGGAATCTTTTGAATCTTTATGAATTATATGCTTTAAATCTAGGAATTTGATGTTTATAAAGCATGTTCTAAGGGTTTAAGTTTAATTATTGTTGCTAAGGGCTGAAAATTCAAATTGTTTTAATTTTTCGGCAAAATTGATGGGTTATGTTCAGATCTATAATCTCAATTTTAATTTTTCGGCAAACATGTAGATTATAATTTTGGGAGTACTTAATTACATAGTACAAATAACTTCCGATATTAGTATTTGGATTTTCAATGAATCGGTGTTGCGGTAATTGATGAATGGTTTTCTCCTGTAAGTGTCACAATTTTTTTAATCATTGGAATTAATATAAGCACAAGCGATATAAGCAGTGAATGGAAAAGATGAATCCTTTTGCTTGATTGTGTACGTGTACACCTTTTATATGAATATGTAAATGTTGTGCTTATATTTGACAACTATTTTTTTATGATGGATTATTTAAATTTGATCAAATTGTATGATCTAAATTTTATGTTGTTCTTTAGATGGATGCTTCTGTCTGCATACATGAATTGCACAATCTAATAATATGTTACTATATTAAATTCATGTATTATGTTGAAATATTTTATTCATGGAAATCCTAAATTAGGAACAAAGTTTTCAATCAGTTTGTAATCAAGAATAAGTTTCAAATGTGTTCCTTTATCTACATACTATTATGATGATGCAAGCATGATTAATTAAAAGCATGTGATATTCTAAATTATTCTTGAATAAAGGTTGTGTATGATCTGTACTTGTGCACCGTCTGTTTCTTATGTGAATATCAATATGTTCTTATGACTTTGTGAAAAAGATGAACTGTACTGTTTTTGCTGATTTTTGGGCCTTGGGCCAGAATTTATGGGTCCATTTGTGTCTAAAGTCATGTATTTTTGACCCAAAAGAAAAACCTGAAGTCATGTGGTCATTGTTTGGTTGCAATTAATATATGATTATATACATTTATTTGGGACGGTTTAATGAATAATTTTGCAAAACTTATGGGCCAACTTTTTGTACTACTTTATTGTAAATTTTGGGTTTATAAACGGATATGAATGTATACATATATGATTCTGCCTACAGAACTAGCTTGACGATAATTTCAAAAGGGAATATCTTTATTAAAGAGAAAAAAAAATATGTTGTTTTGATATTAATTTAATTTGGTCATATGTGCTAATTAAAGGATGTCAAAGTTTTGTTACGGTTATGAGTAAAGAAATTATTTACAGAGGACAAGCTTATACTTATAACTAAGTATGATATGCATGATAGACTTTTAATAGCATGTTTCACGTACAATTCAAATTATGCAATTATGTTTCTGAGCATGTTTAGATCTTTATTATCATATTTGATTTTTATGAAAGTTTATTATGCTTTATCTTATGCATGTGATGAATGATTACATATAACTACATGATAAACGAATGTGAATGAACATGGAATTTGTGAATATTGGGACCGGTGTTCCCTCGGATTAAAACCACATAGTTCGTTATGAAAGAAAAATGGAACCAAATGGGTTCAATTAGTTACTTATGGAGGCTATATGTCCGTAAGATACTGATATTCTTAATGAATCTGCTTGTAGGATGGATCTCCTGAGCAAACTTGATTTTATGCCATTGAGTGTATCTGGCGAGAACTACATTAGTTGGACAAGAGATATCAAGATCCATCTGACATCTAAGAAATTGAGCATGGCAATTGTAGTGGACAATTTGCTAAATGATGCCCAAAAGGCTGAGGCTATGATTCTGATCAGGAAACACTTGGATGAGGCCCTTAGGTTGGACTATTCATCAATTGAGGACCCCCAGAAACTTTGGGATGCCCTGGCTAGTCGTTTTGATCACCAAAAGACTATTCTATTGCCAGAAGCAATGAATAAGTGGAATACTTTGAGGTTTTTGGACTTCAAAACAGTTAATGAGTATAACTCAGAGGTATGTCGCATAAAGTCCACACTGGAGTTCTGTGGAGAGAAATTGACTGATATTCAGCTGTTGGAAAAAACATATTCCACATTTCCTGCCTCTCATTTGATTCTCCAACAACAGTATAGAGCCAAGAACTACACTAAGTTCTCAGAGTTGATCACTGCTCTACTCGTTGCAGAGAAGAACAATCAGGCTCGTCCGGTTGGCACTCAACCATTGTCGGAGGCAAATGCAATCAAGCGAGGTAATGGAGGTAGAGGAGCTGGCCGGGGGCCGAGCCGCCAGAATAGAGACAGAGGTTATAGGGGAGGCTTTGCTCCTTATAACAAACCACAAAATGGTCATCCACAGTATAAAGGGAATGCCCCAAGAGGGGGTAATAATAATGGCCGATGTGGAGGCGTTCGAGGTGGTCACCATGGCCGAGGTAATCAGAATAGGACTCAGAATCAGAATCAGAACAAGGATATATGCTACAGATGTGGTGGATCAGGACATTGGGCACGTACCTGCCGTGCAAAGAATATTTTGGCTGATGGAAATGGGGATGTGCCAGCACACACTAATAATGTTGAAACCAATGTCCTCCATGTGGAGCCCCTCACTATGCTCCCGAATTTAGGCACACCTGATCTCATGACTCAGAGTGGGATGGAGTAGTAATTTCATATTTTTAGATTCTATGTTTTAAACTTCTGGACATTCAGTTATTGGTTATTTCTTTTCCAGACATCTTGTTTTTTTTTTAGTGGTCATGTTTTGAACCACATCTAGCTTTGAACTATGTTTGGTTTATTTTGGACCATTTTTCGTGTGGTTTTATTTTTAATCCGATTATTATTGTGGTATTAGCTCAATTTATTATTTTTCAAGTAAATGTTTAATAATAGAATATATTTATTTCTAGGCATGGCATGTGGGGAAGAATGTCTGGCAGATAGTGCAACTACGCACACTATTCTAAGGGATAGATCATACTTTGTTAATATAATGCCTAGTAAGACCTCTATGACAACAATATCTGGCACATGTAATTTGATAGATGGCTTTGGAAATGCCCACCTTATGTTGTCAAATGGCACGGTTTTAGCCATTAAAGAGGCTCTGTATGCTCCACGTTCAAGGAGAACGTTGTTGAGTTTTAAAGATATTCGAGCTAATGGTTATCATGTTGAAACCACTGAGGAAAGGGGAATCGAATATCTGTGCATTACCTCTAATTTGTACGGCCAGAAGCGTACTTTGGAGAAATTAGAGGGACTCTCAACAGGGTTATATAGGACCACAATACGAGTGCCCGAGGCACACCTTGTCGATAGCTCAAAGTCAAGTGACTCGAGCAAGTATTTTATATGGCATGATCGGTTGGGACATCCGGGTCAAAACGTGATGCGCCGTATCATTAATACTTCTATCGGGCATCCACTAACGAATAAAGATCTAGTACACAGTGATAAGTTGTGTGTACCATGTTCCATTGGAAAATTGGATCCTATGCCAGCTTATGCACAAATGAGTAAGGATTCTCTCGCTTTCTTGGAGCGTATCCAAGGGGATATATGTGGACCCATCACACCACCTTGTGGACCTTTTAAGTATTTTCTGGTGATGGTTGATGCTTCGACTAAATGGTCACAGGTTGATTTATTGTCCACGAGGAACGCTGCATATGCTAAACTCCTACTCAGATTATACGGTTGAGAGCTCACTATCCGGATTATCCCATAAAGTCTATTAGACTGGATAATGCCGCGGAATTTACATCGCGATCTTTCAACGACTATTGCATGTCCCTGGGTATTGATGTAGAACATCCGGTAGCACATGTTCATACCCAAAATGGCCTAGCGGAGGCATTCATAAAGAATTTACAGAGAATAGCTCGGACTTTGGTTATGCGCACCAAACTCCCGATCTCTGCTTGGGGCTATGCAATATTGCATGCAGCGATGTTAGTACGTTTGAGGCCCACTGCGACCCAACCTTTCTCTGCGTTACAGTTGGTGTCTGGGCATACACCAAGCATTTCCCATTTACGCATATTTGGATGCGCAGTATACGTGCCAATTGCTCCGCCACAGCGGACTAAGATGGGACCTCAACGTCGAATGGGCATATATGTGGGTTTTGTATCGCCATCTATTATACGGTATTTGGAACCCTTGACAGGCGATCTCTTTACCGCACGATTTGCGGACTGTCACTTTGATGAGACTGTCTTCCCGCCGTTAGGGGGAGGCAATAATGTTCACACTAACGTTCAGGATGAACGGCGTGAAGTCGTGTGGAACAACCCCACTATGTCTCATCACGATCCCCCTACAGCAGTCAGAGAATCTGAAGTACGAAGAATAATCGAACTTCAAAAAGTAGCCAATAACATGTCAGATTCATTCTCTGACTTAGCTAAAGTGACGAGATCTCATATACCAGCTGCAAATGTGCCTGCAAGGATAGATGTCCAAGAGGGACAAAATATGGGAAGGTCATCAATCCCAGCTAACCAGTCGTATCTCCCGGCCCATAAGAGGGGGAGACCAACAGGATCAAAGGATTTGCATCCTAGAAAGCGGACGAATGCACGACAATTGAATATGGTTAGCACTAGTAACAATGGGATCCCACCCGATCCATCTCATGAAATAGTTCCAGACTATGGATCCGTCTTGGAGACGACGTCGGGGGACGCCTCGACATCAGTATCCATCCCCGAGAATAGGGAAATATCGGTTGGTTATTCATGCATGAATGAGGTGTGGCATCGGGATGAAATAATCATCAATGATGTGTTTGCTTACACAGTAGCTACTGAATTTATATCAAATGATGATATTGAGCCTCGATCGGTGGACGAGTGCAAACAAAGGGATGATTGGCCAAAATGGGAAAAAGCAATCCAGGATGAGTTTGATTCGTTATCGAAAAGAGGAGTATTTGGACAAATTGCTCCTACACCTCCCGGAGTTCTACCCGTGGGATACAAATGGGTATTTACGAGGAAAAGAAACGAGAAAAACGAGATTGTGAGGTACAAGGCTCGTTTCGTTGCACAAGGATTTTCTCAGCGACCTGGGATTGACTTTGAGGAGACATACTCTCCTGTGATGGACATTATTACGTTCAGATACTTAGTCAGTTTAGTAGTATCCGAGGAACTGACTATGCAGCTCATGGATGTGGTCACAGCGTATCTTTATGGGGATCTAGATACGGTAATATATATGAAAGTCCCGGATGGACTTATGGTACCCAAGGCAAGTAGTTCTAGACCACAGAACACGCTCTCTGTAAGGTTGAGGCGTTCACTTTATGGCTTGAAACAATCCGGGAGAATGTGGTATAATCGCCTAAGTGAGTACTTGCTCAAAAGGGGATACGTGAACAACGATATTTGTCCTTGTGTGTTCATTAAGAGGACATGTTCTGGGTTTGCTATTGTTGCCGTTTATGTCGATGACATGAACTTGATTGGGACTCCTGAAGAGGTTAGGGAGACAACCCAACTCCTGAAATCAGAATTTGAGATGAAGGATCTCGGACGTACTAATTTTTGTCTCGGGCTTGAGATAGTACACCGTGCTGATGGGATTTTGGTCCATCAATCGAATTACATCCAAAAGATGTTAAGACGCTTTAATGAGGATAAAGCGAAGCCATCAAGCACGCCAATGGTAGTCCGATCATTGGATAGGTCAAAGGATCAATTTCGTCCCGTGGAGGATGACGAGGAAGTGTTAGCACCTGAGGTGCCATACCTAAGTGCAATAGGCGCATTATTGTACTTAGCTCAATGTACTCGACCTGATATCGCGTTTGCGGTAAATCTACTAGCTAGGTTTAGCTCAGCACCGACACGCCGCCATTGGAATGGTATAAAGGACATATTTCGATACCTTCGTGGTACGACTGACATGGGTTTGTTCTACCCCTATGCATCACTAAAGGACGCGAAGCTTGTGGGGTATGCTGATGCTGGTTATCTATCCGACCCGCACAAAGCTCGTTCCCAGACTGGGTATGTCTTTATGATTGGGAACACAACTGTGTCTTGGAGGTCTACAAAACAGACTTTAGTTGCCACTTCATCGAATCATGCCGAGATTTTAGCGCTTCACGAGGCAGTGCGTGAATGCACATGGCTTAGGGCCGTGATTGGACATGTTCGAGGTTCCTGTGAATTGGCTACCACAGAAGATCCTACGGTTATATTTGAGGATAATGCGGCCTGCATCGAACAAATGAAAACAGGCTTTATTAAGGGCGACAACACCAAGCACATAGCTCCGAAATTTTTCTTCAATCAGCAACAACAAGAGCTCAAGCAAATAGTGATCCAACAGATTAGGAGTCAAGACAACTGCGCCGACTTATTTACTAAGTCATTACCGAAAGCCACTTTCGAGAAACATGTTAAAGCTATTGGCTTGCGTAGGTTATCTGAGCTCGCTCCATTATAGGTTTCAGTGGAGTTAACTTGAGGGGGAGTACCGTGTAGGTATTCCGTATCCAGAAGATACCCGGGTGCCCTGTTGTACTATTTTTCCTTCGAGCGGGGTTTATTTTTCCCATAGGGTTTTTGTTACCCGCCAAGGTTTTAATGAGGCAACATTTGCTGGTTGGAAAGATTATGCGTTGTACTCTTTTTCCTAACCGAGGTTCTTTTTTCCCACTGGGTTTTTATTACTCGGAAGGTTTTAACGAGGCAACACGAAAAGCATAATAATGGCACAATAGGAATCCCCAAGGGGGAGTGTTGTAAATAATATATAATAGTGGGTATTCCTATTTAGTATTTATATAGTTTAGGGACTTATTCTGTAATAGTTATCCACTATCCCACATCCCATGTATTGTGGGATTTGTAACTTCCCATGTAACAGACTTGCTTATTTAATAAAATCTCTCCCCTCCCCAAATTAGATCCCCCAATTCTCTACACGTTTATTTTTCTCTGTATTCTCATATCTCTCTATACAGTTATCATTGCTCAATCTCTTTACATATAATCACTAAACATAAGAGTTATATTAAATAATTTACAACAGTTTGGGCTAAAAATTTAGGCTTCCGCCATTTGTTGGGCTAATCTTGAAAGCAAAATTTTTCATGAGGCCCATTAAAAATATATAATTAATTTCCTATTAATTTAAATTCAGTTGATTTAAGATTAAGAAAAATAATTAAGTTTATAAGTCACAAATTAAACTCAATTTTGTCAAGTTGTGCTGCTTCTGCTCCATAGCTTTCTCTTTCTCGAGTATGCTATACTTAAGTTAAATATTTGGCTCTTGGTTTTTTAATATGTTTATTTCCAATCTCCACATCGAATAGAAACCTTTCTGACCTTCTGGATCTTTCATGATTAATTTTGCAGCATTTTAGTGAGGTTGCCTGCCGCCATCCTCCTCTGCTTTCCAATTTCCTAATATTTTCCAATTCTTTTTACCGTGACAATTGATACGCCAAAAATCAGTTTACATGAATTTTGTACCCAAAATCAGTTTTTTTAATTTCTCAAACGCGTTAGAAATTAAAATAGTAGAAGAGAAGAGAACTTCTCTGTTTTGTTATGCGACATATAGGAAATAAAAATAAAAAATAAACTTTTGGTATTTCGGATCGTACCGAATACCGAAAGCTTACATATTTCGGTTATGGGATGATAATCATTGTGACAAAATAATATTTAAAAGAAATTGATTTAATTTTTTATTTATAGAGAAGTTTTTATGACTTATGATGTACTAAATCTTTAAATGATACAAATAATAATTTTTTTACTTAAATATATATTGATACTAAATTACAATATTTTTATATGTATATCAGGGATTATTTAAAATAACAATATTTTTTTAATTTTTTTATAGTTCATTTTTATGTGTTATACTCTAAATTTCAAGGATTATTTATAGCAGAAGAAGAATGAAAATTATAAAAGTTGATGTAAGAGATAATTCTTAAATTTTAAGAGCTAATTTATAAGATAAATGTAATAAGACTCCGTGTTTATTTATATATTTTCAATTAATTTATATGTTTGTCTTTGAATTAAATATCACTTTACAACTTAAATTAGGGTATATTAATCTTAAAAAAAAAAAACTTAATTATTCATACTTTTATATACTTTTACAAATAAGTATAGATATAGTTTTTGGAAACAAGAGAACTAATGTATAATTACTTAATGTCAAATTATGATTGATATGTGAGATAAGTTGTGTAATAAATAGACTTCATATTATTTTATGTCAAAATCAAAGTAGAGTATGTGTATGTTTCTATTATAGATAAGAATTTTTTTAAAGATAAATTTGTTTGTGAAAATTGAGAAGAAATAAATTTATTTCCGATAGCCAATAATGTTTCTTGTTTGGTTTTTCAGAGAACACCGAAATATTGTCGAAAAAGTGAGACAAACATGACATTTCTCTTTAAAATGTGCATAACACATTCCTTTTTATAAGTAATTTCAATGAAATTACCATCATGTGATTTTTCTAATTCTATTAGTCATTATAAAGTAGCGTAGTCAAGTTCGAACTTTATTGAGTTTGACCCAACGATTTGAAAATCAATTATATCTCATTTATTAGATCCGACGTGTATGAAAAATGATTAAGTAATGTCTAATATCTAAATAGTAGTATCTTATAGGGAGATGAAAAAATAATTGAAATTAAATTAGATTATTTTATGCCTCCTTTCCTAACGGCTAGGGCGTTAAGTAACTCACCAATTTTGAAATTTATTCAGTTTCAGACTTTCAGAAAACGGAAGCATTCGCAGCAACCCCACCCCCCTTCTTCCTCTCTGTTCACGTAAAGTTTCAATCGAAAACCCTTTAATTTCCCATTGAAAATTTCTTCGAATAATTCTTTGTATAACGTTTAATGGAACTCCCGCGAGAAACTGAGGACTACATCCGCGAATCCATCGATCACACCGTGGGTCTCCACGTGTCCACTGGTACTCTCCTTCACAAACTTCGCGCCCTCGAAGCGGCCAATCTCGATCTCCGCCACCAGTATCTCTCTCTTCACTCCAAACTCAAAGAAAAAGATGACGTCATCGAACGCGCTAGGGTTTGAATTTGAATTGAATTGAATTTCCCAGGTTTTTAATTATTCTGCCCTAATGTTTGATGTATTTGCCGTTTTTTGTGATTCAGGCGGAGGCAACTATGAATGCGGTGGCTTTGAAGAAATTCGTGGGGGAAAACAAGAAATTAGCAATGGAGTGCTCAAATTTGTTGGCTAATAGCAACAGGTGGGAGAGGGAGTGTTGGCTTTACGAAAATGATCGTGAGGCTTTAATGGATTTCGCAAATGAGACGGATGAAAGGGCTAAGGAAGCCGAGATTCTGAATCATGAATTGGAGGAGGAGAACAAGAAATTGGTGGAAGAGTTGCATTTCTATAAGTTTCGAGACGGAACACAGCTGGTAAGTTACATTTGTTGCTTCAGTTTTATCAAACCGAAGATGTTGGTTTATTGATTCTTATGACGGGTTTTTATTAAGATTTTAGTATCTATGTGAGCTAAATGGTTAGGTTTAGAGAATTGATGCAGGGTGACAGTGATGTTATTGCATTCATCTTCCTAATTCACACGGAATAAGAGTAAATGAGAATAGTACTAGAATCACAAACTTTCTGTGTTGCTTGAATTTCGCTTACTTCCATCTCAGATATAATGACTTTTTCTTTTACCCTCTTCGTTTGATAAGGATATATAATTGTCTTGGTTTTAAATTGCATCTCTTGATGGTAAACAACTGTTACATCTTGCTTTCATACTCGTGAAAATTATACATCAGGATAATTAAATTTTATGAAGAGTATTTCATTGGCTGTAATGTGTGTGCTGTAGAGCTAAACTAGTGCTAATCATTCGTGTTAAAAAGTTCTAGATACTCCTGCCGAGCCCAAAGTTCTACACTTTGATATTGGACTTATGCGAAATTGAAGACTCTTCTAATAGCTAAGATCTTTAGTATCTGTTGCCATCAGATATCAGAATACCTTTTCCCTTCGAAAACTTTCTGAATGCATAAATGTTCAATTTTTTACTCTGTGAATATTTTTTTTCTTCTTTGTTACATCGGATATTGGTATGGATTTACTATTTATATTAATGTTAAAATGTTCATAGGGAGTATTTGCCTATTGGTTTACTTTCTTATTGAACTTGACACTGCACTGATTTGACGACTGAAGGTTGATGTGTCTAACGATGACCTGCATATGGAACAAGTTTTACTTGATTCACTGGTGACTACTATGTTTGGCAAGGATGAGTTTGCATCAACTGCTCATGGCTTTTTGGAAGCACACAGTGAACTTGAAGTTTGCCAAAAATTACTGAAAATGTGGACTAGGTGAGAATTCAATTGAAGCCATTATTAATGCACATCATAGGGAGTTTTAATTAGGAAATCACGCTTTGGTGATTTTGCACTTTACTCCTAACAGATTTGCGTCACTTGTCCCCTTCACCCCTTTAAATTATTCCAATTTGCGACATTAGGTCATTCGGCCGTGGATTAATAATGCAAAATCGTAGTGCAGGAAGTTAGATGCAATATATTCGAAAGTTAAGGTGGTAAAACATTGTTTTTTTTCCAATATTGTTAGTATTCAGTTATCATGGTATTATCTGTCCACTTCTGAACGGCCAAATGTTGCAAATTGAAACAACTTATAAAGTTCAGGGGGTCAATTGCAACTGCTAATTGGTAAAGGGTAAAGTGCAAAACTACTTAATGTATGGGGACAAAGTGCAAATTTCCTTTTAACTACTCCAAATTATGACATGAATATCATGCTACTTGCACCAAGACTTTGACTGGAGTTCTTCTTTTCATCCTAGCTTGAGTCCCTTAACTCAGAAAGTTGCTGCACTGGCATCAGAGATGAAAAACTTGGAGAAAGCTAAGGACCATTTAACTATTAATCTTCGTACAGCTGAAGAGGAGGTATGTAATATAATAGTATATATATGTATATATAAGTTACATATGTGGATCAAATTTCATGTTATCCTGTTAATACTCAAAATATATGAAAACTTTTAGGTGGACTTTTTGTTTGAAGAAAACAATGTACTAAATGAGGAGAATAAAAGGTTGATGCGGATATGTTACACGGGCAGTGCTTCCGGAAAGGTCAGTGTTTGTACAATTATATATTTTTTCTTGAGGTTTGCTTGGTTGAGTTGGGTTTGGCACCATGAGATTGTAGCAGTTCAGCAAATATACCCTGAAAAGAGAAAAATATAATTATGCACCTTCAAATTAGCATTTATTTGATAAAATGCACCTCGTGTAAGGTTTAGTTTAATCTTTTCACTGTTTTATAAGCTAGTTCACTTTAATTGCTTGCAGGGGAAAAGAAAATCAAGTCCTAAGATGAGCAGTCCAGTGGAGAAGAAACTTGATTTTGGTGATGTGGACTCACAGAGACGCCCTCTTTCTCCCCTGCAATTTAACTCACCTGAATGTAGAATACACAAGAAGTAACACAAATTTTTTGTTCATCACCTTAAACTGTGGGTTCTTTTTTTTTGTATTGATGATTTGTGTTGGCAAAATTTGTGGTTCTATAAGTTTGTGGAGTATTGGAGGCTATGTTCTTTTGTAGATTGCTTGTTTTAGAAATGATAATAGGATTATGCCTTAATACCATCTCCAATGGAGGAAATTAAACCTATAATATAAGACCAAGACATGAAAAAAACTTGCCATGCATGTATTTTGGGAGACCAAATTTTAGGTTGACTCAAAACTAGTCTTACAAGTATTTGAGACCACTTTTGAGTCTAGAAAAAGTTGATAAAACACAACATATGTAGAGAGAGGGAAAAAATAAATTATTTTTCTTTTGTTTAAATCATATTTTTTTATGAATAAATAATTTACATCACTTCTTTTCTATAAATAAATATTTTTCATTTTTTCTTATAATAAATATTTCAACACATGTACTCTTAACTTTTTATCCTTATGTCAAAATATATTCTCTTTTATAATCATGAAAACTATACTTCTATGTAGAAAAATAATTCACTTTTTTTTTTTTTTTTAATAATTTCATGAATTATTATTTCACATTCACAACTTTAACAATTTTTGTATAAAAAATTCTTCTCTTTTATCATCACGAAAACACTACTTTTTTTGTAAGAAAAATGCAACAAATATGATATGGAAAGATATGGCCTAAAAGTAATTTTAACAAAAAATATTACTAATATATTGGAATATGCAAAAAAGACAAATTAAGAATGTCTAACAAAAATAAACTTATGAAAATAAATATTTAACAATTATTAAAACTGGCGATCATAGAGACCTAAAATTTGAGTTTTAAGAGTTGAGAAAAAAATCTTTTTTATAGATGAATAATGATATTTTAGGAGGCTAAAATATAGGTTTAGTCTCTCTACCATTGGATTTGGAGAGCGTATTTTAGTAAAGTGGTAGACATTTTTTTTCTTCATCTGAATATTTATTTTAACTTTTATTAGCCCCCTCCATTCGTACCATTATTTTAAAGAATTTACAGGTATAATTTGGATGCTCTATGAATTAGCAATTCTTTTGCCATTTTAGTTATTTATTTTATGTCCTTATTATTTTATTGGTTGAGAGATAAACTTGAAAATTTATGCAAAAAAATCTAAATCTGTCATATACTTGCGCCTATGACCTAAACCTTGCAGAAGTGATCTTTTTTGGGACAATCTATTATGACTCTTTGTAGTACAAGAGTTACCATACTTTTAGTGTAAAAATATGGTACGATTGTGTACGTTCTATACACGTGTATGTACCCAGCCAAAACAATGTACACACCATGATGACCAAAATGCCCCTTACACTTTCTTATTTTTTCGATTTGCCCCAGTCATTTTAATTTCTTTTTCTCTCTCCCTTCTCCACAACCTCAACGTTCCAGAAAAGTGTCTTCTGAAACCAGCACACCAATTAGCAAGACCATACATATTTACATACAAAGAACATATATCTAATAATTAATTGGTTGATTATTGGAATATCTATGCTGGAATACCAATGGAGCTTACAAATTTCAAGATTTGAGTTTTGACTCTTCTCATAAAAATTCGAACAAAGAACATGTGATTTCATTAACGAGGGAAAAACACTTTTGATACCAAACTTTAGTCCAAAAAATACATTTGGTATCAAATTTTTTGAAAAAACACATTTTATACCATGATTCACACAATCTTGACACATTTAGTTTTGCCGTCAATTTTCGGACGAAATTCAGCACGTGCCGCTTATGTGCCCGTTAAATTGACAATGGGAGGGAAAACATGCACGGGTTTTAAAGACCCACAATTCACGGCACGTGCTGAATTCCGTCCGAAAATTGACGGCAAAAGTAAATGTGTCAAAATTGTGTGAATCATGGTATGAAATGTGTTTTTTCAAAAAATTTGGTATCAAATGTGTTTTTTGGACTAAAGTTTGGTATCAAAAGTGTTTTTCCCTCTTTCATTATCTTAGGAGGAAGGTGCCAAGTAGAATCTTGAATTCAGGATTCTAAACATAGATTTTTGTCAAATACAGTTCTCACGACTTCGGAAAGGGGGTTGACGACGGGGGTGGTTGGAGGGCGGAGTGGTGGGTTGGTTTTTGGGCTATTTTTTTTTTTAAACTAAAGATTTTAATTTAATTAAGGGATACTTTGATATTTTTAAATTATGAGGGGAGTTCATACAAGCCATACATTTAACAAAGAACTAAGGTGAGTCACCTTAGAGGATCCCATATCTTTTTATCCTTTTAACTTTACTAGAACATGAAAGTAAGAAATTATATAAATCCGAGCAATATTTAGATCCTTTATGAGTATTAGTATTTTCTTAATTTACACTTAAAAAAATTATTTATATTAATCGTTAAAAAACTTCTATTCAAAGTTCACCAAAATTTCTCTTCCGGACCAAATCTTATAAATTTTTGAGTAATTTCATTTATTTAACCAATAAGATGAAAAAGACTAAATAGTTATGGTAGAAAAGTTAATTTTATTTTTTATAAAGGGTTGAAAAGGTAAATACAAAAACAGAAATTGGAACACAATTTTGTCAATTCCTAATAATTTCTTCTCCTTCCCCGACCCCCAACTCCGCCTTATCCAATATGTCTCCGTCTCAAAATTGTTAAGAGTTGTTTGATGCCTCTAACAATGTCTACGCTTCGGTTTGTGCATTTCCCTCTCACAAAAGCTCAATTCTTACCACCCAAAACTGTTCTTATCTCGCTCCGCACCAACTTCCATATAAGGCCGCCCAATCTTCAAAAATCTATCCTTTGCCGAGCCCAACCCGAACCCACTGTACAATTTCAAACTGCAGAAGAAGTAATAGAACAAGTAGAAGAAAAAGAAGAAGAATTTTCGGACACCAGAGTTCTTGTCCAGAATGTTCCATGGACATGGACCGAAGTTGATGTTCGACCCCTATTCGAAAAGTACGGCACCGTTGTCGATATTGAGGTGAGTTTTCTCTAATTTCAATTCTTTTTGTTTTTTGGTTTACATTGTGGTTTATTTATTCTGATTTTTTTTATTTGTGGGTTAAGCTTGCTATGTATAATAAGAGCAGGAATAGAGGTCTTGTCTTTGTAACAATGTCTTCACATGAAGAAGCTCTTGTAGCTCTGAACAATCTCGAATCCAGTGTAAGTGTTTTAAACTTGGAAAATAATATCTAAATTATGTCCACAATTGAATGTCCCGTTTGTTGCTAGTGTTAAATTATCTATTCTTTTTGCAATTATAAACAATGTGTTTGTTGTATTATTTGTGTATTAGCAAGTACACCATATATATTAATTGATGATATTACAAACTTTGTGTTACCAAAAATGTAGCACAAAGACCTATCTGCGCAGTTAGTATAATATTCTCAAAGTGTAAAGAATTTAATTGATGAACGCGTACATGTATGCACTAAAATGACTAATTTCAGCCAACTTGGAGATGGGTTTAGTGAAGCATTGTTTAGGTCTTGAAAATGAAAAAAAGACCTCTTTAATGACCTTATTTTGAAGATATAATGAAATATAACTTAAGGGTATATTTGCTGATCATATTTGATTAATGGTTAATAGGCATTGAGGGATAGTGCACTACAACTTTGTTAACACAAGGGGTAATCTTCCACTACAATGTTAACAAAATGTGTTGTATATGTTAACAGAACGAGGTATCTGGCTATCTGCCAATTAATATGTTGCTATACAAGGGTCTATTTAATAATTATAACGAACCCAAGGTTGTATTTTGCAAATAACTCTTAATCTTTGACCAACTTATAGCTTCGGTTCTTTAGAATTTTGATGATAAAAATTTCAAATTGTTATGGTGTTAATACCTATATATATTTTGGGAAAAGCTAAATGATTTATTGGATGAAAAATATTATTATGTTGTTGAAATAGGAATATGAGGGTAGAGTATTGAAGCTTAATTGGGCTAAGCCAAAAAAGAAGAAGCCTTTGCCTACTCCTCCGAAACCCAAGCCACTGCCAGTGCACAATTTATTTGTCGCGAATTTGCCATTTGAAGCAAGAGCAAATGACCTAAAGGATTTCTTTAATGCTGAGAATGCAAATGTTGTTTCTGCCGAAGTAATATTTCTAGACAATCCTAGGCGATCAGCAGGGTATGGCTTTGTTTCCTTCAACACTAAGGCAGATGCAGAGGCAGCACTCGCCGCATTTGAAGGAAAGGTAATCATTGGTGTCATTTGTTCTTCAATAATCTTTGAGGGTATACGAGTTAGCAAGAAAAAAGTTTGTTTACTGTTAAATTAAAGGGAAGGTAATCATTGGTTTCTCTTACTCGTGTCATGCATTCTTTAATAATCTTCAATGTTATAGTTAGCACTACAAGAAAAAAATTAATTATTGCCAAAGTATTAAGCGACATTGTTAAACCTATATATATATACATACATGCATACACATAGTGATAATAATTTGAATTTTATAACAATAGTGGTCTACACTAAATTGTTGTGTCAATATCCTTGTGACCTTGTCCCAAACTATGAATCTCAATAGTGACAATTCAAATTACTAGAATCTATAATTAAAAATGACAACTAGTCATTATTATATTTGTCGAAGGATCAGTAGTATCATTATCGTGATAAAATCGGTTATTCACATGCAGTGTTTTTTATTTGCAGGAGTTTATGGGAAGACAAATTCGAGTAGAACGAAGTAAAAGATTTTTGAGACAAGAGACAAAGGCAACTATTGAATCAAAGAGTGCTGCTAAAGTTACTTGAGAGATGAGAAACCATATGCAGCTAACTGTGGCTCAATCACTGTAAAACTCTGAGCCTTTCACCACTGCTAAGAATGTTTGCCACAATCTTTGTGATAGCATTTCTACTTTATAAATGAAATATATATATGTTATATTTATTTACATAAATGTGCCTGTGTCATTTAGATGAGGAGGATTTATACTCCTACTTAAGAGAGGAATTGAAAAAAGAAATAAGAGATGATGCCATAGTAATTAGAAGTGCATGTAGAGTGGGGCGCATATCTTGTGCCTCCAGTTGACTCTCCGGGAGCTCTCTGAATTTGAGCTTTTGATGATGAGGATATGGATAATGATTAGATATAATTCTCTTTTAGGACTATTATAATGCTTTTAATTTGTTTGCTTGTTTATGACTTGTTGCCATGGTATTTTGGATTTGTTTTTGGATTGTGAATCTATATGTGCGCTTCATGTCCATAAAGCACGCACTTCGAGCTTCGCTATGCGCTATTTACTACTATGGAAGATACCCCTGAACAAAATCCGTTAAAATCAATATAGTTGATGAAATTAAGATTTCTCTTTAGGATTTTGAGTTGTTTTCTTCTTTGTTCTTAATATTTATTTTTTGATGATTTTCTTTGTTCTTGATTAGGACGAAGAAGGAAAGACCTTGTTTGGATAATTTGTAGAAGGAGAGACAAGATCCTTTCCCGTTATTTTGATGTATCACTTTCCGATATAGAATTGTTGGATTAGATCTGATTATAGAGTCTTAAGTTGGGATATTAGTTAGCATACAAAGTTTATAAGATCCTATGAGTATGGGTTTAATGTTGTGCATGCAATTTGTGTCCTAAAAACTATTTTTTCTGCATTTTGTTATCTAATTTCTAGGCTGTTTCCACTTCGACTTCCTTTGTAAACTTAAACGAGTCTAATATTTCTTTGAAGTTTGGATCCTTGATAAGAGACTAAATTCAAAAGAGCTTTTAGCTATTCATTTGTACTCCAAATTTTGGCCCATTTTGACGCAATTGTTTGATGTTTTTCTCCGAGGGGTAAAGACGGAATGTTGTTCCTCTACGATCTACATCGGGTATTTGTAAAGTTGGAAGGAGAACTTCTCGCTACTTCTTCGGGAAGATGGGTTTTGTTTCCTTGCCTCGGAGAAGGTGGATTAAGATTCCTTGTTCCTTTGTAGAAGCTGGATCTAGTCTGCACATAATAAACAACTATTGTTATGGAAGCTGGGGGTGTCCTCATCTTAAACCTTCTAATGATTAAAATTGCTCAATATATGAATTTATAAATCCTCTTTTTTGGTGTGAATGTATGAACATTTTTTTATGGAAGATGTGTCTTGCACTCTAACGCAATGTCTTAACTTCACAATTTTTTGGTGTAGACCATTGAGAAATTACCTTTGCTCCTCAACATTTCAACCACAAAATTTTCAATTTCTTATAGAGGAATTAATCTAGAACAAATTTAAAGTAGCTTTTTACGTGGTTGATGGATGCAATTGATTCAAACTTTGGCTCATTTCTCTTTCAAATGGAAGAAATATGAATACATCTACAAGTCGGGAGATCTCACGATTTCCTATTCTATGAGAATACTTGTACGTGCATTTTTTTTTAATGGTCATGATTTTATTAGATTAATTTTCCTATATTTATGAGAGTATTTATGCATTTTTTTATGAGCATGTTTGTATTAGACTAATTTAATCATAAACTATGGGTTATGACAATAAATCAGTTTGTCTTCATAATTCTTTTTAGTAAAACCGACAAAGACTAAAAGCTATAAACATGACTAAATGAATTGAGTCAAATATAACTTGAATGTAATATAAATGTGTATGAATGACTCAATTTATTGAGTCAAAAAAATGAATAAGTCTATTTAAACTTAGAACCAAATGTGTCCAGATCAAGAAATAAAAAATTTTTTTTTCACGAGTCAAAATTATCAAACTGAATATGTAACTTTTTCTATTTCTTAAGCGTGTGATATAAATTTGAAGTGCCACATTAGTTGTTATACTTAATATCTTGACATTTGATCTACTACTGTTTTCCTTTTTCCTGATAATTAATATATTTATTAATTGAGTAAATATATATTTGGCCATTGCAGAAAGTATTATTTCTAGCTTTATAACAAAAAATGATTAATAATGACGATTTTTTTTGGTTATTGTTAATAGTTAGATCTAATGTCACAGCTTGCAGCAGAAATTCAGCTTACTTAATCTTCCGTATCGTGATTATGCCTCTGTTGAAACAAAAAAGGTAATCTTTGTTTTTAAGGAACTAATTATTTTTGTTTTAGAAGATATTTTCCGACATCTTGATAATCTTTTGAGTAAACACTCGGTTAACTTAAATCAGGTCTTATAGCACTTTTTCTGGTTTAATGTTTGAACATACATAAAAGTGAAAAAAAAAAAAAAAAAAACTTAGTAAAATTGTACTTTCCATTATGAAAAAACTGTACATTCTTAAACCCAGTCCTAAACTTTCAAGCCTCATCACATTTAGTTCAAAATTCAAAATTTTAAGCAAAGTTTGTCCTTTTATGATGTCAACTTTTAACGTTGAATATCACGTGTTCTGAGATATTTTCTATAAATGAATTGAAGATACGGAGTAATTGGAATGCTAATAATCATGGATCAAAATTTCATCTTTGTGCTATGTTTCATTTAAATACTATTAAAAAGTTTTCGAAAATTTCTGAAATAAAATCTAAAAAAATATAATAGAAAAAAATATGAATTAAAAAGTACTCTATATATTCGCTTTGATTGACTCAAAAATCAAAAAAAAAAAAACATCAAAGTTTTCAGTAGAAACTAATTATTGAAATTTTGATCCATAATGATAACTATAATACCCTTGAATTAAATGGAAAAGAAGCTTAGGCCTAGTCCGATGTACTCTAACCACTCCAAAGTTGAACCAACACCAACTCCCCGGCTCCCCCAATACACTTGAGATTCCATTCATGTGTGTGAGATTGGTTAGGTGATTTTATATTTTTTGTACATTTTCCAGCAATAAATGATTCAATTCTTGGGAAGATATTTCCAAGCATTTAGAAATAATAATGCATGAACTGATATTGACACTTCCCCCAACCTATATTGATCTTATTATGTTTGGTTTTGTAGGTTTTGTGCAAGTCCATATAAGTTTCTAATATGTACTTTTTATAGTGAAATGGTTAATACATAATTACACAGTAAAACATGTTCGATTACCAGCAAAACATAAAGAATGTCCAACCAATAAATAGAAATAATATTCAATAACAAGACTAGTATTAAACTAGAAAATAAACCGCAATTATAATGGAAATCAAACTAAAGACCTCTACTAGAACTTTAGAGCCTCAACTTTGAACGTCATTAGCAACACATACACTTTTTAAAGAACCAATAGGTAAAATCATTTCATGTTAAATACTAATAATAATTTAGATTTATTTAATTAATGTAAACCATCAATAATATGTTTAATATAATCTATTTTCATCGTATTTAGCTACTGTAGTGGCTAACAAATTATCTTTGGATCAGACCTCACTGAATTTTAATTTGAATCCGCTATAGGAAAATTATATGATCCATCAAATCTCTTATTTTGGTTACAATGTTTAAATAATATGAGTCTGATTCAAATTAAAATCTGACAACATGAAAGGATTCTTTATGAACTAAATACGATGTTTCCTAGAATTATACTCCCTTCGTTCCAAAATAATTGTCGCTTTAGAAATTTTTTTCTGTTCCAAATTAAACTTTAAGATTCCAATACATCATTAATAACATATCTTCCAATTTTACCCTTATTTACTCGTTTTTTTTCTCTCTCTTCTACTTTAACCAATTGTTCTCTCTTTTCTAACCAAATAAATAGGGGTATTTTAGGTATGACTCTAATTTTTTCCTAAATTCAAGGTTATTTATTAGCTTCCTTAATACATGTGCAAATCTCTAAAGCAACAATTATTTTGGAATGGAGGGAGTATGTTTATTTTACAAGTAATTTTTTGCATTAATCAAAAGATATTTTAATTTGATAACGCTTTTGGCTTTCTTTTCTACCATGATCAGTTTCCCTATCTAATTATGGTTTTGGCGAATGTTTAAGGGAACAAAGGAAAATCACTTTTCACCTACTTCAAAAACTCTTTTTTTTTTAAACCAACTTTTTCCCCACCTGCTTAATTGGTTATAAGAAGAAAAAAATTAGCAAGTTTTTATTATTATTAACTCCGTATAAATTGATTAAGGCATCCACGATTGCTAAAGGTCTGATTTTGCCAAACTCATCCAACCACAAAATAAGTGTATTACACATCTCATGTAATTACTCGGGTTCATCCAAATATGATTTAGTAAAAATTTAAGGTGACTTGTTTTGAAAGTAAGTATCCATAATTGAGATCTCTTTGGTGAGTAGAAAAAAAACAAACTTTTTTGAAAGGTAAATATGTAATGCGATGTTTCACCAACCACATGCAAGAAGTCTACAACATATGATGAGTTCTCACTTAATTTCACTTTGCCTTTTATGTATAGAGTTTAATTCAAGTCACTCTCTTTGTATGAACAATTAATTGCAAGATGTTTAAGTTGAGGTATCCAAAATTCTTGTTTGATGATATTATTTTATCTTTTATTATATTAATTAGTGGTAACGGTTCTAATTCTAAACGAGGAAAAAACACTTTTGATATCAAACTTTAGTCCAAAAAACACATCTGATACCAAACTTTTTGAAAAAACATATTTCATATCATGATTCACACAATCTTGACACATTTACTTTTGCCGTCAATTTTCGGACAGAATTCAGCACGTGCCGTCAATTGTGGGTCTTTAAAACCCGTGCATGTTTTCTCTCCCATTGTCAATTTAACGGGCACATGAGCGACACGTGCTGAATTTCGTCCGAAAATTGACGGCAAAACTAAATGTGTCAAGATTGTCTGAATCATGATATGAAATGTGTTTTTTCAAAAAGCTTGGTACCAAATGTGTTTTTTGGACTAATTGGTATAAAAAATGTTTTTCCCTCAATTCTAAACTTCTAGTTGAATATTTGTAATTGGCGAAGAAAATCAAACCAAACTGTATGAAATGTATAAAAAGAAAATAAAACTGTCTTGATATTTAGTTAGAGTTTGATAGATAAAAACTAATCCTGAACACATTTATCATTTGATACATTTTAAAACTCCATTCGAGTTCGACTCGTATCCAACTCGATTCGAGCTCGATTATGCTCACAAATAGAAACAACTATTACTACCCATTTTGTTTTATGAAAGTAGTCTACATGTCATTTACAAACTAAGCAAATGAAAACATATATTTGGTGAGCAACTCCAATTTCGCATTCCCTCTTTCACCCACCACCCACCCACACATGTACACATCCACGGTATATATATAAGAGGAAATCTTGCATGCATTTTGACAACCTCATTAAAACCAACCTTTGCAATTGATTAATTAATTAAAAGGAAAAGACTAATTAATCAATGGCGCACAAAGTTGGTAGTGGGAGTGCATATTTAAAGGTGTTGATGATGATTTTGTGTACAATTCGTGCAGTTCGAGCAGCGGTTTACACAGTGGGAGATTCCTCCGGTTGGTCTCTGAGTGGTGATTATGGAAGCTGGGCTACTGACAAAACCTTTGCAGTTGGTGATACCCTCGGTAATAATTAGCTAGACTAATTAATTTAATTTTCTTAATTCTAAGTACACACGTTTTACTCAATTTAGTAATTTGATTATATTAATTATTACAAATATTCTACGTTAATCAATGAGACCATATATACGGGTTATCCAATTAATTTTGTTCTTTGCCTATGTATATAAGTACTTAAGATTGATATAAATTTTTTATGAGTTCTCTTTTCAATTAATGAGCTAGGATAACAGAGTCTTATTTTATCTGGTAAAGATTTAATTAATTAATTTCCGCTGGATATTACATTTGGTTAAAATAGTTTATGTAATAATATGACGGAAAATATTTCTTTTGTTGGTAACAAATAGCAACATTTTTTGAAATTTTTTAATAGAGTGAATGTAACCCTTTATGCTTTATCTAGTTGGTAAAAATCTATTGTATTATTTTTATTAGCAACGCTATTTTCTTATTAGCAAAAATCCTCCTTCGAAATCAGAGTACATATTTTGCAGAATGACAATAATATCACACCATAAAATGCAAAAATATCAAATTTTCACCTAAAAATTTGACAATAACTTACTCTTAACTTTGAAAATTGACAATAATTTCATTTCACTTAAAAATTGACAACAACCCCCCTGTTGAATTATGAAAAATTTTTAGATATAATTCTTTTGCTAATAAAAATGAACACATAATTAATTTTGCTAATAAAAGTAACGCAGAAGACTCTTTAACAGAATTTCTGAAAAGTTTCCGAAAAGTTCAAATATAAATACACTAAAAAAGTAATTTTGGTCCGAACATTTTGTTACGTGCAGTATTCAACTACTCCCCTGGACACACGGTGGATGAAGTGAGTGAAAATGACTACAAGAGTTGCACCACCGGCAATTCCATAACCTCCGACAGCAGCGGCGCCACCTCAATCACCCTCAAGACCGCCGGCCCTCACTACTTCATTTGCGGTGTCCCCGGCCACTGCACCGGCGGAATGAAGCTCTCTGTCAGTACTACTGCAGCTGCAGCCAGTGGCGGTGGTGGTGGTGGTGGTGGTTCAGCTTCACCATTATCACCCGGCTCCACCACCACCCCTTCTACCGGCGTCAGGACTCCGGCGACGGGAACAATTACACAGCCATCTTCTTCAACAATGTTATCTCCTGCAGTTGTGGCTAATTTGCTTTTTAGCTTTTGCTTTATATATATATATATTGGCCGCTTATTAATATTCTCTGGTGAATTTAATTAATTGGCTTACTATAAAGTAGTACTACTCTTGCCAGGATAGAGGCAGTGCCCATTTCCCCTTTTCCCTTTTTTATTTTATTTCTTTTACGTTATGTTGTTTCATATGATTAGCTTAAATTTGTTTCATTAATTGAACGATTCCTATATGTTTAGTTTTTTGTATTAAATTTCACTTGATCATAGTGCGTTGCCAATTGTTCTTAATTATTAGTTTTCGTACTAGTTCTAATAATATCACAACGAATTAAAATTCCGATACATTTACATCGAAAACATCAAAAAAAATTTGTTTTTATTTTGAGTTAATCGAAACAAAAATATAATGTAGTTTTTAATTTGGTATTTATCGTTGACACAATTTTTCCAAATATTTCTTGAAAATTTTCGAAAAAATTCCAAAAAGTTTCTAATTTTTAATCAATCGAAATATACCTCGAAAACGAAAGTTTAAACCATCATCAAATTTGTACAAAAGTATTGAATCCATCATTAACATATTATTATGTTAGAAATTTTGTTTCGGATGCATCCATGTAGAGGGAAATGTACTTTTTATATTACACATACTTTATACATTTGGTACCATGCTTTATGAAAAAATACATTTAATACAATTATTTCACTCCATCGACACATTTATTTTCTCCGTCAATTTTTGAACGGAAATAGTTGTTAAGTCACCAAAATTACACGTTTTTTTGCACGTGATGTGCTCACGCAGGGGGGTATTTGCTATTTTTTTTTTGCCAATGAGGCTGTGGCCCATTGATAAAGCAATAAGGTTGATGTCTCACTAATGTTAATGTTGATTTTTCTCTAGTTTTAATACTAGTTGTTTTGCAGTATATTTCCTTGTAATTGAATAAATTTATGATTTGATGATATTGATGTTATTTGTGTTTTTTGGTAGAACGCTAATTAATAGATTTTATTTTTATTTTTTATAATTCACTAACTAATAGAATTAGTATTTCACTATTTTGTATATTAATGAATTCAATCATGTATTGAAAATTAACGCTATTAGAGACTTTTATTAGACAGGCACATGGGAGCATCTGAAAGATAGGGTTCCACAGCTGTAAGGCCACGTGGTAATGATGCCCTCTCTTTCTTTTCCAATCCCATTGTTATTGTTATTTCATAAGAATCCAATCCAAAATGGTCTCCATATGTATTTATTTAATTATAAAAAAATTGGAGGGAAAAATACTTTTGATTATCAAACTTTAGTTCAAAAAACATATTTTATATCAAGCTTTTTCAAAAAACACTACATGCCATGATTCACAAAATTGACACATTTAGTTTTGCCGTCAATTTTCAGACGAAATTTAGCACGTGTCGTTCATGTGTGGGTCTTTAAAACCCGTGCATATTCTCCATCACATTGTCAATTTAACGGGCACATGAGCGGCACGTGCTGAATTTCGTTTGAAAATTGACGGCAAAACTAAATGTATCAAGATTTTGTGAATCATGGTATGAAATATGTTTTTTGAAAAAGCTTGGTACCAAATGTGTTTTTTGGAATAAAGTTTGGTATCAAAAGTGTTTTTCTCTAAAAAAAAATAAGGGTCTCGATACGTACAATATATTTTTTATTTATCACCATATCCATAATTCAAATTTGAAAATATAAAGATATCATTTGAATTCGAGTGCTGGCGATTCTTTTCTTTTTTTTAACTCATTTTAAATTTGTTACATTTCAAACAATTTTGGGACATTTTTTTTCCCCTAAACTTCCAATCAATTTACTTCAAAAAATGAGCCTGCAATCTTTTTTTATTTGTAATTAAATTGCACCGGTACAAAGTACAGTAAAATGATATAAGTAGGAGTATATGTTAAAATATGAGTTCCGTTTATAAATAGTTAATTAACTAGTATACGCTCCCTGCTATGCATGGTGTCACATACATTAGTATAAATGTTATTGTACATGATTATATTAGTGTTAGAATGAGAGTGTCTTTCATTAAATTGAATCAAATTTTAAACTTGTCTTCAATTTACATATAGAAAATGTATATAGAGACACAAGATATTCATTGAATTAATATTTATAAAAAAGTTCATGTTAATATTTAATTTAGTTTACATTAATTTGGTAATTTAGTTAAACTTTGAGTTGTACACAAAAAAAAAAAAAAAATAGAGTCTATAGTTAAACATTAAATTGTACAAAACTTAGAAATATTTAGCCTATAGTTAAACTTTCATTTTTACACAACATGAAAAATATGACCTATATCTCTACATCTTATAGACACCGAGGAGAAATAGTGTATCTAGAACCCAAACTATGAAAAAAATAAAAATTAGAGAAGTAGAAATCAACATAAATATGATCAAAATGATCATATTCATTTCTGTTGTTTATGTTCTCATATGCTCTTATACAACAATTACATGCTTTCGTCACTCATCAAATACAATATTTAGCTCTGATTCTTATAAATCCCGTTGTTGTCTTGACCACATGTTTACCTTAAGAAAGTTGTTTCATTTCCAGGTCTCCATCTGCTACCCATAAACAACAAACAAAGCCAATGATGATTGTTACTTTCTAACTTCTAAGTGTGTTTATAATGCCGAATACGAATCACGTTGACGCCATTGTATATTTACTTGGTAATTATGTTTGCTTTCAGCGCATATCTTTCTCTTTTCACTTTATACATCTACAGATTTTACCTGCAAATTACAGTTCACACATATTACAATTTCCATGTCATGTTACCAACCACTCAACAAAGTTTATAAAGCCGCAAAGATGAGGTTCAAGATCCTCAACCAATCCAAGGACACATATAACAAAAATTCACAAGAATATCCAAATAAAATATATGATTCACGAAAATATGCAAATGAAATGTATATTTAAAAGTTTAAAAGGTTCTCCATGGTATAATAGAGGAAAAAAATTGAAAAACTACTATTGTATATTGTGAATTGTAAAAAAGATGACATGAAATTGAAAAGTACATTATGTATGTGATTCAGTTATCTCCCCTTTTTTAGCTTGGTTTGCTCATAAACATGTTCTTTTTATGATTCACACGAATTCTCGTCCTTTTCACTTAGACTAAGAACAAAGGTAAACCTCAACAGTATCACCTATGACCATAAATTACATAAATATAATCAATGCTTCCGTCACTAAAGAGAACTCATCAAAAAGTGTCAACAAAAATTGATCCCTTGAACAACAAAAACTCTTTCATCAACATGGCAACAAATTAATGACACTTATTGGCCTAAAAACCATTTCCTCCTTTAAAAACTTGGTATATTTGGTATTATCAAGTTTCCCAGAGCTCATTTAATAACATAAGATAAAGTTTAAGACCAACTAAAAGAATAAATATCTCATTATAGACAGTGAAAATCGAAAAAACCAAAGTAATACATTAAGAATGAAGAAATCATTTCAGCTTTAGCATCCAAAGAAAACAGAGAAGAAGTACAACAATTATAGGTTATAGAAACAGAAATCAAATATTTTTTTACCAATCAGGACTTTGATCTCTATGTATCACCATCGATTCATCCATTCATGTAATATTCTTTTATGCTTTCGTCTAACACTGGTGCTTGTGCACTGGGCTTCAACCGGGCTGCAGAAGAAACGGGCACCAATCAGTTCAGGAAGAATAAGATTTAATTTCAAGTAACCGAACTTGATGTAAAAATTGATATTTATAAAAATCTGAAGACAAATGATAAATTTCACTTGCCCAACATCTACTGATATTTATAAGAATCTGAAGACAAAATGATAAATTTCACTTGCCCAACATCTACTTCAAAATTTGATTTTTTTTCCTTGTTAATATCTTCGACGGAGACTTGTATGGGTTAATAGGCAGTTGTTCCCGATTCCTTGTATTTTTTATTGTAGCTGCGGCAGGAAAGATAAAACCGGGACAGTCGTGGTTCGTGATTGGAGGTTATTGGTCTCGCCTTACAGTCATATTCTTGAGGCGGATACATAAACATGTACATCTACTCCAAAATGATGCTTCAATTGCAGCAGTTTATGAGATGAGACATTATGAAAGACATTATCCATGAGAAAATAGAATAGGGAGAAGATATAAGGGAGTCCATTAACAAAGTAAGAAGGACAACATGGGAAACACATTTCATTCTGAAGAGATTTTTTTCTTGGATGTATGCAGCCTGTAACTTAAATCCAATTAATTTATACAGTTAGCAAATATTAACTCTTAAAGTTTTATTCAATCTAATTAATCAAATGACATTGGTAGATAAAAAAAGTTGTACAGATATCAGTTTAGTGTACCTTCTATTTTAATATATAGAATATTAGGAAATTAAAAGTTGTGCACAATGTAGTATAAAATCTTAGATCTTGTCTAACCTTCAAGTATAAAGTATTCTAAAATTCTAATATTTAGAGATAGCATAATATTGCTTTGTGATTATAAAGTAACCCTACACAATATACTACTCCTATTACGTACTCTAAAGTTTAAATTCGACTACTTTGGCATTCATCGAATTAAGAATTGCATAATTATAAATAAAAAAAAACAAATTAAGAATTGCATATTTTAAACATGTTAACTAAAATGGAGTATGTTTATTTGACTGCTCAATCTCGGAAAAATGTTGAAAACTTCTCTTCGTGTATGTTTGATTTGGAAGGAACAGACTCGGTTAGCTATAAGCATACATGATATCAGAAGTGGTTACATAATCTCATGTCGCTACGATGGACCGGCACCATCACTCCCATCTTCCGTTTTTTTTCCCGCCGTTTTTTATTCATACCATCCGAAGGTCACCAAAGACTAAAAGAGCAGTATTTTCAAAAACTTATTAAATGCCAATTCATGTGAGGAATCAACAAAGAATTTCAATCTCTCGTATAATCTAAAAAATATACCTGGAATGGAGAAACTGTTTACAACAAATTTTAAAGTGTCTGCAAAAAGCTTAAATAGACAATAAAACAAGTGTAACAAAATAACAATATATTTGATATGATTAAAAGTGGTTACAATCCCTATATATAAATCCTCTGATTCTTCTCTTCGGTAGATGTATGGATTCAAGGGCACTAGGCTTGTTCTTGAGTCGTATGTGTGACTTCCTCCTTGATTTGCGGATTCGTCGAGTGTATGGATTCAAGCGCTTTGAGCGTGTTCTTGAATCGTTTGGTGTGACCTTCTCCAATATTTGTGGATGGAATCACGGATTTGAAGACTTAAACTTGCAGAGCTTGACGGAGCTTCAAAGCTTGATAAGAATATGAGAGTATATGTGTGTATGTATGTATGTATGCGTGCCAAATGAATTCACAAGACCCCTTTATATAGATTTTGAAGAGTCTCATTCGTAGCAGCTTGGTGACATGTCAGGACTTGATTGGCCCTTATTTCCTTGGAATGGAAGACTTCATTTGATTGGCCAAAACACCTCGTCTTGACATGTGGTGCATTTTGAGTAGCCACTTATTTATAAGGCCAATATATGATTTAATTGGCTTTAAAGATATCACTTTGACACATGGCTTGATATAATTGGCCAATAAATAAATATTAAAAATCAATTAATATCATTATTTACTTTCGGGATTTAATATAAGAAAATCCCAAAATAGAAAATTAATTGATTACTAATAAATTATTTATAAGTGTCATTATTTAATTGGGCTTAAATTTCATGTATTTACAAATGCCCCTTCGAGACTTATTCACGAATAACGCTTTCGAAGCATGCTTTGAAGTGAGTAAGTCACGACTCCGACATAAAAATGCACTTGGAAAATATTGCGTCGCGTTAAAAAATTTGGACAACCATGAACATGGATTTAATTGAAGTGGGCTTCATTTACTCTTATGAGTGGATACGTAATTAACTAAATACCCGTTACTTAAAGTCCTTTCTATTTGGCCCATTAAATATGTGGTCTTTGTAGACCAAGTGTAGGCAATTAAAACCACTTCATCTTCCTCAATTCTTTTTGATTTGCAGAGATTGACTCGATAAATATTTTGGCAATTGACAACTTAATCAAATATGTAAAATTCTTCTCAAATCCTTCTCCTTGCGTACTCGGAGACTTGTATCAATTGATTGAGGCAATAAATCTTTACTTCAAGAAATAAATTGAATCCCAACTTTAAGAAACAATGAATTCAAAGTAACTCTTTATAAGATTTGGTATATATGCTCACGGCAATATGTTCAGATTTTGTGAGAATTGACTAACTTCATACATGGAAATTTCATCAATACTTTATTCCATCTTCTTCTCGGAAAATCCAAAATTCCCTTTCTTCCTCATCATAATTCTCCAAGTAATATCTATAAAAGAGTACTTCGAACCTCATACTTTCATCAACAATAATATTCAAAGAGTTTAAGCGACATTGATCTTGTGTGCAAACCGTAATCCTTTTCTTCAACAAAACTATGTTCTTTTATCTCTTCATCAGCCCCAATTTTTTTTCTTCAGATTTATGGATGTTTTTGCATAGAAAAGGCAATTTAGTAAATAACCTCAACTCTTAAGCACTTCAAGTAAATAAAACCCGTAGATGTACTTTATTACAATATCAGAACAACCATGAAAAATTTGAACTATCTGATTTAGTTCTCAAGATAGGTGGCTGAAGTAAAGGTTTATACTGCAGGCTTTGGAAGTAGTACACTAAACCATATAACATATTTAGCACCAAAATCGAGATCAAGATTGTGCTTCGTTCCCCATTTCTCTGTTTCGCATTCTGCTCCTATATTCCTTTTCTCTATTTTTTTTTAAAAGGATGATTTATTTATGCAGGAAATCGTCATCGCCTATGGAGTTTATCGATTGCAAAGTTCCGTAACCGAGCCTCTACATGATCAACAAGGATGAAACGGACAAAACAAAGGGAACTACTTTAGTTGTGTACCCATCGTCAATTGGTCAACTCCCTCCAAAGTATACTTCGTCCAAGGAGACGCACTAGTCGAAGGTTTCCGTAACGGCTTCAAAAGAAGTCAACGTCCTTTCCTCGGCTATACCGAAGTGTCAAAAAGTGTGTCTTTTGACAGTCCAATGCATTCGACAGAAGTTCATCATCTAGTTTTCCGTATCCTATTCATTCATCGGCTTCATGGAAAATTCTACTGTACCTTTCAGAGCCACTTTTGGTGAGCTCTCAACATTGCAGGTTATCGCGCATGAGTAGGTGTCTATTCGACAAGGAACAAAAGTCTTCACTAAGTTGGGATATACGACGCAATTTGGACCTCATGTTTCACCTATGACGTCGACGAGATCATCATCAACACATTATGCGACCTATGGAGTCTGTCCACCAACTCGTTCCACACGGCATATGTGGATTTCTCTGCGGGATATGCATACACTCGGCATGCTTCCCCTTCGTGATTCATTCTATGAAGAAGTGGTCCCATCAGCCAAGGAGCTTCTTGAAGTCAATGGAGATGGCAAATAATTACTTCGGAGTTGATTTCTTTGAGCTATGTAGCTAACCTTTTAAAGCCAATTATGACGACAATTGTTTCCACTAAGAGCTTGGAAGTTCACTTTTCGAAAATAATGAGGCGTTACTTAAAGAAATATGAAGCGTCGACTTGGAGGCAAAAGAGTAGCAACTCGAAGTAACACAAATAATCAACTTGAGAGCTCCAACCGATGAAGCCGAGGAGCATCAACTTGAACAGGCCAAAATCATCAACTTAAGTACAAAGAGCAACGACTTTGAGATACGTACAATCAAGGTTTGAAGCAACATCAACTTGAGGAGGCAATTCTTCATGTGCACATGATAGTTTGAAGAGGCTTTGGAAACAAAGAGACATGGCTCGATGAGATATGAAGCAAAACTTGACGTTCGAGTCAACATCTTGGAGAAGAGAAATTTTAACTTGAAAATGCTTGAAGCTTCAACTCGAAGAGAAAAGTTCGTAACTTGAAGAGACGCGAGACACAAATTTGAAAGTTTGGAGCACCACTTTGGAGGCAAGAAGCAATAACTTGAAGAGATATAAAACCACAACTTGAAGATCGAGCAACATATTGGAAAACTATTTAGATATAGGAACTTGCATCTTTTTTTTTTTTTTTATTTGCTTTGTATTGAACTCTTCGACATGAATAAAATTCAATTATTATTCACATCTTTATCTAACTTTGCCCCTTGCTCTCGTTTCGAAGTAAATTCCTCCATAATTGAATTCAATCACTTAATCAAATTCAAGATCACTTCTTAATTTAACACTAAGAAATTATTCTAAGTATTAAATGAAGATGTCAATACATTAACCAAGCACATTATGTAAACATTGTTAATGTCTCAATTTTTTTTTTTTTTTAGTTACATGACTGAACTTAGAATTAGCTTCCAAGCTGCCTACGTATCTCGTAAAGAGAATCAAGTCATAACGTAGTTCAAAACATCAAATTTTTATTTGAAGAGTGTTGTTCACATATTATACTCATGCGATTCAAGAGTAACATGCAGTTTAAGCTCGTGGGTCAAGGAGCATTTCGATTTCAAGATTTCGTAGACATTTTCCGTTTCGTCTACTGGAGGCTTTGGCTTGAACTTTGACAATTTTGCAGACAGTTTGACTCGTGTCTGGGAGAAGTTGATTTGAACTTGTAGACTTTTTCGTCTCGTCTACTGGAGGCTTTAGCTTGAACTTTGGAGATTTGTAGACAGTTTAAACTCGTGTCAAGGAGTTTTTTCTAATTGAAGATTTGTTGACATTTTTGACTCGTGTCAAGGAGTTGTTCTGAAAGTTTATACTTTTATCAAGGAGTGGCGATTATTTTGACATCAATGGAGATATTCAGATTTCTGAATATATCGATGGAATCCATCGATCAGGAGTTCTGGATCAGGTAATGGAAAATCATTGGGAGCATCTAAATTCTCAAAGTCGACACAAAGTTGAATTTGGCGAGATCCTTTACGTATAGGCACAATTCTAGAGACCCATGTAGAATTCTCTACTTCTTGAATGAAACCAGCTTTCATAATCATTTTCATTTTAGCTTTGATGAATGGAATCAATCCAGGTCTAAATTTTGGTTGAGTTTGCTTAACTTGATAAGTTTCCTTCTTCACAGACGAATTTTGAACCTCCGATTTGGCAACTAAGTCACCCATCTCAAGTTTGACTTGATTAACTCCATCAATGGTTGCTTTAACACATTCCACGAGTTCTAGTGAAGTAGTCTCAACTTTTTCTTTCTTAGCAACATGAACTTTTCCTTGAGTAATGTAACACAATGACGCGACATCCTCTCGAGCTTCTATGCTAGATCGGCATACTTCATCTATAGAAGGGTTTTGTTCTAGTATTGCATTACACGAAACGACATCATAAGAATCTACATCATGAAGCCCATTTGGAAATTGTTCCGCGTCTACTGTTGTGTCAAAACATCCAAAGGAAATTGTGACAAGATTTGCAGTTGTATCATCTTCATCAAGCAGAATCTTACCTTCTCGAGCGAGTTGCAGGATTTTATCTTTCAAAACAAAGCATTTTTCAATGGGATGCCCAACCAAGCGGTGGTACTTGCAGTAATTGCGGTCATTTGTTCTTCCAGCCTCTTCGGGTCGCTTCATTTCGGGCAACTCAATGAGTTTGGCTTCGAGCAAATCATCAAGCATTGGAGCAACGTCAGAATCAAGGAATGGGTATTCCTTTTTTTGCATATCCTTCAAAGTCGTCTTCTTTTCAAAACTTCGTTGGGATGAATCGTTTTTCATTTCATCGTTCTTCTTTGACTTGGATCGAGAGACATTGACGGTCATGGATTCTTCGCTTTCAACTTGGGGAAAAAGCTTGCCCCCTTTCTTGATGTAATGTCCAACATTTTCTTTCTTTGATTCATGGATTGGGAAGAAGTTTTGGCCTTCACTTGAAGCAAGGCTGAGTTCCATGTCGTGCGCACGTGTGGCCAGCTCTTCGAAGGTTTTCGGTTTTATGCCTTGGAGAATATATCGTAAGCCCCATTGCATCCCTTGGATACACATTTCTATTGCAGAAGTTTCACACAAGCGATCCTTGCAGTTCAAACTTAGATTTCTCCATCGATTGATATAATCGATCACTTTCTCTTCATTCCACTGGCGAGTGCTTGTAAGTTCGATCATACTGACGATCCTTCTTGTGCTGTAAAACCGATCGAGGAATTCTTGTTCAAGTTGTTCCCAGCTGTTGATGGTTCCAGGCTCCAAGTCGGTGTACCAGTCAAAAGAATTTCCTTGAAGCGAGCGAACGAATTGTTTCACGAGGAGATCTCCAGTAGTTCCAGCGTTATTGCAAGTCTCCACGAAGTCAGCAACATGCTGCTTTGGGTTCCCTTTTCCATTGAATTGTTGAAACTTCGGCGGTTGGTATCCAGTAGGCATTTTCATCATGTCAATGCGACGAGTGTAGGGCTTCACGTAAGTAAGTGAAGATTTTGAACCTCCCTCTAACTTGCACTTGATGGTCCCAGTGATGAAGTCCTCTAGTCGATCCACATGAATCATGCCGTCGGATGAGACTTGAAGGCCCTTAGACTTCTCATTTGATTTTCGTCCTAAGAGCGTGTCGTCCTCTTCGAAATCCTCGGGTTGTTCCTCGTTCGCCATTGAGTATCGTTTTGTTGATATCTCGTCTTCTTCGAACTCCACGGTCGTTTTTCCATCGAGCGACTTGCCTTGGCATGGATCCCTTGGTTCAGCAGTTTTTCAATTTTTGCATCTTGTTTTTGTGCATGCTTAGTGAGCCGCTCTATTTCCTTGGTCAACTTCATAAGTTGTTCTTCCATAGTCATAGTACTTGTCGTCATAACATGCACCGCGATTGAACGATGAGAACGGGGTGAAGATTCATCGTTTTGAAAATCATCTTGCGCTTCCTTTTCGACGACCTTGGTGTTTGGATCCTTCATCAAATCAGTCAAAGGTTGATGATTTCTTGGAAAAGCCATTGATTTTTCCTTGAAGAGATGAGATGAGAGGTAGAGATGTCCCACTGGGCGTGCCAGGAATTTGTTTACAACAAATTTTAAAGTGTCTGCAAAAAGCTTAAATAGACAATAAAACAAGTGTGACAAAATAACAATATATTTAATATGATTAAAAGTGGTTACAATCCCTATATATAAATCCTCTGATTCTTCTCTTCGGTAGATGTATGGATTCAAGGGCACTAGGCTTGTTCTTGAGTCGTATGTGTGACTTCCTCCTTGATTTGCGGATTCGTCGAGTGTATGGATTCAAGGGCTTTGAGCGTGTTCTTGAATCGTTTGGTGTGACCTTCTCCAATATTTGTGGATGGAATCACGGATTTGAAGACTTAAACTTGCAGAGCTTGACGGAGCTTCAAAGCTTGATAAGAATATGAGAGTATGTGTGTGTATGTATGTATGTATGCGTGCCAAATGAATTCACAAGACCCCTTTATATAGATTTTGAAGAGTCTCATTCGTAGCAGCTTGGTGACGTGTCAGGACTTGATTGGCCCTTATTTCCTTGGAATGGAAGACTTCATTTGATTGGCCAAAACACCTCGTCTTGACATGTGGTGCATTTTGAGTAGCCACTTATTTATAAGGCCAATATATGATTTAATTGGCTTTAAAGATATCACTTTGACACATGGCTTGATATAATTGGCCAATAAATAAATATTAGAAATCAATTAATATCATTATTTACTTTCGGGATTTAATATAAGAAAATCCCAAAATAGAAAATTAATTGATTACTAATAAATTATTTATAAGTGTCATTATTTAATTGGGCTTAAATTTCATGTATTTACAGAAACCACTAATTGTATCACCTTATGTTATGGTCTTCTTATCTATTCACACCGCACCATTTCTTTTTCCTATCCATTTTGTGGGGTTTTCCAAAAATCTCTTCAAATTCCTAGCAATGTTGGCAGAGAATTCCCCAATTTCTTCGAAGAAGTAACTCGTGGGCTCGAACTTATTCGCCCCATCAGAAAATTGAAGAACTCCGTTGTTCTTTCTGCTATTCTTTGGTGGAAATTGAAAACTTCCGCAAAAGCGTTTGATAACTGAATAACTTCATATGATTCCGATTGGTTTTTTCAACTTCTGAAGAGATAAAAACCGTTTTCAGAGGAATGTGGAGTTGGAGTTGAAATTTAGTGGGTCAGAAGATTAGAACGTGAAATCTGGTGGCGGAAGTTATTAATTTACAGTTACCAAGTTCTTTCCTATCGGGCCAGTAAATTTTCTTATTAAAATAAATTCAAAATTCTATAAAAAAGGAATTTGGTCAAAATAGACCCAGTGACAGTTAAAGACTGATCTCAAATATATATATAAGTAGATAGATAAAGTAGATCTTTGTATGGTGGTATAAAAGCAAATGTCATAAAAGCTTTTCTAGATCAATTTATTTTATTTTATTTTATTTTTTATTTTTTTTCCTCAACACTATGGATGACGATTAATCGATATTAATATTGGTTAATCTCCACAAATTTAGCCAACTAGCCATTAATCACTTAGAATTGTTCAATCTTAAATCATAACATTTTCAATTTCCATTAAATCAAAATATGAGAAAATAAATAGAGCTCCACGATTAGATAAACAAAAAGAATTCATAAATAAGAACAAATGTAATCCAAATCACCCGACAACGTGAAAAATAAATAAATACAGTAAAAATTAACTACTCAATAAACCCTAACTCGGTAAAATAATTTCAAACTCAGTAGCATGCTTTCTTTCCTCAGATCTACAGCAACACTGCAGCAGCAGAGAACAAAACAACGGCAGCAGATCCGGCGAAGGCGATTCTGTTAAGAGAAGAAGCTGCACTCGGAGCTGGAGCAGAACCACCGGGTCCGGCGGCAATAGACGGAGGAGATGCGGTGGATCCGGCGGGTGAACCGACGGGAGCGGTTGGAGGAGAAGGAGGTGAAGAAATCGGAGATTCGGAAGATGGAGAAGAGGCTGAAGGTGCTTTAGTTGGTGTCGCCACCGGAGCCGCCGTTGGAGCCACTCTCGGCGCGGCGGCTGGAGCTTGAGCTAAAGCCGATCCAGCTACCAATGCGATAATCAAAACTAGTACAATAGCGAAATTTTTGGCCATTTTCAAATCAAGTAAGTATAATTTATGCTCCTGTGTTTTTCGTAAATTATGATTTAAGTTATGATTAATTTGGGAGAATACTAGAACACAGGAAGCTAGTAGAATTAGCAATTAGGATGTAGAACCGTATTTATTTATATATACAACTCAAATAGGAGAGAGGTACGAAATTCTGAATAATTTATTAATTAATTAATTTTCTAAATAATAAAAGTCGGTTGGGGAAAAGAAAAATGAAATGGGTAATGATTGGTTGACAACTCAGGTACAGAGTTAAGAATTTAGGGTAGCGGTGCTTGTTTTTGGTGGCGAGTGATTGGCGTCGTACACGTGGACCAGTTTGTAATGGATGGTTAGGATGGATTCCAGGTGTAAGGTTCTGCGGACCGTTGTAATGATTAAAAAAATTTGGTTACCGTTGTGATTGGCACGTTCAACGGATTTAAAAAACTGGGGGTGATCCTTTTTCCTTTTTATCGAATAAGTGATGAGTCCTACTCCTACTGTCCTATAGTGCTGGTGCCCAGTGCCAACCTAAAATTACAAATTTGTGGTCCCATATCCCATAAATGAAAAATACGACAACTTTTGATAAATTATTAGTATGAAATTGAGGGGTAAAAACTAAAACGAATTATAACTTGATTATCTATTTTCCGAAATCAAATGGAAAGTAAAGGTTCTATTTGTTTGGTGTTTGAGAAACTAGTTTGAGAGAGTAGTGGAGGTTAGTGAAATAATTTCGATGTGCGTATTATTGTTTGTTTTAGGTTTTAGAGAATGATTTGAGAAATAATGTAGGTGTGAGATATATATGACTTTATGTCAAATTATGTTGGTTATGTAAGATAAATTGTGTAAGAAAGAGATAAGAAAATTGTTGTTTGTTTGACTTTTAAGAGAGTAGTTTGAGAAAATTAAAAGATGAAAAATTCATTTCAGAAAGTAGAAAATATGTTTGTTTGACATTTTCTAAACACGATTTTTTTTTGAAAAATGCCAAACAAACCGGCCCAAAATGTTCTATTAACCAAATAATAAATGAAAGAATTTCTTTGTGAATTACATAAAATGCAATATATCGGTTATGTTGTCTCTATTCTCAGTATCTGTTATGATCCATTTATAATTTACAAACAAAAGATATTTAAGACATTATACCTCAAATTTTGAGTCTGACACAGAAAGGAAGAGTCGGCTTTAAAGCTACCGATAACTTGTAGATCTAGTGAAATAACACATTTATCAAACTAGATATTAAATTAATAAAATGAAAATAAAGAAAATTTTGTTAACGACAATAATCGGGAGACTTTTCGAATATTATACTTATCTGATACCAGAGATTGCCTTCAGAATATAATAAAACCCCTTACTATCAAGTAAATACTATTTTGCAAAATATTAAATCCATCCTATGTTTTCTATTCCTTTAAAATTGGAGTTTAATAAAATCAAAGTTAATTTTTGTGTGTCTGCATTTGTATTCTTTTTTCTCCGAGAATCATTAACCAACGGTATTTTGACGTGAATTAATCTTTGATGTCACATTATCACTCTAAGTGAGAAGACCATTTTTCAAATTTAACTAATTTGAAAGAAATCTGCTTTTGGAATGTCCGGGTAAAACAAACAATACAAATAAAAATGAATGAAGTGACATTCATTATGTACTATATATATCTATATTATTATAAAATAGCAACTATATAATCTTTTTTGTTAAGTAAACTATAGAATAGTTATGAGAATATTAAGTATTAACATCACATAGTGTAATTTTAAAATTCGTATCACCATCTTAATTTGTCGTAGGGCTTTCTAATGTAATATCACAGGATTAAATGCCTAAAAATGACATATACATGTTAAGGGACTAACCCACTTTATAACACTACCAAACCAAGAATAAAAAATTCTGCCTTAACCAATAAAAGTTCACAATTATCGCCTAGTATCTACTACCAAACGAGTTCTACGTACATTAAATATGTAGCAAGTGCAAAATATACCGAGAGAAAGAATTTAAACTAGCTGAAACTTCGTTCAAATTTTAATTTATATCGAATTTAAAATTACATTTGAGCTTAGTTTTGTAACGAGCTTTTACCAAACAAAATTGTATTCGAGCTTAATTTTATTACGAACTTTTACCAAACGAGCTCGAGTTAAACATCGACTCGCTTGATACTTTAACATGAATTTATCACTTTTAGGTTATTTAACCAACTCGAACGAAGTTTCAATCATGAAACATAAAATGTTTCTTGAGCTTTGATAAGCATGACGAATCAAGCTGAAACGTAGTTTTATTAGACGAGCTCGAGTTGAGTAGTTTGATTTTTTGATTTCCGCCCTAATTGAGAGCAAAGACCCAAATGAAAGGGATGGTTAGAGAAAAGTGACTCGAAGAGAATCTCCTACACAATCTGAACCAGAAATATTTTTTACTACATAACTCAGATGGAATTTCAGTCTCTGCTGAGTTTTATGTCAAATTCGGTCTCATTCATCCTAGATTTCAAATTTCAACTACTCCAACAGAATCTAGGAACTACATAACATTTATAGCTTGGCCTCGAGGACGATAGAAGAGTAAGGCGCGGTATTATATGTATCTTCAATGCCAGGAACACCTTCTGAAACAAAATCATTAGGAGACTCCAGATTGGTGTCCACCTGCATTTATTTGCAGTAAAGGCTCAGTAGTTGTTTCAAAACTCAAGGAAAATATAGATGAACTATATAATTTTCAACTAAGATGTTTGTATATAAGTCTGCAAGTTGCTGGTATAGTAAATAATGCCATCAGGTAAAGAATCATGGTTTGACTATTAAGTGAAAAAGGACCGTTGTAAGCTTACCACTCGAAGCCACCGCCTTCCTTGTGGTAGCGACGGTACAATAGCTTTAACAAAGTAGTCATGTGCGTTGAAAGCCACATATATATCACCTCCATTTTCATCATGAAGCCTGAGAAATAGAGTATTTTGTTAGGTACTCAAAGTTTTGGATGACATTATATTTTATAAAATCCTTATTTCTCCATTTTGAACTCTCCATCCCTTAATGAAATTTCTGATTGGTTTTTATTTGAACTTGCCAGAGTTGATTTAAAATCATTTTGTCATCATTGGTCATTAGTATTTGAATGATCCGTCATTCTTGCTCGTAGAATCATCTAACAAGTTTAGGGTTTCCATACTCCAAAAACTAGAAACTTTTCCAGCCTCCCACAAATAGTTGCTAGTCTAATTGCTGGATATCATATAATCATTGAGAAAACAAAAGAGACCTGGGTTCCTGCTATATCTTACGAAAATCTGATATTAACTAAATTAATTAAAAACCAACAAAAGGTGCAATAAAGGAGTAATGAGTAGCTAAAGCCTAAAAACATGTATTAAAATATAAGTTGTCCTGTTATGTTTCGGTGAGTTCAATATTAAAAACCTTTCAGAAACATTTTGGGAATTTTAAGGACAAGTTGTAAATCAAAGAATTGTTGTATAATAGAAACTACTTTATATTTTCTTTCGATCGACTCAAAAACACAAAAAAATCGATATTTTTTATGGACACGTATGAGAATTTTAATCCATTGGGTAGACATTTGGAAAGTAACAAATCCATATGAAAGTAAACAAAGAAGGTATACTTACGTAAATGCAAGGAATTTACTTTCAAAGTTGTCCCAGTTGTTCTCATGCCAGGTCACATCATTCTACATTGTTGAAGAGTGTTAGATAAGGACATTCTATATTTCAAGGAGTCTGAAGATAGTTTGAGCAATATTAAGAACATATTTAACACATTATGGCAGTAACTTAAGGCATGCTGCAGCCTAGAATTTTTTTGGTGGCAACACATACTGGTGAAATATTATGAAAATTTCTAATAATGAAATCAGGATTCATTTCAACAATGAATTTTAAACTAATTTCATTCAATTCCGAATAAATAGTTACATAAAAGAAAAACTAATGACTAAATTAATACACAAGATAATAAGAAGAAACGATAAGAAGAAATATGGCTACCCCCTACATATTTGATACATTCTCCTGCATACACCAACCCCACTCATAATGCCATTAATTATCTATCAAAAATATGAGTTAATTGACATAGTTGTTGATATGGAGGTTTATAACGGTCCAGCTAACATGATATCTTTTCATAAATATAAGGAAAGTCACTGTTTGAAGTTAAACCTTAAAAAAAATGCACAAGAGTTGCTCTTCAAGACCTTAAGTTTTGCATAAAGTGATCCTTTGAAAACCTAAATCATTTTGATATTTGATGCATAATTTCAGAAGGATTCCGGATTTAATTTCACACTCGACTTGGCTCAGTAACTTATTGAGTTCGTAAGTAACCGATATGAACCAGATTGGTACAGTTAAGACTGATGGTAAAACTGTAAGGGATCCAAGACTCAACTTGACTCGTAGATTCTCCTGAAAAGTTATTTCTAACTCAAATAAGGTATCTCAAATATTTAGAGAATATTCTGATTTGTTTATGTCGCTTTTGTCCATCAAAGAAGTATTTTTATCTAACATTTGAAAAGTAACACGACATAAGGATATTACAAAGTTGAACAGATGCTAGAAGTGTACCTTGCCAATAAAATTTTCTTTCGTAAAGACATTATGACTCCGTCTAAACTTTATCATCTCCGAGAAAAACCTAAAATGATTGTTCTTCTTGTCCTCCAACTGTCTCATCAAATTTTGATCCCATATTAACAAACAGTCCAATACACACACACACACACACATATATATATATAGGTGAACACCAACACAATTTTGTAAGTGCATACCTGTCCCCATTGGAAATGATTTAGAGCATTATCATGTCCATAGCTGTTATTATTTCCGTGACGAGTATGACCATATTCATCCCCCATTAGCATCATTGGTGTTCCCTAATAACACAGAACAAACAATTGTACAAGAATTGAAAAGTTGATATAAAAGCTCACATTTTATGAGAATGCATGAGGTTATGTTTTCTTTCCACCAGCATTCTCTGTTTATTGCAGTGCGAGATGGAACAGTCAAAGGTTCAAGATCTAAATCAAGTGAGAAAAAGAAGAAAGAGGCCGCATAGAAGAGAAAATGAACTAGGATTGCAAAAGAGTCTTCTACATCAGATAATTCAGAGGAAGCAACCGAAAATTTTGCTAAAGTTTTTCGATAAAAGATGTCCGTGGAAGAATCAATAAGGGCAAAACTGTACTTTAGTCCTACAGGACTAAACCTTGGTACTTTGGTCCTTTATTTGACAAAATTGCAGTCCTAATTTTTTAAAAATATTTAGCACTTTTGGTTGTATCGCCCCATTTCAAACCAATTTAGAACAAAAAGTGCAAAGCCGACTTATACGACATTTTTTTTAAGAGACTATTTTGTGGATCAAAGGTGCAAGATTTACCTCGTTGAGATCATATACAAAGTTAAACTATACATTGAAAAAGAACATTCAGTTTGCAACATGGTACTAATTCAGTCCTAGCCTACTTAAAATGGGAGTACGGAAATGTCACATTTTCCTTCCTATTGAAATTTATAAAACCTTTTTGGAGAGAAAAACTTCAAACAAAATAGCTTACAGAAGTAAATTATTATTTTTTGTCAGATAAAGTCCTGCAAGATATCTGATTCAGAAATTAACTAAAGTTTAAAAGACAATTAGCGATGTTTCCCCAAGAAACACAGAACATTTCACCTGAAGAATTTGATGCATCTTAACATTTACCTGGGATATCATTAGTGCCACGTGGAAGTTCTTCATCTGCCGCGTGCGTATTGCCTTAATATTTGTATCTGCAGTTTCTCCTGATATGGACACAGTAAAATATATTAAGCTCGAATTTGGTGTACAAAAATATATCTGATCGTTGAAAGATGAATTCAAGGTGAAGGGGGAACTCTTCAAAGAATTGCACAAAAAAGGTCTTCTTATTATGTAGGGGAAGGTATAGGGTTTAAATGAAGAGACAAATGAATCCCTGAAGCAACAAATGACCAAAAAGACACAAACAAGAAGATCAGAACAAGCCCATTCACAATTTCATTAACACAGGCAATAATTGTGAATGATTCAAAATTTAACAAAGTTAAAGCACTAGGTAGTCAACTACACAAATAGTAGAATTTATTAGAACTCCCAAAGGTAATCAACGAAAAATGATATTATTCAGAGTCCAAAGTGTATTTTTCCTCAACAGACTGACATAATTACCACATGAACTAGATACCACTGGAGACGAAAGAGTCACTTTCCTTCACAACAAATAGTTCATAATTCTAATTTAATTTGTAGTCTGTATTTATGAGGTCAGAAGATGGTGAATAATCAAGAATTATAAAATAGATTCTGAAATCCCATCTCTAGTCTCAACAAACAATTTACAACTCTCTCTTTCTAAATAGGTTATGATGATGTTCAGATCCAGCTTGGCATAGAAGTGCTGTAGACTTTCTTTATCTATAAATTTCATGATAGATGCAACCCTTCTTAATGGAAACTAATTCTGAAGTTTCTTCTACGTTCCATTTCCATCAATATCCTAGATAAGGCAACATTTGCAAGGATAACATAAATTAGTAGACAAAGATCCACCTTAGATAGCAGAATATTAAAAAAAGGTTAGCTTCACTTTTTGGCCCATGGAACATAGAATCATTTATATATGAGAATGTTTTATAGGAAAAAGTAATATATATATATATATATATATATATATATATATATATATATATATATATATATATATGGAGCAGCTCCAGTACATTAAGAGTAAATCAAATGGAATCATTTTATCCAAACCTTGACTAATACATTATTAGTGCAAAAAAAGTATGTATTAGATGACATAACACACCCTTGAACGTTGATCGTTTATACCATGAATATATGAGAAATTTGACAAATCAATGTCAATGCAAATGAAAGGAAAGCCAAGTAAAACTCAAATCTACCTTCAAACCCGCAGTTCCAGCTAAAATTGTCATTGCTTCCATCATTTCCACTTTCCCCATTTGCAGCATTGTGCTAATATTCATTCAAGAGAAGACAATAAATATGAAGTTGACATAAAAATTGACAGGTGGAAACCATAATTATATGTGATACCTTAAAATTGTATGACACAAGGTCATGTAAAGTAAATCCGTCATGTGCAATTACGAAGTTGATACCATGATATGGCTTGCGCTTATTGACCTAGCGAGAAATAGAACTTTGAGTGGTTATTGGACTGCACAGTTACAGACCACTTCAATAAATTAAGTCACTCCACAATTCTAACATACATAACTTGTCGGCCATTTTCGGAAGAGTTTCAGAACGGAAGCCCATCAAACTCAACGAGTAATTACACGATTTCATGGAACCATTATGTAGTTTGTACATGCGTGTGTGCGTAATAGGTGAACAAATTATGACGTGATCAAATGACTAAATGCTTTTAGTAGCTGAAATCATAAATTTCAAGTTTCAAATTGTACAAGAAAGCACAGCTGATTATTAAGAAAGTGGAACACACAAATGATGTGCAGGTACATAAATAATTTGATAGTATATTCAAGTAATATAGAAAAGTAAATTTCACTGAAGATACCAATCAGACAAAAGGAAGACATCTGCTAGCACAATCAAATGACAGGCAGATGGATCAGGCACAACTACATGGAAGCAAGATCAACTAACAGAAAATGATGTCAAGGGCATTAGCCAGCATAGATGAAAAAATAAGAAATTTTATACAACTTACTTGGTAAAGATCAGCTGAACCAGAAATCCTAGTTGCAAAACTTCCTTTCATACCAGTGTCACCCTATATTGCGATTAATTTCCAAAAGTTAAAAATAAACTAAAAACTGATTCAAATCTGAAGACACTAAAAAACATTTCTCATATAATTTTGTAGTTGCTAAACCAATAGAGGGAGGAAAAAAAATCTCGACTCATTTGCATACATGAAGGGGAAGCAAATAAAAATATCCTTTGAATTTTAGTGCAATAAAAGCAGTTCATTAAGCAAAATCATATATACAATATACGGCAAGAAGTCCTTAAGAAGAGGTCAAATAGCTCAGATGATGTAACAGAAACATGCATCCAACGAAATTGAACTTCTATTTAAACAAGAAAAGAAACCATTGGCTTTAACCTGGAAAAATATTTACGCCACTGTGTCCCATAAACCAATTAAAATTCAAAACATGATGTCGAAAAATCCTGTAATTCTCAAGCCATGTAGATAGTGTCATATAAAAAACTTGGAACTCCTTGTTCATTCCGAACCAGAAGATCTCTTACCGAAAAATTTAGGCCATGATCCAAAAACAATAATCCGTAGATTGCAAACAATACTAACTGCATCTCCCCCTTGTCATCCAATGCAAGAAAAATACAGCCCGTCTCTCATACAATTTCATAAATATTGAATTACAATCTGACCTAAAAATTTAAATTCAGATACTATATTGAATATTTATCCCATCTAAAAATTAGATTGTTAGACATGACCTTTCATTCAAATAACATCTTCAAGTGTAGTCAAAATCCTTTCCTGGATTTTTCTTGTAGCATATTTGGTTGATGCCCGTGGTCTTGCACTTATATTGATATCAAAGTACCATTGAATAACACCTACTCTGTTCCTAAATTCTTACTTGTATTTCCTTTTTGGGATGTCTCAAAACAAGACTCTCTTTCCTAAAATGGAATTATTTTTCTCAAAAAATACACTCACGTAAAGTAACGATTTAACACCACTAATTCTCAACCACTACATTCAACTTGATTCAAGGGCATAAATGAAAAGATATCTAACAGTCCATTTTTTTTAAATCTTGTCTAAAACTCAACGCCAAACTAAATGGAGTGAAAATAGGGACAAACGAAGTACTTCTCTTTTAAAGAGATGAAGTACCGATGAACTTAATTTCCAAAAAAAATGATCATTCTCTTGGAGTGTTTTTTTCTGATTGTAGTACCTTTATAAATCTTCTAACATCATCCCGATACTTCCCATTCCATTCACCCCACCTGTAAGCCAAAGAAATCAGCATGTTAACATTTGCATTAATGTGTCTTTGTGAACTCAAAACATACATAAACTGATACACACTAGCAAGAAACACATCCTTAGGTAGTACCTAAGCTCTCAGCATATGCAGTGCATGTAGTTTTAAGATTCTCACAGCAATGTTTCTATCCTTCTAGCAGCAAAATAATGGTGTATAAGTACACACCGATGAGCCGGTAAGTTTCTTGAATGCAACGAAATATTAATTTTTCCATATAAATAAAAATGACTGAGAGACCGGTTACAACCTCCCCAATATGAATTTGTCAATCAGGACTAAATAAAAATACAATCAAGTTGACGGAGGCAAACATGTAGGCAGTCAAAAATCCGTAGATAATAAAACCAAGACAAATAAATAAACATGTTAAAGTTCATAACATGGCGGAATAAATTGATGCACAAGGATCTTTATGAAATTATTGCGAGCTAGATATTGCCATCATCCAAGCTTCGTAAAATTCAAAAGTCTGAAATGAACGAAATGATACATTCATAATCAGAGCCCCAGATAGCAGTTTGTACTGTGACACAGTCAGTCGCGCTAGTATTAACTTGCTCCTCATACTAGATAAGCTCCCAAAAACACTTTCTCAAAATATACGAAGACTACTAAATAGTAGAGAATCTTCAACACTAAGCAAAACTTATACTATTTTAGAAAATTCAGTTGCAGATCAATGATAATAAGGAAAACATTCTTCATCTGTACATTTTCTGCAATTGATGTTATGGAAGATATTCTTACACATTACTAATGCAGTTGTAGGCTACTTTGCTGACCTAATACACTCAAAAGTAAGAGATTCTAGAAGTTACCGGTCCCAGTTTGGAAATCTTCCAACGAGATATAGACCTCCGCAATCCCAAGGTTCTGAAATAAGCTTACACCTAGATAGGAAACTATCTTTGGCAATTTCCTGCACCACTATAGCAATCAGCATAACACATTCAAATATTGGGAAAAGGAAAATTTTTGGTTTGTGTTAAAAGCATAATATCTTCTTCAAGATATCATTAGATATATTTCTTCCTCTCTTTACTGTTTCGAGGGGAAAGTGACTAATTTTAACTACAAATATTCAAATATAGCCAATGATAAGTAAGGCAGTTGGCAGATGAAAGCAAAAACTAAAATACCTAAGGCAGTGGGTGAAGTTACTGAACATTCCACTATGGTTTCACTATTTACAGTTTCGAAAATTGCCACAGACATTCATTGTGAATCCAAAATCAGCATCCATCAGTAGAGTGAAAGAATGACGACAAAGCGTGGCAAGTTATGTAATCTTAATTCTGTTTGAAGTTTTGAACCAATTCCAGTTAAGAGAATTTATTTCTGGAGTCAAGAAACCTAATTTCCTACTCATTCTGGTTTCTATGGTTCAATTGTGACATAAATTAACGAAAACGAAGCAGAAACAATTAACAAATCACAACAGCCACACTATATAGCACTATTGATAATTTGATATGAATCACTAATTGAAGGTTTAGTCATGATACAGAAACTAAAGAAAGTTGTGCTATGAGCACAGTGTTAAATTAAGGATCGAGAAATTTCCAAGTTCATCTGCTAGCTTCCATTTAGAGTTAGCACCGTATCTGACTAGTATCCGTGTGAAATTTTTGAAGGAATATACTACATAGACTCATAAGTATTATGTACATGTGTTTTGTGTATGTTTTACGCACACATACGAAGTTCCTCGGAGATGAATGCTGACCATAGCTGTATAAAGGGAAAATTGGTAACAAAAATCATTGGATGATAGGCCCATGTAAAGTTAATGATGGGCCAGCAATAGTTGAAATGTCTTCTATTCAGTTATTCAAACTATCTTCAATCTTATTTTCAGACTTCTTCTCATACTCCCATCTTTTCTTTTATTACATCTCATATGATATTTTCAAAAAAAAAAATTACATTGTGCAGATAGAGAGATTCTTATTAATTTCATAAAAATAGAAGGGCAAATTGAAAAATTGGTTTCTAAACAAAGATAGTTTTATATTGCATGTTGCTCTGCAGCCAACAAGGTTTTATTCAGAATCATACTGCAAAACTCTAGTCAAAACTCAATAGGCATGACTTACCCTGATCACTGGGGGAGCACTGAGCGGAGAACCATCAGTTCCTCGACAGAGCACACTGGCAAGATCAAAACGGAACCCATCCACGTGATACTCAACGACCCTTCAATTAGAGTGGCAGTTGAGAATAGTGAAACCATAATCAAACTAAAGTTGAAATATTAACAAAATTAACATCCAAATTCAGTAGGTTAGCCAAAAAACTCATACTTAAAAAAAAAGAGAAACAAAACTAAATTGAAAGAGAGCCAGAATGTTCAAGATGCCATCTACTCATATGATATTACTAGAACTTAATATATACAAGAATTTTACGGCAGAAAAGTAGAATCAGCAACACTGAATCAATCTTGTAAAAGAGACTGACCTCAAATAAATTTTTTTAAGTGAATCTGGATCGTAATTTACCTAACTGTTGAAATGAATCTAGACACTTTTTAACCACAATCATAAATGACAGAAATAGCGGACTATAAGAAAGTATCAAGTGACACAACCTAGAGACACCACTAGGAATTTTGTCCAGGTTGAAGGAGTGACATAGCATATTTCTGAAAATCATTTTACGGAGAAGAGTGCATATATATATATATATCATCATTTTAATTTTAAATAAACGATATTATTGAAGACTTTCAGTTCATCAATCAGTAAAACTGTTTAGAGCAATACTTCAAGTTAATAGCTTGCCAAGCTCATTATATTACGCATTTATTTCCTGTGCAATTATCGAATGTAAAACTGTTATAAACCACCATTTCAGTAATTTCAAGTTAATAGCTGGCCGAAACTCATTAAGTGATGCAGTTAAATTCTGTGCAATTTTGGAATAACTAGACATCATCAATAAGTATATAACAAGAAGATACTTTTATGACAGTGTATATAAAAATATATATAGTCACAATTGCAAATTATCATTATTCCAATTTCCAACATGGTACGAGTTAGGATGTAACATAAAAGGTGCAACATTTTCATAAATCTCAACTATGGTACGCTAACTCAGCTGAAAGAGAATCATAGAAGAATGTCTGTATGATAATTAAAGGGAATAAGAATATACCAGTGCCTCAGGCTGTCAAGTATTAATTCCATGACAATAGGATGGTTACAATTCAATGTATTACCTAGACAACAAGTTTGAATATGAGACTGCTGAACATATTCAGAGTAAAAATAATAGATAAAACCAGAAAAAGTTCTTGCTTCAAGCTCAACAATCTTAAACTAGTTTCTCAGTTACCATGAACATTGACAGACTAAAGATTCAAAAACTAGGAAGCACTCTTACAATACATGCATGTAGGCACTCAATCTCTTCTTCTGGCAATCATTAATCCATAATAGAAAACTAAGAGCATTAACTTACATTAAGATCTCTTCTTTACTTTCTCGAACTCTACAATAACCTTACTCATTATTGTCTTTTATATTATAAGAAGGCCAAAGTTTTATAGCTACCTGGCCCAAAATGTCAACCATGAATATTTGCAGAGACAAATCACATTTACATATTTTAGTGTCTAATTAAATTAAATTATAAATGCAAATTGGAACATAAGAATCAATATTTCAATTAGATTAGAACACATTAGAGAGGACATTAAAAGTCTCATAAGCGGTGCTACTCAAAAGTGGTATGACGATATGGAAATTACCGCAACCAGAGAAGTTCAACAACTCGGCATTGTTGTTTAGGTCTACCATGTAATAAACCTACAAAAAGTTCAGTGCACGACTAAGAGAGCTGAAAGAAATAAGAAAACAGAATCATCATCACATAGTTATCTAAAATAACAGGAAAGGATATCCACACTTGTTCATATACACTGGAGTTCAAGATTAAGATCAATTGAAGGTTCATAGAAGATCATAATGTCCATAAAAAGATTCAAAGCTACATGCTTCACAACCCATGTTGGTTGCTAAAGGAGTCGGAAAAAAAAAAGACAATAATATATATCAGTCAAACAATGCACAAATTATCTCCTTCTATGCATATGTAATTTCAATATTCTCTCTGAAAGAGCAAAGCCAAAACTGAAAATAAATCTCATGTTGCATTAAATGGTTTCAAAACTTGAATTTCTCTAAAGGTACTTGCGAAATCAATTCAATTAACAAGGAGCATGTAGATTATTGATCAAATACTGCATGCGCAGAAAACAGTCATGATGTAAAACATGCAATTTATTTGCATGAGAAGAGCAAAATCACCTTGTTGTCTATACCACGAAATGAAGTAATATATGGATTTTTGTCGTCAGCCTCATTCGTATGATTATAGACAACATCCAAAATGACCTGGAGAAAATTAAACAATCATACACTGAATGAAAGAACTTTAATTTTTCAGAGACCAAATCAATAGAGAGACACCAGTAGAAGTATAAAAAAATCTCAAACTGCAAAATCATTATAGATAGAAAGAATACCTCAATTCCAGCATCGTGCAAGGCCTTAACCATTTCTTTAAATTCCCGTGAAGCTTTAAGTGGCCCTCCACCGATACTTGCATATCGAGTCATAGGAGCAAAAAAGTTTATAGTTGAATAGCCCCACGTATTGATCTTTGAAGTAATCAGATTTGAGAACATGCTATGTTAGTTCATTCGAGCACGTGTAGAGCAAAAAAGCATATGATTATGCAGTTCAAATAACATATAATAGTACACAGTACAAGACTGGACCAACATAGATAAACTGCATACAATATAAAAAGAAACTCATGCAGGCGCCATTCAGTTTCACACCCTAGTAAACAAAACAGATATCAATAAGATCATGCATAAATTTTAAACTTAAGGTGTTGAACTAAATAATTGAAAAAGGTAAGCAAACCTTTCTTTAATATTTACCAGAAATTTTATGGAATGTCAACTAAGTGGTAAAAGGATGCCTAGTTGAGATTCCATTATTTCACACCTAGATAGGAGATGACACATTCTCTTTAACATATCCAAGATTTGGAAAAGATAAATTCAACTAACCAGCCTAACCTACATATCATAACCCATAAGACAATAACTTGAACAGCCTGTTTGACCAACTACTAAGCCACACTTCCACCAGATCAATTACGCAAATCACAGCTTTTAAGCATGCATAGAACACAGACACACACACACTGAGGTGCATAATATGTGCTTTGAAAAGAAAATGTAACTTTAGAAACAGAAAAAAAAAAAATCACACACACACACACAGAGTTGACAGTGTATACTTACCAAGTGATCTCTTGGATTTGGGCGCCTTTGAAACTCCATTTCATCGAACTCAAAGACAGGCAACAATTCAACAGCATTAACACCAAGCTCCAAAAGATGTGGTATCTTCAGAGGAATAGAATACACATATTGGAAAATAAATATCAGAACTTATCAGATATATTTCATGAAGTGCGTATGACAAAGAATAGGGTCCCTCGCTAAGCATGAATCAGTTCATCACTAGAAAAACCTCCTACACTGGAGAAAATGAATGGAAAAAGATGCTTGTATCGCAAAGTTAGCAAGATGATAGAAAACAAAGAATGTCGATTCATATCAGCCTACAATAGAGTAAGAAGAGCTGCATTTTCTACCATATTCTTGTATGGCAAAATTTCAGACAAGAGTTATCAGTGCTTCTATTTAGCTCTATTTTTGGTTTAATTGTTCGTTATTGGTGACGTAAGACACTGAAGCCCCAACATACTACAGTTATAGCCAGAGAACCCCATCACCACTGCCTTCATTACTCCCTTGAGTTTTACTACCTCTCTATACTAAAGGAGCCCATTACCTCAGTCTTCAATACCTTCAGACAGAGAACCCCCATCGAAACTGTCTTTACACCCTCCACCCAGCTTATCTCTCTATATATACACCAGAGAAGCCCCTTTATCAGCATCTTCAAAACACCCCCTCCCCCCATAGTTTCCCTCATCCTCCCAGACACAGACGAAAAAAGCACCCCACAAAAATCACGTTAGCAATTTCAGCCTTAACTTAATCCCTGATTACCATCAATTATCTTTCAGTACTTGCATCACCCTAATCAACTTATGAAGACAACCTAGCTATTTTTGATAATTGAGAAGGGTAGGGACCTTTGGGCTTGTGTATTTTTAGCAGTGAGCTGAAAGTTCTATGTTCAACATTTGCGCATATATATATTTGACAAATTACATTTGCATATCTAATTGTTCACAAATACTATATTTTTTAAGTTACACTACGACCTGAAGTTGTATAAGAGAAAGTACTATGAAATATAGATCACATTGGAGCACAAAGCAATGAAATTAGGGGAGCACAGAAGCTAATAGCATTTTGAAGGGAAAGGAATTTCCCCCCCTAAAAAAGGAAAAGAAAACTCAGTTTTACATGACTCATTGCATGGTTCAGTAACCTTATTTGAGCACATAAGGGGGGTATTCAAATAGTACAGAATGTTTGATACGGATTACACACAGTACCCCAAACACCTGGGGTTTCGAAATATTAGTTATAAACATGGAACAAGCGTGCAAAAGAACATCTAATGTTCAAACAACTTGCATATATACCTTCTCTATCACACCAAGGTAGCTGCCACGTATATTTGGATCCAACTCACTGGATTCATCAGCCGTAAAAGCACGGACATTCATTTCGTATATAACAAGATCATTCTGCAAAACAGTATTTCATGTTTTGTATTCAAGGTGAGAAATACACGACGAAAACAAAAAAAAAAGTTCTCAGTGAACATCTAAGTGACAAACTCCATTAAAATTTCCTCAAATATCTTGAAAAATAATGTACTATTATAATGCCAAACAAAGGAAAGATAACAAAGTGACTTATATAGCTGGACACATTTATGTGAAATAGCACACCCATATATCCCTCCCCCCCCCCCCCCCCCCCCGTAGATGCAAGACCTCCTAAGGATGGCACTCATTTTCTTAATACTATTCTTCATTTAAATTTCCATCTAAGTTAAGAAATTCACTGCCACATGTTTGGCACATCAATCTTACAGGGTCCCTCAAATTGGGATTTACACACGGACAAGATGTCATATGAACCAAGATATTCAAGCTGCTTTAGTTCATTAGACCTCTTCATCCACCACCCCTCATTAACCCAAAAAAATATTAATTTTGAATTTTGCTGTAATCACCATTTTCAATCTACAATGATAATAGCAAACATTATAAATACAATATGTGTCCTCTTAATATCTGAACCTTGTTACACCAATGAAAGAATCACTCTGTCTCAACTCCCTTCTCTATTTCTGTTCTCTTAATTCTCAATTTGAGAAGATAAGAAGCATAAAAAAGAACATGAAAATTTGTCAGCCTTTAATAGTTCTCTTGGCAACCACCAACTCCATATAGATATACTACATTGCACACAGCTTGCTGCTATATCTCAAAATGAAAATACTGTTATTTCACAGGTAATCAGCCTATCTAAAATAAAATGACTGATATAAGTTAATGTACATTATCTACAATGTCCGTCACAAAGCGAATGTCTCGTTGGTTCTGTTACTAGTCCACAAAAACCAGTACTTTCAAATGCAATAGTGAACATTGTAGTCCTTTTAAAGAAGTCCTTGAATAAAATTAAACAACAAATAAGATTAGAAAATATATATATAATACCAAAATTGTCAAATAATTGATGAAATTTATTAGTCAAAAGATCAAATAATTTGACTTTGCTATAGCGAACATGACAATCAATTTAGATAAAGGGAGTTACTATTTTTCACATAAATCAAGTATAGAGAACATCCTCTGCCTAATTCAGTTGACCTCACCTCATGTATACTAGGAAGCTTATAGTTTTCTCCCCAGTCGAATGGTAAGCAATCAAAATCATAAGTTCCCATAAATTTAGACAGTTTATTGCTGGCATCACCAAATATTCTGCGTCCTTCAATCAGCTTTGCATATGGATCAATTAGAACATTGCCATCATCGAATCGATGTCCTTGATGCCAATCTTGCGGACCATTAACACGATAACCATAGTAGACATTACTGTGAGGTAAATCCTAACAAAATGCAAATTTTCAGATTCAAATCAAAGTCATGAATTGGAATATATACCGTAACACTAACACTAACATAAACAACAACAGCAACAACAAGAGATAAAATAATAAGAACAATTGACTCAGCCTGTAGAACATTGGTAAATGAATGTACTGAAGACAAGTACAACAGCTTCAATGTGAAGACTATAGAATACTAATTGTTAGAGACAACATTAGCAAACTTAACCAAAAATCCGGCTTAATAGCAAAACCTCACTAGTTTGCCTTTAAAATGGGAAAGAATTACCCTGATTTCCAATCTTTAGGAGATCTATGAGTAAAAACAGAAAAATGGTGTGGAATATATCACACATTAGCATCTAACAAAATCGCAACACATTCAGCCAAAAGATACAGTTTTTTTCAGTAGATACACTATATCCACGTCATTCCAGCTACTTGAACCTGCCCAAAGATTCAGTAGGACAACGTGATGAAGTTGTTTAGGAGCTGGCTGGGTCTGTGAATAATGTTTCTATTGATCTTTAATTGTTTATGGCATGGAAAACGATGTAGAATAGGTAGTTATGGTGTTGACGAACAGATTGAAGGGATTTAAGATTTGGAATGTCATGGGAAAGAAAAAATAGAATAAGAACGAGAGCAAAAGAACTTGGATCGCACACTTATTTGTCCATGTAATAAGAAATTTTCAAGGTTTGTAAGGAACGTCTTCATTCTCCATCCTTCCAAAGCATGAGCTTGAGGTTGCTTTTTACTTGATTGTTTATTCCTTCCGTCATCAAAGAAGATATTAGGAGAATGAATTCGAAACATATATTCTATTAGGATAAAAAAGAAACATACAACATAATAACATCATAAAAACATAACAGTGAGGCTACCTCAACACAGATGTGCCATATGTCCCCTGTCTTGTTTATTTGTGGGTCTAGTGACAATTCAATCATCCCTTGATCAAGATTTTCATGAAGTCCCCTAAGACATATTCAAAGCTTTAAATGCTTTTAATTAAAATGCAGAGAATAACGAAAGCTTTAAATGCTTTTAATTCAAATGCATAGTATAACTTTTTGTAATCACAAACTATACAAAGAACCTCTTGATATATGCCAATATTACAATTTAGCCTATGCAGCAATACAGATCTATATTCTAGACATTTAACACTCAGAAATAGAAGAAAATTATATGTTGCACCAAAGTATTACGGCATGGACAGAATTTCTTTATTATTATAATTTTTTAAATTATTATTCTTATTATTTTTTAATTTTTTTAGAGGGGATGGGGAGAAGAAGCTCTAGTCAAACCTTTCTTGAAGAACTAAGCAAAGTGTAACAGCAGTAGCATTTTGGGAGAAAATTGCAAAATTTGTTCCACGTTCAACCTCAGACACTCCTAAAGGATGTGCCTGACCTGGGTAAACTTTCAGCGACGGAGTTCCTATGCTCTGGGACACTTCTTCCTAGAATTTAAGGGCAAAAAGAGTTAATTTAGTGGAAGAGAACCAGAAAATCATAAATTAATGATTACACAGACACGTGGGATCTATTCCTACACTAACATAAACAAAGTTCCTAACAAACATTTATTTGGTAAACATTTATTCTAGTATCAATCAGTAGCATGATATGTAATGCCTGTAGTTGAAAATAGATAGATTGCTAGTGACAAGAAGGTGGAGGACATAAAACATAGACTTCTGCCACTACAGAAATATATACAAGTGAAATCAAGCAAACCATTTATTAGATCTTGAGTGGACAAGCATGCAATCATAAATTGCAAAACTGTAAAGCAACTTTAAGAACCAAATGGACAGAGTAACAGCGGTTAAAGCATCATTTTGCCACGTTTTACCTTCAATTTCTCCCATGGTGCTCCGTGATGTAATATAAAGTAAATTGTAAGATAATGGAGGCAAAATATCCAAACTTAAGAAACACACAAATCAATTCCCACGAGAATCCAAACAAGGTTTATCAAGTCACTAACATGTAACCTAAAATCTGGGGTTATGATGAAGTTCTGTTAAATGGCCTGACAGAAATCCTGTAAGTATGCTATACATGTGTATACAGGGTCATTCTGCATTGTTGATAGGCACATTTTCTAAGTGCTACAGTGTGTGTGTGTGTGTGAGTGTGTGCTCGGATGGTTTGTAGACACCTCAGACAGAAAATAAACAAAGAGAGAATGGAGTATCATATCACTGGCTGCTGCTGAGCAATCACCATTGCTATTGCTCGTATAAATATACATCAGTACCATTTCCATCATATCCAAAATGATTTATTTTTGCATGCCAAATGTAGACACATGCAACACCAAAATAATCTGACATCAAAGTATCAATAAGGAACTAATATAAAACAATAGAATGACAAGGGACCAATAAAAAATTTAACCACCAGCATTGTTGACCATTAATAATGGTGAACTAAAAGTAAATCCACCGGAACTATACCGACTATTAATATCGAAATTGAAGCAACACTTTATATCAAAACGTCAAATGTGTATCCACAAAAACAATCAAACAAATATGGATCACGAAAAATCAACAACCAGCAAAACTAAAAAAATAGTATACCAGTCACTTTCCCTCATATTCAGCCACTCTGCTAGAGGAAGATATCCTTATTTTAAGCAGGTAATAGAATACTTCAACAGGTCATTCACAGACCTCATCTTTTAGTATGGATGCTTAAGTGGAGAAGGCATTACTTCCGGTTTTTACACCCATCGTACTATTATTGGCATATCATTATCAATTACCAAAAAATGTGCTAAAGACAATAACCAGGCTAAACTGAACATTACATTAAAATGACATCGAATTCAAAATGAGGTTTGCAAGACACTATATTTTGCACAACAAAAAACTAAAGCTTCATCGCCTTAACTCGAATGTGAAATTATATCACAAATGAGCAGTTATCACGCAGTGGGGATACAAGGACAAGACCTAAGAATGCTACCTCTTCATCATCATCGACGACAGTATACATATTATCAAACTGTAATATTTGGAAACCAGAAACATCATCAAAAGAAGTTCCACAGTGTCGGAAAACATACCTCCTCAACAACCACACTTTGTTCTCCTACTCGACCAGCAAACACTAAAGAATCCATCTGCCGGGTTCCACTTCCCCCCAATTCTCGTCTGACCTGAGCCATTTATCACATTCTTAACGTGGAAATTCGAAAATCATACTTATTGAAAACAACGAATCAGAGAAATGAAGCTTACTTCACCGAAAAGTCCGTGCCTCGAACCTTTAACAGATGACAATTTCTCACTTAATTTTGCTCTGCATGCATAAAAATCACAAGTGAGAAATCAACCGAAATTGAAAAATTATCAAGCACAACAACTATAAATAGTAATGAAATTCACAATTTTACCGCACAATGGGTTGGAAATCAAGTGCGGGAACGAGAGCCGGATGGCCCTTGCACCAAACAGTAGAATATGAGAGCATCATTAAATTCTTAATCAATCAATTGGTTTCTAGTATGTATTCTAAGAATTAGAGCATAATTCGAGCACCAATCAGTTAGTTATTTTTCCAGTAATTCTACTGGACGAATACATTTGGAAGGACTGAGAGAGTAAGCTAATTTTGAGCCCTGAGTCCAATTATTTCATTAGAGATTTTCACAGAGAATGTTGTATGAAATGAGAAAATTATTGAGGGAAATAATGGAGGGTTTAGCTTCAGTTTGTAAAGAAATATAAACCTTGGAAATTGAACCGAATTATCTTTTACTATATTTTCTCTTCTCAAATGAATGTTGAGATCTTTTGGGTTGGAGAGCAGTGTGGAAGGAGGGTCGTTCCGTTTCATGTCCGCCACGTGAAAATTTATGAAAGGGGCACTAACCGCACTACACGTGTTTTTGGACTTGCGCAAAAAAGAAGAAAGCCTTTTCGGGGTTGGAGATTTTTTTTCGCATATATATAAAGCTAATAAAATATGTGAAATGTAACAAGTATTTATTTAGGGCAAACCCAAAGGTGGAGGCTAGGGGAGGGCTCCGGAGCTCCCCAGCTGCCCCTGCCCCCAGTCCCAGTCCATGTCTACTCAAATTCAATCATGGGGTTTTCTATTTCATTTAATTTAATTTAATTCTTTTCCACTCTCATCATTATAATAATTATATAATTATAATACTAGTAATAATAATACTACTACTAATAAATATAATTAAATTATTAATAATATTTAAATATATAAATTAAGAATAATAATAAAAATTCATTAAATTGCCGGAGTACAACACGAAAACACATCATCGAATTAAAAAAAGTTCTACCACGCAACAAAGGAAAATAAAATAAAATGCAAGAACAAACATCATCGGCAAGTGGATATGACAAGAACAAACAAATAAGATTTGGATCGCAGGCATAAATCGTGTTTGTGAGATGTATTTCAAATTAATTCGGATTTTGTTTAGGTGTTATATTGCTTAAGTGTTTTTTCACTTGTTTTTTTTTATTTTGTTTAGGTGTTATATTTCTTAAGTGTTTTTTCACTTGTTTGTTTTATTTTGTTTAAGTGTTTTCTTGCTTAAGTGTATGTTAAATTGTTTGTTCTTATTTTATTAATCGAATTAAATCGTATTGTTCCAATTATTTTTCATTGCAAGTTATTAAATTTCATGTTGGTGATTTAATGTGATAAATATATTAACAAAAATTTGAACACAAAAATATGTTTTACAAAAATATTATAAATAAAGTATGAATTTGGATATTTTTGTCTAGGTGTTTAAATTATATTTTCAAAGTAATTGAAAAATTATATTGTTCAAATATATATATAGCCACCAATACTCTAATTAAATGATTTAGTTGTACTTGTCATTTTTAAAAATAAAATTAAAATTATAATTCAATAAATTAAAATGTCATAAAAAATATGAACAATAAAAGTTAAACAAAAAAAAAATTGAACTAAAAACTATATCACAAATTACATAATTATACTACATTATTTAATAATAATACACAAACTTAAAACAAAACTAAAAAACTAAAAAAAAAATATATATTTTAATCAGGGACGCCAAGTGGCATCCCCTGATTGCTGCCTGGGCGCACGCGCCTGCCAGGGTACCCAGCCCAACCCCTCCCATTGGGTTTGGCCTTAGTATTTCATAATTTAATTGATCACATTAAGAAACTACAATTAACAAATTAACCTAATAAAACTGGGTACACATGTACCAAGAGATGTAACATCAACGACAAATGATTTGTAACCAATAAAATTAGGATGAGTCTAACAAAAAACACATACTTGTTGAAGAAATTAAAATCAAGACTTTTAAATATTGAGGTATCAAGTTAACCAATAAGATAAAGTCGCATTGGCTTTGAAAAATGTACATTTAGCAAAATTGTTTTTTGAGCTTTTAAGTTAAAAAAATTGAATGATATATAAATTTTGATTTTAGTAACTTTGGTTTATATTTCTAGAAACTGTTAAAAGTACATATAAAGTTAGAAGAGTCCGGAGTTTATATTTCATATTTTCATTTTAAATCAATTTATTATATTTGATTTTCAATTAATTAAGGTTATGTAGTAATTATAGAGGAAAGGTTGGTGATAGAGCAAGAACAATATTCCTAAAGGAAGAGCAATTACCTTTGATTGACACCTTTAACCATATATTAAAATTCAACCATTGCAGCTAAAGAAGAAAAAAACAAAGAAAATTTTGTCCTGCCAAATAGATGTACAATCTCAAGCTATTCAGATGAATTTCCTTTGCAACCATATAACTGATAATCATATATATTATAGGTTTGACAATAGATTTAATGAGATTATCAATTTGATATTAATTATATTCAAATAAGATATAAATTTATGTGTAGAAAATAAATTAATCAAATAACTATGGGGAATTATGTACAACAAGAAATTAAGAACCACATACAATATATATATAAGAAAAAAAAATAGTAGTCGCACATAATAAAATCAAAGAGTTACATAATCGTCATCCGAAAAAAACAAACAAAAAAAGTGTCTATACGAATAGAACTGTCAACAATGTGCAAGTGTGTTAAGATAACCACACTAGAAGTAAAAAAAGAGTCAACCTCAACAAATTAACCATAAGTCCTAAATTTCTCCACAATCAACATATACCATTTTGGGAGTCAAAAACTCCAATTGTCTCATCTTCGACTCGCCTTCTTCATGAAGGTGGATGAGGTATTTATAGGGTGAAATAAGAATGTGAAAGCCTCTTGGTCCTGTATAATGACGAAATTGCTCTTTTAATTATGGTAAGAGTTCAAATGTCCTTTTACGAGAGTGTACTAAATCTTATCTTTATATTTTATTTTAATATACTTGTAAATATGCAAAAGGACTAAAATACCCTTAGTTTTACTTCCCAATAGTGGACATGATTAACACATGATTCAATCTTAATAAGTGAGTTGAGGCTAGCATGATCGGTTTGTATCCTGGAGGTGTTATTATTGGAGTACGAAAACTGACTCTAGATCGACTCGCATGCATAGCTTATGTGACATTCGGAGATCAATGGTTGGAGGATCAGAATTAGCTCGCCCATAAGCAACTCTATTCACCGGACTTCATCCAAAGATGTCCCCTCAAATTATCAAGTTTAGATCATCTCAAGCATCCTCCTCTTGATCAAAACATTGTTTTGCAACAAGAATTATTTCGCGATATTTGTAAGAGATTTATTAGCACATTACAGTATTCCGTATACATATTACACTAAAATTGTATAAAATAATATAGTTTAGAAAGTAATTGTTGTATGATTGACCAAAATTGGTGTGGCACGATCCTGTACATTACGCAAGAAAATCTTACTTTAGTGTCGTAAGAATGACAATTTAGATGGAGAAACCATATATATTTTTTTTTATTCGTTAAGTGATTATAAAAAGATTACGATTTCATTTTTATATAGAACTCAAACTCTAGAAAACTAGATAACTATAGAAATAGACTCCTATGAAACTAAATAACCAAAATAAGAAAAAAAAATTAAAAAATAGAGGAAAAAAATAATTAAAATTGGAAAACCTAATAAGTAAGGTAGTTAATAATCATAGGATTGTAACATGCGACGTTCATGTGACATGCATCGTGCAACATACGGTATATTCACTTTAACTTAGGGCGGAGCTGGAGAAGTTTTTATTGGGAGGAATCGAGAATTTTTTGGCAGCTACAAGTCGTGCGGCTTTAGATGAGTTACATAGGTCCATAAAAGCACTATCCAACTTCACATTGTGCGATGACCTACCTATACTACATCGACCTCCCAAAAACCTTGCAAAACGACATTGGTCGTGACCCATCGTTGCCCTCGCCATTCATTGTGTGTTGACTTGCCACCATATTGATTTGCCCGCCTATTGATATATACATCATTCAGTTCATAGACACCAAACGACGATGACAAAGGCGTTGAAATCAGAAGATCGTCTCATTGTGATTGAAATAACATTTTTGTCGTCAAAGATTTATGTTGTCAAAGATTTGGACTAAAAAAATTGAAGTCGATTCTTTGTATCAATGATCTAGTTAAATTCAAATAAATTAAGACCTTGGAAAATATAAAAAAATTTCTAAATACCATATAGATAAAGAAAAAGTAGAATTCCCACTATTCTAAAAATAACTATATTTAGAGAGAGAAAAAATCGATACCTACAACGTAAGTTATTAGTTATGCAACTTCTACTCGTATTTTATTTTCCAGAAAATGTAACATTTATTCTCAAAATACAATTATTTATTCAAAATAACGATCATTCATATCATTTATTTTTAACTATTAATTTTAAAAGCATAATAAATATAAAAATATATAAAAAAAATCAATATTTCTAACTATTATCTAAAATTCGACGCCAAAAGTAAAGAAATGAAGAATTAAGTCAAGAATGGAGTATAACATTTGTGGAGCCATGTGGGGAATAACCAAAGAGTTGCATGGATAGGGAAGAGGATAACACACAATCTCTATCAACATAACTCACTCCACAAATTAATTAAGAGCCCAAAAACCCTTTCCCTTAATTTTCCTTCATTTCTTTCACATTAGCAGTTGCTTCCCTTCTTCCCACACACAAAGATGGTGTCCTTCATCTCAACCGTCCCTTCTTTTGTTTCTTTGATTCCATTGCCATCTGGAAGTTTCCAAAGATACTCCAGTACTCCTCATTCTGTAAGTCCACATTGAAGTAATTAGTATTCAATTTCTTCAAAATTGAATATAATTTCGAAATTATATAAAAATTGACAGCAGAGCCCAATAAATTGCAAAATTGGAGCTGATTTTGATAGCGATGATCGCTTCCCACGCCGTCGGCTCCTGCATTGCTTGGGTGCTACCATTGGCATGGTGAGGATTTTGCTTCTTCCCTTAATTAAGGATATTACATGAATCGAGCATCTTTAAGCATACAATTAGGTATGCTATTATTGGAAATTTAATATTATTGACGAATTTCCCCTTTTTGATCATTTTTGTGACACAATGTGGCTTATTTGCATAATCATGTTTGAGTGACCGTTTTTTGGTGTTTACTTTTGGAGATTTTTCGAATACAAAAGGCTTAAAGATCACAAATGTATACTAAAGTTAACTCTCTAGACACTTAATTAATGCCTAACGACTTTCTCGAGAGTCCTACTGTGAATTTATATATCTAGATTTGAATAAAGAATTCTAGATAATTTATGGAAATTTCAATTGGTTTCCGACATGGTTTTCAAGCCTACTTATCGCTATGATAGAGGACTACCTTATGAATGAGTACTTAAGAGTCTATTATGTTACATATGTATGGCTTTTGACTTCCTGAAATTCAAGGTGAATAATGTATTTATCCAATTCAATAACTCCACAAAGCTTGTTTGAAGAGATTTTTGCTAGAAGAAGAGGAGCACTAGGTTGTAAAACTATGAATTAACAAACTGGTCACAAATTAGTAGTTTATCTCCTGCTTATTAAGGATATTGTCAAACTTTAGTTGGTCGAAAATCAATAAATAATATTGACATGATAAACGAGTTTTTGTCATATGAATTTTCTCAGGACTTTATAGCAAGATCCAGCTCATTTGTCGAAGTGGCTAATGCTGCTGATTTGATTCAACGCAGACAGCGTTCTGAATTTCAAGGTAAGCTTTAGAAAAACTTGAGTTCTGTACTTAATTAGAATCTGATCAAATCACTCTTCCCTTCATTTTACAGATAAAATTAAAGGGACCCTTTATGATGCACTGAAGGTAAATATCACAGAATTATAAGCGACTTAAAACCAATTATCTATCTTGGATATTGTGTTTCTTATTTGTTTGTGCTCATGCAGGGCAATCCAGATATCGTCCCATCTGTATTAACTTTAGCACTCAATGATGCTATGACTTACGATAAGGTCGGATATAATCTTGCATTTGGCTTGCTCATTTTTAAGTATTTCGAAAGAAAAGACTGATGTACTTGTGTATTAAGTTTGCAGGCAACAAAATCTGGAGGCCCTAATGGCTCCATACGCTTTAGGTAACTTAAATCACCACATTAAGCATTCTATTTGAAAGCATATAAAATTGTGATTTACAACTGTTTATGTTTGTACTGAATGTGAACTTGGAATTGATCTGGTGTATAATAAGTCTTATCTTACCTCTTGCTCAAGATAACCTCGATTTACTTTAGTCTTTCATATGTTTCTTTCTTGAAGCTCAGAGATTAGCAGACCAGAAAATAAAGAGCTTTCTCCTGCTTTAACTTTTTTGGAGGAAGTAAAGAAGGAAATAGATTCATATTCTAAAGGTGGACCGATCTCGTATGCAGATCTCATCCAATGTGCAGGTCGGGCAATTTATTCAATTGTATTCTAATTTTAGATTCCTGTGACTCAATTACTTATATTTACTGAGATAATTTTCATTTCTTCCTTCACAATGCAGCACAAAGTGCAGTTAAATCTACGTTTCTGGCTTCAGCAATTCGAAAATGTGGTGGGAATGAAGAAAAGGGGGCTTTACTATACAGAGCTTATGGTTCAAGTGGGCAGGTTAGCTGCTATGCCACATGTCGTTAATGAATTAATATCATAGTCCTATTATTACTCGAAATATAAGGACAGGAACATGAAATTATGGGAGTATTTATTTGACATGACTTTGTGCTAGTAAAAACTATACTAATAACTGAAGGCATCACCATCTTTATGATCGATCCAACATTGATATGGCTAGCACGTTAAGGTTGCTAAAAGGGTTCAAATAACTTACACATATTGAGCTGTAGTCATTTATGAATTAATATTGTTTTATCTACAAGAATGGATGATGATACTTGCTAGTATGTGTATGAGTGTAATACTATTCATAATCTTCCTTGTTATTAATTCTTGATGCAGTGGGGTCTGTTTGATAGACAGTTTGGGAGGTCAGATGCCGAACAACCGGATCCAGAAGGAAGGGTACCTCAGTGGGAGAAATCGAGTGTTCAGGCCATGAAGGATAAGTTCTCAGCTGTTGGCCTCGGCCCCCGTCAGGTAAAAATTGGAATCTCTTGTCAAATCCAAATGAAGTATCAGAGAATTTATTAACGGTATCCTATTTTCTCTTTATGTTCCAGTTGGCTGTCATGTCGGCATTCTTGGGTCCTGATCAATCTGCGACCGAGGCATTACTCGCCTCGGATCCGGAAGTATCTCCGTGGGTTCAGAAATACCAACGTAGTCGTGAAACAGTATCACAAACTGATTATGAGGTTAGTATGACTTGTCCTTTTTTCAGCATCACAAATCTACAACAAATGTCAAATATCATATGTGACAATTGGAATTGTTTGTTTGATGTTCCTTTATGTGGTGGTCTTTTTCAGGTTGATCTCATCACGGCTCTAACAAAACTGTGTTCTTTGGGTCAACAAATCAATTATGAAGCATACTCATATCCTGTCCAGAAAGTTGATCTGAGCAAACTCAAACTGTAGAGATGCAAAAAAATGTTTTTTGGCAATTGGAGAGAGCAGAATTTGTAATGTATACGAAAGTTTAAACGGCAAATTACTTACTGCGTTGATACATCTTTAAAGTGCAATATCATATGGAGGCTGTATGACTTAATTGGCTTCGAAATTTAATTTTAATTTTTGCTAGGTCAATTTTTTTATCTCCTTCATCATTTCCATTTTTTAGCTTAATCTAATAATTGAAAAAACTGAAACACAATTTGGAAACTTCCCCCACTTACAAACTTCATTGATCCGGTTTATTAATATTGGGAGAAAGGACAAGTTGAATTATCATGCCAATATGGATCTACCCGACTCTACATTATAGTCCAATTAAACGAATGAGACTTGTATCTTAGGGCGGATTTGGGTTGGGTGGATTTGAAATCCCTTGTCAAATCCATCATGCTATTTGGATACAAAATTAAATCAATTCATTTGAAATCCTGGATTTTAGTCCAATGGATTTCAGCTCAATTTTAAGTGGATTTGAAATTTCTCCTAAACTAGTCATTTGAAATCCACTAGGGATAATTACATCGACCTCCCCTGAGGTTTGAGCTAATTATTGTCCAATCCCCTCGCAATTTCATAATTACATCAACCTCCCCTCACGTTTGAAAAACCTTACAAAATAATGTGAAATGACCATATTGTCCTCATCAGTTTTAATTAAAAAAAACCAGATTAACAAAATGTCCTATTTACCCTTGCAAGGGATAATTACATCGACCTCCCCTGAGGTTTGGGCTAATTATTGTCCAATCCCCTCGCAATTTCATAAATACATCCACCTCCCCCCATATTTCAAAAATCTTACAAAATGATATGAAATGATACACAAAATTACAATATTACCCTTGCAATGATACACAAAATTACAATCCTACCCTTGCAAAAATTAATTTTATACATAAAAAATAAACTCTAACCCTAACCCCCCACCCCACCTCCATCGTCCTAACCCCACAAATATCCTTCCAGGCAGTGTTACCGGCCTGGTTCGAACCCTAGGCCTTCCAGGCCGGCGGCGCGGCCTTGGAGGAGATTTGCGGGGTTGGGGACGGTGGGTGAAGGGTTGGGGACCACTGGGTGAGGGGTTGGGGGGGTTAGGGACGGTGAGGATTTTTTTCAAAAAAAATAATAATTTATATTAAAATAATTTATTGATTTATTAATAATAGTATTTTTATATAAATAAGATATGATTTTAATATCATTGTATTTAAGTAAGAAATATAAAAAAAAATATTTGTGATTTTATAATAACTTTGTTATTAAATCGAGTATTTTTTATTTTTGTAAAACAATTATTGATTTATAATAACTATTTTAGTTAAAAGTTTAAGAAAAAATTTAGTAAACATGTGAGCATTTTTATAATGTCTAATAATTATTGTTCAAGTTTTTTTTCTTTTCATGATTAAACGCAATTCATTCATTTATATCCTTGTACTTTAATTATGAACAAAATTGAAATTATTAAAATTACTAGTTAAATATTGAAGTTGAATATATTTACATTTTTTATTTATGTTATTTATGTTCTACAATATTTTTTCTTATAATTAACCATAATTTATTTACTTTTCCTTGTACTTTAATTGTAAAATCATTATGAATTTTTTATGGGAAAAACCATTAATGTGTTATTATATTTTTATTTTAAGAATACATATACCCTACTATTAAAATTCATTATTATTTTAAACATAATTCATTCATTTATTCTTTTACTTTAATTAGGAAAAAAAATTGAAATTATTAAAATTACGGGTTAAATGTGAAGTTGAATGTGTTTACATTTTTATTTATGTTCTACAATGTTTTTTTCTTATACTTAACCATAATTTATTTATTTTTCCTTGTTCTTTAATTGTAAAAGCATTATAAAAAAAATTGGAAAAAAACGTTGATGTGTTATTATATTTTATTTTAAGAATACATATACACTAAGAAACTAATTATAAGTTTCATGTAAATTTATAACATTTGAACCCATACTTATACGTAAACATTGCAAAGAAACCCCTCATATGTCCCAAACATAACAAGGGTATAATTGTCCAATAAAATAGTTACAGTAATCTCAAGGGTAAAATAGGAAGTTCAATAAAAATTCGGCGATGATGTCATCAAAATGTAAGGTTTTCGAAATGTCGGGGGAGGTGGATGTAATTATAAAATTGCTAGGGGATTGGACAATAATTACCCCAAACTTCAGGGGAGGTCCCTGTAATTATCCCTAAAAAAAAGTCAACATTGTATACTTTCAAAAATTGCAATTTGATCCCAAATTTTCGAAAAACCTAGAATTGCAATTCAGTCCAGAATTTTCAAAAAATTAAAATTTGCAATTCGGCTACTATTTTCAGAAATTCGAATTGCACTTTTGCTCCCTCAATTTTCGGAAATTGCAATTTTGACCCCAGAATTACAATTCAATCCAGAATTTTCATAAATTAAAATTTTCAATTCGGACCCTGATTTTCAGAAATTCAAATTTGCACTTTTGGTCCCTCAATTTTCGAAAATTACAATTTGACCCCATATTTTCAAAAAACCCAGAACTGCAATTCAGTCCATAATTTTCAGAAGATTAAAATTTTCAATTCGGCACCTGATTTTCAAAAATCCAAATTTGCACTTTTGGTCCCTTAATTTTCAGAAATTGCCATTTGACCCCAGATTTTCGAAAAACCCAGAGTTCCAATTCAGTCCAGAATTTTCAGAAAATTAAGATTTTCAATTCGGCCCCAGATTTTCTGAAATCCGAATTTGCACTTTTGGTCCCTCAATTTTCGAAAATTATAATTTTGTCCCAAATCGATTTATGCGATTTTATCCCGATATCAACAACAAGAATTAACTCATAGAGCAAATTATAAGGTATGGTTGAGAATTTCAATTACCTCAAATGGTATTATACCAAACAATGGATTTCAAATGATTGGATTTGATATCCTTTGTAAAAAAAATTATCAAAACAAGGGATTTCAATTCAAATGAATGGATTTCAAATCCATCCATTTGAAATCCCTAGTCATTTCAAATCCATCAATCCAAATGACCCTTAAAGAATTGTAAAATTTGGTGATCCTATTCAAGTCTGTTGATAATCATATTTAATCTACTTCCGAATGGAAATTTAGATTGGATACCACTCCTAAAGATCATCACCTCATCTTCATTTACAAGAATATTCTCAATGCCCCAATCATTCAATCACACAATTCTATTAGTATTTCACTATTTCTACATTTTCTTTTATGAATATAGTACTACTTTAATACAACTTTTTTTTACAGAAACCCATATAGGTTCTCCAGGCTTATATTGTGGCCGTTCAATTTAATCTCGAACCTTGTAGAAAGTAAAATGTGACGACCAAACATGTAATATCCCCAACAAAATGAAGCTTAATATAAGGCTTTTTCAGATTTAATCCATGTTGGCATTGCACATCTGGAAAAAGGAATGTTATACTTTTTGGGGGGTATATAACTGAATGTCGTAGTTAAAAGATATATCAGTGAAACAAAACAGAATGCATCATAAAGGATGAAGAATTATCTATAAATAATTATATGATTGAACAACAATATGGTCCAAGGAGCCACCGCAATACAAGTTTGGGCTTGAGTTTTACCCAAGAACAAGACAAGTTTTCTTTTATTCTCAGTTGCTTAGAAAAAACTCTCTGTGTGAAATAGATTTGAATATGGAGGAGAAAAACAGTTAAAGAGGACCTGGAAAAGTCCCATTTTCCCTTTGCTCATTCCATCTGTCAACCTACATCAATAATAAAGAACCATTAGAAGAAGAAAAAAACAGCTCAACAACATAAAAAAAGTGCTACAGATAATATATTAAATTGAACACTTTTCCCGGAAATTTGTTCGACAAATAATTGTAGTTAATTTAACACCTCCTTTGAAATGATGGGTTTAAAGCTAAGTAGTAGATTTTTTATGGATTTCAAATCCTCAAGTAATCATTCTGTGGTAATTCTTTAACCAAAATGATAGCCCAATATAGGAGTCATTTGAAATCCTTCCTTCAAATTCTTCAAATCGAAAATGAAGCCTAAGGAATAGTTTCCTCAAGTTTTGAGAAGCTAACAATTAGGTTGAATGTCAAAAGCTATTTTAGAAGTATTAGTGTTACCATTTTGGCTTTGAAAGCTAAAATCGGCAAGAATCAACCCAGGGGTTGTAGCTTGCCAAATATTACTAGTTTTAAATTGTTCAATGTGATCCTTGGAGGTGAATGACACATATTTTAAACTTTTCATGAAATCATACTCACTAAATGAATCCCTAAAAATCAATTATCCAACAAAAAATTCGGACTCCACAAGTATTTCAGAATTGCCCTCATTATTCCAATTCTTTTATATGAGACATTTTGCGTAATACTAGATCCAAACTTACCCATTCACCGGGACATAGTGAGCGATAATATTTAGCAAACTTGTCACACTCTGGAGCACCTTCACCCTTTGCAGCAACACAACTGAGAATACAAACCATTTCAAACAACTTGGAAAAGGCAAAATTTCAAAATTAAAGTAGGAAAAACATTTAGTATACCCACCGATGATACTCAATATATCGGGTGAAGCAGTGCCGGCTTTGATTTGTAGTTGGAAAACGGAAGTCTGCTGGTGCTGTCTCAAGCTAAAACCCAAGTATAGATAAAATTAAATAGCAAAACACATAAAATGAGTAAAGGAAACACATCAAGGAGAAAGGCTATAACAAAAGGGGGAGTCATTTATGGACCAAACCTTGATCTCTGGGGTCTCTTCAGCTTCTTGGTTATCTGAATTTTCGGTTTCAACACTGTCATTGGTTTCTTCACTCGTAGCTGTGTTGACATCATTAGTAGCTTCATTATCAGGGGTAGCTTCATTATCAGGGGCAGCTTCACTGCCCTCTTCAGCAACTTCAGTATCAGCAACAGGTGTTTCTTGAGTAACTTCCTCGGCGGTTGGGGGTTTAACGTCAGCTTCTACAGATTTTGCAGCCATTTCTGGTTCTGGTTCTTTTTGCTTCAGTAGATATTGCTGTGCACCAAAAAGATCAGATATAATCATTTGAAAAACAAAAGAAAATTTACATGAGCTAAATTAAGGGAACACCTAAGTCACTTTCTTCTGGTTTTAAATGCCCTTGATTAATAAGTTTCTATGTACAGTTTTCTTATACTATACCTTTATGCTAACCATAGTCATCAAATAAAAAAAAATTAATTATTAGGATAGACAATAAACCCAATGTTAATATGATGATAAGACCAACTCTCAATTCTGAAGGGCCTGAATAACATGAAGATTGAAGAATAAGGGACAGAACTCTCGTTAATGTTACTAAGGAAAGATGTGTATCCACAATGAGGTTTTTCCTCTTAATTCCATATCAACAACGCATAAAGCATGACAATCTTAAATTAACTTCACCATCTTGCTCGCTTCTGAATCCCCACATCATTTTGTTGCTACCATATACACAGATTTTGTTTTTCTAGTTCAAGTCTATTTTCCAACTTTTAAGATGCATACCATTTTATAGAGCTAGAGCTTGATATAAAAAAGATTTCAATGTGAACCAAATTCCTGACCTATCACATTTTTTTATTCCATTGAGTCCAAACGTCAAGTTCCTTGTGTCTTAAATATTGAGGATTTTCAACAAACTAGTGCACTGCCCAAAATTTTGTTATAGGCATGGTTACATGTTTGGAGCATGAAGCAAAAATATTGTTACAAAGAAATGTTTCGTCATGTCTACATTCTTGGAGTGTCACACAGATTATAGATTTTTAAAAGAAAGAAACTAGCCCAAACTTCTAAACTAACACCAAAATCTTGTGATAATTAACCCAATTCCCATTATCATATATATTCAGCAAGTTAGGTGCCCAAGAGGCTAGGTCATCTCATCATACTAAAAAGTTATCGGCGCTTTGTAACATAGAAATACTTCAATGGACATACCAGATTTGATACAACCTTTGAATCATGATTAATAACAAAAATGTATTACCAGTTGACCAATATTCATAATAAAATGCTACCTTATGTCTCATATTAAAATTTCTAAATCAATCAGACAATAAAAGAATCTGCAAAATATTAAATAACAGAAACATACAATTTTAGAAATGCACATAGACAAGGAGCCATTGATATTTTTCCATCACCTCAAAAGAACAGAGTTCTGTTAAATATCATATATTTTCAACTTTCAAGGTTATCAAATGAAACATCCAAATTCAAAAGTGCAATACCTGGATCCACTAATAACTAGTTCTAGCAACTGGAGTGTCTTTGGCAATTATTCAAGGTTACAAGATAAAACTGCAATCTATGAACACCTTAGTCTAATCTTGAACAGGTAATGAATTTCGAGTTAATAAACAAATTTCAGTTAAGTAGATGACCTCATGTTCCCTCAATTCTCACTAGAAATCTAGTCATACAAAATTGAAAAATAAAACCCATCTCATTAATCTACTCATGGCGTACCCCGTCGCACAATTAGGTCAACAAAATTTCCCCTTTTTTCCCCACTTAAAAATTCCTTGAAATAAATATAAAAATAAACATTTTTTACAGAACCAGAATTAAATACATAATACATAAAGCTCTCCCAAACAAAAATGGATCCAGACAAAAATCAGATCTACTGGCAACGGAAAATTCAGAATTTGAAGCCATAATTTAATTCAAAATAAATAAATAGAGACAGAAATGAGAACCTCGGAAAGCGATGGGAGCTTGGAGGAGTCGACCTCGGCCATGGAGATTGAGGTGGAGGTAGAGAAATGATAGCAAAAGTAGTTTGCTGTTCAGCTGCTGAAGAGTGTAGATGTAGTAGAAAGAGATCAGAGACGATAAATCGTTTAAATGGGCCCATAAGAAATGTTATGGGCCTTATTGGGCTGGACATTTTCAGTTTTTTCACACGATTATTTTTATTATGGATAGACCCAGATTATATTAACGCTGCCAATTTAAATATTATTGAATGACCTGAAATTAATTGGTGTCCTATATTATTATTTATTTATAAAAATATAGAAAAACCGTCTTCTCCACTCAATAACTCAAAAAACGAATTTTAATTCGAATCTTACTCGATTTATTAAGAATTTTATATGTAATTTGAAATACATGCAATATCCAATGTTTGACCCAATGAGATAGGCTATAACGCTTTGACATGTCTTCATGTTTAATAACTTTAAACGGTTGTTTATAGTTGTTGCAGTCTAGCCATTTGTACATTTAGAATGAAATATTTGTAGTCTTTTATAGAGGAACTGAAAAATTAAAGTACTCTTGATTTATTAACATGCATAATTTAATCGAAAATCAACTTACAAAATAAGATTACTCTATTCAATTTTTCTGTAAGTCTGTAATTTTTTTATAAATACTTAAAATGTACAGATTGTTATACTTCAACAAGTGGCCTTTGTACTTTGGTATATGTCATACATACAAAAGGAACTAATATATTAAGTTTTTTAAAACTCCAATTTATCATTAGGAAAAGTAGAGTGATATATATAATTAATTAATATTTTATAAGTAAATAAAAATTATTTTCTTATATCACTTTTTAATTCAAATATAGCTTTGCCGGTGCATCGAAATTTCATTTCTCAATGCCCGCCAATTCTAGATCTTTCTCGTGCTACCGTATTAGGTTTACCAAACAAGTAAGGTCAAAGTTTTCTTATTTGAATGTCGCAAGTCAAAGTTTTATTTCCTATCCATTGCTCCAAGGGGTGGAGCAAGTCAAGGTTGGCTTGCCCCATCCCTTGAATCTTCAAGACAATGTTATTTTTTATTTATTTATTTATTTATCTTTGGTTAATAAAAAAAATTTCAAAATAAAAAATTTCTTTAATTTATGATTAATTTTTAAAATGTAACCTTTATTTAAGAAACTTAAATAAAATTTAATTATTAAACATTAAAAGAACGTAAGTTTAATTTAAGAAATTTAACATTAATAGTCTATAAATTTAATAACATTGTCAGAAACTTAAATACAATTTATTATTATTATTATTATTATTATTATTATTATTATTATTATTATTATTATATTAAGTGATAGTGGGAAAGAATGAAGATTGAAATTAAATGGAATGAAAGATGAACTTAAAATCTGAAGGGAAGCTGGACTTAGGTCGAAGAGTCACTGAAAATGACCTTAGTGTCGAAAAATATGGTCATCTTGCTACAATAAAAATGTTCTTAATTTGCACCATAAACAGTAAATGATTGCTTCAAATAAAATGTGGACACCAAAGGGTTAAGGGTTAATATATAAATTGCCAACATTCTCCCGGTAGTTGCTAAAAACAACTGTAAAATTTAAAAATAGACGTGCAAACAAGTTTGGGTTTTTGTAAACAAAAAAAAAAAAAAAATGGGTTTTTGATTATTTGAATTAAAATTAATAAATATAACACTTGGAAATGAAGATTGACATACCAGAAAAAACAACAAAATTTATATAGCAAAACAATTAAATTCCAATATTCATGATCGTTAAGATCAATATAATGAGTTATTATTTGAATCATTACATGTAAGAGGGAGGGTGAACATGTAATTTGCGTCTTTGTGAATAGAAAAATTCACTAGAAATACATCTTTAAATAATCAAAAGAAGTAATAAGTTGGTTTAGATGCATAAATAAGTTGAAGGCACCATCACAGTTCAGTAAAAATAAACTCACTCCTAGAAGAAAGCCAAAATACATGTAATAAAAAGAGATGAACTTATAATGAAAACCACTGATAAAGAAGTGAGAAGAATCTACTAGTTTAGGGCATGTAGTATCTTCACTGTTGTTCATCATCAGGTTTGGGAGCAGAGGAGGGAGCTTCTTTGATCTCGTCTGCTCCGTCCTCCTGTCATTGAAAATAAATTTTATCAGTGGTAATGAAATAAGTAGAAAATAAAAGAAAGGGGTTTTGGTTCAATTAAACGGTCAAAAGTGTTTGTTCCCTACATAGAGAATGGGCCAAAAAAGAACTAAAAAAATATTATCGGACAGCATTACAATGTTTAAACTGAAACCGAACTGAACTTTTTGGTTTGACCTGTGCCAGGTCTCCTAACCGAATTGTGCATATTGATGGAAAAAATTAGGAAGATCAATACCTGCATGTCTGATGTCCATAGAGTGAGGTTGTCACGAAGAAGTTGCATAATCAAGGTGCTATCTTTGTAGGACTCCTCGCCTAGGGTATCCAACTCGGCAATTGCTTCATCAAAGGCCTGGCCAAGGCAGAGAATAAAAAGCATCATACAACTGGACATATTGAGGTTCAAAGCTCAAACAGAAAATAATGGCAGATTATACTACAAAACACATGAGCTATACCAGATTGAGGCAAGAAAAACCATGCTAAAATTGAGCTAGAATATGTTTAGGAAGTTTACTTGTTTTGCAAGATTACAAGCACGGTCGGGAGAGTTCAAAATCTCATAGTAGAAAACAGAGAAGTTCAGAGCAAGTCCAAGTCGGATTGGGTGAGTTGGGGCAAGTTCTGCAGTAGCTATGTCCTGCATAAGCAATAGATAATTTGTCATAAGAGAGATGCAGTAGATGAACATTAGACTGACAATTACAATACAAAATCATAGTGAATATCACAAAGAACTCGCAGAAGCAAAATAGAATTATTCTTTTGCAGAATGTTGTACCCGTTTATATTATATCAAAGTAGGATAGGAAGCATCATATCAATCTTATTCAATGGTAATCATTACATCATTACCCCTTAAGGAGTATTTATATTTAATAGATTGTTCAGTACAAAAAAAGAAATCACAATGAGTCTGCACCCTTGTTTTAACCCTGATTAATTAAACAAATATAATACTAACATAACAAATAATAATTTCTTGCATTCATCACATATCCATCTTCAGATTTACTCTATGAAGTATATCTCACACGTCCTTCAGGTAATTTGTATTTTGAACACTGAGACAAGGCAACTTCAAGTTCAGACTTCACGAAGACTTCAAGTTTAGAATTATGGATAAATATAGTTTCACTTCTACTCTTAATTTACGCTTCGCAAAGGGGAAGTTCTACCTTGATAAGTCGGGCATATTAACCTGATGTTTTCCTAGTCCAACTATTCTTCACAATATCACACAAAGTTCATATCCACTTATGAAGGAGGATTTATTCACAACTCATAAATCTTACATAACCAGATAAGCCCATTAATCAATAAGCATCATAAATTGTACGGATTATAGGGGTTTTGTCAAAACCAAGACACTTGAAGTTGAAGGGGCAAATTCAGCCAATTTTAACAAAACCATGATCATCTCTTATTAATTTCCAGTAGAACAATATGCACATAGAATGCATACCAACAACACTAAAAAATTCAACAATTCATATTAAGACTTAGGAATGCTTATCTGTAATGGTAGACCATGGATTATTTTCTAAACTAATTAATGTCCCACTGTACACTAGATTATAACTTATTCAATTCCATCAACTTATGTTTACTCCAAATTTGAAATATAGAAATTAAACTCCAAAACAAATACATATACCACATTACAAAATAGAATCTGATCAGCATATACCTGAGCAGCCTTGTAGGCACTGAGGGTGCTCTCAGCAGCCTCTTTTCTCTGAGCACCAGTCTTGAACTCCGCCAAATACCTATGATAATCACCCTTCATCTTAAGATAAAACACCTTCGAATCTCCGGCAGAAGCAGAAGGAATAAGCCTGGTGTCCAACAATTTCAAAATTCCGTCGCAGATATTGGACAGCTCAGATTCAATCTTAGATCTGTAGTCCTTGATCGTAGACACGTGTCCTTCGTTTCCCCTTGACTCCTCCTTCTGCTCAATAGACGAAATGATCCTCCAAGACGCACGACGCGCGCCGATCACGTTCTTGTAGGCCACCGAAAGCAGATTCCGTTCCTCGACGGTTAATTCTTCGTTATCGGAGAGAGATGCGGAGACTTTCTCCATGAATTCCACCATTTCTTCGTACCGCTCGGCTTGTTCGGCTAGCTTCGCCATGTACACGTTGTCTTCACGCGCCGCCATGATTTCGGTGTGGAGAGTTGGGAAAGAGAATGAATGGAAATGTGTGAGAAATGAGAAAATCGAGAAATAAATGGAGATTGGTTTTGCAATGAGAGGAAGAGAGGGGAATTAGGATATACTATTTTTAAGGAGGAGTGGGGGGTAGGGGTTGTTTGGGGTTGAATTTTTGGAAACTCATGCTGGATATACGGTGCATCCGAGGACGGAACGTGATGTGAACCCACTCTGTATTTGGCCTGCACTACTTCATATTTATTTGGACTATTTCTGATTTGTCTTTAACGTGAACAAGAAAAAAGGTTGAAAAAAAAAAAGTGTAAATTTCATTAAATTTTAATTACAATGTAACCCCGAATCGTCTTTTTGATTCAAATGCTGCAATTTTGATTTTTTCTTTTTCATAATTTTAACTTCTTTTTATCGTAAAAAAATTATGTTTGTTAATGATCATCATAAATGCTAATAAATCCCATATTTTTTTCAAACTTTATGGCCCTGTTTGTCTAGATCTTTAGAGAGCAACAACAGACCACATATTTTGCTTTAAACAATAAATTAATCATTTTTCAATTTTCAAAACAAATCTTATCTTATTTCTTAGGGTTTTTTTGGCACTTTGCATCATGACTTAAAAGTTTTTTGCACTTTGTACCCTATTATGGGTGTGATGAAAAAATTAGTTGTAGTAAGGATAAAATAGTCATTTTAGCAGTTTCTTGGTACTTTGCACCATAGTATGTATTTTAATGAGAAATTTATTTGGTAGAATAATCATTTTAAAATTTTCGTACTTTGCACCCTACAAATATAAATTTTTGCCCTATGCAACCTGAAATATAGATTATTAGCACTTTGTATTCTGAAAATATAAATTTTTAGAATATCAAAATTTACTTGGCTTAATCCCACTTTGCACCCTAGAAATATATCAATTTAGCACTTTGCACCCTCGAAAAAAATCAATCCCACTTTGCACCCTCAAAACATATATTGCATTTTACTTTGCACCCTAGATGATTTTCAAGCCAAAAAGCAAGGGTATTTCCGCCACTTCCCTAAAAAATCAACATATATTCCCTCCAAAATATAATAATGTGAGATTTATATACAATTTAGAGTATAATTGAAAATTTACCCATTAAAATAATTTTAGAAAAAAATTCAATTTGAAGGGCAGTTAAATAAGTACTTTACTTATTCTTAACTCGACCTAATATGAAATATTATTCTAAAAAAAAAATGTATATAACTTGAAATAAGAAAATATAATATCAATAAATAAAGAAATTTTTTTTTTTTGTTTTTACAGTCTAGTGGAGGAGTATAGTAAAGTGGAATAACTGTCGAAAATACTTATCACTCGAAAATTCATCAAAAAAAAATTGACACGATGTTTTTCGACGAAATGTTTCTGTCCCAATTTTTGCCGCGACAAATGTGACGGAAAATCCATCGAAGTGTAGTGAGCTAAAAAATTAACGTAGTTGGTTTAGATTGTGTTTCGTACGAAATATAATATATGAAGGTCTATGTAACAATATATATATATATATATATATATAGCTTTGTGCATTCAAATATATAAGAATCCTTAAACTCCAACATGGGAAAAATATCATATGATATCGGTCTTTTCAAATTTTTATTTACAACATGTGACGTCTCATTTTTTTTTTTTTTATGTTTTTTCGGAGTTATTTTAATAGATAATTTTCAATTTTACTCTTAATTACACATGAATTAAAACCCTAAATCCCAAAACAAATGAGACGTCACATGTTTTTCGGAGGTATTTTAATGGGTAATTGTCAATTTTACTCTTAATTGCACATGAATTAAAACCCTAAAACCTCAAATTCAAATTTATATTTACATCATGTGACGTCTAATTTTTTTTTCCGGAGTTATTTTAATGTGTAATTGTCAATTTTACTTTTAATTGCACATGAATCTCACATTAATACATTTTGGAGGGAATATATGTTGACTTTTGAAGGTAGTGACAAAAATACCCTTGCTTTTTGGCCTAAAATTCACCTAGGGTGCAAAGTGAAAGACAATATATGTTTTGAGGGTGCAAAGTGGGATTGATTTTTTTCGAGGGTGCAAAGTGGGATTAAGCCAATTTACTTTATACTTTTATTTTATGCAAACAAGAATGATAAAAACTTGTATCTATTGTATAATTTTGTATGAATATTACAATTGATGCAAATGAATATCTATTTAAAATTAAAATGTACATATAATTTGTAAGAAAATAATACTGTGATTATTTTTGTTATTGAACTCGTAATTTTTTTTTTCATGTTTGATTGTTGCGCATTGAAAATGATCATTTTATCTTTCCATCGATGACCTTCAAGGTCTATTTTCAAAGGAAAACATTAGGGTGCAAAATGACAAAAAATATATTTCTAAGGTGCAAACTGCCAATTTTTTTTGAATTGGGGTGCAATGTTGGTGAATTTTATTTTTTCAGGGGCAAAGTACCGAAATCTATATTTTTAGGGTGCAAAGTGCCAAAAACAAATTTGAAAATTACTATTATACCCTCCCAACAATAAATTTTCTTACTAAAACATACACTAGAATTCAAAGTGACAGATGAATTGTACTTCCAGGATGCGAATGGCCAAAACTTTTAAATAGAAATGCAGAGTGCCAAAACACTATATTTATTTCTTACTAGCTCTACTTTGATTCGAGTTAAAGTGATTTATCAACATATCACATATAACAAATGATTTGACATAAGATAATACATATATCTTACACTATTTATCTACTTTCTATAATCCAAAAAAAAAACAAAAAAACCCTACAAAATTTCATTTTTGAGATCACTATCATAAAACTCAAACAAAATACATTACAGAAACCGAGACATTTTCATAAATCTAAATTTATTTTTGAAACTACTCTTGGAAATGCAAGACAAACAGGGTATAATATGATAGTGATCAGGAAGCCAACATTAATTAATCCTTCAACTATTCATTCATAGTTTAGTTTCTCTACTTTTTGCATTCATAAAACAAAAAATGCTGCAATTAAGAAATTCATATATATAGATTTCAGAATATTGCCCAAATTACCAGCACACATCAAAAGACTAACACGTAATAATAAGTAAATAAACACACATTCTTGTCATTCTTATCTTCTCTGGTTATCTAGATGCAGAAAGTGAACCAAACTCTATACAACTGCAGAAAAAAATCCCCAAATCATACAAAAATAATCAACAAGATCATGTCCATAAAACGTCAAAGTAGTGCCAAAAATAGAAGAAGTTCAATATATCCAAAAAAAAAAAAAAAAAAAGCCCAAGGCGAAAGTATTGTTAGAGTTTTATTATTAGTGTAACTTATATATATTTAGTAGAAGGGTAGTTTAGTCTTTTAGTATTTGCCCTAGATATTTAGACTTTTTCTCACTTTTTCTCTTCTCATTCTTTTGCCTCTTTTTCTCTTGTATGCTAAAGAACCTAAAGCTTGTATTATCTTTTCATTCAATTAATGGTTATCAAGACTACTTGTTTTCTTTGAGTTATCATGGTATTAGAGCGGATAATCGTAGGGCACACTTTCGCGGATCCAACTTTGTTAATTTTACGACATGCAGCTTTGTTAATTTCCGTTTCGCTTCTTTTGTTTGAGGTTCGTTCTGCTCTATTTGTTTCGGTTCTTTCGAATTCAATTGTTTTCGGTTAGGGTTCTTTATAATCGATTGTGGTTCGGCTGTGTCCGATATTGATAGATTGTGTATTGGTTGAATATGACTTCCGAAAGTGGTGATTCGTTGCAGTCTATTAGTGTTAGATTGAATGGGAAGAATTTTTCATATTGGAGTTATGAAAAATTTCTTGAAAGGGAAAAAGATGTGGGGCTATGTTACTGGTATTGAGGTTAAACCGACAACAGATTCTGGCGCTGATTATGCTAAATTATTGGATATTTGGGAAACGAACAACTCGAAGGTTATTACTTGGATCAATAACTCGGTGGAATGCTCTATTGGTATGCAATTAGCAAAATATGAGTGTGCAAATGATGTTTGAGATCATTTAACAAAATTATATACTCAGTCTAATTTTGCTAAAAGGTATCAATTGGAGCATGATATACGTGCTCTTGAGCAGAATGACTTGGGTATTCAGGAGTTTTATACGTTAATGTCAAACCTTTGGGATCAATTAGCTCTTACTGAACCAACGGATTTAAGAGGAAATAGTTCTTTTATCACCTATAGAGAAGAACAAAGGTTGGTTCAGTTTTTGATGGCCTTGCGCAATGACTTTGAAGGAATTCGTGGATCAATTCTACATCGCAGTCCTCTCCCCTCTGTTGATTCTGTGGTGAGTGAACTATTAGCCGAGGAGACTCGTTTGAAGTCTCATTCAGGAAAAGGACTTCTACCATCTCCAAGTGCATCTGTATTGGCAGTTCCTTCGAGACCACCTGCCAATAATAGAAACCAACCTTATGTTCCAACTGCGCCTGATGAGTGTCGATTCTGCAAGAAAAAAGGTCACTGGAAGTCTCAATGTCCAGTATTAATGAGACATAAACCACTACAACAACAACAGCCTCAACATCAGTCGCAACCACCATGGAGATATGGAAATCAGCAGCGGCCTAACATGAATTCACGACCTAACACTGCCGCTGTTGTGCCATCTTCAGATTCTGCTAGCTTTGGAGGTTCTCCTTCTTCGAGCTCCTCTATGGATTCTCTTGCCGAGCAAATTCAGCAAATTCAGAAGATTCTTGCTATACAACCACATGCTATGTCTGCTGCCTCTACTCCTCATATAGGTTTGTCACCCCCTGGTTCCTCAGGTAAATCTCCCTCCACGTGGCTCTTATATTCTGGAGCTTCTCATCACATGTCACCTGATTCAACTGTATTTACTGCTTTACATTCTAAACCTTATGGTTCGGTTACAACTGCTGATGGTACTCCTATGCCATTAGCGGGTATTGGTCCTATTGATACACCGAATATGTCTCTTGATAGTGTCTATCACATTCCAAATCTTGCAATGAATCTTGTCTCTGTTGGTCAATTATGTGATTCTGGATACTCAGTCTCTTTTTCCTCTACTTCTTGTCATGTGCAAGATCAACAATCCAAGAAGCTGATTGGGACAGGCCGTAGGCAGGGGGGATTGTACGTTTTGGACAAGTTAAAAGCACCAGGAATTGCAGCCTCTAGTGTTGATTTGTCTTCTTTTCATTTAAATTCTTCATCTTCTCCTTTTTATTTGTGGCACTCTCGTCTTGGTCATGTTTCAGCTCCTCGTTTAAAATATTTAGTGTCTAGTGGAGCTTTAGGAAGTTTAAAAACTACTGATATTTCTGATTGTTCTGGTTGTAAACTGGCAAAATTTGCTGCTCTTCCTTTTAATTTAAGTTTATCTCGTTCATGTGCACCATTTGATTTGATTCATTCTGATGTTTGGGGACCAGCTCCTATTGCTACGAAAGGAGGGTCTCGATATTATGTTTCATTCATTGATGATTATACTCGTTATTGTTGGGTTTATCTAATGAAACGGCGCTCTGAGTTTTTTGGTATTTATCATATGTTTCGGGCTTTAGTTAAAACTCAATATTCGGCTGTTATAAAGTGTTTTAGATGTGATTTGGGTGGGGAGTACACCTCTAATAAATTCAATGAACTACTTGCCTTAGATGAGACTGTTCATCAATCTTCATGTACATATACTCCTCAACAAAATGGGGTAGCCGAAAGAAAACATAGACACATTGTTGAAACTGCTCGTTCTCTTCTCATATCTGCATCTGTTCCGAGTGAATTTTGGGGGGAAGCAATTCTTACTGCAGTTAACTTGATCAATAAGATTCCATCATCTCACTCATTAGGTCTGTCTCCTTTTGAAAAACTTTGTGGGCATGCTCCTGACTATTCTTCTTTGAGAGTTTTTGGTTGTACTTGCTTTGTATTGCGCCCTCGTGTGGAGCGTAATAAGTTATCCCCACGATCTGTTGTTTGTGTGTTTCTTGGATATGGTGCAGGACAGAAAGGATATCGTTGTTATGATCCTGTTAGTAAGAAATTATATGTTTCTCGTCACGTTGTGTTTTTTGAACATATTCCTTTATTTTCCATTCCTGATAATACTCATAATTTAAAAAAACCAGATCTCATACACATTGATCCTTTTTCAGATAATAGTGAGAATCTTTCTACTGATGTTCCTTCCACTACAGATATTGATTTGTCTTCATCTCATCGTCATGCTCTTGTCACTTCTTTTCCTTTGCAAAATCATCACAGGGGTCAAAATGTTGGCACTGATAACTTGGATGATTCCCCTCCTTCTACGGACGCCCAATCGCTTCCTGTGATTGCTGATCCTGCTCATCGATATCCTCATCGTACTCGTAAGTCGACCCAACTTCCTGATTTTGCTTATTCTCTACATTCACCTTCTTTTTCTTCCTTTTTGGCTGCTATTCACTCTGTTTCTGAGCCTTTGTCCTATAAAGAGGCTACTATTGATCCCCTTTGGCAGCAAGCTATGGCTGAGGAACTATCTGCTTTACATAAGACAGACACTTGGGACTTGGTTCCTTTGCCTTCCGGCAAACGTGTTGTTGGCTCTCGTTGGGTATACAAAATTAAAAGAAAGTCTGATGGGTCGGTTGAGAGATACAAAGCCAGATTGGTTGCCCAAGGATTTTCTCAACAATATGGTATGGATTATGAAGAAACTTTTGCCCCTGTTGCAAAAATGACTACTGTTCGAACTCTTATTGCAGTTGCTTCAGCTCGCCAGTGGAAACTTTCTCAAATGGATGTCAAGAATGCTTTCTTAAATGGAGAACTTCGAGAGGAAGTTTTCATGGCTCCGCCCCCAGGTGTTGTTCATAGTCCGGGTGATGTTTGTAAGCTTAAGAAAGCATTGTATGGGCTTAAACAGGCACCACGAGCTTGGTTTGAAAAATTCTCTGTTGTGATTACTTCTCTTGGCTTCACTCCTAGTGATCATGATTCAGCTCTCTTTGTCAGGAATACCGATGCAGGTCGTATTTTGCTTTCCTTGTATGCTGATGACATGATTATTACCGGTGATGATAATGATGGGATTGCAGTTTTGAAGTCTGAATTATGTCGCCAGTTTGAAATGAAGGACTTGGGCTCTTTGCGCTACTTTTTAGGGATTGAAGTAGCATACTCTCCTAGTGGTTATCTTCTCTCTCAATCTAAGTACACGGCTGATATCATCGAGCGAGCTCGCCTTACTGACACTAGGACGGTTGATACTCCTTTAGAGGTTAATGCTCATTACTCGAGTTCTGATGGGACACCATTAGAAGATGCTACTCTATATCGCACCATTGTTGGAAGTTTGGTTTACCTCACCATCACTCGTCCTGATATTGCCTATGCCGTTCATGTGGTCAGTCAGTTCATTGCCTCTCCTACTACTGTTCATTGGGCTGCCGTTCTTCGCATCTTACGGTATCTTCGGGGTACTCTCTTTCAAAGTTTGTTATTTCCATTATCTTCTTCGTTAGAGTTGCGTGCATACTCTGATGCTGATTGGGCTAGTGATCCTGTTGATCGAAAGTCTGTTACGGGTTTTTGTATCTTCTTAGGTGACTCTCTTATTTCTTGGAAGAGTAAGAAACAAAGTGTTGTTGCTAGATCTTCGACAGAAGCGGAGTACCGTGCTATGGCATCTACCACTACTGAGATAATCTGGTTACGGTGGTTAATTGTAGATATGGGTGTTTTTATATTTCGTCCGACTCCGATGTTTTGTGATAACAAGAGTGCTATTCAAATTGCGCACAACTCTGTTTTTCATGAACGGACTAAGCATATTGAGATTGATTGTCATTTCACGCGACATCATCTTCAGCATGGCACTTTGACTTTGCCATTTCTCTCCTCCTCAATGCAACTTGCTGATTTGCTCACGAAGCCGCTTTCCGTTTCACGTTTTCGTTTCTTGGTGGACAAACTCTCGATGCTTCTTGCTGCTGCATCGTGAGTTTGAGGGGGGATGTTAGAGTTTTATTATTAGTGTAACTTATATATATTTAGTAGAAGGGTAGTTTAGTCTTTTAGTATTTGCTCTAGCTATTTAGACTTTTTCTCACTTTTTCTCTTCTCATTCTTTTGCCTCTTTTTCTCTTGTATGCTAAAGAACCTAAAGCTTGCATTATCTTTTCATTCAATTAATGGTTACCAAGACTACTTGTTTTCTTTGAGTTATCAAGTATCACATATATACTTTACGAAGAAATAGTAGGCTACATATCCAAATTCAATTTGATGCATGTGTCTTCTTTACATAGGAAATACCTAAAACTATTTCCTTTGCTTTTTGCCCCCTTTGGATTGTTTCTTGCCCCCTTTAGACTTCTTTTTCTGTTTCTCCTTCGAAAAGAAAAAGGAATATACATGCATGTTATGTTATACTCCATTGTTGATAATTCTTTAACAATACGCAAAATTCAATATCGTATTTTACCTGTTGGATTTTCTCGCACTCACTTGAGTGCTCAATCCACGTGTCACTATCAACTCTAAAAAGGGATTTACAGGATGAACAGAGATGTGGAATCTTGCTCCAGTGATAAATGCTCTGCACTATATTCTTTGCCTTCTTCATTTTGCCCATGTCTTGAAATATATAAAAAAAAAAAAAAAAAAATTAAGAATATTGAAATCAGATTCTTGACAAATTGAAACATAAAATGAATTAAGAAGCGGGTTGGGTTGTTATTTAAAGAAGATGGTTTGTTGCCATAGGCTTCATAGTAGGAGTCGTGGTAAGTTCAATTTACATTCGATAAAGTTCGGTCGAGGTCAATAGGTTGGGTCGAAATCCCACCTCGATTGAATCTACGAAAATCGATGTTTCCTGGTCCGCGATCTTTCCATATTGGACTTGAATAATTAGCAATTGTGTTGGTCGAGAAGTCCTAGTCTAGGTCACACCAACTGAATTCCCACGCATGAAGGAGATAAATCTCATGAAATAGAAGTTGGAAAAAAAAAAAAAAAAAACTTCTTATTCCCGCCCCTGAAAGTGATAACTGAAAGCGGGTTAGGTTGTTATTTAAAGTGGAATTCAGGGGCGGGAATAAGAAGTTTTTTTTTTTTTTCCAACTTCTATTTCATGAGATTTATCTCCTTCATGCGTGGGAATTCAGTTGGTGTGACCTAGACTAGGACTTCTCGACCAACACAATTGCTAATTATTCAAGTCCAATATGGAAAGATCGCGGACCAGGAAACATCGATTTTCGTAGATTCAATCGAGGTGGGATTTCGACCCAACCTATTGACCTCGACCGAACTTTATCGAATGTAAATTGAACTTACCACAACTCCTACTATGAAGCCTATGGCAACAAACCATCTACCTAATTGAAGACCTCGGCCAAGGAGACCTAGTTAGACACGTAGGTCTACCCACATTAAATGAAGCCTGCAGTCGACAACTTACAGTAGGTCAACCGTAAGAATATTCCACATATAAATAGGAACCTTATTTAATGTAATTGGGACACATTAAATACATAGCAAGATCGCACATTTATGCTCTGCTCAAGAATTCGTAGATCGACCTTCCTTTACTCATCTTCTTAGAGCGTAAATTAGTTTCCATTTCTGATTGAAATTCATTTTATTTGAGGAATTTCATGCTGATTTGACTCTGACAATACTCCCTTCGTTTTTTTACTTGTCACTTTGGTAAAAAAATAATTGTTCACTTATATTTGTCATTTTAAGAGTTTAATGTAAAATTAATTTTTTTCTATCAATTTTACCCTTCTTGTTAATGCTTGTACTAATGCTAATTGTTCACTTATATTTGTCATTTTAAGAGTTTAATGTAAAATCAATTTTTTTCTATTAATTTTATCCTTCTTTTTAAAGCTTGTACTATTACTGTGATTATATGATTTAAAGGGTGTTTAGAGATTTTTGTTTTAAAAAAGTGATTATTTATTACATCTCTTAGTCCGTGTTCAATCCTCTAAAATAAAAATAAAAATGGAGGGAGCATAATATAACGATACCAGTCCCGTTTCAAGAGCGAAAATCTAGAGGAAACGCAATTTACAACAATTGAAAAAAACCAAATGACATTAAATGAAAATACACGCGGCCTTTAGTAAAAAGCGATTTACCACACAAAATAATAAAAAACCAAAAGACATTAAGTGAAAATACACGCGGCCTTTGGTAAAATGCGATTTACCATACAAAATAAAATTACAAAATCATCAAATTACTTTCCTCTCTCTCGAACATCGTTCGCTCGCTTGTTCTCTCTTCTCCATCGCCTCTCTCAATTCTCAAATACACTATCTTCATCTCGTTGAAGAACAAATAAAAGCTTGAATGATTCAGAAATAAGTTGAATTTCGTTTCCAATTCTCGTTCAAGAAGAAAGAGAAAATTAATTCCTACAAATATAAGGAAAAGTGAATTTCGGCTTCGATTAGTAAGAAATTTCTTTTATTATGTCTCAGCTAGGATTTACGAAACTTAAGTCCGATTGATTTCAATTTTGTTTCAGTTACATATAGAATCAGGTTTTTAATTTGATTTAAGGTATCTTCAATCAATTAGGATATGAGTGATATAGGTGTAGGTATTCAGAATTAGGTGTTGAAGCTATTTTGATAGCGTGTTGATTATGTTTTCTGCTGTTTCGGTAGAATTTTAGGTTTAGTTGTTCATTCAGTTCAATTCAACTCACTGGAGTTGGCACTTGGTTCAAAAGGCAGAAATCAAAATTTATATTGAGTTAAATTCTGTCATTAACTTTGATAAATGGTCGAGTTTTGATTAATATGCTGAGTATGAGTTCATTATCATAAAGAACTACACACCTTCAACATTTGTGATTTTCCATTTATTACTTTTTTCCTTATTGTGATCTGATATGTTGGCTTTATTATCACCCAAAGCTGAGATTGAATACAGAGTAGATATATGCTCTCATTTTCTACTTCAAAATTATGTATGAATTCCAAATACATTTGAGGAATAAGAACTGCTGGGTTGTTGCTTTCAGTGGTACTAAATTTGCCTATGTGGTTTTTGTCTTGTATATTAGAAGTTGCAAATTTCACCTTTGTTTTCATTAAAATGATTCTTTTTGGAATTTATTAAATGGTATGTATTGTTAACTTTTGGCAGGCTGAAGTGCTTCTTGAATATTTGAGATAACCAAGTCAAAAGGTTATTGCTTTCGACCGAGTTATTGCTTCTGACCGAGTTATTGCTTCTATTCCTTTCAAGGGCCAGGTAGTTTTAATACCTAGTCTTCATATTTGAGCTACTTCTTTCCCAACATTGACTCTTATCCTTTAGTCAGTAACAAAGTATTCTTTTTTTTCCTACATGTTTGATTACTTCTTGTTGTTTTCAGGTACTAAACGAAACTAGTTTGTGGTGGTTTAGTAAAACTCAACATATTATTCCAAATGCAGTTGTGTCCTCTCCAGATTGCAAAAAAATGTTCTGTTTTTCCTGTTGAATTTGTTGGTGAGTCATTCCTTCTGGTATTTCCATCATTCCTCGAGTTAGAATCATGGCTGTATAAGTTTTTTACACAATTGCATGCCCATGAGAGTTATTGTTGTACTTTCTTATTTATTGATCTTTCATCTATAATACATATTGATGATGTTACTTGGTAATATTTAGAGGTTATGTGACTGGAAGTACTCATATTGTTCCCGATTTCCCCGTGGGCAGCAGAACTTTGCCAACAAATAACAGTAACCCTTTGGGATTTTCATGTATGTGCTTCTTTCTTAGTCTGTATCTCCAGTATTTGATGACCTTTTTCATCTAATGCATAAAAAAATGAGGAAACATTCAGTATGAAGAGTTACATATATATATATATATATATATATATATATAAGTGGTTTTGTATATCTCAAATACCCAACACGGTCTTAGAATGTAAGAATGTTGGATTCTACCTTTTGCTATTTATTTTACTACAAAATATTACAGTCTATTTGTTTTTTTTGTCAACTTTTGTGTTAAAGCTACATGGACTAGTCATCACTTTTCAGTTGTTGTTCAGGTATTGATAACTTTAGTTTGATCAGCAGTTCTTGTTAAAGCTACGTTATTTAGTTATAACAAGGTATTGTAGTACCTGCAATTCTTGTTAAATATTTGGCGTATTACTCAATTCTTGTTATAACTTACTAGTTAACTAGGAAATTCTTGTTAAAACTACAGTTCTTGTTAATCCGTCCAACTCAATAGAGCAAGTAGTGAACATGTTAATATTGATGCTATTAATATAATTTTTAACAACCATAGTAAACTTGTTGCTGGGGTTTACGTTTAGCGACTACAGGGATTGGTTGTTGAAATCTAGCTCAAGTGAGTAGGTAGTGACCATATGAAAATTGTTGCTATTAACATGATTTTGGCGACCTACTTAAACTTGTTGCTGAGGGGTTACAGTTAGCAACCGTAGTACATTCATTGTTGGAAATTTACACTTAGCGACCACAATAATTGGTTGCTGCCTTCCAACTCGGGAGAACATGCAGCGACCATCTCATGGTTGTTGCTATTAATATCATCTTAGTGACCATTATAGATTAGTTGATGAGTATTTACACCAAGCAACCTGCCGTATTAATTGGTTGTTGATATCCAACTCTGAAAACCAGAGCGACCATCCAAAAATTGTTGCTAAAATGGTCGCAGTAGATGTATAGCTATAGTGACCATGCAATTTGTCACTATAAAACTAAATTATGGTGACTATGCTCGTCTCAGACCTCCAATGACCATTCACAACCACCAATTGATTGTTGGTTGTAGATCAATTGGAGCAAACATAACTTAGCAACCAGTTGACTTTTGGTCGCAAAACAACATTTCAACTTTGTCGCTAAATCATCATCGATTTTATCCCATATCACTACTGTAACTGTGGGATAATTTCTATTTGATTTATAAAAAAGTGTTATGATAATTTGAATGGAACTTAGTATCATTCATTCATTATTTCTTTCTTTTATCAATTGAGTGAAATGAAGATATAAATCGGTTAACGGTGGCTTGAATTACAACAAAGAGTGCAAAGGTAGTTCAACTTCCTTAATACATGCAGAGTCATATGCAGATTTTTGAGTAAGCAAAGAAAAGATATATCGCAAAAAGATAAATAGGTTGAACCCGAACCTTTCATTTCCAATGGAGCAGAATAATTAAAACGAAAAAAGGATAAAGAATAACTCACAAGAAAAGAAAAACAATGAAAATGTCAAAGTCAAAGAAGATGATCTAAAAAAAAATGACACATTAATTTAAAATACTACAAACGAATAACCCCCGAAGCAGCCTTTGAAGAAAAAGAAAATCAGGACTACACAAATTATTAACTAGAAATGATAAGTAACGTGTAAAGTTAGTTGATGAATTTATGGTGTTCTATCCAAAAGTTTCTCGATTGTGAGAGCTTAGCAACAGGGCATGGAAGTAACAAAGTTTTACCCCTGTCATTATAGTCATATACATATAGGTCTCTCCCATTTGAATCTGTATAGTATATGCAATTCTTCTTGATCCCAGTTGAAGAGGAACAACAGACACCACCTCCCTGATATGTGAGAAAAATCGATATATCGTCTAAGCTCTCCAACTCCTCGAACTCCCTTTTATCCATATCTACTCGAAAAACACTGAAATCAAATATATTGTTGAGAAAAGAATACGAGTACGTTTGACTAACCAACAAGAGTTGATTCTCGTAAGGTGACTCCATCATGTATACGGTCCATCCTGTTATGTATGGTCGCCAAAGATGAGAAATGTCCCAAGGATTTTGCTCCCCATTTTCCCCTGTAATCATTATTGGCCTAAATTCAAGAGCTTTCTCCGCGAAATGAACAGTCACTAATCGATTACATCTATAGCCTTTATGTATGAAACCATAAACCTGCCCGTTGGAGACCGTAACCGCTAGTAGATCTAGCCCTTTGGCACCATCTACTTCTTCAATGACAAAATCATTGTCTCCAATCTTGCAAAAGGCGCGGGTAAAGCCGTATATTGAAGTGAACAAGATGTGACATTCGGGGTCTCTAGGTGGTTTAGACAAGACACATTTGTTATAATCAAGCGGGTTCTGCAAATGTGGGAGCTCGATTTTCGCCATGGACTCTGGATTCCAGATGCAACATGTACCAAAGTGGTCCACTAAAACCAGCCATCCATCGTAAGTAGAAATACATATGTGTTTATTGCGTAATTCGGGAATACTTTTGGCGTGAAATCGACTCTCGACTAAGTTGTAAAAAGAGTGTTTCTCGTTGTTTTTCCCGTGTGATGTCAAAAGCCAAGGAGGTTGTCTATGTGTCTCTCTGCTTGCCCCTTGCATAATGAAGCTAGCTACTTAGCTGCATCAACAATTACTCAAGATGATATATTATATTGAAATCTTAATCTTATGTAGTCGTCATGGACACAATATAATAATTAATTAGTAGTTTATAAATTGAAACATAACAATTAATAAAGGAATTATACACGTACGAGACTTACCTATAAGTATTCTATAAGATTTAAACAGAGTATTCATTTTTTAAATAAATACATGCTAGTAGGTCTTTAATTCATGGACTATTATAGCCAATCCTCTGCTTAAAGATTTTCCTAAGAATATTAATTCGAGTTTGTCGAATGGGCCAAGACCAGCTAAATTATGCCTCAAATTATATTTTCTTTCTCGACTAAATTCAACCAATTATCTACTAATTAACAATAAATTAAAGTACTAAGAAGTAAGAACAGGAAACATATATTTACTAGTATTTAGAGTTGGTTTATATTTATAATTTCATAGTAATGATTAATGTAAAAATATACTAAAAACAAGAGAGTGATTAAAAGGGTAACTTTTTTTTTTCTTTTCAGTCAGTTATGTTTTTTCTTTTAAAGGCCAAGTATTTTGACAATAAATTATTCCATTTTTTTTTATCAAAACTAGCCTATTCCCGTGCTACGCACAAAATTACATTAAAACATTTAAAATAATTTTCTTTATGATGGAATTATTTTTATGAATTATCTGAAACTCGGTCATAAATAATATATTAGAATTATGAATAATAATAGTGTAGTTAAAATTGATGAAAACAAAAGTAATGCAATGATAAATGTAAAAATAGTTCACCGAATCAATATAGAAATCTAGGGGTTATTCTATCCAATTTTTATTAAGTTCATTTTACATGAAGTTGGTTTGATTAGAGTTAGTGAAGAGTACATGTGTAAGTTTCTTCTTGACATCTTCTTGTCTTCTATGATATGCACTTTCAGTCCTCATGCGACAGAAGTGTAGTAATTTGAATAAGATAGAACAAATACATTTTACTAAAGGCTAGAATTTTTTTTTTTTAAATAATGGAAAAGAAGGAAGAAAATTTCATTCATGAAGATCATTGTACGTAAATATCCCCCTCCTGAAGTATATTCACTCTCACAAAAATGTCATAAAAGAATATGAATGATCTCATTATGGAATATAATAACTATATCATGTTTAGAGTCAATAAGATGGGTTCTCAAACATTCTATTTATGTAATTCAGTCAAAACATGAAACCCCTTGATATCTATACCACCAAGAGCTCCAATATCTTTCATGGCAATCGAGATTTCATCTCTAGTTCTAGACTTCTAGTTGTGGGGCAACTGAATTACAACTTTTGATTTAAGTCTCTTAATGAAAACTTCAAGACATAATATAAATTCATGTTACAACTTATTTCTAATATGTAAAACACAATTAACAAATATAAATTCTAAGAGCCATAAGTATTCAAGACAAAATAATTACTTTTTAGCAATGCAATCCTTTCGATATTACAATCATCACCTTTTTTTTTTCAGTTTTTTTTATAAATGTATATATACAAACATAATTTTGTGTCAAGATTTCCTGCAACAAAACCTTCATATTTTCTGGACCTATAAATTAAATTAAGAAATCATAATCAATTTCATACAAATCAAATTTCATGAAAACATAAAAGTAAAATATCGTCAAATATAAATAGAAAAAAACAGAAAATCAATCACGAACCTATTGTAGTCTTAGATCAGAGGAAACATTCACTTGATAATTCTCTTATTATATCTATATATCATCATGAATTTATAACCGATTAAACCAAAAAAAAAAATGTGTGATCAAATTAATAACACCATTATCCATACCTTATGTCCTATGAAATTAGCAAACGCAAGTGGAAAATATTTCAATACGACAATATTTCCTACATGGATTTTCCCGAGTTGCACAATAGTGATATACGCTGCTCGAAGTACGGATGGTTGCTTATGTCTGGACGAGATGATTGTAGAAGTTTGTTTTTTTTAAATCCTTTCAATAAACAATGGATTCAACTCCCCAATGATGATTTCGGTTACACAACAATTTCTTTTTTCAACCTTCCGACTTCCTCTGATTGCATGGTTGTTGGAATGTCGATTAAAGCCTTCCGAAATTTGGAAATAGGCTTACTTGAAAGAGGAGACGAGGAATGGACAGAATTTGCGGGCAAAAGAGTGAGTACTCCATTTGTACCGTCAAGTTGCAATCCGGTATTACATCAGGGACTATTGTACTTCTTAGATGTGTATGGAAATATTAGAACTTTCGATATCAATAAAAACTTTTGGAAAGTCTACGAGAGTTGTCTCTCGTCACCTCGGTTCCACACCGACACTCAACAAAATTACTTGATCAAACTCCATGGGAAATTGCATAAACAACTTTACGGTGTTTTTGTTGCACACGGTGAACGAACGGTCCAAGTGTATAGACTCTTGGAGCCGAAGAAGAAGTGGGAATTGATCGAAAATTTAGGGAATAAAGTGTTGTTTGTGAGCAATACAGGGTCGTTTGGGGGGATTGCTCCTTTAAAGAGCATGGCAAACAAGATTTACTTCCCAAATTTGCATGGCGAAAGTGGTGTGTTTTACTCGTTGGATACGAAAAAATATCAATCTTATGATGGAGATTTCTCAAGCAATAATTCTTATGGTTTAAAGGATATAGAGTTTGCCACTTGGGTTATGCCTACATGTGCTCCAAAGTTTACTGGCGAATTGACATGGGACAACATTAATTAGCTTTTTTTAGAAAAAAAATCAGTAGTTTCTGATTCTTTAAGGATTTTTTTTTTATCTAGTAGAGGACTATAGAACGTTTGAAAAAATCCAATTTATTTTGGATTTTGGAACTTAGTGGACACTATTTCCTTTTTTTTTTTTTGCATGCCTTTTTTCTAATTCTTGTGTTCTATATTATGAAATTGAGTTGCGTCTCACTTTTTGATACTTTCAATTGTAACTTGTACTTGGACTTCTAAACCTGTTGCCACTAACTTGTACTCGATCTTGCTTGCCTTCGATACCAACATATGGTTGTTAATTAGTCTAAGAAGTCATGATTCTGATACAAATTAGCATATCGTTTTCTCCAAGAATAATCATAAACTAAGTATTAAAACAGTCGAAATACAAGAATATTGTATTAACTGATTTGATTAGAGATGGCAAAGAAGGATCAAAGGCCTGCCCAGGTTAATCCGACCCTAATTTTATTTTGTTTTACTTGGCTTTGAGCTAATATTAGTAAATGTTAATTTTTTTAATAGAAAATCACGACATCGATCAAAGTCATCTATCTGCATTCACACCATTGACGTCCTCAATTGGCTTTGTTCTTGGTACCAATTTCAGTTACAAAATAACTTAAGTTTGCTCTATATATAATAGCCAAAAAAATGGGGATTAATTGTCGGATTAATTTTATTTAGCATATTTGGATTGTCGAATAGTCTCAAATTTCCTGGATTTTGGTCAACTCACAATAACTTTCCTTATGGATCTGTTTTGCCTAGTTTCCCCAAATTCTGTTTCTTCAATTTTAAATCAAATAAAACTTATTATATACTTTAACCTATTGATTTAACACTTATCTATAATTGTTTCTTTTTAATAATAAATTTGGTGTCATCTGTTTGGTAGTAAATTTGCAACACTGATCCAATATGTAATTTGCATAATCCATTGGAACTGAGCTCTTGTTCTTCAAATTTACGCATTGCAAATTTACAGATTAAGCTCAATTTATTAGCTCACCGGAAAAAGCTATGGTTGGAAATGCTCTAACAAAGTTTTAGGTGATGAAGCAATTTCAATTCTTTTTTAATATAATGAAACATAATGTATAGTTTATACCGTTTTAAAGAAATACCAATAAAATAGTTTAGGACAATAACATAACAAAATAATTAAAAATTAAAAAAAAACCATATTATCCAAAAAGAATTACTATTATTTATCAATATTTAATTATAAAATACTATAAAAAAAAGGTTATAATGATAAAAAAGAGGTAAGTAGCTAAATAAAATATAAACCGGTAAAAAAAAAATTAAATAGTGAGAACATATGAATAGATGAAAATTTGGGTGAAATTTGTAAAGAAACGGACGAGAAATGGGTAAAATCGGTTAAAAAAACATAAAGTCAATGAAAACATGTTTAATCAATGAAAACTTCAGGTGAATAACCAGTGAAATAAGTGAAATCAGTGAAAACGGGTTAAAGTTTAACCAATAAAAATAAGGTGAAATAGGTGGGAAAATTGTTTAAATCGAGAAAAAAAATTGACGAAAAAGGGGAAAAAGATAAAAAAAAAAAAAAGGTTATAAACCAATGAAAAAACGAGAAAATTGCTAAAAAAAATATTAAATGGTAAAAAATATATTAAACAATAAAAATATATGAATCGATGAAAATTCGGGTGAAATTGATGAACACTAGTGAAATTGGTGAAAAAATAAGTGAAAGCAGTAAGAAAAAGTGTTTAGTGAGTACATGTAAAATCGATGAAAATTCGAGTGAAATTTGTGAAGAATCGGATGAAAAGATTTGAATAACTGAAAAACTTAACATGAAAACTACTATTATGAGATGAACTAAATAATGTTCTTATCATATTATTGTAGACCAAATTTTATAAGATATCATGACAAAATCAGTCATCATTATTCATTATATATTTTATTACAACAATTTAAAGTCATTATTTTTAGTAAAACATTATAATTAATAAAAATAAATTAAATATTAGTCATAAATATGTGCTATGTTATGACATAATAAAATTAGTTTTACTCTAATTTACAAAAAATATCTTTGAAATTAACAAGACACGACGTGTACTTATTTGAATGGAACTTAGGGCCAGTTTGGCCGCGCGTTTCAATGGTGAAAAATAACGACTGGACTTACACGCAATTTGCTTGCCGTTTGGCCATCTTAAAATAACTTAGGAAAATGATTATATGACAGCCCAAACTTGACAGTATTTTGTACAACCCATATTTTAGGATTTTGAAGTTAATTAAATTACCTATTACCTGTTTAACAGATTTAGGATTTAGAATTTCAAAGTTTTGGATTTAATATTTACAAACAGGGTCTATATTTTTTTGATAATTATTTATATGTCATATAATTAATTTTTTTTCATATACATTAAAATATATAAATGACAAAAAAAAAAAAAAAAAAGAGCAGCCACAACCGGCTGTATATGTGTACAACCGTTTGTTGGCTGTAGGAATAGCATTACTCAATAACTTATGCGGTTACGGTAGAAACGTGTGAATTCAGCTTTATGACAAAAGCTGCTATAGGGCTGCTTTTTTAGCACAACACCTTTTAGGCAAATTTGCAAAAAAGTCCCAAATTAATTAATGATTTTGGATTTTCGTCCCAAGCCACTTAGCCAAATTCGTCCCGTAATTTTATATTCTTTTGGATCATCGTCCCAATTGCCACATGGATGCTTACGTGTCATGACGTGATAAATTTTAGCATAAACAATTATATAAGATTGCAGAATTCGTCCCAAACTAAATACAAATTTTTTTCGTCCCAAACTATATCAACACGCCGACTTCCGTCCCGTAATTGAAATGACATGGGAAAAAAGAATTCATTCCAAACTAATTATAAATATTTATTATTTATTAATACAAAACAAAAATGCACAAATGTTTCCTAATGAACTGAGATAGAATTTTTTTTTCTCAAAAGCGCACGGAAATTTAAAAATCCATACTATTTTTCTCTTAAAAAAAGTTAATGGCAATTTAGTTTCATGTGATATTCATAATGTTCAATTTACCTCCATATGTTATCATAATGTGACAGTTTACCCTCCTATGTTGTCATAAATGTGGCAATTTACCTCCTATATTATAATAAATGTAGCAATTTACCCCCTATATTATAAAACACTTTGCATGCCCTACTCTCAATTTATACAATTGAGTTACACTCTCCTGTTCAAGGGGATAAAATACTTTTTTAAAATTTTCACAGTGGGGTAAATTGCTAATTTTCAAATTACAGGGGTTAAATTGAACATTATGTACATCATAGGGGATAAAGTGCCATTAATCCATTAAAAATTTAAAAGATGAATCGTCATTCAATTAAATTAGAAATTTAATAATGGATTAAATTCATGCAAAATGACAAATTATGAGACAAAATTCGGTGAACTAATATAGTTTGGGACGAAAAACCAAAATTTGTAATTAGTTTGGGACGAATTATGCAATCTTGTATAATTTTTCATGCTAAAATTTGCCACGTCTTGACACGTAAGCAGCCATGTGGCAAGTGGGACGATATTCCAAAAGAATATAAAATTATGGGACGAATTTGACCAAGTGATATAGTTTGGGACGAAAATTCAAAATCATTGATTAGTTTGGGACGTTTTCTGCAATTTTACCCACTTTTATGATGTTAGTTTTCCACTTCTATCCTCACTGTTATTGCTCTGGATTTTGAAATTCTTGGTTTTTTTTTTTTTAATTTGTTTACTTGATAATTTGGATTTTTTAATTTACCAACAACAAATCATATACAAACTATAAAAAGAATTGAACATGGCGCACGTGTTACTAATTTTCTTTTTACATTTTATGTTGGTTAAAAACACATCTGTCATTACCCCAAAAGAAATATCTGTTATGTATGACTTTTTTTTTAATGACTTCAATAATAAATAATAATGATTTTGTATGGTCAAAAAATATTTTTAGATGTGGAAATATTCAAATTAATAGACAACAACAAGGGACGTATCATGTATATTTTTCATTGTTAGTTAGATACTTATAACACTACTAGAAAAAAGGGAAATTTTGACAGAAAATTTTCGACGGAAATAAATCTGTTGAAATATTACTTAAATTTTCGATGGAAAATTTTTCCGTCGAAATATTTCGACCGAATAAAAATCCGTCGAAAATAATTTCGACCGATTTATGTTCGGTCGAAATATGCTGTCGAAAAGAAGGTATAAAAAACAAAAAAAAAAAAATTTAAATTTCGACGGAATTTAAAATCCGTCGGAATTTTAGAGATTTCGACGGATTTTTTCCCGTAGAAATTTAATAATTTCGCGAATAATAAAAAATAAAATAAATATATTTCGACGGAAATTAAAATCCGTCGAAATTTTAGTAATTTCGTGGAAAAATAAATAAATTTAGACGGAAATTAAAATCCGTCGAAATTTTAGTAATTTCGACGGATTTTTTTTCGTCGAAATTTAATAATTTCACAAAAAAAAAAAAGAAGATATAAAAAACGAAAAAAATAGAAATTTCGACGGAAAAAATAATCTGTCGAAATGTTCAAAATTTTCGACAGATATTTTTTCCGTCGAAATTTAACATTTTCGCGAAGATGTAAAAAACAAGGGGAAAAAATAAATTTCGACGAAAATTTAAATCCGTTGAAAGTTTAGAAATTTCAAAATATAACAATATAAAGAAAAAAATAAATAAAGAAAGAAATTTCGACAGAAAATCAATTCCGTCGAAATTTTATTTTATTTCGACAGAAATGAGTTTCCGTTGAAATATTAAATTTCGACGGAAAATAAATTCCGTCGAAATCTGTGTGCAATTTATTTCAGGCAGCAATGGATAGAAGTCTCATTATTTAGAGAAAAAAAAATTCTTCTCCTGGCCTCTCCAAGAACAACCGCCGCCTAGCTCCAATCCACCACCTAGCTCCAATCCACCGCCTCTCCAAGTCCATTGCAGCTGGGAATCGTTTGTTGGCTGCTTCAATTTAAGGTTTCTCGGTTCGTATTCCATTTTGAAGGAGAATACGTATTTTTTAAGAAAAGATCCCCAATTCAGTTCGCGAATTTCATGGAGTTTCTGGGCAATTTCTCTTCGTGATTGCATCTCTGCTGCGGGGAATTGACTCCAGGAAGTATCAATTTCACGTTTCTGCTGGTAATTTGTGGTTTCTGATTTTCGGGCCTTGAAGAACTTTTTCGGGCTTGTTGTTGATTCGCGATTCTCCATTAGTTTTCTGCCATTTCAGCTCGTGATTGAGGTATTTCTTCTGATTTATTCCTTAATCGTGTTCTGGATTGTTAATTAATTGGAACTAGAGGCTGATTAATTGATTAGTGGGTTATCTGTGTTGTCCTTGATGATATAATGGCTTTATAAAAAACCTCATGCTTAATGCTTGAAGTTTTTGAAATGTCCTACTCTATGATTTTGCTGGTATATATATAAACATGGACATCCTGTTTTAAGTAATTCATCTGCATTTTTATTGATCAGAATTGCCTGTTTTTGTCCAAACTTGAGGACATAACAAACTGCATAAATTGATATAATGAAAATGTGTTGAATCTGCTCTAAAGTTAAGTGATTGATTTGCGATTCATGCTTTCAGCTTTTTGTAATTTGTTCATTATCCATTTCGATAGTTGTCGCTATGCCTAATCCTTTTCTTTATACAAGTCTTTCTGGTTTTTTTTTTTTTGGCTTGCATTTAGATTCCTTCCTTTTTTTAATGTATTTTTCTAGTTCTACTGTAACATTATTCATTGGGGCCTATCAAATGTTGATTTAGGAAGTTATGTATGATGTTCTTGTCAAGCATTTACCTTTGGTGTTTATGAGAACTAAGTTGTCTTTTTACAGTAATTATTTCCCGGATATTGTATCTGATATTGTATAATGCTCTTACAATTGGTTTTCATCTTTCAAACTCAGTTGAGTCTATGGCATTGAACCTTGTGAATTTAGTATACTATGAAGTTTGTAATCAAGATCCACAACCATCTCAGCACCCGTCTCAGTCTCAGCCCCCGGCTCAACAAGCTGGTCAGTCTCATGGAGCAAATGACACTTGTGTTCCCGAAACACCGGATGATGATTAGTTGTTTGTTTGTGATTGTTATGTAGTACTTGAATTTGTAGTAATTGGAGTTATTTACTTTAATTTGTGATTGTATTTGGATTTAAAATTTCGTAGTTGTATGTTGATGATCAATTAATGTATGTTTTGAATATTTAATCATGTTTATTAAAATGTTTTTTAATGTTATATTATTGTATGTCGAATGTATAATTTAGGTATAATTAACCGGTGCAAAAAATAAAAATAAATAAAAATTATTTGAAATTAGGTATAATTAACCGGTGCAAAAAAATTAAAAAAATTAAAATTATTTGAAAATTTCAACGGAAATTTTATCCGTCGACGGAAATTGCTTCCGTCGAAATCTCACAAATTTCGACGGAATTATTTTCCGTCGAAATCTCACAATTTTCGACAGAAAAAATTTCCGTCGAAATTTCTGTTGAAAAATTTTTCGTCGAAAATTCTGTCGAAATTTTGATTTCGACAACACTTTTTTCAACGACCCATTTCAGTCAAAATTTCGACGGATTTTATGAAAAATCCGTCGAAATTTCTCGGTTTTCTTGTAGTGTTAAAATTGCAATATTTATGAAAATACGAATTAGAAAATAAGAGGTATATAATTTTAACCTTTTCAATTTGAACATATATTGATATTTTGTTCATGGAATTCGTTTGACAATATTATTCGTAAATGTTAGTTTGGTAAATTTTAATAAAATTCTAATTTTTTTCAATTAATTTTAAAAATAAAACCAAACAATTAATCAATTCTAGTATAATCAATCCTTTTGAAAGTAATTATGCTATAATCAATTTTTCTTTCATTTATGTTTGTTTTCTACTTCAATTGAGTGAAATGGAGACATAAATCGGTCATCGGTAGAAAAGAAAAAAAACCAATCAGGATGCCAGAAAAGTTGACACATTAGACTTTGAAGAAAAAGAACAAACCAAGAATCAGAACTATACTAATTATTAATGAAAAATAAAAAACATAACACATGTAATTATAGATGACAATGTAATTTCCCTAAATCAAAAGTAAGTATCAAATTAAACTAGAAATAACTTTGTCTTGTATCCAATAGTTTCTCGATTGAGAGAGCTTAGCATCAGGACATGGAAGTAACAAAGTTTTACCCCTGTCATTATAATCATATACATACATGTCTCTCCCATTTGAATCTGTATAGTATATGCAATTCTTCTTGATCCCAGTCGAAGAAAAGGAACAACAGACACCACCTTGTTGATATGTGAGAAAAATCGATATATCGTCGTCTAAGCTCTCCAACTCCTCGCACTCCCTTTTATCCAAATCTACTCGAAAAACTCTAAATTCAAAGATATTGTCGAGGCAAGTGTACGAGCACAATTGACAAACCAACAAGAATTGATTCTCGTAAGGCGACTCCATCAGGTGGTGGTACAATCCTGTTATGTATGGTAGCCCCATATTGTAAATTTCCCAAGGTTTTTGTTCCCCATTTTCCTCTGTAATCATTATTGGCCTAAATTCGAGAGCTTTCTCTGCAAAATGAACGGTCACGAATCGAGCACGTCTATTATAACCATGCCGTATGAGACCATAAACCTGCCCACTGGAGACCGTAATCGCTAGTAGATCTAGTCCTTTGGCACCATCTACTTTTTCATAGACATAGTCATTGTCTCCAATTTTGCAAAAGGCGCGAGTGAAGCCGATTACTGAAATGAACAGGACTTGACATTCGGGGTCGGTAGGGGGTTTGGACAAGACACATTTGTTGAAATCAAACGAGTTGTGCAAATGGGGGAGCTCGATTTTCGCATTGGACTCGGGATTCCAGATGCAACATGTACCAAAGCGGTCCACTAAAACCAGCCATCCATCGTAAGTAGAAATACATATGTGTTTATTGCGTAATTCGGGAATACTTTTGGCGTGTAACCGACTCTCTCGTTGTTTTCTCCATGTGATGTAAGAAGCCAAGGAGGTTGTCTTAGTCTGATTGTTCTTGCCCCTTCCATAATGAAGCTAGCTGCGCTATCTAGCTGCATCAACAATTACTCAAGATTATATATTGAAATTGAAATCTTATATATGTAAGTCTACAAATTATCATGTACGAATTAACAATGAATTAAAACATGGAAAAATATCTACAAACACAAGTTTAAACAGAGTCATTGAAGAAAACAAGAGAGAAATTAAAAGGGTAAAAGAAAAGGAACTTGCAGTAAAGTTTTTCGGTTCACTTTCTCCATGAAAGTATTTCGACTATAGATTAATTTTCATCACAAAATTAACAAGAGATTAAAGTAAGATTTCTAGAGATAAAAATTCTAATTTAATTCTGGGTACAAGTTTTGAATTCATTGAAAAAAAAAACAGAATTATTGAAGAGAAAGAGAGAGACTTACCTAAAGTACTATGAGAACAAATAGAAGGAACAATTAATCTAATCTCTCAATAATTTTTTCTTATGCATATCTACCTTGGACTTGGATAATATTTAAAAATATATAGAAATGCCTGATCAATTATCATACCTATATGAGTTAGGAGATTAGGGAATATATTTGGGATTCCCAAGTCAAAACGTAAGGTGTATATATTAAGAAAGGAATTAATTTCCTTATATACTATCCTCATATTAAAGTAAGTAACACAAAATCTATTTTAATTAAGTAATTTAGGATTTAAATTAATTCTTAGTTAATTAGAGTTCCTTTCTGGTTAGGAGACTCTTTAGAAGTTTACCCATTTAAGAGAATAAACCCGGATCGGAGATGAAAAAGAAACGAATTAGGAGATTAGGAATTAATTTCCTTATAACACGATCCTCATATTAACATAAAATCTATTTTAATGAATTACTACGTAATCTGTTTCCTAGGAGAAATAGGAATGTAAAATTTGGGATTTAAATTAATTCTTGGTTAATTAAAGTTCTTTTCATCTTTTGTGGTTAGGAGTTTTTTTTACCTATATAAGAGAATAAACCCGGATATGAAAAAGAAAACTACCCAAAATTTATTCATGAATACAGAAATCACAATGAGTAGTAGGGATTGGGCTAATCTTCCAAAAGAGCTTTTGAGTTTGATATCATCAAAAATCCTTACTAAAGAAGCTCAACTTGCGTTTCGTTTGACATGTCGATCGTGGAAAGCTGTCGTTCCGCAATTTCACCATTATCCATACCTTATGTCCTACGAAATTAGCAAACGCAAGTGGAAAATACACTACTAGAAAAACCGAAAATTCCAACCGAAATTCCAACCAATTTTGTGCGAAATCGGTTGGAAATTAAAGATTCCAACCGATTTTCCAACTGCAAAAATCGGTTGGAAAATATCGCGTCGGAATGAAATTCCGACCGAAATTCCGACCGCCATTGAATTCCAACCGATTTTGAATCGGTTGGAATAAATTCCAACCGATTTAAAATCGGTTGGAATTTTATTCCAACCGATTCAAAATCGGTTGGAATTTTTAATATTCCAACCGATTCTAAGTCGGTTGGAATATTAATATTCCAACCGATTCTAAGTCGGTTGGAATTTTTAATATTCCAACCGATTTAGAATCGGTTGGAATTTTTAATATTCCAACCGATTCAAAATCGGTTGGAATTTTATTCCAACCGATTCTAAACCGGTTGGAATATTAAAAATTGCCTATTTAATAATTTTTTGGCATTTTTCTTAAAATTGAATTAATCAAAATCCTAAATTGACAAATATTCATAATACACTAAAAATAAACAGAAGCAACATCTCGATATCAAGAATCGAATACAAAATACAATCATAATACACAATATACAATCATAATAATAAAGACACGATACAAAATACTCGAACATATATATATAAGTACAAAATAGTATCCTCATAACAATAAGTACGTACACGATACACAATACTCAAATATATAAGTACCCAATACAATCATCATAATAAGTACACGATACGATCATAAAAAGTACATCTTAAGTATATTCAACTACACATCTGGTGTCTCAGAAACATCATCCGAGTTGGGCATTTGAGATTGACCATGTGGGGGCGGTTGTTGATTAAAGACACTAGGATCCAAAAACATGGGGAAAGAGTTTGGCCGAAACATATCAGGAAAATGACGATAAATACCAGGCTGCGTAAAATGTTGCACATACCCCTGCGAAGGTTGAGACGGTCCTGCCTGATGATGAAAACCTTCATTTATTGTGGAATTTGGCATAGAAGGTCGATCTGGCCGAATTTGCATGGCAAGATTCAACATCGTCCTATATTGCTCAATCTCAGCCTGGTGCCTTGCCTGTTGAGTTTCCATATTCTGAAGCACCGTTGCCAATTGAGTTTCTACCTGCGCTAATCTCTCAATTGTCTCAGGATGAGGTTGGGGAGAAGCGTAATTGTTATGCATCCACGCACTTTCTGTAGAACGACGCGAAGGGCGTACAAGATTAGCGCGACCTGCTAATCCGACCACAGTCCCCTTTTTGGACACACCTTGTGTCTCTACCCATACCTGAAATTTAAAAATATATCATTCAATGGAAAAACAAAAATAAAATTAGTAGATACTTGAATTTATTTTAAATCCATTCATGATACCTTCATTTGAACCTCTGGAGGCGGGGTAGCAGGTGGTTCTCCTTCAACTTGAGTTGATGCTTGCGCAGTGGCTAGGTTTCCCAAATAACGGTTCTACATGTACATGATGAACAACAATTTGTTTAAGCTTAACTATGTAATTTATATGGGCTAAAACTGATTTAAATTATTCAACTTACGTATGCAGATTCCGCCCTAGCATTTGAAAAATCAATTTCCCCATCTTCTAAGGTTCTTGTGTACATCCTTAAAAAAACTTCATCAATTCTTGGATCACGTCCCAGTTCCTCCCGCTTAAATTAAAGTAAACAATTAAATGACAATTAAACGGATTGGAATATATAAGTAACTTCATCGGATATGAAATGTGACAATAAAAATCAAACTAACTTACCATTTCTTCTTCGTATGCCGAACGAGGTTTAGCCCCACCAAAATTCACTATTTGACCCTGGCCATCACAATCTAATAGGAGCATGTGACGTTTCCTTTTTTCCACCTTTGAATCCATCCCGGGAATTCCTATATGGGTGATTATGTGGTAGGAATTGACGGTGACAATCAAACCATGTGATCTTTCTGCCGTACTTAAGATAAAATGCCTTCGAGTTCTCCATGCAAATTGGACAGGCCAAACGACCGCACGTCATCCAACCCGATAACATACCGTACGCAGGAAAATCATTGATAGTCCACATCAGCGCAGCTCTCAACTGGAAGTTTTCCTTCTTTGAAATATCCCATGTTTCAACACCAAGTTCCCACAACTCATTTAATTCATCAATCAGAGGCCTCAGGTAAACATCTATTCTGTCCTTTGGATTTTTTGGACCAGGAATTATACAAGTCAAAAACATGTATGGTGTTGTCATGCACATCTCTGGTGGCAGATTATAAGGTGTTACAATAACTGGCCAACACGAATATGGATCACTAGAATTAAACGGATTAAACCCATCCGTACACAAGCCCAGTCTGACGTTTCTCGGCTCTGCTGCGAAATCAGGATGAGCTTCGTCAAAATCCTTCCATGCTTTTCCATCGGATGGGTGACATAAAACACCTTCTTGTCTTCTATTCTCAAAGTGCCACCTCATGTGGGGTGCCGATCGTTGTGAAGCATACAACCGTTTTAATCGAGGAATCAAAGGTAAATAATGCATTCTTTTCCTTGGGATAGGTTTCTTTTTTGTGATGCTTTTAAAACGATCTTGGTTACAGAATTTACAAGATGTTCGGTCGACATCTTCTTTGTAATACAACATGCAACCATTTACGCAACAATCAATTTTGATCGAAGTTAACCCCAACTTTGAGATCAATTTCTTTGCTTTGTAAAAACTATCGGGAACACAGTTATCCTTGGGAACCGATTCCTTGATTAGATTCGACATTCGATCATAGCATGATTGTGAAATGTTGTAGTCGGCTTTTATTGTCATCATCTTTAGGGATAAAGATAAGTCACTTTGAGTTTCACACCCTTCCCACAAAGGTCATTGAGCAGCCGTAAGTAAGTTGTAGAAATCTTGAGCTTCTGCGTTAGGACTATCATTGGCCTCGATATTTTGCACAACGTCTCTCATAGCATCATGTACAAGATCTTCGTATCGGTTAAAACCGTCATCAATATCATCAGTGAAATATTGACCGCTACTCGAAGCTCCAACATTGATATGATCATCACTAAGTAGCTCAACTTCACCGTGTGACGTCCAATACCAGTAGTGAGGCTTGAATCCCCAACGACATAAATGTACAACTACAACATCATGTTTTTTGTAGTATCTATTTTTACATTTCGAACAAGGACACTTAATTTCATTTTGTGATATAAATTCAGTCTGCGACCTAACATAATTGATGAACCCATATACCCCACTCACGTACTCATCCTTAAGTGATCTAGTGCATGAATTAACTCTATCATACATCCAACTACGATGGTCACGAATATCCATAATCTTCAATAATGCTAAAAATGCTACGAAAAGAATCACAACATATAAAAGATTCAAAATACATAAGTCTTAAAAAATATGTAAAATTAATGTGACAACATAAATTATTTATAAAAATGTAGGCAGACAATTAATCAATAATCATCTTTAAAACACCAACATAATTATAAGCCCTAAATTCTAATTAAATCCCAAATATCCAGCATATATATAGGCCGTAAAATGAGATAAGATCCATGTAATTTAGCTAGCCCCCATTGAATTTTCAATCATATTACATATAAGTGAAACTTTAATTCAAACTTTCTAACTAAAAGCTCTAAATTCTAATTAATTAATTCCCAAATTATCCCAATAATTAAAAGCCCTAAAATAAGATCAATACATGCAAAATTTAGATCCTAATTGAATTTCAAGCATATTACATATATAAGTGAAGCTCTAATTCAAACTTTCAAACTAAAAGCCCTAAATTCCAATTTAATCCCAAATTAATTCCCCAATAAAAGCAATTAGATTCAATAATAGAAGATTTAGTACCTAATTCAAAATTCAAAATTTAAATCAATACGAGTTATAAGTGAAGCTCTAATTCAAAATTTTCAACTAAAGCCCTAAATTCCAATTTAATCCCAAATTTCTCCAATAAATAGATTCAATAGAAATTTAAGGACCTAGCATATAGAATTTTCCACTAAAAGCCCTAAATGAGATTCAATACAAAATTTAGGTCCTATAAGTGAAGCTCTAATTCAAACTTTTCAACTAAAGCCCTAAATTCCAATTTAATCCTAAATTTCTCCAATAAATAGATTCAATAGAAATTTAGGACCTATAGCTAGCTAATAGAATTTTCAACTAAAAGCCCTAAATTGAAAATTTCCCAATAAAAACCCTAAAATTAAATGAGATTAATCCAAAATGTAGGTCCTAAAAACGTGATTTTCCAACCACATTATATATCATTTCATCAATAAAAGGAGTTTAACAATTAATTACATGTATAAATCAACATAGTATATATATGTATATATATATATATATATACAAATACGTACCTTTATAGTTAATTAGTTGAAGAAGAAGAAAAAGAGATCTGGAGAGTTGAGTGGGTGTTGGTGGCCGTGTGTTGTTGGTCGGCCGGAATTGAAGGTGTGGTGGTGGTGCCAAGCAAAGGAGCACAATTAGGATTTTTTATTTCTTCCTTTGTTTGTTGTCTCTCTGCCGCGGCTATCAAAAATAAATGGGGGAAGGATTTTTTTTTTTTATTAAGTTGTGACATATTCCAACCGACAATAAGTCGGTTGGAAAAAAAAAATATTCCAACCGATTATAATCGGTTGGAATAATTATATAAATTCCGACCGATTTTAATCGGTTGGAATTTTTTGTCCCGCGTCAACTGTATTCCGACCGAAAACAAATCGGTTGGAATATTCATAAAAATTCCAACCGAATTTTTTTCGGTTGGAATATCCATGAAAATTCCAACCGATTTATTTTCGGTTGGAATTCGATTGATAATTCCGACTGAAATTTTAATCGGTCGGAATATTTATTGATTTTCAAATAAAATTCCAACTGAAATATTTTCGGTTGGAATTTAAGGATATTCCCACCGACTTTATTTCGGTTGGAAAAAATCGGTCGGAATTTCCGGTTTTTCTAGTAGTGATATTTCAATACGACAATATTTCCTACATGGATTTTCCAGAGTTGCACAATAGTGATATACGCTGCTCCAAGTACGGATGGTTGCTTATGTCCGGGCGAGATTGGTTGCCTAATAATCGAAAGAGTTTGTTTTTCTTCAATCCTTCCAATAAACAAAGGATTGATATCCCGAACTGTAGAAACTTTTACGAAACAATTGATTTTTTCAACCTTCCTACTTCCTCAGATTGCTTAGTTGTTGGAATGTCGAAATATATCGTAGAAATAGGCTTTCTTGAAAGAGGAGACGAGACATGGACTAAATTTCAGGACAAAACCGAGAATCCTGATTTTATACCGGCTGGTTGCAGTCCGGTATTGCATCGAGGACAGGTGTACTATTTAGATGTGTGTGGAAATATTGGAACTTTCGATATGGATAATAAGATTTGGAAACTCTACGAGAATTGTCTCCCGTCACTTGAGTTCAGCACCAGCACTGAAGAAAACTACTTGATCAAACTGATCAATGGGAAATCGCAAGAACAACTTTACGGTGTATTTGTTGCATATGATGATATAGATGATGATAGAATTGTCAAAGTGTTTAGGCTTTTGGAGCTGGAGAAGAAGTGGGAATTGATTGAAGATTTAGGGGACAAAGTGTTGTTTGTGAGCAATACGGGGTCGTTTGGGGGAATTGCTCCATTAAAGAACATGGCGAACAAGATTTATTTCCCAAAATTGCATGGCGAAAGTGGTGTGTTTTACTCGTTGGATACAAAAAAATTTCAATCTTATGATGGAGATTTTTCAAGCAATAGCTCTTATGGTTTGAAGGATATAAATTTTGCCACTTGGATCATGCCTACATTTTTGCCGGCGAATTGACATGGAACAATATTAATTAGTTTTTTTTAAAATAAGATATTTCAGTAGTTTTTTTTTTAATCTTGTAAAGGGAATTTATTTTAATATTTTTTTTTTGAGAATCGGGAATTTATTTTAATATGAGTTCATTATCTTGACTATAGAATGTCTAGATTCTTAATTACAGGTTTGTTAATTAGACTAAGAATATAAACATTTATACATTATTACTCATGCATCAGTATACGTAAAGCTCGAGAATAATACTAGTAGCGTGGAGTTTTTCCAAGAATACTCATAAACTAGCATACATACAACATTTATTAATAATTGCACACAAAATCACTGACATCAAACATATATAAGAATATACAAAATATAAAAGCTAAATTTGGAATGAAATAGTTCTATAAGTTCAAAATTGTTTGATATGTATGAAGTTAAGTACTTCCTCTGTCCCAAATTATTTGTCGTTTTAGAGAAAAAAATTGTCCCAAATTATTTGTCCTAAAAATGAGACTATTTAGTAGGTACCTTAATATGTGTGAAAACATGTAAAATGACAAATAATTTGGAACATAGGCAATATTGAACCATTTTGACAAAATTGACTAGGGGAAAACTGCATTTTTAGTTTTATGGCATTGGAACCTCTAGCCTTTTTAGTCCTGTGCTTTTCAATATTGCATTTTTGTCCCAACTTTTTCTTTAAATGTCTTGCATATGGTCCTTTTCCCACCCAAGTTAATAACACATTTGAAAATGGAACAGAAAGGGAATGTTAGGAACCAAAGTGCAAAATTATAGTAAAGATTCAGGACAAAAAATGCAATTACGTAAAGCATGGGCTGAAAGTCCAGTCACGCGAGGCTAAAAATGCAATTTTGCCCTATACTTTTAATCAAAATGGTGAATTTACCACCCGGCGCACCCCATAGTAGTGTCATTTGAAACCATTTTATCTAAAGAGTTGCTTTCTCAAATATTAAAATACCCCTCGATCAAATGAAATTTATTGAAATTATCATCTACTTTTAATAATTTCTACAAAATTATTGATTTAGCACTTACATTTTTTTTCTTAGTAAATTTGCACAACGAGCCTATATATAATTAGCCTTCTTGGCATTACAATTAACAGATTATGCTCAACTTATTAGCTCACCGAAAAAGCTATGGTTCTTTTCGAATTTTATGAAGTATAATGTTAACTTTAGAACATTATAAAGAAACCAATAAAATAATTCATGACATAAAATAGCATAAGAATAAAACCATATTATGCCATAAAGAATTGCTTTATAAATATTTAATTTAATTATATTAAAAATAAAAGCAAACCTAAGTAATTTGCTTCATCTCCCCCCAAAAAATTAAAAGAATTAATGAATTCACTACTAAGTACACATTATCTTCTGTTTTTCATCCTATAAACTAGATTAAATTAAACCAAAGTGGAACATTTAGAAGTCAAAGGATCATATATCGCCGGAAGCAAATACTTCCTCCCATTCACACCATGCGCATTATAGCTAGCACCACTGGTCGGATCCACCAACAAATCCCCAGCATAACCCGGGTACGCCCCATTCGCGTAAATCCCCGGACAAGCCGAAGAAGCTTCCAATGGAGCATCCATCGGACCTTGATAAAACCCATTTCCAAATGGGTTCGTCACCGTACCCGCTAAAAGCCCGGATAAACTAATAATCATACCATCCAAGCCCAAATCATTGTTCGGGGCAACCAAAGGCGGGCTCTGCGGGCCGTAAAGGGGCTGGTGAAATGGCCAAGCACAGTACCCAGGGCACTGAGTCTCGGCATTTCCGACCCAAATGTAGGCAAATTTGTAATTTTTGCCTTTAACAAGGGCACTCTTGGAACCGTGAGATCCGCAACGGTTTACGCAGAATCCGTCAACTGTTACATCAGACGCCGTTAAGACGACGTTAATTGCGTCCTTTTGTTCACCTTTAGACGCCAATTGAACTATTTGTTTGTTCGTTAGAGATTTACCAAGGGGGTAATTTTCTTCTACGATTTGTTTGTTTAGGTGGAGGGAGAGGGAGAGGGGGGATGAGTTTTTCTTGGAGCTGACGAGGTTGTAGTATTTCTCAGTGGTTTTCCACCACGTGGCGACAGATGGTTGGTTCTGATGAGAGGAGGGTGAATTTCAGAGGGAGGTGATGAAATCAGAGACTATGGCTTTTTGGGACGGTTTGAATGTTCCGTACCATATTAGATTTATGGAGATTTTGCCATGGAGAAGGGTTCCTTTGTGGTAATGAAGCAATTGATTTTGTGGGTCTTCTTTTACAAAAGAATTGAGGGTTGTTCTTGAAGCAAAACATAAACTTAATAGAGAAATGAGAGTGAAAAGTTTTACAAAGAAAACAATAGAAGCCATTCTTTTATGGAATGTGTTGAAAAATGAAGGAGGAAGAAAAAGATTGGGAATTGAAGCAGCTGGATTTGTTTGTTGCGAGTTGAAGGGAGAGGAGGTGGGTATTTATATAAAAGGGTGAGACACGTTTTGGGGTTATGGACATGGATCAAAATTTCCATCTTTTCCGTCGAAAATATCGAAAAGTTTCTGTTTTTGAATCAAGCGAAACGAAAACAAGATGTAATTCCGAAACTATTTGTTTGCCTTAAACTCTGTTATTTTTCTAAATTTAGTAATTTTTTTTACAATTTTTCCTTAGTGTTTCCGAAATATTTCCGAAAAGTTTCCAATATTTGACTGACCGAAACATACACTCGAAACGAAATTTTGATCCATGGTTATGGAAATTTTGAATTTGTAATGTGTGGTGAGATTATTAGGTAGCCGTTTCACTTTTTAGTGTACTTTAGTTATTTTTGGTAAGCAGAAAAGAACAAAAAGGGGTACAGCTTGATCTTAATAACATTACAGCTTAGTTACAGCATGCTCGACGCGTTGGGTTGTGAGGGTTTCTAGTGTGTTTCCGAAAATGTCCTTCTAAGGTAGGTGTTTCTGGTGAGGAATTGAGGAGCTTATTTATTTGATTATTCTTTTGAGGAATAGAAAATGCAGAAGTAGTTGTGAATCAAAATGCAGTGGTAATATAAATGACTATGTTTGACAAATATTTTACCATCATAAATTGTGTTATTGGAAGAATTCGTTCGGGGGATTTTTATTTAAATAAAAAATTGCACGATTTTGATAGTATGATTACGTAAACACTCAAATATGTTATATGTATTGTTAATGTGCTGTTCCGCAATGTTTTAAATTTACCTTTGATTTTTAATGTTACATGAGAGTAAAATGGTATTTTTCATTATTTTTTAGCAAGTCACCTCATGGTTATATTTTGTGAATAGAAATTATATAATATTGACTCATATAATTCAGAAAAAAGAAATTAGAACAAATTAAATGGTACTCCATATTATTTGAAATTGAATTTTAGGAGAATTGATACTAGTGGAATTTTTTTAAATTTATTTTGGTTAAAAGTTGACAATATTAATGATTAAACATGAATGGAAGGAAGGGGTAGTTTAGGAAAAGAGGTTGATGATGAATAAGACAGGCTGTATTGGTGTGGGGGCAGTCATTGAGAAGCGAGAGCGAAAGAGCAGTCCCAGTTGGCACTTTGGCTTGAGATGTGTGAGTAATTTGAGTATCCTATGTACTGGAGCCTTCTGTCACACGCCTACTACATTTATTTATTTCTTTATTTTGCTTATTAATTATTTTAAGACCAAACAAATTACTCGTGAAATCGTTTACTCGCCCTTACACCTTTTCCTTCCACACTTTTATTACATTGATTAACCTACACAAATTTTGATTCATCCTTTCCTACTTCTTCATACTCTTTCTTTTTATAATAACATTTATTTGTAGGGCTGTGCAATTTTCGGTAAACCGGTCGAACCGAACCGGTACCGAAAATTCGGTACGTACCGAATACCGAACCGAAATTTCGGTTCGGTATTCGGTACGGAGCCAATTACCGAACCAGCATATGTTTCGGTTTTCGGTAATACCGGTCGGTTTACCGAACCGAACCGGTATACTGAATTTTTTTTTTTTTTTAATATCCAATTTCTGAATTATACTTGGGTAAAAATTAAAAACTAATCCTAATTTCATTCTCTCTTTTATTACGGGAAAGGAAAGATTCTTCATTGTTTGATGATTGAAAATCAATTAAATTTATTTCAACATTTAATTTGTTTTGAGTTTTATTTGTTTTATGTAACAAATCAAATATGAATACGATATTAGTTCTTAAAGTGTATGATCATATTTAATTGGTTCATCATGGTTATATGTATTTGCCAAGCATTCTTTAAGTGGGTCAGTGGGAGAGATGTTTTTCAATACAATACAAGTGGGACAATTTGCACTTTGCAGAGGCCAGACTTCAAGTGGGTATCTAATTGATTTCAATTCTCACATTTTATGATGCCATATGACAAAGCAAAATTTTCTTGTCAATTTAAGTATCATCCAATGCAACTTGATTGATGGCATAAATCCGAACAACACTTGAGCAATAATTCATCACTTAAGGCCCAACAAATCGAAAAAAAAAGCCAAAATTTTCAGAAAATCAAATTTTCGATTTTTTTGTACCGAATCATACCGAACCGTACCGAATCGGTAAATTACCGAACCGAACCGAAATTTTCGGTTTGGCAAACGGTACGGGTTTTCAGATTACCGAATGTACCGGTATACCGAAAATCGGTTCGGTACGGTTCGGTTTTTACCGTTTGCACAGCCCTATTTATTTGTCATGAAATTTAAATATAAACCATATAGTATATATTTGGATAAATTGTAAAGACAATTGGACGAATTAAATTGAGTTCGTGTCAAGTCGATGACCGCAGAACACTTGAAAAAATGTACGCTTTAGTAAATCAAATGTTTTAAAATATATTTTAGATTACAGAAGTTAATTCAAGATTAATGTTATAACTTTTATATAAATAGAAAAATCTAAACACTGGGTAGATGTATCTTGACATACACACCTTAGTTTATAACAAAAAAGAATTAGGGCATGTTTGTTTGGCGTTTCACAAAATTTTTTCGTGTTTGGGAAATGCCAAACAAACAAGTTTTCTACTTTCTAAAATCAATTTTTCATCCATTAATTTTCTCAAACTACTCTCTCAAAAGCCAAACAAACAACAATTTTCTTATCTTTAAACAAAACATATGCAAACTCTACTTTAATTTGACATAAAAGTAACATATCTCTTACACAATTTATCTCACATAATAAGCATGATTTGACATAAAGTTTTACACATCTTACACCTACAACCTAACTCTTTCAAAAAAAACCTACACCTACTTTATTTTTCAAATCACTCTCTTAAAATCCAAACAAACAACATTACGTAAATCGAGATTATTTCACCAACCTCTACTACTTTCCAAAACGCCAAACAAACAGGCCCTAGTATGCCAGAATTCACATAAATGTATCAAGTCAAAATTGAGAAGGTCAAGTTAATTAAGTCTGAGAAGAAGGGAATCGTGCAAATTCTGGACCAATTGGTTGATTGTTAAACAAATTAATCTTACTTGATAACTAGTTTAACAGTGCTCATGATGATCAACAGTTCAACACCATTCCAAAAGAAAAATTGAATTGGGATTTAATTTGATTGGATTGGATCGAACCTGATCAGAAGTATTAAGAAAATAAGAACCATTTCCCAAGCACTAGCTCTATTTTGACTTGATCATCCTACATTAATTTATTATATCCATCATATATAATTCATTACAATATATATATGTGGTATATATTGACCCTAATATTTCAAGTATATTATTGCTAATTAACAACCTCATCACCATGGACAAACTTAAATTATTTAGATACCCAGAGAATACAAAGCATCACAATGAAATCTAAATTAATTACTAGCATTCGAAGAGTCAAAAAGACATGTAATTAAGCAGTTTTAAATTTAAATAGATTCTTCTTGAGTATTAAATATGGAGCCATTTTCCCAAAGGCCATTTCTAAAAACAGATATTACTCAAATGCCAAAGGGTTTTTTTCAGTTTTAAAAAAAAAAAAAAAAATTCTTAATAATTCTTAATATCTAATAATAATTGCAACTTACCCCCTCTCTTTTCTTTAACAAAACAAAAATACCCACCCTAAAAACAAAATCTAACAAAAACAAAAACAAAAATCCTCCATCACTTTCACTCTATACATTCAAACAAAACAAAACTCTCAAATTCAAAAAACACTCTCAAATTCAAGCAAATCGGAAATGGCAAACCAGGGAATCATCGATGATGGTGACAGAAACGATCGAGAATGGCCATTTGGGGTAAGATCTGAGCCTTTCCTTCTCAATTCAATTCGGGATCTGATTCGTGTGTGTGTGGCGTGTGTTCTTCCCAACCGCCACACGCCATGAATTTGCTCATGGCGTGTGGCGGTTGGGAACACCACACGCCACACGCCATGAATTTGCCATGAACAAATTCATGGTGTGTGGCGTGTGGTGCTCCCAACCGCCACACGCCATGAGCAAATTCATGGCGTGTGGCGGTTGGGAAGAACACACGCCACACGCCATGAATTTTCTCATGGCGTGTGGCGTGTGTTGCGCCCAACCGCCACACGCCAAACCTCGCGGCGGCGAGGTTATTCCTCGCGGCCGCGAGGAATCACCTCGCCGCCGCGAGGTTTGGCGTATGGCGGTTGGGAACGCCACAAGCCACAAGCATGGCGTGTGGCGTGTGGAAAACATACGCCACACGCCACCCATGAATTTGTTCATGGCGTGTGGCGTGTGGAAAACACACGCCACACGCCACACGCCAGAACATAACTTTTATTTTGACATTTTTTTGTTGTTTGTTTTGTAGGGATACGTTACCTTACCCACATCGGCCCTACCGGAATTACCTCGCTTTCACTACGATACTGTGGTCGTAAATGGAATGGTAACACAGCGATGTGCATGGAGCGAGATTCCGGAGATTGTAAGAATGCTAACACCCGAGCATTGGCTGATTATAGATGCGTACCCCCAGATTGGGAGTTTTCTACGCCTAGCCGGGAACGGCAAATTCAAGTCATCTGTGTTGCATGGTATGATCCTCCGAGTATGCGAACGACTGCAAAGAAAAAGTAGATACGAATACTGGTTTTTGGTAAATGGAAAACCAGTCAGATTTGGCGTGGAGGAATTTAGCCTCGTATCGGGGTTGCGATTTGGGGGAGTGAGTGATGCTGACTCCGAAAGTATCGAAAAAGGGAGTAACTTGAAGAACCGATACTTTGCCAGGTGGGGGCAGCAGGAGGTTACTGTTCATGTTCTCAAAACGAGGATCATTGAAATGTTGGGTCGCAATAATGCGAATCACGAGGCCGTATGCAAGTTAATATTCGTCTGGGTGATATCGGCATTGTTGGTACCCCTTCGGCCCATGAAATTGGTTGAAAACAAAACATTCGCGGTAAGTAAACTTTAATTTTAATTTATTATTTCTTTAAAGTTTTAAAAATAACAAAACTGTAAATTTGTATATATTAAAGGTATGTGACGATCTCGCGATTTGCGAGAGATACCCATGGGGAGAGAAGATATGGGCCAAAACTTTTGATGGTATTGTGACACATATGACCTGTACCAATGACGACATCCGTAGATGGAATGCGGGCGGCTTCCCACACATTTTACTGGTATGTTTGTAAAATCAATTCTTGATTTCCATGTATTTTTTTTAGTTATTTTTTTGTAAATGTTGGATGTGTTGAATAATGTTTTGAATGTGAACAATTTTGGATGTTGGAAGCCATTGAAGGCATGGTCGATGGGGGCAATTTTTCTCCAAGGCACGGCCCAGCTATTCCGAGACATCCGCGAATGTTACGTTGGGATATCGGGGGCGGTAATTGGCCCAACTGTCTTGCCATAGACAAGTTCTTTGAGAATGTTCATGTATGTTAATCGTTTTTATTAATAATTTTTTTCCGACATATCACTTGAAATATTTATTCTAAATAACTTGTATATTTTTATTTTTTCAGGCTGTGATCCCACGGCTACGGCCGGATGACACGGAGTTGGAGATGGAATACTATGTATCAGCTAGAGAGTTATCCGATGGCGTTAGGCCGAATAGCCGCGTTCCTAGTTATTGCCGATTAACTGAGTTTTTCGGAGAGCTTTATGTGGTTGTTCGGGATGATGAGGGAGCTCCCGAATTCCCCAACCGGCCACCCGCCCTAACTGATTCTGCTCCCGCAGAAGGTGCTGCCCCAGATGCCGATGCTCCTGATTCTGCTCCTGTGCGCCGACGTATGAAGCGTGTCCGAAGAAGCAAAGATGGTGCCTCTACTTCTCAAGCTCAACCACAACCATCGTTTTCGGAACCAAGATATGAAGACGTTCCTGCCTGGGCACGTGATATGGAGCAGAGACTTACTGATCATCAGAACCAGATGATGCAGAGCCTCAGAGATCACACGAACGAGATGGTGCAGGGCCTCAGAGATCAGCAGAACGAGATAGATCAAAGACTTACTGGGCAGCTCGAATCTATGCAAATAACTCTGGAAACAGTCCATCAAATGATTCTGGAAGACCGAGGAGCCTCAGATGATGATGATCAGGTTTAGTTGTTGTCTTGAATTTTATTTTTCTGGATTTTTTTAGAGACATTATTGGAATTTATTGTTTATTAGATTGGTTTTGGTGTTGTATTTATCTAAATGATGGATTTGTGTTTATTAAATTGGTTTTGGATTTTGCACAAATTGGTTTTGGATTGTGTTGCACAAATTGGTTTTGGATAATGTTTGATATGAATTATTAATATACGCATTTTCAGGGTGATGATTTGGGTAGTAGTGAACCTATGCATTCTGAGGGTAATAATGCGGAAGATAATTGCCTTCATGGTGATCTCGAAGTCCATAGTGATGATGATTTGGGTAAGAGTGAACCAAGGCAAAAACGAAGAGAAGATAGGCTAAGATGGCCTAGTAGGCTTGTAAGATCTCCTTATGTCCCAAATGACAAGAACAAAAAATCTACTAAGTAAATAGTTTTTTTTTTTTTTGTAATATTTAATTAGGTTAGGGACCTGAAGTTGTAAATTTTGGGGGTAAAATTGTAATTCTTGAAAAGTCATGGACGAAACTGCAAATTCGTGTTAAATTCAAATTCGTAGTAAGTGAACATTTTAATTTTGTGCAACTAACGATTTAATCGCAATAATGAATTTTTTAAAATTTTGGGGGTAAAATTGTAATTTTTGAAAAGTCATGGACGAAACTGCAAATTCGTGTTAAATTCAAATTCGTAGTAAGTGAACATTTTAATTTTGTGCAACTAACGATTCAATCGCAATAATGAATTTTTTAAAATTTTGGGGGTAAAATTGTAATTTTTGAAAAGTCATGGACGAAACTGCAAATTCGTGTTAAATTCAAATTCGTAGTAAGTGAACATTTTAATTTTGTGCAACTAACGATTCAATCGCAATAATGAATTTTTTAAAATTTTGGGGGTAAAATTGTAATTTTTGAAAAGTCATGGACGAAACTGCAAATTCGTTTTAAATTCAAATTCGTAGTAAGTGAACATTTTAATTTTGTGCAACTAACGATTCAATCGCAATAATGAATTTTTTAAAATTTTGGGGGTAAAATTGTTGAAAAGTTAAAAAATTGACCAACATGTACGAAGTTATGATTTACGGAGGATATAATGTTACTGTAAGTGTACTTCTCCTTTCGGGTGATAAATTGGCCAAATCTTACAAAATTGACCAACATGTACGAAGTTATGATTTACGGAGGATATAATGTTACTGTAAGTGTTACTTCTCCTTTCGGGTGATAAATTGTTGAAAAGTTAAAAAATTGACCAACATGTACGAAGTTGTGATTTACGGAGGATATAATGTTACTGTAAGTGTACTTCTCCTTTCGGGTGATAAATTGACCAAATCTTACAAAATTGACCAACATGTACGAAGTTATGATTTACGGAGGATATAATGTTACTGTAAGTGTTACTTCTCCTTTCGGGTGATAAATTGTTGAAAAGTTAAAAAATTGACCAACATGTACGAAGTTATGATTTACGGAGGATATAATGTTACTGTAAGTGTTACTTCTCCTTTCGGGTGATAAATTGTTGAAAAGTTAAAAAATTGACCAACATGTACGAAGTTATGATTTACGGAGGATATAATGTTACTGTAAGTGTACTTCTCCTTTCGGGTGATAAATTGACCAAATCTTACAAAATTGACCAACATGTACGAAATTATGATTTACGGAGGATATAATGTTACTGTAAGTGTTACTTCTCCTTTCGGGTGATAAATTGTTGAAAAGTTAAAAAATTGACCAACATGTACGAAGTTATGATTTACGGAGGATGTAATGTTACTGTAAGTGTTACTTCTCCTTTCGGGTGATAAATTGACCAAATCTTACAATTTACGGAGGATATACGAAGCTAGGGTTAGGGTTAGGGTTAGGGTTAGGGTTATAGTTTTAGGGTTAGGGTTTTATTGGCGTGTGGCATTTGGCATTTGTCAAATGCCAAATGCCACATTCATTGGCGTGTGGCGTGTGGCGTGTGGCGTGTGGCGTGTGGCATTTGGCATTTGTCAAATGCCACACGCCAATGAATGTGGCATTTGGCATTTGTCAAATGCCAAACGCTTTCTCGTCGCGACGAGGTTATTCATAACTTTCGTAAATTACAATTTTACCCCCAAAATTTATAAAAAATTCATTATTGCGATTGAATCGTTAGTTGCACAAAATTAAAATGTTCACTTACTACGAATTTGAATTTAACACGAATTTGCATAGAACACGAATTTGCATAGAACACGAATTATCAAGTACATGCAAATAATAAGCATCAATTACATCAAACATTGTTCAATAAACATCAAATACAACTTACAAAATTCACTAAACATTTAAGATTCATTTTCGTTATTGCCCGAACTTTGGCCGTGTTGAGGACATCTAGATGCGTTGTGACCGGTATTTTTGCAAATTGAGCACTTGTATTTTTTCTTCAAATTTTCAAGGAATGATACATATCGTGACATTTTAGGCCTTCCACGGGTTATGACGGCGTCTGGAGGTAACACTACTCTCGCCATAACATCATCGGGGATGTTCATCCATTGGTCTTTCGATGGAACGGGTTCTATGAGCTCATATTATGCTTGACGCGTATTTCTGACCGTGTAGTATGGGCTAACAAGCTCATACACATACTGACCACTATCTCTTGGTCGCTTGTCCATGACAGCTGCAATTGTGTGCTCACACGGTATTTGCTCAATCTGAAATACGCCACATGAACAAGTTCTTCCAGCAAAATCCACAATTCCAGACCATTCAGTAGATTCAACATTCCATGTTTCATACCCTAATTCACATTTGCGCCACCCATATGCCTTTTCATATCGCTCATTTATCAACTTCTCATTCGATGGGGTAAATACAGACACCCATTGCTCAGCCTCATCACGACGCTCTCTAAACCACTTTCCCATCAAATCAACAATAAAATTGAGAAAGTAACATATGGGATAATATTTGGCATCTTTGATCCGATTATTAAGGACCTCAACATGGTTAGACGTCATTACCTAATATCTGGGCACGCGATGGTGGATTCTCGCCCATTTCTCAAACGTCACCTCGTTCTGTAGCCAATTTGCACATGCTGGGCTCTTGGTTTTCAAGTAACCAAAATATTTTTCGAACTCACTCTTAGTGTACGCGAAAGCAACTTTGTAAAAATACCCGGCTACCCCATCTTTCCTAAACTTTTTTAGCAAGTTATCTTTGAGGTGGTAGTAACATGCCCCATGATCAGCTAAAGGGTAAACATCTTTTACCGCTTTAATAAGCCCTTTGCCCCTGTCTGAAACAATAACCAGATCATTTCTGTCTGGTACACCCTCTCTCAAGCACTCTAGGAAATAAGTCCAACACGCTGCATCCTCGGTGCCATTAGTTACCCTCCATGCAATTGGATAACAACGATTTTCACTGTCCGTCGCACTTGCAATTAGAACGGTTCCTTTATATCTTTGCCCCATAAATGTTGCATCAATTACAATTACATTTCTTAGGAAATGGAATCCTCGAGTAGCCGCTCCTAAAGCCATGAAGAAATATTTAAACTTATTTTCGGAGTCCGTATGGATGCGAGTGCGCGTGCCAGGATTTTTTTGCTCAATCATGTAAGCATAGATGGGTAGATTGGCAAAATTTTCTTCGAATGTACCCATAATTTGCGCTTGAGCAACTTGTTTCGCCCTCCAAGCTGTTTGATAGCTAATGTTAACATTTTCTTCGGCACGCATGAAGTTTATCAGTGCATCTGGTTTTGGGGCTTCATTGGCATTCAGATATAATCCCGACGTCCGTAAACCAACCATACGACTTGTTGCTTGTCTATGACCGACACCTCTATTCGATATCCCACAAGTGTGAATGTTTCTATATTTTCGAATAACAAATTCATCACACTTCGCTTTCTTAGTCGCATATAAACGCCATGGACAACCAGCAGTCTTACACAGAGCTATCTTCCTATTAGAGTCAGACTTATACGATATAAATTGCCATTTTTTATGTACATCAGTTTCATTAAGTGCATCCAATAACTCTGTTTTGTTTCTAAACCGTTGACCAATTGTCCATCCTGATTCATCACTCCTCCCCTGACTGGAATTTGATGCCGAATAATTTCTTACAACATCATCAGCGTTATCAAAGCCTTCATGACTAGGTGGTTCGTAAAATTCTTCATGGCTAGGCGCTTCACCATCACCACCTACATCACCACCACCTACGTCATCACCCACATCACCACCCACATCACCACCACCTACATCATCACCCACATCACCACCCACATCACCACCACCTACATCACCACCACCTACATCATCACCCACATCACCACCCATATCACCACACTCGTTGTCAACATTACGGTGTTCACCATTTACATCATCACCACCATAATGACCTTCGCCGTCAAAGTTACGGCGGTCATAACGAACATAATTTCTTCTCTCGGAGAAAAAATCAAGTACAAATTTAAATCAATAGAACTATGGGCATAATGCTTTGTTATCTCCCAATCTTCTTCATTTGATACTTTCACTATTTGGTTATCAACACATTTGCGCAGTATCTCAAAAATATCAGTATACCGATCTAAATTCAGCTTCTCGCAAATTTTATCAACTAGTTCCTCAAACGAAATTTTCCTATCCACCATTATCGTTTTCACAGAATTGAAATCACCACTCCAACACCATTTATCATCCATTTCGCGTGTAAAATCACCGCCATATCGAAGATATATTATAATTTTGTCCATTCCTGCAAATAAAAATAAAAATTAATACACAAACTATCTAAATAAAAAATGCATTCTAAAATTCGAAAACTGCCATGTTGGCGTGTGGCGTGTGGAATTTGCCAAATGCCACACGCCATGTTTATATTCATGGCGTGTGGCATTTGCCAAATGCCACATGCCATGAAGATAAGCATGGCGTGTGGCATTTGGAAAATGCCACACGCCACACGCCAAAAACGGGCTTGTGCAGTCCGAAAATTTTCTTCATTTTTGCGAACTAAATCACTCAATAATACATCAAAAATTCAAGTAACTTGCAAATGCTTACCTTTTATGTTGTTCTTCTTCCTTTTCTTCCTTGATTTGAGTGAAATTTGTGTGAAATTTGTGTGAAATGGGTTAGGGTTTGAGGTTAATTTTGGGATAAAAATTGAATTGATTTTGGGTGGGGTTGATTTTGAATTTTGAAAATTTTGGGGTATATTTGTTATAGTTTAGTTTAATTAGGAAGAGTTAATTAATTTAGTTTAGTTGGTTAATTAATCATGTGGCTTTTATGAAATTTTTAAACATTTAATGGCCTTTGAGTAATTTCAATTTTTATTTGTGGCCTTTGAGAAAATGTCTTTTAAATATGTATATATTCCTACTTACTAACATATTTTAAAAACTGATGTTTGGTTTTAAATTACGTCCAGTTGCAATGGACTGTAACCCCGATAGGTGTAATTTGTAATGAAAATTAATTAGCACTTAGCCCTCGGCGTGTCTGATGGGTGTTTGTTTGTTTCATTATCTGCCAACATTACTTAGCTAATCCATTCACTTTTCTTTATATGCTTTAAGATTTAAATATGACAATATTTATTTCAACGTACCCCTACACTACTAGTGATAGGAAGTAAAATGAAATTATGAGTGGGAAAAATGAACCAAAATCACGTGTGTTTTAGGAAATTTGCGCAAAATCACCATGTGTTATTTTTTTTTGCATAGAATAAAATGCTCTTGTATTTTATAAATAATTGCAGGAAATCCCCTTATATTTTATAAAATGTTGTCAAAAATCCCTTTCCCGTCAAAAGTGATTTACACCTATAGAAAGGATAATAGATAATTTGATTTACAGAGTCTCAACTCCATTAACACTTGTGAATCCTATTCCGTCTTGGTTTACACCATTTATCTCAAGTTTTAGTTCAACTAATCAATTGAAACAAAATAGTTCATGATAATGGGTTATTTTATTTTAGTCCTTCATAATTATGCGAACTGACTTTGCCATGCTATAGGCCTTGTTTATTCTTTTTCTGGAGATGTGTTACCACATTTATGTTTTTAACATTGTAATTTCTGATTTTCCGATTAATGAATTTCCTTGTTTTCCTCAAAAAAATTTAAAAATTTATATAAACGACTAATTATGTGAAAATTTAGTTTTTAATATGAGAACTACACAAACTAGCTACCTTTTAGGTTTAGCTTAATTACATAGACCATTCTCCATATTTTGAAAATCACATCTAATCTTTAAAAAAAAGAAAATCACATCCCAAAAGGTAACGTCTATTTAAAAAAATTAACGAAACTGTTGAAAATACTAAAATGTCCCTATATTATTTAGAAATACGACCGTTACTTACTATTACTCCTATATTACAAACGTATTATACATACCCCTTCATAGCAAAGTATATATTTTAGTTCATAAGATTTGGTTAAAGTCAAATTAAGGGTATTTCGTGAATTAAAAAAAATGTCGTCATCAATAGCCGTAAAAACAACACTGTAAGAGATAATTGTAATGAACTTGATACCTTTCGGCCATTTTAAATAATTTCTTAAACTTGAAGGAGGTAGTTTTGAATCATTCTTCCTTAATTTAATTTCTTTTTTCACAAAATATTTGATTTATAGTAATACAACAGCGGCGCAGGCACAAAATTAACTAACTTCAATTCCGCCAATAGTAGAATAAGCCCAACAGTTGGGCCAAGTAGGCCAGGCCTAGGCCTAAACTCTCGCCCCAAAACCCTTTTTTTTTGTAATTGTTTTGAATTAATCAGTCCAAGTCATGCTTTTATTTTTTATTTATTTATTTATTAATGAAAGAAAGCTATGGCCGAATTCGGCCCATAAAAAGAGTTGGCCCAATATAAATTTATCACTCAAAATATTAAGTTCATGAATGGTTTCTTTGATATATTTCTTCTTGTTCCGAACATAAGCTTCGATCAAATATGATTAGTATATCGATGATCATGATTACTATTACTATCATTCTTTTATTATTATTATTATTATTATTATTATTATTATTTATTACTTCTATTATTATTGGCATTATTATTATTTAACTTATTACTATATTATATATATTATTGATTCATCAAAACAAAGTACACGGAAACTAGAAGGGAGTATCCAAATCAGTAGATTGAGGATTTTCATTGTTAGGAATATTTTTATTTTTTATAGATGACGAATACATATTACAGCAATCATTACATTAGAAATGAGGATTTTCATTGTTAGGAATATTTTTATTTTTTATAGATGACGAATACATATTACAGCAATCATTACATTAGAAATTCAATTCGAATCTATGTCAATTACAATTGAAATACAACAATAAATTAAATACAAATACTTACATTAAACTAGAGAAATACCACAATAGTGTGAATTGAACACATGACCTCTTGGTCATAAGGCCTTAACTTCACCATCAGAATAGGCCTCCCCGACGTTAGGAATATTAGTTTCGTTCTCAAAAGTTTTCCTTTCTTTAGGATAATAAACTCTTGAGCTCCCCGTGTGATGTGGGATAAAATAAATGATCAAAACCAAAACCAACTCGAGCACGAACAATCAATAGAAATATGTTGGGGAGGTCGCCTAAACTAAGGCTATCCATATGGACTCTATTCAGAGAAAGTGTTCGACCTCCCATTCAAGCTCATGCATCGTTTGAGAGTTCACCTTTTAGGAGCCCCCGACTTCGAAAAGAACCTCCGATTACGTCATCTTGTGTTATTAGGGGGACAAGGTTGACACCATCGTCAATATTATCTCATACATTTCCTACAGTGATATCACTTGATGTTCATCATATCAGAAATTAAAATATCAATTTTGATTATGAACAATCATCATTTTCCAAAGTAAGGGAACATTCCCTCATGGTACACCCCTGCTATCAATCTATATATTTTGTATACAAACTACTTCTATAGAAAGGTACACATTGTAATTTAAGGTACATACAATATACACTATATACATACTTTACTTTCCATTGTTTCTCTTAAATTCAAGATCGCATATCTTACTAAAACATCAGAGGGGCTTCACCGAACCCCAACTTAGTCTCTACAGGTATTTCAATTTTGTAGGGTAACTTAAGGACATATGAATTTAACATCACAATTTCTAAGAACTAGTTCTTCTTAATTAGGGAGGCAGAATTCGAGATTCTAACTTGTTTAAGTTTGGTTAATCACACATATCAAATTAGATGTGAATTATTATTTGATAATTTTTGAAACCTGATTTCAGGTTGCTAATGAAGCTCGACTCACGTGCGATGTTAAAGCTAGTTTGAGCCCAACTCGTTAAGAAAACCATAAAACGCACATTCTCAATTATCAATTTCCATAAGAAAATCAAGCTGGACTTGTTGCACCGCACCCCTTTGCCCATCATTTAACACGTTTCTCATAACCTGCTCGCAACAATGCGATTTTAGTAGATTTGCCCATCATTATTTTCACCCACTACTTCATCCACCCCGGCCCATTCACTCCCCCATGTTAAAGACTGAATAATCCATTTTAATTTTATCCTGAAAATATAAATAGTACTATATATATGATGCATTCAAGTTTCCTGCAGATCTAGGCAAAGTTGCTATTAATAATTAATGATTGTCAGCTCATTGAAGTAGCCTTTATGGAATGGACGAAATGGACGAAAAGATATTGTTCACAAATCACAAAACGTTTTTACCACCCCCTAAATTTTACTCGTACTGAATATTTGACAACCAATCACCAATTATTGTAGATTTATTATCTTTGGAATCTCCAGACATAAAATAAAGAAATTGTCATTTTCAGGAGGTATAAAAATACAACGCATTTAAGTCTAAAATTAATTATTATAGTAATTTATTAGTTTTGGGAAAATTGAGAGAAAATAAATTTATTTTAAAAAGTAAAAAACATGTTTGTCTTGTTTTTCCTAAACAATAATTTTTTTCGAAAATGAGAGACAAAGAGACTCTTAATGTTTTATGACTTTAATTTGGAAAATGTTGAGGAGCAAATCTGAGATATTATCTTTTAGTATTATACTTTTTCCTTTGTCAATGGTTATTAGGAATTGGTAAAGTTTGATGGACTTTCTTGCTCCGTCTTCAAAAGCGGAATTCAGCCTTCTTGTTCCTACTTGAGAAGTTGAATTAAGTCTCCTAATTAAAATGATTATATTTATTTATTGGTTAAAATCCTAAACTATTTTCTATTAATTCTCATTTAATGGAGTCTTAAACTACTAACAAATCACCATCTAAAAAATCCTCATGACTATGAATTAGAGTCCTACTTTGCAACTTCCAAGAAATAAAGAGATAACCAACTAGTCCTTTTATTTTGGATTAGGACGAGGAGTCATAGATATACGCACCATTTCTTTTTTGAACCAAACAAAAAGATTTCAATCAAACGGATTTATCTGTTACATCAGTGAGAGTATTAGACGAAAGCTTCTCAATTTTTATTTTGAATTTTTGATTTTTTTAAATGATTGTCAATTCATAAAGATTATTTTTTTAAAAAAAAAATGAGGCTTAAGTGTAACACTGTCATAGTGAACGAATGAAAATACCCTTAAGAATATGCACGTGCATGTCACATGATTTCGGCGTCGCCGTTGACCAACTAAAAAAATTCAACCTGAAACAAATACCCTGTAACGGGGAAAAAAAAACATAAAAGGAACAACTCTATAAAAAGTTAATTAAGGTGGACCACGAATATTGTTTACCCTTTAATATAAAATAACATATTTTAAGTTAGCCATTGGCTATGATACACGGATACTCCGATAAAAGACAAAGTACTGTATCGGATATACGGGTGATACGCGTGGGATACATATTCGATACGCCACGTGACGTATCGGTAATAAAAATAAATAAAATTAAAATAGATACGTATAGGATACACTAGTTGGGCATCAGGATACACCGATAGGTTTTTTATGTAATATTTCGGGTCATATTTAAATTATTAACAATGATAAAGTCTCTAAGGTTAAACATAAACAACTAGTATCACTACTTTATATCTTTATTCAAGTCTATCTCCTAGGTCATGAAATCTCAAAAATAAATTCATTCCATCGATGCTCTATGTTAAGAATGAATTATGTTTGTTTGTTTTTTGAGTTATATAACGTTTGTTTATATCATAGTGGATTATTTTTACTTTTAGGACTTAAATTGAATGATCTAGTTGCTTATAAATAAATTTAAATTATATTTTTATATCTATATTCATATCGTATCGTATTCAATAAATTTAAAAAATTAATATCACCGTATCCATATTATATTATATATGTATGCCCGTATCTGTATCATTGCAACATAGGCCATTGGTCATAGTACAACAAATGGCTTATCAAACTTGAATGGTCTTGCTTTGGTTTGCACACAGACCGTCCAGATTGGGACCCACCAAGAAGGTTTTTAGAGTTTATGAACGTCGGCAGATTGGCTAAGGTACAAAATATAGATAAATTTATTTAAACTATTAAATTTTTTGAGTTCATAGAAATAAAAAAGTATTAAAAATTTGTACTTTAAATATTATTTTTCATTTACAAAGTTCTGAAAATCCCAAGAAAATTTTCGAAAAGATTCGAATTCATCTTTTTTACTCATCGAAACATACCACAATTTTTCTTTTTCAATCCATGCTCGCTCTTGCCGGCCAATAATTTTGGAAAGCATATTCTTTCTCTGTTTGCTCCAATGTAAGGAAGCACCGACTCACCTATTTTGCAACCGAATTAATCAATCTCCACTAATCTATTTCAAACCACAGAAATTCTAAAATAATAATTAAATGCTCAACTATTGAAAATGTTCTGGCAAAAGAAACTATTAATCATCAAGTCTAGAAGGGTGTATATGAATTGATTTTGCCTCGGTTTCACGTGATTTTAGTTTTAAAAAAATGATTTGAATGGTTTTACTGAATCAATATATGATAATTTTAAATTTTGAAATTTATTAGATTTTAATATATAAATTGATATATAGGTTTCGCGAAGCATCTACACATACTTTATTTGGAGCAAGTTTAGCCCAATTTCACGAAATTGCAAAAGTAGCCAAAATATTTTCATATAGGTCCGTACATCTTCTCCATGCATGGATGCAATTAAGTCAAAATCTTATTCTAACCAATGGAAATCTAATTTATTTTGGTGGGACAAATTATAAAATTGTATATGAAATTTTGTGATACAGAGTTTTCCAAAACAAAAAATGAGAAAAAAGAAGAAGTAAATTTAGAGATAAAGTAAAAGTTAACTTAATTACTTATAGAATGAGATTTTTTTTTCCCATTTTGTTTTTTGGATATAGGATGAGTTATTTTAGTTAAAACTGAGTTCAACAAAACATCCAACAAGTTACGTATATAAGAGAATATGTAATGAACAATTTGACACAACATTAGGTGAGTTTGGCTTGGCAATTGAAAAAATAATTCTATAATAATTGATTATAATAAAAAATAATTATAGGATAATGGCTTTTTATAATTACTTTTGTAAAAGTTACACTTTTATTGCTTTAGAAAAAAACATGATTTCTGCAATTGAAAATTTCAAAATTGATTATGATATGGGAATCAAACACACAAAAAATCATGATTGACCAAAAACGATTATCATTGAGAGGGCAAAATGCTTTGACAGCTCCAATAGCTAGGCCAAACTCACCATAAATTTAATGAGGGAATTACATTTTTCATACCAGACTTTTGATACATTTATATATTTAATACCATACATTTCAAAACAACACATTTGATACCAAAATTTACCAACATTTTTCAGATTTTGTTTGGCCTTTAATCTATGGACGGAAAATGTCACGTGCTAGGCATATGTCCGTTAAGAAATCATTTTCACTTTTCAGGAGGTATTTTCAATTAAACAGAAAATACCTAAAAATTAGAAGGGAGTAGTTGCAATTATAACCGCCTTCTTCCTCACGTAGGACCGCCAGCTCTCAATGTTGGTCTATATACATACAAACAATTTCAAAAACCCCTTATTACATATGGCCGATAACACTAACTTTTGATCCTAATTACGCATTATCAATAACAACAACTTTTGACTTTTGACTTCATCAAAATATGTTAGGCCTGAATTGCAAACTTAAATTTCGTCCCAACTAAGACAACTCATTTCAAGATTTCGGCTGCTTAAACAAACACATCTTTATGTTTTGCACGGCAAAAATATGTCGCATCACTCATTAAAGACATTTGAATGTGCCTATATAATTGGAGCGATGCAACTTCCATTTTCATCTCAATCATCCAAAGAAAAAAATTATTCCTTTCCATATTATAACTAACACAATTCTTTATCACCAAAAAAAGATTCAATGGGTTCTTCTAATTTAGGTCTATCAAACAACAAACCACATGCAGTTTGCATTCCATTTCCAGCCCAAGGCCACATAAACCCAATGCTAAAACTAGCCAAAATCCTTAACCGAAAAGGCTTTCACATCACTTTTGTGAACACAGAATATAACCACAAACGCCTTCTCAGATCCCGGGGCCCCGATTCCTTAAACGGGTCGGCCTCGTTTCGATTCGAGAAGATACCCGATGGACTACCCGAATCCGATGCAGATACAACACAAGATGTCCCATCTTTGTGTAGGTCCACCACCACTACTTGTTTAGCTCCATTTAAGGACCTTCTTGCTAAGTTAAACGACACCGTTTCATCCGAGGTGCCGCCGGTTTCTTGCATAATTTCTGATGGGATTATGAGCTTTACTCTTGAAGCTGCTGAAGAGCTTGGCATCCCTGAAGTGTTCTTTTGGACTGCTAGTGCTTCTGGCTATTTGTGTTATATGCATTATGCGGAGTTTGTTGAAAAAGGATATACACCACTCAAAGGTACTTTTTTTTTTTTTTTTTTTATTATTATTGTTTTACTGGAACAACAAATTAGATCATTATATATCAAAATATCGATTTATTATACTAACAAACAGGGGGCGGAGCCTGAAATTTGAACTTAGGAGGTGGAATTTTAGCGAAAAAATTAGTTATATTTATCTGGGTCAAGCGATAGCAATTTGCGACTCTAGAGACGAACCCCAAGTTCGAATAAATGCGCTCATCAATCGGACCGGACTATGGTCCACGGTTTAGTAGACAATTTTTTATTTATTTAATATGTCGATAATTTAAAGGCAATTGATATAAATGATATATATAATCAATTGAGATAATTATGTATCTATCACTAAATATATACAACTAATTTTATATTATGAGATAAATAATTAATCATAATAAAATATGAAACAACTTGAAAAGAGAGTTGGACATACGTACTAATAATTGTGAGTAATAGTAATTACAGTTTTATTTATACATCTTCTGTTTTTTTTTCTTCATGAAATCAAATTCATGTACTCAATATCACAACTTTGAGAAATTTTTATTTTTAATTTGTTTTATGATTAAATTTTTTTTATTTAGAACACTTGAAAGAAGGTTTTACAAAATAACATACATTATTAATAATTAAGCTACCCAAATATTTAAATAGAAAGTTATTTTTACTAGTAGAACTGATATTTTTCTTATTTAATGTAAGTAAATATTGTTGGGCCTTGTTTCCAAATTATTTGGTAAGTATCAATTAGTTTGGGGGAATGAAATTGAGCTACAAAATTTATTAAAATTGGATTCAGGTTATTGCATTATTGGGATAAAGTAATTAATAATGACAAATAAACTAACCCGCACCTCATGTTTCTAAGGTGGGGTAGTGAACTTTAAATTTGTAATCAATGTGATGTTTCTAGACTATATATTCAATTTAATGGAGTATTCATGTCGATTCAGGTCTGATCAAGATGATTATACGATTAGGTTCAGATTTGATTCGGATTTTGCCAGATCCTAAGATATATACGAATCAACGGATTTTATTTGGATTCAATTGTGTTCACATTCTTATCGGATCCAATAAAATCTCGATTTTCAAAATTCTCACTTATATCATTATTTACAATGAGTTTGTTAACATACATTTTCCGTTAACGTAGCTCGTGTGATCAAACTTTAACACATACTCCATCGATCTCAAACATTAAAAAGATCAACTCTCGACACATTCAACAACTTGTTTCAAATTATTTAACATATTATGTTAGTAACAGTTTCACTAATATTAATGTATAAAAATTAATTATTGTTATTAGGTGAAAATATGCATAAAAGTTTTCAGATCATGGCTCAAAATTAACTCATGTTAATAATAAAATATTATTAAAATTATTATAGAAATAAATCATTATGTATATATAATTTTTCATTAATTATCGAATTTGCATGGATTAGACTGAATTTTGATATTCATATTCTAACTAGATAAAATTCTAATAAATTAGACTGAATTTTGATATTTGCAGATGTGAGCTACTTGACAAATGGCTACTTGGACACCGTCGTAGATGATATTCTTCCAAGCATGGAAGGCATGCGTTTGAGAGACATTCCAACTTTCGTCAGAACCACAGACCCAGATGAGTACGTAATCAAATTCGTGATCCAAGAAACCGAACGGGCCCGAAGAGCTTCCGCCATTTTGATAAACACGTTCGACGAACTCGAACACGACGTAATAAAAGCACTTTCCTCCACTGATCTACCTCCAATTTACCCCATCGGGCCTCTCCATTTGCTCGAAAAACAAATCGTCGACAAAGATCTACAGATTCTCGCTTCAAATCTATGGAAAGAAGAGCCCGAATGCCTCGATTGGCTCGATTCAAAAGAGCCCGGCTCGGTGGTTTATGTCAATTTCGGGAGCGTGACTGTCATGAGCCCTGATCAACTCGCTGAGTTTGCTTGGGGTCTTTGCAATAGCAATCAACCCTTTTTATGGATTTTGAGGCCCGATCTTGCTTCGGGCCAGCCTGCTATTTTACCGAAGGAGTTTCTCAAAGCTACGAAAGAAAGGGGGTTTTTGGCTAAGTGGTGCCCTCAAGAGAAGGTTTTAAGTCACTCTTCGATCGGGGGGTTTTTGACTCATAGCGGATGGAATTCGACTTTGGAGAGTATATGTAGTGGCGTACCTATGATTTGTTGGCCGTTTTTCGCAGAGCAACAAACTAATTGTTGGTTTTGTTGCTCGAAATGGGGTATTGGTATGGAGATAGATAATGATGTGAAAAGGGATGAGGTGGAGAATCTTGTTAAGGAATTGATGATTGGAGAAAAGGGGAAAAAGATGAAGAAAAGGGCTTTGGAGTGGAGGGATTTGGCTCAAGAATCTGCAAAGAGTGAAGCTTATGAGAATTTGGAGAAATTGATTCAAGTTCTTGTTGGGAATTGATCTTTTATTTTTTAAGAATGAGTGGAATTTTATTGAAGAATAATTATTTGTTGAATAAATGAGAGGTTGATATGTAACATTAGAATTCATGTTATGAACTTTGATGTGTGATTTTTTTTATCCAATTTCAATTTAGCCAAATTTCAAAATTTCATTTGGGAAATGTAATGCATTTGGTTTGAGATTGGTAAAACGCTTGCGAGAGTGACTAATCTCAAAATATGTGTGATATATTTGTCTTGTGATTATGATTAAACAGATTTGAGCAAACAAGTTTGAATAAGAATTTTTTGTTAAATATGTCATTTCGAAATAAGAAGTAAGAATTAAGATTTTTTTTTTAATTACAGTTTTAGCTTAACTATTAGAGGAATGAATGATTTGTATTGTGAATGATTTGTTTGTGAAATATAAGTTAGACACTACTAGAAACAAGGAAAATTCCCACCGAAATTCCCACTGATTTTGGAAAAAATCGGTGGGAATAAAAAAAATCCCACCGAAATTCCCACCGAAAAAATTGGTGGGAAAAAGTCGGGTCGGAATCGGATTCCCACCGACAGTTTTCCCACCGAAATTTTTTCTCCATTTCATCTTCCCAGATTTGTTTTTAATATTTTGCCCACAATGCTATTACTGTTCTCAGATTCTTTTTTCCTAAATTTTGTCAAGAATTTTCGTTTAGACTTTGTGACTAAGAACACATCACATTATTTAATATAATGAAGTCATGCTCCCATAATAGATTACTAGCCTATTCCCGTGCTATGCACAAAACCATCAATTAAAGTATATGGTTGATGATGTTATATTTAAAATAAGCTATATAAAAGTAATATCTTAAACATTACTAATTTAAGTGCAAATTCCAATGTCATGAATTTATCAATGAATATATATAATACTTGTCTACAAAACTGAATTTAATCAAGATAAAAAACATGAAAAAACTTACGAATATAAAACAGCCTAATAAATTAGGCATGAGTTTTTAATTATTCATAATTTAAGTTAAATGGAGGAGTAACATATAATAAATATAATAGCGTGAACATTTGCAATTGTTGAAGTAGTGGAACAAATGTAGATATAGAAATGTGATATTTTAAAATAGAGATTTTTATTAGAATACTAATGTTTTAAAATGTGAAAATTACTTTTTTGGTACCATGGGATATATCAACTTACAATTTTGGTACCATTGGATACGAAAATGGTACCATAGGATAAATTTTCATAGTAACTTTGGTACCAAGCCCAATTTTTCCCTAAACTTAATGATAACTTACCCCTTATGAAATGGATAATGTTCAATTTACCCCTTGTGATTTAAAAAAGAGCATTTTACCCCCTGTAATTTTGTAAAAGTTTCACATCCCCTCCTTGATATTTTTACAGACGGCACTTTATCCACTTTTATTATGATAATGTGGCATTTTACCCCATGTATTATGATAAATGTGACAATTTATCCTCCTATGTTATGAAATAGTTTTCATGCCTACTCTCAATTTTGGCAAGAGAGTTACACTCTTCAGCTAAAGGGGGAAAATTGCTTCATTAAATTTTTTACAGGGGGTAAATTAATTTTTTTTTCAAATTATAGAGGGGTAAATTGAATATTATGCATTTCACAGGGGATAAATTGGTATTAACTTTGGAGAAAAATTGGGTTTGGTACCAAAATTGCAATGAAAACCTATCCTATGGTACCAAATTTGCATTTTCGTATCCAATAGTACCAAAGTTGCAAGTTAGTCTATCCTATGATACCAAGAAAGCAATTTTCCCGTTTTAAAATATTGTCTGTGTTAAATAGCATTAAATTATACTCAATTTGGATTATGAAAGTTGAGTTTGAATGTAGAAAGAAGCCATTTTTTTGGTTTAATTTAAGATAGTGTAAATTACGCATACTCTTCTAGGGTAAAATCTAATTACAAAGGTCTAATTATGAAAAAGCACTCAAGTTTATCACCTTCTTACAAACGCGACCTACTAAAGATGCTATATTTATGATTATCTCATATATTTAGTTTCCATACAAACTTGACAATATTCATTTTGTGTTATTCATCAAGAATTAGACTTTTCTTAATTTTTTTCTTCAAAATAGAAAAAGAAAAATAAGCATGGTAAGAGGGCACAATAATTGTCCCATTTAGAAAGGTACATTAATGTTTTTACAACTCGTGAGTTACATTTCTAATAATTTCAAGTATAGTTTATTACCATTGTACTATGAGTCTAATGAAGTGCTACAAATACAGATAAAGAAGTTTTGTTATGAAAGCTAATAAATTTTGAACATCTTCCCCTTATTAGAACAGAATTACATCATAAAAATATATTTAAAATCAAGGCATAAATTTTCATAGTAACTTTGGTACCAAGCCCAATTTTTCCCTAAACTTAATGATAACTTTGTTGGGAAAAATGAAAGAACCGAAAAAAAGTGAAAAAAAGTTTAATGTAGATGAATTACCTTAGCCGCCTTGAACTATAAAACAAAACTTAACCCATACTTGCATAACTTAGAAGGAGATCACCTGCACACATTAGTAGGAAACTTTTATTTTCTAAGAATATTATGTGCACTATTAACGAAAATAATTAAGTTAGGATCAAAATGAAACAATATATGCATCCTTATCAATATGTATATATCCATCATCAAGGACCTCAATTGAGTCACTAGCAACGCAAAATTAAATAAGAATTCATTAAAAATAATGGATAACAATATAAAAAGTATGAAGTTATGCTTAATAATACCGCCAGCAGGGAATAAGAAAAAAAATAAACTTGGAAGAGAAAATTGTTAGGAAAAATGAAAGAACCGACAAAAAGTGAAAATAAAAATTACAATGGAGGTGTAGAGAAAGATGGAATATGATTTATATTATGGTGGAGATAAATAAGAAAAAAGAAAGAAACAATTAGATTATGGTGGAGATAAACATGTAAAAAGAGATAATTATGGGTGTAATTATGTTAGGAAATATGTAACTTGCCAACATTTATGTGGCGTAGACAAAATACGTTATTTTCCTGATTAGAAGGGAGATAATATTTACATTGATTTATTGTAATTAAATTTGGTAAGACTCTTTGTAAAATAAAAAGAAGATTGAAATTTGAAAATTTCCATTCTTGTTTTCTCCACATTTTAAAGGTGGAAATTGTTATCTTCATTAACTCATAGCTAATATTTAGGCATGATTTTAGTTTACTTTATAATAAAAAAATCCGAGTTGGCAATATTATACCAATCAATCACAATTTTCATGATAATAAAAAAAATTCAAAAACACTATAAAAAAGAATTTCAGTCAAAATAGGTCAAAGACCATTCTCCTATATATATATATATATGATGTGGTGCATTATAATTAGTAGGAAGTTTAAAAATTTTGCCTATATTTTTTTTAGACTACATTTATTATCAATTATAACAATAATTGCTCAAACACAAATAATTAAAAATAATAAACTACAATCAAACACTAATATTAAATTAGAAAAAAACTCGCTTTAATAGATATTACCTCTTGATCGTGTGGATTCAACTTTGCCAATTATCTCATTGGCATAATTTTGCCTATATGAGATCTTGAAAAGATTTTTTGTTAGTTTTGAATGTGCATGATAACGTAGGTCCTACTAATCATATTATTGCATTTATTACGTGAAATTTCGCTTTCATGCATTTAAATATCAGATCTTGAAGATCAATTTTTCCATGTACTTACTACATCATTCAATCTGTTCCAAATTTTTCCTAATCTAAAACGTGGAATTACAAATTGAATTAATAAAGTTTTAAGAAATCGTGCATTTAATTATTGTCATGTAACCAATGCTCTCCATTTTATTTTATAAAATCTTTCAATTTGTTGTAGAGCTAAGAAATCTAAAGGATTATAAGTGCTATTAATAGGAAGATTTATGTGACTGGTGACTACGAAGTAGCTTTACGTTTGTAAACTTTAGCCTTAGTATCCGATCCGTCGAACCTAAACTACCTATACACGTGCAAACTCATCATATATGTAAATTTAAAAAGGATATCCAAATATAATTATTATTTTTTGTGGTCGGTTGAGTTCAATCCATTTCGAATAAAAAAAATAAGGCTCATTCCAATTCTATTAAATAATATACAGTCCTCTGAAGCAGCTAGATTGTTAGTAGGACATATATGCTATGTAAGGAAGTAGTTTGATTGATTTTGGGCGGCAAAATTTCATTTTTGATCCTCTAAAGTGGCTGCATTTCAAAATTGACATTTTATTGTGGTACATCGACAATATGCGTCATTTATTGTGTCAACATCATCAATTTTAGTACTTATCACCAATTTTTTTTAATTATCGTCAAAAAAATCAATTTATGTCATATTTGACCTATCACATGGCTTGGTCTTGCAAATTGTGGAGTCAGAATATGAAATTCTTAATTTTAAGTTTCACTCGACAAATTATATTTTTGGCTAAAATTAATTTTTTTGGTCAGATTAGACATAAATTGGTGATTTTTGATAAAAAAAAATATAACTTTCCGGTCAATGAAGACATAAATTGATGATTTCCGACGATAAATAAAAATTCCCGACAATAAGGACTGAAATTGATGTTGATGACACAATAAATGATGATTATTGTCGAGGTACCACAATAAAGGGCCAATTTTAAAATGCAGCCATTTTAAAGGGCCAAAAATAAAATTTTGCCATTTTGGGCTCACTCAAACTGGGTCAAACTCCCATTAGGTAATGAGCTCGGAGAAGTCTCAGCCCAAACTTCAAGTATTTGCACAAAGTGAAACATACACACTCTACTTGTGATTTATAAAATAATAGATTTGACATTTATAACGTATTTCGTCCTCCAAACCCCAACAACCAAATTCAATTCAAATCATATATTAAATTTTCAAAATCCACTAACAATTATTTAATAATATTTTACTATTTATATAAATATTTTATTGATGATATCATTATCCAAATTAAGTTTGAACAGTTTCGCCGAAAACTCTTGAACCACCTTTTGAGACCAAACTGAAACGGAACCCAGCCAAACTACTTCCACAATGAGCCAGCAAACTTGGCCTCCCAAGGATAAGTAGCGGGATTGCAACGTACATTTGGCCGCTTAACAAAGAGTCCAGCAAGAGCCCACCCGATTGGCTGCAACCTCCGATCCAACAGAGGGGTCATCGATTGCATCTCGGGCTAGCCCGACAAGGAAAGGGACAACTGCGCAGGCCGAGCGACAAACATTACAACGTAGCTTGTGTTGCCAAACAAGAAACAAGGATGGAGACCACCAAAATGTGTTAATTCGGGAATGGAACCTGCAGCAAATTAGTCGTACTTCGATATTAAGTGAATATCAACATTAATTGATATGATTAAAGCACTATAAAATAAGTGTTCAACGAAAGTTGCACTGCTGTAAATTTGATCCAAATTGTCCTGCTTCTTTTTCTTCTTGTGTTGGTGTGTTGTTTGCAGGTTGAGGGGCAAGTATCATTTGATCCACGACTAGTAATAATTAGTATAAATATATATTCGCACGAAATCTGTTATTTCCGTCTAAATTATATAATCTTCGGGTTAACTAAATAGTATATAGTATATAGTATATGATGAAATAGCCCAATATAAGTTTTAAGGCCCAAAAATATATTCTAAACTGGAATATATCAAACAAAAAATTAAAAACTTTTGCGATGAGTTTAAGTCTATTGGGCCGTTTGTTTTGTTTTTCAGAGAGAATTTTTGAGTTTTCTAAAAATTTAAACAACCAACTTTTTCTTTTTAAAAAAGAATTTATTGAATATATCTCAATTTTAATAAACAATTTTATCTTAAAAAATTATATCTATTAAAAATCTAAATAAACTCTATTTTGATTTAACATAAAATAATTACATCTCTTACTTATCTAACATAACAGATTTGATTTGACGTAACATATCTATATATCGCAATATTTTTTTTATTTCTATAATCACTAAGAAAAACCCATAACATTTTAAAAAGTAATTCTTCTATTCATTTCATCTCTAAAACACTAAAAAATAATAAAATTACATATGCGAAAATCGAGAAAATTTCAAAGATCCTTTAAAACAATATCTGAAAACCGAAACATATACTCTATATGGTTATCATTTATCAAGTATACTGACGGATTCCTACGGGACTTGGCGGCCTTGATCCACTCCACCCAGAGAAAAAAAAAATTACATTACTTGTATTTTTGTGTGAAAATATAATTAAAGCGTTGTTTTAACAAAAGAAAACATGATTGTCCCTTGGCCCAAATGAGTGACAGCCCATTATAAACTTTTGAATTTTATAACGAGCAATATTTGTAGAGGAAATTTCTTGCAGAGATAATATTTCATAGATCATACACAAAATTTTGTAAATATGTTTATTGGATACATTAATTTTATTTATGGTCTATTAAAAATTTGGTCTACACAAGAATTTTCTATGTGTAGCAATACTTTCATGTGAATAAATTAGTAAAATTACTTCAAATATGTCCACCTTATTCTTTTAATTGAATTATCCACATATTTGAAGAACTCCTCGTTTATTCAACATATGATATAATACAATTTAAATCACAACAAACGTAGGTGTGTTTTGTGTGTTTATTTTAAACAAATTAGACGGTAATTTGCTTGGGTATTAAAATTTCTACATATTGAATTGTTGAACCTTTTTTTCGGAAAAAAAAAATTGAGTCTTCTAGCACGAACTCGATTATTGATTCTTATGCAAAGAAAATCATCAGTTGCATTTCAGCATTTAAAATAATACATAAAAATATCACTTTTGTTTTGTTATTATATTCTTTAGGCAATTCAAAAAAAAAAAAAAAATCAATTGCAACTACCCCAAGGATCTCATCCCCAATAAAAAAGGTTTTGTTAATCCTAATATTATTAATTATGATTGATCAATCAAAATTCAGCTCACAAGATCTAATACTATAATCTAATGGTAATGAAACATCTAATGGAATGCAACGTCCAGAAAATCTAGCTGATATATATATCTAGCAAAAATTTCAAGTTAGATTCAATTCAAATACATTTAAATCAAATATGTGATCAATAAATAATATAATTTCTTGAACCACTCCTCAATATTACATAAACTACCATACAAATAATAAATAAAGTTGAAACCCTAATTAAAACTCATCGGATCGATCACACTATGAATTAAGCTAGGTAGAATTCTATATATATATATATATATAGGTCAAAGGTAGGAGGACCCGGATGGGCCATGACCCGAACCAAAAGAGGCAATATGATCCTTAAGTGATCTTTTATGCTTGAAATCAGACCCACACATACACAGCCAACGCTTACCGCAATTCTTCTCATGAGTTCGCCAATCTCCTTTCACGGCCAAGCATTTACCGCACTTTCGACATGCAAAGCGTTTCATCCCATGTTTCCTCTTGTAATGTGTTTGTAGTGTCCTAAAATCCTTTAGAGGTTTTGCTCTTGGATGATTTATGTTGTTCTTGCATCCTTCTTCACAGCAATAACATGGGATGCCTAACATGGCGCGTGGCTGTGTTCCCTTTAGGGAGTCGGGGCCACGGCGGTACTCCGAGCCATGGCCCCACATATGCATCTATATATATATATATATATATATATAGTCAAGAAAATTATAATTAAATCGTTAAATAAAATATAAGAATAATTAATATGGGTACGGGTCGTTCATCTAAGCTGGCTAAGATCATAATTTGCATATTGATGAAACGTTTTTGTTTCTAAATCAATATGGTGTAGTTTTTAAACTCTTTTTTTTTTTCCTTTTTTTTTCTTTTTTTTCTATTATGTTCGTAATTTAGCAGTCTAGCTATTTAAAGATTTTCTTGGTGTTTCGTCCAAAATGTTTTTGTCATCATTTTTTAAGTTTCTTAAATTTGGAAATTAAAAATACACTAGAAACAAGATTTGGCTTCGTAGTTATTTCTAATCCCATTTTAATGTAGATAACATCTCCATGATCACAATCGGAAGCCTTTCATGGAGAAGAATTATATATAGAAATACCTTATAATATATAAATGGGGAGAAAATAGAATGGTTCAAAAAATTATCTAATTGATTTTTTATCCATTATATTGACTTGATTTTCAACATTTTAGAGCATCAAAACAAGAAAGGGAAAAATGAAGATTAGTTTAGACAGAATATAATTAATTAATCTAGGTCATAAAATCTGTTTAATTTTCCAAACAAAACCCATATATATGTGAGAAGATGAAAAATTAGTTCCTTCAAAGACTACTTAAATTGCATGCTATACATATGTTAATCTAAAAAAAATTAGAAATTGATCACTCGAAGATTGCAGTAGCGTAAATCTAATTATAAATTATATCTATGGTGACTTGATTTTGAAAACTTAGAGCATCAAAACAAGAAAGTGCAATTTGATGGTAAGTTTAGACAAATTAATTAACCTAGCTAGGTCATGGATCTTTTAATTTTCCAAATAATTAAAACCCATAAGTGAGAAAAAAAAATTAATCATAAACTAATTAATTTGCACTACACATATATGTTATTATAAACAAAAAACAATATATTAATCACCTGAAGATTGTTGTAGCGGTTGAAGGTCTTTTTGCAAATATGGCAAGAGAAATGAGTGAAACCAACCATGATTTGTGAAGGTGTAGGTATCCAATATTGATTGTTACCATGATCATGACTCATTGAATCCAATGACCCAATATTATTATTATTATTATTATTATTATTATTATTATTGTTGCTGCTATTAGGAAGCCCAATATGCAAAGCCACAACATCTTCATCTTCTTCTTCGTCTTCCTCTTTTTCTTCGTTTTGAGTAATTTTCAAATGGTTCAATTGGTTTTCAGTTGAGTGTAATGAGGTCGAAAATTTGAGCGATTTTTCGGATATGTTTGGAAAGAAATCGAACGGCTCGATGTGTTTGTGGATAGTACTTGAGGAACTTGATGTTAAAGAACTGTAGGGGTTGAATGAAATATTGCTGCCTGAATTCTCCATGCTTTGATGAGTGATATGTCTTAATGTAAAGAATTGGATTACTTTATTAGTATGTGCAAACTGAGGTAAGAAAAAATCGAGTGGGAAAGAGGAATGTATTTTATGCATTTGTTTCATTATGTATTTATAGCGCAATGTGAAATCATAGTTAATTAAGTATTTTGGTACGAAGCAATTAAGTGATAATGTTTAATTGAGTGAATAGAAAATATTTTCCTAGGGTCATTTTTAAAAGGCAATTTACCTCATGTGGTAAATAAAAGGGCAATATATGCCCCAGTGTTTTTGTAAAAGAACTATATTGTCTTCCTTTTAATTTTTACATTTTTACAAAGGGTAAAAGGACCATTAAACAATACCGCGGGGAGGTAAAGTGTCGATTTATGAATATCACGAGAAATAAAGTGAATTGAGTATGTTGTCTAGATATGGTTACATTTGTCATTATTCATATCAAAATGAAATTTAAGTCGTATTATAGAGCGCATATACATCACATCCACGAGTAAAGAAGTAAATCGTTCATTATTGTATACCACAGGGGGTTAATATATCTATTTTCATATCATAAGAGGGTAAATTGTCCATTAAGTATATCACAAGAGTATAATTTTATAAAACAATGTTTAATTACTCCATGTTTACATACGCTAAATGATAATAAGATTAAGTTTATAACTATAACAAATTTCATAAACATAATAGTAAAAATAAATATTTTTATATTAATATATATAGTGGTAGTACTTAGTAGTTTAATTGATGACAAAAACAATTTTTTTCTGTCGTTTAAATATGCGTCACTAACTATAAAATGTAATTTACATTTAGAATTGCTATACAGTTATCATTAATATTAAAAACTATTTTTTCAATGACCGTATTATTTCTATACCAACTTACACGCACTTCAAATGAGCAAAACTTTTATTATTAAAAAGAAAAAAAACACTAAATGAATTAATTACATAATTAACGTTAATATACAGCTGGTGCATGTAATTATAATATATATCTCGGTAATGAGATTGGAGTCTGGAGAGAATGTGTTGGTTGAGTGAAAACAACCTTTGTTAAAAGGTATAGTTAATCTCTGCTGTTTATGTAGAATATCTGCTTTTGGTACGAAAAACATTAACCTTAATTACTGCCTTAATTACTCTGGCCCATCATTTCTATTTCTTGAATGAGACATGCAGCAGTAACTTTGAAATTTGTGGCACTATTTTACTATCTATAATTCATTTCATCCATATTTGAATTTTGCAGGAGAAATTAAACTATGCCTTTATATAGTAAATTACATCGTGCACAGGTCCACTTAATTCATTTGTTTTTGTTACTTTCTTTTCACCTAGTTTTACCTAATATCGAATATTTTGTTCAGCTGCAGATATAAAGTATAACCTGTAGTAAATTTTGACTTGGTCTTTTAAAAGTTACTGGTTAAATTTATTTACCTTTTATGTTGAGTGTGACTGTTATATTTAGTTTGAATAACTATAGTTAGTAATTTTATGGCATTCTGATCATTATTATGACCGTGAAATTTTACAGCAGTCCCTTGTGTCATTTAATCATGACATTTTCATTTGACTTGATTTTTATTTTAGTACTGAATTTTGTGGTGGTGAAGTTTAATTATTTAATTAATTTTTCAGTTTTCTTATGCTTGTCGTGTCACTATTTTCCTAGATTTATGAGGTTTCGTATCTAATTAATTGTACTAATCGTGTCGTGTTTATGTTAATACGTACTTAATATATATCACTGATCATAAATAATTCTGAAAATAGTTAATTTCGTTCAACCTCAATGTGAAATTAGTATCTTAGTTGGGACGCTTTAAGGTGACTCTCACCCGTTGAGAGTCACCTAACTTGTTTAATAAATTTGTGGACAAGTGTCCTTGTATGACATCATCCCCCTTCCCTGTACGAACCACTCAACCACACTTAAAATGGTTAAATACCAAAATAACATTTTACTTAAAAAAATCATAAAGAAAAACTTGAGTCTAATTCTTCAACCCTCACCCCACCCAAACCCCGCCACCCCCACATTTCGCCGGTCGACCACCATTTTTTTCACTTTAAATTCGTTTCTCTGCTCTTTCACATTCATATTTACTTTATTTGCTTTAGTGAAAAAATGTTCCAATTTTAAACACTCACATAAACAACAACAAATCCATCTTTTAATTGATTCATCAGGGGTGGGTGGAGGGTGGGTAGGGTTTTAATTGATTCATCTTTTAATTGTTTTCCTTCTCAGAGAAGGATAGATCTATCTTTTGATAACGCCATGAAAACGTCGTTATTACCTATCTCTTTAAGCCCAAAACATCTTGTTTTGATCCGAGTTTCTGTTTGTTCCGCGTGTTTTCGTGTCTTTTGTGCTTTTGGCCCCTTCGTTTGGCCTTTGTTCGGTTTTTGTGTTTTTGTTCGTGTTTTGATCGCTTTCTCCGTGGTTTGTAGGTATTGACATCTTAGAGTGATTCGGAGTTGCGTATCAATGATGCGAGTCGTTCTACCCACCCCGCGAGTCAAGCTTGAGCTTCAAAGGAAATAGAACCCGAAGCAAATTTTACAAGAATGAAGATAGCTACTCACTCAAGCATGCACAACTTTATCATGACGGATCCAAATAAGCTGAATTTTGGATATGTTATAGATGAGTGAGTTAGCTACGCTACGGACTTTACTGATCCGCATTCCGAGTTCGGAATTAAAAGATATGCTGCTCGGAAGGAAGTGCGGCAGAGCAGGAAACCTACGGCCTGTTTCTCGCGGCCGCGAGGTTCATTCTCGCGGCCGCGAGACCCCTGCTACCAGCAGATATTTTCTGCGGGAAAGGCAGGGGGTTTTTTGTATAATCCCCCTTTGATCCCACTTGTATTTTTAGGCATCTTGGGGGACTTTTTGGCCTTAGTTGCCATTGTTTGGAGGGTAACTTAGGCATGAGGGCTTGTAGTTTTTGCTAGGTTAGAGGGTTAGAGGTGAAATTCATTAGCCAACTTCCCACACACTTTACTTGGAGCCTCCACTCTCACTTTCACTTGGCTACTCTCCAATGAAGATAAAAAGGCTTGAGGGAGAAGTTGTTGAAGATTTCAACCACTAAGCTTACTCTAACTCTTATTACTTTGTTCATTTACATTTATGACTTCTATTAATGTATTGGATGATTTATTGAATGTTATGAGTAGCTAATTCCTCTTTTCTTGGGTTTCATTGATCCTATGTTTGATTCTTGATTAAATGATGTTATGATGATTGGTATGATGCTTGTATGTGTTTGTTAATCTAGTTTGTGCTTTTGTCATCTTGTTGTTAGGCCAACTATGAGATGAAATGGATTGATTCTTGATTGCTAGACATAGTGGATTGAGGATTAGATTGTGAAATTAGATTGTGATTTGATTTTAGGATAGGCATATACCTAGGTCATTTCATGTTCTTTCAAGGTTTGAGGTTAATGCATCATTTAGGTTTAGTCCTTTTAGGCATAAATTGGATTAGCCTAACTTGATAGGTTCGTACGCAATTCGGAAGATACGTATGAGTATTTTATGAAACCTTAAACAACAAACATAAGCGTGGTTGTCAATTGTTGAGTCATTTATCTTGAATTGAACTAGGTGACGTAAAATCCTAGAAGCCTTTACATATTGTTAAGTCAAGTGTTAGTTAAGTGTTTAGCTCATTCATAATCACCTTACCTTAGTTTTAATATCATAACCACCACCACTTTATCAAACTCAACTCATGAATCCAAGTAGAAACAACAAGACATTAGTTGGTAATTAATCAAACAAGTCCTCGTGGGTTCGACACTCATTTATCACTTTATTACTTGTAACGACCGTATACTTGCGTGTATTGCGTATTAGTATTTTGAGGGTGGGTAGGGTTTTAATTGATTCATCTTTTAATTGTTTTCCTTCTCAGAGAAGGATAGATCTATCTTTTCCAACATATCAAAAGTTTATGAGAACTAATTTATATAATTCACTGAATTAAAAAATTTCCAACAAATCCCATAATTCCTTCACAGTTGGATCTATCTTTTAAACTTTTTATCACAGATATCACAGGCCATCGCCGGCCTGGGATTCGCCGTTCCGAGGGGGGTGTTTGACGGCGTTGAGGGTGGATAGGATTTTTGGGGTATTTTTAATATTAAATTTTTTTTTATTAATACACAAAATCAATACATTTTTGTTCAATTATGTAATAATAACATTTTTATTTAATTTATAATTATAAAAATTTAAATTGCTAATAAATAAGTCAAAAATTTAAATATATTCATAAGATGTTATGTTGATATAAATTTGTGAATAATGCAAAGACAAAAATGTTCCAACAAATTTTAATTATAATTACATCTTACCAATTAAATTTGAGGTTATATTTATGTAGTTATTTAAATAATATTAGTTCAATTTTTTCAATTGACATTGAAACATTATTGGCTATTATAAAATTTAATAAGAGATACTTGAAAAATATATTGTAATATTCAATTTTATATTTCACCAATAAAATTTGAGTTGTTATATTTGCAGTTAATTGTAATTTCGTGATAATTGACTCAATAAAATTGATTAAAGTCAACATTGTTGACTTTATAGTAATGTGTAATCCAAATAGATAATTGACAAAGTCAATATTGTCGACATTAGGGTAATGTATAATGGTCAAATCGAACAAAACCATTGTCAAATGGTTAAATCAGCGAAAAAGTGGTTAAACCGATGAAAAATAGTCAAAAATGGCAAAAATTGGAAAAATTTCCTAAATTATGATATACGAAGGAGTTAGTATTCCTATAAGTATTAGTCTTCCGTTTGGATCGTTAATTGACCAAATTTGTGAAAAATTCCCGAATTTATGATTTACGGAGGAGTTAGTGTTCCTTATAAGTGCTAGTCCTTATTTTGGATCGTTAGTTAATCAAATTTGTGAAAATTTCCCAAAATTATGTTTTACGGAGGAGTTTGTGTTCATGTGTTAGAGGTTAATCGTAATACAAATCGATATTTGTCCCGATTATTGAGCGAAGTCCACATTGTTGACCATAAAATAATGTTTAATTATGTTAATCATAACCAAAATCGACAATTGGAACAAATTAAACATTGTTGACCTTAGGGTAATGTATAATTAGATTAATCGTAACCGAAATATAATTGACTCGATTAATTAACCAAATTAGTCAATATTGTTTGTATAATTAATTTAATTGTAATTGAAACTGATATTTGTTTTGACTAAGTGCCCAAAGTAAAAGTGAAGTTGTCAATTTTATAAAATTAAATTGAATATGTTTAATTTAAAAAGATGCATTTTCTTTATAATTAAATATTTTTCTACAAGAATTGCACATCATTAAGTTTTAATATCATTCACTATTTTTTAAAAATAGTTAAATTAAAAAAATTAAATTAAAAAAATGAATTTAACAAAAAAAAAATTGCCATCTTCTTCGCGTGAACTTCACCGGTGAAGGAAAGCTCCCTTGGCCGTTCATGTCGGAACATAACGGTGGCTAAAATAACATTAAAACGACAACGTATCCAACCTTATCTTCATCTTCTCCATTTTTCTGTAATTAGAACAGTGAAGTAAGTACTTTGTACCATTACCTATTCCAATTGCAGAAAATTTAAACAGAATATTGACAATCATTCTTCTTCTAAAATTAAAAAAATGTCCACCATTTCTATCTCCAAACTTTCAATTCTCGCTCCACCACAATTATATCCAAGATTAAATTTTCCTACAAGCAATTTCAAAATTTTTTGAATGGGTGGCTGCCGGTGAAGAAAGCTTCACTCATAATTGAATTTTTTTTAAAAGAAAATTAAAAACAAAAAAATTGGGGCTCTCTTTACTCATAACTAAATAATTTAAAGAATTAAACAAAATGGGGACTCTTTGAGCAACTCATAAATGAATATTTAAAAATAAAATTAGAAAAAACATTGGGCTTTTCGTCTTTACTGGGTGAAGCTTTCTTCACCAGTGAAGGTGAAAAACTCTCACCGGTGAAGAAAGCTTCACTCCGTTCTGGTGCCGGCGAAGGTGTCTAAAATGGTGTGGGTTAGGGTTTGGAAATGATTAGGAATGGGAGAGAAATTGAGGGAGATGAAATGAGAGGGATAGAATGGAAAAAAGAAAGACTTAATATGGGTATTTTTGTCAATCTAATGTGTACATGATTTTTTGGTAGGTTCACACACCCATACACCCCGTACACTAAAATAGGTAGAAAAACTTGTGACCTTGAGCATCTAAAGAGTCAAAATGGAACGTCCACGTACGTAGGCCCTTGGAAGATTTTCAAATTCTAACTCATCAATTTAAAAAAAAAAAAAAAAAAGAGATCAATTAGTTACAAAATTAGTCCGATCAGGAAGTCAACTTTTTGTTGGGTAGTCTTAGAAAAGCTAAAATAAAATTATAGGTTCATAAGTCAAAAGTGAAAACAAACATCAACCTTAATTAAGCTACACTTTTAATTCTTTCCGCTTCCTAAATAAAAATTTCAAAAACTTCCATTTATTCCCAACGGGAGTCAATGCCGAAGTAACTTATATGAATTCAGATTCTATTTGAATTTTAAAATAAGGGAAAATTGGTTTTTTGATACCATAGGATAGGCTAACTTGTACTTTTGGTATCATTGGATACAAAAATGTAAATTTGGTACTATAGATTTCATTGCAATTTTGGTACCAAACTCAATTTTTCTCTAAAGTTAATGGCAATTTACCCCCTATGAAATGCATAATATTCAATTTATCCCCTATGAAATGCATAATGGCAATCTAACCCCTATGAAATTCATATATTATCTAATTATAGGCAATTTTAGTTCAAATTGAGCTCAATTCAGAAAATTGGCCCAAAATTTGTTACCTATGGCCTCTTGACTTCAATTTAGGAATTTTTGATAGAGTTGTAATTTTTCATATCTACCAAATTGCTCGATATTGTCAACTATGGATAAAAAAAAATTAGTGCCACAACTAATGCTCAACGTCATTTTTACCATATATATATATATATTCAAATTGACAAAATTGCTTCATATCTACCTAATTGTCGAAAAAAATTAGTCCAAATTGAGCTCAATTGATAAAATTGGCCCCAATTTGGTTACCTATATATGGCCTTCTTGACTTCAATTTAGGGATTTTTGATATGGTGGTATTTTGCATTATGCACCTCAAATTTATTGCACTTTTAGTTATTTTAGGCTTAATTTTAATTTCTTAATATGATAAAATTGAATTTTTCTTAGTTAAAGAAATTTAATTAATATTAAAAAAATTTGAATTAATTTAATATTTATAAGTCCAAAGTGTGTTTAACTAAATTGGTCTCAAGGCACAAGAAAAAAGTAATTTATTAGGACAATATCGGAAATATATTTATTAAGTTATGATTTAATAATATTAATTAGATATCCTTAACCAATAAAAATCTATTTTATTTTCATGTATAATCGCATTTTCCTCTTTAATCAATTTAAAATCAAAATTAAGCCTCAAATATTTATTGAGTGTAATTTTTAACTTTCGAACATAAAATGCAAAAATTGTGATAATTTTGAGGTGCATAATGCAAATTACCCTATTAATATTCCCCAAATTGAAGCCAAGAGACCAATATATAAGTAAGAAAATCCGGGCCAATTTTTTCAATTGCCCTCAGTTTGGATTAAAATTGTCTAAATTTAGATAGATATGGGATAATTTAATCGATCAAAATATACACGAGGTAAAAACGCAAGCGAATATTAATTGCAGCACCAATTTTTTTTTTCCGTGTCCGACATCCTTTCACAAAGCATATCAAAACTAGCTTTGTCCGTTTGAACTAGCTTTGCACCCTGGAATTATAGGGTTTTGGCACTTTGCACCCTAACTTAAAAGTTTTGACACTTTGCACCCTGAAAATACAATTTAGTTGGCACTTTGCACCCTAGTGTGTGTTTTGAAGAAAAAATTCATTGATTGAAGGGCATAATAGTTATTTTCGAATATTTTTGACACTTTGCACCCTAAAAATATAGTTTTTGACACTTTGCACTCTGAAATATAGAATATTGACACTTTGCACCCATAAAATATAATTTCTGACATTTTCAACCCCGACTTAATATGATAATCTAAATAATGTAAATAACATGCAATATAATAATATGTTAGATATGTAAACGTGTATTTTAGATATAAAGTAAATAATTTAGAGGATACTTGAAATAAAAAGAAGACAATGTCTTTTTTTTAATTACTGAGAGAAAATGTTAAAATAAGTTATTATAAAGTAAAATAAATTTAGAATAACAAGGTTATGATTGTTGTGCATAGAAATGACTGTTTTATCTCTACATCGCCGACATTCATGAGTTTGTTTCTTTTAAGAAAAAATACATTAGGGTGCAAAATGTCATACAAATTATATTTTTAGGGTGCAGAGTACCAATAAATTTATATCGGGGTGAAAATGCTAATATTTTATATTTTTAGGGTGAAAAATGCCAACATTCTAGATTTTAAGGGTGCAAAATCTATATTGCCAAGGTGCAAAGTGAAAAAAAAAATTCAAAATAACTATTCTACCCTTCTACCAATGAATTTTCTCACTAAAACACACACTAGGGTGCAAAGTGCCAAATAAATTATATTTCCAGGGTGCAAAGTTCCAAAAATTTTAAGTCAGGGTGCAAAGTGCCAAAACCCTATAATTCCAGGGTGCAAAATGCCAAAAACCCATAATCTCGATATTGTTTTCATAATTGATCCCAACATTTACCCACCAGCATAAAAGTTATTTCACTCTTAAATGATCGTTACAGTTGTCTCTTCCTTCTCATTCAAAGACTTAAAAATTTCTTATCTTCCAAATATTTCAGATAGTCACCAAAGATACTCAACTTCAATTATCCTTGGAAAGCACAAATATTCAGGTTGAGTAAACAAACTTTACGAACCCAATCATCTCTTCTTATATTAGCAAGTATCAAAGTTATCTATCAATGAGAGCACACTCTCCCAAACCTTCAACACAAAAGGATAATCATACAACACAAGATACATATCTTCTCTTTTTGAGCAACCCTAGGACACAAATCAGAGTTTGCAATGTGACGATCAAAACGCAAAGCATTCGTCAAAAGACTCCTATGCTCAATAAGCCACACAAACAATTCAAACGGTGGGGGTATCACATTTTCCACGTCCAAGAAAATGCCTAACTTCATTAGTGTCAAGAGACCCCTTAGCCAAATAAGCGGATTTACAAGTAAACTTACCAGTAGAAGAGCTGAACCAACCGCGAGCATCTGGTCGGTCCCTTCCAAAAGGAATCGACATAGAGAGAAAGCTAGCCTTGATATCGTAGGTGTGTTGACCTCCTCGAGCCTCCAAGTCCCAGTAATGCTAATAAGGTCATAAATATGTAGCATAAGCTCATCGCTCCTAATCTCGCCCTCAATGAGATCACAAAGAACATATTCCACTAACCATCAACCAAATCAAAAGGAACTTGTCGTTGCCAATCCTCCATCTGATGCAATTCTCCTCTGTCTTCGTACTTTTCACGAACACTAGATTCCCCACCCTTGATTCCATACTCGAGTATATTGTTACCCTTAAGGTACTTCTTCTCATTACATTCCTCTAAAAAGCCTCATGATTATCGAGGGCGCGCCAGTCTACTTTAGTAAAAAGCACAATGTAAAGCATTCACGGTTTCTCTCAGTCCTTCCCCCGTTCAGATTTCGGTTAGATCACTTTTGTCCATTTACCAAGTGGATCTTCCTATAGTTGGAGTCGGTAGCCCATGCAAAACTTCGATTCATTTTATCTAATTGTGCGCAAATCAAATTCGGTAGCCAAGAGAACTGCATATTATAAGTCGGGAAGGCTAAAGTAACAGATTGTACAAGAATAGTCCGACATGTTGAACTCAAATGTTTGGCTTTCCATGAAGATAACCTCATCTGAACTTTATCAACGAAATCGCTAAACACAGATAACCACACCCAACCATGAATTATGGAAACCCCCAAATACTTCACCATATCATTCGTACAACTAAACTGAAGTAGATTTAGGACCTCCTCGTTGACAATATTGGACCCCTTTGGATTGAAGAATATTATTGACTTACTGAAGTTAATATATACGAAGTCCGGAATTGCTGCTGAATTTATCCAACACGAAAATTATTTCTCGTAGAGCCCACATACAATAAGAGATCATCGACAAAGAAGATATGTGAAATAGAAGGACCTCCCCTACACAATTGAATCAGTTTACACTTATTATTAGAGCAACTTCATCAATTGGGTAATCCAATCTTTCCATACACAACACAAACAAATAAGGATGATGACTCAAATCCTAAAGTTTTCTTCAATTAGGAAGAGGTCTAGTCACACTACAACTGGATTGCAACTAGGAAATCACTAGTTTTATTACTTCAACTAAACGTAACTATATTGATTTTAACTAAGAAACTACTAAATTTACTAAGTTTGACTATGAAAGATTCTTCTAACATTCATATTGTGTATTCAATGTGACCTAATTTTTCTTTGATATTGTATTGGATATACTCTCTTCTTGCTCTACATCAATTATATTTAACTCTACTTTAGATGTTTAAATCAATCAAATGATAATTGTGGTTAAAACTTGATATAGAACTCTATATTAATTGAACTTAAGATAAATGTCTATTAGTAGAATGAAAATTCGGTCCTTTAAGTTTAAAGTTGTTGATATTTGAAAAGCCAAAAGTAGACAAAGATAAACAGAAAATAGTTGGCATGTGACATATATGACACAAAAATTAATAAATAAATAGAAATACAGAAAATGAAATTTAAAGCAATTATTTTAAGGGCGTCTTTAATTCTAGAAAAGTGGTCTAACAGCAACATCATCTTCATCATATGTTCTACAGTTTTGGAGTCAAATCGAAATTAACTGTGAAATAAACGCACACTAACACACACACACAACAAACTTTATTGTATTCGGGTTTTAATTTCCGCAATTTCCCCCCATTTCTTGTATCGAAAAGTCGGAAACCATATCAATTCGTTTTGCATTTCTGCAGCTGAATCTACGAATTTCAGTAAGTTTTGCCTACTAATCTTTTCTTTTCGTTTATATATGTATATGTACTTGGTTATTCCTGTTTGGATTGGAGGGTTTTGTCAATTTCTCGAGAAAAGAGTGAATGAAATTATTTTGATTTGGATGGTTGTACGTGATTGGTTAAGATATTGTGGAAACAATAAAAAGTAATGCTAATAGAATCGTAGTTTTGCTCTTTTGCTCTAGGGGTGTCGTGGAATGTTGATTTTGGAACTTTATGCGTTGGGCTTGTCAATTTATATTCTGAATCTGTTGTTCTATAATGTACAAGAGATGTGTGTCCTTTTCCTGGTTTGTTTGATTGGGCTTAATGATGTGTTTTGCTTGTTTGATAACTTTAAATTGAGTGATGCTGAAATTTAAAGTAGAAAGAACCAAATTCAGATATTGAACACATAGTTGTCTGGTTTTTTTCTATCTGTAACTTAAAAATCATTGGTATCCGATAGTAATGTGAAGGTTTGAAGGAGATTTTATTTTACCATTTAGAGCATGGTACATAGTAGTAATTTAAGCTGCTAGGATAAGTAAGTTCTCATAAATAATAGTTTGATTTGAATTTAAGGTTTACTCAACTGGCTCACATTAAAATTACCTGAACAAGATCAATTCATGAAGAACGTTGCAAACTAGACTGTACCTATCCGAGTGAAGGAACAATCTTCATTCTGAAATAAGGGAATCAAGTATAAGTTCAGAGAGTCTAATAGATTTTCAATACATAAGCGAGCATTTATCAGAAAATGGTGCATGACCAATATTCAAGAAGCTGTAGCAAATACGTGTGTTAGAATGGAAGGACAAATGAAAGGTTTTAAGACTTTAAGTAACTTCTCTTATTACCTATTGCAGAAACTCAGAAGCTGAAGTATACCCAAAACAGTCTGAATCTTCCAAAATGGCTAAAATAATTAATGTTGGTTCCTGAGCATAAAAATAATTAGACACAATAAGATAAAATTCCGAAAGAGTTCTGTTCGATTTGCTTGTTATTATATATAGTGAGGTGCGGGCTTTATCGTTCTCTTGAACAGTACCTTAGAATTTTTTTAATGCATTGATCATTAGAAGACTTGAAATAGAAATTGTTCGAGCGTATTCGCGGAGGTGGTTGTATTCTGCATTGAGTTTTTAGCATTGTCCTTTTCTTGGTAAACTTTCAAGATTTAACGATTTCATGACCCCCTTAAATCTCAGAATATTGAATACCGAACTTTGTTGGATTAAAAGCACCCAGTAGGCCTGATCCGTGTGAATTTTGTGACTCATACTAGGTGTATTTGTGATTATGGACTCTAACCAACTTGGGCTGGAGGGATCTTTATATAGGAGAGACTTAGATAGCCTAAATATATAAATATTTGTCGTCCCTGTAGGAAAAGTTGGAATTGAACTCTAGAGGGGCCCAAAAGGTGACTGGATCTATGCTCAAAGTAATTCTTTGCATTGTCCCTTTTTTTTTTAAAAAAATTATGTGAGTAGTATTAGTTTCGATATAGACTCCCTTTGCACATCTTAGGTATTGCAGACTATGATGCAAAGAGAGTTGATACTTGTACATATTTAACCATGTAAATAGTATATTACAAGCTCACCTTTTTCACCCAAAATCAAAAAATACTTTGAACTTTTGTTAAATAATTTGTCAATTAAACTAGGTAATTTTTTCTTTTCAATTAAACTGGATCCTATCTGTACTTGATCTTTTCATATGCTATTATTTTACCGAAATACGTTCCATAGTTCAATCTCTATCTAAGATCTTTTCTTTTTAGTTATATGTATAGGATATTTTCCGTATACATATCTATCTCATTAATGTTTACCTCACATGATGCTGTTGGGTCTTACCAACTTCAAATTATTTGATTCCTGGAAAGTCAAAGAGGCGAGGGCTCTTGCGCGAGCCTTACTGAAAAGTTTCAGCTATATCTGTAAAATTTGCATATAATTCATAATTAAAGACATATTTACATATGTATGTGTATTGTTTGTGCATATACCATACATAAATCCACTTAGCATAAATCATTCGAAAAATAAATAAGTTGCCCTCTTGCCTATTTTTGGCATGTATCTCATTATATGTTGATATGTATCATTATTTTATTATTTAAAGCCCTACTATTTGATATTTGTATATCTATGTTTAGGTGTGTGTGTAATTTTGTTTTTCTCTTCATATTCTCTTTTACAAGAAAATTTACAAACATACAATTAATAGTTCTCATAATAATTTTACAGGAGTTTTTGTCACCTTGCTTATCAATTCATTGACGTACGTATATGAAACTTGTGTACTAAATCATGCTAAGGCTATGCACTGGGTTAATTCCAACTTCTTATAACTTTTCACATTCAACTAAATCACAGTACTATACATGTAAAAGCTTTCTGGTTTTCGTTTTCCCTACTCCTGAATTAGTTTAGAATAGGAAATTCATGTATTTTATTGTGTTCATGATTCTTATCTGGGTTCTTTTCACCATGGTAGATGCTCCTTCCACTAGTATGTGTATGCATTTTTAACTAACTCCTTCTCCATTTGAATTTTTGATGCAGAACAGCCCTTAAGTTAGAATGTTTAGGTTGTTTGCCCAATAGATGACCAAGAAGTTAAATGAAGAGATTTATTTTTGGAATATCTCCAAAATCTGCAGAAAAAATTATTGGGTTTTCTCTTGAGGTAACTTTACAGTCTCTCTAAAGCCTTCTAACAATCATTTTTGAAAGAAAATTAATGGAGTCTAACTGATAAATTTGCAAAACATGAAAAAAGCTGAATTATTCTATTGAATTTGTATTGAAAGAGATTATTCCAGCACTAATTTTGTTTTGTTTTACTTTCTTTTTGGTTTCTGGCTAGGTTCTATGGGTAACTCAGTTGATGAGACATTCCCTGCTATCTTTCTTTTCTTTCTTTTGTAGGAAGGTGACTGGAGCTTATTTGATTGACCACTAGTGGTTTCAAAGTACTTGGAAATGAGCCGGTCACCATCTTTTTCTTTGAGGTCAGAGCATTCATCAGAAGTTGATGAAAAATCTTTGCAGCAGTGGGTAGTTGCATTCTGTATCATTAGATTTGATCTTGAGCAGGGCCAGCTTATCGAGGAGTGTTATCCACCTAATTCTCTTACCCAAAATGAGGAGCTAGAAATCGCATTTAGTTCATTTCCAGATTCAGTTTCGCAGCATCATAACCGTTCAAGCATCCATGATTGCATCTTCTTCTTCCGCATGAGAAGACATGAAAAACCTCAAATTTCAAACAAGGCACCATCAGAGATTGTTGAAGTAGATAATAACATATCGTTTCAAAAGGGCAAAAGTAATAACAGCTATAATTCAAGATACTTATATGGCTTTGTTTTTAATAGACAGAGACATGACGAGAGGCTAAAGCGAGGAGGTGAACAAAAATCTGTGGTCATTCTTTCTCATAGTCCATACTCTAGTGTGTTTAGACCTTTGTTACAAATTATGGGGCCTTTGTACTTTGACATTGGAAAGAAGGCCCTTAATTATATTGCTGCTTACGTGTCCGCGTGGCCGACTCCTGTACCTGGTCAATTGATGGATCTTCCTATTGGAAATGCATCTCTTAAAGTGAACCTGCCACCATCTCATTGTTTACCATCAGATAGTGGATTCTTTGAAGATTCTGCTTCATCACTAGCTCCACTTCTGCCTTCAAATCTATCAGTTCCTCAGGGATTATTTCACGATTCAGATCTTTTTGGGATATTTCGCTCAATCTTAATGCAGCTTTGGAAGCTATGGGAACTTTTACTTATTGGAGAACCCATTTTAGTTATAGCACCGACACCTCCACAGTGTTGTGAAGCCGTTGCTGGTCTAGTTAGTTTAGTTGCCCCACTTCTTTTTAGTGTTGATTTCAGGCCTTACTTTACTATTCATGACCCGGAATTTGCCATTTTGAACTCTCTTCACGAGGGGTCCACTGTTCCTCCGATGATTTTAGGTGTTACTAATCTTTTTTTCATCAAAGCACTACGCAATATACCTCACGTTGTTTCGGTCGGAAGTCCTGTTTCGAATTTGAATCGTTTAACTAGTGGTTCTAGACCTTTGGCTGTGGGAATGTCTCCTCAACAAGAAGGGTTTAATCTTCAACGTCTTTCTTTGAAAAAGTTTACCCCTGCAAACATCTTGAATGCTGTGAAATTGCGGAGAGATGGTCCTTTATGTCTGATGACAGAACACAAAGAAGCTATATGGACAAATTATGCTGCAGTGACAAAGCCAGATACCTCTATATTGAATAGGCTTATTGATGCTGGAATGTCTCCAAGGGTTGAGGAGTCGATGTCGGTTGTTAATAATGAAATACTACGGCGCCATTTTTTGGAGCTGACTACTAACTTCTTGGCCCCTTTTGGTCCATATTTTAGAGCTAATACACCTTCTGAAGCATCATCTCCATTTGCTGACCCACCTCCTCTACCCTCATTCAATGCTGATGAATTCTTAGTGAGCTTGTCCGCTAGAGGTCCTGGAAAATTTTTGCTGAAGCGGATGAGGTCAAATTGGCTGGATCTGTACAGGTATTTGATTAATAGAGAGACTTATACCATGTGTTCATATAATGTTTTCCACTTGCTATATAATTACACATCATTCTATCTATTAAAGTATTTTGTTGATATGTTAATTTTTCTTCCTCTAAAGTTCAGCTGTTTTGTGCATTAACACAGGCAGTTCTTAAAAGGACACAACTTCCTGCCGTGGTTTCGGAGAAAACGTGCTGTTGCTGAGCAGGAACAGTATAGATTGTGGAGACAAGCTAGACTTAAGGCCAACATACATCAATTACTAGGTAAAATGTCTGAAGTGGAAGTCGTTGATGCTTTCAATGCAATTGAGAGAAACCTTCAAGGAGAAATGCAGGCAAGTTTTTCCTTCATTCTACTTTTTTTTTAATTAATATTTTTAGGTAAGTCTGCAGGCTTGGATTGAGAGATATGTAGGTAAGCATTTCAAATCCATCATAACAAATCCATTGCACTTGTTTGGATCATTTTGATTTCGTATCGAATTTAAATCCCTCAAGTGACCATTTTGTGTAATTCTTCTACCCAAAATGGTGAATTTGAAATCCGCCCAGTACTAGAGTCATTTGAAATCCTTTATCTAAATCATTCATCAAATTCTATCCCTCCATCCAAATAATGAGTGTTTCATGATCCTATAGGACGACACCTAATAAGATTTATAGCTACTTACTCTGTATCACCGAAGAGTGCAAAGGGTATAGGTCCTCCCCAGTCCTATACCCTTTGCACTCTTCGGTCCGAGCTGTAAATACACAGTCTAGTAGATAAAAAAAAAAAAAAAATAAAGGTATAAAGCAGATTCAGGAAATTGATAAATAGCTCTTAGGCATCATAAGTTTTATGGTGAAGTGGCATACAAGTCCCTCAGGCCCCTGCCCCGCTCCAAACACTGTGCTAATATGATGTGTTCTATGTTACTGCTATAGCCTATGGGTACATAAATCTGAAACAAGATCTTAAACTGCCCTTTTTTGCTTTGAGCTTTCCCTTTCCCCTCGCTCTATTTCTTCTGATTATCTGGGCGTAGGGCCTGCATTGGAAAAAGTACTAGCCCTATATAGATTTCATGCCCAAGATAACACATCTACTGTGATATCTTAATATTTATTGAGCCTTTGCACAACATAAGGATTCTAGTTTCATGGTACTCGATATTTTGTACCTAGCAGGAAACAGAAAAGAACATTGCAAAGTTCTTTTTGACATTCTCAAATATTTCTATTCAGTAAAGCATACATTATGTAATGGATTTATTTTACTCATACTGCATGAGGAAGTGAATTTTCCTGAACAATCCAAACAGGACCTCAACCCTAAAAAATCTTCTGTTTCTGTCTTAATATGACCTACACAAGAAATTGAAGGTATGAACACAAACAACTCTTTATCTTGTTACTATATCTTAAGAGAATTCATCAAAGCATTGATTTAGTAGGCACGATGCTGTGCAGTGCAAAAATAAAAAAATAAAAGAAATATAGGGGGTTTCATGGAGGGAAATGCCACATGGCACTAAATGCAGCAGACATGTACCATAATGTACTTTCCTGAAGTGAAGTTTTACGTGGATCGGATTCCTACTTCAATGATAAGCAGTAATGCTATTTTAGGTGACTTTTTTACTTTTCTTATGAGCACTTCAAGCTTCGTGTCAAAATGTAGCAGACCTTTGTCTGAGTCATACCCGTATTTGAGCCGTGTGTCTGACACTACATTGACACTGCATCATCTGATTTTTATGAGTATCCATTAATAATCCACGTGTAACCTCGTATCAAGAAAAAGGGTTCTTACGTACGTACATTCCTATCATTCCATAACTTTCCTAACTATAAACTTTTTATTGTTAACGAGATCATCTTACTAGTGGACAGCCTAAGATAATGTCATGTAAAATTCTCTTAGTGGGGGTTATTAGATCTTTTAGGAAGAATTTCTTATCTCAATTTACTTTATTCATAGTGTGTATATCTTCCTGGAAATGAGGTTGGATGCTTGAACCAAATTATGTCTTCAAATGCAATTAACTAAAAGGTTTAAGGGATATAATTAAAATTTGTTTTAAGAAGTTAGCTGGGTGTATGGTTGGTATTTGTTCGGGAGGGTTGAACATGTCCGGAAATTGTTGGTGCCTTTTGGTATCACTCTGATAAAACGAGAACCTCATTGGACAAAGAAAACTTTGTGAACTATATACTGCTCTTCTTTATTACATACAGGTGTGCAATAACTATCGGAGACATAGAAGGAATTGACTAAAAGCAATAGCACTTAAGAGGTTGTCTCGAATTGATATGAATCAAGCTGAGTGACTTGCTTGCCTTTGACTATATGTTGTTACTCCTTTCTGATGAGGAGTTTATAGATTAATCCAGCATTTTATGTTCTGAGAATTTTGTTGAACTTTCCTCAGCATATATTATCATCATCATAAGCTGTTGTTTTGTACAATATATCACCAGAATGGATCTGTACCCATTTCCCCTATTAATTGCCATTTTTCTCCCATATCATCAGTATGGAGGAGCAAATGAAGATACCGCGAATGTCTGCGAGAAATTGAAGAAAGATCTGAGGGTTGTGTTTAATGTTCTTCCAAAAGATATGCAGCAGCTTCTCATTATGAACCCAGAAAGGGCAAATCTTCTGAAAGAAAATCATGAAGTCATTGAATTACCCAGATGACATGCAGGCCGGGCCGGCATATTAGGGGGCTCGAGACGAAATTTTAAGTTGGGGCCCTGTTAAAAAAAAAATCATTATTACAATTTATTTTATTACTTTGAAAGTTTTAAAAGTATTTTATGTATTTTAGAAGTATTTAAATGGGTTATCTTTAACATATTTGTTATAGATGGATAAAATGACAAATCAACTTAATTATTTATTAAAAATTCAATCGTAATATACTTTTAAATTATAACAGTGAATTTTAAAATCCATTTTAGAAAGAAAAAAAATACTATAAGTATTGTGGATAAAATTATATAACTAACATACATTAAGTTAACTTTTTACTTGTCAACAATAAATAAGTATAATATAAAAGTAGTATCATTATGCTATTGTAACTATGTTACAAAAGGGGTTCTTTAATCATAGGGGTGTGTGTCAGTAAATTTGAATCGAGTTATATCAATTTTTGATATCTTGACTGGTTAGGTAATTTTGGAAATGGTAGTACCGTATGTCAAACCAAACAGTTCTTAACTTGACCCAAATAACCAAAAAGTGTAGTTTTGAGTCTTTCTTGTAAACTACTTTTCAAAAATTTATGGTTTGACATAACTCATTGAATTAAGTTATAGGGATTTTTGCACGTCACCCCCAGAAAAGTTCCATTTTCGCATTTTCCCCCCTATAATTGAAAAAAACATGACAGTGCCCCCTATAAATTGATAAATGAGTGCACTTTGCCCCCTAGTCATTTTTAAGTAATTTTCAAAGGGTAAAAATGTCACTCAGGGGGTTTTCTGCAATAACAAACAACTTTAAGGGGATTAAGTGCACAAAATTTTAAAATATCCAAATGTGACTTGCAATTTAAAAAAATAAAAAATATTTAGTTATATTTTTATACGAAAATTCAAATTTAAAAAAATGAAATTTTAATTTGTCCTAATTATTTATTTATTTTTGTTACAAATAAATCATCTCTATTCTAAAAATGTTTTAATCAAATCAAAGAAGTTTGAAAGTAAAACAATTAAAATAAAAAATATGTTATAAGACTAAAATTAGATTACGATGTGATTTATCAAGGTAAAGAATTCTATGAAAATTTGCTTTGAAATGTTAATATTTTAATAACTTAAATTAATAATATTTTGTGCACTTAGCCCCCCAAAAGATTAAAATTATTGCACTAAACCCCAAATTTACATTTCTGCCCTTTGAAATCCAACAAATTATTGACCAGGGGGCAAAGTGCACTCACTTATCAACTTCTAGGGGGTACTGTCATGTTTTTTCAATCATAGGGGGGAAAGTGCGAAAATGAAACTTTTTTGGGGGGTAACGTGCAAAAATCCCTAAGTTATATATCAAATCTAATATTTAAAGTGATCTCAAATACACCATCTCCAGGCCCAATTGATATTTCTTGTATGTCTTCAGATCCTAAAATCGGTATTATAGTTCATTTCGTAAATCGACCATTAATACCACATTTAATTTAAAAGAGTTTTGAATAGAAGAGGTAAATTTAAAAGGAGTTTTATCTGTTGGATTGGGATTGAATTCCAACAGTGAGGAGGGTGAACTCATCCTGTCAGGAGTTTGTGATGGACCTGACCTACAAAATGGGTCGATCTGGCTCATCTTTCCGGATCATGTTTGCAGAACATGCTGCTTGATGGGTTACTTACTTCATCGTTTTTCTTTCCCTATGTTTTTTTTGTGAAGCCACGAAACGAGTTAATTTATTCTCGTGATAATGTTCAATTTATCATCCTAATATCTGAAATAGAGCAGTTTACTTCTTGTAATTTTATAAAATTTTACACCGCCTCTCTGACATTTTTATATTTGACATTTTACCCCATATATTATGATAATGTGGAAGTTTACCTCCTATGTTAGGATAAATGCGACAATTTGCCCCCTGTATTACAAAACACTTTTCATGCACACTTTCAATTTCGGCAAGTGAATGAGGTAAATTGCTTCTTTAAAATTTTCAAGTGTGGTAAATTGAACATTATGCATTTAAAATGTTTCTAAGCATTAGCTTGCTTAGAAACCTAGGTTGCACGGACATGGACACGTTGACATATACAACACAATACAGACACGGCAACATAAATTTTTCAAAATTTACGAGACACGACAAGACATAGAAACAAATATTGAAATTGATAAATATTTTAATACATAAGCAAATAAACTGGACAATCCCATTTTTTAACACAGCCAAAGTACAGATAGTTAGATAAGTGGTAACTTTCCTTCTTCTTCTTCTTCTTCTTCTTTTTTTTTTTTTTTCTTTTCTTTATTTTGGGAGAACAAAGGCAGCATCTTAAGCTCAGTAAGTAATTTTTTTTTATTTCACTTTGTACCAACGACATTGTAAAAATGATCCCGTCCTGTCCGGACCGAGTGACAATATCCGACACGCGTGTCCTAGAATTCTTAGAATTGTTTTCTCGGACCCTCAATGTGGTGTGTCCAACGCGTGTCGACACCGTATCGGTATTGGGGAAGTTTGGACACCACATTTATTCATTGGAGTATCCGTGCAACATATCTAAAAATTGAACTGTTGGATGGACTTGCGACTTTGATGGTTGAATCCTATTTGAATTTTTTATCTTCTCTTTTTGTCTTTTTTCTTTCATCAAATAATTTGAACCCATCCAAACCATGACTGTCAAGTTGGATCACACAACCAAAATTAAAAAATTTGCCGACATTAATTAACACACTAAGTGCCAAAGTTGAAGGCCATGACCAAAAGATACTGAGTTGAATTCGTTTTCTTCTAATTAGTATAATTGTAATTAATTAGATTATTCAATTTAGTGTTACTGGTATAATTGATACCAATAGCTAGCCGAATTATACTTGTGATTATATGTTTGAATAGACTAAACATTATTGTAAAATTGATTTAAATGGGCTAAACGTGCCATCATTTAATTTAAACACCTCACATGCAATCTGCCCACAAGAAAGTGAGGAATTGAGAGTGTGACGCAATTAAACACCTCACATGCATTTTTGGGCCCGGAAGAAGACGTTCATAGATGGGCCGGGCCTTAAGGCTTAAGTATCCACTCTGCTGCCGCCAATGATTCTTACTTAGTATTGATTTTGTCATTTGTCAATGTTTTTGTAGGACCAAATTCTTTTAGGAGTATTATTCTTTCAGTTACCATCAATTAGATGTCAAGAAGGGACGCGATTTGGTGAAAATGTATGTATATGATTTAGGAAAATACTTGGGTTCAAATGAAATTTTGTGAGTTTGAAAATGTGAAAATATATTATAAAGTATTTCTAGAGTTAATTTTAGGGAAATAGCACCAATAGATTTTCTAAAATCTAATCTATTCTAATTTATATTTTATGTTCTTGAACATTTCAAATATTTTAATTTGATGATTAAAAATTATGGAATGTGAATATATCCAAATTCAGGTAGAAATGATTGGTTGGAAGAGAAAGAAATTGGGGACACAAATGATGTCAAAAGCATAATATATATTCCAAATGATTGGGAATTGACAGCGATATTGTGGAAAGTATGTGGCCTACATTTAGTGTAGGCAACGCGTGTTGTTCTAGAATTCGAGTTATAGCAAACACTAATGCAAGTTTAAAGTTAAATAGTAGCAGGTAATGTAAGTCTTCGAGTATTTTGTTTGTCGTATTCATTTAATTATAAATTTATAAGATATGTACAATACAATTGTTTTGTGATTTAATTTATTTTTTAACGAGATCAAAATTATATTTATTTTGATATTGTTATTTGATATTTTATCATTAATTAATTATCACTCAGGTTGGACTTTCAAGTTACTACTACTAATTCTAGTAATATTACCCTGAAGTTGGACTTTCAAAAGGATATTTGATATTTCAAAGAAGAAAAAGAAAAAGAAAAAGAAAAAGAAATGTGGAATAAGTTATATTGACGGTGACCTAAATTTCATTTCAATATCAATCAGTTTGACTAAATTTAAAAAAATATATCAATAATAATTTGATAATATTACAGAACATAGTATATATTATTATTTGAAAGTTTTAAAACACAATAAATGAAATTTTTTCAATGATAAGTGACTTAAAAAAAAATTGACTTTACACGATATCTAATGAATTAAAAAAATTGAGATATAGGAAATATTTCAAAGAAATGTCAACTAAAGAATGATTTATACTCGCAGTTGTGATGCAAGCATTGGTTGAGAAAGCGCGTTTAAGGAAACAACTTTTCATGGGCATGGCCCTCTTGACATTTGACAAATTTGACATAGGTGAGATGTAATTTGTCATCTCATTATGAGGTTTTGTGGAATGTCAAATTATTATTTTTTCATTTTTCCACACTTCTTTGTTTTTATCTATTAATTTAATTACAAGATCGAGTTAACCCAATTGAATAAAACCAGAATTAGAAAATTATGTTATGTTTTCAATTTGAACAAAGAATAAATCAAAAATTTATGTTCAATTGGGTCCAATATGATATTTGACATAGCATTAGAAACACATTTTTCATGTAATTGGCTTAAAAAAATTATGGGACAAATGAAAAATAAAATAAAATTTATAACCTTTGAATATACAGCTAGTAGTATCCTACTTTTCGCGAAAGCAATTAAAGACCATCTCTTATACAATTGTAAAGTTCTGAATAAGAAAAGAAAGGTCCATGTAATAGATTCCCAAGTCCTTTGCAATTAAGCAATTAGCAATTTTACTTGGATAATAATAATAGTTACAGTACTTAAGTTAAATTTGGGTTGATTAAATTAGGAATATTCAGCATCATCACACGTGAAATGATTAGATCTTTGACTAACCCAAGAAAAAAGACCATACCGAGGTCCATCTCATCCCATTAATTAAATTTTAATTTCTTTGGATTTTGATGACAGAAGAAATTAAATGTGTACCCATTGGGTCAAACACAGAGTGGCGGTGGCCAACTAAGACACATTTACACTGTTGACTTATGGCACTGATTACTGATTAATTATATAATACTCTATATTTAGTTTAATAATCAGGTTTAAATTTATGATCAGTAAGAGCTAGGCAAAAATTAAACTAGATTACTACGAATTAATTTTTCCCTTTTGTATGATATAGAGAGTAGAAAGGTATATTAATTAGTAACTAGACTAGAGTCTGTTAGAAACATGGATCATTAAACCAATTCAATTGGTTTTTGAGCTAAAATTCATGAAACTATAATGTGAATGAAATAGTGAAGAGAAAAAGAAATAAGTTTTCTTCAAAGAGGAATACTTATATAAAGCAAGAAAATGGGTAAGGTTGGATTCTTGGTGGTACCAACGTGCACTATCGTTGACTGGTCAACTTGACACGATATCAGGTTTGGATTTCAGAGTAATTTAATTTTTTGGTGAAAATTCAGTTGACTTTTTAGCAAATTCTTCATCCAATTTTCAAGCATCTAAAGTAGAAATAAAATATTTCTTCTCTCTTCCGTTCTTTTTAAATATATGTTTGTTCAAGTTCGGTAGTGTCTTCTTCTTCATGCAAGCAACAAATATCAAAATTATTATATTTTGGGAGACTATCGGGAACCAATTGTGTGAACCGTAAGCAATCAAAAAATATTGTATTAAGAAAATTGCTACTGCACGAGTCTTATTTTATTTTTCATGGATCAAAATGACCCGTAAATACAATATATGAATAAAATATCAAACTACTCAAATTACATGTTATAAATTATACTACTCAATTTGGATTTGTCAATGTTCTTCCTAATTCAAACATAAAATTATACTTACTCAAAAATTCAAATCATATTCTAGGTAAAAAATAATTTTTTTAGGAGAAGTGAAAATAAAACTAAGTTAACACAATGTATTTACTCTTTTGAGAAAAGTTACCAATGTACCTTTTTTCTTTTTTTTTATAGACAAGTTAACACAAATGTATTATGATTAAGAAACTTGTTTAGCTCTAGCGTCCAAGAGACCATGAGCCCGTGAAGTCTTGATTTCTCTTTTGTTGACAAATTCTATTAAACAAAGAGGGGCTATCTAGTGCAGCAGAACACATGCATTGTCCCTTGGACATTTCACACAGCACCGACACGTGGATCTAGCTGTTTTCCTCACCGACACGGGCACACTACAGAAAAGAGGAAACTCGGCTCACCAGTGGGCCCCCACAAATCACCAAAGCAGCATGTGACTTCTCTCTCTTCATAATTAACATTTAAAATTTTACATTATCATATTAGAGTAATTTAATTTCTAGGATAGTAGGGCTCCTTAAATAAGTGTCATAAGCTCATAACATTAATTAGTAGTTAAATGCCAATTAATTAATATATTTTGTTTTCATTCCATTTCTTAATCTTAATCGAGGTGTGTTAATCTATTTTATTTCATGTTTCTCTCGTAGTGAAACTTCCCAGTAAATTCCTTTAGTCAATCAATATTAATTTGACTGTGTAAACTGCACTAATTGTTGTGCAATTAGATAGATTCTTTAATTGTTTAAGTGGAAAGTCAACCTATGGTTATGACTTTTAACAGGCAATTCCTACATCATATGTTTAATGTGTCTCGAAAAAGATAGTTAGTTCTGGTCCGAATACTTTTGAATAAACCAAATAAAAGGACAAACCTTAAAATAAAAATATAAGCCCTAAAATAAAAATATTCATTTAACGTTTAAATTATTTTTAGTTCGCTTCAATAGTAATTATTAACTAGTAATATTAGTAAAACAAATTATATTAGGTAATTGGAGATGGAAAAGTTGAAAATATAAAGATAATTATGGATTTTTAATAATAATTATATAAGTATTTTAATTCTTTTTTGATATAATCATATGATTGTAAATTACTAGGTTTACTAGTTTGTTCCAATACAGGTGGTCCTAACTTGTTAGTTACTACACTTATTGAGACTGTCGACAACGTACCAAATGTAGCCTATTAATTATATAATTGCATTATTCCACTTAGGTAATGGTTCCGCAAAGCTTTAAACATGGATAGCTAAATTGGAAAATTGAAAGGGATTTATAAAGAGTCTTCAGAAATTGAAGATTTATTGCCGTTAACACATTAATTGCGAGCTTATTAAATTGCTTCTTGGTGAAATTTACTGCAAGAAATTTGATTCTAGGCATCTTAATTTTCAAAATATTATTAATTTTTTCACTTCAATTGGTAAAATTAGCTTGACAAAACATTCGTTATTATGAAAATGTTATAAAGCTATTATGATATTTGAACTCTTATAATAAAAGCTAGTTTGAGCTCGGACTGTTGCACGTATCAAATAAATTTGAACACTAATTTTCATTAGATAATCTTTAAAACTAGATTCGAACTCTACTCGGTGAGCTAAAAAGTAAAAAAAAAAAAAAAACTACTTGGGATTAGAATGGCTTAGCCAACATGCATCATTTCGATGAAAGCACTCAAGTCAAAAAATATTAAATTTATTAGACCTAACTCATGTTTGGTACGTTAAAGTTCGCTTAAACTTCGTTTGTTAAATAATTAATTAGTCAAATCCAACAAAAAATCCAAACCAAACTTCTATATTATGTTATTTGTTATAAAACAAACTAAAAGATAAACAAGCAAAAATTAGAAAGTAGAGTAGGGAAAGTATTTCATTTTTATTGATGTCTAATGCACAATACAAAGCCTCTATTTATAGGGCTATACAAGACTATCAAAAGTCACAAGTTACATAAGTTACAATATTGATTATCCACTACCTAGCCTCATTACAATAGCTAATTAAAATGGGCATCCACTACTATGATATTTATAACACTCCCCCTTGGATGTTCATTATTTTATTGCCTCATTAAAAACCTTACTAGGAAAAACCCATTGGGATAAAAAAAACCTAGTTAAGGAAAAAAGAGTGCAATATGTCGTTTACTCCCCCTGATGACAAAATCACTTAATATCTTTAAGTCGGCACATCCCAAGTTTACTGATCAACTTCTCAAAGGTGGCAGTTGGCAATGTCTTGGTTAACAAATCTGCCAAATTTTCACATGAACGAATTTGTTGAACATCTATGTCACCATTATTCTGAAGTTCATGAGTGAAGAAAAATTTTGGTGAAATATGTTTCGTTCTATCACCTTTGATGTACCCTTCTTTGAGTTGAGTTATGCAAGCTGTATTATCTTCATACAAAATTATTGGGGTATTTTTGTCGAATGGTATACCACACATACGTTGGATATGATGGGTCATTGTTCTTAACCAAACACACTCTCGACTTGCCTCATGCATTGCGATTATTTCTGCATGATTTGATGAAGTGGCAACTAAAGATTGTTTTGTAGAGCGCCATGATATAGCAGTTCCTCCGCTTGTAAATACATAGCCAGTTTGAGAGCGAGCTTTATGTGGATCAGATAAGTATCCAGCGTCAGCATAGCTAACCAAGTGTAATTCCTCATCATTCCGATAAAGTAACCCCATATCAACCGTTCCTCGGAGATATCGAAATATGTGCTTAACTCCATTCCAATGTCGACGTGTCGGAGAAGAACTAAATCTTGCTAATAAACTTACAGCAAAAGATATATCCGGACGTGTACTATTAGCAAGATACATCAATGCTCCTATAGCACTAAGATATGGTAGAAGTTCTTCATCATTCTCATGAGGACGGAAAGGGTCCTTTTTCACATCAAGCGATCTTACAACCATTGGGGTACATAGAGGATGTGCCTTTTCCATATAAAATCGCTTTAAGATCTTTTCTACATAAGCCGATTGATGAAGAAAAATTCCATTCGATAAGTGTTCGATCTGCAAGCCGAGACAAAACTTTGTTTTTCCAAGGTCTTTCATCTCAAATTCTTTCTTTAAATAATCAACCGCTTTTTGAAGCTCGTCGGGAGTTCCAATAATATTTAGATCATCGACATATACAGCAATTATAACAAATTCTGATCCGGATCTCTTTATAAAAACACATGGGCAAATTGGATCATTTTTATAACCTTCTTTTGACAAATATTCACTTAGTCGGTTGTACCACATACGCCCAGATTGTTTTAATCCATACAAAGATTTACGCAAGCGTATTGAATAATTTTCCCGGGAATTTTCATATGCAACTGAAATTTTAAATCCTTCAGGGATTTTCATATAAATTTCAGTATCAAGCGAGCCATATAAATAGGCTGTAACAACATCCATTAGACGCAAATCAAGTTTTTCACGTACTGCCAGACTAATCAGATATCTAAAAGTAATTACATCCACCACAGGAGAATACGTCTCCTCATAATCAATGCCAGGTCTTTGCGAAAACCCTTGTGCTACTAGCCGTGCTTTGTATCTAACGACTTCATTTTTCTCATTTCGTTTTCGCACAAATACCCATTTATATCCAACTGGCTTTATTCCTTTCGGGGTTTGGACTACTGGTCCAAAAACTTCACGTTTTGAAAGTGAACTTAATTCTGCTTGAATTGCGTCTTTCCATTTTGGCCAATCATTTCTATTTCTACATTCTTCGACAGATTTCGGTTCTAGATCCTCATTCTCATTTAGAATTTCAACAGCAATATTGTATGCAAAAATGTTGTCGACAACTATTTTATTTCGGTTCCATCTTTTTCTTGTAGTGACATAACTTATAGAGATCTCTTCATTTTTATTATTTTCAGGTACCTGAACCTCTTCTGAGGTGTCATGATTAGTTATGTCATGCGACTCATCATGAGCGCTCGCCTCCACAATATGACCATCTTCATCTTTTGCTCCTTTTCTTTTACGAGGATTTTTATCCTTGGAACCGATTGGTCTGCCACGTTTTAAGCGTGGCTTGCTTTGATTTGCACTAACAGATTGTCCTACTGGGACATCAATATGAATTGGAGCATTTTCAGCTGGTATATGTGATTTAGTAACTCTTTTTAGATCAGTAAATGCATCTGGCAGTTGATTTGCAATATTTTGTAAATGAATTATCTTTTGAACTTCTTGTGTACAATGACTTGTTCGAGGATCTAGATATGATAAAGATGATGCATTCCATGTTATTTCTTTTACCAGCTCTTTATTCTCCCCCCCTAATGTTGGGAACATTGCTTCATCAAAATGGCAATCAGCAAACCGTGCTGTAAATAAATTCCCCGTTACTTGTTCTAGATATTTAATTATAGAAGGGGATTCAAAACCAACATATATTCCCAACCTCCTTTGAGGACCCATCTTTGTGCGTTGTGGTGGAGCAATTGGAACATATACCGCACATCCAAATATCCTTAGATGGGAAATGTCTGGCTCCTGGCCGAAAGTCAATTGCAATGGGGAGAATTTCTGATAACTTGTTGGCCTGATGCGTACAAGTGCTGCTGCATGTAATATAGCATGTCCCCATGCTGAAACATGAAGGTTTGTTCTCATAAGTAATGGTCTAGCAATTAATTGGAGGCGTTTAATGAATGATTCTGCTAGACCATTTTGGGTATGAACATGGGCAACAGGGCTTTCAATTGTTATTCCTATAGACATACAATAATCATTGAAAGCCTGAGATGTGAATTCACCAGCATTGTCAAGGCGAATTGTCTTAATTGCATAATCTGGAAATTGTGCTCTCAGTTTAATTATTTGAGCAAGTAATCTCGCAAACGCCAAGTTGCGAGTTGATAATAAACACACATGTGACCATCTTGTAGATGCATCTATCAAAACCATAAAATATTTAAATGGTCCACATGGTGGATGTATGGGCCCACATATATCGCCTTGAATGCGTTCCAGAAATGCTGGCGATTCTATCCCAATTTTAACCCGAGACGGTCTATTAATTAATTTACCTTGAGAACAAGCAACACATGAGAATTCTTGGAATTGAAGTATCTTCTGGTTTTTCAACGAATGACCATGTGAATTCTCTATGATTCTACGCATCATTGTTGATCCGGGATGGCTTAACCGGTCATGCCAAATAATAAATGTCTTTGGATTAGTAAACTTCTTATTTATTGTAGCATGTGTTTCAATTGTACTAATAGTTGTATAGTATAGACCAGAAGATAAGGCAGGTAATTTTTCTACAACATGTTTCTTTCCTGATATAACAACTATGATATGTAAGTACTCCTTATTATTCTCATTTGTAGTCTCAATATGATATCCATTTCGGCGGATATCTTTGAAACTTAATAAATTTCTTTTAGACTTACTAGAGAATAAAGCATCATTTATATTAAATTTTGTCCCTCCGGGTAATAATATAGTAGCTTTTCCGGAGCCTTCAATTAGTTTTGCACTGCCTGATATGGTATTAACGTTTGCATCAGTTGCTATTAATTCAGAAAAGTATTTTTTATTTTTAAGTATAGTATGCGTTGTAGCACAGTCTGCGAGACACATGTCTTCATGATTGATCTTGAGTCCAACCAAAGATATTGGAAAATCCATATTCTTCAATAAAGAAAACAATATAGTATAAGAGTCACTTTATTCATTGGTGAAACGGAAATTACAACTAAAATAAAAACAAACACGAAATAAAATGCAAAAAGTAAATATTAATAACGTGACTTCAAATATATATAACGACTTAATTCTTCTTTTCATTCCCATCCTCAACTCTCCCACCGAGAGTCTCGAAAAAGTCTTCTACATCCATATGAGTAAAATCAGCAATGTTGTTATCCTTGTAAGCAAGATTTGCTTCAATACCGACATCATCATCTTCGTAATCAAAATTGGCATTTGCATCATTGTTTTGAAATGTCAAGTTAGTTTCCACATTCTTTTCTATTGATGCCTGATAAAGCTTTACGAGATGCTCAGACGTACGACAAGTACGTGCCCAATGCCCTTTCATACCACATCGATGGCACAAATTTTCAGTACCTTTTGAAGGATTACTTGGACCACCATTTCATTTCACTTCATCGTTTGTTTTCTTTTGGTGACTGAAGTTATTGTTGCTACCATGATAACTGTTAAGATTATGTCCACGACCGCGTCCACGTCCACGTCCACGTCCACGACCACGGCCACGACCACGACCACGGTATATTCCAGGTTCAAAGTTGCCATGCAGTGCTACATTCACTTCTGGGAATGGAGCAGCACCAGTGGGTCGAATTTCATGATTTTTCATCAATAGTTGGTTGTTTTGCTCAGCCACCAGAAGGCATGAGATCAATTCAGAATACTTTTTAAAACCTTTTTCACGGTATTGTTGCTGCAGGAGCACATTAGATGCGTGAAAGGTTGAGAACGTTTTCTCTAACAAGTCATCATCAGTTATCTTTTCTCCACATAATTTTAATTGAGAACTAATCTTGAAAACTGCAGAATTATATTCACTTACAGTTTTAAAATCTTGTAGTCTTAAATGTATCCAATCATAACGAGCTTTAGGTAATATTACTGTTTTCTGATGGTCATAGCGTTCTTTTAAATTATTCCATAGTTCAAGCGGGTCTTTTATTGTTAAATACTCCGCTTTTAATCCTTCATGTAGATGATGACGAAGGAATATCATTGCTTTTGCTTTATCTTGATTAGATGCTTCATTATCTGTTATAATTGCATTTCCTAGACCCATAGCGGCTAGGTGAATTTCAGCATCTAATACCCATGACAGATAATTCTTGCCCGAAATGTCAAGGCCAGCAAACTCGAGTTTCGTGAGATTCGACATAATGCAAGCTTGATCAAATTAAAATAATTGTTAGAATAATATATTACAAAAATTAAACATTAAACTAGTACACTAAAATACCTTTTAAATATCTCAATAGTATTTATTAGACAATTTCCAAAATAACTTTTGGATAAACTCATACTTTGTTTAGGTAACATCCAACAGCTAGCAATTTTATACCTTTTTTAAATATCAACATCAAATTAGAACCAGAATTTCTAAAACATATATATTTTTTCTTTTGAAATACTCTAGAACATAATCCAAAAACAATCTCTTGAGCTTTATCGGAATTTGAACAACATGAGAACCAATGAGCAGAAAAATAAAACTAAATAAAACAATATAATGGTAAACCATTATAATCCACTTCAATTAATTTGAAACAAGGACGCTATGGCTATAATCATAGAACATGAAAAAAAAAAAAAAAAAAAAAATTAGAAAGTAGAGTAGGGAAAGTATTTCATTTTTATTGATGTCTAATGCACAATACAAAGCCTCTATTTATAGGGCTATACAAGACTATCAAAAGTCACAAGTTACATAAGTTACAATATTGATTATCCACTACCTAGCCTCATTACAATAGCTAATTAAAATGGGCATCCACTACTATGATATTTATAACATTATTAGTATACTTGACTCATTTACACCCCTTCTCGTCGTTAGCGTAAAACTATTTAAAAGTAAGAATTAATGAGGACCCTTATATATATATATATATAAACTCTTATCAATTGATCAATAAAATTGTCAAGGCTACAAATTAACGTTGTACCCTGTATTACATTACATAGCACTGAAATATCCAATTAATTTATAAGTCAGTGCAGGCGGGCCTCGCATTAGCAGTACATATGAATGATATATACAACAAATTCTTTACTGTTTCCAGGCACTGCTAATATGTGACACTGCACTTGTTATGATCTTATACGTGTCTAGTCTCTTTTATTTTAATTCTTCATTTCTTATAAGTAATTAATGAACTAACTTTCATATCATTGTATTCATTCAAACATTAAAAGTATTTAGATTTGATGAGCCCTGAAGAATGTTGTCGGCATTAGGACTAGTAGGTAATCATTAAAAAGATCAATTGCAAATTTTTTTCATTTTCAAAATAGCATAAAGCAGAAAAAAAATAGGAAGATCGGATATGAACTTTTTCAAGTGATTATGGTTGAACTTTTTTTTGTCCTAGCTAGATTTTCTACTATTATTGTTGAAACACAATAACTACAAATTACAATCATAATTGGGTCCGAAGACCCAATATGAGCCACAAGATTATTTGTCTAATACTTAAACTTATATTAATAGTGAACAATAATAGTAAAAGAATATCAATAAACTAGGAACATAAGTTAGAGGTGCATCATGTGACATGGTACTGATAAGATGAAAATCTATTACGTATTTGATGTGATGCAATAGGTCAATATATATTATCTTTAAAAACTCTAATACAAATTAGTATTAGTTTGTCGCACTAATTAAAATGCTTGTATAAACTACGCATGAATTTCCCCTCTAATTAATTGGAGTTTAACAAATCGTTCTATATAGAATTTGAAAATTGTAGTATTATAATATTTAAAAACTATTTTAAGAAGGCTTAGAAACTAAAACTCTGTAAGCATCATGTTTATGTAGAATTAGCTAAAGGCTTGATTTTGATTTAATTGCATAAAATTTTTATATTACCTTTTTAATTATATTTCACCATCATAGTTGTATTTAATTAGGAAAAGAATCAAGATTTTAATTCTTATCATTTCTTGTTATTTCAAGAACCTTCATTATCGTATTTTAGATAGAAAATTACACTTTCAACGTATATATAAACACTTTATATATACAGAGCCGATTCTCAGAAAATAATTTACAGAATAAATATATTCTTTGAGAATCACAATTCTAAATAGAATGCCCTAATAATTTGCATTTATGTTTGGAAGTATGACCATTTACTAATATTTTTAGTGTTCCTTTAAATATTCATTCTTGAATATTTAGAACCCAAATTACTTGTAATATCATTCATAAACTAATGAAAATTTATTAAGAATGTACAACAATTAAGAAAATGGAAAAGCTAGATATAAATAGAATGAGACATGAAGGGTGTATTTGGATGGGTTTTGGCCCGGTCTCGCGAGACCGAGCCAAAACCATAAAATCATCAAAAACCTATCAAAAATTCACACTCAAACTCTTCAAACCTATAAAACATTGATTTGACACCTACCAGCTACTTTTTCTCCCAAATTTCACTAAAAAATACATTGATTTGACACCTACCACCTACTTTTTCCCCTAAACTCCAACATCCAAACTCAATCCAAGTGGGGTTTCAACTTATTCAAACCATAAAACCCAACAGCCAAAACCCATTCAAATGAGGTCTCAAGGGTTTCATCTAAATCACCCAAACCATTTTTTTTAAATCGAGACCCGCGAAATCGAGCCAAAACCCATCCAAATAGACCCAAAGTGAAAAAAGGACAAAATAAGGCTAGCAAGATGAGGTGACAAAATATGATCAGTAGTAAAATTAAATGGAATACACAAAAAGCTAAGTACATAAAATGAGTAAAGACAGACTCTAGGTCTTGAAAGATATTTTGTAATTAAGTTACGACTACTTCAACTAGCTAGTTCATTTTGTCTCTTTTCAATTCAAAAAAAGTTGAAACATTTAATTTAATTTTGTGGAGCCTAGTAGCTCCGATCCCTTTCCTCCATACCATTATGTCGTGTCATGAAATAGACAAGTATGAATAACATGGCTAAGTCATCATCATTTAGCGGCTATTCCGGTAGGTGATTAATTATTATGTGAAATTCATTTAATGAATTTTGGAATTAACTCTAGCTAATTCAATTCACTACACTTCATCATTAATTACCACTCACTCTAATTTATGCGACATATTTTGGCAATATATTTCAATTTGTATGACAAATGCAACGGTATAATTTGTGATGGAGCCTCCAATTGTTAAAACCATTTAATAATCCAATAAATAAATAAAAAAGTCTATCAAACAAAATGTTTGAAACTTATAACGTACATTGTATCGAGTAAAGTTATGCAAACTCATGATACTCGTGCATTATTGAATGTATACTTACATATTAGAGCAACTCTGGATCGAAGGTGGAAACTATTGAACATATTTTCTTGCGGTGTTCATTTGCGAAAGCAGTTTGGTTCAAATCTAAATGGTCATTCCGCATTGAACCATTTAGTCATGAACCTTTGGCGGATTTTATTCACATGCTCCTTAATCCTTCGTCCATCCTTGGTCCTTGTGGTTCTGCTCGTTCAGAATTTATTATTTTTGTGGCCCTATCTCTTGAAGAAATCTGGTTTAATCGAAACCGCGTCACTCATGGTAAGCCTTCTCCCGATCTTTTGGTTCTTGTTGCCTCCATTGAAAGAAGGACTTCTTTCCATGTTTCTGCCCAAGCCAAAATCGCATGCCTCCGTGCCGCCTCGTGCTCTTTTGCTAGATGGATGCTTCCAAAACCAGGGGTCTTCAAGGTTAATTCCGATGCCGCTTTCAAAGACGGTGTTGCGTTGCTTGCTGTTATCATTCGAAACTCAAAAAGTTCGGTTGTTTTCGCTTCCACTTCTAAGCAGCTTTGCTTGAACTCTTTTACGGCGGAGGTAGGGCTGTGCAAACGGTATAAACCTCACCGTACCGAACCGATTTTCGGTATACCGGTACATTCGGTAATCTGAAAACCCGTACCGTTTGCCAAACCGAAAATTTCGGTTCGGTTCGGTAATTTACCGATTCGGTACGGTTCGGTATGATTCGGTACAAAAAAACCGAAAATTTGATTTCTTCAAATTTTCTTCAAATTTTGGCTTTTTTTTCCGATTTGTTGGGCCTTAAGTGATGAATTATTGCTCAAGTGTTGTTCGGATTTATGCCATCAATCAAGTTGCATTGGATGATACTTAAATTGACAAGAAAATTTTGCTTTGTCATATGGCATCATAAAATGTGAGAATTGAAATCAATTAGATACCTACTTGAAGTCTGGCCTCTGCAAATTGTCCCACTTGTATTGTATTGGAAAACATCTCTCCCACTGACCCACTTAAAGAATGCTTGGCAAATACATATAACCATGAGGAACCAATTAAATAGGATCATACACTTTAAGAACTAATATCGTATTCATATTTGATTTGTTATATAAAACAAATAAAACTCAAAACAAATTAAATGTTGAAATAAATTTAATTGATTTTCAATCATCAAACAATGAAGAATTTTTTAAGAAGGCAGCATATTCAAATTTTTACTCAAGTATAATTCAGAAATCGGATATTAAAAAAAAAAATTCGGTATACCGGTTCGGTTCGGTAAACCGACCGGTATTACCGAAAACCGAAACCTATGCTGGTTCGGTAATTGGCTCTGTACCGAATACCGAACCGAAATTTCGGTTCGGTATTCGGTACGTACCGAATTTTCGGTACCGGTTCGGTTCGACCGGTTTACCGAAAATTGCACAGCCCTAGGCGGAGGTTCTCTCGATTAAGTTGGCTTGCTCCATCATTGCCCATCGGAAAATCTTGGAGGTTTGTTTTGAAAATGATTGCGTCCAAGCGATTACGGAGATCCAAAACTGTTGGAAAGAGCCGGACTGGGCTGCTAGAGGCTTGATTGAAGAAATCAGATGTTTTTGGGCATGTTGGCCTAAATGGAAGTTCCGCTACATCACTCGAGGCTCCAATTTTGCAGCTCATAACCTTGCCGCTTGGGCTGGTGATTTGAGTTGGCTAGATCCTTTTTGTTGTATTCCTTTTTCTTTACTTCCTTGTAATGTTTTTTGTGATGGGGGTTACCCCATTGTTGACTTTGTTGTACCGTTCTTTTGAGTTGGTGAAATGAAGTATTAATTATCAAAAAAAAAAAAACTCCAATAATAGTAGACACAATTGAGTAGCTATATAAAGTTTATTAATATTTTATTGATTTCAAATATTAATAATAAAATATAATATATACAATATCTTATTGAATCACTAAAATAATGAATTAATTTTTAGAATTATGAATAAATATTTTTATTCTTTTTAAAAATATATACTTAATTATTTTATTAATGGATATATTCAAGTTTAATGAGTATATTTGTATATTGAAATAACGAATATATTAAAATTGACGTCTATTTTCAAGTTCACTCCTATAGTAAAGCTTCAAAACTATTTGTTATAAAATAAATGAATATTTTAAAATTTATCATGTGAAATAAAAATATCTCTATTTGAATTAGAAATAAGTTATTTTAATGAGTCACGACGATATATAGAATAATAATTTAAAATTATTAATAAATAAAAACTTTAGCTAATTACTATAATTTTTTAATATTAAATAATAAACTATATTTATAAATAATATCCTATCATATTGTTTATATAAAATGCAAATGAAAAATATATATTTTATAAAATTAATAGATTAATAATTTTTTTTTTATAAAACTGGAGAAGAATGACGAGTATGTTATCTTGTAATAGTAGAAGTGGAAAGTTAAATTTGAATGGCTAGCCAAGTTTGGCTATTCAATTCTTCTTGTTGGAAGCATTTTGTGTGGATTTGGAGTTGATAAATCATAAATCCGATTTTTAGGAGGCAAAATTAGTTTTTGCCTCCTATTGTTGGAGTGGGTCTTAGGATTTGATTGAAGGGTATGAGCATTAATTTTATATGGGTAGTATGAAATACGGATATGGGTTTTATATGAATTTGAGCACTCCCATTTAATAAATTAGCATTTGGGGTATGACTTTCCTAGAGTTACAAGTTACAACAATTGCTATCAGAGCAGGTCACCACATTCTTAATCATGTACGTCGAAGGCAACTTATGAGAAAACAATCTAATAAATGGTTGCCACAAAACGAGCGGAACCGCTTATAATAGGCAACCGGAGTGGCAATAGAATGGGTCAACATGCACGTTGGTTACAAAAGCGAGGTAGAATGTTTGCTAATTGAAAGGTATGAGACCTTAATTAATCCCATATTTATATTGTAATATCCAATATGGAGTTTATATGACATTGAACTCTCCCACTTCGATAATTAATTTATGGAGTAGAAATTCTCCTTGATCATAATATTTTCATCCCCATAACATCATGTTTAATTTTGAGATAAATAGAAAGATACTAGAAGATAAGTGATTACAAATTTAAAAAAGATATTGTTAGATGTGGTTTGATCCCCAAATGCCAGTATGATCTTTGGAAACTAAGTTGGGCACCTGAATTTAAAAATGTTACCTTGTAAAATTACTGACGACTTAAGATGTTCCTAGTACTTTTTTAACCTAAATTATTAATTAAATAACTCTCTTCCGTTTTTCAATTAACTCTAATTTTCTCTCTCTAATTAAATGCAACAATTAATTGAGTTCACCATAAAGTAAGTAGAAGAATTACAGTTGTGATAGAAGTCTACTGGAGAGTGGAACTGGAGACACGGGATGTGTTAACTTAAATTAAATATAAGTGCACACTAATATATAGACACACAGTTAAATAAAAAATTATCTCAGTATTAACTATTAAATAATAGAACTACACAATTAAATAAATCAACCTACAATTAAAATGATAATAAAAGAAAAGAGAAAAGAAAAAAAAGAAATTATATATGGGTCTTTCACGAGCGACCTCTGCTGAGATTGGATCCACATTACGCACTGTTCACACTCGCTGTATCCTGTATGTATGTAACTGTGCGTGTGTATATATAAATCTACAGAGAGAGAGAATTACACCATTTTATCTGATCCTTTCTCTCTCTCTCTAGCTGGTTTTTTCCACTCGCATTACCTCAAGAAAGCCGCGTAAGGGTATGTGTAGTCGGTGTAATGGGAGCTGAGTAAAAAGACAAATCTTGGGGTTTGTGAGAAATTTGATGAAAAACTGCTGAAATTGAGGGCTTTTATAATTTTTTGTTCCGTAGCAAGAGTTTTGCATCTTTTAAGGTACTTGCTAAGAATGAAATAACTCTTGTTTTATGGGTTTGTTTGTTGTTTTGTGTTTTAAATTCATTGGTTAAAAAAGATACCCTTTGTTTTTGTTGGGTTAGTTTAGTTTTATATGCTACCGATTCAAATGGGTATTGATTTTCTTGAGTGATTTTGAATTTGAGGTGAAGTGAGTTTGTATATAGCTCTGTTATTTCTTGGTGGGTAAGACAATTACTTGATTACTCTTACTATTATGAACTAGCATTTTAGTTATATATTGAATTCATTTACTTGAATTTATTATTTCATAACTGGATTCTTAATTGAGGTATATATTTCCTATTTCTGCTTTTTAGTTCAAATCACCTGCACACTGAGAGAAGCTTCTTCTTATGTATTGCTGGCTATTTGTTATTCTAAACTATGACATGTAGTTTACTTTTTGAGATTAGGGGATCTATTACGAGATTTGGGAACAGATCTATTCTAGTGGAAGCCAGTTAATATTTTTTTAATCATTTTGCTACTTATTTAATCAAAGTTTATTGCAGTTAGTGGTTCTATTGATATTGTTTTTGTATTCCACTTTGATTCATGCTCTTTTATGGTTATATTTTGTGGGATATTTAGGTTGTAAAATGTCGAGGACTCTGCATCGAGGTGTATCAGGTGGTGGTGTTGGGAGATTCTCAGGGAACACTCATGATTTCTATGAAGACTCTCAAATGAAAGAAAAAACTGAGAAAGAAGACATAGATCGAAGTCGAACAAATTCATCTGATCAAAAATACTTATCTATCAAATTCCCTTTTCGGTTTCTTTTCACTAACAACTTATCTTCAAAGCATAGTTTGGGTGAAAATGGTATCTTATCCGATCCCTTTAGCCCTGGGGCTTTTAGGAATCGGCATAAAGTCACACTCTCACTAATCAAGTTCAGTTTAGTTGTGATTGTAATTCTTGCTCTTACTAGTTCCTTTTGGTGGACACTTTCAATAACCTCCACTTCTAGAGGACAAATATTCCGTGGATATAGACGTCTTCAAGAACAACTAGTCTCGGATCTTTATGAGATTGGGGAGATCTCTATTGGTTCTTCAAGGTTTAAAGAATTGGACTATTGTTCTCAAGAATCGGAAAACTATGTTCCGTGTTTTAATGTCTCGGAAAATCTTGCATTGAAATTTTCGAAAGGCGAGGAATTTGACCGACATTGTGGACATGGGTCGAAGCAAAACTGCTTGGTTCTTCCACCTGTTAATTATAGGATTCCTCTTAGGTGGCCGACTGGAAAAGACGTCATTTGGTTTGCAAATGTTAATATTACAGCACAGGAGGTTCTATCTTCTGGAAGTTTGACCAAGAGGTGAGTGAAAAGAGTGTGTGTGTGTGTGTGTGTGTATGTGTTTTGTCATAAATGTTCGTTTTTTTTATTTTTCTCTTTTGTCATGTTCTTGCAGGATGATGATGCTTGATGAAGACCAAATTTCATTTCGTTCAGTATCTTCAACGTTTGATGTTGAAGACTACTCTCATCAAATTGCAGAAATTATTGGGCTAAGAAATGAATCCTACTTTATACAAGCTAGTGTACGTGGAAATTACTGTGTTTTCTATATGATTTATCTTCTTTCTCATTTGAATAAATATTGAAGTATTATTGGAACTAGATTTCATGCGTGATAAAGTCCAAAGCTAAACATTAGCTTATAGATGGTGCTAATGATTTTGTTGGATTTGTGTCTGATATATTTGGGTCCACTATAATTCTCTTATTATTTTGTGGGTTTACCCTTTCTTGGCTTGACGAGTTAAACACAACATATACCTTTCAAAGGAATAGCATGACGTTCATATGTTATGATAGCTTGATATTTGTTTGGTATTCTAGTACATAAGCTCACAATTTTTTTCCCCTTTTCAGGTTCGGAATATTCTCGACATAGAATGTGGTTATGGTAGTTTTGGTGCACATCTATCTTCGAACCAACTTTTGACAACGTGTATAGCGAACTATGAAGCATCAGGTAGTCAAGTTCAACTGACTCTTGAAAGAGGTCTTCCAGCAATGATTGGCTCATTTGCTTCAAAGCAGTTGCCATTTCCATCTCTCTCTTTTGACATGATACATTGTGCAAGATGTCATGTTGAGTGGGATAAAAAAGGTAATCTTCAAATAGTATCCATTCCTTCTCATATTTATAACGATCCTTTGAATGTGGATTACTAAGTTTGTCTGAGCTTAACTCAATTTTGTTTAGGTTTTAAAATACAATATGATGCTATAAATAAGTTTTGATATTTTGATATTCATGCTTAGTTTTTTATACGAGTCTTTTTAAGCTGATAGGTTATAGAGGATTGTATTTGATTTTGATGATATATTTCATGTGGTGCAGACGGAATATATTTAGTCGAAGTTGATCGATTGTTGAGGCCTGGTGGATATTTTGTGTGGACTGATCCAGTTATAAATTCTCAGCGTTCACTTCGAAATAAAGCTAATCTGAAAAAATGGAATACAGTGCGATTGTTTGCGGAAAATCTCTGTTGGGACATGTTACCCCAACAAGATGAAACTGTCGTGTGGAAGAAGACTAGTAAGAAGAACTGTTATTCATCAAGGTAATGCTACCAATTGGAAACTTGCTATTATTTAAACTTTTACAAAAAATAAAAAACGATGTCCCTAATGAAAGGTCCTTTTTAAGCTATCAACATAATGGACAAGACCATGTTACATTAAAGTTAAGTGAATTGCAAAAATATCCACTGTGCTTTGCCTAATTGGCAAAAATATCCGTGTTATTTTTATTATCAAAAATCCCCCTATGTTTGTTTTTTTTTTTAAAGCAAAGTACCCCATTTGAAATTCCTTCGTAAGTCAATAAGGAGGTTATTGACAATCTTTTAAGTGAACAGGGGGGTTCTTGCTAATTTTCAAAGTTAAATGGGGGATTATTGTCGATTTTTAAGGTGAATAGGGGTGTTTTCGCATTTTATAGTGGGGTTATAACAGTCATTTTCATGCAAAACATGTACTCCGACTTGGAAGGTTTTTTTTTGCTAATAAAAATGTAGCACATGGGGGGTTTTTGCTAATAAAAATAACAAAGTTTTTTGTTGCCAATTAAGCAAAGCATAAGGGGGGTATTTTGCATTTCACTCTTTAAAAATTATATTAGAAAGTGTGAAGACCCTGATCCGCGTCGCGTCTGAACTTGTCAACACTGTCGGGCTCTAAGAAGGAAGTGTTTGTTTGTGTTTCCAGGAAAACTAGTTCCCCTTCTCTTTGCAAAAAGGGCCAGGATGTTGAGTCACCATATTATCGACCACTCCAACCGTGCATTGCTGGAACTCAGAATCGGAGATGGGTTCCTATTGAAGAAAGGAGAAAATGGCCTTCCCAATCTAAATTGAACTCAGCTGAACTTGGAATCCACGGTATTAGACCTTTCAATTTGTTACTTTTTGTTGGATCATGTTAATCAGCATACTAGTAGATATGATTTTGCTAGAGCTGTCAATGAGTATATTATGATCAGACGAGCTCCATTAAATTTCTTTATCTGTAAGGGATTAAATATTGGATATTTATGTTACAAATTCAGATTAGAATCGGCTAACATTGAAAATTCTAGATTTTGTTTGATGCAACTTTCAGTAACGATTTTTCTTGTGATGTTAGGTTTGCATTCAGAAGAGTTAGCAGAGGATGCTATAAACTGGAACTCGGCAGTGCGTAACTATTGGTCTCTACTCTCGCCACTAATATTTTCTGATCACCCAAAGAGACCTGGAGATGAGGATCCTTCACCACCTTATAATATGCTTAGAAATGTATTGGACATGAATGCTCGATTTGGAGGTCTCAATGCTGCCTTATTAGAAACCGGCAAATCAGTATGGGTTATGAATGTGGTCCCTACAAAGGGACCAAATCATCTACCTTTAATACTCGACAGGGGATTCACTGGAGTGCTTCATGACTGGTAATTTAACCTGATATTAACTGCCTTCTTTAATCCTATTTAATTGATCTTATTATAGATTCATCATAAGTCTTATCCATAAGTCATAAATCTCTTATTTAAAAAAAATACGATTCCTTTGCACAGGTGTGAACCATTTCCATCATATCCTAGAACTTATGATTTAGTTCATGCTCAAGGACTTCTCTCTCTTGAGTTTGTTGAGAAACCAAGATGCCAGGTCATGGATTTATTCACGGAGATGGACCGTTTACTTCGTCCAGAGGTACATATTTTAATCAAAGTCATTCTATATTTGAATCTTCTTTAAAGTTCATTTTTCACATAATATGAAAAAATAAATGATCATTTTTTCCGAACTTTTATGCTAGTTGCTAAATTAGTACACGTGTTACCATTTTATAAAGTTATCTTGAGACTTTCATATGATTGTAGCACTTATTTGGATCATTCTGATTCAATTTGTATGGTCTTCGAATCCTCAAGTAACCCTATTTTAATAAAAAATTTAAAATGATGAATTATAAAAATCCTTTCCTCTAATTTTTCATCTCAAATGGAGCCATAAAGAACATTTTTCAAGGATAATATGATTCTTACTGTGTACATATTTATATTTTATAATTAGTCGTTTATTTTGCTAACAAACCTGAAAATGCAGGGGTGGGTTATTCTAAGGGACAGTGCTCCTCTAATTGAGTTTGCAAGATCTCTCACGACAAATCTGAAATGGGATGCTCGTGTTGTAGAGATCGAAAGTAATAGTGATGAGCGACTCCTAATTTGCCAGAAACCTTTTCTCAAAAGACAATCGAGCTGAAAATTGGCCAGCCAAACTTTGTAGATGATATTCAAATTCATTTCTGGATCTAAATTTATTGCCATATAAAGGGTGCAATCGAAGTTTTGAATAGAAAGAAGATACAAAGGGATCGAGTGAAGAGCGAGAAGTCCCTGTGGAGCCGCAAGGCAGACATAGGGCCATTAATTCATGTATAGGGCAATACATTAGTTTTCTTTCTTATGTCTCTTGGTGTAAGGACACAAATTACAGGATAAATTTAGTTGTCAACTTTTTATAGAATAAGCAAAAGTATTATTTGCTAGTGTATAGAAAATATACTTAAATTCTAGTTGTTCCATGAAGTTGGGAACCTCATTCATGCCAGATTATGATAATGTTTTTGTCAATTTTCGTTCAATGTCTTTCTATTTCTTCAGTTAAGCTGTCAATTGGTTGGATTCGAAATGCATCTATCCAATATCATATCCAGAATTAATTATTAAATGGATCTGGATTTGGTATGTATTCTGTTGGATTTTGAAAAAAATGGCCAATAATTATTTAATATCTTGCTATTTTGAATATGAATCTGTGTGGATGATTAGTTGATTATATTACTTGTTTAATAGTTAATACTCGGTTTTTTAAATTCTTAAGATTTCATTTCTTATGAAATTGAACCTTTTCTTTTCAAGTACCATCTCATATAAAATAACGATTTTGACCAATAGGCGATTGATCTAATGAAAAGAACTAGTCACTACAAAGTAGCGAGCCAATGTTCGAATCCCGATTGGGAGATATTCCCACTTAATGTGTCTGACGTACCTTGAAAGGGATTAAACTCTTGGAAAAAAAAAATATATATATATATATATATGTTATAAATATTATGTTAGTGGATGCCCATTTTAATGTAATATTTATTGTATTGAATATATATAGTGACTACGCTTATTCTAGGGTGAGACCCCTCAAGTTACGGCCACACATGCGGCCTGTCCCATCCACCATCAGATCAACTCCAACGACTCTGATCAATTCATATGGTAACATGGTCAAATACACTAATTAGTTCATTGACTTTAATAAAAATATCATTTTACTAATACACCCTTATACTTAGTCTCTTTAAAAAAAACTAAAAAATCGAATAACATATAAAAAGACATTTTTAGCCCCTTTATATTTAATGCTCATTTAGTTAAAACATTAAATCTTGGGCAATTGATAAAGACTGTTATACCCCTACTTAAAACCTAATTAATTAGTTATTTCCTTCTCTTTCATAATCTTTCAACCCTAATTAATTATTTCCTTCTCTTCCATAATCATTCAATCCTAATTGATTATTTCATATTCAATAATTTTCCACCATTTTTGCATCATCCATAACTTGATGTTTTAAATTTTACACCATTTTCATATTTAATACGGAGAGATTGAAAATCAATATCAACAACTTTGAATACCAAACTATATTATCTAAATCAATTAAGATTACTTTTTTTACCCTAATGTTCAATTTAACTGGAGTGATTATGGTTTTAAATCAGTTATAACCTCACCATCATTTTTGCACCTTAAATAAAACCTCTCCAGCTTCGTTTCACAAATTTCTTGCGGAAAAAACAAAATTTTCAATTACTTGGTTTTCTGAAAAATCAATATCTCAAATCAATAATTTCGATGTATATAAACTTTAATCCTCCTTTTGTTATTTGTTTCTATTCGATCGATTAAGTTCGAATATCATAAATATTGTTTTGTAATTTTAGTGTTTATGTGGATTGATTGATTATTTCTATCACTACAAAACCAATTTGATGAGATTTTTCTTCAGTAATTGTTCAGGTGCAATGTCTAAATCAACTAACTGGACATAATAAACAATCTACATAATACAAAAAAAAAAAAAAAATTGTAACGGGGAAGATGATGAATAGTAACCTAAACTTTAAAAATTGGGGATTTCTTCAATACTTGGTGAAAATGGATGAGGTTGGTGGCAAAAGAACCGCAACACCAAGGGGAATGAACGGCGGTAGGTATTAGACAGTGGGTCGACCTCCTCCGCCGGAGGTGGAGCAAAAACCGAAAATATTGAAATTCGTAGATTTGAAATACAAGTGACGTGATCGATCTAAAACAATGAAATAGTGTGTGAGATTTATAGAAGAGGTCAAGACGAAGCTATAGCCACCAAGGAGAGCTTTAATGGTGGCCGGAGTCGCCATAAAATTGAAAATTACGTGAGGTGGTGGAGATGGTGAGAGATAATTGCAAATTCTCCCCTAACCAATTGCAAATACCCTCCCCTAAGAGTTGAAAATTGTGACTTAACGGACACGTGTCATTTTCCATCAAAAAATTAACGGTCAAATTAAATGTGAAAAAAGTTGGTCAATTTTGATATCAAATGTGTCATTTTAAAAGGTATGGTATGAAATGTATAAATGTGGAAAAAGTTTGATATAAAAAGTGCAATTATCTTTGCAATTTAGTGTTAATGGTTTTAATTTTAACATAATAATTAAAAAGGTTATAAAAGACATTTTATGTTTAGATTTTAATTTCAATTTTCCTTTAAAAAAATAGAAAAGGGCATTTTAGAGATTTACAAAACCGGATTTTGTGGGCAAAACCGGATCCAAGTTACCAATGCCACATGGCGCTTTTACAGGGGTGGGCCGCATGTGAGTCCTGTTACATGCGGCCGCATGGTAGACGCCCCGTAGTGACTATTGAAGACTTGTAAGTTATAACTTATGGCTTTTGAGTTTCTCCTTTAGCCCTATAAATAGAGGCTTATTGTAATGTGTTTATACATGAATAAGAATGAATAAATTTCTCTCCCTACTTCACTTTTCTTTTCTACACTTACATTTTGGTTTTTGCTTGTTATTCTCTTAATTTCATAACACGTTATCAGCACGATTTCATCCTATATTTCAATCCAAATTAAACCATCACTTTACCCCTGCGAGAAAAAAAAAGGAAAGAAGAAGAAGGATTTCATCATAGAATTATTCAACACATGATGAGATGGCAAAATCTATTAAACAAGTACAAGACATATCTTCGGGTATTAGGATTGTAAAATTTGTTCATTTCTTGTTTAAGTCCAACATCACAAAATCAAGAAAATATCCAAAGATACGTACATAAGTAGTCTTTTCAAATTTCTTGTTCATTTTCGACTCCAAATCAGTTCATATTCCTCAATACGTATAGGTAAGATGGTGAGTAATATTTTTTAATTTTATATGAAATATGATTTATAATAAGATTTTGTATTTAAATAAAAATATATTAAATGATTATGTTTTCTTATTAGATCAAGAACTTGAAGTTCTAAAATTGAATTACTATGGCCATGAAGCATGTTTGGCTGTATAATAAACTCAAATTTGAAGATTTGAGTATCTTTTATGTTAGGCCTCAAGCCTAGGTGACAAGGGCATAGAGCCCAAAACTCGAACGTTATAATAAATTCAAACTTGAAGATTTGAATACATTTGGCTTTGATTCAATATATTGATTGGCTTTGATTCAATGTATTGATTTTGAATCTTGAACATATATGGAGGCCACAACTGAATGTGCATGAGAAATGAGAAGAATGGAAAACCATGATTTCTAACTTGTTATCAATCTTTGAGTTGATGATCAAAAGTTGTTAAATCAAAAGGTCTCTCGAAGTGCCTATTTATTGTTTCTTTAATCAATTAATAAAATTGAGAATTGATGATGATGCCTACTAACAAAATAGGCATTTTTATGTAAAATTGTACAAATGGAGTACATGATATTAAATTATTAAATATTTAACATTGCTTAGTTATAGGCTTGTGAAAACTATTGGTTGGAATCCATTGAAATGCAAAGAGCCTCAAAATACAATCATAAAATGAAAATGAAAAATTGATAAAGTGAAGGTACTGCTTCATTAGTAATTTCCTCCTTACAATTGATAAAGTGAAATTCCAATATATTTGAGTAGAGGACCCATTTGTCCTAAAATATTTGGAGGAATTATTTTAACACCAAAAGTGTGATTGTTTCCACTTGAGTAAAATTGTATTCATTTTATGTGAATTGAACTGTCCCTCTTCTAGTCCAAGATAAACGTCAAATTTATGTTTTTAAGGCATGCATTTTATGGATGAATTTATGGATATCTAGTTTAATATTTTATCATATCTTTTGGCTAATATTCAGAACCTTCGAAGGTCGAGATTTCTTGTATCATCAATTTGAATATTTATAATTACTGGACTAATACGAACTTGAATAAAGAGAGTTCAACTATCTAAACTACATTTTTCTTTAAAAGCTTGCTATTTAAGTTTGCACCTGAAGTTGCGACATTTTAAATTGAGAAATGAGATCCACGACTAAAAATTAATTATCAATTTGGAGATATAGTTTTACAACTTTTGGAATCCTAAATTCTTATTAAATAGCAATAATGTGGAGAGATTTTAAGAAATACTACCAAATTGATTATGGTAGTTGAACAAATGAAACATTGATGTAAAACCATAACTCCTATTATGATTGATAAGCATTCCTTGAAATGGATGCAAATGTGAATATAAATTGTTTATTTCCATAAATGAACGTACATGATTCATTCTCAGAAATGAATGGCATGTACAATAGAAATTGACATGATTTGTACATGGCCAAGTTTTTATTATGCATCTCATATAATTAATGATTGCATCATTCGATGCGAAACGATATAGTAATAAAAATTGAGAAAAACAAAGGTATGCAAATTGATTCTACAAGGCGTCAAAATGACACTTGTTGAAAGAAACATTCATCAAGTGAAAATGAATTACCACAATGTCAGTGATATTCTTGATGATAAAAATTGAATCACTTCACATAAGTAATTTGGATGTTGATAATTTCTATTGAGATAAGTAGAGCTAATAGTGATAATAAAAATAATAATGGTTAATATGAAATTAAGTTTATGGCATAACGTTTTGTGAATAAATATCTGAATTTCTAATATGATTTATTATATTTCAATTATGTATTTAGGTATGATTTGAGTGGATGGAAAAATATATGTGATAAAAGTCAACGAAAGGGAATTCATATTTAAATTAAGATTATATATTATCATGCTTGAAATGTAAATATGATCTTCTCATGTTGTCTCAATTATGATTATAAATAAATTATTTATTTCTTAAATGAAAAAAAGGGGAAACGTAGAAATATATATGATATTCTATATGCCTTTATTATTTGTATCAATTTATCTTATCTCATGTCGTGATTAAAGTAAAATGAAAACTGGTAATTGTCATAATTATTTCATTTTGATTAAATTATTCACCAAGTCATGAGCTATATGAGGTTACTATGATGAGATTATTGAGCTTATAAATCCTTCATAATAAGTAAAGACTTATTATTTTGATTAACCTCATTTATTTAAGACTTCAAATGTGGAGATTTTATAGAAAGAAATGTATTTGTACAATTGAAACACATATTACAGTAAACCAGAAGTTTACTAATCAAAATAAAGCTGGCATGACCGGTTAGACCATCCCGGATAAACTATGATGCGAAAAAAATTATTGAGAGTTCATATGGATCTTCACTGTAGATACAGAAGATTCTTCAAATCAAAGAATCCTTTTGTGCTGCTTGTTCTCAAGGTTAATAGATTACTAAATCATTTGAATTAAGAATGGGTTAGAATCTCCAGCATTTTTGAGACACATTCAATGTGATATATGTGAGCCCACTCATCGTCTATGTGGATTTTAATAGATGCATCTACTACAAATGTGACATGTGTGTTTATTGTAAACCTGCAACCTTGATGTTTGCGGGATTATTTGCGCAAATAATTAAATTAAGAGCACACTTTTTAGATTATGCAATGAAGACGTCTTAATAATGCTGGTGAATTCATATATCCGACTTTCAATGGCTATTGAGAGTCATGCTGCCCATATTCATACACAAAATTATTTAATAGAATTATTCATCTAATGCCTCCAGTTAATTACTAGAAAATTATTAATGAGAATAAAACTTCTTGTTACATGTAGCAGCACTTGTGTGCATCATGCCAACAAATTATGATAAATTCTCCCTGATGAAACTAACGTTTGGTCAGGAGCCAAACATTCCCCATCTTAGAATTTAAGGATGTGCGGCATATATTCCAATTGCTCCACCACAATGCACATAGATGAGTCCTCAAAAGAGGTTGGGAATATATGTTGCATATGAATCCCCATCCATAATATGTATCTTGAACAAATGACTGAAAATTTATTTACGGCATGGTTTGCCGAATGTCATTTTGATAATATAATATTCCTAACATCAGGGGGAGGTAATAAAGAGCTGGTAAAAGAAATTGCATGAAAAACATCAACATTATGTTCTCTAGATCCTCGAAAAAAACAGTGTACACTAGAAGTCCAGAAGATAATTTATTTGCAAAATATTGCAAATCAACTGCCAGATAAATTAACTAATATAAAAAGAGTTACTAAATCTCATATACCAGCTAAAAATGCTCCAATTCAAATAAAAATAAGCTAAGCTTAAACGTGGTAAATCAATCGGTTTCAATGATAAAAATCTTGTAAAATAAGGAGCTAACATTGAAGATGGTCATATTATGGAGGCGAGCACTCATGAAGAGTCGCAAGACATAACTAATAGATAATACCCCAGAAGAGGTGCAGGTACCTGAAAATAATAAAATAAAGAGATCTCTATAAGTTATGTCACTACGAGAAAAAGATGGAACCGAATTAAAACAGTTGTCGACAACACTTTTGCATATAATTATAAAATAAAATGAGGATCTTGAAATTAAATTTGTTATAAAAATGTAAACATATAAATGATTGGCCAAAATAGAAAGACGCAATTCAAGCATAATTAAGTTCACTTTCAAAGTAGTTCAAACACCTAAAGGTGTAAAGCCGTTTGAATATAAATGGGTATTTGTGCGAAATCCAAATGAGAAAACTGAAGTCATTATAGATAAAGCACGACTAGTGGCACAAGGATTTTCGTAGATTATGAGGAGAAGTAATCTCTTGTGGTGGGTGCAATTATTTTTACATACCTTACTAGTCTGGCAGTACGTGAAAAACTTGATTTACGTCTAGTGAATGTTGATACAACTTATTTATATGGCTCGCTCCCTGAAGGGTTTAAAATTTCAGATGCATTTGAAAACTCCGGAGAAAACTATTCAATACACTTGTGTAAATTTTTGCATGGATTAAAATAATTTGGACGTATTTAGTACAACTGTATTAGTGAATACTTGTTAAAAGAAAGTTATAAAAACGATCTAATTAACCCATGTGTTTTATGGAAAGATTGGGATCAGGATTATTGTTCTATATATTGATGATCTAAATATTATTGAAACTTCCGAAGAGTTTTAAAGGAAGAATTTGAGACGAAAGATTTTGAAAAATAAAATTTTATCTTGACCGACAGATCGAGCATTTAACATATCAAATCTTTGTCCATAAATCGATAGATACAAAATCGATTATAAAAAGATTTTATGTAGATAAAAAGTTCAATCATTGAGGGAAATTTCATGGTTGTTTCAGTCTTTGGATGTAATAAAAGATTATTTTCATCCTCAAAAGGATCGAACAATGAAAAAGTTTTGGGACCTGAAATACCTTTATCCAAGTTTTAGAGACTTAATGAATCTTGCTAATTCTACAAGCATGATTTAGCATTTTCGTTTAATTTACTAGCAAGATAAGCTTTGTACCAACACGAAGGAATATGAATGACGTTAAATATGTATTTTTGTTATATCAAGATATTGCCTTCAGACAGATGGTCCAACATTGGAATGCGTCAACTTGTGGACACTGTGTTGACACCAGGGGGAGCGTGTCATTAATAATAATATGTACACTGTACTCTTTTTCCTTCGTCCAAGTTTTTGTCCCAATGGATTTTCTTGGCAAGGTTTTAACGAGGCAGTATTACACGCTTATTAGTTTCATATGGATATGTACTCTTTTTTCCTTGTCCAGGTTTTTCCTACTGGGTTTTTCTGACAAGTTTTTTAACGAGGCATATTCTATAAGCAATGGACATCCAAGGGGGAGTGTTATAAATATTATGTTAGTGGATGCCCATTTTAATGTAATATTCATTGTATTGAATATATATAGTGATTATTGAAGACTTGTAAGTTGTAACTTATGGCTTTTGAGTTTCTCTTTTAGCCCTATAAATAGAGGCTTATTGTAATGTGTTTATACATGAATAAGAATGAATAAATTTCTCTCCCTACTTCACTTTTCTTTTCTACACTTACATTTTGGTTTTTGCTTGTTATTCTCTTAATTTCATAACAATATATATATATATATATATATATAGATAGATAGATAGATAGATAATGATTTAACATCACAAATTCTTAATCATTATGTGTAAGAGCATAAATATAAATTATCAAAAAACAATCACTTTTTTTAACTTTCACTTGAAAACACGAAAAATAAAATGAGAAAAAATATATAAACATAAAGAGTAGTATACATGTTCGATATATATGGTAAACGACATGGTGTGAAGCAAACAAAGATCAATGTCGGTTCTTATGGAGTATACATTTACTCATTTTGTCCCGGAACACGACTTCCTTCCACAAGATGATAAACTGTCTTGTATTTAAATAAAATAATGATTTGATACAAATTTTATATTGAGTCACATAATGTAATGGTTCGAGAGCATAATTCCAATTATTTTTTCAAGGACGAAGACGTGAATATATTAAATCACATTTTCAATCTCCGCACGAAATTAAAGGGAACCAAAATATTTGACAGAGGGAATACTTCGTAACTTCAAAATAGAATTGGACACACCAATTGGTAGGATTATAGCACAATTTTAATGAATTTTTATCTTAATTATATGAAAAGATATTCATGGTTATGAGTGAAATAGAAAATAGAGAAGTTTTTAACATAAAACCGACCTTAGCTCAGTTGGTAGAGCGGAGGACTGTAGTTGTTTCATAGCAATCCTTAGGTCACTGGTTCGAATCCGGTAGGTCGGAATATTTGTTTCTTTTTTCCTTTTTTGTTTCCATCCGTTTGTCCCCAAAATAAAGTGGGCCTAAATCAAGAGAAAGCAAAATCAAGACTATAATTTTTTTTCTTCTAAATAAAATGGTTTTGCAATTAGGTGCATGAGTCAATTAGTATTTACCAGATGTTTTTTCACATTTTAATTTATCAAATCGAGTTCGAACCAGCTTAAAAAGTTATCGAACAAAAAAATACTATTATTTTAAGTTTTTTTGCTATATAAATGACCCGGACTTGAACAAACTTCTACTAAACATATTTGAGTCGAATTATATAGTAAACATAATTTCATTTTTAAGCGTTATTTGTTATATAGTTTGTATAGTCATTTTGGTATATGTTTCCATGTGATCTTTAAGGTCCCATGTGTTCTTTATTATAAGCGGTGCAATGGAGATGCAAATCCCATCAATATCAAAACTATTACTCAATGATCATTGAATTACAACATGCATGTATTAGAGCATCAAACCTTACTCCATTCCCTTTAGCCCCTTTTGAATTTAAATTCCTCAACATATTTGGCAAAACTCCATACATCAACCACCAAATTGTCAAAAGTTGAGAACTCAACAATTTAGAAAGAAAAAAAAAAACTAAGAGAGGGACGAGGGACCAAATCGAAATTTTCTCTAATTTGTAGCACTAACAAATTTCTTACAAAAAAAGATTTTGTACAACGAATCCACATCTGTATATAACGCGATGCAATTAATTCAATATTTTTACAACATATAATGATATAATGGAGATCGAATCCTTGAGTATCATGCTATTTATTTAAATTGAGGAAATTAACAATTTCAAAACGCAATATTATAGTATTTGGTGCAAACATTCAAATACTACAGAATATAGTTCCATACATATAAAAATACTAGTAATGTAAAGAAAAAAGAAAGAAAAGGTGCCCTTATGCCTTCTCCTTTACCGCCAAATGAAGACGAGAACGACTTCCCGATCGCTGCCTACTTTTCTCGGTAGGTCCAGCAGAAGTGCTTCTCCCATTACTCACCCTCTTCACTCCTTTTCTTCGACTCATGTTTCGACTGTCACTTCCGAGTGCAGCTTTAGCAATGGCTTTCGTATGTACCTCTCGAGCCTTCTGTGAATTTACAGCCTGCTTATTAAGGAATGCTACCTTTGGCAAAAGACTGCATATAGTTTTACGCAGTTGCTCATCGCTTATATTGCTCTGAATCGGATTGCCCAATAGATTCAAAGCTATGAGAGAATTATAGTTTGCTACAAGCTGCCCAAGTGCTTTTGTTGTGGTTATTTTGTTAAAGCTCAGGTCCAATACAGTCAGCTTTAATAGCCTATGCAGCCCCTCGATATTGCTCACCTTGTTTCCGGCAAGATATAGCTCTTTAATTAGCGTACAATTCGATAGTCCTGATAAGATTCAAAGTTCAAAGGCACGCATTAGCAAAGACATGAGTTCGATGTTAATTTTCTGAGTCAGGTTTTGCGTATCCGGGAAGCTAAATGCAAAAATATCCCATGTGATTTGCCTAATTGGCAAAAACCCCTTTGTGTTATTTTTATTATCAAAAAGATACCCTGTGATTTTTTTTTATTAGCAAAAAACCCCATTTGAAATTCCTCCATAAATCATGCCGATATTATAAGTGAACAGGGGGATTATTGTCAATTTTTTAGGTGAGTAGGGGTGTTTTCGCATTTTTTTGTGGGGATATAATTGTCATTTTCCCTACAAATATGTACTCCGTCTTGGGACGGCATTTTTTGTTAATAAAAATAACACGGGAGTTTTTGCAAATAAAAATAACATAAGGGTTTTTTTGCTAACTAGGCAGAACATAGGGAGTAGTTTTGCATTTCAATCGTATTTGGGTCAAGATTTATACTGACAACCTTAAATCTAGGAATGGGTTGAAAAGATTTATACCTTGACCGATACGAGTAATACGGTTGTAGCTGAGATCAAGCACACGCAACCGAGTTAACTCCCTCAAACCTTCGATAGTGCTTATCTTGTTCCTTGATAAATCGAGAACATGAAGACCCTTTGGCAATGATCCTGGACTTATATGAGCTGCAAAAAATATTAAAGTTATTAATAATAAATCAAGTAATCAAACAACCACAAAAAATCCAAATTTTACGTGTATATAAGATGATTCACACCTATGAAATTGTTCGACAAATTAACCGATCGAAGACTAACGAAATGCGATATCGATGGTAAAACTTTCAATCCAATTCCGGTAATATGAGCAACGGTTGAAGAAGCATTCAAAGACTGAACAACGCTATTAGCATGTGAAATCTCCTCCATAGCCATATTACGCCTCGTCATCAAATGAGACGAGCCTTTAGCCAGTGACGTGGAAATGTCCGGTGAGGCTGGGAAAAAAATACCGTCTTCAATGTCATCATCTTCGTACGGAGCTTGTGCCGTAATTTCATTCACCCACTCGTCAACTCGTGCTAGAGGACTAGATGATTCTCGAGGAAAAGCAATCCATTGATTTTGTGGCCACATACCCGAAACTCCGTAAAATTTGCCCTTGTCCCTCGATTCTTCCCCAGCCCATGAACCGGGTGGTTTCAAACTTCTCGACTCCATGGATTGTTCTAATGTATCGGAAGAGTAGCCACCTTGTTGGTTATGGGCAAAAGGGCTAGTTTCAATGGGGAGTCGCTTAGTGCTCGAGGCTCTATGAAGGTTCCTATGGCTCCATAGAAACAATTTCCACCACAACCTTCGGCTTCCAGACGGGAGAATTTGACTCGAAGAGTGCTTCTTTAACATCACTTTATCGGCACTACGATGTGATATAATAGAAACCGGACTCAAATCATCTCCTACATGAGCTAAGTTTTTCATATCCTCGTAAGACTTAGATTTCGAAAAGGGCATTTGATCTCCGAGATTTTGGCTCATATTTCTCATAGCCATATTAGAACACGAGCGTTTAAGTTTCGGAGAAGCCCAAAACTCGGCTTTCTCACGGCCAGGATCACTTACGTGTCCAGTGCTAATCAACTCCATATTATCATTATCTATATGATCAAGGCTTTCATTTATTTGGAATTTTTCTTCATTCAAATTTTCGACTTTGGCTTGTAAATCAAAATCAGAATTATTCCTTTTCATCGATAGGCTTTCATCATGTTCATCTCCCCCTTCGTAGTCCACCTCAGCTGCAACTGGACTGTGATGATTCATAACCTTGATTTTGCAAGTCGAACCTTCTGGGAGATCGAAAGGAACCGGAACTATAAAAGATTTTGATCTGGATTCAGTAGTTTCTGAAGATTTTTGAACATGCTCTAGCTTTACATGTAGAGTTTTGACAGTGTTGTCTTTATCAGTAGTTGTAATAGAACACTTCTCTCCCTACATCAAAATACACAATAGAAATGCACAATCTAAGTGTAATTCGTTTAGGCTATATTCAATTCTTGAATTTCAGTGAGTAAACTCACAGGAAAATAGAAATGAACAAAACATAAAATAAAAAATAAAAATTTCTTAGCATTTTACTCACTAAAATTGAAGACCCAAACTCAGAATAAAATAAAACCTAGAAAAATAAATAAGCAATAAATAATTGACTGAAACAGAGACCAACCTTATCCTTCTTTTTCCTCCAGGAAGAACAAAAGCAATTAAGAGAACCCATCTTCAAATCCTCCAGAAGAAGAAATAAGCTCCAAGTAATAAAATCCCTTTTTTCAATTTTAACTATTTCTTAACAAAACTCTGTGCATCTCTCCAAACAGAGCTCTCAGTATAAAGAACAAATTTTCACATTGGGACTAAATTAATTAGCCATAATCAACTGGAAGCAACCAAATCAATAACAGTTCCCAAATTAAAAATGTATACAAAATCCAAACAGCAAAATGGAGAAGAAGCGATTTTCTCGGTTCAACCCAGTTCAGGAAACAAGAGATTTCAAATAAATCAGGGTCGGCCAGAGTGAAAAAATCAGATAGTTTTTATGTCCAGAATCTTCACAAAATCCATACCTGTAAAAACCCCATAAATAGTAAAATCAAAAACCCATTTCAGGAAGAATTCTATACCCACTAGGAAAGTCAATTCCAGACTAAACTCCTTTTCTGAAAAACTTTCAGAGTTGGGAAAAAAAGAAATTCCCTTTTTTCAGTTTTTTTTAGTCAAGTTTCTAGCAATCAAGATTTAGAAGTAACCTTTTTTTTTATCAAAAGTAGAGGCGGATTATTTAAGGGGAGTGTAGAAAGGTATAGTTACGAAATTTATGTAAAAGGTTTGTTTGTTGAGAGTATATTTAATATACAATTTTCCTTGGCCACAAAATAAGAACTCAAATGAGATTTTACTGCGTTTTATTGGTGGTGCGTTTGTGTGTAAAAATGATGGATGTAGTGAATGGTTTGAGGTGGAAGATGCTATAGAAATAGTTGGCAAATTCGAGAAGAGAACATACGCGCAATGCACGCGGAACAATCATGCCTGAAATTTAAAGAATAATGTAGAGGATTGATTGTATAATTGCAATTATTTTGGGGTCAATCTTATCTTTAAAATATGAATGGGCAGATTTATCTTGTTTGTAGAGTAGTACTAGATTGAATTATCAAAAAAAAAAGAGTAGTACTAGATTATCTCCAGGATTAGGTGTGAGTGAAGGAATTTAGTACAATCGAGCAAAGTACATAGGCTATTTGACTTTTGTACCTCTGAAAATTTCAGTCAAATAAAAATATTGTTCCTTTTTAGAAAAAAATTAATTTCTATCAATTTTCTAAATTTCACCTTAAGAAAATTCTCTTACTTTTAAAAAAAAATTAAAAAAAAATTATATATATATATATATAAATTCTTATTTGATATAAGGTAATATATCCCTCACACTACTTATCTCACATAATAAATATTAGTTGATATAAAGTAACAACTCTTACACTATTTTTCTACTTCCCATAATCTTCATAAAAATCTAATCATTTTTAAAACATATACCTACTACTTATTTCATCTCAAAAAAGTCAAACAAACATTACATAAACTGATAAAAAAAATTAAAATTTCAATTTATTTTTGAAATCACTTTCATAAACACGGGACAAACTTATATTTTTATATTCAAGTTATTTTTTATCAGATGTATATAAAATAAATCTTTGTTTAAAAGCAAAAAAAAAAAAAAAAAAAAATACCATCATTCACATGAATCGCAGGAAATTTTATCTCAAATTAGGTTTTGGCCAAACCTAAAATATTTATTTACATGATAATGCAATACGCTTGTTTTGAAAATTGATGTAACTCATAAGAGCAGTGGTGTAGCTAGAAAAAAAATTCACTTGGTTCACTATAATTTATGAATTTTTTTAATGATAATATTGTACTTCATTAAATAAATTCAATATTAAATATATACAATATATCTCAACTAACAAAATATCAAATAAATCACTCGTAGAAATATATAACTCCGTACCTTGTTTCTTATTTCAACAATGAATTTTTGTCCTTTTATATGAAAAAACCCTAACCCAAAATATTTTCTTGGTTATACATTCTCCACCTTTCTTTTTTAAAAAGGTTTCCTTGTAGGGTATAGGCAAGGGCTCCAACCCGCTGGATAAAGATGAAAGAGTTGAACTTGATATGATTTTTATATGGAAAAAATATCTCATAACCCAAATAATCACTTGAAAATATTATACTCCCTCTGTCCCAAATTATTTGTTATTTTAGAGAAAAAATGTGTCCCAAATTATTTGTCACTTTAGGATTTCAATACACTATTAATTACATATTTTAGGCATGGATCAAAATTTTCACCTTTTCCGTCGAAAACATCGAAAAGTTTCCGTTTTTGAATCAAGCGAAACGAAAACATGATATAATTCCGAAACTATTAGTTTGCCTTAAATTTTGTTATTTTTCTAAATTTAGTAAGTTTTTTTATAATTTTTTCTTAGTCTTTCCGACACATTTCCAAAAAAGTCTCGAAAAGTTTTCAATATTTGACTGACCGAAACATGCACTCGAAACGAAATTTTGATCCATGATTATAGGTATATAAGAGAAAAAGTAAGAGAGAGAATGTAAAACTTGAATAACGTGTAAATAGTTAATGGTGAGATAAATAAAGAATAAGGGTATTTTAGGTATATAATTTATTTTTTTCTTAAAACAAGACTATTTAGTAGGTACATTTATATGTGTGAAAATATGTAAAACGATAAATAATTTGGGAGATGGAGTAATAAATACATGTGGCTGATTAGAAATAGAAAGAAAAAATGGAGAAGTGGGATGAAAATTGAGTGAAAGGTAAAGTGGGATGAAAATTGACATTTACTATGTGCCGTACACATATTTGAAATAAAATAAAATAAAGAAAAGGATAGCAAATCTTGACGTGACCACGTACTATAAATAATTGCCACTGAACCATATAATCCTTAGACCTACTCTCACTTGACATCGACGCTCTGATGTGTTAGTATCTGTACAAAATTATAGTGCACATAAAATTAGGTATATATGGCCAGGCTAAAAATCAGATCATATTGTTAATTAGGATTTTGGTCAACTTAAATCAATAAAGTTCCATTTTATATCGGTATTTTATATTTAATATGCCACTCGACTAAAGTTCATAGGTCTTAGTTAAGTATCAATTCAATTCAAGTTCAAATAAAATTTAAAGAGAATTTTTAAAATAATTAAAAGTCGAACAATATATTATTAATTCAATTTTACTCTTTTACATTTTGAAAATGCCTTGATCGGAACAACTAAAATACATACTTTCTTTTGCCTTTTTTTGACAACGTAAATACATATAGAGAAATTCACAATCCAACTTTAGGATTTAATTCAATGGATTTACAAATAAATGCTAAACAAGTAGCTTGTCATTTTGTCATTAGCTAGATGAACCAAATACTTTTTATAGCTAGATGCATTAGAATTGCTACAAGTGGATCATTTTTGCCCCTTCTTTCGCCCTAGGTGCGTTCAAATACAAATCAATTTAGGTCATTTTCTCTACCTATATAGCCAAATAAATATTGAAGGGGGTGAATCTTGATGTCCAAAAATAATTCATATGTAGGTCCAAAAGAAAATCAACCACACAACTTTCTTGGTGTGGTTGCATCTTAAACTTAATTATGCACATGACATGATGATGTACATACATAACTACTTGGCCATTTGTAAAAAACAGATATTTCTAGGCAAAGGCACCTAGATGGTGAAAGTCTAGACCCGAAAGTACTCTTTAACTTATATATAGTTGCATCAGAATAGCATGGCTCACGTGGAATATATATTCCAAAAAAACGTGTTCTAATTGCAAAATATAAGTGACTAATTCAAAATTGTCACTTTTTATATGTATTTGTGATAATAATTTCAGTTTTGTCACAATAATAATTTGAGACAATTAAATTAGTGACATAATTTTTTTGAAACTGTCACTAATAACTCTTGGTGATAAGTTCAAATGATTAAATAAGATGTTAACTAAATATTATTTACATCCTTTTGAGACAACCTAATGATAATACATATTAAATGAAAATACATATTGTCACTATAATTTAGTGATAATATTTTGATTGTTACATTTTGTATATAACTAAATGTCAATAGTGACAATTTAATCAGACCTAATAAAACCTTGAAAGTCAATGAGGGCGTAGTCTTGCGGTAAAGCTGAGGCTCCAAGACCAATAGGTAAAAATCTTGGGTTCGATTCTCACTTATTTGTCATTTTTCTAGTTTATCACTAATCTTTGTATTTTTATAATTATTGGAGTTATCTTTTTAATATGATCGTTGTTGAAAATATGTATCCACAATCTCAAAAAATACCTATATAAGATATTGATGTAACTTATTAACTACATTTTCTTTACACAAATTATTGATTATTAATACGTCAAATCCCAACATTCAATTTATATTTCAAATTTGCCAGACCCAGGGACCTATCATTTAAACTTACTTAATGTCTTAATTCACATAATAGTTCAAAAGTTCCTTCAAATTATTTAAATATTTAAAAATCAAAACTAAGTAAATTCGAATAAACATCATTAAATTCTTTGGATGTTCGAATGTTCGTTACATGTGGCTCTTATCATGTCATGCCATATGTCATCAATTTTGCTCCCATCTGGCTTCCGTACTGATTACGCTCAGAAGATGTACGGACAGAGAGAAAGACTACCCAAAAAAGAATTCCAATCCAACCAAAAGGCAGTCTCCACCGCTCTAGCCTTTCCAGACGTGGAAAAGCCATTTTCTCCATTTCTGATTTCACGTCAGATAATTAGAAGATTCCCGCAGCCAAAATCTTTTGACATACTACTAAACCTTACCTACATATAGTTTTTGTTCTTGACCATGTTTTCAGAATGGGGTAGAACATAGATTTGATGGTCTTGTGGTGTATTTTTCCTTGATTCCATGAAAATTATTTTGATTGGATATTTTAAAGAATTTTTAATAATTCGTGAAAATAATTAAAGCATGATTTAAAAGTATTTTTTGTTGGAATCTTTCATATGGAGTTTTAAATAATTGAGTAATTTAGTTGAAAATTTGAGTTATGAATTAAATGTATTCTGAATATTGTTTTGAGGTGAAAATTAGTTGATAGGATTTAAGATTAAAATGATTGATAAGATAGTTAAGTAGCTGAAATTTTATAGGTTTTAAAATTTTAAATAAGTATATATCCGGCTAAAATCCATGTGCATATATTTATAAATAAAAGTTGGGAGGAATTGCTGAGGAAGTGGTAGGACCTATCCTATCTCGTTTCATGGGCCGAGAATATGTTAAAAATGGGATGATTAGACATTTTCGGTGATTGGGCTGACCAAAATAGTTCCAAATCATTTTCGGCCCAAGGAATATTTGAAAATGCTGGATCAAGATGGTTTCAAACCGGACCGATCAATTTTTTGACGAGTTTAACGACTTTAACCACTGGTTTAATCTGTACATGACATCAAATTATTTAATAAATATATTTTATATTTATTACAATTTGAACGATATCCAATTTTGAATTAATTTTAGTTCAACTCAATTCAAATAACACATTTCGAATTACCTTAACATACATATGATTGTTAATTGAGCCGGCCTTATCCGAATCCCGATGGCTTGGTCCAACTAAAACTGATCCGAACTCGAACAATTATGAGTCGGGCCAAGTTTGAGTTATTATATTAAATTTGATCAATTTATGAGCCGAGTTTGAGACTAATGTTATTTATTTGTAGTTCAATAATGTGTAATTTGTGGAGTAAAATTTGTTAGTATTAACAAACCCGATGTAAGCCCAATATGAACCGGAAGCCCGAAAAAATTACATGAGCCGAGTTTGAACCAAGAAAATTAAAAAATTTGTGAGTCGGGCTTGTGGCTAAAGTTTGAGCCCATTAAAACTCGAATCACAATGCTTGATTGACAGTTCTAAACATACATATAACGTCCATCCGATATTGTATATAGCTATTAACATTTAAATGGACGCTATCCTAGTCGAAGTTGAATATGTGTCAAAGAAGTCTCTCATTTTTTCGGTTTCCCAAGGGTTTAATTCCTTTCGAGGCGGGTTGGACACATTAAGTGGGTATCTCTCCCAACAGGGATTAGAATCTGAGTCCACTACTTTGTAGTGACTAAACCCTTCTACTAGACCAATCACGTCTCTCATTGACAATATGTTTTGGCTATTAATCTAGCCTTGTATTTATCAATCAAGCATTCGAGTTTTTTGAATTCTTCTTAAATACCAGTTTACTTCTAATTGGTTCACTTCTAGAAGAAGGTCTACCAATTCAAGGTATTTTCATTTAGTCTTAATTGTCTTTTTCGAATACATGGTGTCTAGGGCTGAGCATCCGGTAAAAATCGAACCAAACCGGATCGAATTTCAGTATTTTTTCGGTTCGGTATATTTCAGACCGCGGACCGTTTGCCGAACCGAAATTTTTGGTTCGGTTCAGTAAAAAATCGAACGGTCCGGTTCGGAAAAAAAAAACCGAAAGTTCAATTTTTTTAAAAAAAAATCAAAAAATTCAATTTATTGCACAACATACAAAAAAAAAATCTTACAACATACAAACCATACAAAAAAGCCCCCCTTTCTATTTATTGCACAACATTCAATATATCACCGAAGTTCATACAAATCATTTAAACATAAAAGTCTCAAACATAAAATAATATTAATAAAATACAAAGAGGTAAATTTGTTTTTGAAAAATAATCTTAAGTTTATACAAACCATTAAAACATAAAAGTTATAAATCTCCAAAGTCGTAATTAGAAAACACTAATTTTTTTTAAAAAATAAATAAATAAATCGGTCCAATCGGTTCGGTTTGGTAAACCGACCAATATTACCGAGAACCGATCGCTCCCAAGGAGCGATTCTCGGACAAGAACCGTTTATCAAACCGAAATTTCGGTTCGATAAACGGTCTGGACCGAAATTTCGGTTCCGATTCGGTTCGATCGGTTTACCGAACCGTGCTCAGCCCTAATGGTGTCAAAATTCAACATAGTTTCTTTGTATAATTCAGGATCCCCCTCCTTTTATATCTTAGACATATTTGAAATTGTTTAATCTATTTATTCAGACACTAAAAAAGACAATTTGGTGAAATGTACGACATAATACTGATAATTTGATTTGATTAACTGATTATTGTGCTTTTCTTTGATCGTTTATAAAATTGTGCAATATCTCATCTTTGAGAAATATTACAAGTGATTGTTTTAATGGAACAAATAATTAGTCCTACATTGTAACTAATGAACCCAAATTTAAATTTTCTATTTAATTTGCCCGTCTTGAAAGAGATTAAGTCACATATAAGACTTGAATACCCTTAAAAAATCATGAAAATGTCACATCATAATAGTTAGCAATGAGAAATAATCAAAATAAATATTTTTGTTTTAATTAATCAGTTGGTAAACAATGGGCATCATATACGTTGAAAAATGTTTCGCTTTACTAAAAGTTGTTTCATAAATAAATTAAGGTTTTAGAAAATTTATTGATTTTTGTAATATTGTTTGTTCGAGTTTTTTTAGATTTAAATATATCGTAGGTATAAGTTTTAGAAATGAGTAGATTTTTCTTTGGGATTATGCAAAAGAAATATATTATTTTATGTCAAATTATGATTATTACATGAGATTAGTATAAGAGATAAATTATTTTATATAAAATCAAAGTATAATTTATTTTGATTTCTTAGAGATTGTTTTTTCAAATGTAATTAATTTTTTAAAATTAAGAGATATAAAATATTATTTATTGAAGAGCGAAACAAAGGAACCCAATGCCATTAAGAAGAAACATTTTAGGAAAAAAACGTCACATCCTTGACCAAGTTTCTAGATTTCGTAGATCTAATTTATGAATACATCTGTCATGAAACAAATTACTCTAATCTTAATTTTTGAAAAGTGGGGAGAGCGACTAATTTTTTATCTTGACTGGAGGGAGTGCAATTCTATAACCTGAAATTTTGTACTAAGCTGTCATATAGGCTGTGTCTAGGACTAAAAATACAAGAAAAAGTTTTATGTTGTTTGGTTCCTTTGAAATTCTTAAAATTTATCAAGAAATACTTATTAAATAATACATAATAATCAAAGACACCTCTATTGATTATTAAAATATTCCTCAAATTTCTAAATATCTCCAAATAAATGAGGAATTTTAAAAAATATTTTTCTTTTCTACTTTGTCATTTTCAGTTTTACCTACGCCTGTTGCAAAAACACATAACACATAATAAGAATATCTATACTACTTGGGAATAATTATTTTGTGCAATTTTTTTAGTAACAAATAAACCCCAATTTATTTTCATAAATATGTAATGAAAATAAGATCATCTATTGTTTTGCAAATTTAGAACTTCGACAGTTACAAATTAAACCCTCCCAAAATATTATTTCCCCAGGATATTATTTTAATTTCCTATTTTTCAATTATGGAAAGACTATAATAGAAAAAATATTATTGTCAATCATTTTTCCTTCACCCCATTTTCCGTCTAACCAAACACAACTCGGAAAAGAATCACAAGCAAATTGCAATCCCCAATTTCCCCCCAAATAAAAACCCCAAAAATAAAAAAAATCAAATCTCTCTATTAAGTTTTTCTTTTTTCTTTTTTTCTTTTTGAATAAATCTCTCTAGTAAGTTGCTAACAACATCAATGGGCTCCGCCGCCATCACCACCCCCACCCCCACCCCCACCGCAGACGGTGGCTCAGTACTCGAATCAAATTCAATCCCCATTGTTGATCTCCGTCTCCTTTCCCAACCCGAACTCCACTCTCTCTCCTTCACCTCCCCCTTCCCCGACCCCATCATCCGCCGGTGCGAAGAAATCCAAATTCCCCAAATCGATCGCTCCGTCTTCAACGAATCTGCTGGTTCTCGAAAACAGACTTACTCTCGCCTCCGCCTCGCCCCTCCCTCATCCTCCGCCCCTCGCAGCCGCACCCCACATCTCCGCCCCACCAACCTTACCAATAATGAAAATTGGGACCCGGAAAATGCTGAAAACGCACAAATAATTACTGTAATCAAGCAATTATTCGCGCCGGACATGAATCCCGGTGAATTAGTCCCTGTTAAAATAGATTATTCACATGAACAATTGGTATCCAATGTGGTTCACACTGGGATTCATAAACGGAAGCGTGGCCGCCCTAGGAAAGACGAGGTTGTTTTAGGATATGAGAGGAAAAGAGATCATTCGATGGTGGAGGTTAGTGTTGTTGATGTGAATGGCAATGTATCAGAGTTTCCTTCTATAAATGAGAATGTAGAGGATAGGGATAGAGAAGTGTTGAACAAGGACGGAGTGGCTGTGGATTTGATGAGGTTGAGAGCGGTAGATCATCCATTTTGGGATGAAGTTAGGCGTAGAAGTGAAGGATTTGGGACTGAGGAGGAGTTGTTGGGGTTCTTGAATGGACTGGATGGGAAGTGGGGGAGTAGGAGGATGAAGAAGAGAATTGTAGATGCGAGCGAGTTTGGAAATGCACTGCCTATTGGGTGGAAGCTTTTGTTATCTGTGAAGAAGAAGAGTGGTCGCGTGTGGTTGTATTGCCACCGTTACATAAGGTTCTTTTTTGAATTATGTAGTTGTTCGTTATTAGTTTTTGTCATTAATGTTGGTCTTTTGTTGTTTTACTGTATGCTTTATGAACTGAGAATCCTGAATTATGAGATAAAGGAAACATATATTTATACATCTTGTAGAACGTACATGTGTGTCACTTATTACTATATATTGTTGAATTTCATACGTTCTTATGGATTTCGACAATATGCAGTTAAGTTGGCGCATGTGAGGATTCCGTGCTCTTTTAGTTGATTTTGTAAAATTTTAATGTACTTCTGTGCTACTATGGGAGGCAGAATTGGACATCCGCGTGGGGACGCATATTATCCATTAAAAGAATTTACAAAATGTGTTACAAAACGGACGAATGATTTAGGAAAAAAAACTAATTCAGATGATGGATTGGTGTAACTCCAAGAAGTGGCATCATGCATAACTAATTTTTACCTCAAAAGCAAAAATGCAAAAGCATATTGTCACGGGGTTAACTTTCTCAAAGAACCCGTGCGGCACCTAACCTCGACTTTACCCTCGGCTTGTTGATTTCGCCCCGCGGTTAGCTAGGCCCAACCTTACTCTCGTCCCAAAGATTGGTGTTTTGAAGGAGGATGCTAGAATCTAAGTTTCTATTCTCACAATTCTTAGAGAATAGAAACATAGATTCTAGCTTCCTCCATCAAAACACCAAAATTTGGGACGAGAGTGAGGCTGAGCCTAGCCAATCGCGGGGCGGAATCGATAAGCCGAGGGTAAAGTCGAGGCTAGGTGTCGCACGAGTGCTTTGAGAAAGTTAACCTCGTAACAATATGGAGCCATATAGTAATCTCTTGAAAAAAATTTCCTTCCACAGTTTAGGATTAGCAAATCCTAGGAGCCGATGGCTTGTGATTGACCTGAAAAATAGCTGTCTTGGCACACTCTACTACTCTATGACTATATGTGCATGTTAGTTTATATAAAAATACAGAAGTACCTCATAAATTAATTGTTTAAAAAATATATTACATATTTTCTTAACAAATCAAGTATTCAGGATAATTAATGAGAAGTTATACCTTGAGAAGCTACTTTTGAAAAATATAATTGGCCAAATATTAGATTTTTGAAAGAGAAAGAAGATACAGAGGTTGGTGAGAGGAGAGAGAAAATTTTGGAAAGGGAGAGAGAAGAGAAAGTCAATTGAGTAGCCCTCTTAGCACTGTCAAATTCCTACATGTAGTTCGTCATACTAAATCCGGTGAGACACCAAAAAACACCTCTTAATTCTTACAAGGGCATAGATAGTGTATTATTAGGAAGATACTATTTTCTTGAGAAAAATAATGTAAAAATTGCTATATTTGCCCACTTACACTTACATTCGATTTTTTTGGAATGTTTTTACTTTTGGTGGTGAGCGATTTGTGGGCATTTGTTAGCACTTGAAGAGAAATTGTAATTACAAAAATCATGACATTAGATGTGTTTTTTGGGATTAATCCTTCCTTGTAAAGAGAATAAATTCATCTCAACTGTCAGGGCATGAGAAATGCGCTTTAAAATTTAAAGCGTATGAGGACTTTTATGGATGCATTGATTAACGGTATTGGGTAGAAGATTCAGGTGACATGTCCACTCTCTTTAGATTTAGCGCAGAGATCTCAAAAGGGTTCCCATTTTTAATAGTCTTAGGCCTATCTTGGAAATGGTTTGCTCAGTTTGGGGCCAAACCGCATTTAAAAATGAGTTTGTTCAGATTTTTGGCCCAAACCCCTGGTTCCAGTCAAGATCGAGACATGTCGAAACCTACTTGTGGCCTATAAAGTTATTGATTTGACATCTGTCACCTACTTATAACACCAATATAGTTATTGATTTGACATTTGTCACCTACTTATAACACCAATATAGTTATTTGATTTGACACTTATTACCTCCTTTAATCCCCCAAACCCTACCAACCAAAATCATATCTCAAATTTCCAAATATCACTAACCAATTTATTAATGTTCACCATCTCAATATTCCATTGAAACCATTGTCCAAATCAAGTTTCAAAAGTTTCTTCGAAAACTCCCAAACCAATTTTTGAAGCCAAACCGGAACATTACCCAACCAAAACTTTTCCATAATAGCCCTTAGTTATTTGCATAGTCGTGCAAGTCGTACATTGTTTAATGAAATTTTCTATCCCTACTTTATGTGATATGTAATGTCCAAATCTTAGGTGTTGTTTGGTTTAAATTAGAATGTTCGTTAATTTTGTGAACCACCTTAGAGTTTTGCCGAAGCTGAATGATCTAAGTAATTAAGAAAATGTTCAGTTATTGTATTTGTTTTATTATTATTTTCCGAAGAAGTCCAGTTCCACAATAATTTTCTAACACATTTATGAGGATTACTCTAAACGTGTGAAGATTATATGATATGTTTACTGTAAATTTTATAAACCATAAGGTTATGCGTAATAATAGCTACGGATTATAAAATCATATCATATGAATTCATTTGTTAACTTCAATTTATGAATTACTTCTTTGGTAAATCATGCGGATTACCTAATATGGTTTAAATAACGTAAGTTCTTTTTTTTTCCTCTTAAGTTAAAGATCAAGGTTTAAAATCCATAAAGATGAGACAAATAAATGTTTGGTTTTTTCCTTGAACTATAATAATCAGGATACATGCCATAAAAAGATAGTTATTTGTGATTGTTGATGCTCACAACTCGTATTTGAGTAATCAGATTTTGTGTGTTGAAACCTTATTTTCATAATGGTTTACTTGTGGGAGATGCATGTAATAGGTATTTAATTGAAAATTCTGCATATTTTAGAGATAACATCTTAGATCCAGTTCAATTTTCTCAAATTCCATGCTCAAATTATATATTATTTGGTTAGAATACACTGGAAATGGCAGTTTGATATTTTGCACGTCTTGGAGTAGAAACTCTTTTAAGCTCTGCTCGTGCATCACTAGTAAAAAGTACTGCTTTCAAAGAAGTCTCATGTGCGTCCATTTTGTAGTTGTGCCTTTTGAGTCCATTGAGTAATTCTAAACTAGACATTTTATGGATTTCTTATGCTTTATTTGACAACTTAGTCTGACATCGCTAAAGCAATAGTACTATAAATTGATAATCTCATGTATAAGTACATCGAGTTGATTAAATATTTTAACTAATATAACTTTTTGTGTAATTTATTGTTTAAATCTTTTCTAAAACTATGTTGAATAATTTAATCCTATTTTGCTCATTCCAGCCCCAGTGGACGGCAGTTTGAGTCATGCAAAGAAGTTTCTTCATATTTACTTTCGCTTCATGGTGTCCAAGATACAAATCCGGGTGGCTCTGCTCAGCATAATGATGCTGATAAATTGATTTCTGTCACCGTAAGAAGCCTTATGTCATTTTCCCCCCAGTCCTTTATTTTATTATGATTTTCGGTTTGTTTATTGCAAATGTCACAGGTTACAGATGTTGCTACTCAGGATGAGGCCACAAAGAACAACCTAGCTTCCCATGCATCATCACCTGCTCTTTCTACCACCACATCTGGTAACATCATAATAGATGCTGGGGATTTAGCAGAGGACAAAATAGGCAAAGTTTTACTTTGCAACAAGTGCAATCTGACTTTCTGTGAAAAAGACGAGTTACTGCATCACCAATCATCTCTTCACCAGAGAAACAGATATAAAACTACCGTGAGCCTTACTGATGGGGTTATAATTAAGGATGGAAAATTCGAATGTCAGTTCTGCCATAAGACATTTAGTGAAAGGCCCCGGTACAATGGTCATATTGGGGCTCACGTGAGGTACCAAGCTAAGATGGCTGGAGAATCACTACCTAGTGGCATGGGAGAGTCTGTTGGTCTTGTTTCTGGTGGTGAATCTCATGTTCGAGATACTATGACAAAAGGATCACCAGGGTCCGATAATGTTGGGGAAATTTGTAATGGTTTAAATAATATTAGGCAGAATATTTGCTCACCTCAAGACATGGATCATATTGGAGATTCAAAGGCTGCTAATGGGAGTATCACAGAAGTTGATGAAGCTACTGATTCAGTTCCAGAGGTCCTCTTCTCTAGCAATGAGAACAAAAAAGTTTCTGATCATGCACCTGTGAATGGTTGTGCTGCTGAAATAGTTGATGATGGTTCCAGTTTGCAGGAAAGAATGTCCGTCTGTTCTCCTGTGCCTTCGGATGAAAAAACGTGTTCCGTTGTGGATTGTGTAATTGAGAATCCTGCTTCCATAGAGAATCCCAAGCAAGATATGGTATTTGAAAATGGTTTGTTCAATTCAAATGATCATATGGAAGCATGTGATACTGTTGTCAATGATGGAAATTTATGTCATACCAGTAATGAGCTCAAAATTGATGGTGAGAATTTTGCAGTTCATGAGTCTATATTTGATTTTTTTGGAAGTCATAGTGGGCAGGAAAATGATATAGCAATCGGTGTAAAGCCGCTGAGCGACTTTGGAGACTTGCCTTATAAGAATATTGATAACAAATCAACTTCTGAATCGATCTCGTCTATAGATACTAAGCT